>WOVY01009708.1:0-1273516 GCA_013436015.1 Rhipicephalus annulatus
TGCCAATGGCCCCTTCGTATCTGCCGCAAGAGCAGACACTGCATCAAACCCACCACACCTCTACATAACCCATACAACCAGCCGTCCACAGCCACGCCATGGGCATCGACACGTCCACCGACCCAAAAAACAGATGCATGGCGCACAGTGGACAGACGTCCACTCTGCTTTCACTGCGGAGGTGCAGGACATATTGCCCGTCATTGCTGGTATCGAGGTGATTCATTCCGTCCTCATCGACCTTGGTTTGATGGTCGACGTGCCAATGAGGTATACACTCCACGCCGTGACGACACCTCTTTCTATGGAGCCCGTTCTCACTTTGAGGACGGCTCTACCACTGCAGAGAAGGCAATGCCTGCTCACCCTCCTGGTCCGAGACGTCGATCCCGCTCTCCATCCCCCGCGTTTGCCTTTGTCGCACCGTTGCACCTACGCGGACCTTAATACAAGAAGGTCACCTAGCCCGAGCCGGGGAAACTGAGAGCGGCGACATCCGCGATGGATCAAGGTTGCAGGCCATAAAGACGACGACAAGAAGCCCCCACAGCATGACGTCATACAGCTGATAAGCCGTGAAAATGATGAAATTGTGACTGCTGACCTTGGTGTTCTTCTTGACGACCAGAAAGTAACAGCTTTAGTCGATACTGGTGCCGACTTCTCCATTATCAGTCAGGGCCTCGCCGACAGCCTCAGAAAAGTGAAGACGCCGTGGACGGGCCCTCATATAAGAACAGCAGGAGGCCAGTTATTGATGCCCTCGGGAAAATGTACCGCAAGAATTGACATCAGAGGTTCTCCTTTCACTGTGTCGTTATCGCCGCACGCTGCAGAGACGTAATTCTTCGCATGGACTTTTTATGGAAATATGGTGCCGTCATCACATACCAGTGAGCTTGATTAGGTTTTGCAGCAGTTCGGGCTTATTCGATTCTCCAGAGGCGCGAACAAACCAACTGCGTCTTACTGATGACGATGTGGTTCTCCCTCCGTGGTCATGCACGCTTGTTTCTGTGGCCGCCGCTGCTCAGTTTGACGTCGAAGGAGTTGCAGACCGAATAAGCTCGTTGCTCTTCACCCACGGTATTTCTGTCGCACGAGGTATCGTCAGAGTTGATGATGATATATGGTGTTTTTTTTGGCGCAAGGGCCATTTGATGGCCAAAGAGCGCCAGTTCATGAGACAGGAATGTGGACAATGATTATGATTAGCGGCTGTATAAGGGCCATAAAATTCCTCGCGGTAATGCGGGTAAAAACATACAAGTGATAAAATCATGACCATGCCGTGAAAGGTGTGTGTGGTGCGAATAGATGAACAAAGTTGGTGATAATAAAGACGATGGTGGATATGTATGGAATTAGCACAAGGGCCTCACTCGTTCATACCCTTGCGTCCAAGGGCCGTGAGGCACGTGCTTCTTGTGTAGCCACCGCAGCAAAAACGTCTCAGGAGAGGTCGTGCTACGGAATGCCCGGGTATATGATATGAAAACTGAGTTTCTTTTAAAACGCTAGCAATGATTTATAACTAAAAAGCGGTTCCCTACCGACGAACATTGCAGGGTGTAAAGGTATATGTTGTCGGTAGGGTAATAGAAAGTGTTGTTTTCTTATAGTGTCCAATTATTTGCACTGAATTAAAATGTGAAGAACTGTTAGTGCTTCATCCACATCTGTCACACAATGGTGGGTCGCCCACGGACAAAAGATATGAGTGTGTCGTGTATGTGTGTCCTATCCTGAGTCTCGTTAGTATTACCTCTGTATGACGTGATTTTGATACTGGTGGCCAATGGCCAAGGTGTGGCTTGATAACATGTAGTTTGTTTTGTGGTGTGTGTATCCCATTTGCTCTGCCAGTAGTCCCTGAGGTTTCGTTTGAGAGACGGCTTAAGATCAAGGGCCGGGATTGACATGGATGTAATGGCGGTGCTCTCATGAACGGATGCAGCGAGCTGATCCGCCCTCTCGTTGCCTTGGATCTACACGGTTCCCTGGCACTAGCACGCTACAACATGTTGGGTGAGTGTGTAGAGTGTGCATAAAATAGAGTAAAGTGAACGAGGGACAGGTGTTTTTTTGTTTTTTTAAGACTGTGCAGAGCCGTTACACACTGAGGGAGTCTGTATAAATTACTGCTTTTTGTATTTGTAATTGTTTGATGTATTTAGCTGCCACAAGTATTGCGTAAGCTTCCGCTGTGGAAGATACTTGTGCGTGGATGTAGAGGGCCAGCATCCGAAAAGGATGGGCCGACAGCAGCGTAGGACACAGAGGAGTTAGTCTTGGAGGCATCTGTAAAGAACTCGGACGTGTATATTTGTGTTGAAAGTTCCAGGAAGTATGTTCGAATATGGCAATAGGTGCATTTTTTGTTACTTCTAGGAAAGACACATGCAGTCTATAGTCTGCCATTGCCAACGGTGGCGGGTATGCCACAGGAGCCATTAAACTGTGTTCAAGTGACACTCCAGGTTTCTTCAGCTAGACCCTTCAGGCGAACTGAAAGGGGCTGCCTCATCGAAGGCCTGTTTTGAAACAGAATGTAGCTCGACAGATCATTAATAGTAGAGTATGAGGGGTGCTTCTTGTCTGCTTTCACCTTAAGGAATAAACAAAGGACATGTAAGTTCTTGCAGATGAAGCGACCACTCATTTGACTCAACGTAAAGGCTTTCTACGGGGCTGGTGCGAAAGCCACCCGTAGAAAGGCGGATGCCCAAATGGTGTACGGGGTCCAGCATCTTCAGGCACTTTGAGTAGCAGACTGATAGACAACGGCCCCATAATCTAAGCGGGTGCGAATGAGACTTCTATAGAGGTTCATGAGGCATTGCCTATCACATAGTACGTGACACACTTATTTAACATTCATGGCTTTATTAAACATTTTGTTTTTAAATACTTAATGTACGGTACGAAGGTCAACTTGTTGTCCAAGATTAAGCCTAAGAATTTATGCTCGGCTTTGACGGACAGACGTTGTCCGTTCAGTCGAATGTCAGGTTCCGAGTGCATGCCTCTCTTTCGGAGAACAAGACACACGTGCTTTTTTGTGGTTAAGTCGAAATCCGTTTCATCTGCCCATTTGGAGACCTTATTTAACCCGCTGTACCTGCCGCTCACACATGGCCAAGTTGCATGACTTGAAGCCAAGCTGAACGTCGTCGACATATGTACAATAGAACATATTGCGGGGAATGGACAAGTGCAAAGAATGTCATTTTGATAATAAAAGTGTGCAACTAGCACGCCACCTCTTGTGGCACGCCTGTTTCCTGGACAAATGTTTGGGAGAGAACACTGCCCAGACGGACACGGAATGTCCGGTTTGACAGGTAACTTTCGATTATATGAAACATTCTTCCTCCCACACCAAGGTGGGAGCAGGTCTCTTAAAATTCCGAAACGCCATGTTGTATCATACGCCTTTTCGATATCGAGGAACACAGAGAGAAAATATTGTGTATGGACGAAGGCGTCTCTGATCTGTGCCTCGATACGAACAAGGTGGTCTGTGGTGGATCTACTTTCTCTGAAACCCGCCCTGAAATGGGTCGAAGCAAATTGTTTGTTTCAAGGATATGTACAAGTCGGCAGTTTATCATTTTTTTTTAATACTTTGCACAAGCAGCTTGTAAGTGCATAGGCCTATAACTTGAAGCTAAAGAAGGTTCCTTGCCCTCTTTCAAAATGGGAATAATAATAGCCTCTTCCAGGAGGTAGGGATAGTGCCAGAAAACCAGATAGCATTGTACAAACAAAGTAGGGTTTTTTCGTGTTTCAGCTGGGAGGTTTTTTAACATTTCATACACTACACGGTCAGAACCTGGGGCAGAAGTACTGCAGGAGTTTAGGGATGTTCGGAGCTCCGCTAGACTGAAAGCTTGGTTATATGCCTCGTATCTAGTGGATTGTGTTCGAGTTTCTGCTTTTCTATTCTTCTTCTGTATTTTTGGAAAGTGTCAGTATAGTGGGACGAGCTGGATACCCGTTCAAAATGTGCCGCGAGGAAGTTTGCTTGATCTTCCAAGGTATCACCTTGAGTGTTTACGAGTGGAAGTGTGTTGTACTTGTCTCCTGCTATCCTACCGACCATGTTCCAGACTTTAGCCTCCTGTGTGTATGAATTGACCCCTGATAAAAACTTCTGCCAGCTTTCTCTTCTGGCCTGCCGACGCGTTCTCCTGCCACGAGATTTTATTTTCTTTAAAGCTCTCAAGGTTTTCCGCTGTCGGCGAGTTGCGCAGCAACCTCCATGCCCTGTTTTGTTCCTTTCGCGCATTCTGACACTCAGTGTTCCACCACGGGACGTGTCGTTTGCCGGGCAGTCCAGATGTTTGTGGAATGCACTTGGCTGCTGCGTCAATAAGAAAAGCCGTGAAGTACTGCACAGCTTCATCTATGCCTAATCCGCATATGTCGGTCCAACTTAGGTGTGTAATCTTTTGAAATTGTTCCCAGTCGGCTTTGTTCACCAGCCATTTGGGAACATGTGGAGGATATTCATATGTTATTGGTGTACTCAAAACTAAAGAAAAATGGTCAGTTCCGTATGGATTATTCATGACTTTCCACTGAAGTAATGGTACAAGTGAAGGAGATGCGATACTGAGATCTATGGAGGAGTAAGTATTGTTTGCAAGGTTATAATATGTTGCTTCTTTTCTATTCAACAGACAAGCACCTGATGAAAACAGGAACTGTTCAATGAGACGACCTCGTGCATTACATCGAGAGTCACCCCATAAAACCGCTGTGCGCATTCAGGTCCCCTAGAACCAAATAAGGTTCTGGTAACTCATCTATTAAAGACTGGAAATCATGTTTTTCCAGGGGGTGTTGCGGCGTATGTATAGAGAGCAGATGGTGACGAGCTTATTCAATAGAACTGCTCGAACAGCCACTGCCTCTAGGGGTGTTAGTAGTGGTAGATGACTGCATGCTACTCCTCGATTAACTATAATGGCTACACCACCAGATGACGCCACAGCATCATCTCTGTCCTTTCGGAAGACAACATATTGACGCAAGAAACTTGTATTCTTGGATTTTAAGTGTGTTTCCTGTACACACAGCACTTTTGGAGAATGTTTGTGTAGAAGTTCTTGGACATCGTCGAGATTTCGAAGTAGTCCTCTGACGTTCCATTGTATAATTTGTGTCTCCATTATGGGAGTAAAGAAGTGCTGTGTGTACGAAATTAGTGTGGCTGGTGTCCAAAGAGAGAAGTGACTTATCTTACAGAGCCTTTAGAAGGCCCTGTAATTACCGTTTTGTCTTCTTTAGAGCGGTCGAGGGAACCCCGCCGCTCCTTTGGCGCAGTCTGCGCCAGTGCAGTTGAAGTGTCCATCGCCTCAGGAGAGGCGACAGGTAATGTTTTCGTTGTAGGCTTCGTCGTGACAGACGGAGCCTTAAACCCCACCGGGCTGGAGGTCGAGGGGACCTCTTTAGTTTGTGTGGTGCCCTGGCTGCTGCCAAGGTTCACAGGAGCCTTCGGTGGGGCTGTATTCAAGGAGGGTGGGGCAGCCGAGGCTGCTCCCCCCATGGGGGCTTGTGGCGTTTGCCTCGGCACGCTGGGCGTGGTCCAAGGCATTGCCGAAAACCGAAGTGGTGCTGACCCCCCTCGCACCACTTCGGCATACGATGTGTTCCCAGCAAAATGCGGGGAAACGCGCTGCCGCGCTTCACGGAAGCTTATGTTCAATTTAAACTTTGTACTGATAATTTCTTTTTCCATTTTCCAGGCCACGCATGACCTGGAATATGCAGGATGGTCACCCTCACAGTTTGCGCAGTGCACTTGTAGCTGACACTCATCGTCAGCGGTATGACCTTTGGTGCCGCATTTCGCGCAAGTAATCTGTCCTCGGCAGCTCTGGGAGCCGTGCCCGAACCTCTGACACTTAAAGCAGCGCCTCGGGTTGGGTATGTATGGTCTAACTGGCAGTTTAAGATATCCTGTTGCTATTTCAGTTGGGAGAGTGCTAGATGCGAACGTTAGTATGATGTGCTTCGTTGGGATTTCCTTATTTTCTCTTCTTATTTTGATACGCTGCACCTGAATGACATTTTCCTCTTTCCAGCCTGTTAGAAGTTCATCATCAGAGAGGTCCATCAGGTCTACATCTGATACAACGCCCTTCACTGTGTTCAAGGTTCGATGCGGTGTGATTGTGATAGGCTGATCCCCAAATGCTGTGAGTTTATGTAGTCTTTGGTACTGTGCGTTGTCTTTTACTGCAAGTAACAGGTCACCACTGGCGATCTTTGTGGCCTTGTAGCCTGCGCCCAGCGTTTCTATAAAGCATTTCGATACAAAGAAAGGTGAAATGTTTCTAGCTTTCTTTTCTGTGCCTTCACAGTGGATAATGTGGTATTTTGGGAAGTTATCTTTTTTGTTCGGGAGAAATTCAAGAATTGCATCGGTGCGCCACCTCTTGGAGGGGCGATTAGTTGTGACAGGGCTAGGGGTTCCCATAAATTTGATAGCTTTTTCGGCGGCCATGCCAGCCCCCCACCACCGAGCCCAACAAGGGGACGCTGCGAGACGCGAAGGGGGCGCAAGCGCCAGCCATACATGGCCGCTACAACCTAATATATCTATCCAAGGTTGGATATTTACACTAGGTTAACCCTTGCCGCCAGGAAAAATTGGAAGTAAAATGAAGTGAGGAGAAGACAGGAAAGATGTAAAGTGAGAACAAAAGACGAAGATATAGGGAGAGAGAGATAGGAAAAGGCGACTGCCAATTTCCCCTGGGTGGGTCAGCCCAGAGGTGCCGTCTACGTGAAGCTGGAGCCAAAGGGGTGTGTTGCCTCTGCCGGGGGGCCTTAAAGGTCCAATCACCCAGCGTCGGCTCAACCCCCAGGATCCCCTTTTCCCCGGACACGGCAAAGCCACGCACGGCTAGGCGTGGGAGGGAGTAGAAAACTCCCTCGTTAGCTCGGGTCCGTGATGTCGCTACACACCAAACGCCTACTTGCGCAGGCGCCTCTGCGGGGTATCGTCAGAGTTGCTGCTGGACGCACGAACTTGCTGCTGACCAATTTTAGTGCTGAGCGCCGCCACCTTCCTAAAGGCACGGCTGTCGCTTACTTCGCGATGTCGTAGATGCCGAAGGCGGCTTGGCGGTAGTCGACGAGTCGTTAAATCTTGATTCAGCGCCTGTTCTGGGCGTCAGCATTACTTTGCCGAAAGACGACCGACGCAGATTACTTGAGCTACTGGCCAAATTTCAACACTGCTTTTCAACAACATCAAGAGTTGGCCGCACGCCTCTAACCAGGCATCGAATAATTACCGAGGAAACGGCGAGACCTATTCACCAGAACCCTTATCGCGTGGCTCCAAAAGAACGTGAAGCGATACAACAGCAGGTAGACAGAATGCTTGAAGATGACGTCATTCAGTTTTCACAGAACCCCTGGGCGTCGCCTGTAGTCCTCGTTAAGAAACAGGACGGCAGCCTGCGCTTCTGTGTGGATTACCGGAAGCTAAATCAGGTGACCAAGAAAGACATATATCCACTACCGCATATAGACGACTCTCTACACAGACTTCAACATGCTCGATACTTCTCTTCAATTGACTTGCGGAGTGGATATTGGCAAATCGAGGTGGACCCGAGAGACCGCAAGAAGACCGCTTTTGTGACACCACATGGGTTGTATGAATTTAAGGTCTTGTCATTCGGTTTGCGTTCAGCTCCTGCTACCTTTCAAAGACTCATGAATACCGTGCTTTCTGGGTTGAAGTGGAAAACATGCTTAGTATATCTGGACGACGTCATAGTGTTTTCGCGACGCTTGACGAGCTGAATTTAAGGTCTTGTCATTCGGTTTGCGCTCAGCTCCTGCTACCTTTCAAAGACTCATGGATACCGTGCTTTCTGGGTTGAAGTGGAAAACATGCTTAGTATATCTGGACGACGTCATAGTGTTTTCGCGACGCTTGACGAGCACCTTGAAAGACTTGAGGTGGTCTTACGAGCCAAACAGTCTGCGGGCCTGACGAAGCCTGAGAAACGCCACTGTTGCTACAAAGAGCTGCAATTTCTTGGTCATGTCAGTCATACTGGTGTTCGTCCCGATCCGGAAAAAATCACAGTCGTAGAACAGTTCCCTATGCCAACCGATAAAAAGGCTGTCAGACGCTTTCTCGGCCTATGCGCATATTATCGACGATTTATCGCGGACTTCGCACGCATAGCATCACCGCTAACTCGCCTCACGAGAGAAGACGTCACCTTTGAGTAGAATAACAAAGAGGAAGCTGCTTTTAACGATCTTCGCCAGCGACTACAAACACCCCCAGTGGTTGCCCACTTCGACGAGAGAGTTCCTACGATGATTCACACCGATGCTAGCAATGTTGGTCTGGGAGCTGTGCTTGTGCAGCAGCAAGAGGGCACAGAAAGAATAATCGCTTACGCAAGCAGAACGTTAACACGCGCTGAGGCTAATTACTTCACGACTGAGAAGGAATGTCTCGCCGCAGTATGGGCGGTCTCAAAATTTCGTTCGTATTTATATGGCCGGCACTTCAAAGTTATTAGTGACCATCACTCCCTTTGCTGGTTAACTAATCTAAAAAATCCCACCAGCCGATTAGCACGTTGGAGCCTAAGACTGCAGGAGTTTGACATGACGGTGGAACACAAGTCAGGCAAGCGACATATCGACGCTGACTGTTTGTCCCATTCACCCATTGAGTTGGCAACCCTACTTGAGGAGGAAGAAATGGCATTTCTCGTCTCGACACGACCGCCATTGCGCAGCAACAATGTGACGACCCTGAGTTGCTTGGCTTAATTAACTACTTGGTTGGCAGATCTCAGAAGGTACCAAGAGTTTTCCCAAGAGTGTTGTCATCGTTTCGTTTACGGGGCGGAGTACTCTTAAAAAGAAACTTTTCATCGACAGGATCCTCCTATCTGCTCGTCATTCCAGCAGCCCTTCGTACCGAAGTACTCAAAGCATGTTACAACGATGTGACCTCTGGCCACTTGGGTTACACAAGAACGTTGGCCAGGGTACAGCAAAGATATTGCTGGCCAAGACTAACCACAGCCGTGAAGCACCACGTTCGTACCTGTCTCGACTGCCAGCGACGCAAGTCACCGCCAACTAAACCAGCTGGCCTGCTGCAACCCGTACAGGTCCCAATGACTCCATTCCACCAGATCGGCATGGATATTTTGGGCCCACTCCCTACTTCTACTGCAGGCAACCGATGGGTTATCGTCGTGACGGATTATTTGACCCGTTATGACAAGACAAAGGCTATCCAGAGAGGTACAGCAGCGGAGATGGCAAGATTTTTTATCGAGAATATTGTACTGAGGCATGGTGCACCAACAGTCGTAATCACAAACAGGGGAACCGCATTTACAGCAGCTCTTTTGGACCATGTTTTGATGCTGAGTGGAACAACGCATCGTAAGACCACCGCATACCACCCGCAAACGAATGGGCTGACAGAGCGTCTAAACAAAACCATTGAAGACATGCTTTCGATGTTGTAGACGTCGAACACAAAAATTGGGATACAATCTTGCCTTACATAACGTTTGCATACAACACGGCCAAGCAAGAAACGATCCGCATGACACCTTTCAGCCTCATTCATGTACGCGAAGTACGAACCATGTTAGATGCAATGTTACCGCACGAAGGCGACATCGTCCCGGACGCCGACACATTTACGGAACGCGCAGAAGAAGCTAGGCAACTTGCACATTTACGGATCAGCCAGCAGCGAGACTACGATGCAGGCCGCTACAATGCTCACCGCAGAACAGTCGTCTACCAAACTGGTGACAAAGTATGGGTTTGGACGCCCGTACGAAAACGAGGACTTTCTGAAAAACTCTTAAGATGATACTTTGGACCGTACCTAGTTGTGCAACGACAGAGCGATGTCACTTACGAAGTTGTTCCCGACTGTTCAAGTAGTACAAGGTGTCGCTAGCACCAACCTGAACTCGTTCACGTAGTCCGCATGAAACCTTACGTCAGCGAGTGATTGCCTGATACTTTACTTTAGAAAAAAAACTGCATTACAGACTGCGCATCGGGGCAATGCTCTTTGAGAGAGAGGCAAATGACGCGTGTCTACATGTGGACGATAACGATGATGGTACATTTAGTGGGCACGAGGTAGTGTGCCTCTAGCTTCTCTGGAGGCCGAAGAAGACGATCTTGTGGCTCAGCTGTTGAGGACACGCTGCTTTCGTCATCCCAAGGTGTATCTGTGTTTTATTCGCATTGTACTGCGACAATACACACACACACACACACACACACACACACACACAGACACACACACACACACAATATATATATATATATATATATATATATATATATATATATAGGCATGGTGGTTCAGTGGCCGTAGCATTGCATATAGTCCAGTAGATCCTCCGTGAGCGGTCACAACGTGGTTTATTTCGACGTTTCGACCTAGATTCTGGCCTTCATCAGGATTAAAGGTACAGTTTGTTGGTGCTCAGCTTTATACAATCTCAAATTGGAGGGAAAGGAAAGAGGAAAAAGACTGAAAAAAAGAAAAACAGAAGAAAAGGAAAAGAAGAAAAGGAAAAGAAGACAAAAAAGGAAAAAAGAAAAAGAATACAAGGTGGACTCCCCTCGGGCGCCCCCCTTCCACTTTTCTTCCACTTGCCCCTTCATCTCTCTCCCCTTTCTCCTCTTCACCTTTCTGATGTCAGCGGTCTGTGTATGCTTCCTTTCACTAACGCATGCTTCCCGACCAGACGGCACCTCCCGGCCTTGGGGGTTCGGTGTGGGGCAAAAATGAGCTTTTTTAGGAAGTTCTAAGCCTTTAACTACTCGGAGGCCCGACAACATTTCGTCGTAGAAAGAGGGGTGCCGCGTATTGCGGCAGAGGCTGGTAAGTGGGCTTCTTAGGAAGTTTTAAGCCTTTAACTACTCGGCGCCTCGTCAACATTTCGACGTAGAAAGAGGGGTGCCGTGTATTGCGGCAGAGGCTGGTAAGCGGGCGCAATGCGATTTCCTTGCCCGCTTCTGGATTACGCGTGCAGTAGGGGCCTCCCGGCTGTGCACAGGGTTGCTGTTGGGCATGTCATGCATGGCATAATTGATTGGGTAGTAAAATAAATCGGAAAACAGATGACAGCTGAACTTAGGAAGGGTAGTTACACTTGGAATTGTTTTGAGTTGTCCAGTGCCCTTCGCAGCTGCAGTGCCGTGAACTCAGTTACTATTTTCATTATTGCCGTTATTGTTTTCTAATGCTTTAATTGCTGCAAGTGTACTCATTTATTCCTCTATCGGGGGTGTTAAATCGATGGATAAGGTATGACTCTCGTCGTTCACGTTCTCGATTTGATTTCAATCCCGTCTCTAGGAGCGTTACTGATAGTTTGTGGAATGCATGGTCGGGAAGATTGAGATGTTTTGATAGAGGTAGACTTGGGGCTGATTTTACATGGGCTCTGTGATTATTGAAGCGAATCCTAAATGGTGTTTCTGTTTGTCCGATGTACTGCATACCACACACGTTGCATTCGAGTAGGTATACCACATTAGAGGAATCGCATGTTAGGTTTCCTCGTATATTAATCGAGAACTTGGATTGTGTGCTGGTTGCTTTGTGTGTTTCTCGCATCGTCTTACAAAGAAGACATCGTAACTTTACACAAGGTCGGCATGAATTATTGGGGGGTGATGTGTTAATATGAGAGTGGACAAGTGTGTCTTTGAGGTTACGTGGTTGTCGGTAAACGACGCCTGGAGCGGATGGGAATGTGCGTTTCAGACGTTCACTTTGTTTCAGAATGTTGTAATGTCGTTTAACGATTTTGTTTACATTGGGGAAGTTTGTGCTGTAAGTCAAGCAGAGGTTTGTTCGTTGTGGGTCTTCTTGCGGTGGTCGCTTCATCAGCAAGTCTTCACGCTTTAGTTTTCTCGCTTTTTGAACAGCGTCATTAATTACGTGTGGGGGCTATTTTTGTTTCTCGAGCATAAGTTGTAGCCTCTGTGAGCTCGCGTCAAAGTCAGCGTCTCTAGAGCAGATTCGCCTAAACCGGTGAGCCTGGCTGTATGGAATACTGTTTTTACAGTGGCGTGGGTGATCGCTTTGGTAATGAAGGTATTTTTGTCGATCCGTTGGTTTGTTGGTTTGCGATATAGGGTTGTAGAGAACTTCTCATCCTCTATTGTTATGGTAACATCAAGAAAACATCAAGAAAGTTTACAGTTACTTGCGAGTATGTGTGTGTGAAGAGTATGTTCGGATGTACAGCATTGTAAGTGTCGATAAAGCTGAGAAGTGCGTCCTCGCTGTGGGTCCAAATAAGAAAGATGTCGTCTATGTATCTTCTGTATAACATTGGTTTCAAGGAACTTTGTGCAAGAAATTCCGATTCTAGCTTTCCCATAAATATGTTGGCATAATTAAGGTGCCATTTTGATGACCATAGCGGTCTCGCTGATTTGTCGAAAATACTCTTGGTTAAACTCGGATGAATTAATTTGAGGACCATCCTCGTCAAATTTGCGATGGCAGAGAAATCTGGGGTGTTAGATTGTCTATGGTTTGTGTACATGTTTTGTAATGCAGCTATGGCATCATCGTGAGGAATATTTGTATACTATGAAGAGACATCAAGAGTAACCAAGTACGAGTTTTTCGGCACACACAGACCTGCAATGTCTCGAAGAAAATGTGTGGTGTCTTTTATGTACGACGCGAGGGTGCATGGAATGTGGCTTATTAGTTTGTCTACGTACCCTGATACGGGTTCAGTTATTGTACTGATGCTTGATATGATTGGTAGACCTGGGTTATCGGGTTTATGAATTATTGGGAGGATGTAGAAGCGACCTGGACAAGGGTATGCTACTCCCATCAGTTTGTGGTCAGTGTTGGTTATCTTTTCTGCATCCAACAGTTTCTTTAGTTCTATTGATACGATACATTTGTATTCGTCTGTCGGATCACCTGGGAGGCGTTCATAAAATCTTGAGTCGTCTAGTCGGCGGTATGTTTCTTGTAAGTAGTTGGTTGTATTAAGGACTACAATTGCTCCTCCTTTGTCAGCGGGTTTTATTGTTATGTCTGTCCCAGATGCGAAATTTGTCATACTCATTTTTTCAGATTTAGTCAAGTTTTCTCGGTTTCCTTTCTGTCTGTGGTATTCATCTGCTATATCTTTCTGTACTGCGGTGACATAAAGGTCCAAGCACTTGTCTCGATTACTATTCGGTGTCCAGTCATTTGATTTACGACGGTGAATTGTTTCGTGGTTAGAAGGCCTGTCCAAGAAATATTCGCGCAACCTTAAGCTTCGAGCGAAGTTGTCGAGGTCTCAGAGCAAGTGGAATTCATCGAAAAATTTTGTGGTCGGGCAGAAGCTTAGTCCCTTAGATAGCAGTTTTTCTTCGTCAAGTGACAAGCTCGTGTCTAAATCCCGCCGAAATCCTCCCTACATCGACGAAGGCCTGCCGGACATAACTCAACCTGCGCACCTCATCAGTGCCATCCCCGCACCCAAAAGAAGATTGACTTCTGAAATGTAAGTCACGCTCATCGCTTCCCAGTTGCAGTGCCACTTTCCTTAAAGTACGAAAACCTGCTGACAAAGGAATTAGACATGGAATGCATAAATCAACATTGCAAGTGTACCTTCGTGCTAGAATAGCCCCCAAGGATATGACACTCTCCCTCACACCAGCCGCTAAAAATCTAGATGAACACATGGAAAAATGTCCTCCTTGGGGCATCTCTTAAATTAACAGAAATCGCTCTTAATCACAGTGATATGTGGGGTTTAACGTTCCAAAACCACTATATGATTATGAGAGACGCCGTAGTGGAGGGCTCCGGAAATTTCGACCACCTGGGGTTCTTTAACGTGCACCCAAATCTGAGCACACGGGCCTACAACATTTCCGCCTCTATCGGAAATGCAGCCACCGCAGCCGGGATTTCAACCCGCGACCTGCGGGTCAGCAGCCGAGTACCTTAGCCACTAGACCACCGCGGCGGGGCGCTCTTAATCACAGTGATAAGCGGGTACAAAAACTGGTCGCTATTACCAACACCATTCTCCGCCACAACACTTTATCGAACGAGGAAATCACCCGATTAATAGAATTGGAACAGAATAAATAGCAAGCAATCATGACCACAAAAAATTCATAAACTCAAAAGAGACCATGTGCCCAAACCGGCGTTCCCTGATGTAGTTCCTTATCGCTACAATACCACCACCCAGGAAACCACTAATGGTACAAAGGAGCACCCATCTAGGAACACACCCTGTGACGTTGTGGTTGTAGACCTATCAGACATGAGCTTGTCACCTGATGAAGAAAAAACTGCTATCTAAGAGACTAAACTTCTGCCCGACCAAAAAAATTTTTCGATGAGTTCCACTTGCTCCGAGACCTCGACAACTTCACTCGAAGCTTAAGGTTGCGGGAATATTTCTTGGACAGGCCTTCTAACCACAAAACCATTCATCGTCGTAAATCAAATGATTGGACACCGAACAGTAATCGAGACAAGTGCTTGGACCTTTATATCACCACAGTACAGAAAGATATAGTATACGAATATTACAGACAGAAAGGAAACCGAAAAACTTGACAAAATTTGAAAAAAATAAGTATGAGAACTTTGGCATCTAGGACAGACATAACAATAAAAACCGCTGACAAAGGAGGAGCAATTGTAGTCCTTAATACAACCAACTACTTACAAGAAGCATACCGCCAACTAGACAACTCAAGATTTTACGAACGCCTCCCAGGTGATCCGACAGACGAATACAAACGTATCGTATCAACAGAACTAAAGAAACTGTTGGATGCAGAAAAGATAACCAACACTGACCACAAACTGATGCGAGCAGCATACCCTCGTCCAGGTCGCTTCTACATCCTCCCAAAAATTCATAAACCCGATAACCCAGGTCGACCAATCATATCAGGCATCGGTACAATAACTGAACCCATATCAGGGTACGTGGACAAACTAATAAGCCACATTCCATGCACCCTCGCGTCGTACATAAAAGACACCACACATTTTCTTCGAGACATTGCAGGTCTGTGTGTGCCGAAAAACTCGTACTTGGTTACTCTTGATGTCTCTTCATTGTATACAGATATTCCTCACGATGACGGCATAGCTGCATTACAAAACATGTACACAAACCATTGACAATCTAACACCCCAGATTTCTCTGCCATCGTAACTTTGACGAGGATGGTCCTCGAATTAAATTCATTCGAGTTTAACCAAGAGTATTTTCGACAAATCAGCGGGATCGCTATGAGCACCAAAATGGCACCTAATTATGCCAACATATTTATGGGAAAGCTAGAATCAGAATTTCTTGCACAAGGTTCCTTGAAACCAATGTTATACAGAAGATACATAGACGACAACTTTCTTATTTGGACCCACAGCGAGGATGAACTTCTCAGCTTTATCGACACTTACAATGCTGTACATCCAAACATACACTTCACACACACACACTCGCAAGTAACCGTAAATTTTCTTGATGTTTTCTTGATGTTACCCTAACAACACAAGAAGAAAAGCTCTCTACAACCCTATATCGCACATCAACGAATCGACAACAATACCTCCATTACCAAAGCGATCACCCCTGCACTGTAAAAACAGTATTCCATACAGCCAGGCTCACCGGTATAAGCAAATCTGCTCTAGAGACGCTGACTTTGACACGAGCTCACAGAGGCTACAACTTATGCTCGAGAAACAAAAATAGCCCCCACACGTAATTAATGACGCTGTTCAAAAAGCGAGAAAACTAACCCACAGCGAGAAAACCCACAGCGAGGACGCACTTCTCAGCTTTATCGACACTTACAATGCTGTACATCCGAACATACTCTTCACACACACATACTCGCAAGTAACTGTAAACTTTCTTGATGTTTTCTTGATGTTACCATAACAATAGAGGATGAGAAGTTCTCTACAACCCTATATCGCAAACCAACAAACCAACGGATCGACAAAAATACCTTCATTACCAAAGCGATCACCCACGCCACTGTAAAAACAGTATTCCATACAGCCAGGCTCACCGGTTTAGGCGAATCTGCTCTAGAGACGCTGACTTTGACGCGAGCTCACAGAGGCTACAACTTATGCTCGAGAAACAAAAATAGCCCCCACACGTAATTAATGACGCTGTTCAAAAAGCGAGAAAACTAAAGCGTGAAGACTTACTGATGAAGTGACCACCGCAAGAAGACCCACAACGAACAAACCTCTGCTTGACTTACAGGACAAACTTCCCCAATGTAAACAAAATCCTTAAACGACATTACAACAATCTAGAACAAAGTGAACGTCTGAAACGCGCATTCCCATCCGCTCCAAGCGTCGTTTGCCGACGACCACGTAACCTCAAAGACACACTTGTCCACTCTCAAATTAACACATATCCCCCCAATAATTCATGCCGACCTTGTTTAAAGCCACGATGTCTTGTATGTAAGGCGATGCGAGAAACACACAAAGCAACCAGCACACAATCCAAGTTCTCGATTAACATACGAAGAAACCTAACATGCGATTCCTCTAATGTGGTATATCTACTCGAATGCAACGTGTGTGGTATGCAGTACATCGGACAAACAGAAACACCATTTAGAATTTGCTTCAATAATCACAGAGCCCATGCAAAATCAGCCCCAAGTCTACCTCTATCAAAACATCTCAATCTTCCCGACCATGCATTCGACAAACTATCAGTAACGCTCCTAGAGACGAGATTTAAATCAAATCGAGGACGTGAACGACGAGAGTCATACCTTATCCATCGATTTAACACCCTTGATAGAGGAATAGATGAGTACACTTGCAGCAATTAAAGCATTAGAAAACAATAACGGCAATAATGAAAATAGTAACCGAGTTCACGGCACTGCAGCTGCAAAGGGCACTGGACAACACAAAACAATTCCTCTCTGTTTTCTGTTTTGTATTACTACCCAATCAATTGTGCCATGCATGACATGCCCCACAGCAACCCTGTGCATAGCCGGGAGCCCCCTACTGCATGCGTAATCCAGAAGCGGGCAAGGAATTCGCATTGCGCCCACTTACCAGCCTCTGCCGCAATACACAGCACCCCTCTTTCTACGACGAAATGTTGACGGGGCTCCAAGTAGTTAAAGGCTTAGAACTTCCTAAAAAAAGCTCTTTTTTGCCCCACACCGAACCGCCAGTACCAGGAGGTGCCGTCTGGTCGGGAAGAATGCGTTAGTGAAAGGAAGCGTACAAAGACCGCTGACATCTGAAAGGTGAAGGAGAGAAAGGGGAGAGAGATGAAGGGGGAAGTGGAAGGAAGAGTCGAAGGGGGGCGCCCGAGGGGAGTCCACCTTATATTCTTTTTTTTTTCTTTTTTCCTTTTTCTGTTCTTTTCCTTTTCTTCTGTTTTTCTTTTTTTCAGTCTTTTTCCTCTTTCCTTTCCCTCTGATTTAAGATTGTATAAAGCTGAGCACCAACAAACTGTACCTTTAATTCTGATGAAGGCCAGACTCCAGGCCAAAACGCTGAAATAAACCACGTTGTGACTGCTCACAGAGGACCTACTGGACTAAAATATATATATATATATATATATATATATATATATATATATATATATATATATATATATATATACGTTAATGAGATCTAACAGACAGTAATGCCAAGGAATGTACAGGGAAAGTTATTAGAACCAATGGCATGTAAACAAGAAGAAAGAAAAGTGGATGAAAAAATAACTAGCCGTGAGCAGGAATCGAACCTACGACCTTCGAATAACGCGTTCAATCGCGAGAGCATCGAACGCGTTATTTGAAGGTCGTTATTTAGAGGGCCAAACGTAATTGGCAAGAGAAGAGACAACTTAGCAGTTGCCTTAATTTTATGTCTAACGGTTTTGACCGGTGGACCGGTCCTGGATTAGAAGTGGTTTGCTTCCTGGACTTGTTTGCAAGCCCTGACGAAGACCGGTCCACCGGTCCAAACTGTTGGAAATAAAATTAAGGCAACCGCTAAGTTGTGTCTATTTTCTTTTATATATATATATATATATATATTGTTACTATAGGCTGTGATGAAATGGTTTTATTTACAGAAGGCGAGAAATGGTCGTTCGCGGCAGCGTGCCGAGACTCGTTTTCCTCTCCTTCTCTTCTCTGCCTATTACTAGTCCGTTACACTCCCCCGCAAGCAGACGAAGCCAGTAGGGCGCGTTATGATGCACAAGAAGGGTAGAGAGTTTTCAGGCGAGCAATGTGAGTGAGCTGCGTTCTGCTCGATCGTCGTCCATTGGACAAAAGACAAGCTCTTACGTAAGTGAGCTGGCTGAGACGCTCCAAAACTACAAATGGGCCTGAATATCGTGACAGAAGCTTTTGACACAATCCACACTTGCGTTCCGGTGTCCAAAATAACACCAAGTCACCTTTTTCGAATAACACCAGTTTGTGACGGTTGTCGTATGCTTTCTTCGAACAACGTTGAGAGACCAGAGTCCGAAGAGGAGCGATTCGACAGGCTTCTTCAGCGAGGCACAGGGTGTTTGATACAGAGCCGTCATTGTGTAGAAAAGGGTAAGAAAGTGTCTTGAGGGCTTAGTGGCAACCTGGTGTACAACAGATAAAATGGGCTGAAGTTCATTCTTTCATGTTTTGCCGTGTTGTACGCGTACGTGATAAAAGGCAGCACTTCATCCCCGTTCTTGTGATTGGAAGAAACGTACATGGAAAACATGTTGGTCAGCGTTCTGTTAGTCCGTTCAACGAGGCCATTCGTCTGTGGGTGATACGGTGTGGAATTACAGAACTGTGTCGTGCACATGCGTAGTAATTCTTCAACGGCATCGGCAGTGAACTGGCGGCCACGGCCGCTGATAATAACACGCGGTGGGCCATGGCGAAGGACCATGGAGTGGAGCAGGAAGACTGCCACGGATGCACCGGTGGAAGAGGGAATGGCTGCGGTTTTGGCATATCGCGTAAGATAACCTACGCAGACGATTAATCATCCAACGTTTCTTATTGTTATATAATGAAAATAAACCCACAATGTATATTCCTACTTGTTCAAAAGGTGTGAAGGGTGGTGTTAATGGCTGAAGGGGACTTGGTGTAGCGGTGGCCGGGCGCTTGTGTCGTTGGAACGTCTCGCAGCTAGCGACGTAACAATTCGTTGTTTCATACATCTTGGGCCAGTAAAAGTGTTCCTGTGTGCGGTTCAGCGTTCGTATGAAGCAGAAATGACCGGATGTCGCATCATCATACATAGCACGTAGAACATCAGAGTGAAGGCTCTCGGGGACAACTAGAAGAAAACGTGCTCCAGGTCTGGCGTAGTTAGTTTTATTGAGCAACTTGTCTCGGACCGTAAAGCGGCCGCTGTGTTGGGAGGCACGTGCGGCGGCAAAAAAAGGATCCAGGCTGAGATCGTTGCGTTGTTCTTTCTGGAAGTCAGCCGCACTGAGAAATGTGCTTATAACAGCAGCAAGGCAGTCATCGAAATTCTCAGCATCGCAGTCAGTAGTCGCAAGAGGAATTCGGGAGAGGCAGTCTGCGTCAGCGTGACGACGGCCACTTTTGTACGACACCATAAAGTCGTATTCCTGAAGTCGCAGCGTGCAAGGCGGCCAGAGGGGTCACGCAAACCGACCAGCCAGCATAACGAATGGTGATCGGTAATTATCTTAAATGGTCTCCCGTAAAGATAACAACGAAACTTCTGTACAGCAAAAACAGCTGCCAGACATTCCTGTTCCGTAACAGTGTAATTGCGTTCAGATTTGCTCAGGCAACGGCTGGCATATGCCACGACATGCTCTGCGCCAATGTGACGCTGTACAAGCACCGCTCCTACACCGATACCACTAGCGTCCGTGTGGACTTCAGTCGGGCAAAACGGATCAAGTGACACAACAGTGGAGCTGACGTTAGTACAAACTTAAGTTGTGAGAATGCAGCGTCACACTCTGGTGTCCAGTTGAAGGTTGCATCCTGTTGCAAGATGCTTGTCAGCAGGTACACCATCTCCGCAAATCGTGGAACAAAATGACGAAAATATGAGCATAGGCCGACAAATGAGTGAAGTTCTCGTGCGGACAGCCGTGATTTAAAAGAGCTCACTGCTTCTATCTTGCAAGGACTGGGTCTGACGCCATCCTTGTTGACCAAGTGCTCTAGCACGGGAGTTTGACGTTCGCCAAAGCGACATTTTTTGTAATTCAGAACCAGCCCAGCTTTTTCGATGCAGTCACAAGACTCAGACGGTTGTTATGTTCCTCAAACGTACGGCCAAAGATCACAACATCGTCAAGGTAGCACATGCATACCTCCCATTTTAGACCACGTGTCCATAAATCCTTTAAAGGTGGCTGGAGCATTATAAAGGCCAAAAGGCAAAACATTAAATTGAAATAAGCCATCCAGAGTCACGAAAGCAGTCTTTTCTTTGTCGCCGGGTTCCATAGGTATTCGCCAATGACCGGACCGCAAATCAAGCGTTGAAAAATTAAAAAGAGGCATGCAAGCATTCTATGACGTCGTCAATCGGCGGTAAGGGATATAGATCTTTCTTCCTCACAGTGTTTAGATGCCTGTAATTTATGCAGAATCTCTAGGAACCATCCTTTTTCCTGACAAGAATTACCGGGGCTGCCCACGGGCTGGACGACTCTTGCACAACACCTTTGTTCAGCATGTCCTTTATTTGTTCGGTGATAACTTTGCGCTCAGAAGATGACACTCGGTAGGGCTTTTGGTGGATGGGGAGTGCAGGCCCAGTGTCTATTCTGTGACGAGCGCAGGACGAAGGTAACTAAACGGGTGCATCTCTATGTTTAAGGTCGAAAGCAGCAACATGCCGGGAAAGGACCTGCACCAGAGCTTGCTGTTCCGTCGTACTGGGAGTCTTGCTGATCATACTGAGCATTCGATCTTCATTATGGCGAATATCACAAGGAGAGGAAGAAGTGGTGATGTCCGTAGCTAGTGCTGCTATCGAGCTGCATGAGGCTTCATCGAAGAGAGCTATCTTCATCCCGCGAGGAAGCACAACCGGTGTGGCAGAAGAGTTCAGCGCCCACAATATTGCTACTCCATTTGTCATGCACACAACAGAACAGGGCACAAGTATGTCATTCTTAGAACAGTTCTCGTGTAGAAGCCCCACTATGAGGTCAACACAAGCATCATCAACCGCTGTGGAAGAGACTCGAATGGGTGTCAGGCACCAAGATGGTGCTATCACTTCATCAATCACACTAAGTGTGTTCCTGTCTTCGCCATGGTAGTCTTCTTCAGAAAGCAACGGTAGAAACAAATTGTTTAATGATATTTCCCCACTACCACCGTCGACGGAAGCACCGCATTGCTCCAGAAAATCGATATACCAAGAATGACATCGTGCGAACCAGAAATTCAGATACAAATACTTTTCCAGCCAGTGAAATGCTGACAACATATACACCAAGAGTATTAAGCCACTCGCCGCCTACACCACGAAAGGTGATTGTATCGTCCCATGAAAACATAACTTTGCGACCTAAGCGGTTTCTGAAGGCGAGGCTCATCACAGACACAGTCGCCCCAGTGTCGACTAACGCCATCATCAGTATTCCACCAATCAACACATTCATTTTGTTTTTGAGCATAACAATAGGCAGATGTATATCTTTAAAAGACCGTCCGGCGACCTCATCTCCAATGGCCGCGGATGCTAGTTTCCCGGCAGCGGAGAAGAAGAACGACGCAGAGGAGACGACAAGTGACGAGAACGGTTGGCTGGTGGTGTCAAACTCCGCTCGGATGCTGGCGAATCACTGTGTCTGGTCTCGCGTGAAAAACGGTCCCTTGGAAACAAGCCGGTTGTCCGCAGGTCATATAAAGCACCGGCTCTTGGTGACGAAAACATGGCTGGTGTCCTTCCTGATTGGTGGCGTTGTTGACGGCAATATTGAGCGATATGCCCAGTGAAACCACAGTTGTAGCACACGGAAGGGTTATGGTTTATACTATATTCATTGGAACGAATCCTGGGCCGCTGCTGTCGGCGATGAAGTTCATTATCACATGAAGAACGGGTTTCTACTACTCTCTGGAATCCATTGTATTCGTCGTAATTTGCATCTTGGTAGTAGGGTCGGTACTGTCCTTGCCGCAGCGGGATGTAGCCCGGCTGAGAGTACTGAGTATAAGAATGCGGCTGTCCTCGTCATGATCGTGCGTCATAGTAGAGACGTGGCTGATACTGAGGTGTGGCATCAGGATCTTTAATGCCCTCCGCCACTCGATGCAAGGAGAATAAAGCAACGCTTCACTCGAACTCTGGTGGCAGGTAGGGGGGATGAGTGCTTGGGCGGTGTGCCACTTGCGCATACAGGCCGAGTTCTTCACGTGCTATTTTCCGGATCGTTGATGCAAGATCAAGCGCCTAGTTGCTGTCTATACTCCCGACAGTCGTTACAATGGATAGCCTGCCGAACTTCGGGTGATGTGCCTCGTCTTTAGTTGCTCAAAAGTGCGGCAATGGCAAATGACATCGGCGACAGATGTCAAGCTGTCTTTCGCGAGGAGGGAACTGTAAACATACTCGGCGATTCCTTTTAGGATGTGACCGACTTTGTCTTCCTCAGACATTCCGGAGTCAATGATCCTACAAAGCTTTGTGACTTTCACAATGTAGGTCGTGCAAGTTTCACCTGGCACTTGAGGGCGTTGCATTAACGTCTGTTCTGCTATTTTCTTTTTTGTTGTTGGGTCGCCTAAACGCTCTTTGATCTCAGAAACAAATCTGTCCCAAGTCGTTAGCGTTTCCTCCCGATTCTCGTACCACATTAATGCAGTATCCGTCAGAAAGAATGCGACGTACAAAAGCTGAGAAGCGGCATCCCATTTGTTGGAAGCGTTCACTCATTTGTAACCGATGAGCCAAGCCTCGACGTCTTCATCTGGTCTGCCGGCGAAGGGACGAGCATCTCTCAGTTGTGGAGCCGAACTGGTCGGTGCAGAAGTAGTGAGGGGTCGGTGTTCATCTGCGTTGTGGGACATGTCCAGCCCAGATGGATTCTGTAGAAGTCCAGCAAGGCGACAGCTCCGTTGAAGAACTTGCGGTTCAACCTCCGTCTTCGGGTGTCGATTACCCAGTACGTCCACCACAACTGTTACAGCGAGCCCTGATAAAATGGTTTTATTTACAGGAGGTGAGCGATGGTCGTTCGCGGCAGCGCACTGCGATCATGCCAAGACTCTTCGTCTCCTTCTCTTCTCTGCCTTTTACTAGTTCGTTACAATATATTGACACGAGCATGTAGTGGGTTTCTGACTGTTGCGTGGCTAGCGTCATCATTACTTGTGCGCGTCGAAGGATTTGGTCGACAGAAAAGACGACGACGAACTCGCGCTGCTCGATTGAAGCTGTTCTGCTGTTTGCTACACTGTTACTTGCACTGATTTTATCACCCTGACAATATATAACAGCTGTTGACAACAGAGCCCTCACGGGAAAGGCAACAACAACCGGGGCAAATTTCTTCACCAAATTTGGCGGCAGTCTAGCACCACTGACCCCTAAATCTGGCAACTGACCTACACAACACTAAACAGAACCTTGCCAGCTCCCCTTCACAGCCCATACAAAACCCATACCTCGTGAGGCAGTGCTCTGCTGTTGACGTGCTCACTGCACTCCATGCTGATGCGACGTAACGCACGGTGTCGAGTACCGAAATTGTCGTAGGTTGCTGTCCACGATCAATAAGTGCAAGACAGGGCTTTCTGCTTACGCGACGCCATTAAGGCCTGACAAAGATTGCGTTGACAAGTTCCAACGGTATTCAACAGGCTTAGTGCCCACGACAGCGACTGAAGACAAGTCACATCGTGCGGCGTGCGGTGGGGCTTTTACGGCATTTGGTAGTGAAACTTTCCTTGTAAGCACAGTGATGGTGGGAATAGCACTTTTCACAAATGGCCTTCTAAGAGGCAGCCTCTCGAACTCACCTGTGGCTTCTCGCAGCCTGTTCCGTAGCCAAGCCTGGCCAAGACTGTCAAATGTCAAATCAAAATGACAGTGCCTAGGCGGGTTCGGTGGACTAGGTTGCGACGCATCATCCAGGAACGTTCTCCCAGTTGCGACATAACAGCGGGGTTCGCTATACATGGCATTTTATAAGAGCTATGCTGGGACCGATGAAAGACAACGTAACAGCTGAGAAAACGCAGCAGTGAAGAAAGTAACAGCGGGGCTGCATTGTAGCGATTTTCGACAGCCATGTCATAGCGACGCACAAACAGCAGACCACGATCTCCTGGAATGAGCATCGGGCCGATGGCGAGGCGAGCTGAAATAACATGGCGGCCACAGCCAATCAGAGGCCTTAAAATGGCCTTCAAATATTTACTTTTTGTGTGCTTGTTTTTAAAGGGAGGAGCAAGCTGAGGCAGGAAATTTGAACACAGAGAAGTGCTCTTTTCGGTGAGTTCAAGAAGCTGGCTCCCGGTCGTGCCATTGTGAGGCTATATTTTCTTTAAAATTGCTGTTTTCTCGCCATTTCCAGAAAACTTTTTGCTACCTAGGAGGCCACTCCCGCTCGGCACCGAGCTCATCGCGATGAGCCGACGCGTGCTTATCTCTCACGTGTACTTTGCCCCATGGATGAATGCCTGTGCGTACGCGCTTATCCTTTAGTCTGGGAATCGTGCGCCTTCGACTTTCACTGAAACGAAAGCGTTAGACGCCGGGCCCACAAAGGTCACTTCGGTCTCTGCACGGGCTCCTCTTGTGAAAACAGCGTGCTTTTCATACACAGCAAGGCATAACAACTGGGACACTTGTTAGTTTGTACTCATCTGTACCTGCAATTACGTATCGTGCATTGTTTCTGTTTGAACAGAGCGCTACATGTCGAGCGGTAAACGCTGTTAGTTCGTTCTCGTCCTGCGAGTATCGTTTTCGTGCGTCATTTGAATGTGGGCAGCGCACTGCACGTTTCGATCTGCTTGCCGTTCTCAGCGTTACATTCTAATTTAAGTTGTTGCTGTCACTTTATTGCTTCGCCCTTACGGCAAAACTAACTTTTTTATTTTTTACCTATTTGCTGCCTTTAACTTAACCTACCGCTGCGTGCCCTCGGAGCTCGTAGATCGCTATCGTGTCGCTGCCACCACGGTTTTGTGCGCGGCAGTTGCGGCAATGAGTAGTTATTTTACAGTCCCCATGCGCTTGGCTGCGCACGCACCTTCAAAACTTCAAAATTTTATGTCATCTACGATAGCATCTGCCGCAGTTTTGTCCGCAGAGTTTGCGGAAAGCAGCGTTGCTATGACTGGTTGAGCGCACACTTTCGGGGTTCTGTCAGTTACGTCGTCGCCATACATGATCGTGTCAAGAGCACAACGGTTTCGTCCTCAGCGGTTGTGGCAACGAAAATCACATGCACTGTAGTGTGCCGGTCGCACGCGCACTTCCGAAACTTTGAATACGCTGCTCTCGGCCTTCGTTCGACGGTTTACGTACTGAAGTTCGTATCACACGCCACGATCAGCAAATGTGTTCGGAACATTCGAATAGAGGCCCAATGAACATAGTAAAATTTGGCTGGAGACTTTAAGAATTCGTATCTGCCGCGGTTTCACATCACTGAGATTATACTGTACATTTACATGAACGCCTCTTAAACTCATTTATAATAAAATGGGGCACGTTCGAAAAGCCTGGAGCAGATTTAGCTCCTTTTCTGTCAATGCGGTCAGATCAGGCACAGAAATTTCAATTTCCGGGAGATTTCCATGACTACCGTACAACAGGCAAAAACGGCCAAAATCCGGGAGTCTCCGGGACTTGGCAGGTATGCAGAGCTAACCCAAAACACTTACTTTACAGTGAAAAACTGCGTTATTATTGCGACAGCAATTGTATGGACTCTCTCAGTGGGTTGTTGTCGTCGCCATCATGTTCCGTAACAAGTCCAAATAGATAACATGACCCCGCGCATTGCAACTTTCACGAGCAGGTAAAAGCGTGCGAGCGCTGCTGAAGAGATCGAAAGAGTCGGCCCATCGCATATCCCCTGGAAACACAATAACATCTCCCGCATGTTGGAATCGCCGTCAAATGCTTAAACAGAAAGTAAACCACCCGTCTTGAATGAGAATTTCTCCCTGCAGCGGCTGTATTTGCTCACCACAGTGTTTTGCAAGAATTCGGCGATATCGGATCCAAAAGAGTTGATTGCCAGCCTTGCTTCTAATAACATTAAAATTTTTTGCTATCGCGTTCATAGCATTGCATTTAACGCGCCGCCATGTTGCCAGAACTAATCGGCTAATCGCGAAAGCTAGCAGCCTGAGAACTAGAGGCGCGGCGCAAAACAGGAGCACGCTACGAGCCAGCCTTTAAAGATCTGTCGTCACCGTCGTCACGAAGAGTTTCTATCAGCGCCTAATTTGACATCCTCTCCGTAGTGACAACATGGTTGTGCGAAATACAAGAGAAGTCACAGTTTCACCGCAAGTGCAAAGCAATAACAAGGTATGTAACGCCGAGAACCGCTTGCAGATCGAAACGTGCAGCGCGCTGCTCACAAAAAAATGACACACGAAAACAACATACACAGGACGAGAACGAACTAACAACCTTTACCGCTCGACACTTAACGAGGCACAAAACGTAATCACAGATCCAGATATGAATACGAACTAACAAGTGTGTCAGGTGTTACAGCGCCGTGCTTGAAAAGCACACTCTCTCTTTTCGCAAACGGCACCTGCCCAGCGAGAGCAGAGATCTTTGTGTTCCCGGCAACCAAACGCAATCGTTCCTGTCAAAGTCGAAGTCGCACGATTTTCGCCACCAAAAGATAAGTGCGCACGCACAAGCATCTAATCCCCCCTACCCTCGCGGGGCAAAGTACGGTACGCATGGGAGATATGCGCATGTCGGCGCGTCGTGACGAGCTGCAGGGTGCTGAGCGCGAGCGGCTTTTTTTTTTTCTTTCTTGAGTTTTCACACCCCTCCCCCCCCTCACACACACACACATTGTCACGGAGTCATGACGTGGTCAAAGGGAGTCGACTACAGATCGAAGATGAAACAGCTTATCCGAGCCGAACTTGTGGCCAACAAATGAAAGGTAAGATTAGAGCGAGGCAAGGGCACTGATAGCCGCTGGCAGAGCGACGGCCGTTAATCAACTGACAAGCAGCGAAGCGCCTCATCACTTATACATTTGCCCTCAAATGTTCTAGCGTTAATGCTAGAGGTGATGTACATTCCAGAATAACCTGTATAGTTCGCGGAGTGGGTGTAATCTTATAGAAATGATCTACTACAGTCCTGAAGCTTCTCGAAAACTGCAGGCATGGTTTGCGCTGATAATTATGTAGTGTAACGGTTCGATAACAAACCTTGAGAAAAAGAACATGGCATTGCCCCCCTCTCCACCAGATGCCATCGAGGTATTCTATTAGGGCTCTAAGTTTCGGGTCGGCCTGCTGTCATACAGCGAAGTCGTCGGCAGTTATTGTTCTCAAGAAGTAGTCGTCATCCGGGTTGTCAGGCGGTGGTGGGTCGACAGGCACACGGAGAAGCAGTTGGCGTCGGAGTATTTTCTGCCGGACTTGTAAACTACATAATGTCATATTCTTGAAGTCTCAGGCTCCGTCGTGTGAGGCGACTTCAAGGGCCCATCAAGGTAGCTAGCCAACACAAGGCGTGGTGGTCACTCATAACTTTGAAGGGCCTGCCGTGGAGGGAAGGGCAAAATTTTGACGTAGCCCAGATGATGGCGAGGCACTCCTTTTCTGACATGGAATAATTAGCTTCTGCTTTGGATAGCAATCAGCTGGCGTAACTAATAACCCTTCCAGTCCGTCAGCCCTCTGCACAAGAACGGCGCCAAGACCTACGCTGCTTGCGTCAGTGTGTATTTCTGTTTCGGCAAATTCGTCGAAACAGGCAAGTAACAGAGGCGTCTGGAGACGTTGTTTTAGTTCCTGAAAAGCGTCTTCCTGCGGCGTTTCGCACTTGAACTCCACATCGGCCCTGGTAAGGTTAGTGAGTAGATCAGCGATGCAGGCGAAGTTTTTGACGAGCTGCCTGTAATAGGCGCACAGGCCCAGAAATCGGCGCACTGCCTTCTTGTCAGTGGGCGGCGGGAAGTTGGCGATGGCAGCTGTTTTCCGCGGATTGGGACGGACTTCAGACTTGCCAATCATGTGTCCTAGAAACAAGAGCTCCGCATACACAAATCTGCACTTTTATGGCTTCAAGGCGAGTCCGGACGTCTTGATGGCTTTAAGTACAGCTTCAAGGCGCCGAAGATGCTCGTCGAAACTTGAAAAAAACACGACATCGTCCAAGTACACAAGGCAAGTCTGCCACTTCAATCCTGCCAGTACTGTATCCGTAACACGTTGAAAAGTGGCAGGCGCCGAGCGAAGACCGAAGGGCATCACCTTAAAAAGAAGCTGAAGCACTTTTCTAAAAAAATTACTTAGGAGCGTGTTTGATCGCTGCTGAATGAGTTTGATCGCTGCTGAATTAGAAAAGTGATGTTAGAGTTCTCAAAAGTTAACGCCAATAGCACTTTTTGGTGAAAAAATAGTGGCTGTGGTCACCGGGCATCTTGACACGCCGAGAGAGCACGGTGACGTCATTCTCGGCATCCCACATCATCTGCGACAGCAGCACTGCTGAAGTGTAGCCTCTGCGATTAGTTCTGGCAACAGCACGTAATGGGTTCGTTACGGAGACCGTGGTTTAACATAAGAAATAACAGTTGCTCCAGGCCAGAGGAAACGAAGATGACCTATGTTTCCAGGGCCACACTTTCAGCGTGCTCGTGGGGGCAAAGCAAAAGAAGCTTTTATTTCGCCTGTTCTAAAGCTCCCACTGCTACAACCGCGAAAACAATTATGACATCGTCAACAATAATGTTGGTCCTTCCTAAACACGAAGTTTGATTGAATTCTGAAATGCCTTCAGCTTCCCTTTAAACTCGAAGAGGCCGTCTGGTGTTACACACGCCGTCTTCTCTCGGCCTCTTTCGTTAACTTCGATTTGCCAATAGCCAGTCTTGAGGTCCATCGACGAAAAGTACTTCGCGTTATGGAGTTAATCCAGTGCATCATCTATTCGTGGGAAAGGATACACATCCTTTTTTGTGATTTTATTCAGGCGGCGATAATCGATTCAGAAACGTAGGGTTCCATCCTTCTTTCTCACTAACACCACGGGGGACGCCCATGGACTCTTGCACGGCTGGCACATCGAAACCCTGTACAGACTCTGTCAAAGTGGTCTGGCTTTTTCCTCGGTTATGATGGGATGCTTTGCGATTGGGGTCTGTCGAAATTTTGAAGATGAAAAGCAATCTTCGTATTGCAGGAGCAGGGTCTTGAGCTGTTTTTGCTTATGGTTCGGAAGGCTGGTGTCACAGAACGAGCGCTAAAAATAGAGCGCGCCGCCAAATCCTGGCGACAACGGGCGGCAGAAACGCCGCGAGGTAAAAAGAAAAAAAAAAGAAAGCAAACATCCAAGGCTCCCGGGCGCGCGCTCTCCCCGCAGAAGCACGGCTTCGCAGACGAACCTCCTCACCCCACAGCGGCGGCCGGGCAAACGCTCGACCTTTCTAGAACGAAGGAGGCGTGGTCATACCGAGTTGACTCACCCGCCGGAGAGGGCATTCCAACCGTCTCGCCCTCTTCCCAGCTTCCGCTGCGTATCGCGCCGACGAAAGGACGAGAAATTTCTGGAAGGTGGCGCAGAACGTATTTAATCGAGCAGCCGAGACGAGAAAGCAGGAGGAGACGGAAGTGAGCGCCAGAGCGCGTAGGAATTCCGCCGTGTAGTCGGCGAAGTTTTTGGTCCGTAGGGACGGCTCGAGCTACAGGCAAGAGCGTGGGTTTACCGCTATCGAGCGAAGACGCGGACAACAGCTGCGTGTGTGAAGCCGACGGATTTCCGGCGAAGAAGTTTGAAGCTTGGAGAGTGGCCTATTGAAGACGGGAGTTTTCCTGGAAGAGAAACTCCGGCGAGGTTTCCTGGAAGAGAAACTTCAGAGGGCTGCGGAACGACAACAACGCTGGACTTTGAGTGAGTGATTCTCGGAAGAGTATCATCTAGACTCTGGTTCCAAGAACTTTGGACTGAATAGGTTTTCTATCTCTTTAGTCTTTAAGTGTCTTGGTTGTTCAATGCATGCGACTGCATTGTAGTGCGTATTGTTGTCCGTGTCCGTTGTATTAAGTGTGGCTGATTGTGTTGTGTAGTACGTTGATTGATTGGTTTGATTGGTGTCATATTGTATGCAACTATTGTGGAGTGTGCATTCTTATGTATTGTTTTCGATCTGCCATTATTGAGAATATAATTGTTTGTTTATCAACTCTCGGCTCTGACTTGTTCTTTGGGCCACGACCGGCGTCTGCTGGCGCACCAAAAAGGACCACTTCAAAATTGTCCACGCTTTCGTGGTGCGGTTCGGGGGGCCGATACTTCGGCTCTTGGAATTAGCCCGGCGATTGCCTCCCTAATAAACGGGACAGGTGTGACAATTAATCTGGCGTCCGCGAGACAGGACCTTTTGGTGCACAGTGTGTCCAAAGTAGTGAGAAAGAGCCTCGAGTTGTTGATAGTGCTATCGGATTTTGTGTGTTGTTCAGTGTTCTCGTTAACGAGTGCAGGAGAGTGTTCCGATAGACTGAGTTAGGCAGATACTTTTTGCAAGCGTTAAGGTTTTATTTGCGAGTTGCGAGACACCATGGATCTCGAAAAGTTAGTTGCTCTGGGTGAGAAGATGGGTCTTTCTGGCGTCGAACTACGGAAGTGGGTCACCCAGAAGGAAAAAGAAGAAAAAGAGAGGGCCAAAGAAGAAAAGGCAGCTGAGCTGGAAAAAGAAAGGCTGGCGGTCGAAAAAGCCAAAGCGGAAAAAGAAGCAGAGTTGGAGAGAGAAAGGTTGGCAGCTGAGAGAGCCAAGGAAGAAAAAGCAGCTGAGTTGGAACGAGAGAGGTTGGCAGCTGAGAGAGCGAAGGAAGAAAGAGAGCAACAATTGAAGTTGGAGTTGGAGAGAGAAAAGCTGGCAGCTGAAAGGGCGAAAGAAGAAAGAGAGGAAAGGGAACGGCAGCGTCAGCACGAGATGGAACTCGAGCGGCTCCGTTTGCAACAGCGAAGTGAAACTCCCGTCCAAGCTAGAGTTGAAAACAGCGAACGAGAGAATCATGGCTTCCACTTGAACCCAAGCAAGTTGCTCGTAGCATTTGATGAAAGGAAGGACGACCTAGACGCGTACCTCCACAGATTTGAGACGATTGCGAGGAGCCAGAATTGGCCGGAACAGCAATGGGCAACTGCTTTGAGTACTTGCTTGAGTGGTGAAGCGCTCAGTGTGTACGGTAGGCTGACGCCGACCGATGCAGCCAACTATGCAAAGGTGAAAGCTGCTTTGCTGAAGCGATTTAGATTTACCGTGGAAGGTTTCCGGGACAGATTTCGGACAGGAAAGCCAGCTGATGGTGAGACGGCTACGCAGTATGCCGCCCGACTTTGCCATTATTTCGACAGATGGATTGAACTTTCAGGGACAGCACAGGAGTACGATGAGCTTAGAGAGCTCCTAATTAGAGAACAATTTCTTACTAGTTGCCACCCAAGCCTGTCGCTGTATTTGAAAGAGAGGAGAGCTAAGTCACTTGAAGACATGCTTGAATTAGCTGATCAATTCTTGGAAGCGCAAGGTGGCACTAATTTGGCCAAAGTCAAGAAGGAATGTCCCGAGGATTCGAAGAAATCGGCTCCCGAGGAAAAGAAGCGTGCACCGGAGAAAATTCAGCGATGTTTTCTGTGCAACCGAGTGGGTCATCGCGCGAAAAACTGTCGAACGATCTTTACGAGCCCTACGGCAGTAAAATGTTTTAAGTGTGGTCAGACTGGGCACAAAGCAGACGCATGTCGGAACGGAGTGAGTCAAACTCACCAGGTATCCTGTGTGCAAGCGGCACCGAAATCTGATAATAATGCTGTCAGCGATGGATTCGTAGAGTTGAAGAATGGGGAGAAAATTCCTATTGTGGGTGCTGTAATGTCAAAACAGCCAAACGGTGTTACGAAAGGAATGCCAACGCTGCCTGGAAAAGTTGCGGGCAAAAAGATTACGGTGTTAAGAGATACCGGCAGTTCCACTGTTATCGTGCGGAGAAATTTGGTACGGGAAGGTGAGTTAACAGGCAAAACGAAACCGGTTTGCCTAATTGACCGTACAGTTCGAATACTTCCCGAAGCAGAGATTGAGGTGGAAACCCCGTACTTCAGCGGGAAAGTAACCGCTCTGTGTATGATGACCCCCCTTTACGACCTTGTCATCGGAAACATCGATGGGGCGCGAGGGCCGAATGATCCCGAATGTTTGGGAGAAGACCCGAAGATAGAGCCCTCGCCAACACAGCGGCCGCGAGATACAGTGGAGGAACATCCCGTGACGGATCTCACTAGAGCCCAATGTGAAGCTGCGGCGCAAGAGACAGCGAAGGAGAAGACGATCGGGTCGAATAAGTTCACGGGCCGAGCAACCGGACTTACGTCGGCACGACCTCAACCGACCGACAGTGTAAAGGAGACGGAGTTGGCCAGCCGGGCAAGATGTAGAGGCATGATCAAGCGGGTAAATAAACAGACAGGACCCGTCGAATGTAATGACGCGTTAACGGTGTCGGAAGAGACAACGATGGCTGAGACGACGCCTCAGATATCGTCGTTGGAAAGGGCTCGCCGAAAAAGAACGTGGAAGCACAAGAAGAGATCGAGCGAGCACCGCAAAAAGGGGCGCAAGCGCTGTTCGAAGTATTCAGGATAAGTGCTGAGGTCGAATCAGAATGTGTTCGGCAGTGTTGAGTGCCATATGTTGTGTTAATGTTGTGTTATCCTGTGTCACAAGTGTCGAAGTGTTGTGCTGTGATGTGATGTATAGTATTGGACCATTGTTGTAATGAGAGAACTTTGTACATTTGTATTATTGGGAATGTGTGGTGCAGTGTTGTACTCATGTGCTTGTGGTTGTGTTTTCGCGTGTGGTGAAATTGAATTACAATGTACAATTGTATTAAGTGATCTATTGTGAATGTGAAGTGTCATGAGTGACTGATGGTGTTACAGTATGTGAGAGTGTGTGGTGACGGTTCGCGCTCGTTTGTGTGGTTTTGAATATTATGAGATAATATTCTTAAAGTGGGGGGCAGTGTCACAGAACGAGCGCTAAAAATAGAGCGCGCCGCCAAATCCTGGCGACAACGGGCGGCAGAAACGCCGCGAGGTAAAAAGAAAAAAAAAAAGAAAGCAAACATCCAAGGCTCCCGGGCGCGCGCTCTCCCCGCAGAAGCACGGCTTCGCAGACGAACCTCCTCACCCCACAGCGGCGGCCGGGCAAACGCTCGACCTTTCTAGAACGAAGGAGGCGTGGTCATACCGAGTTGACTCACCCGCCGGAGAGGGCATTCCAACCGTCTCGCCCTCTTCCCAGCTTCCGCTGCGTATCGCGCCGACGAAAGGACGAGAAATTTCTGGAAGGTGGCGCAGAACGTATTTAATCGAGCAGCCGAGACGAGAAAGCAGGAGGTGACGGAAGTTAACGCCGGAGCGCGTAGGAATTCCGCCGTAGAGTCGGCGAAGGTTCTGCCCGTAGTGACAGAATAGGAGGAGACGGAAGTGAGCGCCAGAGCGCGTAGGAATTCCGCCGTGTAGTCGGCGAAGTTTTTGGTCCGTAGGGACGGCTCGAGCTACAGGCAAGAGCGTGGGTTTACCGCTATCGAGCGAAGACGCGGGCAACAGCTGCGTGTGTGAAGCCGACGGATTTCCGGCGAAGAAGTTTGAAGCTTGGAGAGTGGCCTATTGAAGACGGGAGTTTTCCTGGAAGAGAAACTCCGGCGAGGTTTCCTGGAAGAGAAACTTCAGAGGGCTGCGGAACGACAACAACGCTGGACTTTGAGTGAGTGATTCTCGGAAGAGTATCATCTAGACTCTGGTTCCAAGAACTTTGGACTGAATAGGTTTTCTATCTCTTTAGTCTTTAAGTGTCTTGGTTGTTCAATGCATGCGACTGCATTGTAGTGCGTATTGTTGTCCGTGTCCGTTGTATTAAGTGTGGCTGATTGTGTTGTGTAGTACGTTGATTGATTGGTTTGATTGGTGTCATATTGTATGCAACTATTGTGGAGTGTGCATTCTTATGTATTGTTTTCGATCTGCCATTATTGAGAATATAATTGTTTGTTTATCAACTCTCGGCTCTGACTTGTTCTTTGGGCCACAACCGGCGTCTGCTGGCGCACCAAAAAGGACCACTTCAAAATTGTCCACGCTTTCGTGGTGCGGTTCGGGGGGCCGATACTTCGGCTCTTGGAATTAGCCCGGCGATTGCCTCCCTAATAAATGGGACAGGTGTGACAGCTGGGATTGAGGTCCAAAGCTGAGGAAGGGGCTTGGTTGCTCTGAGCAGATTCCACAGAAGCGGCAAGGGCGAAAGCACTGGTGGCTTCCACAATTTCTTCGATGTATACGACCATCGTTACTTTGTTCTCGTGTTTGTACTCATAGCTGAAATTTGTGAGCATAACCTTTGTTTTGCCCCCCCTCCTCCCCCCCCCCCGCAGCTCGGCAATTCCTCTAGCGATGACTGCCTTTACCGCCGCCTTCAAGCCAGGTTTTGGAGCACTGACTGAAATAGTGACGCTGGAGCGAGGCGGAATGATTACTTACTCTTCTAGCATATTCAAGGCGTGGTTCCCTGACGGCATGTGCAGCCGCAGCGCTTCTTCTGTGGATAACGTTATCAACTTTGTTCTCAAGTTGATGACTGCACCATGGAGGCATAAGAAGTCCATGCCAAGGATGACATCTCTCGAACAACGCTGTAGGACTACGAAGTTTGCAGGATAAATACGGCCATTAATGGTGACTCTCGCTGTGCATTTTTCTGCCGGCTTAACGAGATGACCTCCGGCTATGCAGATATTTGGAGCCTTCCCAAGCTGTCCTAACTTTCTTCAACTTCACGACGAACAACCCACGGATGAAGCAATAGTTGGCTCCAGTATCGCTGAGAGTGGTTACATTGTGGCCGTCGATAAGAACGTCGAAATCGCTAGTTCACCGTTTCGCGTTGCAGTTAGCAGAGTTCGTACAGGTTTCCAAAGCGAAAATTCAAGGATATTCAAGGACTTTCCAGGACCTGTTGCAAGTTTTTCAAGCACTGAAAGCGGCAAGACAGGTTAGAATTCTTCACTTTAAAAATTTTTAAAAATGACAAATTTCATTACACTTATAATGTATGAATATCACAATTATAGAAAAAAGAGCATAGTATTAATAACTTCTCGCACCCTCTCAAGAGAGAGGACTGGTGTGCTCTTTGCTGCAAGCTTTAATTATAGCTCCAATAAGCACGATACACGCACCAAGATTCATTTATTCTCGCTATATAATTTGTCGCCTTTTTGGTATGGACAATTTTCAGTTCCTGTCTGTGGGGAACGAGTTGTGCAGGTACATACCAGTGTATCTGGCTTAGTCACATATCACAAAGCTTTGCACGCGTCATGCTGAGTATTGTCAGCTCTCGCACACATGAGCCACACAAGCACCTACAAAAAAATCTCGCCGCTACCTGCAGCAGCCGCGATGCTTTGCCGATATGTACGGGGCGGACACTCGGAGGTCACTCAACATACTACAGATCTGGAGTGACGTCACTAGAACTTTTGTTGCCCCTCCTGTAGAGCTACGTCAGCGTTGGACGCGCTTACGATGGGCCTCGATTAGGAGAATGAGCTTTTAGGTACACCTAGGAAGTGACTTAAATATATTCTTAAACCCACAAGGTGTTTGCTATAGCTTTGAAATTTGATGGCACCACCCCATCAAGAGTGCCGGCTTGACACTCGCAGCTCATTGCTCAACAACCAAGAAGTGACAACGATGGCAGTCGTTAATTTACACTCATCCTGTGGATATATGTGTGTCCTTTTCTAGCACCAGTCTTGGTTTGTTTAAGCAGCATGCTTCCAGTGTCGAGCTACGACAGTCGTTCATCAGCACTCATCCTGTGCGCTTTCTTTACGTGCGTCTTTCGTGCTTGAGCGGTGCGTTGCATGTATGGGGTTGCTTGCCCTTTTTCGTGTGACATTCCAATTTTTTTTGCTATCACATTCACTGGTTCACCCTTGCCACAAACTAACTTTTTTTTTCACATGCACTTTTGCAAAATTAGATCGTGTGCACCCACGCCCCATTACTGCTTCAGAAATGGCGAGTTTGACAGGTTCTTACGCTGATGTATCACATTTAGGAGGTCACAATGTCAATATGAGAGTGCACTGCTCAGGAAATTCAAGGATTTTCAAGGATGGAAAAAAATTTCAGGACTTTCAAGGGCCTTGAAAATGGATTTTTAAATTTCAAGAAATTTCCAGGATTTCAAGGACCTGTACGACCCCTGAGTTAGGCCATGGCGTCAGGTCATGGCTGCGTCGGCTTGTTCCGCTGCTTCCATGTTGCCTCGTCAGGTCACCTTCGGTCAGTGAGATTTCGTCAAGACTTTGCTTGGTTGGCCTCATGTTCGGAAAGTTCCATCGCGGCGGCACCATTGTCCTCAGAGGATCTTCAGTAGTTCGTCGCACAGCAACCTCACCTCCATCGGTTGCTGCCTTTAGTTTCCCGGATAGGGGTTAGGCAACCAGCCCTGGCTTGGGCCAGTGTGATGACAGTGCGGTGACGTGTAACGGCCGGGTGAAGGTGAACGGGAAGATACTTGAGGTGTCCTCTGCGTTTCAGCGAGATAGCCGGCGATGTCGCGTGGTCTTTCACCCCAATGTGAATGCGGCGCGTAGATGGCGAAACCACGTAGCCCCATCTGGCGGTATTGGCAACGGCGGTAGGTGTGGCCAACTTCCCTGCAATGGTAGCAGAGAGGCCGGTGGTCGGGGGTGTGCCACACGTCAGTTTTTGTCAGAGCATTGGGCTGGCCAACGGGTGGACGGTATGGTGTCAGCGGTGGTGGCGGCTGTGTCTCGCAACAAAAATGCGGCAGCACGGCCTCTTGACGGGCAGCAGCAGCGTTGCTCATGGCTTGCGGCTGAGGCAGCAGTGCTTCAGAGACTCCGAGCGACTGCCGAACTTCTTCGCGAACAATGTCTGCAATTGAGTCCACTTGGGGCTGCGATGAAGGCAGCAGCTTCCGTAGCTCCTCTCGCACAATCTCCCAGATCATTTTACGTAAGTCGTCAGAGCTGAGGGCGTGAAAAGCTGCGCTGTGTTGCATCAATCCGCGATCATACTGCTGGGTGCGCATTCCCAGAGTCTTCTCGATTGCCGCAGTCTCTGACACAAACTCTCAAACTGATTTGGGTGGGTTCGGCACCGGCCCAGCAAAGAGGTCTTGCTTTACCCCTCGTATGAGCAAACGGACTTTCTTATCCTCGGTCATGTCAGGGTCGGTGAGCTGGAGTAAACGAATCATCTCTTCTGCAAAGATTTTGACACTTTCGTTCAGAAACTGGGTTCGTCTTTCCAGCACAGCAGCGGCCCTTTCTTTTCGGGCGACGCTCGTGAAGGTTTTTAAAAATGCACCGCGAAACAGATCCCAAATTAGAAGCGATGACTCGTGGGCCAGGTTCTCGCGGCGTCTTCCAGGTAAAAGTAGACGCGGCACAGCTTTTTTTCTGAGTCCCACTTGTTCAAGGTGGCCACTTGGTCATACGGCTCGAGCCAGGTCTCCACTTCTTCACATGATGATCCGTGGAAGGTCGGTGGCTCTCGGCTGTTGCATTACCACGCTGGCGGGCATTGATGCAGGGGCAGTCATAGTGGTCACAGTAGTGATAGTGGCCTTGGACTTGCGAAAGTTATCGAATAGAGCCCCGTACTCTGGCTGTAGTCCTCGCTGTCTGCACCTAGCTCACTGATCGAGGTTGGCGTCTTCTTCACGGTGTGGGCTTGGCTCACGGCTGAAGGGGGGCGTTCGGTACATGGGCCGGGAAGCACCTCCACCAGATGTCACGGAGTCGTGACGTGGCCGAAGGGAGTCGACTACAGATCGAATATGAAACAGTTTAGTTTCATTTGGGCTGAACTTGTGGCCAACAAATGAAAAGTAAGATTACAGCGAGGAAATGGCACTGATAGCGGCGGGCAGAGCGTCGGCTGTCAATCAACTGACAAGGGGCGAAAGCGCGTCGGCATTTATACACTTGCCACCGAATGTTCTAGCATTATTTCTAGCGGTGACGTACTTTCAAGAATGATCTGTATAGTTCGCGGAGTGGGCATGACCTTATCGAAATGATTTACTACAATCCTAAAGCTTCCCGAAAACTGCAGGCACGGTTTGCTCTGAGAATTACGTAGTGTAATAGGGCAATAACAGACCTAGAGAAAATGAATGTGGCAATATATAAGGCTTATATGCAGAAGAACAACTTCGTTTGCCGTAAGGTTATACGTATGAAAGTAGATGCGCTTCACATAACTGTTTATTCAGCTGACATTTCGACATTTTCCGTGTCTTCTTACACTGATTGATTGATATGTGGGGTTTAACGTCCAAAAAACACTATATGATTATGAGAGACGCCGTAGTGGAGGGCTCCGGAAATTTAGACCACCTGGGGTTCTTTAACGTGCACCCAAATCTGAGCACACGGGCCTACAACATTTCCGCCTCCATCCGTGTCTTCTTACAGCTTCTCAAGACAGGAAGAAAGTAGACAGAAAAAATAAAAACGATAAAAAAAGCCAGGGGTAGATACTTTAAAAAACAAGAAATTAGGAGAAGCAAGAAAAACACGACGGGATTAGGAAGGGACTGCAGTAAAGCGAACATAAAAGAGCACGCCATCATTGTAAACAATACCTCGCACACACCCACCTTTCCACCAAATGGACAGATACTGTCCCCTTGGGGGAAGCCGCAAGCAGCTACGCTTCTGCTGCCTGACCCAATACTCCACGTCAAGAGGCCGTGCTGCAACATTTTCGTTGCAAGACACCACCACCAACACCGTTGACGCCATACCGTTCACTCGCCGGCCAGCGCAATGCTCTGGAAAAAAACTACGTGTGGTGCGCCCCCGACCACCCGCCTCTCTGCTACCACTGCAGGAAAGTTGGCCACTCTTACCGCCGCTGCCAGTCTTGGTACGTGTATACTTCATACGTACACTAGTCTTGTGCTGACACAGCTAGGGAAAGCGTAGTAAACGTCCCCATCATCGCGGCACGATCAGCTGTGCAGAGAGCTAGACAACCTATTTCTGAGACACGATCACACATGCTCAGAAAAGGGAAGCCCACCGCCTGCTGCGACTCAAATTATTTTCCCCTGAAAACGCATTGTTGTGCGTAGTCGACTAGGTACGCACAGCTACAGAGATAATCCATGCTCCGGCGACACGAATCCGACATATATTGAAATGTGGTGCACAAATTAAGTTCCCCTTGAGTGTGTACTGATAAGTGACATAGTTGCAATTCCGAGACACGATCGAGACCGACCTCTTAATTGCACAGCTGCGCACACAGCAAGAGACGCGCGCCGACTTTTGCAACGTGCCGTTCATTCTAATAATTAAAACAGCCAACATCGCACACGAACATGCAAAATGCACCACGGACGACACAGAACTCTCACGGAGAAGGCAAAACTACAAGGATGAATTTCTTCACCAAATTTGGTGGCAGTCTGGCAACACTGACCCCCAAGTCTGACAACGACTTACGCAGCACCTTGCTGGGGAGCCTGCCTTCGAAGCACAACAATCAGAAGTAGCCTCTTGTGAGCAAGAGCTCAATGACGCAATGAATGCGCTGGGTGCCACTAGTACGACGTACGACGACTACGTCGCTGTGGATCCTGCCGTCGTGACGTTGGAGTGTCAGACAATCGCAGAGATCATTGAAAACTCGATCGCAACTGAAGACGGGGACATCAATGATAACGGCGAACACAAGCCGCCATGATTCTGAAGACTTGGCAGTAGAGACAGCCGATCTCCATCTTGGAGAAGCCGTTGCAGCCCTGGATTACCTTCCCAAATACGTCGCGCACCAAAGTGACGCTGAAAGCGATGCAGCCTTCCAAATTACTGAGAAACGTGTGGAGCTTACCAGGGAGTGAAAGAAGTGGCAGTCAGCTATCTGCGAATATTCTGAGTCTTAGGCTCACCTTGCCGAAATAAATTGTTTGTAGTCAAGACGCATGTTCTCTAATTGATTCTCAAAGCTTTCTCCACTTTTGTGTTTCCTCTGCTGTTACATTTTTCCTACCCGGTCTGCTGAAAAACGTATGTACTGGGTTCAACAGTACCATGTGACGTGTTCACGGATCGACGATCACTTAGGATATAACTATGCTTTAGTTCGTAGCTGTAAGTGGATGCGCGATCTGATTACTATGAGCAGACGCGCGGTCTACGAGCGCGGCACATCATTGGAGTCGTCTTTAGGCCTAACTCCTCTTACAGCAGGATGAATTTTGCGGGCCAGATCGACACGCTAGCGCACTCGTGGCAACATGCTTCTTCGCAAGCAACGCTGGCACCGAGGAGCTAGCGATCACTCGCTAGCTCCTCGGAACCACAGATGGGTATTTTGCGCATTGGCAGCGGAGCCCTCTGTCAACTTCGTCAATACCTCCCCCCCTCCCCCCAGTGAAGGATTGCTTGGAACAGCAGGTAGTAGTTTCGCGCGTCGGCACTGGAAAATGAGTTACCAAGTGCATTGCGCACCGATTTTGTCATCGTAGCTACACAGTTCGCGCATCATCACTGAACGCTGCTGCAAAGTGCATCATGCTCCGGCGGCACTGTCCACGCTGCCGCCCACATCACAGTCATATGCAATGCTAGTCAATAAGCTTTTGTGATGCGGTTAAGACGGACTTGGAGCCGTGCTTGTTATCGCTGCAGGCGTCTATGAATGTTCTCAGACAATAAAATCCTCGCAGGCTAGCGTTTTCGCAACCGGCCGCATAATGATGGGTTTCATGGCCTGAGTGGCAAAAGAGCATGCATGAAGTACGAGTAAGATTTTTTATATGGCCGCCTCGCATTATTAAATAAACCGCTGATTCTTGTGCCACCAGCTTCCTGCCCGTAAATGTTCGTTATTTGGAAAGAAGGCTAGGCTGTCATGTTGTAAGCCACATTTTTTTAATGCAATACATGTCTTTCTATATAAAAAAATGTTCAGTGATTATTTTTAATCAAGAAGTAATTACACTAATGACAGCTTGAACACAACAAAGATGTGTAATAGTTTATGTATGTGGCCTTATTCAACTACAATCTATTCTGTCATGCCACTTTTTCATACACAGAACTTGGTGTGAAATCCATACTTGTTCTCTGTATATATATAAAAAAAGTGGAGGTTATGAAAAAAAAAATATAGTCAACAGAGGCATTTGGGCAGATGCCACATGCCTCAGAAGTTAAATATCACATGACAAATTTAAGATCACAACTGTTAGGTGTTTAGAGATCTAAATACAAGGTGAAACGTTAAACGCAGTTTTCTCAACACGTTTTTTTTTTTTTTTTGCATTATGCTCAGCTCATGGAGCAGATATCTTGGGAACCACTGCACAGATTTTGACTCCGTTTGTTTTGTAACGCTCCTTGAACTCTGCTTCAGGGTGCTCTGATCTTAGTTTTTCATATTAATCCCTAAAAAACTTTTCCTAGGGCTTCTTGTTTCTGGTAAAAATGTGCTCATTGCAATACCGCTGGAGAAAATGTTAACTGCAAGTTTTAATGTTGCAAACAATTATTTTAAAAACGTAACGCCTTTCAACATACATTTGGCTGTGCATACAGCAATTACCAACTATTTTTGTCATCTTATAAATCCTCCAGCCCTTCCTCAAGCTTCAATGAAAACATAATTTGCCTCATTAAAGGGACACTAAAGGCAACTATCAAGTCGACGCTGATTGCTGAAATAACGGTCCAGAAACCTCGTAGTGTTACTTTCATGTGAGGGAAGAGCCTATTTTGATATAAAATCGCGTCTTAGTAGTCCGCATCAGGTTAGCACACTTCAAATTACCCGCCTCAAGAAGCGGACCAACTCACGTCACTGTTGCCGTGCACAATGTTGCCCGGCTTTACTGTACTAGTAGCAGCAGACCAAAAGCAGCAGGAGCCACAGCAGCAGCAACGACCATAGATCAATTTCCCGCCATTGGCTCTGAGATTGCAGACATTTTTCGTTTCAACTGCACCCGCTAGATGGCACTCCTGTTCAGTGTAACTATACGAAAATTGAATTTTCGAATCACTCGCGTCATTCCCCATAGTAATGTCTGGCGGTTCTTTTTTTCATGAATCAAACAGAAACGAACAAGCAGTATTTTGTTGCGTCTCTTGATGCACAGAACATTTTTTATTTAGTGCAGCTTGATAACTAGTGATTAATTGTAAGCAGTCCGTCTAATGTCATCGGGATTATTTTGACAAAGTCCTACTGCTATGCATGTGTTCTTGTGCATTTACCTTTATTTCTCGGTAAGTAGAGCACTGTCGATCACAATGTCATTTTAGATGTTGTCATATGTTGAGCTTTTACTGTGACGTAAATTGTTATTTGACTTTAGTGTCCCTTTAAGATTTTGTGGTATTGCTTCGAAATTATTATGAAAGCACTGTGAGGCCATTTTTAGTGTCTGTGCCAGTTTTAATCAATATCCAACTAGAAACAAAGTTTGTTTCGAAAGGCACGACCCCCCTTAAAGGCTCTAAATCCTGAACTGCTTGCTTGGTAGTATGTGTGGCTTAGCGCTGTTATCATTTGTGAATGGGTACTGTAAGCGTATTGAACACGCCATTCGCTGCTGCCCCCTAGTGCGCGGGACCACTTTATAAAGTGTGTATCGCTTGTGGAAATGAAGGCGATTCGCCTGATAAGCCCAACAAAATACTCATCGCAACATAGTAAGGTGTGGTCCTAAGCAAGCACGAAGAAGCAAGGGCAAATGCAAGAGTATGTTACCATGAGCGGCGCTGACAGAGTTAGCTTAGTAGTCGACACACCGCACGCAACTAGCTAGAGACACTTAGGGTGACGAAGCAGTCAAGCACGTGAATTTTTTCACACCACATACCTCCTTCGGCTGACCGCGCAGCACAAGAGGTGGGCATCTCACGCTTTTTTGGATATGTCACTGTCACGTAGAACTGTTTCCCCCAAAAGTATATCGCCACACCTTCACCACGTGGCGTTCTGATCAGCTGTGGCAAAGCAACGAGCTTTGGAGAGCGGCAAAAAATTAGTCTGGGAGCAACTGGCCTTGTCGCCTGGTTTTCCTCCCATTCTTGCCACTTGGAGAGGAGGTTGTAACGAGAGTCTGGGATCTCGCCACTTTATTCTTCAAGATGAAAAAGAAGCGACGACGGCTGCCTACGCCCTAGCCACCAGGCACGAGAGGCGGAGCACTGTAACTAATAAGTAATGATGAGTTATGAGGATGAAGGCACTACAGGCCTCCTCCACTCCCCCCCTCCCCCCCCCAGTGCTTTGCATGATCTGCAAGGTATATACAAACTAAAAAAACTAAGAGAGACCGAGACTATGTACATGAACTGCAGGTCCTAATGTCCGTAAGAAAGTCTGAGTCGTTAATATGAAAGGGCACACGGTCGACATAATTTTACCGGTGGTCGGCACCCGGAGAAACGCAGTGGCCAAAGATGATGGCACCGGGGCGTCGTTGTCATAAAGAAGCAGGTACCACAGATACATAGTGAGCGCGTTCGGGAGCACACTGACTGGCACGAGCGAACGCTGCAAGGCAAAAGGATGGCTGAAAATTCCTGGACTTTCAAGGGCCTTGAAACTGCATTTTTAAAATTTAAGGGTCTTCAGAAATTCGAAGAACCTGTAGGCACCCTGCCAACTATTCAGCAGGGTCATATGCTTCCTGGCAAAAACAGATGGTGCCGTTTTTTTTGCACAATAACAAACTGCACATGCTAACAAACGTACCGTTTTCAAAATAAATATATGGTAAAGTAAAAGATTACTGGCGAAAAAAATTGCACTTCTTGATTATTCGATATTCAATTCAAATTTGAAGCTATGCATTCATATTCGAATAATATTACAAAAATTTTGATATTAGCACAACCCTGAAACAATGTACAGTAGCCGACTGATTTTTCAGACTCCAAAAATTCAGACTTAATGCATACTTCGGACTTCAAAAGCGCACCGTCAGAGTTCACATAGGGTTAATGGATTTTCTGGGCCGATTTTTCGGAAGAATTCGCCCCCGAAAGTTGGATTTTTTGGACCAAATCGCTTGTCTTGAGCTGCGCCACGAACCTGTATGGACGCCACCATGTTTGATTTTCTGCCGGCTTGACTAAGCTTAGTAACTTAATTTTAAAATGGCTTTCCTGCCCCCAAGATGGAAAGCAAACATCATATTTCAAGTTTTGGAGGCTGTGTGCGGTTTAGAAAATGCGGCACGGGACCATTTTTTCGTCTTCGGTCAGCCATAGTGGTCAGCACTGTCGTCAACGCACCGCACAAGGGGGAGGCGGAGCTGCGCAGTGGTGAAGTGAACGTGCCTGCCACAATTACATTAGAGAGTTTTAGAATAGCGAACCATGAGCCCCTGCGGTGCGGATGCTGCCACTGCGCATGCGTCGTAACGCGAGTCGCCATTTGAGGCCCACCAGCAGAAAATCCGAAATACCGTGCTGCGATTGCGGCCTGAGAAGCCCGCGAAGTGTTGTCTGTAGCTTCCGTGCATTTAAGTTTGCGGTCGAGTCGAAGATGCCTCATCTTTTCCCTAGGAAGAACAAACACTGTTCTAAAACTCATAATGCGTCCGCTATACCTGCAATGCCCGCAGTGCCTGCAAACGTAACTTTAAAACTCCCTATTTAAAGACTTCGCTCGTGGGGACGATGACAATTTCGTGCGCGGAGTTCACAAAGAAATTCACCAGGTTGTGCCACAGCCGGAGAGTAGTTCGGATGATGACGACGATGATCGCCCGCAGCTGTCGGCAGCGGAGATCGTCACCTCAGTGACGCTTTTGTTGAGCATTTACGGTGACGATGTCACCTTAGCACAAATACGGGCGTACCATATTGCTTCCAAGCGTAGTATGAAGCAAGGCAAAATCATAGACTTTTTTAAGCCTGCCTGATGCAATAAAGTTTATATTTCTGACAAGAACGAACTTTTAGAACTGTTAAATTTTTCCGACTTCTTTTTCGGTCTCCGCCAGGTCCGAAAAATCGGTCGTCGACTGTAATGATAAAACGTGATTACACGTAACACACTACAGTAATGTTTCAGTATACGGAATTCTATTAAATGAAACTGCTGCTTAAATGGAACAACTCCTTCTGATAAGATTGGTTTCATACTTGAGTGCTGCAACCCACTTCACCTCTCAGTAACCGGAACTCCTATTAAAAGGAACACATTTTCCCGGTCCCTTGAGCTTTCGTTTATTGAAAGTCTACAGTACATGCAACTCTGAAATCAAGTGAGTGCGATTCGCTATAGTAGCTTGTAGGCAGAAGTTAACAGTGGTATTGCTTTGTCCACACATTTTTAAAATTTCTGGTTGTGCGAGATCTGTAAGTAGTCAAATAAATGCTGAGAAGGCTCTCAGTGGATCATTTTGCAATTAAATTTCGAACCCATCTGTAGTATCAGCAACTAGGCTTGTGCAAATAGTAAAGTATTGGTTCAAAGCGAATTCAAAACTAATATTGATTTTGGTCGAATAATTTTAAATCAAATTTGAATAGCATACATGACATATAAAAAAATGGGCATATTTATCTTGACCTAACTAACCTGCACAATATATTCTTTTATTTGAAATACAGTCGGACTCCGCTACAACGAAACTGATGGGGCACAGAAAAAATTTCGTTGAAGCGAAAATATCATTGTAGTAAAATCGAAAAAAATATAGCTGATCTGAGCTAGCAAAACAAAGGAACGTTTTATTCTCAAATTTCGAAAAATGTCTCCTGCTTCCTATTCTTTTTCAGTAGCATCGCGATGTCATTCTCACCCATGCATAGCAAGGCCATGGTGAAAAGTACGCTGAAACAATGTCTAAAACAGCCTTCGTGAACGAACCAAACCGTTGCATTAACACGTTAACACCAGCAGCTGTCGCCAATCAAAAGTACCCAACAACGCCGAGATGGAGGCAGGGTATTGTGGAGCGGCGACTTTTGCATTATTCTATGCCATTCTTATCATCATCCATCACTCGCGGCTAGCTGATTTTGTTGACAGCCGCTCTGTTTAATTACTGTACTGACCAAGTGTGAACATAATTATAAGCAACGAAATTGTAAAGGACATCATTCCACAGTTGCACACAGCAGCTGCGAGAAGGAAACCATGAACTGAGAGAATGAGCTTCAGCTTCCGATCGTCTGCGACTCAAACACTAGCCAGCAAGGCAGTCTCAACGCCATCGCTATTGAGCAATGACGGCGCCCATTCTTGCTGAACAGCGGCAGTTTCTGGTGGTGCCAACACGTGTTTTAGACTTCATGGATGCATTTTCAGGTTCTGAAAATGCATAGAAATGTTAAAGATTGGGTTTACTGCATAGCAATAAATATCTGAGCCTGGAATTGCATAGTAAAATTTCGTTGAAGCGGGTCGATCGAAGAAAAAAATTTTTCTTGTGGCGACAATATTTATGCATTGACTCCTAGGAACTGCCGAGGGGAAATCGTGCCCTTTTTGTTGTAGCGGAAATTTCGTTGAACCGGCGTTCGTTGTAGCGGAGTTCGACTGTAGAGCCTCTATACAAATTCCTTTTTTTTTTTATTCAAAGGAAGTTGAAACAATTTTGAGTAGCAGCAGGATATCACTTTTGGTAAGATGCGAGTGATAACCTGTGAATTACATAACATATAAGAATTTATTATACATATAGCATATAAGCTGTCATAACAAGCTTTTAAGCTTAATATGCCCCGCTGCGGTGGTCTAGTGGCTAAGGTACTCGGCTGCTGACCCACAGGTCGCGGGATGGAATCCCGGCTGCGGTGGCTGCATTTCCGATAGAGGCAGACAGAAATGTTGTAGACCCATGGCTCAGATTTGGGTGCACGTTAAAGAACCCCAGGAGGTCGAAATTTTCGGAGCCCTCCACTACGCCGTCTCTTATATTCATATGGTGGTTTTGGGACGTTATATCCCACAAATCAATCAAATCATTAATAAAATGAGAAATTGATTTGAGGGTAACAGATTCACTTAAATGGGCCCGCAACATTTTTTCAAGTAGCCATGGAATGGATTCACTAAAGATGCCTATTACCTCACAAATTCACCACCATGAACATTTTTAGAATTCCTCCAGTACGAGTGGAGTCACTCACAAAGATTTGTTGCACCCTGCTCTCTTTGCTCATTTCGACGAAAGCGTGCGGGGGAAAGATCACGTGTGCCTCATGACCTTTGGCACTTTTTCTTTCGTTCTTCAAATACGTGGCTTTTCAGTGCGAATTGGCACATACGTGTGAACAAGTGGCAGCCCCAGGAACAATCGAGCACGCCATGCTCATGGCTGATACAATGGCTGTGACGAGAAATTTTTTAGCTTGTGGCGTCATTTTTAGAGAGCAATTTCCCGCTCACTGAGATTTATTGTGAATTATAGGCGGCGTACTGCGCTATAATATTGGGCTGGCTTGTTTTCGGTAAACGTGACTATCGATTGGCAGCGTTTCCTGACCTTACTCAGAAAGTCTTGCAGTGCCCCTTTAAATTTGAAGTGGGGCTTCACGGCAGAGCTGATTTTTCTTGAACAGCTGCTTTCACAGCTTAGCGACTCTATACTGCAGCAAAAGCACCTTTACAGGCAATTACATGCGAATTAAAATACATCTAGCGGTTCATTATGAATACTTCGAAAAATTCTATCGGTTCATTATGAATACTTCGAAAATTTCAATAATTTAAATTCAAATAGAAGCAAAGTCGAATATTCTACTACTCGTTCCAATAGTCGAGCCGTTTGAATATTCGCACATGCCTACTAATTACTTATTTAAAAGTACTTTACAGGCCCCTAGAGGCATTCCGCAAGGGAATCATTTTATACTACATTAAAACAACTGTAATATAATAAAGAAACGAGAGGAAAGGGAATAACTATACAGTAGACTCCCAGTGAATGGACTCCTGTTAGATGGAAGACAGGTTCCATTGAACAAGAGGCTCCTGTATGCCGAATGAGAACAAGAAAAAAATATTACACTAGCATATGTAGGAATTTAAAGCTATAAACCAAAGATATACACTTTGGACCATGGCAGCTCATTATACAGTCAAACTTGACAAAGTAATATAGTATGGCAAGTATTACTACATAACTTTGCTGTTACGATTGTTTAAGGGGGGACGCACCCTTTGAAAACCGAAAAATGGTGAAAAAGTTGACTTTTTGAAAACCACATATTCGGGTAGTATGTCACATAAACTATCTGTCCTGTAAATATCATCGTCTATTTCATCACAAAAGTACATCAAATAAATTATATAACATGCCGCGGCAGCCGGTGATCGGTCAGTGAGCACTGACAATACCGTCTATACTCGACTCTAAGCAGATATTTAAAAAAAAAAAACGATGTGCGAAAGTGGGGGGTCGGCTTAGATACGAGTACAACGATTTGGCCGCCGCTGCCGCCTGCCTGAAGTCCCGGCCGCGCTAGCCGCATTACGGCTCTCGATGTGCCGATCTGAAGGTATCGGTTTAACATGCCGGAGCCTAATTTTTGCGACATTCTATGGTAGCCGCATTACGGCTCTCGATGTGCCCATCTGAAGGTATCGGTTTAGCATGCCGGAGCCTAATTTTTGCGACATTCTATGGTAGCTGCATGGTGACAAGGCCACTCACACCTGTTTAGCGGGAGAATAGTGGTCCCTATCGCTTTCGTACAGTCCGTTGTCCCGAAATACAGCAGTGCCTTGTTCACGCAGCGAGGGCACAAGGGTCGTCCAGCCGGCGAGATTTCACACCGGAAAAACCATGAAAGAACAGGAAGACATGGATTGTCACATGTTACTGCCGATGGATGGATTGATTGGGCGGCGGCTTGCGCCACCTAGCCGTAGTACTCAGTGAACAAAAACTAAATTTATCAATTTTTTTTCTTGTGGTGCTCAGAATGCCTGCCTTGTGTCAAAACAGAACAGAAATACCTAATTTGCTTACTGGAGTTTAAAATGAATTCCCAGCCAAGCCAGGTTTCCAAAAAAGAAGTAAAATTCAACCCGGCTATTGCCACCTTGGTCACTTATCGGCTATTGTTTGGCGGACAGCGCGGAGCGTAGGCGCAGAGTTGGTCAATGGTACAGTGCAGTTGTGCCTCTTGCTCGCAAAACGCCTGTGTCAATTGTGCTTTGCATTCGATGTCACCAGCCAAGCAGTGCCACTACAGTGCGGCGTTTAGGCGGAAGGTTGTGTTACATGCGGAAAAGACATCGAACCAACGAGCGCAGCAAGAGTTCGGTGTGCACTAAAATAATGTGCGATGACGGCGAAAACAATGTGCGAAACTCTTCGGTTGTGCAGCAACTCGCATGAGGTTCACTGGACCACCAAGAACCGGCCGACACCATGCAGTGGAAGAAGTTGTCGCCGATATTGTTCGAGAACAAAGGGAAGGGGGAATGCCCGTGATGACTGAAATCATTCAGGCGAAGGCCAGAGAAGTCGCCATCGCGAAGGCTGTCTCACGAGCCTGTTTTAAAGCAAGCAGGGGCTGAACAACACGCTTAATGAAACGGTTCAGATTCAGCTTGCGACGATGGATCTCCATGTGTCAAAAGCTTCCAAATGACTTCGAGGAGAAGCTCGCGAAGTTTCAGCAATACGTAATGGACAAACGGTGGGAAAGCGGCTATCTAATGAGAAAAATCACGAATGCCGACTAGACCCCGGTGTTGTTTGACATGCCGATGACGTATAATGTGAACGAGAAGGGTGTGAAGGAAGTGAAGCTCAGGACGGCGGGTTACGAGAGACAGCGAACAACGGTTATGTTGTGCTGCATCACCGATGGACGGAAACTTTCTTTGTTCATAATTTTCAAATGCAAGACTGTACCAACGGGTGAAAAATTCCCCGGGAATGTTGTTGTGCATGTTGATGAGAAAGGATGTATGTCCAGCAGTTTACTGGAGGACTGGGTGAGAACGGTTCGGGAACACCGTCAAGGGGCCGCATTGTTCAAGCACTCACTTGTAGTCCTCGACTCCTATCATGGCCATCTGACTGACGGTGTTGAGACCGCGCTTTCTGGTGCTGGTAAGGATATAGCCATGATACCTGGTGGCATGACCAGCCAACACCAGCCGCTTGACGTCGCAATTAATAAGCCCTTTAAAGACAGGCATCGCAAGCACTACACCATCTTGCTTACGTCAGAGGAACACCAGTTCACCCCAACTGGGCACATCAAGCGCGCTTCACTCGGCCAGCTGGCAAACTGGATCGACGCGGCATGGAATGAAATCCCAAATGAAACGATAATAAGAGCTTTCAATGTGTGTTGTATCTCCAATGCAATGAACGGCAGCGAGGATGATGCTCTCTAGAACGAACTCAGTCACAAAGAAGACAGTGATGTTGCGGACGATGATGACGACAACGATGATGAATGAACTTATGTACTACATGCCTACGGAGTGTGCGCTTGCGTAACAAAAAGGGCATGCCTGTGGAGGGCGCGCTTGAGTAAGAACAAAGGCTGTGTTTCCTACCAATAAAATGGTGTTCTCTCTTTTTTTTTTTATATTGACCTACTTTTGAGGAAAGTTTTTTTCTTATACTAGCCTTGCAAATTTCAGGGGTCAGCCTAGATTTGAGTAAATACGGTATCCCAACTTCACACGTTTGCAATTTGTGAACTACGCGACTCAGCGCCGCTATCTTGGTCTTGTTTTGCTCGAGAATTCTTGCTCTTTTTTTTCACCAACCGCGGCAGCAGCAGTGAAGTGGCTGAGGCGGGAATCACTCATGGTTGGGGGGCTCTCGAAGTTTTGAAGTCTCTTGCAGCTAAGATGCGAGGCCGCGATTGGAGGAAGCGCGCGCATCTCGAAGAAGGGGGGTATCAGGAGGCTCCTATTTGCTGTTGCGCACGACGACGCATTTGTTCCCCCGGCTTGTTATCTGCACCAGTGCTTTTAAGGCCGGTTTTTTTTATGTCTCATTTGCAATCATCCCGATCGGATTCCACACGTGTTCTTCAATCTTTCACCCTCTTTTACGAGACGATCTTTCGTCGTGTTGATGGGATGCCGATAGTTGCGCTCTCGGTCACGATGGGCAAAACAAAGTTTGGGACTCTGCATGCATTCGGTTCGAGAAAGCGTCAGATGAAGCCCGTACACATGGTGCAGCTCATTCACGGACCAACGCGCGGCGACAATGGCATCAATGCTTCTGGCAGAGCAGCTTCCGCTTCGTCTCTGCAAGACAATGACTTCATTCTCGCGACGTTGAGATGGTTACACCATCAGTGCAAGACTCTGTCGTCTTAAGTGTTAAAACCTGTGTGTCCGCGACATTCTCTGTGCGTAATATATTGTGAAAATGTTCAGTGTGCTATATCTATATTTATATGTTACCCACTCCTGCTTATGGCTTCACTTTGAAGCCAGCAGAAATCCTGTAAATAAATAATAAAATAAATAAGTGAGGCTGGTGTTGGTGTTTCGGGCTCAAGTGCAGCGGTGGCCACGGCTGGAAACAACGAACTTTAAGGATCACTCTGTTTTTGCAGTGCTCGTCGTATATACCTAGCCGTGTACGGTCACCTCGGCGAACGGGTTGCTCTTGCCTCAGTTTCATCGCCTGTCTCGTGCGTCATTGGTGGAACCTGCGCGGATTTCCTGCATGGTCAACCGGAGTCGATAATCAGTACTGCGCAGCTGCCTGGTTAATTCTTCCCAGATAAGAGAGACGGTGAAATCGACTTGGCATCATTCGGCAGCGGTTGCCATGGCTGGAAACAACGAACTTCAAGGATCACTCTGTTTGTTTTTGCAGGTTAGTGCCGCTAAAGGTTATAAAGTAGTAGTTTACAATTTATTCGGTGACCGCCGCTGCTGCAAGTGCCCATATATTGCTAATGTTTGCGCTTTACACCATGCTTTCTTGTGCTGAGCTTGCAAAAAAAATTGATCAGTTAGAAGCTTTGTTCAAGAGCCGGTCAGACGAGGTTGTCTCTGATCTTGTGAAAAAATGCTCAAGAAGGCTGTCATGAAAAATTAACATTGTTGAAGTGAAACGAGAAATAGAGGCACTAACCAAAAGTGTCGACATGCTTAACTCGTTGGTTGAAGAAGTCCGAGCTCAAAATGTTGGTCTGACTGCAGACAACAAAGCACTCAAAACTGAAAATACAGCAATGGCCAAACGTCTGTCAGAACTTGAACAGTACTCTCAAATAAACAATGTGGATATCAAGGGCGTAGCTTGCACACAGGGTGAGAACTGCCTTGCACTCTTGAAGGCTGTTGGCGATAAAATAAGCTGTCCGATTTAAGAGGCTGACATTGATGTTGTCCAACGTGTGCCAACAAAGTCTGGATCGACCAATAACGATATTATTTGCCGCTTCTTCTCTAGAACAAAAAAGCAGGACTTCATCACCAAGGCGCGAAAGGCTCGCATACACTCGAAGGATATCGGATTCCCCGGCGCTAATCATGTTCCCATTTACATTAATGATCACCTGACCCGTGAAAACAAAATTCTGTTTGCAAAAGCTCAGTCACTGAAAAAAAAACAAAGGCTGGCAGTTTCTTTGGACTGAAAATTGCCAAATAAAAGCCAGAAATACGGGTGACAGTCGAGTCTTCCGTATCTCGTCTGAGGGCGATTTATCTATCTTCCAATAAAGACTAGCAGGCCGAGTAGCTAACTTAGTGCTTGAACGTATCCGATAATGTCATCTTATTTTTCGACTGTGTAACTTCAGTCATTTTTTTTCAAAACCATGCCTCTCTGCAATTCACTTCTATGCACGAAGTCTAAAAAAACATTATGACGAAATCTCCGATTTTCTGGCCTCTTTAGATCACAAGTTTTCACTTCTCTGCATGTCAGGAACTTGGCTATCTCACGCAGACAGCAATTTATACGGATTTCCCTCTTATAGTTCAGAATACTGCCGCCATACACAACAAAGCTATGGCGGTGTCGCTGTTTTTGTATCTGCAAATTTTAGTTACAAACAGCGAAATGACATAATATTCTCAGTGCCAAATTGTGAAGCTGTGTGGATTGAATTGGAGGATGTCAATCAAACAATTATCGGTTGCTTATATCGGTCGCCTTCATCGTCTGTATCTGCTTTTTGCAATGAATCGAACATTCTGCTTGGTAAATTATCTTCAGAAAAAAAAATGTCCTCATTTTTGGTGACATTAATATAAATTTGCTAGATGACTGCAGCGCCGCTACTATTGCTTACACTGACTGCCTTCATGGTTTTGGCCTCGAATCTTTGGTTTCCCTTCCAACCAGATGTACGCCAGGGTCTTCGTCCACATTAATCGACCACATATTTTCTAATCATATGTGTCCTCCTGTTTGCGGTGTACGTGAGCATAACATCATGGATCATTTCCCTATCTTCTTTAAACTTCCTTGTCAACTACTTAAACCTTGTCATAAGTTCGATAAAGCTGTGATCAACAAAGATGACTATATTACACAGGTTTACAAGCTAAAATTGTCTTCCATAAACTCAGAATAAGATGTAGATTCTGCATTTAATGAATTTTCAGATAGCATAAAACAATGTATCATAAATTCGACCAGAATCCTGAGGTGCCGGAGACATATCCCTGCGTTGCACAATCCCTGGTTAACAAATGGCCTTCTGACTAGCTTACGCAAAAAAGATTACCTTTGTCGCAAAGTTAAAAAGCGTCCTTTCAACATTCGACTCAAAACGCATTATAATATTTATTGCAACCAACTGAACAAGCTACTAAAAGAAGCCAAAAGAATATATTACGTATGTCGAATAGCTGCGGCTGGTTCTGATGCAAAGCGACAATGAAAAATAATAAATTCTTTCTTAAATAGATCTAGTCGTAATGAACCCATAAGAAAGATTCAGTCATCATGTGGCTGCTATACCAAACCATTAGAAATTGCCAACGCTTTCAATGAATTCTTCTGTGGTCCCACTTCCAAGGAAAACAACAATAATCAAGTATCACCTCAACATTGCTTACAGTCAATGTACGTATTTCCAACAGACCCAGACGAGATTATCAATGTCATAAATCATTTAAAGGTTACAGGCGCAGGTCTAGATGAAATCAGTTCAGCAAATATAAAATTAGTCGCTCATTGCATTGCTAGCCCTTTATCCTGTATCACCAACTTAATCTTCACGCGTGTAATATTTCCAAGACAGCTAAAAAAGCTAAAATTATTCCCGTATTTAAAAAAGGAGACCAGGCTTGCATTTCAAATTATCGTCCTATCGCTATTCTCCCTTTTTTTAGCAAAGTCATTAAAAACTGCATTGAAAAACGCCTTACCACGTACCTCTCAAAATTTGATAGTCTTTCCTCAAGTCAATTCGGCTTCAGGACGGGTTTTTCGACTGACTACGCTTTTCTTTCATAGACAAAATGAAAAGCGCCATTGATTCTGGTTTCTACGCAGGATCAGTTTTCATAGATCTATCGAAAGCATTCGACTCCATCAATCATGACATCCTCATTTCTAAACTACGGGCAGTAGGGGTCAACGGGCCTGTGCTGAAGCTTATAAAGAGTTATTTAACAGACAGACAACAAGCTGTGTGTGTTGGTACCTCTCTTTCTAACTTCGAAATAACAAACAAGGGTGTTCCGCAGAGATCAATACTAGGCCCACTACTTTTCTTACTTTACATAAATGATTTGCCTAATCACCTATCACAATCAGAAGCTTTCTTTTGCACAGACGACACGACATTGCTTGCTAGCGATCGATTACTTACTGCTCTTACATCAAAGTTGAATACTGATTTGAACAATATTTTAGCATGGTGCCGCCTTAATTCACTGAAAATAAATCCCACCAAGACTTCATTCATGCTTTTTCATACCAGTCACAGAACACCAGAAATCCTTCCCACTATAATTTTTTATTCTCATGTCATTAGTGCAGCTAATGAATGTTCCTTTCTCGGCGTTACTTTAGATTCTAACTTAAAATTTACGAAACACATCACCCATATGAAGTGCAAGATTGCTCCTGGTATTAGAATTTTAATAAAAGCCAGGTACTATTTCAGCAAACCTACACTACTAACACTGCATTATTGTTTCATTCACAGTCATCTGAATTACTGCATCACCTCATGGGGTACCACATATGCAACACACATAGCACCGCTACAACATTTACAAAATCAGGCCATGGGTATACTAACATTCAGCTCATTCAGCTGCTGTGTGTACGACAGTCTTCATAATAACAGAATCTTATCATTAGACAACCTTGTTAAATACAATTTATCCATAGTGTTAGTTAAAATAATGAAGAACCCTCCTCCAGTAAACATATTTCCAGACACTGTTCTAGTAAACACCAACAGAACAAGATTTGCAGCTAACAAGTTTATTATTGCCATTAGTCCATACTAATTATGGCAAACACTCCAGTTATTTCACGTCGTTATCAACCTGGAACAGTCTTCCCCTTAACGTTAAGCAGTCTTGATCATTAGCTATTTTTAAAAACACATTATTTACTTTTCTGCTGGATACCATAGAATTCTAAGATGTGTAACATTATCTACACCTGTTCCTATTCAAGCACTCTTAATGGTGCCACAGCTACTCATCTTTTTCTTGCTTTTTTTCGTTCCTCTGTTCGTTTCGTCAATATTATTTCTGTTTTTTCTTTATTATTTATATTTTCTATGCGGTGTTTTTGTTGTATTTATGATTTTTAAAATTCGTTTCTTTTATTTGTATAACTTATTCCACGTTGCTGTCAGAGCTGCATTTTACTTGTGCATATTTATCACATTTTCCAACAGGAGGTCCCCCTTCAGCCAAGTGTTCTAAGACCTCCTTCTGTATGTTTATGTAAGCATGCATGTTTTGTACGAAAGTAAAAATAAACTGAAACTGAAACTGAAGTGCGCCTGATGAGTCGCGCTCGCTAGCCACAGTGATGATAGTTATGAACAGTGTGACCATGTACGTTGTCAACTGTGCATTTGCAAACATGTTTTCGTACATGCAAGGAGTCAGCCACGGAATATAGCGAACATGCTCCAGTGGAACAAAATGCTCGGCGCTATGCCGGCGACCGAGGGGAAGTTTCAGATGATGCCTGCACGTGAAAATGCTTCCGCTACGACTGAAGGCGAAAAATATTTCCCCGTGCATGGGGAAGCCCTTGCGACCTGCTGTACGACAAGCAGGAAAAGCGGCAAAGGAGAGTCTTAAAGGACACATGTAGCTACTGTGCAGAGTGATTTTAGACCAAAATATCTGTTCTAAACTTTCCAAGTCTGTTTTCTCAAAATGACTTTTTTGGCCAGTTAGGCTGTTCAAGGGGAGACGCTCCTCAAAAAAAGGTTGTTTTTTTTATTGCTAGTTATAGAGACTCGAAAAGTTTGTTAATAGTATAGTTTTTCATGCAGATTTCAAATATGCAATCGTTTTTTGTGTAGCTGCTACAATTATTGAGTTATGCCATAAACAATAGCAAAAGGTTACACTTTTTAGCGGGCACTTTTTTATCTACTGAACTTTCAGAGAAAGCACTGTGGCTGATCTTATTTGACTCTAGGTAGATTGAAAAGTGCAAATATCTATATAGATATGTCACAGAAATATTAGAACCAAGAAAAAAAATTGTAGTGAATGACTTATTTTCAATCTCCCTTATTTTCAAACTCAGGACTGGCAGTGTAGTAGCGTTTTAGTCGCGACACATGGACAACATCAGTAGGTGGTGTGGCAAAAAATGAAGGTGGTTCAACGGGAGTGATGAAGTAGTCAACGTCAGTGACCTTGCAGATAATTTTGTAGGGCCTGGTGTATCGTGAAAGGCGCTTCTCGCTCAAGCCTTCACGCCGATGCGGCGTCCAAAGTAGGACGAGAAAGTCAGCAGGGTATTAAACGTCCCAGTGCCAGTCATCGTAGCGGACTTTTTGTGAGGCCTGAGAAGCAGTGAGCCTAGTGTGCGCGATTTGACGAGCGACGCGGGCTCCAGAAGCAACGTCCTGAGCATACACCGTTGGTTTGGTAGTATCAGAAAGAAGGAGTATGTCGAATGGCAAGGCAGGGTTGCAGCCTTTTAGAAGAAAGAACGGAGAATAGCCGGCGGTGTCATGCCTTGATGATTTGTACGCACATGTAACGTAGGGCAGCATTGTGTCCAAGTCACGGTAATCAGCAGAGACGTACATGGACAACATGTCTGTAAGAGTTCGGTTGAGGCGCTCTGTGAGACCGTTGGTCTCGGGATGGTAGGCAGTAGAAAGGTGATGTTCGGTAGGGTAGCTGCGGAGGATTTCACCGATAACTTTTGCAAGGAAGCAGGGGCCATGATCCGTCAGAAGCTGGCGCGGAGCCCCATGCTGCAGAATGACGTCATTCAGTAGAAAGCCTGCAACGTCTGTAGCGCAGCTACTTGGCAAGGCACGAGTTATAGCATATCTGGTCACATAGTCAGTTTCGACAGTGATCCATTTGTTGCCTGACACAGACGTTGGGAAAGGTCCGAGCAAGTCGAGGCCAACGCAGAAGAATGGTTCCGGGGGAATGTCGATAAGTCGGAGCAGGCCAGCCGTAAGAGAGCAGGACGTTTGCGACCCTGGCAGCACTCGCAAGCAGCGACAGAGCGGGGCACAAATTTATACAGGCCAGGCCAAAAGAACCGTTGCCGCACGCGGTGGTAGGTGCGTGAAAAACCCAGGTGTCCTGCCGTCGGAGCGTCATGCAGATGTTGAAGAATGGTGGCACGCAGGTGCCGGGAAGTAACTAATATAAAGGAGATTTATTGAGCAGAAAGGTTGATGCTTGAAAGGCTTGGAAGGCGATGCACCAGCCACAATTTCCGAGCTCGAGCCGCTGCTGCACGCTCGATGCTGCACGCTCGATGCTGCTGCCTCTGCGCCGGAGTACTTCCTCTTCTTTACACTAACGAAAATTCCGGGCCATCAGGCTTCAAGTTGCGATGGCAGAGAATTTCGTTGCAGAGGACATATTGACGAAGCGAAAGGTCGGAATGTCCTGAAGATACTCGCTCAATCACCATCTTGAGGATTGCGTCCCGGCGCTGCTCCGTGCCAATGTCGCGCAAATCGGATATGGCGAGCACACAAGAATCGCTCTCATAGACGGCGAGGCTAGCAGGGTCCACCAGATAATGCAAGAGACAATCGGCATCTTGGTGTAACCTGCCAGATTTATAAATTACGTCGAAGTTATACTCTTGGAGACATAGAGCCCAGTGACCCAGGCGACCAGTTGGGTCCTTGAGCGACGGATGACAACCAACACAGAACGTAGTGGTCCATAATAACTGAAAACTCCCGGCCATACAAATAGGGGGGAAATTTCGCTACAGCCCAGACCAACGCAAGACAATCGCGCTCCGTTATCAAATAGTTTCGCTCAGATGTGGAGAGAAGGCGGCTGGCATAGGCAATAGCTTGCGTTTGGCCCCCCTGGTGGTGAGCTAGGACGGCGCCGATGACGTGAGCACTGGCGTCTGTGCGAATTTCAGTCATCTGGGACGGGTCGAAGTGAGCCAATATTGCTGGTGAAGTGAGCAGCTGGATCAGCGTGGAAAATGCAGCTGCTTGGTCTTGGCCCCACGAGAAGGGCGCATTCTTTTTGGCAAGATCAGTGAGTGGTCGTGCAATTGTAGCGAAATTGCGTATAAAATGTCGGAAGTACGAGCATAAGACCACAAAACAACGAACATCTTTGGTAGTAGAAGGCAGAGGAAACTTCTTAACAGCGCTAATCTTGTCAGGGTCCGGTTGGACGCCAACAGCACTTACACGATGACCAAGGACCGTGATTTCTCGTCGGCCGAAATTGCACTTTTTCGAGTTCGGCTGAAGTCCCGCTCTACGAAACACGGCTAGAATGGTCTACAAACGAGTTAGGTGGCTTTCAAATGTTGGAGAAAAAACGATCACATCGTCGAGGTAGCAAAGGCAGATGGACCATTTATGACCACGGAAGAGAGAGTCCATCATGCGTTCGAACTTTGCCGGGGCGTTGCACAGCCCAAAAGGCATAACCTTGAACTGATAAAGGTCGTCCGGTGTGACAATGGCAGTTTTTTCGCGGTCTAAGTTGTCGACAGAAATTTGCCAATAGCCCGAACGCAGATATATAGATGAGAAGTATCGCGCGCCATGAAGGCAGTCAAGGGCGTCGTAGATTTGTGGCAGCGGATATATGTCTTTACGGGTTATCTTGTTCAAGACATGGTAGTCAACGCAAAATCTCCAACTGCCATCCTTCTTTTTGACTAAAACAACAGGTGACGCCCATGGACTTGAAGAGGCTTCTATGACTCTTTTGGAGAGCATCTTCTCGACTTCTCGTTGTATGACCTGGCGTTCGGACTGGGAAACACGATATGGTCGCCGTCTAACTGGACTAGCATCGCTGGTATGTATTTTGATGACGCACGACGGACGTTTGACCTAAAGGGCAGTCATCCACGTCAAAAATATCTCGGTAGGTGGTCAGAACGTGGTGGAGTTGCGCAGCCTGACAGGGCAGAAGATCAGGGGCAATCATCATCGTGATTACATTGATAGGTGCGTTTGCTCGGCTGGCTGCAATAGGGGACGAGCAGTCTTCAGGGTCTAATGACACGATGTTACATGCATCAAGTGGGGAAACATGACGTAACGATATGGCTTGCGGGAGAACTTGGGTCGAACTACTAAAGTTGAGAAGCGGAAGCTGAACGTAGCTGTCCACGATAGCCACGACGATATGCGGCACAGCAACACTTCGCGCCAAGAGCACATCTACTAATGGAGCCACTATGTAGTCACCGTCAGGAAGAGCTGGTGATATCGTTAAGGCCACAAACGTGGTGGCTTGCGGTGAAAGCCGAACATAATCAACAGCGCACAAGTGGTGTGACGGTGAGGACGGCACAGCCCCAAGTCGTGGCGGTTCAAGTTGGAGAACGCCGGTTGCACAGTCGATGAGAGTGGCATGAGTGGACAAGAAATCCAATCCAAGAATCAGGTCATTGGGGCACTACTCAATAACCACAAAAAAAAAACAGACGTGGAGAGGTCGGCGATTGTGATGCCTGCTGTGCACATTCCTATAATGGCAAGATTTCTTCCGTCGGCGACACGAATAATACCAGAAGCAGCCCGTATGAGAACTTTCTTCAGGCGGCAACGAAGTCAGGCACTCATCACAGAAATATGAGCCCCAGAGTCAATAAGTGCAGAAACAGTCAGGCCGTCAGCATCTACACCGATCGAATTTCGTCGTGTCGGCAGTACAAGGAGAGGATTTGAGGTCGGTATCGAAGATGCAGCTTCACCTCTAAGATCTGCATCGCGTAGTTTCCCTGATGAGAATTGAGCGGAGAGCTTGGGCGTCGTCGTAGAGGAGAAGGGGACGACGGGCGACGTGCAGGCGGCGAACGAGACTGATGACGTCGAGGCAATGGTGAGCAGCTGTGCTGCCTATTAGGGGCATCGAAGGGTGGTAGGCGGCGGTAGCTGTCGGGGATCGGCGCAGGAGGCTGAAAAAGTTGGTAGCTGTCGGCGCGGCGAGCAGTGTTATACTGTGTTCAAGACGATGACCAATAGTTGCGGCAATACCGTGTGACGTGCCCTAAGCGGCAGCAGTTATAAAGATCGGTCGATCATCCGCCGTTCGTCGTTCGGCCGAATTACGATAGCGTAGAAAAGACCGTTCCTGGGGCGGTGACCTGGGGCGAGGCGGCGACCTTGGACGGAAGCCAATTGGTCGAGACTGAGCAACGGCGCCGACATCGAAGCCCAAATTGCTGAGTTCTTCCCGCACAATTGACTGTACCAAGCAAACCTGAGGTATTCGCGAATCGACGTGGCCGTTGCTGGGAAGAGCAGGTGTAATTGCTTCGATTTCCCACCAGACTATTCGCGAAATTTCAGACGCCGGTGAAGACTGCCAATGAGAGGTCAGTCCATCTTCGCAGGAGGACGTCGCAGCGGTGTTCGGCAGTCAAGTGAAAGATCTTTAAATACGCCTGTGCTTTTGGCCTGTTCAAAACGCCGGCATTCCTGTATAATTTCCTCGACGATCGCGCAGTTACGGCACATTAGCAGATTGACCACATCATCCGCTATCCCCTTGAGCACGTGGCCAACCTTATCCGACTCCGACATGTCGTTGTTGACTTTACGACATAGAGCCAGCACATCCTGTAAATAGGAGATATACGGCTCTGTGGACGTCTGAGCACGTATAGACAACTCCTTCTTTGCAGCCGCCTTTCGACCGATAGGCTTCCCAAATAAGTCGCGAAGCTTCTCCTTGAACGTGTCCCAACTACCGATCTCCTCCTCATGGTTTTTGTACCAGACTTTGTCCTTGCCTTTCAGGTAAAACAGCACGTTGGCCAGCATGACAGTCGGGTCATACCGGTTGAGCGCACTGGTACGTTCATAGTCAGCTACCCAGTCATCAACATCAACTTCGTGCGTACCGCAGAACGTTCCTGGATGTTTCGGATGCGTCAGCACGTGCTTAGGTGGAGGCGGGACCGGTGGAGGCGTTGCCGTGGATGGTGCAGGCGTCGCCGAGGCCGATGGAGAGGTGGCCGTGGGATTAGTCCCGTGTTCCATCGCGGCAACTCCGATTTGACGACCACTGCGGAGCTCCGTTGTATGGCGCTTCGTTACCCAGCATGTCCACCAATTTGTTACAGGAATTACAAATACACGGAAGAGAGAAAGCAGAGTATTTGCAATATTTACAGGTAGGTGTGACACCTCTGGGCTGCTAGGATCTCGCGTGCCGAATCCGCTTCTTCTTTATCGATGGGTCTACGACAGGGCAGAGCCATGCCCACTGCCTCGTAATTTTTTATACATTTTTTTAATATATTAAGGAGAAGGCTTGGAGGAATACAAAACGCGAGGAAACACAAAATCGACTTTCTCAAAAAAAAATCGCGGTTTTTCGACCCGCATCTACCCTTAACAATAAGAATGTATGGGCACCTCGCTGATGTTTGATCCGTGGTCAAAAGTCAAAAGTGGTTTCCCGGGAAGTCAGCACAGCGCCGACTCCATTCACTGTAATTGATCAGCGGCGCTCGGAGACGTTCGTTGTGCGACTTTGTGCCATTGAACCAATGTATATTTTCACGGTCACGCTGATGTAGTTCATTTCAAGGAAAGATGCGGGTCGAAAAACGTGAGTTTTTTTCAAAATTACCGTTTTTTTATTTTTGCCTGTTTTGATAAGATTAGTACCTCTACTGTTATGAAAAAAAAAATACAGGTGGAGACTTAACTGGATATGCTCTAAAATTGCATCTAAAGAGCACAAGGTGCCTCTTGAAAGGTCCACAGTGTGCAGCCTTCAAGCACCTTGCCGCCGATAATGCGCCGCCACTCGATATTGTTGAACGCATTAGCCGAAGATTGATTTGTGGAGTTTAGCGTTCCAAAACCATTACATGATTATGAGAGACGCCGTAGTGGAGGGTTCTGGAAATTTCACCACCTGGGCTTCTTCAACGTGCACCCAAATCTGAGCACACGGGCCTACAACATTTCTGCCTTCATCGGAAATGCAGCCGCCGCAGCCGGGATTTCATCCCACGCCTTGCGGATCAGTAGCCGAGTACCTTAGCCACTAGACCACCGCAGCGGGACCCATTAGCTGAAGAGTCGAGCTTCACTCTTCAAGTAACAACAGTTTCCCTCACTGATGCGGCGCAAAAAAAATAATAAAAAAAGAAGCACGCTTCCACGCGTTTTTCGAGCGCCGCGACTGGTTTATCACGTGATACAGATCAGGGATCGCCACTGGCCGCTGCACGCCTGTATGTGCTGTGAAGCCTATTTGCGGGGTCCATGTCTTGTCGAGCAGCGTAGCTGAACAATGCTTTTCCTGTGTAATTATCACCGTTATGAATGAAAAAAAGCATTGCTTGCAAGTGAAAGCCGTTGTGCGGCGCACTCGGCAGGAATAGGCTACGAGCAGCTGGTCTGATTTGCGGCAGTTGTTGGCTTGCAAAAACCAATGCATCAAAAGTCATTCACACACGTCAGCCGAAAAGTTCGTGATGCGGCAATGAATGACGTCAGCACCATTCTTGCGAAGTCGAAAGAGCTTGCAGTGACAGAACTTAGCAGGGACGACATTGCCATTATGTACGACAGTATGTGGCACAAACATGGCCGCAAAATGGCATGTCACTGGACTTAGCTTGGATTTTGCAGTCCTGTTGAACTTCTTCCTTGCTAGCAGTTGGCACAAGGCTCTGCCAGATGGAGCGGAAGTTTGGAAAGCGTTTCATGGCCCTGTCTGTGAGCGAAATGTCTGTGAGGAGTCAGGTCGAAAAAGCCGAGAGGAACAAACTCATGGGGCTGGCGTATTTTAGCCGCAGTGGTCACTACAAGAAGAATTGTTCTTTTTGGTGTGCAAACTTCATCAGATTTAATGATATCTTTCATAAATAAAAACTCAATTTTAACTTAAAAACTCTTTTTCTCAAAACACAAATTTTGCCGTTTTTTTCTTTTCAATGTGCCCCTCCTTTTTCGGGCCCTTCTAGTGCTCGGATCTGCATAAAATTTTGCCCAATTTTTCCAAAGTATGGCAAATGCAATTATCTGGTTTAAATTTTAATATTTTATTGTATATTAAAAAAAATTCTATGTAAACCTTGACTAGGGTAGGTGAAATATGGACATTTTACGTATATTATCTTTCACGCCTAGTACATATTTTGTATGTGCTTCCTAATTAGTTATTTGCATTCTACACTTCATTTCAAACATTATGAACTATGAATAGTAAAATATTACGAAAGTTTAGGTATGAAAACAGGGGGGGGGGGGGGGGCAAAAGGGTTAAGGTTTTCACTTTGTCATTTCGCAGAGCTAAAAGTGAGCAACTTGCAAGAAAACTAATTATATATTTAGAATCTGCATAAAAAGTTCCATAAACAGCTAAAGTTCCATTGCTCTAGGGTGATTATTAAAAACAAGTGTCTTCGAGTAGCATGTCCCCTTAAGCGAGAGTTCGTTTTAAGTGGGGCCGTTATCATCATCATCATCATCAGCCTGACTACATCCACTGCAGGACAAAGGCCTCTCCCATGTTCCGCCAGTTAACCCGGTCCTGTGCTTGCTGCTGCCAATTTATAACCCCAAGCTTCTTAATCTCATCTGCCCACCTAACCTTCTGTCTCCCCCTAACCAGCTTCCCTTCTCTGGGAATCCAGTCAGTTACCCTTAATGACCAGCGGTTATCCTGTCTACGTGCTACATGCCCTGCCCATGTCCATTTCTTCTTCTTGATTTCAGCTATGATATCCTTAACTCCCGTTTGTTCCTTAATCCACTCTGCTCTCTTCTTGTCTCTTAAGGTTACACCTACCATTTTTCTTTCCATTGCTCGCTGCGTCGTCCTCAATTTAAGCTGAACCCTCTTTGTGAGTCTCCAGGTTTCTGCTCCGTAGCTAAGTACCGGCAAGATACAGCTGTTATATACCTTCCTCTTGAGGGATAATGGCAATCTACCTGTCATAATTTGAGAGTGCTTGCCGAATGTGCTCCACCCCATTCTTATTCTTCTAGTTACTTCAATCTCGTGGTTCGGCTCTGCGGTTATTACCTGCCCTAAGTAGACATAGTCTTTTACAGCTTCAAGTGCACTATTACCTATCTCGAAGGGCTGCTCCTTGCCGAGGTTGTTGTACATTACTTTCGTTTTCTGCAGATTAATTTTAAGACCCACCTTTCTGCTCTCCTTGTCTAACTTCGTAATCATGAGTTGCAATTCGTCCCCCGAGTTACTCAGCAATGCAATGTCATCGGCGAAGCGCAGGTTACTAAGGTATTCTCCATTGACTCTTATCCCTAACTGTTCCCATTCTAGGCTTCTGAAAACCTCCTGTAAGCACGCGGTAAATAGCATTGGGGAAATTGTGTCCCCCTGCCTTACACCCTTCTTGATTGGTATTCTGTTGCTTTCTTTATGAAGCACTATGGTAGCAGTTGATCCCCTGTAGATTTCTTCCAGAATGTTTATATATACTTCATCTACGCCCTGATTCCGCAGTGTTTGCATGACGGCTGATATGTCTACTGAATCAAACGCCTTCTCGTAATCTATGAAGGCTATGTATAGTGGTTGGTTATACTCTGAGCATTTCTCTATTACCTGATTGCTAGTATGAATGTGGTCAATTGTTGAGTAGCCTGTTCGAAATCCTGCTTGTTCCTTTGGTTGATTAAATTCTAATGTTTTCTTTACTCTGTTAGCAATTACCTTAGTAAATAGCTTGTATACTACAGAGAGCAAGCTGATCGGCCTGTAATTCTTCAAGTCCTTGTCATCTCCTTTCTTGTGTATTAAGATGATGTTAGCGTTTTTCCAAGACTCTGGTACTCTTCCCGTCAGGAGACACCTCGTAAACAGCGTGGCTAGTTTTTCTAACACAATCTGTCCTCCATCTTTCAGCAGATCTGATGTTACCTGATCCTCACCAGCAGCGGGGTATGCGGCGATGGCGTAGTGGTTAGAGCATCCGCCTCGCATGCAAGAGGTCCGTGGTTCAAATCCTGGTACCGCACAGCTCCCAACCGGATTAAAAAAAAAATCCGCGTGTTGATGGAACTGCATTAAGAGGCCTGGGGTGCGGCCTCACCGGCAAAACACCGCCGAGAACGCACTCCCTCACCAGAGAAGGATTGGCCACCCTGGTGCAGTATCTGGCCACTACCTCCCATATGCTTACGTCAAATAACTCACGGCCCTCAGTCCCCAGCAGCTGCGAAGCAACTGACCACGGCGGCGGTCAGATCTGCAACGCAGCAGAGGGTGCTGAGAATCTCTGGATCCGGACAGGCCGCCATTGGAACATGAACTTGGCAACGTTTAACGCTAGAACCTTATCTAGTGAGGGAAGTCTAGCTGTACTATTCGAGGAGCTAGAGGGTGTTAAATGGGATATAATAGGGCTCAGTGAGGTTAGGAGGACAGATGAGGCCTATACGGTGCTACAGAATGGGCACATCCTTTGCTACAGGGGCTTGGCGGACAGAAGAGAACTGGGAGTGGGGTTCCTAATTCACAGAAACATAGCTGGCAACATAGAGGAATACTATAGCATTAATGAAAGGGTGGTAGGTATCGTAATTAAACTGAATAAAAGATACAAGATGAAGGTAGTACAGGCTTACGCGCCTACATCCAGCCATGATGACGCTTCAGTTGAAAACTTCTATGAAGACGTGGAATCGGCAATGAGTAAGGTAAAAACACAGTATACTATAGTGATGGGCGACTTTAATGCAAAGGTAGGGAAGAAGCAGGCTGGAGACCAGGCAGTAGGAGATTATGGCATCGGTTCTAGAAACGCCAGAGGAGAGCTACTAGTAGAATTCGCAGAACGCAATAATTTACGGATCTTGAATACCTTCTACCGAAAACGAGAAAACCGCAAGTGGACATGGAGGAGCCCTAATGGCGAAAGTAAGAACGAAATAGACTTTATAATGAGTGCACACCCTGGAATCGTGCAGGATGTGGAAGTGATAGGCAAGGTACGGTGTAGTGACCATAGAATGGTACGGTCTCAAATTCGCCTAGACTTGAAGAAGGAACGACAGAAACTGATACGCAAGAAGCCAATCAATGAGCTAGCACTGAGAGGGAAAGTACAGGAATTCAGAGTGTCGCTGCAGAACAGGTACTCGGCTCTTAGTGCGGAAACCAACCTTGGCGTAGATACAATGAATGATAATCTGACGAGTATCATTACGGAGTGTGCAGTGGAAGTTGGAGGCAGGGTAGTTAGACAGGACACTGGCAAGCTTTCCCAGGAAACAAAGAACCTAATTAAGAAGCGTCAAATCAGGAAAGTGTCAAGTACAACAGACAAAATAGAACTGGCAGAGCTTTCGAAGTTGATTAATAGACGTAAGGTATGCGATGTAAGAAGGTATAACATGGAGAGAATTGAACACGCTCTGAAAAACGGAGGAAGTGTCAAAGCATTGAAGAGGAAACTTGGGATAGGCAAAAGTCGAATGTATGCACTAAGGGACAAAGAAGGCAAAATAACTACCAATATGTTAAAATAGCGGAGGAGTTTTACAGAGATCTGTACAGTAGCCGAGACAACCACAACCTTAATACTATAAGAACTAGCAGTAACCCAGATTACACCCCACCAGTAATGATAGAAGAAGTCAGAAAAGCTTTGGAGAGCATGCAAAGGGGCAAAGCTGGCTAGGGGCCGTTATAGTTAGGGGCCGTTAAAGGGCCCTAACTATAACGGGGCCGTTATATCGGGGCCGTTATAACGGGGCCGTTATAAAGGGGCCGTTATATGTGGGCTCAACTGTATTAGTAATTTGTGATAATTTTGTTTAAAATTTCATTGATAAAAGCCAAATGGAAGACACTAAATCCAGAGTTATGCTAAATATTTTCAGTAAGGAAAATATTAAAAAGCGTAGAACACCCACCCAGGAATCATCCTAGTGAATTTCACAGCGCTAGCACATTCAACAAATTCATCAAAGCCTGACTAAGAAACCCATGTGGACTACGCTGATAAATGGTTCAGTGATGCCACTTAGGAACCACAATTTGGAGCAATTTTCGAAGCACAAAAAATTAGAATTTGGAGCATTTTGGAGCACCAAAAAGTCAATTTTCGAGTAGTTTGGAGCAACCGGTATCAGTTTTCAAGGTTGTCCAATACGGTGAGAAATGCATATGAATGAAGAACATACATGTACTCATGAAGTCAGACATTTGTTTCACATATTTTGAAGTTCTTCATTTATGCTTGCCAGCATTTGCATGTTTTGAGTGAGGCTTGTATTTGCCTCAGCTAAGAGCACTTGGCCACTTTCAATTTTTTCCATATCATTGCCAGCGAGGCCTTTCTTGATCAGTCCTTGTGCACGCTGGAGCATTGCTTTTGACGACTCTAGATGCCTTTCTACACAATGTTTTCTTCGTCCAGCTTGGCCCTTTTCTCCTAAAGTGAACTGCTGGCCACAGGTGCCTTTTTTTTGCCTTTCCATGTCATTGGCCTCCCGTTGAAGGCGTTCCGTATACGTCCTGTGCGAATGCTTCACAGCATTAATGAGGTCCCTCGTAACTAGCACTTTTGAAGGGTCACTGTCAAAGCGCTTCACATAGCTCCTGACATGCCAAATGCCGTTCAGAGCCACAATGCCTAAATTAGCTCGACTGTCCACGATGCACTTATTTTCGCTAAACCCACGTTCGCAGTCGGCATTTCCATGTGGAAGGAACAACATGGCTCGTACAAACACTGACACGAGAGGGTACTTTCCTGAAGCTAACACTGAAGCCCAATAGCCGTCGATGCTGGGCACAGGGAGATGAGCACCTGCACTTATAGGCTGGCTGTGAAGGCAATGCCACTGGTCTACAAGTGATGTCACCTGCTCACCCTTTATCATGTGGGGCACGCTTGCAGCCACGTACTTGATACACTGAACTGTCTCTTCTACAGGTGAAGAGTATCTACGATCTAAAAAGCGCAAGTGGTAGAGCAGTTTGTTATCCGGAGAAAGCCGCTTGATTAGGTGTCTCGCAATAGAAATGTAAAATGCCTGCGCACTTGTCCTGAAGCTCTTCTTCTCTTGGGGATCCCAGTTACGCATTTCTTTTTCAGTGTCGGATCCGATTTCCAAAACTTGCTTCAGCCCTTCTGGTTGACCCGACATCAAGTTGTTTTAACTCACTGCCAGACAAGTTGCAGTAGGCCTCATGCCGCATAAAGCGGCTCAGCAGCTTTTTTTACTAGCCCAATACACTCCGAGTGTACAATGTGAACAAGGGGCTCTTCTTTTTGGAAAACGGTTTGAAATTCAGAGAAGAGCTCTGTAGAGTTGCGTAAGAACAGCATCTTGGCGAGAATCGTCTTATCTGAAAGTGCAGATGCTAGTCGTTTCTGCAGTACAGTGCTTCTTGGTCTGGCGCCGGCTTCAGTTTGAAAAAACGCTTTCAACACTTCGAACTGCTGCAACACTCTTTTAAGGCTAGACTGAAATGTAAGCCACCTGCTACTGACATGCCGAAGAAAGACGTGCTCGGGGATTCCAAGGCCTTTCTGTTTCTCTAAAAGCTGTGATGAGTGAACGGCATGCTTAAAAGAGTAATAAATGTCCATCACTAGCAGCTCCACATCATATCCAAATGAATTCAGTCCAGTGCCAAATGCATTATGTACTTTGTGAAGATTACACTCTCCAATCTAGAAGGTTGGGGTTGAGCATCTCCCTCAGTTTCTTCTTCACGCTTTTCATGATGTTTGGGCCATCACTGAAGAAGCACAGCAGCTTCTCCTTTGGTAGCTCTGTCAGGCCTTTTTCAATGGAGTCCACCAAAATACTTGCTGTCGCACGACCAAGGTTAAATGACTATAGGTGTTGAACAACTTTTTGTTGTGTTTTAGAGAAGTATCGCACAAGGATGTCCAGTTGTTGAACATGTTGGTCTGCTTTGGACGTTTCATCAACTTCAATCGAGTAGTACACATCTGGTCAGCAAAGCTCCTCTATCACTTTTTTTCTGAACAGCAGACCCAGTCCATCACAGATGATGTAGGACGCTTTAGTCCTGCCGCAAGAGAACTTTTCAGCAATTTTGGAATCTGAAAACATCACAGGGAACATCCTGGATGCAGTATCTCCAAATGAAAATGGCACTCCTTTCACAGTTATGGACATAGGGAACAAAGCCTCCGCCTGGGTCCCACTGTCGCTTAGGGTAGGAGTTGCTGCTCCTCCAGAGAAAGTCAAAGTTGGTTGGGCCAATTTTGGCTTCACAAACTTTCCTTCTGCATCACAGAACTTCATCCTTGACTTCAGGTGCATTTTCGAAGAACCATGTCTTCTGACAGCTGATGTGCCATTCTGTGCGCACGAAATGACACATTTGGCTTTCCAACTTTGTGGATCACCTCGGCACCATCTCTTTATGCTGTCCCCATTGCTGTCAACATCTTCCAGCACCAGTGCATTAAAGCTGGTAGTCTAAGCTGTGGAAAAGAGAGAAGACATGGAAGATTAAAACACAAATCTGACGGCGAAACAAGAAATGCTCACTTAAAAAATTAAGGCCCTGTCGTTTGCACCATGCACAAATCTAAGTCCGGCACAAGCCGATCATGTAACAACAGTACAGGCCCCCCCCCGTGTCAGCCAGCTAAAATCTAACAGCATTTATCAAGCACAGACGGCCGGCTTGTCGGCGCATTCTCACGGCGCGGAGAAGGCGAAACTATAGCGACAATTGCCACATGCGGGCGAAGTTGCCGTCACCACGAGCACAGCGTGAGCGCGCGCTATCTCTGCTCTGCGCAACAAAGACGCGCAACTCCACAGATAGACTTGCTACAAAATGTTTATCTTTACGCGAACCTGCCTGCTCAAGGTCAGTCGTGCAAGCCTAGAATGCAACTACGCGTGTCATCGGGCATATCGCATTGCCGCTCAATGCTTCTGAATACAATTAGAACATAAATGCGTCACTCCCACGAAAGCAGCCTTTTCCCACGAAACCGGCTTTTTAGTGTTAACGACGGCGGCAAAAATATTCGCGGCAGTCGCTAGAGCATTATTTAGTAATATCTGCGCCATACAATTGCATCTTTTCACAGATAAGATCCGAATCAAAATCTGAAAGCGAAAAAGGCTTTACCGTTTTTAGCGCGCAAATAGACGGTGCTTTTTGCGCGATGCGATCCAAGCAGTACCAACTTCGCCACGCTCACACTTAAGAGAAGATGTCAATAACAGAAACTTACTTACCTTTCTTCATCGCATCATATCCCACCGCTGACGACAAACTCACGTAGTAGTAATGAAGGGTCGTCCAATAGTCGTTGGTGCTGGCGAGCCGAGGCAGCAGCAATCGATTCACCAGTGCACTGCCCGCTTCACTTCCGAAGTTACAGCAGCACTATCTCCGCTATCGCTCAATCCGTACTGCGCATGTTGCCGCTAGATGTCCTCGGCTGCACTTCTCATAGTTTTATCGTTGCCATGGAGGAATGTGTACCCTCAGACCCCGTTGTAGGTTGTGGTGGCGGCGCTGGCTGACACCACCAAGGCCCGCAAGAGCCATTCGGCGCATTTTGGCGCAATTTTAGAGATTTTTATGAGAATTGCGCAAGCATTCTCGTTTGTATCAGTTTGGCGCATTTGGTGCAGGAATGGAATCACTGATGATTGTAACTTGGGAACCAGTGAACATAAATGCATAAAATTTTGCGATTAGTCAAATGGTTTTGCTATTAGCTGTACCGTGAAATTTTCATTAGGATATCTCACCAAACGAAAAAGCTGCCCTTCCAAGTAGCCTCCCCCTTAATGTAAAATTTTCCATCAGTGACAAAAAGGCAGTTAGAAGAACAATGTAAAAGGTACGGTAACTAGAATTATTTTAACAAGTAGTACGTCCTTTCCAGAAATCTGAAAGTTTTGTATGCAGCCATAGGTGCATGTGATATTAGTTTGTGAGGGCAGGTAAGGTATTTGTGAAGCCGTAAGAAGACGGATTGATCACCAAGCAGTTGTGTCGATCATTATGAAAGTTTGCAAATGGCATGTGACTGTGAGGAGGTGTACCTGACGGGACCAGGAGGGCCTGAGGGTCTCGTACTGTGCCAGGGATCCACAGTTGAATGCCGACAGCAGCTGCACCACCCACTGGCGGTCAGTGCATTGCAGGCACTCCAGAATGGGGTGTGCCAGCTGCAAAATAGACAGGCATTCTTATAGTAGAAGTACTTTACACAGGGGGGGCACACATAGGCTAGCCTTTGGGGCGAGACACAGTGATTTTGACAAATTTATCAGTGCAAAAAAAGATGGAACATTCAGAGAAGAAACACACACACACAGCGCTGTTGTTGAGAGGAGAAGAAAAAAAAACATCCCCCGAACTACGAGTACTTGACCTTTTTAGATGCCACCTATGAAGAATTCTCAATAAAAATGTATCATATGAGTATGTTATTTCAAGGCACTGAACAGTCTATCGCAATAAGAATAGTGTCACGATATGTTCATCTATGCAGGTCATCATAACTGCACTCTTTATCAGAGACCAGTATATAAGTAGGGTAACTACATATGCACTATCTTATCAACTCTCACTGGCACACTGGGGTCTCTTACATCAGTGAATCTGATAAAGGGATTCAATTTTAATCATAAATAAGCTGTACCTATTAGTCATTCATGCTCTGTTTCGACATAAGTAGAATGAAATCCCAGGCTAGAAATAGAGTGTAAATCATATTTGGTTATATCAATTTTGAGCAAACAAAACTATACTTTCTCCGTGGCTCACAGGAATTTCAAACGTGGTAGTGCCTTCAGCAATACTTTCTCCGTGGCTCACAGGAATTTCAAACGCGATAAAGCCTTCAGCAAAGTGACCATACGCAACAGCACATATCAAGTTAAAGGAAGGAAAACTTTTTATGCAGGAGATTCGGTTCATTCAAAGCTACATTGTGCTCTTTCTTAGGCCCCAGTTGATACAAATAGTGCGTCAAAGAGTTATTGATTTACAATGAGCACTTGCAGCATGGACACAAAAGACACAGACTTCCAACTGAATTTATCGGATAAGCACAAAGACAGTTGTTACATATGCGCTCGTGATAACTACTCGAACACACAATCACCAATGACCGAACAGAAACTGCATTTCTTTGTCAGATATGTACAAACCACTTATGCAGTTGATGCCCGATTTCCCAATGTGGCCTCTACTACTACTTCTCCTTCCGTTTTTTGCACTTTTCATAAGCGTAGCACGATCCAAATGTGCTGTGCATTTACACTCGCGGCAGTGACGGGCAAGATGTCCACAGGATTGGCTGCTCATATCGAAGAAGTGCTCCTGTACTCTTACAATGAGGCATCGGCCCATCTGGTCGATGTACTCTATACCGCAGCCATAGAGTTTCTTAAGTATACTCTAGAGGGAACTCTGCCACTAGCTTCTATGGGAGCTGCAATGCACAAACATACCTGCCAAGTACAAGGATTCTGAATCCGAGAGATTTCAGCAGCGAGGGGGGGGGGGGGGGAAGCTGCTGAATTATTAGCTGCTATTTTTTTCGGCACCAAAAAAAAAATTCAAGGACAAACAAAAAAACATCACAAAAAACAAGAGGAGTTAGGGAGTCTCAATCGCAAGTGCAAACAACGGCGTTGCGGTCGGCTTGGAGTGGCTGAACACACGAAGGTAGGGTTTCCCACCAAGGTGAGAGTCTCAAAGGATCAACACAACAAGCAGAATTCATTTCCTTCAAAACAGCTCGTGTATCTGGGACACACATGAACCGACGGGACGGCGCAGCTGGCTGCCGCAAAAGCGCGTGTCAAAGCTTTGCTCCCTACTAGATTCTTTTGACAGGAACGCCAAAACGTGTCTGGCCCCTTTATTATTGACAGTCTAGGCTGGTGTTTTGCTGTCGCCGCCACCGCCGTCATTCACCGTATATGTATGTGACGCATTAACAAGGTGATTCTAGGAGAAGCCGATGAAGAGGAAGTGCGCGTGCATTAGAATAAACGTATGGCATCTGGACCACGACGTGTCTCCATTTTGAAGCGTCACACAAGTCGACAGGATCAACCTCATCAACGTTCCATGGCTAAGCCAAAGCCACCGCTCAACATACAGAAGTTCAAGAAAACAGCAGAAGACGTCCCCATCGACAAGTGGCTTCTTCTTTTCGACATCAAGGCAGCCGAGGCATCATGGACTCACCGCAATCGGATCAGTCACTTCAGTGAATACATTGAAGGGGAAGCGTTCAAGTGGTACCTGACAGAGATTTTCGGCAACGGCGAGACAACTTGGAATGATTTCAAGCGCGACATGCAAGCCTGCTTTGCTACGACTGACGGAGATGCCTTCCGTCTCTTCGTTCACTACCGACTGAAAGGAGGGCAGACCATCAAGGACTACTACGACAAGAAAAAGCGACTGGGTTCCTTGGCTGACCTGAAAGAGTGCCACATCATTTCTGGTGTGACTGATGATGTTCCTCCTGATGTGAAACTAGCGCTCGCCGGACTGTCTTTCAACTTGTCATTAGAGTGGCTCACCGCGGCTCAACGGGTCGAGACGTCTTTAAAACGGGTGAGAGGAGTTTCTTTTACTCGTAACGCTAGTGTCGCATCAAGAGCTCCACATCTCTTCAGCAGACCGCAGCAGCCAACAATAACTCCTCAACCGCGTGCCCCGCAAAACGAATGTAGATACTGCTCAGCTGCTGGTTTCTTGTGACAGTTTCACTGGCACAACGAATGTCCGCGCCGCGGCAATGCGTCCGCTATTCATACTGAATGGGCAAACGAGGAGGGCGAGCCAGAACTTCATTAATACACTTAAGTGCTTTCATCAACGGGAAGCCAGTAAACGCAATTCTCGATACAGAAGCAACAATTACTTGTATCAGCGAAGATGTGTACAAACAGCTAAAACTTCATTTGATGAGAGACTCCAACATCATGGTCCAGCAAGTTGCATCAAGCATTCGAACTTTGGGTCGTGTAAACATTCAGTTACAAATTGGGAACGTCACAAAGAAAGTTTATGCAGATGTGCTGTGAGGCATGAGAACGCAATAAATTCTTGGCCTAGACAGGGCTTCGTACTTTAATCTTTCTGTAAATCTGGAAAGCAAGTCAGTGACAAAAGCACGTGAGAATATGAACCTTCCGCATCACAATGAAAAGAAAACCATTCAAGCCCCGCTGATGCGAACCCTGACTTCAGAAAGCTTATCAGAGCATGAGTCTGCGGCACTCGACTCTCTTTTAAGCAAGTATGACGAGATATTTTCGAAATCTCAAGACAGATATTGGGTGCATCACTACTGAGAAACATAGGATCGCACTTGCCAATGCTGTCCCTATTCGTCAAGCACCATACCGATGTTCACAGGCAGACAAAGTGGAGGTCAACAAACAAGTTGACGCTCTCCTCAAGCAAGATGTTGTGAGGCCTTCATCATCGCCCTACGTTGCAACTGTCATTTTAGCAGAAAAGAAAGGTGAAGAACGCACTCGTCTATGTATTTACTACCGGAAACTCAATGCCATAACGGTACCCGACTTTCAACCAATTCCACGTATAGATGATATTCTTAACCACTTGGGAAAGGCGGAGTTTTTCACAACGTTGGACATAACGTCGGGATACTGGCATGTCCAAATGCATCCTGACATGTTCAGAAAACTGCATTTGACACGCCTGATGGTCATTTTGAGTGGTTGGTAATGCCGTTTGGGTTGAAGAACGCTCCAGCTACATTTGAAAGAGCCATGAAATCAATAATAGCGAAACATCAGCTCACCAATGTTATTAATTACTTTGACGATGTGGTCGCATACTCGGAGACATTTAATGATCATATACGACACCTTGAAGCGCTATTGAAAGCTCTCAAAACGGAGAACGTAAAACTCAAACGAAAAAAGCGCCAAAAGTACCACCAAGCAGTTTCAATGCCGCTTCCTTACCTTCTTCGCATCTGGTATCATCCGTGAGGCTCTATTGACCAGTTAAATTGTGCTCCTTTCCTTTAACAAACAAAACACAATCTTCTGAGAAGTTGTGGCTCATATGAGCAAAAAGCTGTAGCTCGTTCTGATAGACAAGCTCATGAAAAGCAATAAAATAAATAGGTTGGTGTAAGCCTGTTCCAACATGAGCACGATTTTAATTATGAACATACGTATTTTGTGTAGAAAACCTGACTTCTCTTTATTGGTTATCTGGCATATGTTTGTATATGTGCATATGTATATAATAAACAAATAAAATAATAATATCCGCGCTGTGTGAGGTGGAACCTCCTCCCTAACCTCTTGCTAGCTTCGCCACTTAAGAGGGCAGACTGGTCATTGGGACTGAAAAGTAACAAAAAAATTCATTTTTCTATATAGACACATTTGGTTTCTGCAAGTATTTTTCTATCTATCTGCCAATTTTCACACACCGGGAAGTGGTAATTTTTTTGTAATGTCATTCTAACTGTCCAGATTCTTGGTGCTGTTAACATGCAGAACCTGCAAAAAAATGGGGAACAGACTTTGAGGCTTCTATATAATTTGCCGGCACCTGTGTTAGAAGCTTTGCTATAAATTTATGAGCACCTTTATGAGGATTGCAAACATGCGCACCATGATTGTTGCTTTTTGAAGAAGCTGCATGTTTTCAATTCTTTTCATGTTTCTTAGAGAAGTAAATTTACGACTGTTCAATTTTGAGGCCTCAATATCTCTGCAGCTAGGGCAGGTATAACAATAATTCTTCTTGCAATCGAAACCTCTATGTGTGTAGAATGCAAGTATGGGAGCAGAATTTATAGCACAAGTCTTTTTAATTAATTACACATCAAAATTGTAATATAGCTTCAACTGCTTTTGAAGATGGATATAGTTCATTTTGTTGTAAACTAACCAAGAAAGGCCTTAAAAAAAAGTCTTGCATACTTTCACTCTATAGTCATTAGTCTATGTTCGAATATTTTAACTAGCACTTTTAATTAGCACTTTTTTGTTCTATAACAGCTTTAAACAATAGCGGATCAACTTAAGTTATTTCAGGAACAAGATGAGTTACAGAAAAACTAATTAAACATTTGAAATCAACAGAAAAACTGCATAGTACTGTGCAGTTTGATCAAGATCACTGAAAAAATAAACAAAAAATGTCTAAAACCAGTCTGCCCCCTTAACTGATCTTTTGAAGTGTTCGTTTTCTTCTCTTTTGGCCCAAACAACCTTGATTCTTCCTCACTTACAAAACCCTAGTGATGATCGGAAAGGGAAAGCGCTACCCACACTCTTGTTGTTGAAGAGTTGCAATCGAAAAGCCAATTACCAACTCATCAAACATGTCCAAGCTTATACACGAGTTTTCATGGGCAGATGTCGGGATGAAAGAACAAAGGAATAAAACTAAGTACAGGCTATCATATAAGGCTTCATTTTTATCCTTTTTGAAGTGACAAACTCATTCACAGACTGCTTTCTTCCATCAAGTTGCATCACCCCTCCTCGTTTTTCGTTCTATATCTGTAAATTACCCATCATTTTCCTCCATCAGCGTGCGTAGGATCGGGTTGACTATGAGGGATGACGTGCCCGAAGTAATTCTCTTTTAAGAGACTTCGAGGTGTCTGCAGGGAGATGTCCCATGTGAAGCCAATGTCACTCACGAAATAACACTTTTATTCCAAGTCCACAGACAAAGTCCCCTATTTGGAAGCGCGTGCTTAAAGCAAATGCATGCGTGGGAGTTCGGCTCATGGCCCCTAAGCTAGCTTTATCAACCATGAGTCGTGATGTTAATCATCCTGGAAGTAAAACCATAAATGTGAAATTACACCCTGCTTTTTTGCATTTGCGAAGAACCAATTGTGGCTTACAGCCACACCGAAAACATTGGTCACGCTTTCCAAGCTCTTGTTGTTTCTACATGCCAGTGCACATGAAATGGTTCTGAAATGGTGCTGATTCAAGAGGGAAACTAGAAGAAAAAATGCGCTTTAGAGCAAGGTTCTGTGACGCAAGGTGGTGTCACGTGATTGTAATGTTGCATGTTGACTGCTGCACCCATGTCTCCAGTGGTAAGCTTCGTGCAGTGGAGAGCACTAAAGAGATACACGAAGTAGAGCTGCAATGACAAATGATCCTCCTATTAGGAATGCATTCATGGCATTATTGCTGTGAACTGAGCTTTAGAAGTATAACTCGTATATTGCGCTCCGTCTAGTCATCACCATTGATGGGCGCGCATCAGTTCTATTTTGCAACACTGTGCATGTCCGCGGTGATGACTGGACGAGGCTGACTAGATAATTGCTAATGCTTGCCGCTGTTCGCGTTTCATTTGACGCTGATAACCCTAATGCACCTTCCTGTTTGTCGTGATGATCGAGAACGCAGTTCAGCCATGACTCGCCGAGAATCATTCATTTTGGTATCTTCCTCGTTTGTTTGTTTCGTTTTCTAACTTCTACCGGTGACCGTGCCAGCAATAGCAGCGTCCAGGTGTACTCTGACTTCAGTAATGTCGACGTCGTTTAAACAAACAAGACGCACAGTAATTCTGCATTGGATTTCACCCATCTCCTGCCGCTGTCCCGCAGAGAACTATGAGGCTTCGATGGTTTTTATCACATGGTACATTTCTTTTGAGCAATGGAAAGAAAAATGGTAGGTGTAACCTTAAGAGACAAGAAGAGAGCAGAGTGGATTAGGGGACAAACGGGGTTTAAGGATATCATAGTTGAAATAAAAGAAGAGGAAATGGACATGGGCCGGGCACGTAGCGCGTAGACAAGATAACCGCTGGTCATTAAGGGTAACTAACTGGATTCCCGGAGAAGCGAAGCGGGTTAGGGGGAGACAGAAGGTTAGGTGGGCAGATGAGATTAAGGAGTTTGCGGGTATAAATTGGCAGCAGCAAGCTCAGGACCGGGTTAACTGGCGGAACATGGGAGAGGCCTTTGTCCTGCAGTGGACGTAGTCAGGCTGATGATGATGATGATGACATTTCTTTTCATTGCCCCCCCCCCCCCCCTGCCACCTGCTGTTCGGATGTGTGCTGCATTCCAGGGGCAGACTGAGTGGCCTTGCATGACTTCTGCTCTCACTGCTCTGCCATGACTCTCTTCAGCGCATGGTGCGTCTGCTCGAATTCTCTAAAACAAAAATGCCACTAAAATGAAAAAATTAAACACATGCATACATAAACAGTATTTGGCAATGGGACACCTCGCATGTCGTAAACGATAACGACGCTTTCTTTTCTATTGGTTGGAGCCGGGCTTCGTTCGCAGAAAGCTGCTGCCACCGCAAGGGCATAAGGGATCCTTGCATACTCTCTGAAATCCAATGCTGCTGCCATGTTGAAATCTTCACTGCAAGGTTCAATGTCTGCCACCACATTCATGATGGCAACCACGAAAGCGCAGCATCACCCCACCACGGCCGATTTCAGTGTGGTGGCGTGTGATGGCACTTTCTAATTTGCTGAGAGCTATCTGATTCGTGACCACATCCCTTCAGCAACGAGTCTTGGGCGAGAGAAATTGAGTAAGAGATATTCGGTCTCCGCTTTATTTTCACTTATAACTTACATTTTCACACCCAACCAAAATTTTCCGCATTCTTCAATGCTCCTGCTCATTTCACCTCAACTCTAGGTTTTTCGTAAGAGTACCTTTAAGGTCTTTAACTGAATATGTGTATCGGCACATGAGAATGAGAGTTACAACACAAAATATCTAATGTTTCACCCACTACCTTGGAGAGAAAGCGTATCACGAACATCGACCTCACTGTCGGCTGTGATGAGACAGTAAGCTACAACTTTACCTTCTGCTAATAAACGCCAAGATTTTGGTAACATGTGAATGATTACGGTGGCTACGGGAGAAGGTATCAGCGTCAAATCTGGTTGATATGGACTCCGAATGAGGCTCAAAACACACACACATAAAAGGCTAATGTGTTTTAGATACCTAACATGGCAACTTCAAATGCTTTCCCCTATCTTGTATATCGGTCATTTTCGAAGCGCTGCTGGAAGTGTTGCTGAAAAAGTCTGGGCAATTCTGAAAATATAGTGTTTTGTTCCACCATTATGCATCAGCACATGTTGACTGTTGAAAAAAAATTCTCTATACAAGTTATGCCAGTATAGCTCAGAATACATCTATTGGAACGAAAAAAATAAAGGAAATTGCAATGATGACAGTCACGTGCAGTCAGGGGCTCACTGTCAAGAGGTCTGCGGCCGCATGTTCGAGATTTTGTGTCCAGAGTGCAGCTGATAGCAAAAATCTGTCAATGGAGAGCGACAGCTCCTTTCGTAATGTGCATGCACCATGTTACATGTGAAACATATAGAACAATTTTTTTTTTTTTACAACCATTGAAAATTTGCACTAGCGTGCTAATTGTGTGACAACAGGGTTTGCTGGAAAGACTTTTTGAATGCATATTTAGCATTGGCAAAAAAAAAAAGCCGACATAGCATGGAGATCAGATGAACCAGGGTGTCTACCAATTTGCTTTTTCAAAATTCCCTGACTTCTCTAGGTTTTTCATGATGATTTAAAGCAAATTCCATGACCCTTATGTTATTTAAAAAAAAATCAGGCGCGCCTATAAAATAAGCAAATAAATGTGCTCAGAATGTTCTGAGCGGTAAGTATGGAACAATATGTATATCTGGCTAAAATGATACCTCCGACTCGGACAGTAAGTAAGTTGCCTGTTTAATGTTAGGAAGAATCAGAAAGCAAACACAGGAGCTATAATTAACCACAGCTAAATGTTTGAAGGAGCCCATGACAGTCCTACAATGCAGCCATGGCCACTAGAAAAGGCAGAAGTGGCACCATCTAGTGAAATCTGTACAAAACGAGGACGTTGGAGCCAAGCCAGTTCCATATATTCTAGATCACTATAATAGTTACAGCCCAGGCCACTTAGGATGTGCATTGGATTAGATCGACCTGTATTCACTGACTTAACTATTTAGGATATAGATTAGCTTTGATCTAATGCGACATAAATTGCTGTATTTACTATTGATTTGCATCCCCACCTGAATCACACACTTCTAGCACATACTTTTCAGGAAAAAAAAAAAAGAACACCACCACTCGCATATTCTGTGCACCTTGATATTGAACAATTACTAACAGCATCGCAAGAACGGAGTCCTACAGCATAATTTACTTTCTTTCATTCATTCATTCTTTTTTTTTTCCACGACGAGCACAAGCATGTTATGTTTTAATTCTCTGGCCTCTAATGCCTAGAGTTCGACAAAGTCCTCAGATGCCTGCAATGAAAGCTAGGGGTAGCATTTAAAGAAATGACGTTTCAACATGTGCTGGCAAGAAAGAATCTGTCAGGACGCAACAGATCTCTCGATTCCATAGATTTATCACAGATGCCGGCGGGTTATCTTCGTTTGTGTACTCTTCTATGGATATAAGGTTAAAAAAAATCACAAATTTAATAATAACATCTCAAGAAACTGAAATGAGAAATTTAAATGAAGTTACCCAACTTTACCCTTGAAAATTGAACTACCAGCAATAAGTGTCTAGCTGAGGATGTTTACCATTGCATCGCCAATAATAACGATGATCGTAGTGAAACGGGGTTTATTGGCGTGTGTTGCGACGGTAGCCCTACGATGAAAACACCATCGGGACAGAGCAACGGTCAAGCATATGCCGGCGACGATCAGCACAAGGCGAGCGAGAGAAGCCCAGAACTCAATACCCAAGCACGGTGGCGATGTTGCTTGCCAACAATGCGTTTTCTTCTTCACAATTTGCCGCCATCGAAAAAGAGCCATCCTGGCGACCTAAGAGTCTGGAGGCAGAGGGCTACGATATGGCTTAAGGCGGGCGACGTGTAGGATGTCATGTCCACACCAGCGCATGTCGTCAGATGGGAAAGTGGCTCAATGAGAAAATTTACCGGCGAGGTTTGCTCCAAAACGCGGTAAGGGCCCTCGTACTTCAGGAAGAGTTTTGAGGAAAGGCTGGGGGTTTGATAAGGAACAGCCAGTCATGCAAGTGATCCCGGGGAAGAGCTGTGGCTTCGTGAAGAGTCGGCGTTGTTTTCTTTCTGGCGCTGCTATTCTTGTGACGTAAAGGTACGCGCGAGTTCACAGCACTCTTCTACTTTTCGGGCAGCTTCGGACACAGATGGGCATTCGAATGTGTCTGGACAGTATGGAAGGAGAGTGTCGATAGTGTGGGATGGTTCGCATCCGTAAAGAAGAAAGAAAGGTAAAAATCCAGTGGTAAACTGTGCCACGGTGTTGTATGTGAACGTGATGAATGGAAGAATGCGATCCCAGTTAGTATGATCAGATGCCACATACATCCCGAGCATATCGCCGAGGGTGCGGTTAAATCTCTCCGTGAGCCCGTTAGTCTGTGGGTGGTATGCCGTGGTCTTGCGATGAACAACATGGCATTCAAAAAGCAGAGCCGTGACGACTTCCGATAGGAAGGCTTCACCTCAGTCACTTAGTAGTTGTCGAGGTGCACCATGTCGTAGTATGAAGCGATGGAGGACGAAGGACGCTACGTCCCGCGCAGTGGCACTTGAAAGGGCGGCGGTCCCAGCGTAGCTTGTTAGATGGTCCACAGCGACTGATCCACCGATTTTCATCTGATGTCGGTAGAGGGCCATAGAGATCAATTCCAATCCAATCGAAAGGTTTGGCAGGGCACGGAAGCGGTTGAAGCGCACCGGACGAGTAGAAAGGCGGTGATTTGCGGCGTTGACAGTCAAGGCAGCCCATAACGAATTTTCGAACAAAATTATGCATTCCGTGCCGGTAGAAGCGATGGCGAATGTTTTCGTAAGTTTTGAAAACTCCGGCATGGCCACATTGGGGATCGTCGTGAAAGGAAGCACATATTTGTGATCGCAAGCTGCAGGAAACAACCAAGAGCCCCTTGCGACCTTCAGGGGCGTAGTTGCGTCGGTGTAGCAGCCGATCACGAATGGCGAAATGAGCAACTTGACGTCGGAGAGATCGTGATACCGCAGTGGTTGACAATCCAGAGAGACAGTCAAAAAGCGAAGCGATCCCCGGGTCCTTGTGTTCACTGGCAAAGGAGTCGAGGTCGAGAGATGTGACGGAGTTCGTACCAGTGGTTCCGCAGGACGAGTCGGGAGGTCAAGGCGAACGGGACAGGGCGTCGGCGTCAGAATCCTAGCGTCTGCTGCGATAGATGACGTGAATGTTGTACTCCTGAATTTGCAGTGCCCACCAAGCTAGGCGGTCGAAAGGATCTTTCAATGTGGCGAGCCAACAAAGTCCATAGTGGTCCGTTACCAGGTCGAATGGGCGACCGTACAAATAAGGGCCGAACTTGCGAAGCACCCACACTTGCGCTTTTCAGCGACGCTGTAATTGACCTCAGGTTTAGTGAGCGTGCGACTCGCATATGCAACAACGTATTCGGAGTAGCCCGGCTTGCGTTGGGCGAGGACAGCGCCAAGACCAACCCCGCTAGCGTCTGTGTGAACTTTCGTTGCAGCTGTTGGGCCAAAATGCCGAAGAATGGGAGGAGATGTTAGCAGACTACGCAGCGTGGCAAACGCGACTTCGCAGTCAGGAGACCAAAATGAAAGGTTTGCGTCACCGCGTAGGAGGTTGGTCAGTGGTGACGTATTCGACGCAAAATTTCAAACGAAGCGCCGGAAGTACGAGCATAGTCTGACGAAACTGCGTAATTCTTTCAGTGTAGTAGGTTTCGGGAACTCTACGACTGCTCGCAGTTTTGCAGGGTCGGGTAGAACACCATGCTTGGACACGATGTGTCCTAAGATGGACAGCTCTCGCGCGGCGAAGCGGCACTTTTTAAGGTTCAGTTGGAGCTCAGCGTTGGTTAAACACGTCAGAACCAGTTGGACCCGAAGCAGATGTGTATAGGAAAATCGGGAGAGAAAGCGACAATGTCGTCGAGGTAGCGTAGACACACAGACCACTGCAGTCCACGCAGTGTGTTGTCCATGAGTCGTTCAAACGTGGCAGGAGCATTACAAAGCCCAAAAGGCATTACGTTAAATTCGTACAGGCCATCTGGTGTAATGAACACAGTTTTCTAGTGATGAGCTTCTGCCATAGGAACCTGCCAGTATCCAGATCTTGTCTAAGGAGGAGAAGAATTCGGCTCCTTGGAGGCTATCAAGGGCATCGACGGTGCGTGCTAATGGATAGACGTCTTTCCGCGTCCCCTTGTTTAATCGCCGGTAGTCGACGCAAAATCGAATCGGTCTATCCTTCTTTCGAACTAGAACGACAGGAGACGCCCAAGGACTGTGCGATGGTTGAATTATGTGGCGGCGTAGCACCTTTTCGACCTGGTCGTTGATGACGTGATGTTCTGCAGCAGAGACACGGTACGGTCTTTGACGCAATGGCTGGTGCAAACCGGTGTCGATATAGTGGTTCACTGCAGATGTGCGACCCAATTGCGGCTGAAAAACGTCGAATGAATTCGCGAAGTGCTGGAGGAGATTAAGAAGCTCGGCGCGTTCTTGAGCACTTAAGGTGTCGCCGATGGAACTCGAGAAGATGTCACTCGACGAGCATTCCATTGGGAAAAGGGCATGAAGTTCGGTCGAGGCACTACTGCACGATTCGTCTGGCATGTTAAGAAATAAAGAAGAACCAAGGTACTCCACACTCCACTCGACCGAGACATTCGTCGGCAAGTAGCGTAAGCGGTGCAGAAAGGGAGTTGTGGACGAAAATGTTACTTTGGCCAGCAGTGACGTCAAGTGTAGCGAAAGGCAAGAAAACGGCTCTGCGGCTCATGAAAATGTCGGAAAGTGTAAACAATACCGTAGCATCGCTATGGTCACCCCAGCAAACAGGGACAACGGCAAGAGAGGCTGGCAGAATTTCAGTGTCCTCATGCACGACGAGTTTTGGCGACTGCTCAAGAGTTTCGTGCAAAGGTTCGTCCCACAGGTGCGAAAATTGAACTTCAGCGCATGCGCAGTCGATGACGGCATGATGATGTGTGATGGCATGATGAATTTCCACCCGAAGATAACGTCATGCGAGCACACCGAAAGGACGATGAACTCTACAACGTACATAGAGCCTTGGATGAATATGCAGGCCGTACAGGTGCCGAGAGGTCGAACTGGTTGTGCGCTAGCCATACGAAGCGATAGTCCAGATAGTGGCTTGGTCACTTTGCGTAGGGAGCGGCAGAGCTGAGCGGCTATAGCAGAAACGGCAGCACCTGTGTCGACGAGGGCAAACGTAGAAACACCATTGACAGATATGGCGACGACATTAGCAGGTGAAGTGAGAGAACTTGGGCATTTCGACGACGGCGCAGTTCTTGCCTCTGGAACTGCGGCGTTCAGTTTGCCCAGTTAGAGGAAGCCGGTCGGAGACGCATTGGGGACAGTGATCGCCTGGGAGGAGACGGGGACCGGGGAGAGTGAGTCTGAGATGGGGGCTGGGGTGACTGAGACTCGGGAAGGTTAGTGTAGCCATACTGCCGTGAGAATAGGGAGCAGGTAGGTGCATGTGCGATGGGTCATACGGTAACAGCTTAGTACGGTCGTGGAGTGGTTGGAAGCGACAGCGATAATATCGCGCCACGTGTCCTGGAGTACCGCAGGCGTAGCAGATCGGTCGATTGTCAGGAGTGCGCCAGGAATTGCTAACTCGCGGTGTGGCCCAAGGTGTCGAAAAGGGGGCGGAGTGGGGAGCAACTTGAGCTACGGGTGGCAAATGCTGCTGGCAGGGTCTGCTGCGTACCACCTGGGCATACGTAAGAGGCGCGGCCACGGGCTGCATAGCCGGCGCATGGGAAACAGGCATGGCCACAGGCTGCTGGTGGACAGCGACGGGAACAGCCTGAGCTACCTCTTCGGTAATAACGTCGCGGAGTGATGAGGGCAGATGAGAGGACGGCAGCTGCTGCGTGAAGGGAATCAACGACAGTTGCCGAGCTACTTCTTCACGCACAAAGTCTTTAATCTCTTGCAGGGTTGGTGAGGGATCAAGAGCAGAAGTAAGGCTGGAGAGCGAGTTGGCGTGGGAGGAAAATGGCCGAGTCAGGGCGTACTGCTTCCTCAACTCGTCGAAACTTTGACATAAAGTGACAAGTTTCGCAACAGTGACGGGATTACGGGCCAGGAGCATCTGAAATGCACCGTAATTTATCCCTTTCAGTTTGTGCTGAATCTTTTCCGACTCGGACATGGCACTGTTTACACGGTTGCAAAGACCAATAATGTCTTTGATGTGACTGGTGAACGATTCTGATGGCTTCTGTGCGCGAGTCCACAAGCGTTGTTCAGCTCTGGACTTGCGGACAGCGGGTCGGCCAAAAACATCAGCAAACGATGGTTTGAAGATGGACCACGTCATAATGTCGTTTTTGTGGTTGTTATACCACATTTCGGCCACGGCAGTGAGGTGAAAGATGATGTTAGTCAACTTGTCCGCGTCATCCCACTGGTTGTTTGGGCTCCCCAGTTCATAGTTGGTGAACCAGTCTTCCACGCCGGTCTCATCAGCTTCGCTGAAGACCTTCGGCTCTCGCAAGCGAAGAACGCCGGTGTTGCTGAAGGATGGAGTGGAAGAGCCAGGTTGCCATTGTTGGTGGCCATGATGGTGGGTAGCGTTCGGTTGCGCAGCTCCAGGTTTAGGCGACGACAAATGGCAGCATCCAGGTTCAGGCGACGGGGAATGTCAGCACCCTCCACAAATTCAAAAGTGCTTTATTGGCGTGTGTTGCGACGGTGGCCCTATGATGAAAACACGATCAGGACAGAGCGACAGTCAAGCAGATGCCGGCGACGATCAGCACGAGGCAAGCGAGAGAAGCCCAGAACCCAGTGCCCAAGCGCGGTGGCGATGTTGCTGGTTAACGATGCGTTTTCTTCTTCACAGTAATAATAATAATAAAAGGCATGATATAGCTCGGCAGTCCTAGCCGAACAAGAAGGCCTTCATGCCGAGCCAAACCATGGTCAAGACAAACATGCCCAAATTTGACGGCATGAATTATGTTGTAGTTGGAAAGTCTGATATGCTAGTGTGATACGTAGAAGCAACCGACATCAACATAGTGTATGTACAAACATCAAAGCTATTGAATGCTTTAGACAATGTGAATGACAAGTTGAGCGAAAATTTCCACTGTCTTTTTTTATTTTTAGGCTGCCACAATTGTGACAACCAGTACATCGGTGAGGCCACTGATTTCAAGGAAAGAGTTCAAGAAAACAACACAAACATGACGTCAGGAAACGGCGCATGACATCATATACAGTCAACTGCCGATTTTTCAGACCCTCTAGAGAGGGAAAAGCCATCCGAAAATTCGGGCAGTCCGAAAAAATGAATGCAAGTAAAAAAAATGCAATGTTTTACTGATAATTTTCAATGCAAGTAAAAAAACCGCACCATTTTGCTAATATTTCTCAATGCAAGCAAAAAATGCATCATTTCATTGATATTTCTCGGATAAAGAGGGTCAAGGTCAAAGTACCAGACTTCCGGAACTCTGCCAAAGCATTGGGGTGGCTCTGAAACGAGCCGTTAAAAAAAAATGCATGCAGCCGGCAGCGGGTGCCGTCAGGGCAGCCGGTGTTAGAGCTGCAGTGGCTTGAAAAACTTGTTGATTCTTGTTTGAACGAAGTTCAGCTTGCATGTGATCACATTCAGCTCGATCTGAGCAAAGGCCATGTTATCACTGTACACTGATGACAGCGTAATCAATGCTCGCATCAATTCGGCAGTCGTAGGTGGCGCAGGCGTTGGTTCCTCTTTTTCGACATCGGAGTCGTCCGATTCCGCCGTAACCTGACTGACTATTTCGTCGTCGGTTAGCTCTGCGCAGAAGTCGAGCTTGTTGTCAGAGTCGACGAACTGCTCAAGTGTTATTTCCATGGGCATGGAAGCACCAGCAGAGCGGAGGTCGTTGATAATATCGTTCATGAGAGGGCACAAGTCCGTCACGCTGTCGCTTTCTTCAGGCAAGTCTGCTGCCTCTGTGTCGAGCACAAAGCCCACGTGGTGAAAGCAGTTGCGAAGCGTGTCTTGCCTTACTGCCTTCCATGTGTCCGCAACCATTCAGACAGCGGACCGAAGGTAAACACTCTAGCCTTTCCCGTTTTCCGAGCACAGCACCATGTGGTTGAGTATACGTGAGCGGTACAAAAGTTTCAGATTACGGAAAACGCCTTGGTCCATCGGTTGGAGGATCGCAGTCGTGTTGGGCGGCATGAATTTCAGCTGAATAGCCTTCAAGTTGTTGATGTGACCATGAGCAGCGCAGTTGTCAACGAAGAGCAGAACACGTCTGTTCTGTTGTTCAAACTTCCTGTCCAACCTGCGCACATAACTCTCGAACAACTGCTGCGTTACCCATGCCTTTTTGTTGGCTTCGTATAACACTGGCAGCGTTGCCCTTTTAAAACACCCTGGGCTCTTGGACTTCCCTATTACTAACAAAGAAAGTTTCTCGCTGCCGACAAGAACAGTCAGCCGTTCTTTGCTATGCTTGCCACCATGACATGCGTCACCAGCAAAAGAGTGTTTTTTCCGGCAGCAGCTTGTAGAACAAGCCAGTTTCGTCGCAGTTGAAAATGTTGTCAGCAGAGAACTGCTGCAACAAAGACTGGAGTTTTTCCCTGCGGTGCTACGCAATAACTGCACTGTCGATGGCGCCGCTTTCGCCACCTATCTTCTTGAACTTGAGGCCATTCCGATGGTTAAAGTTTCTCAGCCATCCATCACTGAACTTAAAATCTGTGATGTCCATTCAAAGCGCGAGAGTTCCCACTTTTTGTCTCAAGATGCAGCCCGAGACTGGCAACCACTTGGCAATCATTGAATTAAGACACACGACGAAAGCGTCCTCAAGCTTTGGATGAACACCTTGGCTTGCATTCTTCTTTTGGGCACCAGATGGTTTTTCGGCCGCTTCCAAGATCTTGTTTTTGTTCCTCAGGAAATCGGAAACTGTTTGCTTGAAAATGCCAAACTCCTTGCTCACGTCAGCCTGCGATTGGCCACTCTTCACTAACTTAATAATGGCGGCTTTCTTCTCCATCGTTAACCGACAGTACTGTTTTCTGCCCTTCGATGCCATCGGCGAGGATGACGAAGGCGGAGTGGGGGCCATTGCAGGCAAGCGAAATCCTCATGATGTGAACAAGAGAGTTTGCTGATGTGCGTCGAAGCAACTAGGCTTAGCGTTGCAGAGCACACTTTACACGATCGCACAACCACACACTAGGCTAGCCAAACACCATGTGGGCTGCGTAAACAAAACGGCGTGAAGGTAGGCGACGGTGCCTCGGGTACTCTGGAGGTGGTGCTGGTAAAAATTCAAGATAGCCAGCGTGGCCAGACCAAATCGGTGTGTGACGGTTAGTTCTAGTTCAAAGTGGTGAAACACTTCGCGAAAGCGCTGCGCGGGAAGCCAGAGTGGCACGCACGAGCACAAGTGCTAAAGCGAAAGGAGCTTTATTGGCACCAAAAAATTTCCGGGTGGATAGTTTCGATTGTCAGCGAAGCACCCTTGCACGATAAACACGGCCAGTGTTAGAAATCTAGGAGGCCGTGTGTGTTTCTCCGCAAACGATCAACAAGTTCAAGCAACAGATGCCACCACAGTACACCGGCGCGCTCATTTATGCGATCGTAATCATGTGTGACGCAGTTGTAATGGTTTCCACTGGAGGTCAGTGGTGGTTTCCGACTTTCCGTCATGTCAAAAAGTCCGGAAAATTGGACTCCGGGGGATTCGAGCCTCCGAAATTTCAGACTTCCTTATACATTGATTTTATGGGGCTCGTGGCGGTGCCGCGAAGATGTCCGAATAATCGGGCATGTCCGAAAATTCGGGTGTCCGAAAAATCAGCAGTTGACTGTATGCCCTCGCTAAACATGTGGAATCTAAAGGCCACCAAGCTGACGGGCCAAGTGCGTGTGTTCTGGCCAAAGAAGAGCTTGCATCATGCCTGCACCTAGAATACCAGCACATGCAGACAACTGTACATATGCTGAACAGAAGTCATAAGATGCTTCCGAAAATGTACTTTCAGTGCTTATGTCACGTACTTAGGCATACTTCAATACACTGTACCTTTCTCATGGCTATCACTGTGAATAAGGCTCCCATAGCGGGTGCCATGATGTCAGTAAACATTGTATTTTTTCATAGGGTTTATCCTTTCGCGCCTTCACTAAAAAGCAACAGTTGCGCACTGATTTTTTTTTTCACACATCTTTTAACTGTTCACTGTAGTTGCAGCCAAATGAGTGGCTTTTTAAGCTTTGATCAATGGTAATGCTCAATTTTGTGACGATCACACAGACTACCATCAGTTTGCATGACCAGGCCAGATTTTTCACAAGTTCCCTGCCTTTTCCAGAACGGTCTAAATTCCATGACTTTTCCAGGTTTTCCAGGTTAATAGATACCTTGTGAACACAATAAATAATGTAGAACAATACTTTTCCTGGTGATGTAGCCCAAAATGATGAGAACAGCTTACATTCCGAGTTCGTCGTTCTCTTTTGTGTGGTAGCATGCAATATACTAACTTTGTATGTTTAATGAAAATGCAACAAGTTACCAACAAAGTTCATTTCTTCTTTCACATTTTTCTTACCTTGCGGAATTTCGTTGTGTCGTACGACGTGCGGACGTTCGAGACGGCTTTAGTTTACTGTAGTAGACAATCAATCAAAAGGTCACTTAATTGCTTGCCCAGAACAGCCAGACGGCTTTTTAGATGCTAAGGAGCTTATAACTGAGGGGTTTGTCCCTCCCTCTTTCCCGCGGCGTCCACACTCCCACAGCTCATGCACATTCCTTACCTCTCTCTCCCCCATGTCGGTGGAAAAAAAAACCCCGGAGTTATCGCTGAGTGACTGCGTAGAGGCGAAGGTTGTAGATTTGTCCATCATATTCTTGTCCATGTTGTCATTCTTGTGGTGGAAGGAATGGGCACCGGCCGCATTAGTCTGGTAGAGGTTCTGAGTGTTGGTGCACCTGCTTAAGGTGATGTAGACGAACTTCTGTGGGTTCCGTTTATCATCCCCCCCTGCTTTGAATCCACACATGGTACTTTTTAACTGGATATGGTTTAACTTTTTCACATAAACATTAATGTGAATATTATTACCTAAAAGTAATAATAATAATCATATTAAGCACTATCGTTACCATCACGAGGGACATGTAAATATATTTGCCATGGACCTCATCCTATCCAGTTAGGCCACTGATTAAGATTTTTGTTGTGAGGAAGAACAGGTCAGACGATTGTCGCGAATGTGCTTGACAGCTACAGCAATGAAGGGCGGTGATGAGCTACCGTGAGGGGCCTTCCACTGCACCGTGCGGAGCACTGGGTGAGGACGATGACAAACTTTGCACGAGACAAGCGAGTGAGAAGTACAGTAGTTATGGATTAAAATGCTACACAGAATTGTTCACTATGCCAACTGCAGAGTAGGCACGCAGAGTAGGCACAATTGCTTGAGATAACCATGTCATGTCGCAATAACTAGTCTTTAAAGATAATGTTTGTTCTTAGATACAAATTTGAGTCAAAATCACGGCAATATGACTAATACAGTGGCAACGAAACTATATGCATACCCTAACCCTAAATTGTTGTTTCAATTCGTGAGTACTGTACATGGAATGACGCTTACCCCACTCTCGCCCGGGCATTTCTAGATTTCTCAAAATGAGGCCTTCTCGTACTCAATTGAACATACTCATGTTTGTGTATTCTTTTTTTGTCAGACTTATTACCAGCATACATTGATACATGCGATCCCGTATTATAGTTTTCTAACAGAAGCCAGCCACTTCTTGCTTTTTTTCTACTTGTTTGGCTACAACAGAATTTTCATGGCACTTGATTATTGTTGAAAGTGGTTCCGACTGTATCGAAATGCATGCCACCACACACTATCACACGGTGCAGTCAAAACAAGAATAATGGCTAAATGATGCTGTATAATGATGGGCATCATTACATACTGGTTGTACACTCATTAATGTCACTAACATGGCTAGTCTCTTATAACAAAGTAAACGATGAAACGTACAGTCATAGATACACTGATAAAGAATTTCACGGCAGTTGTGGACTTGGCCATGTGTGTGAACATCATCTTGCATTTGTGACACTTCACTGCCTGTGTGCTCGAAGAGTGGCCGCTACACTCAAACCTCGTTAGAACATGACGAGATATAACGAAATAATGGATATAACAAAGCAAATGAAATTCCCCTTGATAGCTTCATTGAAAAATATGCTAAAACCTCATTGTAAGAGAAGTAAAACTGATCGGTAAATGAATATGACGAACTAAATTAGTCTATAAAATAGTCCTTAAAAAAAACGACCGTTGTGTGTTGAGTAAATCGTTTTCTGTGGAGTTTGACGCTCGTTCTGTGCGGCTCTTTCAAAACTCCCTCACCGACTTTACAGCCACACGACGCGCGGCCGAGAGAGCTGTCCTCTTCACACAGCCTGCGGAGACGATTGAGGAAGCAACAGCAGGTCACATGACCGAGAAGCTGCGCTTCGGTGCAAAGCGATTTCCCTCTTACTTAAGAACACACGATGGGAAAGCTTCAAAAGACTTACATTTATTCGCAAATCAGAAGACATCCGTCAATAATTGAAGTAATCAGTGATGTACGCCTGCACACGTTTGCCTTGTAATGAGTCAATCGATTTGGCACGCAGTTTGCAAGGCATAGTAGCATGCGGCTAAGTCCAGTGCCAACACACTCTAAAGACGACGGCAACGACTGCGTCTCCGCTGCTACACCCTACATCGAAAAAGGAGGAGCTTCACGCGGAGAGAAGCAGATCGGCATTAGAGAGTGAGCGAACAATCCGCGCCAGCTTTCTCATTTTTGTTTTCCTTTTTCTCCGCGCGCTTTTAAAAAGAGAAGGGTCTCTCCGTGCAAAGACGAAAAATGGAGAAGCCTGGCACAGGCGTGTCGCAGATCGGCATTTGAGAGAGAGCAAACAATCCGCATATTCTTTTCTTTCCTTTTCTCCTTTTCCTTCTTGGCGCGCAGCATAGAGAGGTGCAGCCGCCGGATCGAGCATGGTGCTAAGAGCATTTTCGGAACGCGGTATGTTCAAATTAACCATGACAAGTGCTTGTGCATTCAAATTACAGGGCTTTTTCCCACATTGGAATACACATAGCTTTGACGGGACAAGCGCGAGTTCGAATTAACTGGAAGTTTGAATTAAGCGTATTTGACTTAATGAGATTTGCGTGTGTTTATTTTCAGCCACACGCGTGGTTCTGTAGCGGTACATCGGGCCGCGAGATGGTTTCTTTCTCTGCATGCTTATTGGTGTGCGCCCATCTGAGCATGCATTGCCACAAACTGTTATAATCGATGTAACAAAATAATGGATATAACAAGATAATTGTGGCTCCCCTTCAACTTCGTTATAACGAGGTCTGAGTGTATAAGGCTGTGCACCACACTAAAGAAAATGAAGTGCTGTTTCTCCGAGTGGCACTGATCATTACAGCTCAGCGACAAGGGTGGCACTAGAAAATGATGAAGCAAAGCAAGCTGCTATATTCGTCCAAGCACAAGAAGGAAGGGCTCACTAATAATATCTGCACATGTCCATTTGGCCCGCATGGTAGTCTACATGAAAGACAACTGTCAAGTTGATTCCATCTGTGCGCAAGTCAATCTGCGATTGGCGCACGCTTGCACTACCACTATTTATTGTCCTTCTACCTCTGTGCGTCTCTTCAGTGATGATTAGTCAGTGTTTTTACATTTTTCTAGTTTGCCCGCCCTGTCGTTTACAATCCAACACTTTTCAACTAGCTCGCTCAACTCTATGTCATTCCAAGCGAGAACTTCATTGTGGTCCAACAGTGGCCCAAGCTCAACGGGACCGGAGGAGGGCTCAGCAATGGACTTGGTGGCACAATAAAACCGTTTTGGTGGCTGTGCTGAGCCGTACCCAAACTAGTGTACAGCAAAACTCCTTGTGCAAAGGAACACAACCTTTAGCAGGTTCTTCATCGCAAACAGTCGTATTACAATCGATCAATGCACTTACCAGCTCGCCAAAGTTGTAGACGCCTTCCCCAAGCAGGGCAGCCAGGCACAGGGCAAAGGCACGCTGCCGCTGCTCCTCCACTGCATCACGCAAGGCTAGGGTTATGCCACGCTGTACGAGGCCCACAGGTTTCTCAAGGATACTATGTCTCCAGCACAGAACACAACATCAATCCTACAAAGGTATGCGCACTAAAAGCAACTCGAGCTCTGTTGATTCAAACTTGCAGTTAATTCGAACCGGCACCAAGCGCAGCCCTATCTGTGGAGAAAAACTCTCGATAATTCAAACACGTCGGTATCCAGAATGGTTCACTCAAACTGAGAACTCCTGGTTTCCATAAGTCTTCCCAGAAGTCGACCCAGAGCAATCTCAATTCGTTACAAAACCAGAACAAATTCGCTAGAGATGCAAAGCAACGAAACAGCAGCATTTCTCGGCACATGCGAATTCGAATGTTGTGCTGGAGCTTTTCAGTGATGCTACTGACAGACTGCTTTGAAGCAGATATTGCTATAGAGGTAATTTTAAGACATACTGTTTTCATAAAAAAATTCATAAACAGGGGTTGTGTCAAGCAAACATTTCAACAAGTGGACTTGTTTTTCCTCGAGACTTGAACACAACTATTCTGTTCTAGCCTTGAGAAAGACAAGTCTGCCAGTCAGAAAATCAGCTCGACACAACCCTTGTTTAGAGATTTTTTTTCATCCCAAGTTTCCGTCTTCCCCTTCCTGCAGCTTTTTACATGCTGCGTTCATAACACAAGAATAAAAAAATATCAAGATGTGCTGCACGCTCTTCAAGCATATTAGGAGTATTAAAAAAAGAATTATATCACTCGCAAACAACCTGACTGTAATCAGTACAGAAAGTCAATGATGGAATTTAAGATCATAGCATCTCATTGTAACATGACTGAAGATGAGTTGACTGCCAATTTTTCGGACGCCAAATTGCATGCTATCAAATTCGGACGATTCCGCGACAGCACCACAAGCCCTATGAACATTGTGGGGCCTTGAGGTGGTGAACGCCATGCGCTTGGAGTGAATAGACCCACAGACATGGCCGGAATAAACCAAGCAACAACATACATTTATTTAACTACTTTGAGAATGATGATATCACCAGCCGAATAATTATAACATCAATTGTGATCCACACGCAAAACAACCTTACACAATATTACACAACCCTCAAGAACATGACAAACAAGGCAGTGTCGCCAACGCCTGACTCACCACAAGGGCCCCCCGCAGACGGCTCGCAGTGCCATGCACTGGGGTCCCACTGCGAGAGACAACCGTTTGCGCCAGATGCCACCAGCCAGAGAGCTCAGCTTATTTCTTGCGCACCGCCAGCAAGGCTTGCCACCAGGGGTCATCGCCGGCGCTACCAATCTAACCATGATAATAGTGGTGATCAACACTCGCGAGCACAACACCACCTACTGCTCAATAATTGTGAACACGACATGCGGCTTATGCGCGAAACATGTATGCCACGAGGCACAAACTACTTTACAGGGGTGTTTGCAGCCCCACATTTTTGTAACCTCAATACAAACCATATCCCGAAATAAACAACATGAAGGAATCGGCTACCCAAGCGCTAACAAAAGACGTCAACACATGTCCCTAAAGAATGTCCGTGCATGACGACACCGCCGCCGGTCGACACTGCTGCACTGTCTGGCTCGATGACTCCACCCCAGTACCAGTCCCGCAATGGCAACGTTGCCGTCAGCGCCACGAACCTTCGCTCGCGCCGACACGTCTTCTGGTTGCGACCAGCACTCACGAGGGCGCCGAACCGCAGGCAGTTTCGCAGGTCCCGATCATGTCCATCGCCTGCCCACACGACTGCATTTCTGGCCAGCAGCGCTGACGATGTGCAGAAGACAGCCAGCCGCAGGTTACATCCCTCCCGCCGTGTGCATTCAAAACTCTCGAAAGAGCAATGCAGTAGGGCAAAGGGAAGAGAGCTTCAAGCTCCTCGCCCACGTGGTACGATGGTCAGTACTGTTAGCTAATACATCGGCAGCGACCCAGACGCCCAGATCAAAAATGAAATAAAGGTCACTTTTCCTAACTGGTGCATCGCAAGATAAAAAGTGAGGGAAGCAGAGTTAAACACCTTAGCGCCACAATATTCCTAGTTGTTCCACATGCAAGAGGCAGCTGCACAGAGCCTTAGGCCTAATGAGTCGCTTCAATAAACCGGCACCCACCCAACACCCAGCTTAGGTGCAGAAGAGGTAGCCGCAATGAGACATCCACTCTGAAAGGTGGCCCTATCGCTCACCGCACACTGCCGCTTATCGAGCGATCGGCGCCCACCGTCCCGGACGGTGTCATAATGCCCCGGCGTCAAGCCGCAAGACTACACAGCAACGACACCCGACTCCCTGAGTCCTAAGAGATGAAAGAAGCTATTTACGGTAAATTGGACCACCTACAAGGCTTCCGTACTCACTTGCTTCGGGCTTGGCCTACAATCCACATGCTCTAAGCTTTGCTCACCGCAGAATGCAGACCGTATGGCTCACAACAATGTTCTTAAAAACCAACCACAAAACAAAAAAAACACTTGCAAGCAGAAAAAAGTAACTCAACGTGCCGACAACTTCAAACACGTCACAAAAACCAATCTCTTTGATCTCAACAAAGCACACCGTCGACACTAGCAACGAAGTCCCCCTAAGCCTACTCTGGCTCGAACAAAAGTTTGTACCAAACCACCAAAAACTGTCGTCCGATGCTTCAAAAGCTCCATGTTAGGCAGCCAGTGTGGGGCCTCGAAATGGAGAGCGCCAGGCTCTTGAAGTGAATGGACACAGCCGACGCAGTCGGTACAAACCAAGCCAACACATCACACATTTATTTACTACACATTTGGAATGACGATATCATCAGCTAAATAATTATAACATCAATTATGATCAACATGCTATAACGTAATTACACAATATTTCACCACACTTAAGAACATAACAAACACAATAACACACCCAAAGTGGCATCGCCAACACTTGACTTACCATGAGGGCCCCCGACGCGCAACCCGTGGTGCCATGCACCGGGGACCCACACTAAAGACAACCGTTCGCGGCAACCGACACGCACAAAGGAGAGACTCGTTCAACTATTTCATGCCCCACCAAGGCTTGCCGCCAGGGGTTACCACCGGCGCTACCGATCTAAGCATGATGATGATAGTGGTGATGAACGCTCGCGAACAGCCACCTACCACTTGATATTTGTCACCCCTGAATGTGGCATATGCGCAAGACCTGTGCGCCATGAGGCGCAAAAAACTATAGATGTTGTAAGGGTGTCAGCACACTCACAACATCTATAAGAATGTCTGAAACTTTGAGTGCTGAAAGTCTACAGCGTCAAATTTTTGGGGCTTCTAGCCAACATTCTAGTCCCCATCTCTGCTGCGTCCATGGCCTCGTAGGCTTAATTAAACAATTTTAAAAATCGTTTGGCGACAAAACAAGTCGGCTTTGCCACAATGCAGAAATGCCATAGGGTGAAGCACATCAAAAATCTGAAGAGACCAGTGTTTTGGTGCTGTGAAGTGAAGTCTAAGTAGAAATGATTGGAGGCATGATGGCGGCAAGGCGGCACACAGACCAGTTAATATGACAAGCATCTTCAGCTAACTGCTTGTTACTGCATGTGGCACAATTGTCGGCATACTGCACCTTTTAATTGCCCACACGCTCCACGCAACCGCCCACACTGCCTTTCTGTGAGAGCCGGCTAGTAGCGCCGCACATATTGTGGGGGTGCTGACACCCCCTGTAAAGTTGTTTGCGCCGTGTGCGCACGTGTCTCGCCCCAAGGCCGCATTTCGGGTGACGACCGCCGGGCAATAGGTGGCGTGTTCGCGTTGAGTACCACTGTTGGTAGAGTGGTAGCGCCGGCGGTGACCCCTGGCGGAAGGCAGGCCTTGGTGGCGGGCGAGAGTTGAGCGTGCCTCTTCTGCGCATGGGGGTTGTAGCGAACGGTTACCTATTGCGGTGGGTCTGCCGTGGACAGCACCGCAGGCCGCCTGCGGTAGGCCACGTGGTGAGTGAAGCGTTGGCGACGCCGCCTTTTGTGTGCTCTCGTGTCATGTTGTTTGTTGTTTTATTGTGTAACAATATCCTAGCATATTACTAACGAGTTATGTATCAATTGGGCGGACGATATCGTTGTTATAAATTAGCTAAATAAATGTGTATTGTTCTTTCGTTTGTACCGGACGTGTCTACTGTGTCCGTTCACTTCAAGAGCGTGGCGCGCGCTCGCCTCGTCGAGACCCCACACTGGCTGCCCAACGTGGAGCTCTTGGAGTATCGGACGACAGTTTTTGCGGTTCGGTACAAGCTTCTGTTAGAGCCGGGGTGAAGTAGGCCTAGGGGGCACTTCTCATTGCTAACGTCGGCGGTGTGCTTTGTTGAAAAGCGAGGAGATTGCTTTCGTGACGTGTTTGAATTTGTCAGCAGGTTGAGTTTTTTTTTTTTTTTTCTGCTTGCAAGTGGGTTTTTCTTTGCTGTTAGTTTTCAAAAACGTTGTTGAATTGGGACGAGAGCCATGCGGTCTGCCTCCTGGGATGAGCAAGGCCTAGAGCACGTGGTATGCAGGCCAGGCCCGAAGCGAGTGAGTACGGAAGCCTCATGGGTGGTCCGATTTTCTGTAAATAGCTTCTTCTATCTCTTCGGGCTCAGGGAGCCGGGCGTCGTTACTGACTTGTATTGCGGCTCGACGCCGGGGCGTCATGACACCGCCCGGGGCGGTGGACGCCGATCGCTCAGAAGCCGCTGTGTGCGGCAAGCGATAGGGCCACCCACAGAGCAGATGTCACCTCGCGGCTGCTTCTTTTGCGCCTAGGCCAGGTGGATGCCGGTTGTTGCTGAGCGAGTCATTAGGCCTTAGGCTCTGCGCAGCCGCCTGTCGCACGTGGCACAACTAGTTGGATCGTGGGCTTAAAGTGTTGCGCTCTGCTTCTCTCACTTTTTTTTCATCCTGCGATGCACGAGTTAGGAAAAGTGATTTTTGTTTCATTTTGATGGGCGTCTTGGCCGCCGCCGATGTATTAGCTAGCAGTACTGACCATCATACAACGTGGCCGAAAAGCCCGAAGCTCCCTTCCCTAGGCCCTGCTCTATCAATTCTTTTGAGCTTTTTTTTGTTGTTGTTATTGTTGATGTATTCAGCGAGAAGGATGTCATCCATGGCCGGCTGTCTTCTGCACATCGTCAGCATCGCTGGCCAGGAATGCGGTCATGAGGTCGGGCGATGGAGGTGCCTAGGACCTGCACAAATGCCTGCAGTTCGGCGCCCTCGTGAGTGCTGGTCCCAACTGGAAGATGTGTCGGCGCTAGCGACGGTTCGTCGTGCCGACGTTAATGTTGCTGTTGCAGGGCCAGACCGGTACTGAGGTGAAGTCGAGCCGGACAATGCAGCAGTGTCGACCGGCGGCGGTGTCGTGGCGCAAAGACATTATGAAGAAACATGTGATGTCATTTTTTTGGTTAAAGCTTGTGTAGCTGATCTCTTTGTTTTCGAGATATGGTTTGATTTAAGGTTGGGGGACTGTGGGCGTGCTGACACCCCCTGTAGAGTTGTTTGCGCTGTGTGGCGCACGTGTCTCGCCCCAAGGCAGCATTTCGGGTGACGACCGCCAGGCGATAGATGGCGTTGTGTTCGCGTTGAGTACCACTGTTGGTAGTGTGGTAGCGCCGGCGAGGACCCCTGGCGGAAGGCAGGCTTTGGTGGCAGGCAAGAGTTGTGCGAGCTCTTTTCTGCGCGTGGCGGCTGCCGCGAACGGTTGTCTCTCGCGGTGGGTCTGCCATGGACGGCACCGCGGGCCGCCTGCGGTAGGCCCACGTGGTGAGTGAAGCGTTACCGACGCCGTCTTTGTGTGTTCTTGGGTTATGTTGTTTGAGTGTTTGGTAATTTTGTGTAATGATGACTTAGCGTGTTGATAATGCCGAGAGGCGTATTGCGGATAGTGTTGCGCATGCCGATACCGCCGGCACGCGGCCTTATCGTGGCCCAGGATGCACCGCGACTCATCTGCAAAGATCATACCCCGCACCTCCACCAGATGTCACGTAAGAGTACTCTAAAGCTATTTCAGACACGGCTGTAGCAATTTGATCACTTGAGCTGAATAAAAAGGTATTAATCTTTTTTCAGGCGATATTGTGGTCCCTAGGAAGTTTGAAAAATTGGACAGTAAAGCAATCCCAAATTGACATTTAATCCAGTTTGGCTGAGCTTACTCAGGTGCCGCGATGTCACTTCCAACTCAGAGCACAACCTCTGGCGCAGGTTCGGCGCAAACTCGCCTAATTTTAAGGAAATGTAGCGAACATAGCAGCCAGGGCAACTTGGCACAGTTTGACGCAATGGACGCAGTGGTAGCATCATTGAACCTCCAAAAGACACTCGTGGAGTTGTGACAAAACAAATCAGAGCACATGTAAATTACCCATTACTTTTCGTTTTGATTAGTAATGGATCATACATAGCAATATATCTTTTGACATTACGGCTCACAACACACATGCATGTTGGTGCTTGTTTCTATAGGATCACTGACTGATCAATCAGTTCAGTTCACTGTTACAGCCCAATGAACTTAACTTGGAAAATCACCTGCTAAAAAAGTGTAGCAGTGCCTGCCTGACGATAACTAGTCCAGAGGAGTGGCAATGTGTCTGTTCATTCTAGCAACCTCCCGCCAATTTTAACTCTGCTTCATCCAATTAAAATCAACGAGCCTTTACTGTAAATTGGTTGCTTACTTTAGTGCGACGGGTTGCAATGTAACATTCAAGAGGAACGTGACAGTGCCCTAGTCAAACTACTGCATACATCACGCCGAGCCATAGTGCTGAACAGACGAGGAAGGCACTAGAGAAGAACGCTGCCTACAAAATGCAGAGACACTAGGGTATTCACGCTCTGGCTTAATTTGAAGAGTTTCCCCCCTGGTCGAGGAATGACATCGACAAAAAAAACACTGCGCTGGCCAAAGTAAAATATAGCAGACGTTTGTTCTTGTTAAGAACGCATTCTTACTTAGGTCAATGCGGTGTTTTCTTCGTCCTTTGGCTCACTTCGACTGGCGAATCGAACACAGTCACTCCCGAAGGCTTTATAATACAACAGGCTTCTGGCAGTTCCCCAGCTCCAGGTTCATGTGCACTCAAACTGTGGCACACAGAAGAGGCCATTTCATTATTCTGACACCCATGTCCTGCGGTGGACACACGGACCTTATTCTTACATTTCCACGACACTTCAGATCTTTCTAATCCAAGCAGGATAAGCGAAACAAACAAGATACCAATACATAGCAATGCGAAAATAGCACCTTATTCCCATTCTCACATACTGATATAAATATACACACATTGTTACAATGTGTAAGCTCTGAGGAAATCAGTAAACTCAACTGGCAGAGCTGAAAAGGGCCTGAGTTCTATAGTATGTTTCAGAGGCTGATTGTTGTATTATTATTGGCTTACACTTAATATCCCTGAGTCACGACAACCTTTCCAGGCAGGCAGTCCAAATCGCAGATCATTGTCAGAAAGAATGAGTTTGTTTTTGTAAATTGAAGCTGCGGCTGCGTGTGTGCCGTGTTTTGCTCGTTAAAAGGCCTCTATTCCACCCGAGATATTCTTTTCAAACATTTCGAGTAAACACGTGCATCGTGTGCAGAACGCCCTCACAATCCTACATGTGGTAGCGCTACGAGTTGCCAGCACACCACGAGTTCAAAGAAACAATCTCTCCTCCTCTCCGGACCTTTTGAGCCTCGGCGTGATGCGGAAAACTTGATTCTATGATGCGTCACACATTGATGCCGTCAATGGTTGAACAAGAGTCTACTACTTCAGGTTAGTCTTAAAGCAGCTGTCTGCGCTGCTCGTATGTATGCATGTATGCACTTGCGAACCAGCTACTGCTGTCTATAACACACGGTCCATGCTGGCACGATTGGCGTAGGCACGGTCAGCCCAGCAACAGTGTTTCGCCAAGAATCACGCAGTTGACGGAGGGATAGAGCCATGGCAACCGGAAGTAGATGGTGTTCTGAGCATCGCATCAGCGATGGCGTACAATTCGCCAGATAGGGAGGGGTGCTCAGCGAAAGGGCAAAGCGGCTTTGGAAAAAGATACCAACGGAGGCTAGCGAAGCAAAAAGTGAAAGGAGTGACCGCCAAGTTTAACCGAATGCATCTAACTCAGCTATTACGACACCATTTTGAAAAATTCTCACGGCTCCGTGGTCGTGGTAAGCTCGTGCACAACATCCCCACCACATTTGAATTTTGTTGATCTCTGGGTGGTTTAGGGGCGGGTGACATAATGTTGAGCCAAAATTCTATCCTTGCCATTTTCTCTCAAGTAGAGTGGTTTGCTTCAGTGAGCAGAGATGGAGAGTAATAACCCATTATATCTCCTCAAGCCCTTGACATGCCTTTTCTGGCAGTGTGATGCCTTGTTTTACACTCAAATCTGGTTAAAACGAAGTTGAAAGGGAGCCACAATTATATCGTTATATCCATTTTTTTGTTATATCGATTATAACAGTTTGTGGCAATGTATGCTCAGATGGGTGCACACCTGTAAGCATGCAAAGAAGGAAACCGCCTCGCAACCCGATGTACCGTTACGGGACCATGCGTCCGACAGAAAATAAACACAGCCTCAATAATTCGAACACGCTCAATTCGAACTTCCCGTTAATTCGAACTCCCGCTATGGTCCCGTCAAAGATATGTGTATTCCAATGGGCAAAAACGGTCAGTAATTCGAACGCGCAAGCACTTGCGACGGTTAATTCAAACATACCGCGCTCCAAAAATGCTTTCAGCGCCATTTCTAATGGTTCTCTTACCACCATGCGGCGGCCCCTCAGAACGCTGCGCACAAAGAAGGAGAAAAAGAAAAGGAAAGAAAAGACTGTGGCAGATTGTTTGCTCTCTCTCAAATGCCGATCTGCAACGCGCCTGTGCCACGCTTCTCCCTTTTCTGTCTCTGCACATAGGGACCTTTCTATTTTCAAAGCCGCGCGTGGAGAGAGAGAAAAAAAAAGAAAGCTATCGCAAAGAGTCCTCCTTTTTCGGTGCAGAGGGTAGCAGCGAAGACGCAGACGTTGCCGTCATTTTTAGAGAGTGTTGGCGCTGGACTTAGCCGCGCACTACTATGCCTTGCAAACTGCATGCCAAATTTATTGACTCGCTGCAAGGCAAACGTGTGCGGACGCGCATCATTGATTACTTCAATTAATGATGAATGTCCTCCAATTTGTAAATAAGTTTAAGTCTTCTGAAGCTTCCCCATCGTGTGTTCTTATAAGTGAGAGGGGAAATCGCTTTGCACCGCGGCGGCGCTTCTCAGTGATGTGACCCGCTGAGCGCTTCCTCAATCCACTCCGCTGGCTGTGTGAGGAGGACGGCTCTCTCGGCCACGCGTGGTGTGGCTGTAAGATAGGCGCGGAAGTTTCGGGCGAGCCGCGCCAAACGAGCGTCAAACTGCGCATAAAACGATATACTTAACACACTTTTTTATAGACTCTTTGATAGACTAATTTAGTTTGTTATATCCATTTACCGGTCCATTTTACTTCGTTACAAGGTTTAAAATGCATGGTTTTCAATGGAGCTTTCAAGGAAAATTTAATTTACTTCGTTATATCCATTATTTCATTATATCCCATTACGTTATAACGAGGTTTGAGTGTATACGGGTGTCACACAATAGTGGTACGGCCAAGTATAAAAACTGTGTGCCCCCTTTAGCACCAGGCACCCTTGTTTAATGTTTTGCTTAAGCCGTCTTTGGGGCACACTTACGAGGAATGCGCTCAAGTGGGGTGCAGCCGAGGAAGCGCAAGGCGTCCCTGTAGTAGGCCTGGTGGTCACCCATCTGCTGGTGGTAGTCGCTGCACAGCTGGTAGAAGCGGCCGTGCACTTCTGTCACTCCTGGCAGGGCCTCCGCCTGGGACTCCGTCTCCTCCAGTACTTTCTGCAACATTCACACAGTACTGTACGCCACAATATCATCATCAGCAGCAGCAGCAGCAAGATAACCCATTACGTGCAGTGCGAGCACATTTCATATTATGCCCGCAAGTTTCTTCTTTTCGTCCCTCTTACCCTTTGCATCCACACTTGCCGTCCCTTCGTACTTGTTGTAACTGCCCCTTTGTTATTGGTAACGCTCAGGTCCATTTTCAGAAGGGTGTTCATGCAAGCAGAAAACGTTGGCACAGCAATAGCAGTCTCACACTCTAGGTGCTCATGATCAACGTTTCTGCTTTGCACCAACACAGTGTCCTGCCACTTAATACCTTGCTCCTTCACCATTGCACTTTATATTAAATGGTTCGACACCACCTGCACCCAGGAACCCGACAAGAAAAGCTCGAGAAAAATGTTTATCATTAGCGATAGTTGAACAGCAGAGAATTTTTAGGTGTCAGCACTTACCCCCACAGCATCCACACACTTTTCTCACTGCACTTTGTACAAGACATTTTGGCCCTTAATACCAAGGGCCACACGCTTCACCAGTCTACACCACTTGGATACCAGCCGGGCATGACTCCCCGAACAAGTGAGATCAGCCACTCTTTTGTAACCCTGCTATTTTGACTCCAATGCATAGTTCCAAGTTTCTGTGTCAATCTTCATGTTAAAAGTGACTAAATACAATGGCAGTGCAGATGAGCGATAGCGCGAAGTTTCCAGTCAAGCGTTGAGAATGCCTGCCATACATCTTTATTCTCAGGCGGATTTCCTTTACATGAGTACGCTCACCTTAAATTCTTTCCCCACACTGCCTGGCATTACCTTTGTCACTTGCCTGTTCATCTTCAACCCTACTTCAACCATTTTTTGGCATCATTGGTAATGAAGACCGCGCCATCTGCAAACTTCAAGTTGCTAAAATGTTCTCCATTAATCTTCACTCCTATTTCTGCCAGTCCGAGTTTTTTAAATACAGTAGACATCACTAGTTTCATACTTCAGTTCTGCACCCCTGTCTCAGTAAACGAAACTCTTGTTAAATGAAACACGCTTACCTCGTCCCTCCAGGTTAAGGAGCGTCCACTGGGCTTGTTATGTCTCTTGGTGGCGAAGCACGCCAAGTTCATATCAAGAAAGGATCTCCCACAAAAAATGCAATCGTTCCATTGCCATTAATCTTGTGACTTGTATCAATTAAAAATGAGCTGATGCAATATGCGTCTGGAACTGAGGTGCAAAAGCAGTGAAGCACACGAAGCACTGCCACTACAAGTTATGTATTTTTGTCACAATATCATCTGCAGCGACTGCAAAAGCGGCATCTTAAAATTTGCCTGGCGTTCCGGTGTGCGTGCAGTTGAAGGGAGCAAACGCGCCAGGCTGGTAGGCCGAAACAGATGCCCGTGCGCAGTGCAAGCTCTCGAGCTTCTCTAGCAGCCGTGAGAAGGTACCACAGTGGTGTTCACCACAAACTCCTGTGGTCTCCGAAAATTTCGTCGCCACTGTACGCTTCACGGACTAGCACACCCCAATGCAGACTTGCCACTTCGGCTTGGATTGAATTGAGGCTTCATGCTTTGATGGTATGCATGATGCCTAATAGATGGCACTAGGCTGCTGTGTGCTATCATCGTAAGCGGTTGGATGAAGCAGACAACATTACTGCTGCAATTTTTGGTAGTACAATAACTACCCACGAAACTGTTTAAGTTTCACAGTTTGTAAATAAAAGAATTGAATTGAATTGAAAGAACAATCACATTTTCGTTGGGAAATGTGGGGGTTATGAGAGTGCAAGGATTATGAGAGTAAATACGGTATATGCTATTAGCAATATATAAAACAGCCATATTTTGCTTGAAATTATGCTATTAGCAATATATAAAACAGCCATATTTTGCTTGAATTTTCGTGTTAGAAAAGCTCAAGTCCGACTTTTAATCAGAAAAGCACAGAGACAGAACAGTTCTATCACATGCTCCTCTCTTTGTATATTACCGACACATCGCACGTATATAGATACTGCCAAGCAAAAACTGCGCAAAATGTCAGAGCTTTCCAGACTATTTCAGCATCATTTGTTATGCTTGAGTCCACAAATACGGACAGCCGAGTCTGCTCTTGAACAAACACAGCCACCAGCAGTGTTCCATGCCACGTGTATTTATTAATATTATTTATTTGGTACCCACAGCACCAGGGGCATTACAGTGGGGCAGGGGGTTACAGTCAGTCTGGCCAGTTTATTATTTTGTCATACGTAAAGCGTGGAAAACATTAACAACAATAGCTACAGTACATTGACAACATACGTTTTTCAAGGCAGTAAGCAATAAATGTAAAAAAAAAACACAAACACTAAGGTTGAGCTGTTGAATTGAGTAAGTGATTTCATACTGGAGTTTTGCCCCAGTTCTCTTCTGCATACCGTGTGAGCAAAAAGAAAAAAAGAACCTACAATAATAATAATAGACACAACAATTTTAGATATTCCTATAGATGTGATGGGTTATTTACACTGAAAATGCCAGCGCTCAACCGTCACTGCCGAATCACCATCGCTCGAGAACATCCCGACGGTTGAGCACTGGCTTTTTCAGTGCAAATAAACCCATCACATCCGTGACAGCTTTGGTGGAGCGGTGCTGGGTAATTCGCCGTTCTGGATCCCGCAGCAAAAGTTCTTTGAAGAAGCAGACGCTTACCTGGCCTACCCCAGGACAACATCAGCATGAACGACGACACAGCAATCCCGTTGACGTACTACGCTGCTGCATCCGCCAGTGCCACTAACATGGCACAAGGTGGCCGTCGACCTCGACAGCCAGACTACTGGGCACCTGAACCACGGATATTCTCAGGTAAAACTGACGAAGACATGGATGCTTGGCTAAAACACTACGACAGATTGAGGCGCTACTACGACTGGGGCGCGCCAGCGAAGCTCGTGAACGTAGTATTCTTCCTTGCCGGGACCGCTTTGCTTTGGTATGAGAACCATGAACATGTCTTCACTACTTGGGATATATTTGTTCAGGAACTGAAGGCTTGCTTTGGGGGCACGAGTTCTATGAAAAAGAAAGCTGAGAAAACGCTGTCATGTAGGGTTCAGTTGCCCGGCAAAATGTGCACAACCTACATTGAAGAGGTATTGAAGCTTTGCCGGATTGTCAACGCAAATATGTCTGACGAAGACAAGGTCGGTCATTTGTTAAAAGACATCGCCGAGGACGTGTACAATTTTCTCATAATGAAAGAGAACTTGAACACTCCTATTTTCAGGCAGCAGTGTCGTGCATTCGAGGCGTTGAAGACCTGGAGAATTTTACCCAAGTTCGGGCACTTGGACAATGTTCCCACTGTTGCAAGTATGGACGTCGCCGTCTGCGAAGACATTCCCTTCCTCATACGTCAGGTAGTTCGAGAAGAGCTCGTACGGCTTCAAGAAGGTGATGCTCACCTCCAATGCTCGTTCGCCGCGTGCCCCTATTGGATGCAAGAGCGCCACGTCGAAAACCGACAGCGCACAGAAACAGCAGATTCCACGCCGCGGCTTCCGTTTCCCCCGGAGGATCACGGCCACCACCGGATGTCATCATCTCGGCGTGCTGCTGCAGACCTCTGACCATCGTCGGCCAGGCCTCTACCAGAAGACTACTATACGTCATCATGAAATGTTCCTGCAGAGCACGACCTGTCTCCGCGTATTCCTGCCACCTCTGTGATGCATCGTCATTTGCACATGTCACTGCCACTGCGCACGTTGTGTGCGCATACCCTTCAGAGGCTATAAAAAGCCTCACTCCCAATAAACGTTGTTCACTGTTGTACATTCGTGTCTGTACGCTTCAGTGGCAACGAGGCGGTCGAACCGTTGGTCGCGCTGCGACCATGGCGTGCACGCGGGCCCACCGGGTTTTGATGAGAAGGGGGACAACTGGGAGGCTTACCGGCTACGCTTGGAAGCATACTTCGAGGTTCACGACGTCACGAACGAGAAGAAACGCAGGGCAATTTTGGTCACGGCGTTGAGCACAAAGACAATGGATTTATTGGCTGCACGATGCGCGCCGGCGAAGATACAGGACCTGAAATACAAAGACGCTGTGAAGTTCCTGGGTGAGCGATTTGCTCCGGCATGCAACGAAATCACAGAATCGTACAAGTTCTTCACAAGGAATCAGTTTGCAGGAGAGTCGGTAAATGAATTTCTCGTGGAAATACGAAAGATTGCAAGCAGGTGTAATTTCGGTAGCGCCCTCGACAGGATGCTAAGGGACCGCATTGTTTGCGGCCTGCGCGACGCTAGTGTTCGTCGGCAGCTGTTGGCAAAAGCGGAACTCACGTTGAGGGAGGAGGAAGAGGCAGCGCGTGCAGCAGAGATGACAGCGGCAAACGTGGACCACATGGCCAGCGCGCAAAACACGGACAATGTGCACGCTATGACGATGAAGCGCAGAGGCCAACCAATTAGGCATCCGTCACTACGAGAGTCGGCGAGCAGGGAAGACTGGCGGCACGAAGGGACGTGCCCATGCTGCGGCAAAATTAGTCATACAGCGGAAAAATGCAAGTTCCGTTCTGTTAAATGCTTCACTTGTAAGAGGCAAGGACACCTAGCCCGTGTGTGCCAGCAGCACCAGTCCCGGCAAAACAAAGTATTCTACTGTGAAAGTCAGTGGTCTGATAATGACGACTACGAACAATTTCTGCTCAACTTGCAAGCGGCATCGGTGAACATGGTCCAGCCAATTTATCGCACCATGGAATGGGATGGCGTGGCTCTCCGAATGCAAGTAGACACCGGTTCCCCCGTGACAATCATCACATGGCCTACCTACACCAAATACCGTCACCTTTGGCCTCGGCTCCAGAAGACTACCTTGCAACTGACTTGTTTCCTCGGTCAACTTCCCGTCAAGGGTCAACTCAATATCTCGGTGACGTACGGCGGGACCACACTGGACACTACCTTGGTGGTGCTGGGGTGCTCTGGACCGGATCTGTGTGGGCGGGACGTCATCAAAGCCCTCGCACAGCACGGAAGGCAGGTTCTCGCCGTCGGAATGAAGGCTGCCCCCGGTAAGCCATCCTCTACTAAGGTTGATTTACAGGTGCAGCAGTTGTTAGACGTGTTTCAGGACTTGTTCTCGAAAGAGCTAGGTTTAATCAAAGGGCCACCCGTTGAGTTACGCTTGCGCGAAGGTGTCGTACCTCGTTTCTTTAAGGCACGTGCCGTGCCTTACGGGATGAGAGAAGCCGTTAGCCAAGAAATAGATCGTCTCGTTCAGACAGGAATCTTGACACCAGTTGCTTGCGCTGACTGGGCAACGCCTCTTGTTCCGGTAGTAAAGAAAAATGGGTCCATACGACTTTGCGGTGACTTCAAAGTAACAGTAAACACTGCTTGCCACACGGAAAAATATCCGTTGCCCAAAATTCAAGACATCTTTGCTAGCTTAAGTGGAGGCGAAGTGTTCCCTACAATCGATCTAAAGGACGCTTACAGTCAGCTACCTCTAGATGAGAACGCAAAGCAGCTTGTAGTCGTTAACACGCAAAAAGGACTATTCTGCTTCAACCGGCTCCCTTTCGGTGTAGCGTCCGCCCCAGCAATTTTCCAGAAACGCATGGAAGCCATCCTTCAAGGAATACCGGGTGTTCAAGTTTACTTGGATGACGTGGTTGTGGCAGAGAAGCAAGACAACTGCGAAAAATTGCGCGAAGTCTTCCAGAGGTTACGGGACTACGGTGTGAAGCTTCACCCAAGCAAATGCAAAATACGGAAGAAAGAAGTTGAGTATCTTGGGCACCGCATATGCGCAGATGGCCTTTTGCCGAAAGCGGAGAACATTGAAGCCGTATCAGGAATGCCCAGGCCCACATGTGTGGCAGAGCTGCGGTCATTCATCGGCTTTGTGACGTATTACCATGCATTCCTTGGCAACTTGTCCACTGTTCTCGCACCGTTGTATGAACTGTTAAAGAAAAACGCCAGTTGGCAGTGGGGAGCAAGACAAGAGGCCGTTTTCGAAGCAACGAAACGCCTCGTCAAAGGCGCCAAGTTCCTCACGCACTACGATCCGCAAAAACCCCTCGTGTTAGAAACGGACGCGTCGTCTTACGGCATCGGGGCTGTTTTATACCACCGGGTCAACGGAGAAGCGAAGCCAGTTGGATTTCGGTCGCGCACTCCGACTGCCGCAGAGCGGAATTACGCACAAATTGAGCGTGAAGCGCTGGCAGTTGTCTTTGGGGTGACCAAATTTCGTGAGTACCTACTGGGTAATACTTTCACGCTAATTACAGATCACAAGCCACTTCTGCGACTGCTCAGCCCGGACAAGCCCGTACCTGCTCTGGCAGCGGCACGGATCCAACGTTGGTCTTTATTACTCAGCGGCTACACGTACACGATCGAGTACAAGGCAGGAAAAACCCTTCCGGTAGCTGATGCCCTGAGCCGCCTTCCGACAAGCTACCAGCACGATGCCAGTACCATGGAGTCCATCAATAACGACGCCCGAGAGTACGTACTTTTTGCTGAGCAACTAGACATCACCCTGATGTCGTCTAGTGATTTGGCCCGGGCGACAAAAGCAAATAGCACCCTCAAGCAAGTCGCTGTCTATATTCGCGACGGCTAGCCTAGGAAACTACCGAGATCAAAACCAGACTTACGTCCATTCTTTTTCAAAAAACACGAACTTGTGTGCAGTATTAACATTGTCTACTGGGGCCACCGAGCGATAATTCCGGTCGCCGCCCGGAATTCCGTACTACGCATGCTGCACGAGACTCATCAAGGGATGACGTCGATGAAGAAGTTGGCGCGCTCCATATTTTGGTATCCTGGGCTGGATCGGGACATTGAACGTGTGGTAAACACTTGCCCTGTATGTGTGCAGTGTAGCAGCATGCCACCTGCCAAGGAGCCTGTGCCATGGCCAGAAACCAAGGAAAAGTGGTCAAGGGTGCACGTAGACTATGCCGGCCCGGTTGACGGACATATGTTGCTCATCGCGGTTGGTTCGCACACGAAGTGGATAGAGGTGAGCCCAGTGAAGATAGCCAGCGCGGGACGGACTATCGAAGCCTTACAATCAATGTTTAGTAGGTTTGGCCTGCCCCGAACCGTGGTTTCCGATAACGGGCCACAGTTCACTAGCGCGCAGTTTCAGTCGTTCATGAATGAAAACGGAATTCGCCACTTTCGCACTGCGCCTTATCATCCGCAGTCCAACGGTTTAGCAGAGAGAGCAGTGCGAACGATTAAACTGGGACTGCGCAAGAACGCTAGAGGCACCGCAGACGGAAGCTGGCGAAACCTGTGCACCACTGACCTCAAGAGAACCCCAGAGCCCAGGTGCGCCAGACACAGACAGCCGACCAAATACGCATGACAATCAGGTTGGAAATGACGCCAGCGGCGCGCAATCTGATGGCAATAAAGAGTTCGATCCTGGCGAAACCATGTTACGCAGGTCCACCAGAAACCGACGCCCGCCAGATCGCTACCAGCCTTAAGGGGAAAGAAGGCTGATGCATCGTCATTTGCACATGTCACTGCCACTGCGCACGTTGTGTGCGCATACCCTTCAGAGGCTATAAAAAGCCTCGCTCCCAATAAACGTTGTTTACTGTTGTACATTCGTGTCTGTACGCTTCACTCTGCTTCTGCTAATGTAAGCCGACAAGTCCCCGTTTGCTAAACATGTGGTCTCCCAGGGCATATTTCACGCTTGTGTCCCAGCCGGCCATTTGCGCCGCCACGTATTTCCACGTACTTGGCTTGTACGCACGAAACGCATGTGCCGCCACGTTTTTAGACGTACCTGCCTCGTATGCACGAAACCTGGACCGCTGCTCTCCCGGCCGCGCACCACCCCGGCAGCAATGGCCTAACGAATTTCGCAGCGAGTCTCCCGCCTCCGAGCGAAGCCTGACGTCACCTCCGACACGTTCCCGCCGGTCGCCCTCTTCGCGTCGTCGGTCGCCTTCCCCGCATCAGCTGGGAAACTAGCTGGTGCGGCCGATGGAGGTGCAGTTGCGGGACAGTCAGTTTCGCCAATTCCTCCTTCTGCTGTGTAGTTGATGAACAAAGTGCGTGTGTGTATAGACAGTGTAGACACTCTTGCTCTTGTAGACACTGGTGCTGCTATTTCAGTTATGAGTCTTCGTTTCAACCATCGTTTCTTGGACCACAAAGTAAAGTTCGCATGGGATCGTAAAGAAACTTTTTGTGGAGTTGGAGGCGAAGCGTTATGCCCTGTTGGTATTTGCTCAGTTTTACTCACAATTGGGGGACAAAATTTCCGAGTTGAATTCACTGTACTGGCTCGCGCAACTCATGACATCATTTTAGAGATAGACCTCCTTCATGAATGCGGCACCACGCTTGACTGTGGAACTGGAAAGATTCTTCAACAAAGTATGTTGCCCACTGCCATAGTTGACGATTTTACAACTCTTCCCATCGATGCGCTTTCGTTGTCTGAAGATGTGACGATCCCTGGTCGGACAGCAATGCTAGTTCCTGTATGCTCTTCTCACGTCCGCTCAGGACCCTGCACTGGACTTGTTGAGCCCGATCATACAAACGTCATCAAGAAGAATGTGCTGGTCCCACGATCTGTCCTTACAGCCATCGACGGACATGCTTGTTTGTGGGCACTCAACGCGGCATCAGAGCCTGTTGTCCTACCAGCCGGATTTAAACTGGGAACGTTTGAGGAGCAGGTCACAGTTAACGTCAAAATGGTCTCAGTGTCCGGCCATCAATCAGATTGCGTCCAAATACTCAGCCGAGATGAGACGCATGATCAATAAGTCTAGTGATCCGAGCAGGATGTCCTCGAGGAGGTGCTTACACGCTACGCGGGAGTCTTCGATTTCGCTCAAGACAAGCGTTGTTCCATGTGGACCGAATCCCGTATGCATCACCGCATCAACACGGGAGATGCTACACCGATACGCCAGAAACCCTATCGCGTATCCCCGTCAGAGAGGAAAGTGATCGCCGATCAGGTCAACGACATGCTGCAGAAAGGCGTTATTTAAGAGTCAAGCAGTCCCTGGGCAGCTCCTGTTATATTGGTAAAAAAAAAAAGACAACTCTTGGCGATTTTGTGTCGACTGACGCCGTTTCAATGCCATCACAAAGAAAGACGAGTATCCAATACCACGCATCGATGATGCTGTTGATTGCCTGCACTTGGCCGCATACTTTTTGTCCGTCGACCTAAGGTCTGAATGCTGGCAGATACCAATGCATCTGTCTGACAGAGAGAAGACTGCTTTTGTCACGCCTGATGGGTTATTTAAATTTAACGTTATGCCGTTTGGCTTATGTAACGCCCCAGCTACTTTCGAGCGATTCATGGACTCCATCCTTCGTGGTCTCAAATGGGAGATGTGTATGTGTTATCTCAATGGTGTAATTATTTTTGGCAAGACATTCCACGAGCACAACCATCGGCTTAGCGTTGTTCTAGATTGCGTCAAACAAGCTGGTCTCGTTTTAAATGCGAAGAAGTGTTGTTTTGGTGAGCTTCAAGCCCTTGTGCTCGGATATCTATTCGACAGGGACAGTATACGGCCAGACCCCCAAAAGATCAATGCTGTCCAAGACTTCAAGCAACCATCGTCTGCGAAGGATCTCTGTAGCTTCGTGGGCCTGTGTTCTTACTTTCGCCGGTTCATCAAAGACTTCGCCCAGCTTGCTCATCCTCTGACAGAGTTGCTCCTCAAAAACGCCCCATTCCCATGGACCGTTGAGTGTGAGGCTGCTTTAGAGCTGCTGAAGTATTTGCTTATTTCCGGGCCCCTCCTTCACCATTTCAACCCGGAGGCACTCACGGAACTACATACAGATGCTAGTGGTATAGGTGTTGGTGCCGTGCTAGTTCAGTATCACGACAGCCGCCAGCACGTCGTGGCGTATGCAAGTCGTACTTTGACTAAGATAGAGAGAAATTATACGGTCATCGAACTGGAATATCTTGCGGTTGTTTTCATTGTCCAAAAGTTCAGACCTTATTTGTACGGCCAGCAATTCAAGATCGTCACAGATTATCATTTGCTTTGTTGGCTTGTCGGACTACGTGACTCAGCTGGTCGGTTGGCTCGCTAGACCTTACGGATTCAAGAATATAATTATTCTGTGGCCTACAAGAGCGGTCGATGTCACGCAGATGCCGACTGCTTATCTCGTCTTCCATCTGCGACTGTGGATGCTGATGATGATGATTTTGATAACTACCTGGCTGCAATCTCCTCCAACTTCCCAAATTTGGACGTCTTCCGTCATGAGCAACAGCGTGACCCTTTGCTGAAACCAATGATCGATGTGGCTCGTAGCTCCAAACGCGCCATGCCATTCGTGATTCATAACGCTCTACTATATCGCAAGAATTACTCCAGCCATGGTTCCACACTACTCCTTGTCGTGCCAGAATGCCTGCGTCTTCTGGTATTCCAAGCCATGCACGATGACATCACGTCTGGGCACCTTGGATTTGCCCGAACGCTTCATTGTATCCGACGTTTTTACTGGCCTCAACTCTAGAAGACCACCAAGCACTACGTCGCAAGTTGTGATGTCTTTCGTTGGCTCAAAAAGCAGTCAAACCTGTCTTGTGCTTTTTGAGGACTACAGGCCTACGTGACCACCTTTAACTTTTGTGTAGTGCCACCGCTGCATACGCGCCAGCCAATCGACTGACAATCCTCCTTTTTGTTGTTTTTTTCTCTCTCTCTTTCTCTTCTCTCTCTCTCTCTCTCTCATCTTTATGCCCCCTTCCTATTCTTCCAGCGTAGGGTAGCAAACCGGGCATGTGCCTGGTTAACCTCCCTGCCTTCCCTCTTGTTGTTTATCCTTCCCCCCCCCCCCTGCCAACGCCACAAACAACCTACCACGCCATCGGCCGGCCATCTGCAACCGGCTAAGCCACCGACATCACCATTTGAAAAAGTCGGCATAGATTTACTGGACCCTTTCCCCAAGCCTATCATTGGCCGCCACTGGATTATTGTGCGCGTACATTACCTGACGCGGTATCTGAAACGATGGCGGTTACTTCAGCCACATCATCTGATGTGCACTCGATTATACTCCGTCACGGGGCCCTTCGTGTGGTGATAAGCGATCGCGGCCGGCAGTTTACCGCTGACGTTGTCCAAGAGTTGTTACGGCTTTGTGGGTGCCAGTATCGGCATCCCACACCATACCACCCTCAGACCAACGGCATCAATGAGCGCACCAATCATACCATCATCAACATGCTCTCAATGTACGTCTCGGCGGATCACAAGAACTGGGATGCCGTATTACCTTTTGTTACATACGCCTTTAATACCGCGAAACACGAGGTCACAGGTTATATGCCTTTCCTTCTCCTTTATGCTCGTCATCCCCTTAGTTTCCTTGACACCATACTTCCTTTTTCAACGAACGAAAACGCCAGTGTCGCGCAGACTTTGTGTCGCGCCGAAGAAGCTCATCGACTTGCTCGGCTCCACACTCTCTCCGCCCACGCTCGTGCAAAAGACCATTACAATGCAAAACGCCCGCCTGTGACTTTCGGTACGGGTGATTTCGTCTGGCTGTGGACACCCGTTCGAAAGAAGGGGCTTTGCCAGAAGCTTCTTTCAAAGTACTCAGGACCATTCGTCATTACTCGGTGCTTGAGTGACATCACTTACGTTATATCGAAAGTGACAGCTCAGAACCGGCATTCCCGTAAGACGCAAATTGTGTCACAATGCCCGATTGAAGCCCTACAACAACCGATCGCTTCTAATTGCTCGGTGAGTCTTGCCCGGAGGAAAATGTAACGCGGACTGAAAGAGCGAGAAAGAAGAAGACGTAGGACGCTCTCGAGCGATGGTGATTCGGCAGCGACGGTTGAGCGCTGGCGTTTTCAAAGTAAATAAACCCATCACACCTGTAACCATATGTCTAAAAATACATTTCACTTAAAACTACATAAACAATGTCACCACGTAACCTATCCTAGTCTTGGAATATTTTTTGAAAAGAAAGATTTCTTAAAAAGTTCTGTCTGGCATAGAACCTCTTGTACCTTTCGCTCATGGTACAGATGTTGTGACCTATAGAGACAGCATTAATATAGAATGAAAAATTTTAAGGCACAAATGCGAACCATCTTGCCGTGGATCAGACTATTGACAGTCGATGCTCTGTCTGTCACTACTATCAGTGTACAGCGTGTATAACTTGTAGTTGCACTGCTTGTTTACCAGTTTCAAGACTTTTGTCTTGAACCTTTCATCACTGCTGCCTTTGTCCATGTCACAACCCTGTGATAATATTGTAAATATGAACCATTAGCAGAGAGAGAGCGAGTTACATCTTTTATTCAAACAAATAATATCCAACTTACCAATTTCACATCAAAAAGAATATGTGCTACACATTTCACATCCATCATCTTAAAGTTTGTCTAAAAGCCCAGCGCCTGACATTGGACCCTTCAGTGTCGCCTGTTCGTCACTGAGAAAATGACGAGACATGTATCGAGACTTCTCCTGATTCTAGACCCGGGAAACCATTTGACCGATTCATTTGATCCCATAAAGGTGAAACTAATAAGTATCTCCTACGAGACACTATCCAACATAGTCTGGGACAAACGAGACTGACCTTGACACTGGCCATGTCGTTGGCAGCCAGCTTGTTCTGGCCATAGAGCACATTGCAGAGGACCACTGCTTCGGGATCTGCCTTCACCTGTGCTTATATAAGAGGGCCAAAATTAGATATTGCTCAACCACTCCTAGTCAAAAATATGCCCCACCAGGCCACACAACCATGCATCCCAGCCCGACTGGCCAAGTTATTCAGGGAATCCACAACAAATCGATGTGCCAGCTTCAGAAGCAGTGCGAGAATGTTTCAAACTGAAGTAGTTCAGACTGCTCCGCCAGAAGACACACTGGTGGACCAACTACAGTGAACATGACGGAGGCAAGCGGACCACATCTTTCAACCGTCAAGCAGAATCATGATCAGGCTGACTGTGCAGGGCATAGGTCTCTCTAAAGTTTCTCCCATCAACCCAGTCTTTTGCATGCTGCTGTCATACAAACAGTTCCTAATCCTATCTGCCCCTAACACTGTCTCCACTTCGCAGGTTTGCCTTCTTTTGAAATCCAGTCAGTGACCCTTAACGACCGGGGATTATCCGGCTGACGCACTGCAAGCCTAGCCAACGTCCACTAACACTTCATGATTGATTGATTTCTTCTGATTTTTGAACCTCAATGCAGGGCCTGAAAGTACAGCAGCCAAAATTCAAAGCAAAAAAACACAGGCCTGGTCTGCAGCAAACAATGATCCTGATGTCTGCAACGACATTCTGTTGGTTGCAAAGTCGTGCCACTTTTCAGCATTAAACTTCACGATTATAGAAGGTCATCAAACCCAAATATAATTATGTCAAGATGCATTCTCAAAGCAACATACCGCACACTGCTGATTTTGTGCCAAAAAAGAAAACTAGCATAGCTCGCACTGCAGGCCTTGCAATGCTCAAGAGACAGTGGAGCTGATGGGCAGCCCTGCCTGTTGCCGTTTAGGCAACTTGTGCTTTTTTTTTCTTTCTTTCTTCTTCACGCACACTAGTCATCTAACTAGCATTATGCATCAATCCTGTAACACAGTGACGTGACCAAAAAACCCGTACCGCTATTAATGTCGCATGATTCCGCACAAATCACATCAAACCACCCATCCTGCGAAAACAGAGCAACACTGGTCACACAGCCCACCACTAGTAATGTCACATGACCTCCAAAAATTACATCACACTAGTCACATGACAGTCACCATAATCAACCAGCACACACTCTTGTCACAGTGAACTAAAAGGAAGGTACTAGTAGCATGAAATGTGAAATGCCCCTAAGTCTCCTCGCAAGCAAGCATTAGTCACAAATGCTACACTAATGTTAGCCAATGCTTCAAGCGCCCTCGATTCTTGTGATAGCTCGTGTACGGGAGAGCTTGAGGGAAGACATAACACCAGGGAATGATTACACTGCTGGAACTGACTGGAGTGAAAGCAAACACGTGAGGGGAAGACCGAAGGGTAAGTGGGCAGATGGGATTAGAAAGTTTGCGGCTATACTAGCGTGGCAGCAGCATGCTAATGGTGATGCCGATAAAACAGAATAAAAGACCTCACCTTCTCCTTAGTTTTGGTGATGAAAGCAAGCCGCTGCTCCATATCTGCAAGGCAAGAAACAAAGCACGCTCTTGCAAGGTTGTACAGCCAGTTTTCTTTGGCCCACCACTGCAGTGCAGCTTCCCACAGACATTAACCATGGTGAGAGTTTTTTTTTTTAATTGAACAAAAAGAAAATAAGCTACTCTACCATACGATCACAGAGTCTTGCAACATCTCAGGTACTATCTTTGTTACTTTTGACCATCTTGCATATATATCGATATGTCTCATAACATGAGTATCTCAGTGTTGGTCCAGCCAGTTGAGAATTTGGAGCACATTAGGAGCAGGAAGAACTGTGTTTAGGAGCAGATTTGAAGAAGACAAAACAGGATTTGGGATCGCTTGGAGCAGAACATGTCTGAACTTTCAGTGCACGTTTTTAGTGAGCATATTGGAAATGCCACTGCAATGCAAACAAGGAGACAAGGCGAACATCCAGAGTGCAGCTATTCACCAAGGTCTTAGCACAAGAGCATGACATCCTGGCTTCACTGCACTGAACAAGATGTCAGTTGAAGTGAAACATTTGTGACAAGGCAAGCATACACAAATGGTTTCTGGAAATTACAGGTGTCATAAAGTCATTCCAAAAAGAAAAAAGGTCCGAACCAAAAAAGGCAGCAGTAACAATTAAGCCTTTGTTGAATGCTGTCCACAATAGTGGACAAATTAGTGAAATTTTTGGAGCAGCTGTGGTGACTCTGAAAGGTGCATGTGGATAGTGGTAACTAAAGTAAACAAAAGGGGTTTTCATTTGCCGCATTAAATGATGCCATGGTGCAATGCTTTTTCCTGCACTCTTGTTCAAGATGGCAGACACCTATGTTGTTGATAAGTCAAGTTCTCGTCCACATTTTTTTTTTTTCGTACAACACACATATAAGTGCGATATGGTGGATTTTATTAAATGCATGCAATAGAAGAAGCATTCATAATCACAAGCTGTAAGTATTGCAGCCTAGCAAAGTGAAAAAAAATTTTTAGAACATATTTTAAGTATGTCCTCTCTAGAGAACACCATTCATAGTGGAAACGCTGCTGTGGTGCCTCTGAGACATGCATGTAGATAATGATAACTAAAGCAGAGAAAAGGGGTTTTAATTCACGGAGGTAAATCACCTCAGGAACCCACGTTTTTTCCTGCACTTTTGTTGAAGTAAGGAGACTGCTGCTATGACGAGCTTTTGAAGTTCACTTGTTTTTTTTTATAACACAGACAAAATCGTGCTCTGGTATGCTTTATTCAATGCACACCATAAAAGAAGCCCTCCTAGCTACGATTGTGGCTTAGCGAAGTAGCTTAGCGAGGTCATGATAATTTCTTAAAGTAGCCCTCCCTCCTTAGCCCCCCTCCACTAGAAATTTCTGGTTACTTTTTTGGTGGTACTGCAGCTAACTTTTTGCATTAATTTGTTCGAGCAAAGCAGCTCAATGGCTGAAAAACAATTTTGCAAATTTCACTTATTGAACTTCCTGTGCGAATGTCTACATGACATTCTGTATCTTACGAAATGAAGATTTTGCTTCAACAATATCTTTTTCTGCGCCTTTTCCTGAATGCAAAATAACAGAAAACCAAAAGTAAGTGCTGTGTAGACGCGTAGATTTCTGCCATGCAACAAAGGGTTACAGAAAAGTGCGAAGCAAACTCGTTGTGCCTAAGACCCACTCTTTGAACTTACTTGTGTACATAGTGCCTTCAATAATCGACACAACTCATTAAAATGACGTTGCATTGTACTCAATAACTTTCAAAGACGACCGCACGCCATGCTTTTTCCTTCAAGGACATTGGCGTGAGAGCACCTACTCACGATTTTCCAAATATCTAGAAAAGCTTTTCTAAAAAAATAAAAATGATACAATGGTAAACTGGCACAAAGGCAGCGAGGTCAGTGATCGATCCTAGCACAATACAGAGGGATGCTCTTCTTCAAGGCAGCCTTGAAGCAGAAAAGTCCACTAGTCAAAACATTGGCTTGCATAGCGACACCTTGTGTTGACACATTTTCCACCTTAATATGCTGTTAAGGTGCGGTTGGTGGTGGATAAGTCCCCGTGCAGCTCACACAGTTGAGGAACAGCTATGGTATTGTCAACAGGCCTCATGACAGAGGACAACCGACTTGCTCAGTAAGCTGCTACGTACAATGAGCGAGCAGGGCCCCCTTAAGGAGCTGGCGTCTCTTCTTGGTCGCTTGTTGCACGTGACACAACATGGTGGATTTTAGCGTTGAGGTGCTCCACTTTGCTTTCCTTACTTTATCTTGCAATGAATGAAAAAAGTGACCTTTGTTTCATTTGAGCTGAGCGTCCCAGTAGCCGCCAATCTGTTTCGTGCCACGTCGAAGCTCCTTCCCCCTACTGCATCATTCAATCGCGAGTGTTTCGAGTGTACGCAGCAGGAGTGATGCAACCCGCGGCTGGCTGTACTCTGCACATCGTTTGTGCCGCTGACCAGGAATGCCATCGAGACATCTTGGGCGATAGACATGCCTGGCACCTGTGCAGCTGAATGCAGCCCAATCGCCCTCGAGGGCTGCTGGCAACCAGAAAACGTGCAGGCATGAGTGATGATTTTTTGCGCGGACTGACAGGTTGCGTTATGGGACCAGGACTGAGGTGAATTGTCATCGAGTCGGACAGTGCAGAAGTGTCAACCAGCAGTGGTTTTGTGGTGCACAAGCATTCTTTAGGGACATGTGTTGTCTTCTTTCATAGAGCTTCTGTAGCTGATTTATTATTTTGGGGGGTTAAAGGGGGTACGGTATAAATAAAGGTGGGGGCCATGTGGGTGTGCTATCTCCCCCTGATGATATGTGGGGTTTAACATCCCAAAACCACCATATGATTATGAGAGATGCCGTAGTAGAGGGCTCTGGAAATTTTGACCAGCTGGGGTTCTTTAACGTGCGCCCAAATCTGAGCACATGGGTCTAAACCATTTCCACTTCCATTGGAAATGCAGCCGCCACAGCCGGGATTCGATCATGCGACCTGCAGGTCAGCAGCTCGAGTACCTTAGCCACTAGACCACCGCAGCGGGGTGTGCTATCTCTCCTTGTAATGTCGCGTTTGCACCTCCTGGTGCACACGTTTCTCGTGGATAGGCTGCATTTAGGTTTAACAGTTGTTCAGCAGGAGGAGGCATAGTGCTCGCGCAAGTTCACCATCATCATGATTAGCCCGGTAGCACCAGCAGTGATACCTGGCGGGAAAGCTGGGTAGTGGCACGTGAGAGACAAGCAAGCTTCTTTTGGCATTTGGCAGCTGCCGTAGAGGTGCCACTTCTGCGGAGCAACGTGGGATACAGTGACTGGGGGTTGTGTCCCCTGGGGCCCCTCGTCGTCTTCGCGTTACCTTGTGTTTTGTTATGTTGAGTGTATTGGAGTTGAGTCGAGCCCACATATAACAGCCCCACTTAACACGAACTTTTGCTTCAAACGAATGATACCAGCGTGACCGGGGAAATATACATTATTTCAATGGCACAAAATAGCAGTTACAGCGAAAGTCCCAGAGCGCCGCACATCAATTAGGGCAAACGGAGTTGGCGCTCCAGCGACTTCCCGGGAAACCACTTTCGAATGCCAATGGGGCATCAGTGAGGTGCTCATAGGTTTTTATTGGTAAATTCCGACACTGCCTCCGCAGCCTTTTAGTTGTCGCTCTTAACAACCATCTTTAGTACCCCTTCTACTGCGAGCACACTCCTTCGGCAGATGAGACTCGTGTTTTCACACTGTCACCGATCTTTCAAAGACCAGTCGGCTGACTAGTAACTGCTCAGTTTTTGAATGCCAGTCTTGTTACATTACCATTGGCACCGCTGGCCTACTAACCAGACCATCTGCCAACATCGTTGGCCACCGACTGTGCTTGATTGTCTGAATTTTCTTTGGTCGGTGTCGCATCGTTCCAGTGCACGCGCTTGCTCTACCCCACCAACTCTGATAATTCGCTATTTATTCCGTGTTTAGGTCCGTGTTCTATTTCACTTCCCACTTCTCTCAGCATGCCCTCCGAATGCGCAAAAGCATAAAAATGGCTGTTACATGGCCACAATGAGATTACATGGCCACAATGTTACAAGCTAGTCGGCGCCACAATCAGATTTTTTGACCTCTGTGTGTGCAGACCACTCTCCGAAATTTGCCTATGCATAAGTTGCACGTTTCATGGACCCTTCAGACAAGCTACTCGAGTTGCCTGCCTTCTTCCTGTGTCTTTGGTTATCAAGGTCGCCTTCCCGCCATGCGCTCCCCTCTCGTTAGCCAATCGTAATTCCTTCGCCCATCTTCACCGCACTGTGAAGCGAGCCCCGCTGGCGACATAGGGTCCAATTCAGAAGTGTTTTTTTTTTTTCATATGTAATGCATTTCTTCGCGAACTTTGGCGACTTTAACCGTATCTGTCTATCTAGTCGTCTACAATTTGGGCTTTCCTAGCTGTTTCGATAGTGGGATCTATACCAAAATCGGTATGGCATAACATGATTGTATGACGAGCATAAATGACTAGTCGTAACATGAAAATCCCGACATGAATGTAATGATTTACATGTCATGGTCTTGCTGCTCTTGCAGTGGCATCGTTCACAAATATTGCAAAGCTGGTATGGCATGACATGACTGCATGGCAAATATAAGTGACAGGCCCTAACTTGAAAATCATGACATGCATGTCATGCAAGTCATGACTATACGCCACGCTCATGGCGCGCTTGCGGTCGTGTCGCCAGCTCGACATTTCTCAAATTTGGTATTACGGAATGTGAATGAATGACGAAGGTATATGACTGGTACAAACATGACAATGATGACATGCATGTCGTACACGGCATAATTTACGTCCGCCTCATAATGTTGCGCCTACTTTTAAGTGACATATAAACCTTCCTCATTTGTGCTTCACATATCATCGATTCCCACTGTACATGGCATGTGCCAGTTTTTTTCTTGCTCGAAACGAGCCCCGGGCAGTTACATGTGTCCTGGCTTATATATGTCACGCATGTGCATCTTGCTGACTGTTTGGTCAGCATGGTGCATGGGAGGCTCTTCACGCGTTTTCCTGCTGCTCAAAAAAATATTGAAAGTACAACAAATCTTTGTTTAGGCATAATCCGTGCATTTAAGACCTATTATAGGTGCCACGTTGAGGAGCGCTTGCTCGTAGCTGTTGGCCACCCGGCTGCTAACTTGCCACTTTAGATGTCCCTGTATTCAGCTGTGAAGATGGTGGGCAGAGGTGAGGGCTGTATACGCGAGGCCAACTTTGTCGACGTTGGGCCAGATGCCAAGCCTGAAGCTTTCGAACGGTAGCAAGCACTCCAGTGGCGATTTGTGGTGGTGCATGATCGACTCCGGCATGGGAGGGCAGGACATCTGCTGGGATGATTTCATAGCAGCCGATAATGATGCCAACACTGCTGAACCGTGCACAGATGAGGGTATTGTGAATGAAGTGTGCAGCCGGAGCGATTTGAAGGAATCGGATGATGACGATGACGAGACTTTGGAGCTAGTGCCCATAAGTGGGCTTGCGGCAATCAGCTACGTTAATAGCATCCGGCAACTTGTATATGTTATGGGCCTTGGCGAAGAGCACGCTGCCGCTTCAAATAAACTCAAAACCATCCTTATAACTTCCGCTCTTTGAAACACATGCATTACAGTCAAGCCCACATATAACAACCCACATAGGACAAACTTTCGCTTGAAACGAATGATACCCACGTGACCGTATAAATGTACATTATTTCTATGGCACAAAATCGCACTTACAATGAACGTCTCTGAGCGTTGCCAATCAGTTACAGAGAACAGAGTCGGCGCTCCGGCGGCTTCTCGAGAAACCACTTTTGAACGCCAATGAAGCATCAGCGAAATGCTCATAGATTTTTATTGTTAAATTCTAACAGTGCTTCCGGAGCCTTCTAGTTGTTGCTCTTTCCAACCGTCTTCAGTACCCCTGCTACTGCGAGCACGGTCCTTCGCCAGATGAGATTCGTGTTTTTACACTGCCACCGGTCTTTCAAAGACCAGTCAGCTGACCAGTCTCTACTCAGTCTTGAATGCCAGTCTTGTTACACTACCATTGGCACCACTGGCCTAGTAACCCGACCATCGGCCAACATCGTTGGCCATCGACTGTACCCGATAATCTGCACTTGTCTGCATCTGTGTTGCCTCTTTCCAGAACACGCGCTTGCGCTACCCTATCAACTATGATAATTTGCAATTTGATTCGTTTTCAGGACCTGTTCTCGCTTGCTTTGCACTTGGCTAAGCATGTCTTTTGCACGTGTTCGGAAGCATAAAAAATGAAGTCGATGGGGTCGTGCAAGCCCGCCAGCGCCACAATGCGATTCCTTGACCTTCGCGCGCACTGACCACGCTCCTAAGCTTTCCCATGCATGAGTTGCATGTTTTGAGGACCGTGCAAGCAAGGTGCCAGACCTGCGTGTCCTCCCCCCCTCTCTTCCTAACTCTGTCTCTCGTAAGTCTGCTCCCGTTTCCACCGCACGCTGGCTCACATTCAGAAGCTTCATTTTTTTTACTAGAAACAAAACTTGCGTGCTGGCTTCCACGTCACGCGTCTAACTGGCTGTTGGTGTGCATGTGTCGCTCAACAAAACGTCATTTGGTTTGGACATAATCAGTGTGTTTAACTCTTTCATTACCCCATTGTTACCAATTATCGACGCTTTTTCGGTCATTGACTTTTGGCATGTTAAATTTCTTTCTCATGCACCCACCACTTTCAAATAGTTCAGCCACTCAACTTTCAGAATTTCTTTTGAATTTGCCGACTTAGGCAACATAGCGATTAATTACAGACTTCTGCGCAAACCGTTAGAAAAATACACTAGGTTGGCGTACTTGACAGGACTGTGTGCCCCCTCATGATGATGCTTCAGTAACATCGAAGTTATGTAATTAAAAGAAATTTTTTACACGAAATATTAAATTTATGTGTTAACTTAGCAATTTGACCGAGTCGAGCAGTAATAATTGTCGGAAATTTATGCCATCTAATCAGTAGAGAGCTGTTGCTAGAAGTCAGGGAAAATTAGTTCTACAAAAAAATATTTCGCGAGGTCCGCCGCATGCATAAAGTGTGCAGGTGGCTCTCACAGCCAGTTTCTAGCCGTTTTGGTTTTGCTTGTATCGTTATATCAGAAACAGGATCCCATATAGTGTCACTGGTCGCTCCTATTGCATGGTCATCACGCGTGCAAGGGTGTGGATCAGCGCTGAAAAACACATGCGCTGCTTGAAACTGTCTTGGGACCTCACCTGAATTGAGTGAGAACGAGCTGAGATTTTGTGGATGAGAGCACCTCAGCTTCAAGTTTTATGAAAATGATGTTTTGCGTCAGCCTGAGACATATCCGTAGCCGTTCACGAGTTTGTTTTGTTTACATCCTCAAGTTATCTCCTTCGCCACAAGTGCATATAGCTTCCGACCTTTGTGCATAATCAGGTTACGTGCATGGTACACACTTCGCTAGGGCGTGGTGTGGTGGCGCTGGCTGCAGAGCTTCTCTTAATGGCAAGAAGGCCCCAGAGCACAACTTGGCCTTGACTACAGAGCAGAGCGAAACATTTTAGAACTGCACGTTATAATGTCCTTTTTTTATCACAATATGTGCAAAGATGAAAGCAATATGCTTGGATGCATATATTGAAACGTCAACCTATGCGGAGTGAGGTGGCTTATAGAAAGAGGCGACGCTAGATGAAATAGCGAAGTTCTTTGGACATCCCATTTATAGAGGGATTATTCACGTCACGGGTATTCATCTACATTGGTAAACCTAGAGACTCTCATTGCAAGGCAATGAAAATTTACTGAGAAGACGAGTACACTTGTGTCTCGTGAAAAACCAAGCAACGCTTCACCGCATGGCATGAGCAATGAAGCAGCACCTCAGTTATGATTTTCTTTGTCTATGTGAAGAGAAACATTTTGTGCATCATTAATTATTTTTATACAGTTCCTGGGTCAATGATCTACAAATTGTATATTCTGAATTCTCTTTCTTCTGAATATTTTTGCATATATAGTGTTTCTTACGCCACTCTTTACCAGCTGGTGACTAAAAATTTAAATAATTGGAATAAAGTTTAAATTTAAATAATTCGAACTTCTGGTTAATTCGAACTCAGGCTGTGGTACCGTCAAAGCTATGTGTATTCCAATGGGCGAAAACGCCCTGTAATTCAAACGCGCAAGCACTTGCAATGGTCAATTTGAACATACCGCGCTCCCAAAATGCTCTCAGCACCATGCCCAATCTTGCGGCAGCACCTCTCAATGCTGGGCGCGAAGAAGGAAAAGAAGAAAAGGAAAGAAAAGACTGTGACAGATTGATTGCTCTTTCTCAAATGCCAATCTGCGATGTGCCTGTCCCTAAAGGCCCTAAAACTTCGTAAAATACCTACATATGTGGTTATTCACACACCTCCTCTTTTTTTTGCCTCCTCCGACCTCTCTGAGGCCGGCGCCGCCTTGGTATTCCCCAGATGCCATCACGTGAGACCACTCGCAGTGTTCATTTGTTTAAAATCGCTCGCGACTGCCATCTTTGCTCTAGAGGCCCGGACTCCTTGGGGCGCAGCGCATCTGTTTTTACGAATACAAAGTTGTCCTTCCGTACCGCTCTGCTATGAAATACTTTTCAGCCAAGAATGACGTCGCGGTACGTTGCCATGAGCGGTTGTTGAGCCTTGTGCTACAAGTCGCAGTTAATTGTGCAAGACGTCGCGATCTCTCATTCAGAATTCATTAACGCTTCTGAGGGGCTTTTTTTTTTTTTTTTGTACACAATACATGCTTACGTGTTCTGCTTGTCGTTTTGCACCGACTGGCTTGAGTTCCCGGTACTGGTTTGTGCACTTCGAATTTACACCAAAAGACGCTCGCAATTGTAATTGCGGAACATCAGAGATTTCGCATTGCTGTTCCGAATAAAGAAAACTAGAGTGCAGCAACTCAAATTAAGATTGGTACTCTCCGTTGGATTTTGCTGCATGCTCGTATATTTCAGAGCAAATTGCTCTGTGGCTCTTTTACGTTGACCGATAAGCCGGGGTACTCGCAATGCAAGGGCATGCAGCTATGCAAAGTGTGCATGCCTTCGAGTCATTGGGGGCGTGCATCACTTAGGAACCTCACACATACGTGTCATTTCGCATGATAGTTTACTTGCTATTTCGTGTGCAGGTTTATATCCATGGGTGCAGCTCTCGCGAAGTAATCGCATATGGTGGCACGCTAGTTCATTGATACGCTAGCTAATTCTTTACGTGATATAGTTCACATGTGAGATACATCCACAAGGCGCACTTCTGAAATATGATTGGTGCATCTAACCACTTCAACAACCACAGCTGCTCGAATGTATCAACTGTGCGCCTTCTGACACATTATTAGGGCTTTAGATGCCTCAGCAACCGTTAAAATTGGCCATCCGCGACATCGCCGTCTCACATCAACAGCGTCCACACGAGTTGTTGTTTCATTGAATGACAGCCACAGTGAATGCTCTCTGCAGATATTGTGTGCTCTATACACAGTGAAGCTTGCACCGTCTGGGAAAGAAAAACAGTCGCACTGTCCCTTCAGGAGCTATCGCGCCAGTTAACAGAAAGTTTAGCCAAAGAAGCCGCACATGAACGTTTTAGTGATGTTATTTACAATGTAAAGCTTATTCGATGACGCACTTAACGATGGGTCAAAAAAAAAACAGGCAAAAAAAAAACAGGTGCAGAAAAGGCCCGCATCTCGCAATTTCACGCACGTGTTGCTATCACGTGTCAGTGCTTCTCCCAAATGTACACCAGCGCCACCACCACGCCTCCCCACTGCATGGGGTTCTTATTGGCTGTGGCACAGCGGCCAGCCTCAACAGGCGGCAAAAAATTGCTCCGAAAGCGATCACCCTTGCCACCTAATTTTTTTCCCGCTTTTGCCGCCTGGAGAGGAGGTTTTTCCCGCTTTCCACATTGCCGCCTCGCCACTTTTGCCGCACCACCTTCGGTGTGAACGAGCCTTTACAATCACATTTTTACGTTTACGAACATGCAAAAGGGCGATGCGCACAAAGTTAACATCCAGTCACTGCGATGCCGAGTGACTCGATCAAGACCTGATCACAAGTACGCATTGCACGTGGCACTAAACAGAGCTGATATGAGCTAAAGCTACACTCATTAAGATCATTTTAGGATGAGTTAGACGACTGGTGAGAATGCTCCCAGCGCACTACCCACCGAGCAAGCGCTCTCTTCGCAAAAGGGCGTCTGCTACGCAGGAGCAATGCAGGTGGCGCCACGTTCAAAATGAAAGTGCGAAGGAGATGAGACCAAGGAGAAATACGGGCGGAGGAGGAAACTGTTGCTACTTTACGAAGTTCTAGGGGCTTTACCTGTGCCCTCCCTTTTCTGTCTCTGCACATAGAGACAATTCTCCTTTCAAGGCTATGCGCGGAAGGAGAGGAAAAAAAGAAAGCTGTCACGGAGAGTTGGCTATCTCTCTAATGCGGACCTGCTTCTCTCCGCGTAGAGACGCTCCTTCTTTTGCAGTGCAGAGGGTAGCTGCGGAGCAGAAGGCAGAAGCGGAGAGGCAGTCATTGCGGTTGTCTTCAGAGAGTGTTGGCGCTGAACTTGGTCGTGCGCTACTATGCTTTGCAAACTGCGTGCGAAATTGACCCACTGCAAGGCAAGTGTGCAGAGGTGCATCACCAATTACTTCAATTAATGACAGATGTCCTCCGATTTGTAAATAAATGCAAGTCTTCTGAAGCTTCCTCATCATGTGTTCTTAAGTGAGAGGGAAATCGCTTTGCACCGTGGTGCCGCTTTTCGGTCATGTGACCCACTGTTTATTCCTTCCTCCATGGCGCTTCTTCAATCCTCTCCGCTGGCTGTGTGAGGAAAATGGCTCTCTCGGCCACGCGTGGCATGGCTGTAAGGTCGGCGCAGGAGTTTTGAAAGAGCCGCGCCGAGCGAGCGTCAAACTTTGCAGAAAACGATATACTTAACGCACAATGGTCATTTTTTTATAGACTATTTGATAGGCTAATTTAGTTCGGTATCCATTTACCGGTCAATTTTACTTCGTTACAACAAGGTATAAAATGCATGGTTTTCAATGAAGCTTTGATTGATTGATTGATTGATATGTGGGGTTTAAAGTCCCAAAACCACCATGTGATTATGAGAGACGCCATAGTAGAGGGCTCCGAAAATTTCTACCACCTGGGATTCTTTAACGTGCACCCAAATCTGAGCACACGGGCCTACAACATTTCCGCCTCCATCGGAAATGCAGCCGCCGCAGCCGGGATTCGAACCCGCGACCTACGGGTCAGCAGCCGAGTACCTTAGCCACTAGACCACCGCGACGGGGCCTCAATGAAGCTTTCAAGGGGAACTTCATTTACTTCGTTATATCTATTATTTTGTTATATCCAGTTACGTTAAAACGAGGTTTGAGTATAGTTGCAAAATTGTGACAGTTCCACATTGCAAACGCACACTGGCTATCTGTGCAGCAAATATAAAGTTCTGCTATCCACTGAATGCTTGAAACAATTCTAGGGAAAAAATCTCTGTGTAGATAATGCTGCCGTTCTTTATATACATATATACGCATATATTTATGGGCTCGGACATTATTGCCAAAGAAAGTATAGGCAGGGGTGGAAGCGGGCTTCAGTCTGGAGCAGCTTTAGGAGCTGGAATAATACGGTTTCGGAGCACCTTTGGAGCAGTAAAATGGTCGTTTAGGAACAGCTCTGGAACAATAAGAGGCGCGTTTTGGAGCATCTTTAGTTTTGCAGCAGATTTCCTGGGCCACACATCACTGCTAATTAGAGCTTTTGCTTTCTCAAACACAAAAAATTTCAATGGCTTTTACTAAGCAATCAATGCTGATCAAGTGAGCAAACTTACCTCAAATTGATATCCTTAAAACATCAAAGCTTGAAGCACGACAACTCAAAGAAAAAAACATAGGCGGTGCTCTGGACAGCTACTAGACCTGACAGGAACGAAAAAATTTAATGTTAAAATGTTGCAATTTTCTAGATGTGATTAAAACACCGCGTCCAACATGAGCAGCAACTGAAGACTATAGCAGAACAAATATAACAAAAGTTATGTTCATACTAAACCAATAGGGCGCTATAAAAATAATTGTAGAAAACTTATGTTCCAGTCATTGAAGTGCCACAGCTGACATCTGTATAATCTGTATTCGCGGGGATGCCGAAAGACCATGGTACTCTAATTCCTTGAGGAGACTGTCAAAAAAGAAAAAACGCCTCTTCAGAGAAGCCAAGTTATCGAAATCCCCTGTTAAATGGGAAAAGTATCGCACATGTTTGCGCGAGTACACTTCACTGTTAAAAAATGCAAAAATGCAATTCTTCGGTCATGATCTCCTCGGCATCCTGCGCGACAACCCACAAAAATTTTGGAAGTATTTGTCTCCTAAAAACAGCACTGCTCAAAACTTGCCATTTACTAATCCCGATGGTTCGGCCGTTTCCGCCACCGACTCCGCCGAAATCACGAATTCCCATTTTTCATCTATATTCACGCATGAACCCTCCACCTATGTTCCGGCCTTGCTGCCCAGAGACTTCCCGCAGATGCCATGGATTTTGTTACAAGCGAAGGAATAGCAAATCTAATCGACAACCTTAAATTATCGAGTTCCCCTGGCCCAGACAATATACCCGCTAAATTTCTAAAAAGCACAAAAATAATATCCAGTCTTATCCTACAATTTGTTTTTAACCAATCCCTTGACACTGGTTTTATTCCTAAAGACTGGAAGATAAGTAAAGTCACCCCCGTGCCCAAATCAGGAAGCCCTTCAGACCCCTCAAACTATCGTCCTATTTCGTTAACATGCATTGCCTGCAAGCTGCTAGAACACGTAATCTACTCCCACATTGCAACTCATCTGGACCAAAATTCCTTCTTTTTTTTCTAACCAGCACGGGTTCCGGCGCGGACTGTCAAGCGAGACACAGCTCTACGAATTTTCTACTGACCTTCATCTTAACCTAGACTCTTCTTTTCAAACAGACGTAATATACCTCGACTTTTCCAAAGCTTTCGACCGTGTTCCCCATCGCCGTCTAATAAGTAAACTTTCTTGTCTCAGTATAGACCCCTTAGCCCTGTCTTGGATTAAAAATTTTCTAACCGGTCGTATTCAGTATACTGTTGTCGCGAATAATGAATCAACCCGTGTTAATGTAGATTCCGGTGTACCGCAAGGTTCCATTCTTGGGCCTCTTTTGTTTATTATCTTTATTAATGATATTCCAGACAAAATTTCATTTACCATCTGCCTTTTTGCAGACGATTGTGTGCTTTACCATCGCATCTCATGTTGCACTGACCAAATTACACTCCAGAATGACTTGTCTAACATACATAATTGGTGTTCGCGGTGGCTAATGCAGCTTAATACACAAAAATGTAAATTCATGCAAGTTTCGTGCAAGCGCACTAACTTTTCCTTCCAGTATTCTGTGAACTTCCAACCCTTAGCCCAGGTCGACTCCTATCGTCATCTTGGCGTAATAATAACAAGTAAACTAACATGGTCTGAGCACATACAACAACTAGTCACCGCTTCAGCAAAATCACTTGGCTACATTAAAAGATCGCTTACGTCCTGCCCACTGCAAATCCGAAAGTTAGCTTACGAAACCTTCATGCGTACTAAACTTGAATATGCTTCTGCTATTTGGAACCCTCACCAAAATTACCTAATCGACGCATTAAAAGCAATTCAAAATCGCGCTGCCAGATTCATCACCTCACAATATAGTACTCGCTTAAGTATTACAAGTATCAAACTATCCCTCAACCTCCCTCCTCTAGAAATTCGCCGCAAAGTCATTCGGCTCTGCCTTCTGCACAAACTATACCATAATTTCCCGTCGCAACGCAATACCGTTCTTCTACCTCCTGCCCGTTCATCGCGTCACCTCTTTAACTCCCTATGTTTACAGCGCTTACATGGTTCAACTAACGCTTTCAACAAATCATTTTTACCTACTGCCATTGAAGACTGGAATAACCTGCCTGAATCCATAGTGCACGAACAAAACCCCTTAAAATTTAAACAGCTAATCACAAATCACTTGAAATGTTAGTTAATTTACAATTGTTGCCATTTTCTTCCACGAATATATATATTTTTTTCTTTCTGTTGACATTGTTTTTTATCATGTAGCTCACTTTCGATTTTGCTTTGTACCATTGGCAATCATGCATCTGTTGAATTGTGTTTTTGCCTCCCCCTTATGTAATACCCAGCAAGGGGCCTTTAAGGGTTCAATAAATGATGATGATGATGATGATGAGAACCGCAAATTAATTTATATTTGCTCGAATTAATTTAAATTTTTTTATAACGATAAGAACGATATGGCCACTCTACGGGTTTTCGCTGTTGCTACCATATTTTGCGTAAAATACCAGTTGGTAACATTGCCCGCGCATTGTACATCCTACCCACTCGTAAAATTGCTGATGGCTTACTTCTCGGAGGCAGGAGAGTCTTCCGCGGTCCTCGTTGATGCGGGCTACTAATGTTCGAAATTTGGAAATAAAATATGCCTCACGCTGTTTGCACTCACGTCTGTTTGAGAAACCGGACTGCAAAAGAGTTACGCTGATATTTTCAAAACTGTGGTTTGGCAGGCGCAGATGTCTAGATAAAGGTAGCTTCGGCAGTGAAGTGGCGCGGTACCGGTGATTATTGAACCGCAGCCGAAATGGCGTGTCTGTTTGGCCACAGATGTTGCAATGTTGCAATGTAGCATGTATACGGACAAGAATATATCGGAGCCAGGAGGAAATTGGTGACAAAGATTGATAGCTGGAGACCATGCTTGTTTTTTCTGACTGACTCCTACGTGTACACTGTCCTTTCTTGTTTTTTTATTTTCCTTTCTTTTTTTTCCTTTTTTTTCTTTTTTTTTTTTTTGACATGCACATACAAAGTGGTTCTGTTCACCTACCACTTGATGACCATTCAAGGAAAACGGACGAAGATGAAAGAGAGCCGACCGACCCATTAAGGGGAAATCCTTTCCTTACGCACGCCGTCACAGACCCCTCCCGCCACCGCCGCGACAATCTTGGGTGGCCCCACACGCCGAGAACTGACCAGCACGGGATTAGAACCGGATGTGGACAAACACGGACATTTGGTTTTGTTCTCAAGGTTTACAGTGGTTCTTCCTCTTTTTTATTTTTTTTTGCCCTTTTATTCTTTTCGTCTTTATTCTTCTCTTTTTTTCTTTTTTTCTTTCTTTCTTTCTTCTTTAGTTCTCTCTCACTCTCGCAAACATCTTCCAAGGCGAGAGGGACGCAGCAGCAATGAAGTTTGGAAGTTCATGTTAGTATAACTAATCCCCTGATGAAGGAAGGACCTCTCCCGAAACTGTTGAGAAATAAATATACTTATCCTTGTTGACACGCTCCAGTTGTGCCATATCCCATACCTTCAAGAAGACTAACTGGCCCATCGAATTATTACTCCCACTATATATATATATATATATATATATATATATATATATATAGTTAAATCTGGACATAAGAAAATTGAAGTCTCTGAAAAATTTCTTATAAAGAGGATTTCGTTATATGCAGGTTTAGTACAAAAATTCTGAAAATAAACGTGTAAATTAAACAAGAAGGGTACTTAATGAGAGCTAACCCAAAACACCTAGTTTACGATAAAAAAACTGCGTTATTATTGCAATAGCGATTACATGGATACACTCGGCGAGTTTTTTCCGTCGCCGCCATGTTCCGTAACAAGTCCGAATTGATAAGATGCCCCCACCTAAACTTTCACGAGCGGCTAAAAGCGCGAGCGCTGCTGAAGCATATATCAAATCAGTCAGCCCATTCCTATCACCTGGAAAATGCATAAGATAACATCTCCAGCGTGTTAGAACTGCCGTCGAATGCTCGAACAGAGAGCAAACAAACCACCCGTTTTAAACGAGAATGAAACAACACGGGGATGGTGGGGGAGGGGGGAATCGATCAAATGGCATAATGAACCTAGATTTTAAGGGCGACGGCGATCGCTGGCGCACTTGGTATCTCGGCAAGTATCAGTGCGGTTTCAATGCGAAGTGACTGTGTGAAAAAAGTACTTGTGTCTGAAGAGGCCGTATTTGCTCTCACCAGCATTTTGTAGGAGTTCCGCAATATTCAATCCAAAAGAGTTGGCTTCAGCCTTATTTCACACACCATTACAATTTTTTGCTATCGCGTTCATTGCATTGCATTTAATGTGTCATCGTGTTCCAGAACTAATCAGCTAATCGTGAAAGCTACCTGCGAACTCGCGGCGCAAGACGAAAGCGCGTGCCGAGTCGACCTCTGAAGAGCTGTCGTCCCCGTGGTCTCGAAGAGTTTCCATTAGCGGCTAATCTGACATCCCTTCGGTGGTGAGGACACGGTTGTCCAAAATTAAGAAAAGTCACAGTTTCGCCGCAAGGGCGAAGCAATGAATGCGATGGCAGCAACTTGGAATGTAATGCTGAGAAGGCAAGCAGATCGAAACGTGCAATGCGCTGCTCACGCACATATGACGCACGAAAACAATTCCCAGGATGAGAGCAAACTAACAACGTTTACTGCTTCACAATGCGCTGTTTAAACAAAAACGAGGCACGAAACATAATCATAGGTATAGATATGAGTGCGAACTAACAAATGCCCCAATCGTTACTTCGCTGTTTTTTGAAAAGCACACTCTTTTTGCAAACGGCATCTGTCCAGCAAGCGAATTAATGTTTGTGCGCCCGGCAACTAAACGCAATCGTTCCGGTCAAAGTCAAACACCTCTCTCCCCTCCCCTCTATTCGCGAGGCAAAGTACGCGTAGAAGATAAGCGCGTCGGGCATCGTGACAAGCTGGGTGCCGAGCCCGGGCAACTTTTTTTTTTCTTTCTTGAGTTTTCATATTGGGTACGTATATATACGGTGAATGACGGCTGTGACAGCCATAAACCAAACGGGACTCTGCGCATAAATGCTATGGTAATTAAAAAAAAGCAAAGCTGAACATCGTCAGGGGCCACACCATGCACGCTCACATGGCGTCGAAAACGAAGAGCGAATGACACGGACACAGATATGGTGGAAACTATTCGTTAAAGCGCCCTTCATATGCGACGCGGCCACAGATATGTAGCGCTAACTAAAGTGTGGCACTGCCAACGAGCAAAAGTAGTTCTTGTTTCTTTTTTATTTTAGTTTGGAGTGAGGGGGGGGGGGGGGTACACTCGTGCATGCACCCGTGGCGGCAAGAACGACAGCAACGCCTGCTCGTGGGGTGCAGGCCCGCCCGCTTGCTCACCTCGCGCTCACCCGTGCGCAATAAAGAGCGCTTGCTCTAAAACCCCTTGATCTCGGGAAAATAACAACACTCTCCTCCATGTCCTCGATTTTCCTCTCCCGCTTGCTGTACGGGCAGCGCGCAGGGCCATTTTTTGCCAGTGCACCGCAGAATTCAATGGAGGTGGTTTATTTGCGGCAGCTTGCGCCACAGTAGTGCTTAATTTTTCTTTAAATGGTGATAATAAAATTAAGAACACTGAGGCAACCATTTATTAAAGGATTAGCTTTTTCCGAGGTCGTATAAGTCAGGTATGCTAATTAAAAAAGTTATGGGGAGTTCTACGATGCGGATGTTTTTTTGCCACACAGTAACATGCTCTACGTTTGCATCTGATGTAGTTCCGCTTGTAGCATGTCCATCTGTGTTCGGATCTTTTTTCGTGCTTGTGCGCTAGTATACGACACAAATACTTACAGCATCACATATTGCAATGACTTTGTGGATGGTGGATCGTTTAGCCATGTGTTCATATTCTTGGCATAAAAGTAGCCTTGCGCAGTGGTCTCCAAACTGAAGAAGGTCTTTAAACGATGTCAATATGGTTAATGTCAAAAACAGTGACTCATCTACCACAATAGAAATACGAGAAAATGATTCATTAGACCTGTGTTTTCACGTTTTCATCAAAGGAACTGGCAATTCGGTGACTTGTGAGAGGAGAAATTCTGAAACAGAAATGACATCATAATCTGCGCGTCGATAGCGACCACAAAATCCTATTCGGACTGACTGATTTCGGTCAGAAGTACCCACGTGACAATGGTATAAAAGATAATGTAGTTTCTTAATTGGGAATGGAATACATGCTAATGCAGGCGTAACCGAAACTACTGGGGCCATGGTCTCCAAGAAAATGGCTCACTCGCCATCCCCATGCTATAGCTTTTTTTTTCGTTACGCTTCTATATTTCTTTATTTTTTTCCATAGGCAGGATCTCTTTCATGTTTTTCTGTGTGTTAATTCCCCCTACAAAAAAAAAACAAAATAAGTATCATTATGGAAACGAGTGCCAATTAGTGTCATCTCTATTCATCCATTCATTTGTCTTCTCCTGCAAACGTTCTCGTAAACGGATCCTAACAGTCACAAGAAGCCCATTCGAAAAGCTGCGTCGTCCCACGTAATTGTTCTTAGCGAAAGCAGACCACAGTTGTGCATTTCAGCGATTGTCGAGGTGCGTGCGAAGTGAACAAGTATGAGCTAAATATTTTATTTATTTATTTGAAGGTGTGGTTACGTGGCCGCGGTGGTCGACGGTAAAGGGACATGCATGACGAGCGTTACGGTGCAAACGCCACTGACCGAGACGGCCGAGGAGGTGGCCATAGCACTCGCGGTGGCGACCACTGAGGCCGAAGTAGTAATTAGTGACTCGCAAGCAGCGATACGCAACTATGCGAACGGTCGTGTCTCCCGAGAGGCGCTGCGAATCCTAATGACTAACGAAGACAAAATTCGGGAAAAAAATGACACTTTCGTCATATGGACCCCCGCACACACACAAACCCCGCTGGCCGGCAACGAGGCGGCGCACGCGGCGGCTCGAGCACTCACGAACCGAGCCGTTGCGAACGCCGACGCCACCTCGGGCGAAGTTCCACACGGGGGGGAGTGGGAGTGGGGGGACCGCATGACTAGTTACCACGAAATAACGCAGCACTATAAGCTAGAAAGGCGAAAGTACCCTCCGCCACACAACAGGTTAAATAAAAAACAGGCAGTTGCGTGGCGACAACTGCAAACATATACTTATCCGAATCCAGTTCTCTTTAGTCTCTGTTACCCTGATCTGTATTTAACAGAAAAATGCAAGGTTTGCGATGAAAGGGCAACACTTTCACATATACTATGGGAATGCTCGAGTTTAGATGAAAGCAACGATGAAAACCACGAAGAGGCAGTTTCGGACCGCAGGACACGCTGGGAGGGGGCTCTGCTCAGCTCCTCATTCGAACAACAACTGTGGGCCGTCCAGCGAGCCGAGGAAGCCGCCCGAGCCCAAGGGCTCGTGGCCGACGCCTAGGCCCGCCCCAAATCAACTTCGCTGGACTTCATAAATAAAGTTATTCTTCTTCTTCTTCTTATTTAGACAAACTGCAGACCAGCATTTTGGTCTAGACAGGAGGGGCATAAGAAACGTCAAATGATTCGTAACAACAACAAAAAAAACATGTATCCATACGCTAACAGAGGTCACATGTCTGTGAAACAGCAACAAAATTTAGAACACATTTATTTGAACACTCTAATCGCCAAGTAGATGACGATCCAGCGACATAGCATAATTGTCAGCCGGAAAAGTCTCATGCGGCAGGGAATTGCATTCATCAACTGTTCTGGGAAAATAACTGTATTTTAAGCATTACTTTATGCAAATATGGGCGCCAAGGATTGATAATGTTTACAGCTGGTCTTCCTAGCAGTGGCTGGCTGAATGCAACAAGGTACATTCCCAGACATAATTTTGTATAAAAACATTAAACAATTCAACTTCCTTCTTGTTTCTAACAAAGGAATTCAACATAATGGCAACTCCACTTTAAAGCAACACACGAATAGCCAAGAAAAAAATGACAGCATATCTACAAGGTGAATTATGACGAGTGGGGCGAAGCGTGCGGACGGCCAGACGGGCGGACGGATGGTTCCACACACCGACGCACAAAAGTATGGATCGAGTGATGGACGCTTCGTCCCACTCATCATCATTCACTCCGTGGATATGCTGTGACACGGTTTTTATTGACATCCAATGCAATGCAACTGGCTACCACGATGACACGGGGCATATGACCCACGGCACTAGGAGCTTCGCCCCTAAAAAACACAACTGTTGATGAGCAGGCCCAAACAATATTTCAAATGCAGCATTCGGTGATGCTTTGATACGAGCAATAAGAAAGGTGCCTTACCTTGCAAAGTACATTGTTTTTTGTCGGAACGAAGTTACCAAGTTTTTTTGGCCGATGTTGTGCAGCCACTGCTGCTTGTGCAAGCTATCGCATTTACCTTAGGTATCATACAAATGCGTAATCGTTATCACTGTTGTTGCAGTCATAAGCGCAACGGCACGGCTTAACGTCCGCACAAAGTAAAGAACACAAAGCGGCCGCTATGTTTGTTACACAGAGCATCGACGAAAAACAGTGCGAGCAAAAAAAGAAAAAACACAAGCAAAGCGCAATATCCACGCGTCTCCAAAAGCAACCGCGAAGGAGACCAATCATCGTGCATAAAAAATGTCGGAGACCGGGAGGACGCGAAGGTAGAGAGGAGGTAGAGCGTGCGCCGACAAGTACAGTGGATGGCGGCAATTTCACAAGATTAAGGAGCTTTAGCTTTCTCTCGCCTGGTGCACAATGCATGCCGCGCCGCTTCACGCTTTGTTGACGGCGGGGCAGCCACGAAAAATGCATGCTCATAACAAAAATGCAGAGCGAAATTCCTCGATTGTCCGTGGGAAAAATTTGTTATATCAAGGTTGTCTCCCGCTGTTACTTTGTTACATGGAGGTCGCAAATACATGTGATTCTATGAAGCAACGACAGGGAATATAAAAACTTCATTATATCGAGGAATTCGATATATGAAGGTTCGTTATAAGCAGGTTTAACTGTTTATATATATATATATACACATAGTCAAGTAGATCCTCCGTGAGAGGTCACAACGTGGTTTATTTCGACGTTTCGGCCTAGAGTCTGGCCTTCATCTGGCCTTCATCAGAATCCTGATGAAGGCCAGACTCTAGGCTGAAACGTCGAAATAAACCACATTGTGACCACTCACGGAGAATCTACTTGACTACTTGCAACGCTACTGCCACTCAACCACCATGCTTGCCTATATATATATATATTGTTACGGTTAAAGTCGAAGGGTGTTTATTAGCAGGGTGGAGTTGATGGTTCGGTAGTAATGGCGTCGGTCTCTGAGCCCATTTACGTCTTCCTCCTCTTCTCCTCTCTCGGATGATACCCGTTGCATTTCCCGGCTCCCAGACGAAGCCAGCTGGGCGAGTATAAATCATTCTAAATGTTGAGGGTGAAACCGTTTAAGGCGGGCAACATGTACCAGCTGGGTCCGGTTTGATTGACGGCCAGCTGATGTCAGCCGTGCTACCACGTATGTCAAATCGCTCAAGCGATCAACAATGACGAATGGGCTACTGTACTGAGGTAAAAACTTTCCGCATAGGCCCCGTTTACGTTGTGACGTCCACAACCACACAAAGTCTCCTTTGCAGTATAATACAGACCAACGGCGGCTGTCATAGCTTTCCTTTGACCGGTGTTGCGAAGCCACAGTACGAAGACGAGCAATACGCCGGGCTTCTTCGGCTAGGCAGAGTGTCCTGGAGACAGAGTAGTCGCTATGGAAGTCAAATAGTAGAATAGTGTCGATGCAGCTTAACGGTGAACGTGCGTAAAGGAGGTAAAAAGACATTGGTTGTCTCATGTTTGGCCGTGTTATACGCATAAGCAATGAAGGGGAGAACGTCGTCCCAGTCCTTGTGGTCAGACGATACGTACAAGGCCAACAAGTTAGTCAGAGTTCTGTTCGTACGTTCTTACGAGCCCATTCGTCTGAGGGTGATACGGGGATGAATGGCGGAACTGCGAATTGCACAGACGAACGAGTTCTTCAACAGCGTCCGCAACGAACTGACGACCACGATCACTAACGATCACTCTGGAAGCGCCATGCCGAAGAATAATGATTCTAAGCAAAAACGTGGCCACGCATGCCACTGTCGAGGATGGTATCGCTGCAGTTTTTGCGTAACGAGTTAGATGGTCGACGCACACTATCACCCATTGATTGTTGTTAGACGAGCAGGGAAATAGGCGCAAAAGGTCGATACCAACTTGATCAAATGGTAGATGAGGAGGTGGGAGCAGATGGAGAAGACCTGGCGGAGAAGTCATAGGCCGCTTGTATCGTTGGCATTGTTCGCAGCTTGCGACATAGTGCTTGACTGTGTCCCGCATTCTGAGCCAGTAAAAGCGCTCTTGTGTCCTATTCAAAGTTCCAATGAACCCCAAATGACCAGCTGTCGCATCGTCGTGCATAGCCTAGAGTATGTCAAATTGTAGGCTCTGAGGTACGACTAGAAGGAAGCGTGCGCCTTTAGCCAAATAATTTGTCTAGTATAGAAGGCCGTCACAGACACAAAAGCGGCCGTTGGCTTGAGGGCGCGATGCCGCGGCAAGTAATTGCTCCAAGTTAATATCAGCCTCTTGTTCTTTCTTGAAAGTACTCAAGTCTGAGAATGTGGAAGAAATGGAGGCAAAACAGTCGTCAAAACTGTCTTCTTCACACTCGGTCGTCTTCAGGGGAAGGCGGGAGAGACAGTCAGTATCTGCGTGGCGGCGCCAGACTTGAACGAGATGACGAAGTTTTACTCCTGAAGTTGAAAAGCCCAACGTGCCAGTCGATCATTCCGGTCGCGAAGATTCACCAGCCAGCATAAAGCGTGATGGTCGGTAACGATAGTGAACGGACGACCATAGATATAATGTCGAAATTTGTGTACCGCAAAAACAACTGCCAAGCATTCTTGTTCTGTTACGGTATAGCTGCGTTCAGCTTTGTTGAAAGAGCGACTGGCATAAGCCACTACGTGCTCAGCTCCTTGATGACGCTGCACAAGTACAGCACCGATGCCGATGCCACTAGCATCAGCATGCACTTCGGTAGGCAAGGACGCATTGAAGTGACGCAGTATGGGCCCCGACGTTAGCAGAAACTTTAGCTGGTGGAATGCATCGTCGCAAGCTGAAGTCCAGTTGAAAGGGACGTCCTTTTGAAGGAGACATGTTAGGGGATGCACCACGTCAGCGAACCTCGGAACAAAACGACGAAAATAAGAGCATAGGCCCAAGCAGCTCCTCAATTCCCGCACTGATTTTGGTGGTTCGAAAGAGTTGACGGCCTCGATTTTTCGTGGGTCTGGCCTTACTCCATTTTGGTTAACGAGGTATCCAAGTACTATAGTCTGTTTCACCAAAACGACATTTCTTAGAGTTTAGGATCAAGCCGGCCTTTTGTATGCAATCCGAAACAAGACTGAGACGTCTGTTATGCTCATTCAGTGTGCTGCCAAAAAATCACCACATCATCTAGGTAGCACAAACGAATTTCCCATTTAAGTCCTCGAAGTATTGTGTCCATAAATCGTTCGAATGTTGCCGGTGCATTACAAAGACCGAACGGCATAACATTAAATTCATAAAGGCCGTCAGGTGTCACAAAGGCCGTTTTCTCTTTGTCGTTTGGACGCATGGGTATTTGCCAATACTATGATCGCAAATCCAGCGACGAAAAGTAGGCAGCGGAATGCAGGCAATCAATGACGTCATCAATTCTAGGAAGTGGATACACATCTTTTTTGGTGACCGTATTTAGTTTTCTATAATCAACGCAAAAGTGCCATGATCCATCCTTTTTTCTTGCTAAGATCACAGGCGCTGCCCACGGACTAGATGACTCTTGGACAACACCTTTCCGCAACATATCGGTAACCTGTTCAGCTATCACTGCCCTCTGTGTCGACGAAACGCGGTAAGGTTTTTTACGAACGGGGTGTGCAGATCCAGTGTCAATTCTTTGATGAGCACGAGAACGCGGTAGTGAAGTCTCTGTGTCACCTTTTGTGAAATCGAACACCGAAAGATGTGTCATAAGGACACGTGCAAGAGCGTGGCGTTCATGCGAGGGTAGCAACTTGCTGATCATTCTTAAGATCTCTTCTTCAGAACTGCTTCTCTGGGGGTTCGCTTGTTTCAGACTGCTGCTCTTCGCTTAAAAAGGTGATAGTGCCGTACGTGATTTCGTCGAACTCTGCAAGCTTCATGTCACGTGGAAAAATAGCAGGCACCGAAGAACAATTGAAAGCCCATAAGCTTGAGGCGCCATTCACAACTACCACAAGAGAACGAGGCACAAGTACATTTTTCTTCACGCAACCCGTGGCAAGTGCTTGAATTTGCGCGTCAAACCATAAAAGGTCAGCAACAGCAAGATTAACACGAACACGTGATAAAGACCACGGCGCTAAAAGAGAATCATTCGACATGACGAAACAGTTTTTCCCCGGTAAAAATGTCTCAGCAAGCGTAGACAAAAGCACGTTATTCACCGTAATTTCGCCTGTGCCACAATTAACGGAAGCACCACAATCCTGAAGAAAGTCGATCCCAAGAATCACATTATGAGTACACCGCGATGATACTAAAAATTCCGTGACAAGATATTCGGCACCAAACAAAACACTTGCAACACAAATACCTAGAGAAACGAGGCACTCTTTGCTGACACCACGAAACGACACACCACCACTCCATGGGAACACAACCTTCCGACCAAGTCTTTCCTTGAATGTGGCACTCATGACGGAAACCGTACCACCAGTATCCACTAACGCAGTTGCAGGCACACTATCAATTGACACACACACTTTGTTTTGAAACATCATAATCGGAAGAGGAGCAGTTTGCAGAGACGGAGACCGGCCGGCGACCTTACCTCCATCGGCCGCGCCAGCTAGTTTCCCGATGGAGGCAGTGGTGTAGAACGTCGATGGTGACCGGCGTGAGCGACTGGTTGGTGGTGTCAGGCTGCGGTCTGATGCTGGCGAGTCACTCCTTCTGTTAAAATGGCGGCAGAAATTCCTAGGTGGCGAGCCTATAGCGTTTGTTGCGCGATGTTCTGTGGGCCAATGATCATCGTTGACACCTTCAAAGTTAGGCACAGTCAGTGGTGGGCCATACCTCGTCTGGCGGCAACGGTGACAAAAACGAGAGATGTGTCCTGTCGCACCGCAGCTGTAGGAAACAGGTGAAGGGCGACCGACGTTGTAGACTTCGGGATAAGCTGCCCTCGGACGCTGCCACTGTACCACCGCGGCGGGGCGGTGATCCTTTGTACATTGGTGACATTCTGACTCTTCCACCTCTCCAGAAGTTCCTCTTCGGTCAGGCCAAGCAAATCAGCACCAGATACCACTCCAGGGGTTGTGTTCATTGATCTGTGTGGTGTTACAGTGATTGGAGTCACCAAAAGTTGAAAGATTTTCATCATCATCATCATCAGCCTGACTACGTCCACTGCAGGACAAAGGCCTCTCCCATGTTCTGCCAGTTAACCCGGTCCTGTGCTTGGTGCTGCCAATTTATACCCGCAAACTTCTTAATCTCATCTGCCCACCTAACCTTCTGTCTCCCCCTAACCCGCTTCCCTTCTCTGGGAATCCAGTCAGTTACCCTTAATGACCAGCGGTTATCCTGTCTACGCGCTACATGCCCTGCCCATGTCCATTTCTTCTTCTTGATTTCAGCTATGATATCCTTGACCCCCGTTTGTTCCCTAATCCACTCTGCTCTCTTCTTGTCTCTTAAGGTTACACCTACCATTTTTCTTTCCATTGCTCGCTGTGTCGTCCTCAATTTAAGCTGAACTCTTTTTGTAAGTCTCCAGGTTTCTGCTCCGTAGCTAAGTACTGGCAAGATACAGCTGTTATATACCTTCCTCTTGAGGGATAGTGGCAGTCTACCTGTCATAATTTGAGAGTGCTTGCCGAATGTGCTCCACCCCATTCTTATTCTTCTAGTTACTTCAATCTCGTGGTTCGGTTCTGCGGTTATTACCTGCCCTAAGTAGACATAGTCTCCCCCTAAGTAGACATAGTCTGAAAGATTTTGTAGCTTCTCAAACTGTTCTTTTTCTCAAATTTCAAGGAGGAGGTCTCCGCTGGCCATTTTGGTAACATTGTACCTGGCCCCAAGAGTTTCTGTAAGACACCTGGCTACTACAAAGGGGGATACTGTTCTGGTTTGCTTGTCACTTTTCTCACTATGTACGACATGAAAATGGGGAAGTGTTTTTTTTTTGAACGGTTGAAAAAGTCCAAGTCTTCGGTGCGTACACGCTTTAAGGCGGTACGATCATTGAACATAGGAAAAGCTCTATGCATCAGTGTTTCATTTTCTTCAGAAGCGTTGGCGGCCACCAACCACAGATTTTATTGATGATTGATTTGTGGGCTTTAACGTCCCAAAACTACCATATGATTATGAGAGACGCCGTAGTGGAGGGCTCCGGAAATTTTGACCACCTGGGGTTCTTTAACGTGCACCCAAATCTGAGTACACGGGCCTACAACATTTCCGCCTCCATCGGAAATAGCACCAACCACGGAGCCCAACGAGGGGACGCTACAAGTTTGCGGATGCTAAAACCTGCAGACGCCAACCGTACAACGCAACTATAACCTGTGAGGGTGCTGACACCCTCCCTGTAAAGTTGGCTGCGCCGCGTGGCGCACGTGTCTCGCCCCAAGGCTTTGTTTCGATGATGACCACCGCCGGGCGATAGATGGCGTTGTGTTCGCTTTGAGTACCACTGTTGGTAGAGTGGTAGCGCCGGCGGTGGCCCCTGGCAGAAGGCAGGCCTTGGTGGTGGGCGAGAGTTGAGCCAGCCTCCTCTGCGCGTGGCGGCTGCCGCGAACGGTTGTCTGTAGCGTGGGTCCCCGGTGCTAGGCACCGCGGGCTTCGCGCCGGGGTCCCACGTGGAAAGTCAGGCGTTGGCGACGCCGCCTTGGGTATGTGTTAGTGTGTTGGGTGTGTTAGTGTGTGTTTATCAAGTTATTGTGTGTTTAGTGTGTCACTGCGTTATGTTGTTTGTATGGTAGCGTGTTAATTAAAATTGATGTAACATTCGGCGGACGATATCGTCATCTAAATCAGTTAATAAATGTATGTATGTTGTGTGCTTTGTACCGACCGCGTCTGCTGTGTCCGTTCACTCCAAGAGCGTGGCGTGGCGATGCGCTCGTTCGCCTCGCCGAGACCCCAGAAACCCAATACGCCTATACCAAGGTAGGCTATTTGCACAGGGTTAACCCTAGCCGCCAAGAAGTTTGGAAGTAAACGGAAGAAAGTAGAAGACAAGACAGATGAAAAGTGAGAGCTAAAAACGAAGATGAAGGGAAAGAGAGATAGGAAAAGACGACTGCCGATTTTCCCTGGGTGGGTTAGCCCAGGGGTGCCATCTACGTGAAACCGGGGTCAAAGGGGCGTGTTGCCTCTGCCGGGGGCCTTAAAGGTCCAATCACCCAGCGAAGGCCGTCTCACTTGCAACAAAAGCAATAATCGTGAACTATTGTTGCGGAAAAAGTTACAATCTTTTCTGGGCGACAAGCGATTTCTTTCTGGTTTTCCAGAAACCTGCTACGTTATGGCGATGAATGGCCCTTAGTGACAGCAAATCTTGTCGTCGTGGCTCGAAAATTGCGTGCATGTGGTTGGGCCTTAAAGTTGCGTATTTGCAGGAAGCAACTCGACTGCCGGCGCGAGAAGTTTCGTGACCTTTGCTCACTGTGCACTTGTCAGCTGTGATGTCTCTACACACTCATCGTTAGTGAACCCCGCTGTGGCGCATTGATAGTTAAAAAAGACCGGGTACGTGTTGCTCACAGATAGAAAAAAAAAGTACATGGTGCGTGGCAGGAGGCGAAGAGGGGGCTGAAGCGAGACAAGGTGGCCGAGGGGAGTCGGCATGATAATAAAAAACGGAAGAGATCCAAAAGGCAAGGAGGCACCGCGTGTCGGTTAGTGGGACTGCAGTGAACAAATGTAAGGAGTGTGTTTATTACGCCAGGAGAAAAAAAATCGAAATTTTGACTGAAGTAAATGGTGCGTTTAATATGCCACTGCGTTGACTGTGCGAGTAAATACAGTATATACAGTATTTTTGTTCATTTGATACGACCTGAGGACAGTGGTACATGTGTGCACCACATTTTATGCCCTGCTACAAGGACAGTCGCACATATAGGTAGCAATTTCTCAGGATATATTGTGCAGATTTTCATGGAACAGCGCAAAACATATAAAATTATCTTAAATGTTGTTCTGTAGATTTTGAGAAAGAATTTCTATTTTTAAAATGATGTCCAACGAAGGGTTGGTCAATTAAAAGAGCAGAACAAGCCGCGAGAAGAGATGGCAACAATCACTGCTCCAACTGTGGCCTGGAAACGCCGATTGTGGAACCCGAGGTCGAATGTGGGCCAAATGCAGCAAGAAATGCATGAAAACAGGAGCTGTCCGACAAGCTCGGTCCCCTGTCTGCTCTCCTGGGGCGCAATCACTTGCTCCCTTCAATGCTGTGCCCCCACCTCAGTTTCCCTTACTGTTTGCAGCACCACTGACCTAGGATGCTCTGGGAAACCTGGGCAGCAATCTTGACCAGGGAGAGGGGCTTTATCCTGCAATGAGAAAAATGAGGAGCTCCCCATTGTTGTGTTGTTGGTTCAAATGTTTCCACGCTCAATAATGTGTTGTACTAATAATTATGTGTCAATTAACATAACTTATGTTACCGACAATAGCAGCTTAATGGAGAGCGAATGGGAAGCAGTTGGTACTAACCCATAGGTAACAACAGCACAAAGTAAACACAGACACACAGGACCAGCGTGAACTGCCAACTGCTTAGTTTATTGCAAGGGATGTACACATACATAGAAACGGAAAATCTCGAGAGGGGACTACATACAAAACCTTCTGGTAGCGCCTGCATCGCGATAAACATATCCTTTGCCAGTACTAAATTGTTTAAAAGTTCCCAACATCCCGTGGAAGTGACTATATTTGGCAAACAAAACATTACCTCGACAACCGTCTGCGCGAACATGCCAACAACCTCAAGGCAAAAAATGGCAGAAATAGAGCCCTTCACTGTGCTAAGTGCAGAAGCGTGCCTCGTTTTCACGAAGAACAGGTGCTTCACACGTACAAAAAATAGGCTGCCTGTGAAATTTATGACACTTTCACAATGAAATGTAAAGATAAAGATGCATTAGCATATCCTCGATTATTCTAACAAACAAGGAGTGTATCTATTCCGAAAACTAATCTCTTACGAATAAACAATATTGGACACAGACAGACACCACTAGCAGATCTCATTTCTTTTCGTCCCTCTCATTTTCAGTTTTTGTGCATGCCCCTCCAAGCAGTTGGCCCTCAGCGTTGGTCGTTTGTGAATTCTCATCCGTGTTCATTTCGCACTGTTTATGACTACGGATAACAGCAGGAGAGAAAGATGAAAGCTTGCGATGATAAAATAAGATGAAAAATCAAGCCTGGAAGAAGACAAGTCCACTTCTTAATACACACAGCCCTTGTTGACGAATTTTTTGTGACGTTCCTCATGTTGCTTATTTTTTACTTATGATGGACCAATACGTTTCGTGCCAGTATTCTCCACAACGATCAGGTTCGAGGATGGCCATGTGCCCTTTCCCTCGGAAAAGGTTTCTGCCTGTGGGCCTGGCCCGGAATTAGTGTAAATTGCACAGTTCCAGAGGCTACAGAAAAAGTGGCAAAGCAGCAAGAAAGCCACCAGAAAAAAAAAAGAAACTCACTTGTTTTCAAATTCCGAAATGAAGTTCTCGTACATCTGAAATACAGGAATACAGATTAAAATTTAACACTGATACGCGAATCTGGTGTTGAGCAGAAAGCGAGCGCGACTAGAAATCAGCACCCAGAACCGAATAGTGTGCCTCTTGAAGGATGTACAACTTATTTCTACAGTGGTACAGCCTCTGCAGCCCCACTTCCTTTTCTTACATACAACACAGTAACATTTCACTGGAAAAGATGGGAAACGGTGTCTGGCTGCTCCTGTGCAACTGTGAAGCTGCCCTACTTCACTGATTAATGCAGAACATTGATAAGTTCATGAGCTTCGTCAACTTACCAGCAGCAGAATGCATAAATTGCCTACTTTCTAATATAAACGATTGTCCTCATGCAAGTAATTAAAAAATACATTCGTTTTTTATTAATCAGTCTTGACAATGTCGTTCTTGTGACGTCGTCCTGCTGCATTCCATGGCCGGCTGTTCAAAAGACAAGCACAGAGACGTGCTATCTTTTTTTTCCGTTATCTAGATATCACAAAAGTCATGTGATCATTCTGAATGTATATCTTTCATGACGAAACATTAAAGAGCGTTCTTCCTTGGTCACAATGTAACAAGTGTCAGTCCCTCACGAGCTTGAATGTTGTAGCTATAACCAAATATCTTTGCCTCATTATTGAGTACATGAACAAAAACAAGTGGAGCATGACTGTACTAAAAATTATTCATCAAAAAAAAAGTGCACTATCTAAAAAAAAGGAAACCGTGCATAAAGAGCTGTCATACTAAGCTGCTAAAACAATTCGAAAAAGTTGTTTCTAGAAGAAACCACTAAGGCACTTGGAACAAGAAAAACAGAACTTTTCAAGACACACACAGAATAGTAATTCAAACAAAACAAGGTTTGTTGCAGTTAAACTTTCCAGCAAATCTTTTTGTGCAGAGGCATTTGCTGCACTATTATATAGACCTAAAGCAACAAACTTACAAACGTAGTGATGATCATTAAATACAAATTAAAAATATATCATAAAAGAATTGCAGTACTGTCTTCCACAGTCAAACCCCACTACAATAGAGCTACACAGGACACTCGAAAAATGTTGGCAGTTTAGGTTTATAATCTGTGGTGTGGATATTTATATCTATGCATAACTCCTATTATTCGTCGTAGAACCTTGACTATGTTTTTTTGTTTTACTTCCTAGTATGTTCACTATTTACTTCCATTTTCATTGTGTAACACTGAAATACTGTAATGATTGATTATCTTAACATAGTTAAAATTAAAACCAAGGGTCCCACAGTAGTTGCCAGACTTTTGGACCCTCATCTGCATACTACTAATCATGAGCCTTTGCATCTTGAATGCATAATGAACTGAAACTAAAGTGATGGCCCTCACTTGCAATTTCTGACATTGGCAACTTCCAAGGGAGCACGATGCCTAAAACAGTACCACACCGCCTATAAGTCAACAAAGCAAACAATTTCAAAGGCTTATTAACTGCCCTATTGAACAGAGACTGGACGCGTGCAGCTGTTCTGTCTCTCATTCATCTTTGCCAATGGGCCTTTTAAATAACTAATGTTAACCAACTTGGTGCCTTGCATGATCAGTCTCACCTGAAAGAGACCAATCTGTATCTTGGGGCTGCAGACAAAGGTGAGCAGTTTGAGGGTCAGCTGGTGCCACAGCCTGCAATCAAAACACGCAACTTCGGCATTATACAGGCACATCCATGCTCATCCACATTTTCTCCTTCCGCCGTTGGAATGGGAGCAAATAATAGTGTTTTCATAAAAAAACCTAGCTGCAATAAGTGAAAATACGTCAGTTGACAAATTGCTATGCCTCTCAAAAACATATGCACTATAAAGGAGCACTGACACAACAGTATTGCACCTTTTCTTTCTTTTTTGAATGACCTATGACCCACCTAACATGGCTGGAAAGCTTGTTTCCATGAGTGCGCGACAGTTATTTATTTAGAAACATTTTCAGAGCACCCAGTTGCTTTTCGGTTTCAAAGAGCACAGAACTGAGTAGGCGCAGTTCTGGTAGCACGGTGAACATGGCTGGCCATGTGACCACACAAAACTGTGCCGCGGTACCCATGAGGTCACGAGGTCGTGACATGGACGAAGAGAGCAGACTGGGTGGACAGGTAAAACTGTTTATTGGGCCGCACTTGTGGCCACGTAAAAAGAAAGTCAGATTACAGTAAGACACACTGTCATTGATAGCAGCGAACAGACCATCGGCCAACGATCAACTGATAAGCGGCAAATCACAGCGGCATTTATACATGTTGTTGTGACTTCTAGCTTCGTATCCCACCGCTGCCACCAGTTGTTCCGGCTCTCGGCGCTGTTCTCCAGTAGTCACTCCGAATCCCAGCGCTGAGCACCCGTTGTTGCCGACCCGTGTCTACCCGGTCTTTTGTGGTAGCGTGGTGTAGCTTTGGGTTGAGGAAACGAACGCCCATAAGATGGGGATATGAAAAACAAACAGGTTTATGGCACTATTTACAATTATTTACAGCATAGAGATTAGGAGTTCCCAAACCACGAGCGTGGTGGTTGAACCGTTACATGGTTTAGAGCGACGTCCAGCACTCTGCAGCGTCTTTTCAAACCCTGTCGGGCTCCTCCTCCTTGATTGGAACGTCAATCACACACACACAAGACACCACCCACAGGGCATAATTCAGTAGCACATGGTCCGCCGAATAGTTATTGTCCCTCTTGACGCAATGCTCTCAGGAGAGGGGAGATGGGGTTCCTTCCCGGAACAATTTGGCGGTTGGGTTGCTTCTTCCGCCTTTCCCAGGAAGGGCAGACAAGGAACAAACACTTGAATCGCGGAGACACGACCTGTGCGGTTGGTCTGCTTCGCCGTCTCGCTAAACAAGCCGGCCCGGAGGAGTCGCTTGTAGGGACATTGGCCAAAGCTACCTTCTAATCTGTCTTCTAATCCCTTTGTCGCTCCCTGCCACTGGACGCTGGTTCTGAGAGAACTGGGGTTCCAGGCGTGGGAGCGCTGCCCGGCTACGTTTCTCAGCGACAGCATGGTGTCTACTGACGATGGTCATAACAGCTTCCCCCTCGCCAGATAAGTCACGGAGGGTAGCAGTCCCCTCTGCTGCACGAAATTGCGACTGAAGGGTCCATAGTGTAATGCCAGGAATTCGCCTTCGCTTGTCGCATGGTCTGGGTAATTGCCGACAACTTCGACAGCGTCTTTGAAACTCGACCACATGCACAAGCAAGCACTCGGCCCCCTTCGAATAAACCAAGCCAAAAGAGAGATGGAAAACCAATTTTCATTGCTAGCTTTACCAAAAGCTCTCACTTAGAACTCACTTGCCCTGAGAAACCAGACGTGCTACCTTACACATTTCACATAATATGCACGAAAGAAAACAAAATATCAATTTTGATACATCAAGAGCACCCCTAGATAGTTCAGAAAGAGCGACTGAGCGCATCAGCGTTTCCATTCAATTTGCCCTTTTTGTACCTAATGTCAAAATGATATTGACACGTATGTACTGGTGGACCAAAACGACGATAAGGGGATTTGGCGGACACCAGGTAGTGGAGCTCTGGCTGATTGAAGATAAAGAAGGCAATCTTGCTGTTTGGCTGCTGAGAGTGGCTGTGTCAATGTTTACCTGCCTTTGGTTCGCGCTGTACCGCGACACTGGTGGAAGTGCTGGGACGCAACCCTACCTAATGCTCCATACTCCCACTGGGAGCTGTTGATCTAGCTCGGACGCATTGTCAACCATTGCAACTCCCGTGCACCGGTTCAGTCAGCGGCTGATAGACCTCGCTCCAGAGTTCGCGTCTTCCACGGAACCTCGGAAGTGCCGATTACTTCTCCAAATGGCCAACGCCAGTCCGCAACCGGCGCCCCAAGGCCCCCCGCCAACACAGCCTTCACAGGTAACCATCTTTCAACCGCTGGTTCCCTATCACTTTAGTAGCGGCGCCCATGAAGACGTGGACGACTGGCTTGAGCACTACGAGCGTGTCGCCAAGATTAATCTGTGGCCTGAACAAGAAAAGCTCTCACGCGCCTATTTCTACCTTGATGGCATTGCGAAAATTTGGTATGAGAACAAAGAAGCCAGTCTGTTAACTTGGGGCGACTTCCGACAACAGCTTGTCGATACGTTCAACGATGTCGATCGACGCGACCATGCGCAGCAGCTGTGTGGAGCTACGGGTTCAAAAACCCAATGAAAGTGTTACTATGTTTGCTGAAGATATGACTCGTCTTTTTCGTCGAGCTGACCCGAACATGAGTGAAGATAGGAAGTTGAGCTACCTCATGCGCGGCGTTAAGGAGCAACTTTTTGCCGGGCTACTGCGCCACCCTCCAAGTACCGTAGTTGACTTCATCAAGGAGGCTACGGCTATCGAGCGGGCGCTCCATCAACGATGCAGGCAGTATCATCGAATGTCTAGAAGCGCCCCAATCAATGCTGCCGCTATACCTGAGGATCAAAGCTCCCTGCGAGACCTCATTAGGGAGATAGTTCGCGAAGAACTGCAAAAGTTCCGGAATCCAGTTGCTCAAACCCCCGTTGCATCCGTCGCTGAACTGGTACGCGATGAAATCCGCCACGCATTTTCTACCGCTGGTCCTGGTGACGAGCACCATCCCATGAGCTATGCCGATGCTCTGCGATGTTCACCATCTGGTACATCGCCACCATATCACCCAGTGCCGACGGCCCCTTGGTCACGGCGGCAAGAGCAGACCCTGAGCCGACCACCAAGCCAACCGACATACCACCAGGCGTCCACAGCAGCACCATGGACATCGTCGCAAGAAGGGAGGCTCAGACGTCCACCGCTCCGAAGAACAGACGCATGGCGCACAATCGATCGACGTCCACTATGCTTTGACTGCGGAGGTGCAGGTCATATTGCCCGTCATTGCTGGCACCGCAGTGATTCGTTCCGCCCTCTTCGAACATGGTCTGACGATCGACGTGCGAACGAAGAATACATACCACGACAGGAGGACGCCTCTTTCCATAGAGCCCGTTCTCACTTTTACGAATACCGTACTTTTGACGAGGAGGCAATACCTACCCGCCAGCCCGGTTTAAGACGTCAATCCCGCTCTCCTTCTTCCGCTCATTCACCTTCGTCACACCGACGTACCTCAGCGGACCTTAATGCAAGAAGGTCACCCAGCCCGCGACGAGGAAACTGAGGGCGGTGACCTCCGGGTGTAAGGTTGCAGGCCATGAAGATGACGACGAAAAGCCCCCATTACACGACGCTGTAAATCCGACAAGACGTGAGAGCGACGACATTGTGACCGCTGACCTGAGTGTTTTTCTTGACGGCCAAAAAGTAACAGCCTTAGTCGACACCGGTGCCGACTTTTCTATTATTAGTCAGGACCTCGCCAACCGCCTTAAGAAAGTGATGACATTGTGGACAGGCCCTCAAATAAGGACCTCTGGAAGATAATGCCCTCTGGAAGATGCACAGCGAGAATTGACATAGGAGGTTCTTCTTTCCTTGCGTCGTTTGTCGTTCTCGCCGCATGCTGCAACGATGTAATTATTGGTATGAACTTCTTACGAGAGTACGGCACCGTCATCAATATCCCAGACAGTTTGATTACATTCCGCAACAGTTTGGGCGCACCTGATTGTACTTAGGCGTGACCAAACCAATTGCGTCTAACTGATGACGATGTGGTTCTCCCTCCTCGGTCATGCACGTTTGTTTCTGTGGCAGCCGCTGTCCAGTTTGACGGCGAAAGAGTAGCAGACCGAATAACCTCGCCCCTCTTCACACACCGCATTTCCATCGCAAGAGGTAGCGTCAGTGTCGCCGCTGGACGCACCGACTTGCTTCTGACAAATTTTAGTGATGAGCGCCGGCACCTACCAAAAGGCATGGCCGTCGCTTACTTCGACGATATCACAGACGCAGAAGGCTGCTTGGCAGTAGTCAACAAGGCGCCAAAACTTGATTCGACACCAGTTCTTGACATTAGCACTACTTTGCCAAAAACGAGCGAAAGAGGCTTCTTGAGCTACTGGCCGAATTCAAAGACTGCTTTTCGACAACATTAAGAGTTGGCCGCACGCCTCTAACCAAGCATCGGATAATTACCGAGGACATGGCGAGACCAATTCACCAAAACCCTTATCGCGTGGCTGCAAAGGAACGCGAAGTGATACAAGAGCAAGTCGACAAAATGCTAGTTGACGTCATTCAGCCCTCAAAAAGCCCATGGGCGTCACCTGTAGTCCTCGTTAAAAAAAAAGATGGCAGCCTGCGCTTCTGTGTAGATTACCGAAAACTCAATCAGGTGACAAAAAGAGATGTGTATCCACTTCCTCGTATAGATGACTCTCTCAACAGACTTCGACATGCTTGTTACTTTTCATCGATGGACTTAAGGAGTGGGTATTAGCAAATCGAGGTAGACCCAAGAGATTGCGAGAAGACTGCTTTTGAGACACCAGATGGCTTATATGAATTTAAAGCCTTGCCCTTTGGTTTATGTTCAGCGCCTGCTACCTTTCAAAGACATGGATACCGTACTTTCTGGGTTGAAGTGGAAAACCTGCTTGGTCTACCTTGATGATGTCGTAGTTTTTGCCGTAACATTTGACCAGCACCTTAAAAGACTTGAGGCAATTTTACAAGCCATACGCTCTGCGGGCTTGACGTTGAAGCCTGAAAAGTGCCACTTTTGCAATGAAGAGCTGCCATTTCTTGGCCACGTTGTCAGTCACGCAGGCGTTCGTCCTGATCCTGAAAAGATCGCAGCTGTTGCACAGTTCCCGGTGCCGACTGATAAGAGAGCTGTCCGACGATTCCTCAGTGCGTATTATAGGCGATTCATCGTGGACTTCGCACGCATCGCATCCCCGTTGACCCGCCTCACGAGAGAAGACGTTGCTTTCTAATGGAGCAACGAAGAGGGAGCTGCTTTTAAGAACCTCCGCCAGCGACTACAGACGCCTCCAGTGCTTGCCCACTTTGATGAGAAAGCCCCAACGATGCTACACACTGATGCCAGCAACATTGATTTGGGAGCTGTGCTTGTGCATCTGCAAGGGGGCACAGAAAGAGTAATCGCCTATGCCAGCCAAACACTAACACGCGCTGAGACTAATTACTCCACGACTGAGAAGGAATGCCTCGCCGTGGTATGGGCGGTCACAAAAATTCACCCGTATTTATACGGCCGCCTTTTCAATGTCATCAGCGACCACCACTCACTGTGTTGGTTGACAAATCTTAAAGATCCTACCGGGAGATTAGCGCGCTGAAGTCTCAGGCTGCAGGAGTATACGACATGACTGTCATACACAAGTCAGGAAAGCGCCACATGGACGCCGACTGTCTATCCCGCTCACCCATTGAATCGGCAACTCTATCCGATGAGGAGGAAACATCATTTCTCGGTGTGCTTGACTCAACCGCTATTGCACAGCAACAACATGGCGACCCTGAGTTACTTGCCCTAATTAATTACCTGGAGGGAAGATCTCAGAAGGCACCAACTGCTTTCGTAAGAGCGCTGTCATCATTTTGCTTACAGGAGTACTATACAAAATAAACTTCTCTTCGACAGGATCTGCGCATTTGCTCGTCATCCCAGCAGCCCTTCGCTCCGAAGTACTCGAAGCATGCCACAACGAGGTGACTTCAGGCCACTTAGGTTACACAAGAACGTTGGCCAGAGTACGGCAGCGCTACTTCTGGCCAAGACTGACCGTAGCCGTAAAACACCATGTTCGTACTTGCCTCGACTGCCAGCGACGGAAGTCACCGCCGACTAAACCAGCTGGCCTCCTGCGGCCCGTGCAGGTCCCAAGAACACCATTCGACCAGATTGGCACGGATATTTTGGGCCCACTTCCTTATGCTGAAACAAAGGCTATCCAGAGAGGTACAGCAGCGGAGGTGGCACAATTTTTCATCGAGAACGTTGTCCTGCGGCATGGTGCACCAAGCGTCGTAATCACAGACAGAGGAACCACATTTACGGCAGCTCTTTTGGAACAAGTCCTCTTGCTGCATCACCAATGCATCACTTTGCAACACTGAGTAACAATATTTAACATGCCAGTGCAAAAGTTTGTCATACTGACCGCCCCCTTTTCTCATGGTTCTTTTAATCGCACACGATGGGGTCGCGGTTTTGGCAGTTTTCGAGCACGCTAGAGGCTACAAAATGCACAAACTCTAAGCAGAGCACTGCCGTCACACCTCATTTTACACTTCGGCCAATTCTCCGCAGCAATTTGAAAGTGACGCCAGAAGCTGGGGTCGAGCCTGTGTCATTTTCTCTTTGTATTTACCCCTACGCGGTATTTAGCCACTCTGCCCTTTCGACTTAGACCCTTCGGCAAAGGCCGCTTTCCCGAAGTTGTCGAACTCAACCACGCGTTTCGTTAGGGTAATGCACCTTGTTTTTCCCCTCCACACCTGGCTCGCCGCTTGTGCCTCCATGAACGCCGCCATTGACGTTTCTTGAAACAGATAAATGGCCTACCCTCTCGTCTTTCTTGCGACTGAGTGGGACCTGTCCTTAGGCTTACGCAGTGACGAACGCTTTCGCTTGTTTCTTTTTCTGCGATGTTAGCAAATCAGCTCGATAGTAACGCTGCACTGCTGAAGCATGGCGTTCTTGCTCTCGTCAGCCACAGCGCTAACCATGCCTACATTTGACGATGTTGAAGCATCCTTTCGAGGCATGAGGATGGTTTCCAGCTCCTTACTGAGCCCATTAGGGCTGCTGGCCCCCGCCTCCTCCTCGCAAGTACCGTCTTTTGAAACGGTCTCTCCCTCCAGACCGGCGAAGGCCTCGCTCTCGACATGCTGATTTCCTGAATGGGGGTATCCTCCTCTAACTGCTCAGTAGCCAAGCTACCCCTGTTCCCATTCTGAAGTAAAGTGAACCTGTCTGATGCTGGCGGAAGTAATGCATACTCGCGAAATTCCTCCTCCGGCTGACCGATCTCTTGTGCCTTGCTGCCACGGTTGCCTGAAATGTCTTCCTCTGTTAGCACCACTGTTACGTCATGCGCTTCCTCAGTAATATTTGACTCCGAGGATAGCTGAGTTGCCAATTTTCGCGCCTTTGAATGGGTTAACGCCTGAACTACCCTGTCACCGAAGAGAATGCCCTTCTCTCACAATAACATATCCGACTTGTTTGAGAACAAGTACGGATAAAATTCAGGAAGTTTTTCTGAAACTGCAGCCTCGGTTGTTAGTTTACCAAAGGGGCCCTCAATTACAACGGTTGCGACGGGCAAGCATACGCTCTGCTCTTCCACCACCTGGCATATCCACGCGCACTGTCCTGTGTAGTCGGATGGTGACACATTCGACGGGTGGACAACAACCATTGTTGCTGCCAAGTCGCGCAGCACTTTGCATGGCTTTCAATTCACTACCAGGTCATGCATGTAAGGCTCTAGTAACCTCATGTTTTCTGCGCAGTCACTGACAAATGAAAATGCCATCTTTTCTTTTCGGCAGTTCTTGGCTATGTGACCAGTCTCATTGCATTTGAAGCAAGCGAACAGTTTCTTGACCTCAAAAGCATTTTTCGCTTTTCCCGCGGTTTGCCCCTCCTCACTTGGTTCCCTATCCTTCTTTTGAAATTTGCCAGACAGAATTTGCCAGACAGGACCTTTCTTTTCCCTTTCTCATTTCGAAAACTCGAAAAATGTTTCCCATAACCTTTATTCGAGTTTGATTTGGAATTATAGGTTCTATCGGCTCCCAGGTTGCTGCTATAACATCTGCGTGATGCGTACTCTTTGACAAGTTCAGCCGCTTTCGTCGCAGAACTTATGTCACCCCGGTCCAGTAACCAGTTTTTATCCTGCTCTCAGAGATAGTTCAAAAACTGTTCTCGACAGAATCCTCTCCACTACAGCGTTCCTGTCACTGTATGACTCGGTGCTCTTCAGCCATTCTGTCAAATTTGCTCTCAATTTGTACAGAAAGTCAGGATAGCTCTCACTCTTAGACTTTTTAGTGCCCCGAAATCTTTGTCTAAAAGCCTCTGCGCAAGGTCTATAGTTTCTCAAAAGGCCAGCTTTGACCTGCTTATAGTTGTCTGCGTCCTCCTTGCTGAGTCGCGCAACAACTTCCCCTGCCTCACAGGGCAGAACCGGGAGTAGCCTTTGTGACCAGGTGTCTTGCTTGAATGACATTTTCTCGCACATCCGTTCGAAATTTACCAAGTACAGAGCAATATCTCCTGATACCACGTATGGCTGGATGTACCGGACATCTTGAACTTTGCCTCCTTGTTGGGGTAAGGTACCACTTGCTGGGGATCACTGCCTAACCTTTCCCTCAACTCAAGTTCTCGTTTGCGGATCTCGATCTCGTGCGCCTGTCTTTCTGCTTCACATTCGCATTCTAAGCAATGCTCCTCTCTTTCGCGGTCACGCCTCTCTTCCTCCTCTTTCTGCTGTCTCTTTCTTTGACTGATGAGGTCCCATGCTTCACAGAGCTCCTCATCAGCAGCCCCCAAATTATTAATCACTTGAATGATTATGGGTTTTCGTACCAACCCCTTTGTATTGATCCCCAATTCTTCACACAGCAGCAACAAGTCCAGCTTCTGCAGCTTCCGTAAGTCCATGATCGTACTGAGTGCTCGCTACTTCCAAAAAAACTTTCCGAAACGGCGAAACTGAGTTTTTTGGCAAAGTTAACTTCCAGTTCTAAAATTTACCCTCTTTTAGAACCTGGTTCGCTCAAAGGAAAAGCCAAGCGCTCATCCATACGTGATCCATGTCTCGAGCCAGCTGCTTCTCGTGGGCCGACTGTTGTTGTCACTTGTAGCTTCGTATCCGAACGCTGCCCACCAGTTGTGACTTGTAGCTTTATGTCCCACCGCTGCCACCAGTTGTGACTTGTAACTTCGTATCCCACCACTGTCATCAGTTGTTGCGGCTCTCGGCGCTATTCACCAGTAGTTGCTCCGAATCCCAGCGCTGAGCACCTGTTGTTGCCGACCGGTGTTTACCCGGTCTTTTGTGGTAGCATGGTGTAGCTTTGGGCTGAGGAAACGAACGCCCACAAGATGGGGATACGAAAAACAAACAGGTTTATGGCACTGTTTACGATTATTTAGAGCATAGAGATTGGAGTTCACAAGCCACGAGCATGGTGGTTGAATTGTTACATGGTTCAGAGCGACGTCCAGCACTCTGCAGCGTCGTTTCAAACCCTGTCGGGCTCCCCCTCCTTGATTGGAACGTCAATCACACACACACAAGACACCGACCACAGGGCATAATTCAGTAGCACATGGTCCGCCGAATAGTTATTGCCCCTCTTGACGCAATGCTCTGAGGATAGGGGAAATGGGGTTCCTTCGCGGAACAATTTGGCGGTAGGGTTGCTTCTTCCGCCTTTCCCAGGAAGGGCAGCCAAGGAGCAAACACTTGAATCGCGGAGACACGACCTGTGCGGTTGGTCTGCTTCGCCGTCTCACTAAACAAGCCGGCCCGGAGGAGTCGCTTGTAGGGACATTGGCCAAAGCCACCTTTTAATCAGTCTTCTAATCCCTTTGTCGCTCCCTGCCACTGGACGCTGGTTCCGAGAGAACTGGGGTTCCAGGCGTGGGAGCGCTGCCCGCCTACGTTTCTCAGCGACAGCATGGCGCCTACTGACGACTGTCATAACAATGTGTCGTCGAATATTCTAACCTCATCACTGGTCTTCGCACAAGCTCTGGAATAATCTCAAGTGTTCAAGTCTCCTTTTGTTTCATTTAATATTTACAGATTCTGCAGGCTCTCCTTGGGTCCATGCAGGAGTGATATACAAGAATAGAATCAGACCATATGCACTGAATAGCATGGCATATTTGAAATATTATACAAATAGTAAGCACACAACTGGAAAGTAATATCAATGTTTAGTACAGTGTATACCACTTGTAATGTAACCGCTTATAGCATAGAATCACTTACAATGCAATCTTTTTCTACTCCCGTTCACCCTCTCATAGAACCCAGTGTATACACATACCGCTTATTGTGCAGTCCCCCAAGATGAAAGACCGGTTATAATGCGGTTGCCAGAAATTGTAACAAATGCGGTAGCGAGTGCGCTTCTGAAAAGAGGCGCGTTGAGTGCGCCGCTAGGGAACAAACAACGAGGTCGTTACGGAGGAGGAGGGGACATAGAGTAAACGAATGAAGGGCAGAGGGAAGAAAAAGAAAATGAAAAAAAACAGCAGGCCACTGCACGGGCTCGACAAGTGAGGGAGGAGCACGGTTGCCTTAAAGCCCCTATACCTTCAGAAAAGTAGAGCCCTCTTTTGATGTGCGCCGCTTCGTCCTCCCGATCGGGGCTTCTTGTCTCTTAAGGTGGATGCGGCGAAGAACCGGTTTTCACCGCTTGGCGCTATGTTGGATGCGCCAAAGCGCCGCTGTGTTGCTTGTTCGCCGCATGCTAGGTGCAGTATGTTGTAGAGCGTTTCTTTTAATGTTTCGAATTTCGGTATTATCGTGGCCGTTCTCAAGCCCAGCCCGTGTCTGCAACAGCGTGCCCGTGGCATGTGCTCCTTATAAAATAAACCGCTGGCACTTGCAAAAAAAAGGAAAAAACGCTTTGTTGCAATAGATATGATGATGTGTCGAACTTTTTTATTGCTTTGAAGTGATACTGTGCACTGAGTTCTCAGAATACATCACTGGAAATGGGCGGGCGGTAATTTCGACAGTGATTATGCGACTGCGTTTTTTTACCTCTACATCATAGGGCCATCTTGGTCGTCCAGCAATTGGAAATAGTTTACGTGTGCAAGAAGGACCTTTATCACCTACATTATCAGCAATGCCCATGAACTAAGACATGTGAAACCTAAAGACAATGGCTGCAAACTGCGCCGCAGAGGACAAACATCTCAGAACGACGTACTCCGTGCACAAGTCATTAGACAGGCAGAGGAGAAGTAGCATGCGAAACGTCACGAAGTTCTGAGCGAGCGCATTCATGGAAATCCGTAACATTGTTGTTATAAAGTATCGAGATAGATTGTTCACACGGGAACTATTCCTTCCCAAATGGCGTGGCTTAAGATACCACAGGTACGATTTAAATATTTCTTACTGGTTCAATAATTAGCATGCCGAGTTTACTGAATTAATAATTTCAACTTGTTCTCAATAAACTCAGCTACGTATATCAGCGCCAGATACACAAAGAAACACTACGGTGCGAAAAAAGTTTAAATGACGTGCAATTTGCTACAACTTGTGCATGACTTCCAGTAGCTATTATGCCGTAAAATTGATGGTGAGCACACCCAGTTTTGCTGAGAAAACCGACGTGAAAGAATCATTACATAAAGACATATGTCAGGCATGGCCACGGATGTACTGTAGGAGCAGTTGTAACTAATGCAGCAGCTGCGGCACGCCATCGGCTCGTAAGCAAACTGCAAGCTTGTGGCGCGTTACAGGGGGCGCCACTGTCGCAAGCGAAAGAAAAAAAAAGCAATGCGCCGGAGAGGAGGAGGCGAGGGGAAGAGCAGATGGCAGTACATTTATGAAGTATAGGGGCTCTAGGTTACCTCGGTGACCGATAAGCCTTTGCACCGACACAGCTACAGCATACCACGTCACTAGCGTGGCTTCGGCCGCACACCGCCCAAAGTGGCACGTGGGATCCCGTCCTTATCAACTGCCTGCGCTTCACAGTTTCCTGTCGGGAAAGACGTCATCGTTATCGAGCTTACAAGACATATCGCATTTGCCTCTTTGTCCTAAGTTGAAAACCTATGGTTTTATGGCGTGAGCTTTCACTTTTGCTGCCAGTGCGCTGTCCTACGTAAGCTTGGCGAGTTGTCGTCATTGCTGATCTGCTGGCCACGAACGCAAACTTTGTATTGTGCACGCTGTTCTTGGTTCACTGCTAGTACAATCTTTTTGACGACAAATTTTCATGTTTTGGACAAACTTTCCCCGACAACATACCAAACGGCAAGCTAGGCCTAATCCGCGTTAGTTGCGGTCACGTGAATTGAACTTGCACTTTGGTTCCGAAAAAACAAAACTTTTTGTGATGGCCGCACCTGACGAGAAGGAATACATATCATTAATGAAAACGATGGCGGCATCTGTAGTGCTCAAATAGTGGTTCGCGATTCGATTGCAATGTCTTTAATCGGGTATGCGTCAATGAAATCGAATGGTTGGAGTCTTTCAATGCGTCAAATTCTGAACGTGTTTCGACATAGTTTTTATGTAATGCACATAATTGAGGTGGTCTAGTAGTCTGCGAATTTCCACGATGGTGCCTTCATTTGTTCGACACCCCCCCCCCCAACCTTTCGCGTTCAGTTCATTGGCTACGCGTGTCTTCGGGCGTTAAATTCTTTTAACATTCAGAAATTTAAATGTTAGCAAGCACGCATCGCGCGTTTCGATTTTCTGACACACGAAGATGCATGTTCAACATGTTTTGCGCAAATGCGGCCCTTGAAGAGGGCTTTTTGGTTATTAGCCCCAATGGCTGGATGGATTGATATGGCTGTACCCTTTAGATTGGGCGGCGGCTAAAGCCACCTAGCCGTCATACTTAGCGAGCCAAAAACTGGATTTATATTTTTTCCCCTTTAAACAGTGAGGTTGAGACTGGTACTTTACAGCGAAGGGCTTAATTTGCACTCGTGCCTTGGTTTTAGCCACCAATCAGATAACCTCCTTTTAGTCAATTCTACCTTCTACCTGCTTAAGGTCTATTTGCCCTCCCTGTCCCTAAACCTGAGTGCTTTGAAAAACTCTGCGCCATCATCCTGAACTATAGGGTGAAGCCCTTTACAGAACATTATAGAGTGTTCAGCAGTTATTGCCCTCTCCACACGCACTGCATACTGTGTCTACCCCTTCGTATTTGGCCCGATATATCTTGGTTCGCAATACTACCGTCCTGGCCTCAAATAGTAGAGAACTACCCCGAGTATTATCATAGATCCTTTCCTTGGCGATTTCCTGCTTAGAGTTAAGTATTTCCTATGCTCGTTTCATGGCTGTCGGCTGTGTCCAGCGCATCTCCTGGCATCAGTTGCATGCTGCCGATAGCGACCCCTTTGAATGACAAGCTGGATGCTGCGTCAACTGCGCGGACCTGTTGCGTGATCGTCCATGAACGACACGCACGAACTGAACTCGCCTTCCTCCGGGCAAGCCAATGAACGACTGCATCATCAGCTCGCGAGGATTTAAGCAGCTGGCACACCAATACACTCTTCAGTGGGCATGGGAGCAGCACCTTCGGAACGGCTCCTAATCAGCAACTTTTCATTATGCAGGTGTGTAACCACTTTTCGCTGTATGCGACAAAATCGATGACCGTTGTACCCAGCTGTTCCCGTGCCCACGGGTGTTGCGTGAAACTTTGTTGGAGTGTTTTTCTATGGCGTTACTACTACTGTGCTGCGGTGACATTGAATCCAACGCCGGGCCCACTACTCGCTCAGAAGCACTTCTTGACATTGAAAGCTTGCCTGACAACCCTACCGAACAGATGGGCTTTCTCTTCCGGTTACTGAGGGATGTTCATGCCCGCTCACTCCGAAGTTGTAAATTTCAGGCTGAGGTTGTGGCAGACATCAAAAGTATTAAAATCGGACAAAAGACTATTGAAACAAATGTCTCGATCATTCAACAAAGACTGAACGCCCTGGGGGAAACATCTCGTGCTGTGAATGGCCTTGCTGCGCAAATTTCAGAATTGCAGTCCACTGCAGGTTCTTTAGCCACACATCGCGCATCGATGAACTCGAAGACCGTTCACGCCATGACAACTTGTTGTTTTATCGGTTGCCTGACTCAAAGGAAACCTGGCAACAAACTGAAACAAAATTGACTACAATTCTAAACGAAGAGATACCCTCACTTCCCTCTGGTTCAATCGAATGGCAAATCGTATAGGCAGTCTTTTTCCAAACAAATTTCGTCCGGTTATCGCGAAGTTTGTGAACTTTAAAGTGAAAGAACAAATACTTTCGGCACGTAAGCTTTTCAAACAGAAAAATACTGTGCTATCCGAAGATATTTGTCCAGCCACTAGCATTGCCCAGAAAAAGCTTACTGAATTTGCTGAAAATCAACCCGGTTTTCGTCCCTTTTTGCTGAGTCACAACAAGCTCACCATAAACAAAAAAACGTTACACTTACAACGCAAGCACTGACCGTATTGAAGACTTTCAGAACAATGAAAACCCTGTTTTACGACAACCGGTCACTGCGTCTGCGCCTGTTCTTGATACTGCGGCATAGGAAAGCGATAGGGGTAGTGGACGAACGTTAACACATATCTCTGTATTATTCACCAATGCACGCAGCATCGTTAATAAAAAAAATTTACTGTCATCTGCATTAGATTCTTGCTCTGCGGCTGTTGTCGCAATCACTGAAACTTGGCAGTGTAATATATTCAGAACTCCAAAATTTTCCATGACGCCTCCAGATTCAACACCTACCGATGCGACCGCAGCGAGTCTCGAGGCGGTGGCGTACTTCTGGTCATTTCAGACGAATTTCTTTCATCAAGCATTTCTATAAGCAGCAATCTTGAAATAATCTGGGCCTCGGTAACCCTAGACGATTGAAAGTTCATCCTAGGTGTTTCCTATAAAACCCCCTCTTTGTTGCCTTGTTTTACATGTGAACTACATGATGTCCAGAATATTATCTGCACACAGTTTCCTTCTTCCTCTGTCATCCTTCAAGGAGATTTCAACATCCCTAATATAACATGGTGTACCACCCCTCCCACTGTAACTCCATACTCAACTGAAGCACAGGACTTCTTGGATTTGTGTTCTGTCTTTTCCCTCACTCAACTTGTTACCGAACCCACTAGGCTGTCCTCGACCGCATCTAATACACTTGACCTAATTCTAACTAATACACCTGATCTTATCTCTGCTGTTACTTGCTGTCCTGAAATTAGTGATCACTTGCTGCTCAATTTTCACATTAAAGCTACTGCTTCAGCGCACTCTAAAAAATGTAAAACCATTCTTGACTACAACAGAGCCAACTTCGATGCACTCAATAATGAACTTCACGAGTTTACAGATGTGTCCTTGAGTACATTTGACAACTCTGTAGAAGTTAACTGGAACAGGTTTGAACTTAAAGCTCACGAACTCATAGATAAATACATACCAAAGCGAGTCATCACCACGCATGCTCAAGCACCATGGCACAACGTTCATATCAAGCGCCTGTCGAATAAGAAAAAATGTTTGTATCGCATCGCCAAACGCTCACCTTCTAACTCGCGTTAGGATGTGTACAAGATTGCTTCCAATGATTATATTTCGGCTATAAAAAATGCTGAACAGAATCTTTTATCTAATGTGCTTCCCTCTATGCTTTCTTCAGACTTGAAAAAATTTTGGCGTACCATAAACCCTCCTTCCGATGACACCACCACCCTAAGCGACACATCTGGTGAACCAGTTCCCAGCAATCTTTGTGCTATGCTTCTCAATGATACATTCGTAAAAGCTTTTCCGCGGCGTCTACTGCTGCAAAGCCTCCAACTCAAGCAATCACTTGCGCAGCTATGCCTTTAGTACAAATCGATGTTTCCGGTATCTTTAAACTTATCACTCATCTAAATAATTCCTCATCTCCTGGCTTTAATGACCTAAGCACAAAATTTTTGAAAAACACTGGTGTTTATTGTTCTATAATATTAACAAAAATATTTCAGCAATCATTGGCCACGGGTACGCTTCCTAGGAAATGCAAAATAGGAAAGGTGATTCCAGTTTATAAGTCCGGCAATAAAAATATTCCATGTAATTATCGCCCCATTTCTCTAACCAGTAACTGCTACAAAATACTAGAACAAGTCATCTACAGTAATTTGGTTAACTATCTAGAATCCAACTCCTTTTTCGCAGCAGCCCAACACGGTTTTCGCAAGTCGTACTCCTGTGAAACCCAACTAATTTACTTTACTCACAAATTACATCAAATTTTAGATATAGGTCTTCGCATGCTGACTATTTTTTGAATGACCGTTCGCAGTTTGTTGTCGCTAATCAATCTTGCTCTCCATTTAGCCCTGTCTATTCAGGTGTGCCGCAGGAATCCGTCCTTGGGCCCCTGTTGTTTCTTATTTATATTAATGACTTGCCTTCTTTGTTGAAATCTAATGCCCTTTTGTTTGCTGATGACTGTATTATCTTCCGTGAAATAACCTCTGATAACATCGCTACCATTTTGCAGTCTGATTTGAACTCTGTCGTTAATTGGTCGAAAACTTGGCTAATGAAACTCAGCACTAACAAATGCAAGACAATGCATGTTTTTCGTACTAAAACCAAACCATCACAATATTCTCCTAACAAAATCCAATTAGAATCAGTTGCTTCCTACAAACACCTTGGCATTCACATTACCACGAACTTAACCTGGAACTTTCATATTGAGCATATTGTTAACCAAACTAACTGCATGTTGGCTTACTTGCGCCGCAATCTTTTTACAGCTCCCTCATCACTCAATTTATTGCTCTACAAATTAGTTTGTTCCAAACTGCAATATGCATGCTCCGTATGATACCCATGTCACGAAAAACTTATAACTCCACTAGAACTTACTCAAAATAATTCTGTTAGATTTGTGCTAGGCAATTACCATCGAACCGCGAGCATTAGTAGACTGAAATCTCATTTAGCCCTGCCATCTCTCTCCATTTGACGTCACATTTCGCGACTATTTTCATAACCTGTATCACCACACTGTGCTGCATGGCGAGCTTATACCTAGGCCACACTATCAATCAAGTCGTGTTGACTGTCATGGACGGCCATTTTTGGCGACCCCGTGTCACGGCAATTAATGGGCGCCGTACTCCCCCACTGACCGTGGGAACGGCGGGCGCATGAAAGAGAGCCGAGAAGTGCAGAATGGGGTGCTCTTCTTCGAACGTCGCCGCTGACTTTTGATCCTTTTGTAACTGCGGTGGCGTCTGCAGGGTCGTGGAAGGCCGCGATGTACCCCGAACAAGGATTAGACTACGGGACGCGCCGGCTGAGAGCCAAACGGTCTGACCGTTCCCACGGGGAAAAGCATGGGAAAACCTCTGGTTGCCAAGCCGTATGACAACACCCCAACAGGCTGTCACTCTCGCTAGTTGAGGGCCCTCTCCCAATTAAAAAGGGGTGGGGTCAATATATTTTTGGGGCGGAGTTTCCATCAATTAAACGCGCATGATTGGACCCATGTAGAGGTCTCTTGTCCCCAAGGAAGACAGCGAGGAGACACGAGGGAAATTTAAGCGCAGGATTTTGCCCTGCTAGGCAGACTAGTCGCTGACCAACATGGTGTAGAAACAGATCAACAAGCATCTCTTCTAGAAGTTTTTAGTGTGGCTCTGTATCGGCTGGCCACCTAAACTTAGCCGTTCGTCTAGTTGTGACGCGATAATAACGTCTGCAACGTAGACATCGGGACTTCGCCTCAAGTTAGCTCAACCTGCCCGAAGTCACCTGCAAGCACTAGCCTCCCGGAGCCACCAGCGTTGCAACACCGCCGACATAGCAGTCGGGCCAGAACTCTCTTCGACTTCTCGCATCCGATCGTCGGGGACGCAACGCTGCCGGTCATCACACGTATGCCTTCACCTGTTTATATCTTCGAACTTTTTCCTCCGTAATTGTATTGTTAGTTTGTGCAGTTTGTAATAGTTCTCTCTCCTAAGCTGATTTATTGCTTTTTATATGTATTTTTTAGTTGTATCCAGTATTGATGTATTTTGTTGTATTGAAGTGTTGTACTAGATCCCGTGTACTGCAATATCACTAAAGTAAAGTTTGTTTTGTTTTCTCACGTCTCTGATCTCTTCCCTGTCTCTGCTTGCGTACGGAACGAACTAACCTGCTGTCATTCCCGTCGCCGACTTCGCGCTGGCGACGCTAGAGTGGAAGCTTGTAACATTGACCAAGCGCACAAAGTTGGAATTGATATGTGCAAAACAATGCATTGCTTTAATTCCTTCTTGCCCTGGGCAAGTCGCGACTGGAATCGCCTTCCTTTTGACACTGCATTCATTAATGATGTCCAACAGTTTCGAAATGTTCTAGCTAACATTGTATAATCAGGAGTTCTTTGAATGTTTTTAATTACATTGTGTTAATGATGTTATTGTATGTTGTATCTTAACGTCTTTGTGCATTTTTTTTATTGTTGTTCCTTGCTCTCACACCACTCCCCTCTGTATTGTCTTTGACCCTGAGGGTATCATTAATTAATAAAGAAATAAAATAAATTTACCCATCAATTTTCTGGTTCACTTTCTCCACTTTGTATCGACATTCTGAAGAACCTCCCTAGCCCAACGCTCCTCATTCATTTCTCTCAATCGCTTCTTAAATTTCATTTTACTGCTAGCTTCCTTGCCCTGGAATGATGTCCATCCCATATCACCTTGTACTCCTTGATTTGGCATATTCCTGTGAGCTTTTAAAGCAAGCCTACGTATTCCTCGTTGCTTAATTTCTAATCTTGCTTGAACTTCTGACCTCATTTACAAGATCGCATTGCCGAAAGTCAGACCAGTAATCATGACCCCTTTCCCAAATTCCTCTCACAACATCATACCTATTGTAATTCCACAGTGCCCTATTTTTCATCACCGCTGCATTCCCGTTTCCTTTAGTCTTTACGTATATTTCATGTTCCCTTAGGTACTCGGTCCCATTGCTTACCCATATGCCCAGATGTTTGTATTTATTCGTTATCTCTAGCGTGACCTCCTGTATCGTGAGCTCACTACCTTCATTATGATTAAAAGCCACGACTGCTGATTTTTTTCTAACTGAATCTCAAATCTAACTTATCTCCCCCATTACCGCAGATGTCCATTCATCTCTGCAAATCTTCTTTGTTGTCGGCCATTAGCACTGTATCTTCTGCGTACATCAATGCCGGTAGTGCCTGTTCAATGAGTTGTTCTTGTTTGACGAAAGACTGGTTGAAGCAACGTCCACTCCCCTCTAATTTGGCCTCTAATCCTTGTAGCTACATCATGAATAACAGGGGTGACAGAGGACAACCCTGCCTAAGCCCCCGTTTTATCTCTGTGGGCAAGGATACCTGTTTTTCTCATTTTATAACTACCTTGTTACTTTTATAGATAACCTTTAAGAGCTTAGTGTCTCCATCCTCCAGCATTCCCCACAAGACCTCTTGAGCCACGGTATCATACGCTCTTTTGATATCCAAGAATGCTAGCCACAGGGGCCTGTGTTCCCTTTCTGCTATTTCGATGCAGTGCGTCAGTGAGAACAGATTGTCTTCCAACCTCCTTTGTTTTCGAAACCCATTCTTCAGTTCCCTCAGCACCCCCGCATCCTCTATCCATGCCTGCAGTCTTTATAATCTGCATCACCAGCCTGTAAACCACTGATGTCACTGTTATAGGACAATAGTTGTTTCTGTCAGCTTTTTCTCCCTTTCTTTTATAGATCATGCTCATTCTGCTAAGTTTCTATCCATCAGAGACTTCACCCCGAGAGATTGGAGCCTAGCGGATGACGTCGCGGCACGAACTCGTCAATGCAAGCAGCGGCGGCCCTACATGATGATGCGCTCGCTTCGTGCGCTGTTACAATGTTTGCGTTCGCTTTTTGCTGGTCTCAAGCTGCAGACGAATGAAGAAAACAGATTTAGTGATGTGTCAGGTAAAAGAATAAAAAGCTTCCTTTTGCTTCTGCACACTCACGCACTGGGTCGTACAGCGATGTGAGATGAGTGAAAAGGTCTGTGTCGCGCTGCTAACTCCGATGATGGATTCCATTCGTGACGACGATAGCCGCATTCCGATGGGTGTGAAAATCAAGAACACGGTTCTGTTTGGACACAACAAACTCATTGACGCATAATCATGTGACTCTGAGAAGGAATTAAGACACCATATTTACATTACAAGGTTGAGATGTGCATAGGTGATTCTTTTCGGGGGCTTCTACATCCCTAGAATAATTTGTACCGGAGGAATCTATGCACAGCGCTTTCACAAGTGCATCAAGCTCCGCGCTCGCGTGCAGCACCGAGTACCGCAACATATACCGAAAGGCGCTCGCCGCTGTTGTGTGTTTTTCTCGTGTATTAACTCACTCTACACGTTGTTTAGTTTCATGTTTCTCGCTATAATTTTGAAGCTTCAGTTGACCGAAATTATTAAGGTTAAGTGCGGTTGAGGTTAGGTGTGGAAACTCCTATTGCTGTCAGATTCTCTCTTCGTGCAGAATTTTAGCAACGGTGCGGTCACACTCCTAACCACCAGTTTAGATGAACACCTCATATGTTAAATTTCCTTGCAGTTGATCACCTGTTGGTGGACATTACGTACAACGGCAGCCATCGCCTCATCGAGGCGAATGTTGTTTGTTAGTACATGGGCCCAGACGCGTATAGACAATGTTTTTTTCGATGTTGGGGGAGGGCACCTACTTGAAATGGTGATTTTTTCTCTGCATAGCGAAAAAAAAAACGTTTAGAGGGTAGGGGACAGGCCCGGTGAGCCATCCCCTGGTTACGTCACTGCTTGGGCCACGTCCATGAGTGCAACATAGAAAGAGTTCATTTCGACTTTCTTACGTTTGCGTTGAAATCGTTGCTATCAGCGATGCTCCCACGTGAAGCTCCCATTAGCGTTTGTGACGCGGAGGTAGAACGCTCCAACATTTCACGCAAATCAGGGTATAGGACTACAGAACACCTGGCGACTGTTTAAAATAAACCTGTACATATGATCCCAGCAAACGGAAAGATCTAATTATTCCCGAAATCGTTGTGCGTGTGCAAGTACTATTTTGATCGATTTTGTTTGTTTGACAAATATGTTACGTGAGTGCTTTTGACAGTCATATTCATGAAATGTTTCCTGCTGGAGAAAGTGCAGTTCTGTCAAATCATTTAGATCATTCGCACATGCAGGCATAACTTGCATGGTAAAGCACAATGTATTTAGTGAATTGAAAACGTCCCAATTTCATTTCTCATAGTTTGGCACAAACATGTTCTAATCCCCTAATCTCGAAGTCTATGCCTAGTTGTAATAGCGTTAGTACCACTTAACATTTTCTTAGCATCCATTCTGTGTTGTATGAGATAAAAACAACAAACCTGCATCACGATGTTCACAATAAATCTTCAGTTTGAACAAGAGTGTGCCTATCCTAAGCTATATTATGGAAACCTCCCACAGCTGTAAAAACTTTCACTAGCTTTGATACCCTGCACCTTGTATGTTGAGAAATTTGCATCACAAAATTCAGGAATAATCACCAACATATCGCTAAAGGGCGTGTACATGGCGGGCGCAGAGAAGGTGACAAGCGCTGGCGAAACAGGCAAGTCCATGCCATGACGTCACGTCGCCTTGACCGCAGCGACGCCAGTGTTCGTTCTCGGGGCTAATAGTGCAGTGCCGCTTATAGTGCGCATGTTGGCGACTCCCGCAACTTGTGTTATAAGCGGTCTATACTGTAAATATACATTTATAGCAGACAACACATTGCACACACAAAAATTTGAAGATAAAATACTTGTATAAAAAAACTTAGAATTTTGATGTGTTTCATAAATGAAGCCATCGAGGCAGCATTTACTGCTTCTGTCGATAACACATTACAGTGAAAGATAGAGCGCAAAAAGGTGATTTTTTTTTCCGAAGAAAGTTCATTTCACCAGAGAAATTCTGGGATATGTTACGTAAAATGAGATGGGACGTATGATACGGTAAGGTCCCTTGTACGAAGATAGCAACTTCTCTGAGAATCCAACACGACGAACTGGGTACCAGAGAAGAGCTAGAGAACCAGGTGAGAAGTCAACGTCGACATGCATGCTGTCGTAGAGAGCATTCTGGGTTGCTTGTGAAGACAACAGCTTAGAGCGGGCAATCTGACGTGCGTGGTCGGCACGAGCGATAGTATCACGTGTGTATTTGCTCGGCGGAGGTGTAGTAGTTGGTAGTAGGGTGTCCAGTGGTAAGGTCGGATTACGGCCATAGAGCATATAAAAAGGTGAATAACCTGCTGCATCATGATGAGATGAATTATAGGCGAACGTCACATGAGATAGCGCTAGATCCCAGTCATGGTGGTCAGATGAGACATACATCGAGAGCATGTCCATGAGGTTGCGATTAAGGCGTTCGGTAAGGCCATTTGTTTGAGGATGGTAGGAAGTGATCAGTTTGTGTTGCGTTGAAGAAGAGCGTAAAAGGTCGTCGAGTATGCGTGACAAAATGCGCACCCACGATTGGTGAGCTATTGTTGAGAAGCACCGTGATGTAGAATTACATCGTGGAGCAAAAAGTTGGCAACGTCAGTAGCAGTGCTGGTGGGGAGCACTCTGGTGATGGCAAACCTGGTCGCATAGTCTATAGCAACAGCGACCCACTTGTTCCCAGAGTTTGATTTAGGGAACGGTTCGAGAAAATCTACACCAACACGGAAGAAAGGTTCGGCAGGAATGGAGATCGTGTGAAGGAGTCCAGCAGGGGGTGCGGCAGGTCGCTCTCGACGTTGACATTTATCGCAGGAGGCCACGTAGCGTCGAACCGACCGCGCCAGACCACGCCAAAAGAAGCGGTGGCTGGACGCGGTCGTACGTGCGAGATACACCCAAGTGGCCGGCAGTTGGTTCGTCGTGAAGCTCATGCAGGATCGCTAAACGGAGATGGTTAGACACGACTAGCAGTAGCTCAGGGCCATCTGGCTGGACCCTACGACGGTACAGTGTGCCATTTAGGAGAACGAACATGCAGAGTGACACGTCGTTAGGGTCAGATTCCAGACGGGCAATGAGTGAACCCAAGGAAGGATTGCGACGCTGGGGCCAGGCTCACCGACCGATTCATCTGGTTGGTCAACAGGGTAGCGGGACAAGCAATCGGCGTCCAGATGCAGGCGTCCAGACTTGTAGGCAACCAAGTAGGAGTACTCCTGAAGACGCAACGCCCAACGAAGTCTTTTACAAACCAGCGAAAGTAAGAGCACAGGCCCAGGAAACTGCGAACATCATGGATAGAGCGCAGAACGGGAAAGTTCGTTACTGCGCGTACTTTAGCCGGATAGGGTCGTACACCGGAAGCGTCAACAAGGTGGTCCAATACAGTAATTTGACGAAGATCGAAGCGGCACTTCGAGGAATTCAGCTGAAGGCCGGCATGTCGGAATGTTGATAGAATGGTCGAAAGGCGTTCAAGGTGTGTGGCGAAGGTGGGTGAGATGATAATTGATAATCACGTCATCTAAGTAACACAAGCACGTCGCCCATTTAAATCCTTGAAGCAGCGTGTCCATCATTCTCTCGAAGATAGCTGGGGCGTTGCAGAGAAAAAAAACGGCATGACCTTGAATTGGTAAAGGCCATCGGGGGTAATGAATGCAGTTTTCTCACGATCCATTTCATCTACAGTAATTTGCCAGTAGCCAGATCGGAGGTCGAGAGATGAAAAAAAGGTGGCGCCATGAAGACAGTCAAGTGCGTCGTCAATACGTGGAAGAGGATACACGTCTTTTTTTGGTTATTTTGTTGAGGTGCCGATAATCAATACAGAAACACCAGCAGCCGTCTTTCTTCTTTACCAAGACCAATGGGGAGGCCAAAGGGCTTGACGATGGTTCGATGATGTCTTTCAATAGCATGTAGTCCACTTCTTTTGAATCACTGCTCGTTCTGATGCGGACACGCGGTAAGGCCAACGGTGGATGGGCGCAGTCACCAGTGTTTATTTGGTGCTTGACAATATTAGTCTGGCCCAAGGGACGATCACAGATATCAAAAATGTCACCGTAGGAGGCCAAAACGCGGCAGCGAACGTCGGCCTGATCAGGCGCAAGGTCTGGTCCAATCATATTTCGAAAGATGGCCTCGGCAGAACCGGGTAACCGTGAGACTTCAGCTTGGTTCGGAACAGTTACAGCGACAACGCTTATGTCATCATCTCTTATGGCAGCGAGTTGAGCAATCGACATGAGGAATGAGGCCGAAATTTAGGAGCGAAAGAAACACACAGTTGTCCAATATGGTGGCGATGGTATGCGGAACTGTAACACTGCGCGTTAGTCGTGCATCTGTTATCGGTGTAACAATGTAGTCTTCGTCGGGAACTGGAAGGATCGATGACAGACAGACGTATGTCACAGCTCGAGGCGACAAGCGAACAAAAGTGGTTGGACCCAAGCGGCTGACGGGCTTTTCACAGGCATCAGAGAGTAGGGGAAGGTCGAGACTGAGCGTGCCAAAAGAACAGTCAATTAAAGCCAAGTGTGCCGAGAGAACATCAAGGCCTACTAAGAGGTCATGGGGGCATCAATTCCCACCACCATATAAGTAGGGTGCCCACCACGTCAGAAGTACCCTACTTATATGCGCCCTACCACTTCTAGACGTCCAGCCGCTACACCGTCCAACTTTTACTCGCCGCCTCCTCATGAGCCTCTCCCGACTGATGCCCCTTCTTCCGGTCGCCACTACTCCTGTTCCCCGTCGCCGCTACGCCGCCAATCCCACTCTCCGCCGCCTCGGCGCTTTTCCTTGGCAAGCTTCTCTGGACGACCGCAACAGAAAAACTAGATATTGCAGCTTATGGAGGTGAAGCTGCAATACCAACGATGCCCGGAAACCCTCTACTGACGCTACCCAGCACCTCCACCACAAATATGTTACGTAGAATAAGACGGGGCGTGACTATTTGGCAGTGTATTTTTACACCGATAAAATCGGAGCGCAGTACACGGAGCAAGCAAACCAGTCCTCTTCATCGTCTTCTAATCCCAGAATGGTTCACCCTTCCTGCGATAGCTACGTAGCAATATCTTCGGGGCTAAAAGCTGTTCGAGCCAACTTGACTTGGTCCCTGAAGACACTTTACAATTGGCAGCATACAATGTTAACAGTACAAAATGGCTTGTAAGATCATACTTAAACATACATGAGAAATACTGCGAAAACTGCAGTTTGGATTACATCAAGCAATAGCAGTAGCATTCAGAGTGGATAAGTGGCTGCCAGAAAGTTTTCAGTGATTTGTCCTTGCTGAAAGTTTTGAAGGTTGCTTAAGATAACGTTCTGTGATAATTTGAAGTCCCTTCTGGTAATTTAAATAGTATAGTTCTGGTAATTTGAATAGTATAGTACTGGTAATTTGAATAGTATAGTCGGTAGATGAATTTTAATCTGGATACTATCCTGCACTGCTCAGGTGTCAGAAGGCTTGCCTTACTACATAAATTTGTTGCACTACACTGCAAGCGGACTAAAAAAAACATAAAGCTAAATTTTTGACTTTCACTTTGTTTTAAACAAATATCGTTGCCATGGGCTCCAAATGATGAAGGCATTTTGTTCGCAATTGTGCTTTATATGCTCAGTTTTGCCATGGGAGGATGTAGCTTTCTCTTCAAAAAGGACAGCGCACCCCTACACACCTCAACATGCAGTTGAGGTTACTGGTGAGTGCCACTCCTAGCTAGATATTCGAAGCGATCAGCTCTCGTGATGGTAGCCTTTCCTATACAAGTGAAGGGGCATTGTTTTCTGAGTAAACATAATGGAATTGAGTTTTGGAGTACTTATTTTTAATTCCCACCTCTCACACCCTTCCTCAATTGAGAGTAAGGCTAATTTGATCTGACTCATTATTTATAGCTGTGCATACTACACAGTCATCCACAAGTAGTGTAATCAGGATCAGTGGCTCAACACAAAACTGAATATTGTTACGGGTAATTTTGTTACAGGTAACAGTTCATCAACAACCAGCCACCAACGTCTTTCTCTTTCTTGCAGCCAGGCTGTGCCGGCTGTTGTGTATCAATATCATTGATTTAAACTAAATAAAGAAGAGGCCCGAGGACTGAGCACTACAGAACACCAGAGTACACTTCGGGATCGTTCTGTTAAAGGGACACCAAAGGCAACTATTATGTCGACATTTATTGTTGAACTAGCGGTCCGGAAACCTCTAAGTGTTACTTTTGTTCTGAGGAAGTGGTTATTTTGAAATAAAATCACGTTTTAGTGGCCCGCACGAGGTTAGCGTACTTCAAGTTACCCATCTCAAGCAGAAGGTGTCGATATGGTTGATTGGGCAAGTTGGTACATCTTCCAGGCATCTTCCAGTTTTCCCAATAAAACAGGCACTGCACGAAAGTGTGATCATGTAAACAACTTTGCTAATGCAATTGACAAAACGGCTTCTGCACTTTGTTTTGCACAGCTGTTTCATCTTTCTTGTGTCTAGCGGCACACGTCAGCCTAGCCAGCTGAGAAAGCTTGTGTGGCGCAGAGGAAACTACACGCACTCCCATGAGTTGCCCCACCTTTTTCAGGCGGTGGGTAACCTGATGCATTTAAGGAACAACAATAATAAAGACTAGGTAGGAGCGTAGGCCTAGCCAGCAAAAGCAGCGATAACGTCTGGCGCGAGAGGCTCGTGCTTAGCACTTACGATGTGTTTTCCGAACTATGCATGACCCACTACATTCATCATTACATATTTCCCCATCGCTGAAGACGGAGCCAAGTAGATGTTCTAAGGTGTCGTGAGAGCAAGTGGTTCGTGATACGGTTTGAGACGATCCACGTGTACGATTTCGCGTCCTCGGCGACGCAGGTCCAAAGTAGGCGTGAGGGGTTCGATGAGGTAGTTGACAGAGGAAGTTTTCTCTATGATGCGATAAGGCCCATGGTACCTGCTGACGAACTTTGTAGATGTACCAGGAGCAGCAGTGGGAGGCACCCACAGCCAAACAAGAGAGTTGGGCTATAACTGGTAGTGGGACCGTCCATCGTCATGACGAAATTTTTGTAGCCCTTGTTCTTGTGCTGTAAGGGTGCGAGCTAATTGTCAACATTTTTCCGCCTACCGAGCGGCTTCGAAAACTGGTGTTTCTTCGGATGAGTCGGGTCGGTAAGGGAGAATAGTGTCAATTGGAGATGATGGCTCTCGACCATAGAGTAAAAAGAAGGGAGAAAAGCCTGTTGTCGCTTGAGGTGCCGTGTTGTAAGCATACGTTACGTAGGCAAGGATAAGATCCCAGTTGGTGTGGTCGGAGGCGACATATATAGAAAGCATGTTGCCAAGAGTGCGCTTGAAACATTCGGTCAAGCCGTTTGTTTGTGGCCGATATGCGGTAGTACAGCGGTAAACCACGTGGCATTCAGCAAGAAATTCTTGGATAACATCCGCGAGAAAGACGCGGCCTCGGTCGCTCAAAAGTTCACGTAGAGCGCCGTGACGCAGAACAAAACGTTGCAGGAGGAAAGACGCGACGTCACGTGCCGTCGCGGCTGGTAGAGCGACCGTTTCTGCATATCTCGTGAGATGGTCGATCGCTACAATTATCCAGCGATTCCCATCTGACGTGTATGGCAGAGGACCATAAAGGTCTATTCCAACCCGGTTGAATGGTCGCACTGGGCACGGTAACGGCTGCATTGGTGCAGAAGAACGGCTGGGATCGTGCTTGCGGCGTTGGCACTCTGTGCAAGATCGAATGTATTTTTGAAAGAATGTGTACATGCCGCCCCAATAAAACTGAAACTGTAGCCTGGCGTAGGTTTTAAACAAACGGGCGTGTGCACACTGCGGATCAGCATGGAAAGCAGCACATATGCTGGTACGGATTTGCCTGGGCATGACGAGTAGCCATTTGCGGCCGTCAGGGTGGTAGTTGCGACGATAAAGTATTCCATCATGGATGGCGAAGTGAGAGGCTTGTCGGTGTAGTGCTCGAGATGGCGGGTGGACAAGTGTTTCAGGAGGGTAATCCATCAGAGACGCAATCCACGGATCTTTGCACTGCTCCACAGCCATGTCGATGGGTCCTGATAGTGGAAGTAAGTTGTCTTGGATCGAGATACTCGCAATATCAGCAGAAACAGGCGAACGCAGAAGAGCATCAGCATCGGCATGCTTTTGGCCTGAGCGATAAATGACACGGATGTCGTACTTTTGGAGCCGTAAAGCCCGCCCTGCCAAGTGTCCGGAGAGATCCTTAAGGGAGAATAACCAGCAGAGCGCGTGGTGATCGGTAACAACATCGAAAGGGCAGCCATACAGATAAGGCGGAAATTTGGTAATGGCCCAGATGATCGCTAAACATTCTTTCTCAGTTACCGAATAATTTGATTCTGTTCTTGTAAGAGTGCGGCTCCCGTACTCAACAACATAATCTTGGTAACCAGGCTTTCGTTGGGCGAGTACAGCGCCAAGACTGACACCGCTGGCATCTGTGTGGATTTCTGTGAGAGCACTTGAATCGAAATGTCGCTGTATGGGTGGTGTTGTTAGCAGTTCACGGAGCTTCGCAAAAGCACTGTCGCAGGCTGGAGACCACGCAGATAGATTGCGGTCTCCCCCTTAAGTAGGTCACTCAGAGGTGCTACGATCAAGGCGAAATCCCAAACGAAGCGGCGGAAGTATGAGCAAAGCCCAATGAAGCTACGCAGCTGCTTGAGAGACGCGGGCCTCGGGAACTCGCGAACAGCACATAGCTTAGCAGGGTCAGGAAGAACTCCATCCTTCGAAACGACGTGTCCGAGAATGGTCAGCGTGCGTGCTCCAGTGACACTTCTTCAAGTTGAGTTGGAGGCCTGCTGCAGAGAAGCAGCGTAGAATTTGTTTCGAGCGACGAAGCTGCGTGAGAAAATCGGGCGAGAATACCACTACATCGTCTAAGTAGCACAAACACGTGTTCCATTTGAGGCCTCGTAGGATAGTGTCCATCATGCACTCAAATGTTGCCGGCGCATTGCATAGGCCGAATGGCATCACGGTAAATTTGTATAAGCCGTCTGGTGTAATAAAGGCAGTTTTCAGTCTATCATCCGGATTCATGGGCACTTGCCAATACCCAGAGCGTAGATCAAGGGAGGAAAAGAACTCTGCGCCTTGTAAAGAGTCGAGGGCGTCATCGATCCGAGGCAAAGCATACACATCCTTTCGTGTTATTTTGTTTAGGCGACAATAATCTACGCAAAAGCGTATTGTACCATCCTTCTTTTTAACTAAAACAACCGGCGACGCCCAAGGACAGTTTGATAGTTGAACGACGCCTCGCTTTAGCATGTCACCTACTTGTTCATCATTGACACTGCGTTCAGTCGGCGAAACACGGTACGGTCGCTGCCGTAGTGGTGGGTGATAACCTGTGTCCATACAGTAGATGTTCGACCTAAGGTAGCGCTGTGACTGTCAAAAGATGGCCAAAATTTGTCAAGGAGGCTCAAAAGCTCACCTCTGTTGTGGGTTTAGGTTTTTGTCGATTACACGGTTGAGAATGTTGGCAGTGGAAGGGCTGTTTCCGGAACTACAGGAGAGGGCGCTGACTTCCAATGATCCATCAGAAACGTCAGCTGTAGCGATGGTTTCAAATTATTCGATTGAGCTGATACATGGCTGATACATTGAGCTGATACATTCGCCCCAAAGCAGCGTAATCGTGAATGGGAAAGGATTCCCCACAGGCGCGTCGGTCGCACCACTTTGAAGAGTAACGAGAGCGGTTGGGAGCGGTGATATGTGGCGATGAACGAAAGCAGCGGAAGGCGTGAAGAATGTGGTAGTGTTGGCGACGGTGGAACACGACACAGGTGCGAAGACAGTAGCGCGCGAAGGAATCCGAGTGTCGCCACTAATGACCAACTTCGCGTAGGAAGGGCGATCATCCGCAGGTAGAGCGTCACCAAGAGGACGAAAGACAACTTCGGCACGGGCACAATCAATGACGGCTTGGTGATGAGAGAGAAAATACCAGCCTAAAATGATGTCATGAGAACAGTGCGGGTGTACTACGAACTGCACTGTGTAAGGCACTCCTTGAACTACAAGTCTGGCGGTACACTCTGCCACAAGCTGCACAGGCTGTGCAGTGGCAGTACGAAGAAACGAACCCAAGTAAGACGTTGTCACTTTTCGAATTGCACGGCAAACTTTTTCGGAAATGACAGAAATGGCGGCACAAGTATCAATAAGGGCATGTACAGGTACACCTTCAAGAACAGCATTATTCACATTCGGCGCCGAACAAAGAGGGCTTGTGCTTTGCGACGAGGACACAGTTCTTGCCTCGGGAACTGCGTCATTTAGTTTTCCGCTTCGATTGTCGGGGGGTGTCGGCGCATCGGGGAGGGCGAGCGACGACGTGGAGAAGGAGATCGGCGATTAGAAGGTGGTTGTTGGCTTGGTCGAAGATGGCGCAATTCGGTGTGTGGAGTGTAGGGAAACGTGTGGTTGTACTCATATGAACGCGGGTTTTCACGTGAATGGAGCGGGGGGCGGCGGCAAAGACGTGCGACATGTCCGAGTAGACCACACGAAAAGCAGATCGGTCGGTTGTCGGCAGTGCGCCATGGATTAGGGACTCGGTGGACTGGAGTTCGTGGCGGCTGAGTGGTATAAACAGGAGCAGGCAGTGGAGGCGGCGCTCAGAACGTGTGTGGTCGTGGTCGTGCTGCTGCTTCGGCATACGTCAATGACGCATTGACTGGTGGCACCAGCTGTGGAGGAAGGGCCTCAGACACTTGGTCTTGTATAATAGTCCGCAGTGTAGGGCTACGCGTTGCACTGCGCTCCGGTAGGCCGGAGATGAGCGACAGTTGGCGGGCAACTTCTTCGCGTACAAAATCTTTTATCTACGATAAGAAAATGGGATCTTGCGAGAGAGTCAAGCCGGACATCCATTCCTGATGGGGGACAGCATGGCGGGTGACGAGACGTTGCCAGCGGAGCTCATCATAGCTTTGGCAGAGCTCGGTAACTTGAGCGACAGTAGCCGGGCTTTTTGAAATGAGCATGTGGAATGCGTCCTCGTTGATACCCTTGAAAATATACTTGATGCGGTCCACCTCTGTCATATTCGCATTGGCGCGTTTGCACAAGCCAATGATGTCTTCTATGTAACTGGTGAAATTCTCGCCAGGCAGTTGAGATCTTGACTGAAGCCGCTGCTCCGCACGAAGTTTGCAAACAGCAGGACGACCAAAGACTTCGCTGAACTTTGTTTTGAATTCTGTCCAGGTTGGAACGTTGGTTTCATGGTTCCGAAGCCATAAGTGGGCAATGCCACTGAGGTAAATGCCGACAGTGGCCAGTCTCGTGGCTTCGTCCCATTTGTTCAAGACACTCACGAGTTCGTAGGTAGCCAGCCAGTCATCGACGTCACGATCGTCCGTGCCGCTGAATATGGGAGGGTCCCGCTGACGAACCGCACCGGAGCACACGATGGCCTGGGGAGCCATAGGCGGAGGGCCTGTGGCAGATGCAGTGGTCATAGCGGAAGGTCGAGTCCGGCTTCGCAACTCCAGGATAGCGAGGAGACCAAGCAAACTCCACCAATATAATAAAGAACTGTGACAGTCAGAACTGTTATTTGAAACTAGGTAGGAGTGTAGGCCTAGCCAGCGAAAGCAGCGTTAACGTCCGGCGCGAGAGTCTCGTGCTTAGCACTGACGATGTGTTTTCCGAGCTATGCATGACCTACTACATTCATCATTATACAACAACTATTTTTAAAGACAATAGTCTTTCTTGGGGACCTCCGACGCAAAAATTTCGGTCTGTCTGTAGATTTGTCTGTTTGTCCACTCTTAACGGAACCGGGTACTTGAAACAACCGACTCCATCCGCAGCGCCCACCATTGTTGCTCAAGGTTTAGCATTCATACTTGTGCATTTGTCAATTAAAAAGCAATTATTACGCATGTCAGGGGCACCATAACAACACGTACATATTCTGCATGTGCGCCTTTTACTAGAAAAGACATACATAAGTAATTTAAAGGGCCGTAGCGCTTATCATGCTGCGCTGACCATGCTACGCTTGCATGAAAAGGCGAGTGTTTCCAGCGCCTTGTTAAGACTTGATGGTGGTGGCACCTACCCGTCGCATTGCGTCGTACACCTAATCACCTCTGAGACAGGCGCGCACACCCGTCTCAGAGCCACGTGCTTTGTTTTCCAAAAAAACTGCCAGATGGCACACATGTTTCACGTGTGACGTGACTTGGCACTCATTCGCCTCCGCTGCACGCTCAAGGTACTCTAACGCAGCGCCTCCAGAATACCATTCACCGAATTTCTTACGCAGAACATCAAATAAATATTTTGTTCGCTCTCTCCACACGCAAGACTATCGTCTTTCGATTACATTTGCAGATAACATGCAGATATGGAACCAATTTTTCATCTTTCTTTTTCACCGTTGCTGCTGTCACGTCCTGCTGTACCATTTCTGAAGTAAAGTGTGAAATTGGGCTAAGTAATCCATTATTAAACTTCTCAGTGCAAAAACTTCCAACAACTAACACAAGAGAAGAGGACGAGCGCTGCACTCGTCCTCGTCTCTTGTGTTAGTTGTCGGAAATTTTTGCGCTGAGAAGTTTAATAATGCACCATTTCCTTGGCCATCTTTAGCTCTCCGTTTTCTGCGGATACTTTCGGCCATGAAAACAGAGACTGCCTCAGGATACCCAGCTGACTTGAGCCTAGCAACCTAATTGTAGAAGCTGGCTTCCATTGAATGAGCACAGGAACGGCCAATTGCATTAGTGAAACACGTACTCACTATGCCTGTTTTGACAAGTCTGCTAAGAGCCGACATGTACAGCAGCAGCGGTTTTGCCACGCGTGGCTCATATGCCCAGCAGGTGTGTTCTGCCCTAAACATAAACCTAAGGTCAAGAAACCTGATGGATGAGTTTTCCAGCATTTCATGGGTCAATACAAGTAGATCGAGACATTTCATAAAGAGCGACAACACATTGGTGGCCTGAGACACAAAACCTTGTGGATCACACTTCACTATGACTAAATAGTCATCAACGAATCTAAACACTTTTTTCACTTATGCACTAATTCTTGATTAACCGTACTGTTTAACTTCGGCAACAACAAATTGCTCGAAAGTGGGGCCAGACATGCCCCAATCGACACGCCCTTTTTCTGAAGATACACGGTGTCACTCCACTCTACATATGTGTAGCTGAGAAACATGCCCAATAAGACTAGAAAACCACGCGCACTCAATCCTGTGCTGTTCTGAAATGACACTCCTCCAAACTGGTCAATGCATTCTTCAATACAAGTGAGCAACGCATCAAGAAGTAAAGAATAGTAAAGAACTCGGCTGGCTAGGCTGACATGTACCGCTAGACACAAGAAACAGCTGTGCAAAACAAAGAACAGAAGCCGTTTGTGAATTGCGTTAGCAACGTTGTTTACATGATCATACTTTCGTGCAGTGCCCGTTATATTGGCAAAACTGGAAGATGCCTCAACGACAGATTGGGTGAGCATACGTTCAATGTTCACAGCGGCAACGATGGTTTTCTGTTCCAGCATATTCTTAGATGTGGCTGTGAAATACAGTTTGACAACACAGTCATACTTTACAAAGACAAAGATGAGCGCACAAGGCTTATAATTGAGGCAGCATGCATAGTGCCTCAACACTTGACTTGCATCAGCAAACCATCAATAGCTCTGTCCGATAAGGAGCTAGCATTTTTAGACAGTAGCAGATGTCACAACAGTTAAGTAATCACTCTAAGGCACAGTAGGCGTAGGTAAGATGGGGCTTATAGATTTTCTATCGGTTCTGTTATTTTGGTCCGTGATTTGGTCTTATTGTATGTGCCATGACACTGTTTCATCTGTAAGTATATATTTCATAGTTTTCCGAATAAATTTTCAGCTGGTAGTAAGCAGTTGTCCCTGTCTTTCTGTCCGCGTCTAAGTAGTGCGCTCTCATTGCAAAACAATCAGGAAGGTGTCGAGTCACTTTTGTCATGCACAAAGTTAACGGCTTTACTGCATAAAGTTGACCGGCATAAATTCGAATGGCCGCCGGCACTACTAGCAGCAGAACGAAAGTAGATAGAGCCACAACAGCAACAACAACCATTGATCATTATCCTACCATTGGCTCAAAGATGGCAGACATGTTTTGGTTCAACTAAGCCCCACTAGATGGCCCGACCTGTTCACTTTAGCCAGGCGAAATTTAAACTTTTGAACCACTCGCGCCATTCCCCATAGTAACATCCGACGGTTCTCTTTGCATGAATCAAACAGGAACCAACAAACAGCATTTTATTACGTCTCTTGATGCTTGAAAGGTTCTTTTAGTGTAGCTAGTTCGATTACTAGTGATTAATAGTGAACCATGACTCATTAGGATCATTTTGCGAATATCCTACTGAGGCGCATGTGCTCTGGTGCATTTACCTTAATTTATAGGTAAGTAGGGTACTGCTGCTGATAATATGGCCGTTCTCTTTGCATAAATCAAACAGGAACCAACTAACAGCATTTTATTACGTCTCTTGATGCTTGAAAGATTATTTAGTGCAGCTAGTTCGATTACTAGTGATTAATAGTGGACCATGACTCATAGGATCATTTTCCGAATATCATACTGAGGCGCATGTGCTCTGGTGCATTTACCTTAATTTATAGGTAAGTAGGGCACTGCTTCTGATAATATGGCCGTTTTAGACATGGTTATACATTGCACTTTCACTCACGTTATTTGTTTTTCATGTCCCTTTCAGATTGGGGACAATCTTAACAGAACGATTTACAATGAGCACGAACCTTCTCGAACATCGAGGTTTGGGCTGATTATTCTTGACCGAGGCTTTGTGAATGAAAACTGAATCAAACAAAAGTGAAAGTAAGAGATCTACCTGGCATTGCCCCCCTCTGAAAAAGCATCAACCTTGTGCTTAAAATAGAAAGGGGAGGGGGCGATAAAACTAATAACAATAAACTAAGCAAGAGCCATTGTAAATAAGTACAAGCAATGAAGCACAATAAAAGGGATACAACAACAAGAACACGGTCCTTTAGCTTGAGGTGCATGACATGAACGACTTCAAGTCCTGCGCGATGGCGTTGAGAGATCGTAATGCTGTCGGAAACAACCACATAGTCAAGTAGGCAGAGTCGTCGAACTACCCTGTACTGTCCAAAGTACCGTCGCAGAAGTTTTTCACTGAGTTCATGTCGGCATATCGGCGTACACACCCAAACACAGTCACCAGTTTGGTATTCCGCGTAGTGTCGTTGAATGGGGGCTGTCATTCTTGATGCGGAGGCGAGCGAGTTGTCCTGCTTCTTAGGCGCGCTGAATGTAGACAAGAACGTCGAGGTTTTTTTCATCAGTGACGTTGGGCAGCGTGGTGTCGAACGTCATAGACGGGTTCCTTCCATAGACCAACTATTGTGGCAATATCTGCGTCGTCTCCTGCACCGCCCTGTTGTATGCGGAGGTCACGTATGGAAGGATGACGTCCCACGTATTGTGTTCGATGTTGACGTACGCGGCCAGCATGTCGGCGATTGTCTTGTTAAGCCGCTCGATGAGGCTGTTGGTCTGTGGGAGGTACGCTGTAGTCCGACGGTGGTTTGCCTCGCTCTTTGCCGAGATTGCCTGAGTTAACTCTAGAGTGAAGACCGTATCGCTGTAAGTAATGAGGACCTCTGTGGCACCATGACGCAGGACGGTGTTTTCGACAAAGAACTTTGCTACCTCGGTAGCTGTCACAAACGTCTGCAATCCTTGTTTCGCCCGCATGACCCATTGTCCAGAGAAGGGTGCTTTTGTGTTGGGAACACGACATCCAGTGACTAACGACCGAGCAACGGCGCCACCGCGTCTTCTCTGCACCTGTACCGAAAGGGGCACCCATGTGCTCAAGAAATGGGAAATGACCTCGAGAGGGGACAGGGGCACGCGTACGCCGCGAAAAAGTTTGGACTGCTTCGGAATTGGCAGTTGACGTGCAACCAGCAAGAAGCGTAGATGCGGTGTCGCGAGGCTCGCGTAGGCGTCGAGTATGGAGTGACCCGTGCAACATATTGAGACAGCTGCAATACCGGGCACCCTCGTCGTCTACTAAGCTGGCCAGATCTCCAGCGGCACCCGTCAACTCCCCTACGTGTACCAAGAGCTGGCCTGGTCCATATGGAACTTTTTATTGTGACTTTTTTTTAACTCACTTTATTTTAACCAGCTTTTCAATAAGTGTAGTTGTGTGCGCTGTGACACACGTAGCAATTCAGAAGCTCAACCATGATCCTTCCGTGATGATTTCGTTGTATCTCTTTTTTTTTCTTTCTATCTTGTTGTTATAATATTAACATTTTGCATATTTGTCTTTTGTTTGTTCCTCTTTTACTGTTCTTTTAAAGCATACGTTTTTATAGCTGTTCTTCTCAATCACGTGAATTTTTGTGGTTTCCTGTGTAAATTTTGTTTTTGTAATCCCCTTGCCGTTGTCCTCTTTTGAATAAATGTTTGCCTGTGTTTAATCCGATTTCCGTGTCAGCTCTGTGAGTGCGTCGGTCGGGCACATACATCACCACAAGTGCAACCCCGCACGGGTCGACCGACCTACAAATAAATTTGAGATGTGCCACTTCGAGGCCTTTCAGGCGGCGCAGGCTGAAGCGTAAAGTAGAAGCCTGCAAGTCTGCCGCATGTGGATGTTAAATTGGCGAGGCCTCACCCGAAGTGTGTGACATCATCTGGCGTCCAAGACAGGACGGGCTGATCGCGTGGACAACCACGTCTGGGAGACTGACATAACTCTGTACGTTCAGTATGTAGACATCCTTTGTTGGTCAGCAACTGTTTGTAGCAATAGACAACACAGAGTTTGACAGGCTTATTGAACAGGGCAAAGCCTTGGGCTTTGTAGACAAGGAATTATACAATTAGGTCAAAAAAGAATGAAAAAGACTTAAAGAGGAGCGCAATGCTGTGCGCATTAAGTATAGGCAACATTCCGAATTTTCGATGGAACAGGAGAGAGAGAAACCTAGGCTTAGAATTCAAAGGGAGAAAGAACGCTTGGGACTGTGCACAACACAGTCGGATCGCAGCTCTACGTCTAGAATTCCCAGTCCTTTGAATGACGCTGGCCCAAACAAGTTGGTGCAGTCGCACCTTGATCATGTGCAGCTATTGCGCCAGAAAATTTAGAGTAGGCGGCGCAAATTGGACGCATTAGATGTAACACATGAAAGATGCAAAGAGCCCGAATGCATCGAGCCGTTGAGGGCAGGGCAGATTGATAGTACTGATGAGGCGAACAGCAAGGTTCACAAGTAAACCAAATGCGTTAGCTGCCGAAAGTCCCGTTGTGGCCACTGAGGCAATTGAAGGATGCAGTGATGGTGAAGAGGGGCTGTGCCAGCAGAGTCTTGTTAAAACAGAAATGTCATCTGTAATTGACTTGGCACAGTCACTGTGTATGTTTGTCGCCATGACAGCTAACTGTGATGCTCGCAGTACCTGCAGCTCGGCAGGCGAGGACCCCTGTACAGACAGCGGGACAGAGTTCTGTGCAGTCGCACACTGTGAGCTGGGCAATTTCGGGGCAAGTAGTTCTAGGTGCAAGCGGCGCAGCCCTGACAAAGGTGCTTGCATTGTTCAGCAGTCGGGCATGTTTTTCGCAAGTCAGGGTGTCCGCAAGTTCAAAAAATCACCCCGGCTGTGTGGACAGCAGAGCAGTTCAAATTGCCCAGACTATTTCTGCAAGATGTGATGAGAGCAGGCTTCTCAAAAGAGAGGACTGGCCGCACGTGAATGTTGGATCGGCGGGGCCTCGCCCAGAGTGTGTGACAGCAGCACTGCCTTTGGGCAGCGCCTTTGTCTCGGCATAGCGGCTGAGGTAGTCAGTAGCTACGACGATCCATTTTTTTTCCACAATTTAGACGTCAGGAATGGTCCCAGTATATCCATGCTGATTTTCTGCAACGGCCAGTGAGGTGGCTCGATGGGCTGCAGAAGTCCAGCTGGCAGTGTCTTCCGTCGCTGACAGTCTCGGCAGGTTTTTACATAGTGGGTGACGTCAGCAGTGAACCTGGGCCTGTAGTACTTTTTCCGTTTCCTCGCTAGGGTGCAGGAAAATCCAAGGTGTGCAGCGAATGGGTTGTCATGCAGAGCATTGAGAACTTCTGGACGTAACGCTAAAGGTACTGCGATTAGGTAGCTGGCCCGATGTGGCGTGATTTTCCACAAAAAAAAAAAAACACTCCACCGTGCGAGAGGTGAGTGTGTTTTCTTTTGTGCGCTGCCCAATTAGAGAGGGTTGTTCAACTTAGCTAGCCAACAAAGGGCATTGTGGTCGCTCACAACTTTGAAAAGCCTGCCGTAATGACAGGGGCAAAACTTGGAGGTAGCCGAGATGATGGCAAGACACTCCTTTTCTGTTGTGGAAGAGTGAACTTCCGCTTTAGATAGCGACCGGCTCCCCAACTGATGACCCTTTCAAGCCCGTCAATATTCTGCACCAGGACAGCTCCGAGCCCTACACTGCTTGCTACAGTGTGTATTTCCGTGTCGGCGTTTTCGCCAAAATTAACAAGTATGAAACGCTTCCTCCAGCGGCGTTTCCCGCTTGTATTCGACGTTGGTTTTTGTAACAAGTTTAGTGACTGACTCGGCGATGCAGGCAAAATTTTTGATGAAACGCCTGTAATAGGCACAAAGGCTGAGAAATCGACACAAGGCCTTCTTGTCAGCAGGTGACGGGAATGCAGCGATGGCTGTTGTTTTCTGCAAGTCTGGCTATACTTCGAAGTTGCTTATCACATGACCCAAGAGTTCCTCGTATGCAAAGCGGAACTTTTCTGGCTTCAGAGCGATCCTGGAGGTCCTGATTACTTTACGTACATTAAGATGCTGGAGATGCTCGTTGAAGCATGAGGAAAACACGAGCACATTGTTCAAGTACACGAGGCAAGTCTGTCACTTCAATCTCGCCAGCCTAGTGTCCATAACACGCTGGAACGTCACAGCTGTCGAGCGAAGACCAAAGGACATGACCTTGAACTCGAAGAGGCTATCTGGAGTGATGAAGGCAGTCTTTTCTCGGTCTCGCTCGTCTACTTTGATTTGCCAGTAGCCTGTCTTAAGCTCCATCGATGAAAAGTATTCCACATTGTGGAATCGATCAAGGGCATTGTCTATTCGGGAGAAGGACATATGTCCTTCTTCGTGATCTTGTTGAGGCACGTATAGTCAACACAGAAGCCTAGTGTTCCATGTTTTTTTTTTCACTAACACCACCAGTGATGTCCATGGACTCTTTGAAGGCTGGATAATGTCGTTCCGTAGCATTTTGTTGAATTCTTTCTTTATGGGCTCGCGTTCTGGCACAGAAACTTTATTTGGGTTCTGACGGAGTGGCCTGGCATTTTCTTTCGTTACGATTCGATGTTTCCGCGACAAGGGTCTGTCGAATTGGCGACAACGAGAAGCAGTTCTTGTTATTTCAAAAGCAGGTTTCTGAGCTGTTCTTGTTTATATGTCACAAGGCTCAGATAACATCGAAAGCTGGTTGAAGGGTTTCAGTCGTCGGAGTAGACTCAGCGGAATCGGTGAGGGGAAAAGTGTTGCTGGCTTCTAGTATTTCTTCCATGTAAACAACCGTCGTGCCTTTGCTGATGTGCTTGTATGCATTACTGAAATATGCGAGCAGCAGTATTGCTTTTCTCGTCTGCTTTTCTCGGAGTGTTGCGATGGCCAGCGGGTGCACAGTATGGTGCTGGCGGTGTCTGGTGACGAAATTGCGGTGACACGGCCTCTTGACGTGGAAGAGGAGGGGGAATGTTGTGTCGGATTACAGCAGCGTAGCTCATGGCTGCACTAGATCGAGACATATGACAGGGTCGTATGTTGAAGAGGAGGGGGAATGTTGCGTCGGATTACAGCAGCATAGTTCATGGCTACGCTGGATCGAGACGTATGACAGGATCGTATGTCTCGATCCAGATTTTCAGGTTTTCTAGCTTTGAACCGCAGAAAACTGGTGGTTACTTAGGTTGCTGGAGCACAATCGATGCAGACGGCACGGTGGCTGTCAATGCCGCTGTGGTTGAAGTCAGAGTCTTAGTACTCCGGGTCAGTTGATGTAGCGACCCATACTCCGGTGAGAGCCCTAGAATTGGTGGTTCTTTAAGTTGTCAGAGCACAATCGATGCAGGTGACACGGGGGCTGTCAATGTCGCTGTAGTTTAGGTCAGTGTCTTAGTACTCCGGGTCGGTTCATATAGAGACCCGTACTCCGGCGAAAGCCCTAGCTGCCGGCTGCTGGCTCGCTGCTCAGCCTTGGTGTCGTTGTTCACTTGACAGTGTGGGCTTGACTCATGGATGGAGGGGTGTTTTAGTACATGGGCCGGGATGCACCTCTACCAGATGTCACGGCGTTGTGACATGGACATAGAGAGCAGATTGGGTGTTCAGGTCTAACTGTTCATTGGGTCGAAATCGTGGCCACTTAGAAGGAAAGTTAGAGTAGAGCAAAACACTAGCGGCGAACAGTGTCGGCTGTCGATCAATTGACAAGTGGTAAAGCGCGGCAGCATTTATACATGTGTCGTCGAACATTCCAGCCTTACCACTGGTCTTTGCGCTAGCTCTGAAAAAATCTCGATTGTTCGCATGGTGCAGGCAATCTTAATACAACAATCTGCAATAATCGCGAACCTTCTTGAACAATGAGGCGCAGTTGGCGCGGGGCATTCCTGATCCAGGTTTTGTAACCGAAAACTGAATTAAACAAAAGTGAAAATAAGAAACGTGCGTGGAAATATGCGAGCAGGTGCCGATTTCAAAGCCAGCACATACAAAGCCAAGCTCGTGACGTAGGTTTGTTTACACTCTCGCTGTGTTGGTGTCGCGAGGGGCTCTGCAACTTGCTCAGTCATGCAGCATGCACTTCAAAACTGATTTTAGGGTTTCACATATTAGTAAAGATGAATTTCACAAAGAAAACACTACTCTTAACGCAAAATCATGCTTCGTAAGCGAAAAAATGCATGGAAAGAAAATGTGGGTGGAGACGCCAAGGTGAGACTGCTGGATTCCATGCTACATAACTTCTACTTGATGAAAATGAAGTACATTGTCATCTAGGGGTGTCATAGACCTAGCATACAAAGGTTCAGAAAATTTTAAAGAGCCAATGTATTGAAAATACAAATAATTGTACCTTTCAAAATTTATTGCGTCATGTGCCAAGATTTTGCATGAAATTTAAAAATAAAACTTCAATCTTGATTTTCTTTGCTAATTATAAACTTATGACAGAGAAACTTGTGGCATTAGAGTTCTGAGAAAGTCCGACACAAAAGACAATGCAAAAAGACCAGAACAGCAGGGAATACATGCAAGCACCGACTCACAGCCGATTCCACGCTTTGAAAAGATGAACGTGCTCAACCAATCATCCAACAGGAAGACTAAATTAAGAAGCGAGACTGCAAGCGTAGATAAACAAGATGACACACGATGGAGCATTTGGTGCTGAATGAACAAAAGAAAATAGGTCTGCGACATGTACAGCTAGATGAACTACCTCGCAGTTGTAATGAGCAGACAAGTGCACGTAGTTTGTCTGTGTAGCTCTTCATTGCCCAATCTTGCATTGAGCGGCGGCACTGTCTTAACCAATAGACATTAAAAAATAATATGAGAAATATAAAATTTCCTGGGTCCAGTAAAATTTGAATCCAGGCCCACTGCATTGCAGTAGAGTGTTGTACCCCAAAGCTACACTGGTGCTTGAAACTCGTTTGCAAGAAGACTGTAGGGGCACCCTGTCTGGTAAAAAACCTGTGTAATATAGGGTAGCATAAGAGTAAAATAACAGCTAACCATTACCCAATGCTCATTGCGCAACGAGTGTGGGTTTAATGCTTCCCACCCACAGAGATTATGCTTCATCAGGCAGATGCAGCATCAATGAAGAGCATATAATGCCTGTAGCGGGTCCGGAAAAAAAAAAAGATGAATTATTCTAAGTGGGTGCTCTCCTACTTCCCAAAACTTATCGTTTGTGGTGTAGTGGGTACCCTGTGGAAAGTGAAAACACAGTCGGCCTTGCCCCAAGTGGCGCTCAGAATTCACATTAGGCAATCTCGTGATCGCCAATTTCTAGATTTTTTTTTTTGCTTCTTGTGTGTGCTTCATATTTCGTACATTGAAAGACATGAAGTCCGTTGCAAATCAGCACTGGCGTGTATTCCCCTCTGTCATGGTCTTCTTTTGCTGCATTTGATTTAGATGTACCCAATCTAAGATTACATCATTCATCAATACGCAAGGGGAAGTTTCTCGAGAGCTGAGCAAAGCATTCGTGTCTAGTACCACTGACAATACTAATTTTCCTCATCAGTACTGGCCTGCCATCACCAAAGATCTACCAAATCTAAAATCGTAGATGCGATCAATGCATACATGATTATCATAAAAAGAGTTGACATTTTTTTAGATAAATGTGATTATGAATCATATGCTGCATTTCGATACTCATAATTTTCAATGCACAAAGGTGTTTTGGTTGTAGCTGGTTTGTCTTGCCCACAGGCTTCTCATCTTTCATGTACAGCACATGTGCACCTTGGTTCTTCTCCTAAGCTGTGTTATTCTTTTAAAATGCCTTTAGTCCCAGTATGTGTATGTTTGTGAAATTTTTCCCCTACAGTGTAGGTATCACTCAAGACTGGATGTGTCGATTTTTTACACCTCTAGGCTGCATTCATTCATCGTAAATATGGTTATTCCTTGCAGTGATGCAATTCACCAAAGCCACTTTGGCACGGCATCTGGAGCAGTTACCAAGCAAGCATTTTCAAACACAAACATTTGTCTCTAAATGAAAAATGTAAATTATGTGTTTATTTATTTATTTCAACATACAGCAGCATTGAAGGGACAGGCAGAATACAAAAACTAAGTGCAACACAAAATGTACACAGCATGACGATCAACGATTATATTGAGCGAAATGAATTCATAATGTGATAACCATTTAAGGTAGGTCACTATCTTCGAAAACCAATTTTTTTTAAGTAATTTTTTAAAGTAAATATTGTGAGATTTCCTGTCCATTCTAGAAAATTTAACAGTATTATTTCGATAGCTCAAGCAGTTCAAAAGTTCTGGCAGTTTTTCCAACCCCTCCTAGATGCGTCCGAAACCGAAGGTTTCCGATACCACGGCGTCTCTACCTCGTCATAAATGTTTCTCAGAATGCATATTGTCGCGGCTCTTCCGCCGAGCCGGCCAAAACATGGCCGCGGAGAACAAGTTGCGGCACCTAATGCGCAGAGTAAAAGAAGAAAATTTTGCAGGCCTGATGCGTAATCCACCGCGAACAGTGGCGGAGTTCCGGTCCGAGGCAACGACCATGGAAAGGACACTACAAAAACGTGCGCGACTGTACAACAGAGACTTCAGCGTCTCTTCAGTCAGGGCGGAGTCAACAGCCCTCCCCACCAACGTTGACGTCCTCCGGGAAATGGTGAGGGCTATCGTTAAGGAGGAGCTCCAGAAACTGCAACTCCCCCAAGGTCCTCCAGCGATGCCCTCAATCGCGGACGTTGTACGTGAAGAAGTGCGGCAAGCAATTATTCAACCACAGCGTCAGGTGCCCCACCACACACAACCGGAACCTCAGCCACAGCTGTCGTACGCGCAAATCGTACGGCAAGACATCAGACGCCCGAACTTTGCACAAGCTCCTGTTATGCCATCGACCTTTCCTCGCAATACGCCACCGCCGTTGCCAGAAGCGAGACCCCGCAAAAATGATGTATGGCGCACGGCAGACCGGCAGCCACTCTGCTACCACTGTGGGGAGGCAGGCCATCTTTATCGGACATGCCCCTACCGTTGGGTCGGGCTACCTGGCTTCCCAGGGAATGCACCCTGCCCTCGTAACGGTGAGCGCCCTTACGAAATCGAAGAATGTTTATCTTCACGCTATGCCTCTCCAAACACTCAGCGACATGAATTGCGGTCGATTGCACCAATGCGCAATAGGTCGCCGAGTTCACTCCCATCATCTACTTTCCCGAGGCGTTGTTCACCAAGCCCGCGACGGGAAAACTAGAACCAGCGACCTGTGGAGGCAGGGCCGCTGATTTTAGGAAAACTAAAAACCCTCCATCGTTAACCGGATCAGACGGCGACACTGACACAATGACGGACAAGGGCAGTAATGGTGACGTGACATCCGAGCTACAAGTAAGAATGGACAATGTCGAAACCATAGCGTTAATAGACACAGGTGCAGACTACTCAGTAATAAATAGCATGCTCGCAAAGAAGCTGAAGAAAGTGCTCACTCATTGGACCGGACCGCAGATACGCACCGCCGGAGGGCACTTAGTCAGCCCCGTAGGATTGTGCACAGCGAGAGTGGGAATAAGAGGCCATGTTTACGTCTGCAGTTTTACTGTTCTCCCCGAATGTTCCCGTGAGGCAATTCTCGGCATGGACTTCCTGCAAGCAAACAGTGCCATCATCTACTTGCAGAAATCCCAAGTTTCTTTCTCTACAGAGAACGCTGTTGCCGTGTGTCATGTGGAGCAACCAATTGTTTCGTCTCTTCGTATTGTGGATGAAGGTGTGACAGTGCCACCACGTAGCAGCTTACAGTTTCTGTGAAAAGCGACGTTTTTCGTGAATATGCCGGACTAGCTGATGGAAATATCAAACTGCTACTCACAAAGATCTACCCGTGGCGAGAGGTCTAGTGAACCTGCGGAACGGATATACTGATGTGCTATTGACTAACTTTACCAACGAGGTACAGCATGTGGCGAAGGGAGCAGCCATAGCATCACTTCATGACTACGTGCAAGTCTCAGATGTTTGCACAATAGGAAAAGTAAAACAACGCCCTCGACAGTGGAAAGTGTCCTCGAGAAAATAGATATTGACCGAGAGCTTTCATCTCTGCAGAAAGACCAGATTGTGGAGTTGATCAAGGAATTCGCAGAGTGTTTTTCTTCTTCATCGAAAGTCGGAAGTACTCCTGTAGCAAAGCACCGCATTGTAATCGAAGGGCATGTTAGACCAGTATGTCAGCATCCATACCGAGTAGCTCCGAAAGAAAGCGAGGCGATAAAGAAGCAAGTACAGGAGATGCTCGACGATGATGTCATAGAGCCCTCCAAAAGCCCATGGGCATCGCCGGTAGTACTTATGAAGAAGAAGGACAACGCCATGCGGTTCTGTGTTGATTATAGAAAACTCAACCTCGTCACGATGCGGGACGTGTACCCACTCCCACAAGTCGACAATATGTTGGATAAACTGCGCAATGCTCATTTTTTTTCATCGCTGGACTTAAAGAGCGGGTACTGGCAAATAGAAGTCGCAGAACGAGATCGTGAGAAGACGGCGTTTGTGACACCCGACGGACTCTACGAGTTCAAAGTACTCCCATTCGGTTTGTGTTCTGCTCCCGTTATCTTCCAGAGGATGATGGACACTGCTCTCCGGCCTCAAATGGCAGTCATGCCTTGTCTATCTTGATGACGTAGTAATTTTTTCCACAACGTTCGAGCAGCACGTGCAGAGATTGAGAACGGTACTGGACACTATTCGCATGGCTGCACTTACAATCAAACCGGAAAAGTGCAACATTGGATTCCGGGAGCTTCGGTTCCTCGGGCACATTGTCAGTTCTCACGGTGTCCGCCCAGACGCGGATAAGATCACTGCGGTTGAAAATTTCCCAAGGCCAACAGACAAAAAAGCTATGCGACGTTCCCTGGGGCTTTGTGCCTAATATAGGCACTTCGTTGAAAACTTATCCAAGATTGCGGAATCACTGACACGGCTTACGAAGGAAGGTGTGCCATTCATCTGGCACCAAGAGCAAGAAGACGCCTTCTCCGAGATACGACGGCGTTTGCAGTCACCTCCCATACTCGCTCATTTTGATGAAGATGCCAAAACACATTCATACGGAACGCCAGCAACGTTGGCCTCGGTGCTATTCTTGTTTAGTGGCAGAACGGGGAAGAAAAAGTTATTGCTTATGCAAGCCGCACTCTGTCCAAAGCTGAGTATAATTATTCAGCTACGGAAAAGGAATGTCTCGTAGTTATATGGGCCATTAGTAAGTTCCGTCCATATTTATACGGTAGACCATTCCGAGCCATCAGTGACCATCATTCATTGTGCTGACTTGCGAACCTTAAGGATCCTTCCGGAAGACTTGCTAGATTGAGCCTGCGTCTACAAGAATATGACATCACCGTAGTCTACAAGTCTGGCCACAAGCACAATGACGCGGATTGCTTGTCACGAGCACCAGTCCAGACCCCGTCTCCTGAGCATGAACAAGACTCCGCATTTCTTGGAGCTGTGAATGTGTCGGAGATGGCTCATGATCAGCGAATGGACCCAGAATTACTTCTGCTGATTCAATACTTAGAAGGGCAGCAAGTCGAGGTACCGCGCGTTTTCGTCCGTGGACTACGTTCCTACGTCCTCCGCAACAACGTTCTCTACAAGAGAAACTTTCAACACACCGGTGAAACGTTCCTACTGTTGATACCATCATCACTGTGAGCGGAAATTTTAGAAGCGTGTCATGATGACATGACCCATCGGCAGGTCACTTGGGCATTAGTAGGACTTTGGCAAGAATCCGCCAGAGATATTACTGGCCAAAATTGATGGATTCAGTACAGCATTATGTAAGCCAAACGCGATGTAACCCAAACGCGATCAGCTTTGCTCGTTTTTAGAGGATAGTAACCCTGACATTTTAGCAATAACAGAGACTTGGCTTCATTCTGATATACCCATTCACGAGCTTCTCCCGATAACAGCGCCTACAACATATTTAGGCATGACCGCGATAAAAAAAAAGAGGGGGTGGCGTTCTACTAGCTATTAAAAAAACACTGTCATCCTTTTGCATCAATATAGACTCCACTATTGAAATTGTATGAACTGCATGCATCACATCAACAACAAAAATATTGATAGGTGTCTGCTATCGCCCTCCCGACTGGGATAACTCGTTTGTAGAAGAGCTGCGCAAAAGCGTTGATTCCGCAATTCGGCAATGCTCTCCTGATAATATATACTTACTCGGCGACTTTAATTTTCCCCAGATTGATTGGTCTCTCCTAACTTCTACCTGCCACGAAGCAATGGAATTTGTAAGTCTAACCCTAGATTATAACCTGTTTTAAGTTGTCAAGGAACCGACTCGTGGTACAAACATTTTAGACTTAATTTTAACTAACGCTCATGAGACTGTTAGTTCTATTCTGCACGTAGATGGTTTCAGTGACCATAAGCTACTTCAAATAACACTTAGCCTCCCAACCCACGTATTACATAGCACTGTTAAAAAAATTCGGGACTATAACAGAGGTAATTACGAAGGCATAAATGATGAATTAGAAGCTTTTTATGATCAGGTTTCTCTTCCATCTTTCCTGTACCGATCAGTCAACGAAAACTGGATTCTCTTCAAAAACAAAATCATTACTTTGTTTGATAAATATATTCCCCTAATTTTTATCTCTAACGACAATAAAAATCCCTGGTTTAACAAAACGCTTAAGTCTCATAGATCAAGGAAGAAGCGGCTCTACAAAATTGCAAAACGCACTTCGAGCCTTTCAGATTGGGAAAAGTACACGGGTTCTTTGAAAGAGTACTGCTCCCTTGTAAGCAAAGCGAAACCTAAATATTTTACACACGATTTGCCTTCCATGTTAAATACTAATCCGAAAAAATTCTGGCAAGTAATTTCCCCTCACAATGCTACCCCATCTGTCAGTATACAAGATGCTAACCATATGCCTCTATCAGATGTAGACAGCGCTTCAGTGTTGAACTCATTTTTTTCATCTGTGTTCACGTGTGAAGATCATTCCAGAGGGCCAGAAGTTCCCGAGTTTGATTATACATTCATGGAACCTATTGCCGTCAGCACTGAAGGGATCGCGAACCTTATTAGAAAACCTAAATTATCAACTTCTTCAGGCATTGACAACATTAATTCTAAGGTGCTCAAAAACACGTCATTATGCTCAAGTAAAATCCTGTACCACATCTTCACGCAATCTTTATCAACAGGACAACTGCCGGCTGATTGGAAAATAGGCAAGTAGTTCCCTTATTTAAAAGTGGCAATAGATACTCACCAGAAAATTATCGCCCCATATCACTAACATGCATTTGCTGCAAGATGCTTGAGCATATCATTTCTTCGCACATTTATTGTCATTTGGAAACCAACAACTTCTTTTTTAGAATCAGCACGGATTTAGGCGAGGTTTTCCTTGCGACACCCAATTACTGGAATTTACCACTGATCTTCACTTCAATATGAATAATAATTTACAAACTGATTGCATTTTCCTTGATTTTTCTAAAGCATTCAACCGCGTACCTCATTCCCGTCCGATTTCAAAATTAACAGAACTTCGTTTAGATTCGCTAACCTTATCGTGGATCCGTAACTTTTTGTCTTTTCGAAAGCAGTTCACTCTGGTTAATACCTCTTCCTCTCCAATTTCCGATGTCGCCTCCGGAGTGCCTCAGGGTAGCGTCTTGGGGCCACTACTTTTTCTAATCAACATTAATGATCTTCCAACTAATATTTCTTCGTCAATACGGCTTTTTGCTAACGATTCCATTCTATACCGTTCTATAACTAGTACGGATGACCACTCCAAAAAGACCTTAATCTTATTAACAACTTGTGTGGTGCATGGTAAATGACTTTAAATTTATCAAAATGTAATGTTATATCCTTTAGTCGAAAAAAAATTAACTGTTGAATTTGATTACTCCATAAATAATTCCAACGTGTTACAGTTGACTTCGTATAAGAACCTCGGCGTTCATTTCAGTTCTAATCTTACTTGGGCGGGCACATGTAACCTACATATCTGCAAACGCATCAAGAACACTGGGATACGTACGTCGAAACCTACGAAACGCGCCAAATAACGACCGCAAACAAGCTTACTTAACCTTTGTTCGCCCACAGCTGGAATTTGCATCACCCATATGGTCCCCCTTCCAAGCCTATCTCATTAACCAGCTAGAAGCTGTGCAAAACAGGGCGGCACGGTTCATTTCACGTATTTACAGTCGCCCCTCGAGCGTCACACAAATAAAACATGACCTTTCATTACAGCATCTAGACATACGGCGCACAGTTGCCCTCCTGTCTTTGCTTCATAAATATATCCACGCGTCCAGGCCACCACCCTTCCCACTAACGGCACCATTGCGCATGTCTAAACGACTTCACAATCAACGAAGCATCACACGCATCTTTGAAAAAACAAAATCATTCAATTCATCGGCTTTGCCTCGTGCCATAGCACTCTGGAATGACCTACCCGACGTCATTGTCAATTTAAGTAATCATGAAAATTTTCGCGAGCAATTAATGATACATCTATGTCAATAGCATTGTATAACCTCCTTGAATTCTGTTTTTGTTCTTTGTGCTTTTTTACGGCTGGGAAATTCTTGTTGGTGCTTGAAGCCCCTCTTTGTCATTTGTGCAACCCCTGTTATTAGTTCCAATGTTATTACTTGCTTTGTATTTTTATTAGTTATTAGTTGCTCTGTAGTTGCTTTGTATTGTGGCAGAAGTATCACCCACTAGCATTCTTTCCTATGTACCCCCCTTACTTTATGCTCCGTAATAGAGCCTGTAAGGTATTTTTAAATAAATAAATAAAGATCATGCCGAGAATGCCAAAGACGCAAAGTACCACCTCTAAAGCCAGCACGTCTTTTGAAACCGATAGAGCCACCGAAAGTCCCGTTTGAGCAGGTCGGAATGGATTTGCTAGGACCACTTCCTATGTCATCGTTCGGGAAGCGCTGGATAGTTGTAGCAACCGACTACATGACCCGGTATGCCGAGACGTCATCTCTCACAAAAGGAACGGCAAATGAAGTGGCTCAGTTTTTTGTGACTCAGATAGTGCTGCGACATGGCGCACCTAAAGTCCTTATAACTGACAAAGGAACTGCATTCACTGCCAGGCTAGTGCAGTCTGTCATGAAATTAACGCACACCGACCATAGAAGAACTACCACGTACCATCCGCAAACTAACGGGTTAACTGAAAGGCTGAACAAGACGCTTGCTGACATGATCGCGATGTATGTGGACGTCGAGCATCGGACTTGGGACACCATATTACTGTATGCTACATTTGCATACAATACCGCAGTACAAGAGACAACCCACTTCACGCCATTTCAACTTATTTATGGTCGGACAGTGATAACGACATTAGACGCTATGCTGGCTGTCAACAGCACGAATGAAGAGGACCCTGACATAAGCGAATATGTAGAAAGGGCAGAAGAGGCGCGACAACTAGCACGGAACACCATCATTCAACAGCAGGACATCGACGCGAACCGTTACAATCTAAGACGCAGGGACGTTCAGTACTCCCCTGGAGACCAAGTGTGGGTCTGGACGCCTGTACGTGCACGTGGCCTATCAGAAAAGCTTATGCGGCGCTATTTTGGCCCTTACAGGGTTCTTCGTCAGCTAAGCTACAAAGTTCACTTCGAAGTGATCCCTGATGGTCAAGTATGCACAACACGACGCCGGAATCTCCCGGAAGCTGTACATGTAGTACGGATGAAACCGTACTACGACAGGAACTGAACAACTGAACTGACTCACGTCTTCTAACACAAGGACAAGTCCTATTGTTTAAATACTGTCAACCGGCTTTACGCATCGGGGCGATGCGTGCTAGGAGGGGGACTAATGCCACAGCTCGACCATCGCAGAAGACGCGTGCCACAATTCGCGTTCGTAAAAGCCGCCACACAAGTAGCAAGAAATCCACGCCATGAAACGCCGTCCTGCGCGCGCCACGATGCTATGCCACGGGACCGGCACGAGACTCGAGGGGCAGATGAAGAGACCGACGAAGTTCGAGTCAGCGAGCAAGAGACATTTTGGCTGACCATTTTTAGTTTTGAGTTTACGGGCACAAGTTCGCCCTAAATGAAGAATTTATAAAGTACCAGGTGCTATATTTATTCGTAACAATACCATGTCATTTTAATATGCTTTACTTTATTCTCAAACTTTTGTAAGCCTTTTGAGGCAAGTTTTTCCGAGTTCACTTGAAAATTCCACTAGAGGGCTACAGGGCGATACAGCACACTATTTAGTTGGCGCATGTTTGCGTGGCGTTTGCGTGTGCTTTTTCGCGCGCTTTTCGAACATCGTGGATTTAGAGCTATCTACTCAAAAAAAAATTTTCTCTGTGCTCTATGAAGTATGGCAAAATACAGGGCTACAAGGAAGCGTCAACTGAAGTTCTTAGGGGATCAACATACCAAGTGTGCGCCGCTGTAGAGCACGTGGGTGCTATTGCTTCAGTGAGTGCCCCAAAACTAGCCTGTGCAGAGAAAGATTGTGACATTTTATCGCAAGAGCGGCCATTCCAAGGTAACAGGACCATAGACATTGGAATCCTTTTTTCTGTTTTTTCATCTTTGGCATGTCCGAAATGCAAAAACACTTTGTTAAACCTCGGCGAACGCACTCGTTATGGTGTTTCCTTCACATATGGTGTTTTGTGCAGCTTTGAGTGTGCGTTCCATTTATTTAGAAAGAGTAGCCGTACAATAGAAAACAATGTCAGCCTTGTCTATGCCATGCGACAACTTGAAAAAGAACACAAAAGTGCTGTCGCATTCTGCAATGTTATGAACATGCCACCACCTGCTTGGCATTCTGCATACCAGAAATTATCATCAAAGCTTTGTAAAGCTGCTAGAATGGTTGCCATGAAATCTATGGCCAACGTTGCCAGTGAAGTGCGTAATTTTGTCATCAGTAACGAGTGCAGCGTGTCGGGGGACCGCACATGGCAGAAGCGCGGACATTCCTCACTCAATGGGTGTGTGTCATTGATTTCTGTCGATGCTGGTAAAGTCATCGACGTAGAGGGACTTTTTAGCAAATGCAGAGCATGTGAGTCACAACGAAAGCTGAATACCTCGAGCCAGAAATATCTCCAATCGAAAGCTGATCACAAGAACTGTCACGCCAACCATGCTGGTACTGCTGGCGCCATGGAAGCAGTTGGCCTATACCGCATGTTTGAGAGATCTTAAACGACTCGTGATCTCAAGTATGTGGAGTTTTATGGTGACAGCGATTCCAAAAGTTATGCCACAGTGAAAAACATCTATGGTAAAGACAGCATTCAGAAGCTTCAATGCATAGGACACGTGCAGAAACGTGTTGACTGCCGCCTAAAAAAACTAAAGAAGACAGCACAGTGTTGGCGATAAAGGAAAACTGACATATGTCTTGATAGATCAGCTGCAAAATTACTACAGGATTGCCATCAGGGCCAATGTTAGAGATCTGACAGCAATGAAACAAGCCACACTTGCAAGCCTGTTTTATTGTAGCTCGACAGGCAGCTGCCTCAGACATGGAATCTGCCCAGAAGAAATTCATAGCTGGTGCAGATTCAACCAAGCGAATGCGCTCGAGAAGGACAGCTACAAGCACAAGGGAAAGGGAGGACTTTTTAATGAAATACTCACCAAGGTGAAAGCTGTGTACAGTGAACTTGGTTCCGATGAATTTTTAAAGAAGAGCTTGCATGGCAAAACTCAAAATACGAACGAGTGTTTCAATAGAATGGTTTGGCAGAGTCCCCAAAACTGTATATGTAACTTAGAAGTGTGGCAGCTTGGGCTAGTTGGTATGGCATGATGATAGTTATAGCGCGAGAACAAAACGACGACACAGAGACAAGAAGGACACGAGGACAAGAAGGACACGAAAGACACGAGCGCTCGTGTCTTTCGTGTCGTCATTTTGTTCTCGCGCTATTACTGTCGTCATGTATATGTAAGCCTGCCTATTGTTTTGTTTGGATTGTATAATGCTGTAGCACAGTTCAATGAAGGAAATAGGAGCATACTGGACATTTTGAAAGGGACAGGCATTAAACCCGGCAAATACACAACAGTGGTGTGCCAGACCAGTGACTGCTGCCATGTGAGGAAGGCCGCCCACAACTCAGGTGGAGATGCAAAGCAGGCAAGAAAAAAAAATCCGTGCATCAGCTCGTTAAAAAGTAGACCGTGCCACTTCCAAGGAGGGCCCAAGCTATGAGCCTGGTGGAATTTAGGCATTTGTGATGGTTTTTTTATTACACAAACATTCATTTGAAATCTTAAATTTTTTTTTCAAAACATATTATTTTGCTTTGTACAGTTGCGCGAACAGTGATAACTCACCGTGTAATAAATATTTTCGTCTAAGACTTCGTGTGCTATTTTGTTATATCTAGAGCTGTGCACTTAAGCAGAATTACTGAAAACGAGCTGCAACTTTTTATGCTATGTCCAAGTGCATAAAAACAACCCTTGCCAGATATCGTTATTATTTTTTTGGATAACGCACCAGCTTTGAGATAATGTGATGATGGAACTTAGATGCACAGGCTGTTGTCCTCACTACATACCTGCCAAGTCACATTTGAATCGCATTGACCATTTTTAACTGCCTGTTGGCACAACACGCATATTTCGACATATTTTGATTTTTATTTTAAAAAATTTATTTTCTGCAATTTTTTTATTTTAAACATTGAAAATAACTACGCTTTACACAACAAAAGTGCAGTTATAACTTTCAGACCATAACTGAAAAATTTTTGCCGAAGGTGGTGACCTACCTTAACATGCTCAAGCAAAGCATTCTATATTTAAATAGCACGGACAAAAATAACTATTTGTTCAGTTATTAAAACGAGGCACTTTCAACTCTGATCGGTTTAGCGAGTGTGACGTAGTTGCTGAGTGAAGGAAATCGTGAACACCGAATGAGAGAATGTAATGAAACTCGACGACGAGATACAAAGAAGCTGTAGGCTATGGAAACTAGATGAAAAATACCAGTTATACCAGCAGCAATAATTTATAAAGCGCACTCCTCTCGTCGCTGAGCGGGACGGAGAGCAGATACCGAAGTCAACTTACCGTCCATGTGAATAATACCCATTCCATGCTTTCAAGACTGGTACTGCCGAGCCACGGAATGCACGAGCAGCAAGCAGGGCATTCGAAACGCCGAAAATCAAAAGGCCGTACTATTGGAATGCCGAAACTAAAAACACTAAAAAATAAAAACTCCAAAAATATAAAAAACTGAAAATTTTAAATGCCGAAAAATCAAAACACCAAAGCATCAAAACACGAAACGTCAAAATGCCGACATTACCAAGCTATAGTAGAAAATAATGTATTATAGCAAGATAAAATTCCCGCCGGCTTTGTACGACATGCATGCACTTTCGCCCTCGTTTCCAATAGCCATTTTCCCATCGCATATGGTTCAGCCCCTAGGTCGTCAAGTCATTAGACAGTAAACAAAAGGGAGCACATGGCCATAAAGATAACCATAAATTTTTATTGATATGTGGGGTTTAACGTTTCAAAACCACTATATGACTATGAGAGATGTCGTAGTGGAGGGCTCCGGAAATTTTGACCACTTGGGGTTCTTTAATGTGCACCCAAATCTGAGCACACGGGTCTATAATCATAAATTTCTTAAAACAGTTCAAAAAACGGCGACACAGTGCTAAATGTTCCATCCATGAGCCACATTGGTGGGTCGTTCAGTTCTCACATGTTTTCGTCTATGAAATAAATGAGGAATTGAGCTTCATCTGTGCTGGTGCACTCCCGTCCCATAAACTCAAGGCCATCTAAGGTTGTTCGGTACTCGCTCTGGATCACGAGCTCCTGCACGGCAGTCGGCTTATGTGAGCAGCCCGTTCCCCTTTTCCTTCTCACAACCTGGCGCAAGGCTTCATCACTCGGAAGGTGTTGCCTTGAAAAGACGCTTGTACATCTGCGGTAACTTGCTGCACAAGCTTCACGTGGGCCTTGCCCAAGGCCACTCTTGAATGCTAAGAACTGTCCCTCTATAGGCCTCCAGAGCATGGCTTGTGTGAATCACTCTCTTTTGAGAGACTTTGTAAGTACCTTTTTCAGGATTGTCGAGAATCATTCCAGCATTACATTCGCCTCACCTCTCGCATCTCCAGTAGTGTCTGGAATGTACTTTTTTTTTTGTCAAGCTCGTACACATAACCGTCCTGTCATCGAAGTTTTGTGGTTTTTTTTTTCCTTCTGAGAACCACCACAACAGTGTCTTCTTCCATTTCCATGGAAATGACAACTCCCTTACATTGCTGCTGCTTTTGCACTACAAACTCTGGACAGCACTGCTTTTTTTTTTTTTTCCTGCTTTCCCATAGAAGCCCTGTCCAAATGATATGCCTACAGCTTCACACGAGATAAAGATTTTACATCGCTTTATTATGCTGATATTGCTACATTTGCAGAACAAGTTCAACAGCTAGGTCAGGTGACAGTGACACGGCGGAAAACGAATCAGCGATAGTCACAAAGCGCGTCATTTACTTTCACATGGTTCAATTAAAGTTGCTGTAATATGGTTTCAGCGTTTAGATTTTTCGGTATTTCAATTTTTGGTCGTTCTGGCACTCGACCTTTTCATAGTTCGGCCTTTTGATTTTCGGCGTTTTCCGCCGCACGAAAATAGCAACCGGCTAAGCGACGATGAAGCTGCACTTTTAGTATGTGTCCGTGGATAGAGTACGCACCGCTTGTTGTACAGCTCTTCGAACTCGGCCCATTGCTGCGAGAGCTCAGGGGGCCCCTGCTCTTGCTGCTTCTTAAGGTAAGCACCGACGTCTTTGGCCATCGCGTCACTTGCTGCCCGCCTTCCTAGAGTGCACCTTCTACAAGTCACGGCTAGTCGCGGCGGCCTGTTCGAGGAAACACAATAGCATAAAAATAAGCGATAAAATGCTAATGGCGATGGCGACCGGCAGCCGTGAATCGTCGCTTGCTCATGGAGTACTACGGAGGAAGGAAAGGTTTCGGTTTGAAGAAGTCAATTGGGACACTGAAGTTGCGGCAACGTGTCATAGAAAAAAATCTACACACTTTGGAAACGTGGCGGCGCGTTTCTGCTTCAACCACTCAGAGTGAATCTACTAACCTCTCTTGCCAGCACTATTGCTAGAGTGTACCAGAGTCCTTCAAAGCATTGAAGGACTCTGAGTGTACTATTGCTAGAGTGTACTTGTAGAAGCTTTTGAGTGGCGCGAGCAGCTGCCTGGGAGAGGCTGTTTCGGCGTGGAATGATGCAGTGGCGCTGGGGTCGACCAATCTTCCCGGGCGGATGGCTGGCAAGCGTTCCGCGTACGTGTTGGTACCTCTCTGTCACGCCTACTATGAAGATCATCTCCCTCTTTTTTTTCTTAATCACGCACCTCCCCTTTTTCGCGCAAATAAAGGTTATTTGACATTATTGTTATTGAAGTTGCTGCTGCCCGCACTGCAGCCCGAAGAAGCATAGCACATTGTACAATATACCGAGCGCGTTTTTTTTTTTAATTTTTAAAGTGTACACATTTTAGACGGGAAACCAGCTGGCCGGTACACACCGGAAGCGCCCCCCCCCCCAAAAAAAAGGATTATGGTGCACACAAAACAAAGAACTCTTGGTCCATTCCACGTAAAACACCAAAGCTTGACTCAAATAGAAGGCTCATTGCTTGTGGCTGCATGCACACACGACAAAAAGTAGGCTTTATTGATATTATTTGAAGAACAGCAAAGTTTTTGCAAACATCCCTTTGGTTTTGAAATATGGGAATAGATTCATTGTTGTAGGACACACAGAAATGCAAATACGTAATACTGCAAAAGAATGTCTTAGGTGAAACATAGTAATGGAAGATTTTGAGAATTTAAAAAAACCCAACAACACTGCAAAGCAGAGTCGTAACTAATGTTAATCATAATCTATAACATAAAATGTAATGTTTACATATTTATAAAACAATACATTTGCAATTAGGTAAATTGTAAAAAAACGTAAAATATAGAGCCAGGATACAAAAGATAACATAAAGCAAAGCAAACATAACGACAGCGTTAAGGTTGTCTTTCCGAAATGCATTTAAAAAAAGATGTTATGGTCGTAAGATCGTTTTGAAGGGACACTGAAGTGCAACAATGAATTGGCTTAGATCGATGAATTATGCACCGAGATCCCTAATGCTGCTAAATTTACCATCACAGGTTTAATACAAAAAGATTCAAGATCAAAGATTTATTTTGAGATTTCGCGTCATTATTTGCACGTTCTCTCGCTTACAAGCCTTTTCTAGGAAAAATTGTTTTTCTTCTTGGTGTACCGTCAAAAAATTAAGAGTGTAAGAAAATATGCACGAAAAATGACACCCTTTTTACGCCACTGTAGCAATTTATAGCCTACTCAATTTTAGGTGCTTCTGTGCGCTTTTGACACTGTAGAAGATTTCTCATCTTGACTTCATTTGCGCGTGTAGACCGTGGGTAAGGTTCGATGGTGGCAAAAATGAAATTTCTGCTGCTCCACAACAGAGTGGGACGCTTGCAACAAGCTGCAGAGCACCTGAGGCTTCTCGAACAGTTACTAAACTGGACTTGCTGATTAGTTTCTCTTGCACGAACGCTTCACATCGCACGATTCCATTGTCTGCACAGGTGAAGTATACGGCTCGTTGAATGCAAAGTTCACGAGTGCTAGGATTCAGTGAGCACGCTACGTACGACACGCCGGCAAATCCAGGAAACTCGTGCAGCGCCCATGATTTTGATGGTAGGACATAACCACGAAGGTCACCGAGAGTGACAACCGCGTCAGACGAGGGACTTGAGCTTGCCTCGTCAGCTTCGTCGACATCTGCAGAAGTTGCACCGTTAGTATTCACAAGGAGCGGTGCAGGAGTGCTAATACATCACCGTTTTCTGTTGTCATTCTCAGCCGGCACACACTGATGACGCTGCTTTGTTTGGGTCCGCGGAGCCGGACTTTTGAGCGTCAAATAAGCAGGCAGGTTGGGCAAGATCGTCGGGACTGCATTAGGGGCAAGTGTCGGCGTTTCCCTAGGAATTCAGACTTGAACACCATTGATAACATGTACGTAGTCTCTCACAATGAAATGCGGTTTGAAATGTAACTCGCACACAGCACAATCGGCGTCAAGCGGCTTGTCAAGCCGATGAAGGTTCCGCTCCCAAAGAAGTCGTCGTTCTTCGTCTTTCGGGGCCTTAAAAAGTGATAACTTCCGACTTTGTTGCACACGCGGATATCCAGTTGCGTAACCTGGCGCGTAACAATGGATTAGACGCCACTTCTTCGTCATTTTGCGAATAAAACCGAGATGCCGGCCATGCCGCCGAGCCAGCCGAGTAAACCAAGTGGGAAGATTGGGCGATGGCAGCGCCGCCGCTACTTTCGCCACAAGGTAGGGATGGAGAAAGCAATGGGAAAGCGTTTCGGTCGCGCCACTCAAAAGTTCTAGTACACTCTACTATTGCATTTTCTGGTAGGGGCGCCCGTAGAGTTTCATAACTAGAGGTGGTGGCTTCGTTTATTGCTATGTTTCGGTTTTGTTTAAAAAAAAAACTCAACCCTTTTGAACTTCGTGACCCAATTTAAAAAGGTAAGTGGAAGAAAAATAGGGGGGTTAAGCACAATTGTTTAACAATTACTCATTTTTGTTTAGTGAAAAAATACCTTCAAGCCACACAAACACACACAGAGCCAAAAGCAGGCCAGAAGTACGAAGTTTACACAAATGTGTGTACTACTAGAGTGTACTAAAACTTTTGAGTGGCGCGACCGAAACGCTTTCCTCTTGCTTTCTCCGTAGAGGTGTGTGCCGAGGCGATTTCGACCGGCGGCGGCGTGGGGGTCGTGCAGAGTCGGCGGCGGCGGCGTTGTCGGCGCACGCCGGTTTTTTCATCGGCGGCGGCGCGCGGCCAATTTTCGTCGGCGGCGGCGGCGCAGAAACCGCAACTGAAAATTCAAAAGGCTCTTCTGCCACAGGTTACTGAATTAATTGAAATTCAAGAATTTTAATCCAAATAGCATAAATGACACTACACAGATGTGTTGACATCCCGATGAATGCAAAGCGTTTTGTAAAATAGTATTTGTTTTGCTTTCATGACAAAATACCGCGTATTTCAATCTACGTCCATGTTCTACGGTAAATGTGCAGCACTTTGCTTTTTTTTAGTTTAAGATGCATCAGTTTGTTGTTGTTGTTGGCAACGTCATACTTCATGAAACCTTCTTTCATTGAACAATGAGCAAGCAGTGACGCACGTCACTCATTTCGCTTTTTCCAGATCTGATCTTGCTTTTACATTTGACGCTGCACAAAAGAAGAAGCACCTCTGCTTCGAGTTTTGTTATTACGATTGCATGAAACCGCTTTTTTTGAGTCTCTGTCATGCTTTGAATGTAACTTTTCTTCACACGAATCAAAATACCTACTTTTCACAATGTGAGAATCTTTTATGCAGTGGTATAGGATGCAGAAGGAAACAAATCTGCGCATTTATTCAACTAGTTCTCAGCGCGGTGTTCAATGAATGAAGTGTAGACATGGGTGTGGGCGAGGCGGGTGATGCAAAAAGGACACTTGAACTCTTCAAGCTCCACCAGCACTTGCTACCCACTCTAGCGACACCAACACGACCTACTCCCTCAGTCGTGATGCAAGTTGAAAGAAGGGTTTGCATCCCCCTAAGACAAAAACCTGTCGATGGTCATATGTGCAGATGAGAGCAAATGCAATATTTGCTCAGATACACAGCTCATACTGGTCACGAGCTCGGCGTCCGTTGACCACGCCTGCAGAGAACGTTGACTCCCCGACCCCTTGGTGTTTGGTCAGGGGAGGGGAACACCCCTTGCAAGTGGGCCCCATTAAAATTTCTGTTAAAAACGTCACAAATAAGAATGCTTGATAAGTATCTATAAAACATTCAACTTTTCAATGCTTTTTTTGTAGCGTGTTCACGTGCTCAGTACCCATCAGATGTCTGAGAAATCTAAATAGCAACTGCCACTCTCGACTTTTCCGGAAAAGACACAATATAACAATGCAATTACGAGTGCTGGGAACCTTTGTTCTTTTGTACATTTGATTTCTAGGCATGATTTTAATTCTTATATAAACAAAAATAAAACCTGCAACATATTAAAAAGGCTGCTATTGCAAGATGTGTAATGCAAGACGTGATTTTTCTAGACTTACGTCTCTGCAAGGCACATCTGGTGTCACAAACTTGTAAGTGTCCCCCCTTTTCCCCACGACATCTCCCGATCCCCCCCCCCTCTAATAAAAAGGTACCAATGTAGGCCTCCGTAGGCTTCCGTGATTGCCTACTGGCGCGCGGCGGGCCATTCCGATGGTTAGGTCCAACAGTGGCGATTTCGATTTGCTTTATTGCAGGTGCTGAAGGATCAAGAAAAGGCCGTGTTTGTAAATTTCTTAAGAGTTCAGTGATAGTTTCTTCATGAATACCGTGGATTATTGGACCTCACTTTGTGTATAATGCTCCAATGAAAAAAAAATGGTTTCATCCTGTGTCACTGCAGAGTCAGAAGCCATCACATGTGCAGGCATCATTAGGCTTCTATATGACATTGCTAAGGTTCAGTACGTTTGTGCAAATAATTCTCGTTAATTGAACATTTTGAGTACAATCTTTGCTTGAGTTAGTATGAGTGAAACATAAATTTGAGATTTAAAATTATCATTGTGGGTTTCTGCAGCAAAGACACATTGATTAAAACTGATGACTCCGGAGCTACGGCAGAGGTAACATTCGTTCTGTTTTTTTCGGTTACGGTAACGGTAATGCGTTACCTTTTCTATGTATCTATATAACGTGGAGCCGTGAAACGTTCCCCTTTTTCTTATTTCAGTAACGAGTGAGGTGATGCTGCTAAGATTTCTGATGCGTTCAACACCCACTTTGAATCCGTTTTTTCCAAAGATAATGGTAGCATACCCTTATTTGACAATTTCCAGACATTGCCTCCGATTGAAGATTTGGAAATAACAGAAAGTGGAATATTTAACCTCTTGCTTAATTTAGATGTGAAAAAGTCATATTGACCCGATAATATACCTAGTGCATTCCTTAAACGATACACTGAGTGGTCATCTAAATTTTTGTTAATTATTTACCGTACATCCCTTTTGACGGGTACTTTGCCTGATGACTGGAGAATTTCCAAGATAAAACCACTGTTTAAAAATGGCGATAAGCAGCTTATTTCTAACTATCGACCTATAGCTTTAACATGCACGTGTTGTAAAATTCTCGAGCATCTTATTCATAAGCATATTACGCTCTTCTTGAAAAATTACTCAATATTAACACCAATGCAACATGGGTTTCGTCACGGCTTTTCTACTGTAACTCAACTGGTTGAAATGACACATGACTTCGCCGCAGCTATTAATAAGAGAAAACAGATAGACGTAATTTTTTAGATTTTGCTAAAGCATTTGACAAGATTTCCCATTCTAAATTGCTCATTAAACTGAACACATTATTAAAAAACAGGAAACTGTGTAGCTGGATTAAATCGTATCTAACATCCCGGCAGCAATACGTTGTTTTTAAAGACACTCTCTCAAACATGTTACCTGTTGGCTCAGGGGTTCCCCAGGGCTCTGGGCTTGGCCCGTTGTTCTTTGGTGCTCATTAATGATATTGTTGATAATTGCAGGGTTAAAATACGATTATATGCAGATTATTGTGCGTTGTATTCACTTATTCACACAGTTGAAGACCAAGTTAAGCTTAAACAGAAATTGAGCAACTCATGAAGTGGTGTAATTCTTGGCAAATGTGTGTAAACTATCAACAAAGTGTGGCCATGTCGATAACAAATAAGAAGTGTCCCCTTGTTTACAATTATACAGCTGATGGAAATATCCTAAATCGAGTAACAGAGTACAAGTATCTAGGCTTGCATATATGTAGCAACCTCCACTGGGATCGACATATCAACTACATATCTAATAATGCAATGATGAAATCACATTTTTTGAGACGTTCTCTTCGCTATTCATCATACGACACTAAAATTCTGGCGTACAAATCTCTTATCCAACCCATTTTGGATTATGGAAATATTATCTGGGATCCTTACACCAATGTCAATATCCATAAACTAGATAAAATCCAAAACAAGGCTGTCCGATTTATTTTCAAAAAATACGGCCCAACGTCAGTCTCTGAATTAGTTGCCAAAGCAGGATTCAAACGGACTTCGGAAAGAAATAGAATTTCCCGTTTGTTGTTCTTCTTTAAGATAGTTAATGGTCGAATAAATAGTACCACAGGTGAATACTTAAAGTTCTCTTCCGGTTACTCTACCAGACAGCGTCACAGACACACTGTCGTTCCTTTCCAGCCCAATAATAATACTTTCAAGTATTCCTTTTTTCCGCGCACTGCCAAAGAATGGAATGAGCTTGACAGCAAAATTATTGAAACAGACAGTATCGAGGCATTTGAAAAATTTATATCTGACTAGTTTTTTCTTTCACGTGAAACATTTCTTATGTTGTTTGAAGTGTTTTGTTCTGTGTTGACTGCAGTATTGTACTGTTGATTTTGTTGTACTATGTACACCCACTCTGCTATGGCCCCATGTTGGGGCTAGCGGTATTGCTAAATAAAATAAATAAAATTTAGTTACTTTTTACTGTAACAGAAACATCACTAAATAGACTTACAGGAGTGATATCGGCCCACACCGTCAGTTGTTGCGGTGTATAGGCTGGCTGTAAACATTACATGGATATATTCCTTTCACCCAGCAAGTGATAGGGAAGGGTCGCTCGACCTTTGAGAAATACACAACAGCTTCTTAATGATATGCATATCTTCCCACCGAAGCGTGTGCTTCGTTTCGTTAATATTTACAGTCAACGTGAGTGCTGTCGTCACGCCGTATGTTTTAGGTAGAAATTTAGCCTACTCAAAATACCTAAAGACGTCGATCCACCTTGCAACGCGTGGCCACCCGCTGACGGTTCTGTATGAAAATGGCATCCACAGTGAAACACGTTGCATCTGCTGAAACTTCATCGCAACATTATTATACTGCCACGCTCGCTTGTATTTTTATGTCACTGTCTTGCGCAAAGGCACTGCCGTAGTGGTTCAGTAGCTAAGGTACTCGGCTGCTGACCCGCACGTCGCGGGATCAAGTCCCACCTGCGGCTGCTTTATTTTCGAAAGAGGCGAAAATGCTGTAGGCCCATGTGCTGCGATTTGGGTGCATGTTAAAGAACCCCAGGTTGTCAAAATTTCTGGAGTCCTCCACTACGGCATCTTTCATAATCATGTGGTGGTTTTGAAACGTTAAACACCACATAATAATCAGTTGCCTTGCGCAAAGGACGCTTGGCTGTCTGCGAAAACTCTAGATTATTTTAGAATCATCTGATAAGCTTGAGACACCTATGATATGGATGCTACGTGTATAAATGGTGACGTACATTCGCGCAGATCATTTTACCGACGACCAATGCTCTAATTACCGCTATCTATGTAAAACACGAATTTCTAGTACTTTGCACTTTCCTATGCACATGTTCACTCAATAAAAAGTGTCGTCTTGAGCAACCCACGTACCATATTCTTTGCCGTCGCAACCACGTGACAATGCCGTAAGTGAAATGAGAACGCTGAAATGATCAATACAAAACAGTGAGATGGGGCGTAAGTGCACGCCCAAATTTGATTTGAGATGCGCATACCACAAGCTATTTTCTTCTATAGAACCAATATGATGCGGATTTGTTAAATTACTGTGAAGTTCAATGTCAATAAAGGAAGAACACGAACTTGGAAAGAGACAGTGGAGACGAAAAGTGATAGGTATTCACGTAAAGTTTGATCCGTCCTTCCACTATCTCAGGTGTATTCGAAAAATGTCGCGCTTATTTACTCTATTGAAAGCAGTCAATTGCGAAAATGTTTTGCAGAGAAAGATATTTTTATATGTGACCGAAATTGCGGCTATAGGATGGGCCCTATATGGAGTCCTAAGATAAAAGCACATTTACTGAGACAGTCTATGTGGGCTCCATTTATTTTGCCGACCTATTGTTCCGAATATTTAAAACCTCCCACGATGGCATGCCTTGTTGTCGTATGGACGTTCCGGCTTGTAAAGCCGAAAATTTTATTTTTCAAATTATAAGACTGTTGCTATCCTCCCCTCCCCGGATCTCGTTCTAGGGTTGGTCCTTTGATAAAAACCAGTCATATATCTTTAAAAATGCTTGGGTATTAACTATTCACAAATCTCATTTAAGGATGTGGAAATGAAATGACCATCACTAAATGACTGATGAGGTGAAATATTAACATTAAAAAGCATTGTAAACCTAATGAAAATTGTCGCGGTCATATTTCAAGAAGGAAGGAGGCAGAAACGCACCGTTCATGTCGTACGTGATCCTTTATCACTCGCGGAAATAAATTTATTGGTCGAAGAATTCTGTTACCTCTCGGCAATCAGAGAGGTTTTTAATTCTCGAGTCTCTTTATGAGATATTGCTGCCATCTTTTTCCAACAGGCTTGCAATTCTGTTGTACTGACACAACATAGCAATGACCGTCTTTTTGTAGATTTTTTTTCGTTCCCATTTAGACACTTTTCCATTCATAGACATCTTTGAAGCGCGTAAGAAATTCCCGTCGCCCCTCGCACGTCGTTGCATTCATCCAGTCCACATAGCAAAAGGCTTGATGGCAAAGTTGTTTCCACGCTCAGGTTTCTCGTACCGAAGCTTTCGCGCTCTTTGTGCACTTCGAGGAATGCAGAAAGACTACAAAACAACGCAACGAGCTCTACACCATGCCATCGGGACTGGTATGGGGCAAACTTGTTGCGAGTGGTCTCGCAGTGTTCTGCCATTGTGCTTCGTTCGCTGTTCCGTGAGCTCAAGTTTGGTCGACACGCGGCGTCGATGCGGCACCATTGGTGTCGTGTTTCCGGTGTCTTTTCTTATACACAGTGTTCTGCGAATAAATGCCTCTGTGTAGCCGCTGGTGCCGAGGTCGCGCATTACGCTTTTCCTTCTTTCCTTCCGCAGCTGTGGTGACAATTGGTGGTTAGATTATCGGTTATTTTTTTATTTATTTTAGTTTTCTCGTTTAGCCAGTTTTCTGTATTCTTGCCCCAGAAAGGTGATCCAGATTTTTTTTCTCGTGGGAATGACCATAGGTATCTGCGTACATGGTTGCAGCTCCACATTTCCAAGTTGTACGACTCGGACTGCCCTGCCGACGGCCCCTATTCTCTTTCTGCTCTAGCAGCCATGACCGTCACGTTCTTCCAAACCTTCTCCTCCTACCTACTTCTATACTATTTTCTCCACTCTCCCCTTTCCCTTCAACGGACTGAGCCGTGGTCTCGCAAGGAAAGATAGTGTCTTTTTCTTTTTCTTCAACCACACATTCATCCATTCAGGGGAAGCTTGCATGCAGTAACTGGTTTGGAAAGCAGGTAAGGTTCGCGGAAAGTCACTTCACCTACCCTGATTTGTTCCGGGTCTACGCTATCGAGGTGTGCCAAAAGAGGCGACGACACGAAAGTCATACTTCGAATTCTTTAGGGCTGTTGGCTCCCCTCGTCAAAAACTCTTTGGACACGCCTGGCTGACTGACGGCCTAGGAAGAGCTGTCGGAAATCGAGGCAGCTTGATTTGTTCGACGTGCCACGAGACGCGCTGAATAGTTAGCCGAGAGATTGGGATCAGTCGTCAGGTATGTTTCCCACACTCTGTGGTGCTTTCAAGTCTCCCACTCCCCAGGCCCTAGCGCTGCAGACCCTATTCCGCACGTGCGATGCAACGTTGTTGCACTGTGCTGTGTTGTGCGTATTATTGCATTATGACCTACGTTGTGTTTCTCTCTCGCCGTGTGACGAACTGAACATGCATCCTTTATATTTCCTGGGTAGAAAAGAAGGCAGTGTTTGACTTTCTCTCTCTTTCTACTTCTCGTTTTTTTATCTTTATTCGCGGCGCCGTGCTCCCTGCTGGGCTGCAGAAATTAGGCGCCTTCTTCTAACCACTACCCCCACCATGTGGGGGACGGAGATGACGACGACAATATCTTTGGACTGCCCTGGACTGAATGGACTGCATGGCTTTTCTGTAAGATTTATTTTCTAGCCAAAAACTATCGTTCACAGACTGCTTTTCTCCCTCATTGTGTCTTTACCTCTTCCAATTCCAGCGAATGCACGTGAGCACGCGAGTACAACAAAATGTCACCTCTCCAAATTCCAGCAAAGGCACGCGAGCACAACAAGATCTCAAAAAGGTGAATGGCAAAAACAAAATGAGCGAGAAAAGCAGTCTGTGAACGAGAGTTTATGGTTGGAAAACTAACCTTACAGAAAAGCTGCCTTGCAGATTATTGCAAACTGTCTATTGTTTTCTCCTGCAGAGAATTTTAGGAAGACCGTGGCTTAAAACGCGAGCACCGAGACGCTCTGAACCAGCTCTCAGAAGCTCTCATCAAGCTTCCATGATGCTACATTTAGTGTGTAAATAGTGAACATAAACGTTGCTCTTATCAGCCCCGGCTACTCTGCTTGACTTCTATCTGAGACTTGGCTAGCTCCTTCGAACACATCACGAGCAAGCAAAAGGGCACGGAGTTGTAACGATGAAAATGTGCAACATCACATCGCTTTTATTACGTGAATATTTGTTCTCCGCCGCATTCGCCCGATCGTGTCCACATATAACTTTCCAGTTTTATAGCGACGACACACCGTTGATTGCGGTCATTTCATTGAATGTCAATTAAACAGCGGTTGCATTATTTATTTGCAAATTACTTCTTCATAAAGTATGGTGAAGTAAATTATTATTTGGCCACCTGAGGAGCTTTCTAACTTGACTTATTTTTTTATCAAGACTTGAATATGATTTTAAGTTTTATTTGGTTGACTCTGAGCATTACCTTCGCAACAGAAGTACATCTGTCAGCGACAATCATTCTTAACCTTTCCCAGTGCCAGTAGGTTCGTTCAAGTTACGTGATGAAAACCAGTTTGCTGAACTATGTCATATATGACATGTCGCTCAAATGTCGGTCTCTGCATTTTTGATGAATCCAGCCGTCTTTTGTAAATTGTCTACTGGCAAGTTTTTTTTTATTTTCTTTTGTTTTTTTTTTAAATTGGTGGTCTCAGACAAGCTTGTTACGCCACTTCTCACCACTGGATAGCCGTTGTTACGCGCGGCGCCTGGGCCGACGGGGGAGGTCCGCGTTCTTTGTTCATCAAACAAGTCACCGAAGGGCTGCCAGCCTGCTGTCCGCCGTGTACTGTCCATCTTAGCCGGGAAGTGGGGTGGCATTCCGACACCATAAGACGTTCGATGAGACGACCACAATGGTTTCTTGGTGTCACAGGTGCAGTGTGGTGGCCACACCCCAATCAAAGACCTTCACTTGAGCGAGTGTGAGCGGCACCGTCAGAAATGGTGTGTGTGTCTCGTGATTCAACAGCGCATTCTGGACCCATTCCCTGATTTAGTCAAAACGTACACTTTATAGTGAGCCACCCAGCTCATTCGCAAGAGACCTCTCGCCCTGTCTGTACAGAATGTAATAAATCCTCTGTTAAGTTTGCCGTCTTACTCCTGAGTGCACATGCGTTTTCTTTTCTGTCTCTCTACACGCCCTTTCTTGCCCCTATTTCTCAAACCTCAGTGCTAGGCAGCAAACCGGATGCCAAGATATGGTTAATCCCCCAGCCTTCCTTTCTCTCTCTTGCCATCTTACTGCCTTGGCATTTTCATCCCGGGTATCGAATGTCTTAAAAGGCTGGTACAAACAGATAAGTTAAAGAATAAAACAGATAGTGAATATTTTCTGTAGCATGTTCAGACGCTGCATATATGTGGTCATCCTCGAAAATTATCAACTTTAACACCGCGGACAGGTGCTGATATACCCTGAGTAGCTTCGAGCATGTATTATGCCTCGATGCTTTTAATCTTCATTAAGCTTCTCCCTTTCTATTTCATCCTTCGGGGTTTTGTGTAGTTCTTCATCTAACGCCTAACCTCCGTGTCCTTCCTCATTTATTCCTCTTCCTCCCTTCATCTAACGCGCTGCATTCCTGCTGCACTGCTACCACTTCATTTCTTCTTTATATATGCCCTGTTTCGGGCACAATTATAGGCTGCCATCTTGAACTGATAATGATGCCGTTTTCCATCCGTATGAATATTCGAATTGTGCTATGGCGAACTCGCACGCATCAAAACGCTGGGCCATTACATTCAACGTCGTCTCACCATAATCATAGCTAATTACGACACAAAGAACAGCAAAAATTGCTTTTAAGCCTAAGATGGCAGTGTCTATGCTTTACTGTAACTGTTACATTTATTTTTTGTCAATTTGTCCAATATGTCATTTCATGCAGCGGCCGCCGAACTCGTTCCGCTGTTCATAGTGGTACTCTCGGTCTCTAAAGCTGGATGAAGATAACTAAGAAGCCTGGTTTTACTGGCTACATAAAATGTGAAACGAAGCTATAAATCAAGATGAAAACGAAGACAAATCTGTGAAAAGTCAGTACTGGCGCATAAATGGCGCACCGATAGCGCCGATGAAAAACATCGACGGCGGCGGCGGCGGCGGCGCGCCGATCAGTTCGCGTCGGCGGCGGCGCGCCGACTAGTCGGCGCACACTTCTATTTTTCCATCTCCAACTTGTGGCGAAAGTAGCGGTGGCGCTGCCATCGCGCAATCTACCACAGAACGCTGGTAGGTGTTCTGTGGTTTACTCGGCTGGCTCGGCGGCATGGCCGGCATCTCGGTTTTATTCGCAAAATGACGAAGAAAGTGGCGTCTAATCCATTGTTACGCGCCAGGTTACACAACTGGATATCCGCGTGTGCAACAAAGTCGGAAGTTATCACTTTTTAAGGCCCCGAAAGACGAAGAACGACGACTTCTTTGGGAGCGGAACCTTCATCGGCTTGACAAGCCGCTTGACGCCGATTGTGCTGTGTGCGAGTTACATTTCAAACCGCATTTTTTCCTAGAAAAGGCTTGTAAGCGAGAGAACATGCAAATAATGACGCGAAATCTCAAAATAAATCTTTGATCTTGAATCTTTTTGTATTAAACCTGTGATGGTAAATTTAGCAGCATTAGGGATCTCGGTGCATAATTCATCGATCTAAGCCAATTCATTGTTGCACTTCAGTGTCCCTTCAAACGATCTTTTGACTATAACATCTTTTTTTTAATGCATTTTGGAAAGACAACCTTAACACTGTCATTCTGTTTGCTTTGCTTTATGTTATCTTTTGTATCCTGGTTTATATATTACGTTTTTTTACCATTTACCTACTTGCAAATGTATTGTTTCATAAATATGTAAACCTTGCATTTTTGTTATCAATTATGATTAACATTAGTTACGACTCTGCTTTGCAGTGTTGCGTTTTTTAAACTCTCAAAATCTTCCGCTACTATGTTTCACCTAAGACATTCTTTTGCAGTATTACGTATTTGCATTTCTGTGGGTCCTACAACAATGAATATATTCCCATATTTTAAAACCAAAGGGATGTTTGGAAAAACTCTGCTGTTCTTCATATATTATCAATAAAGCCTACTTGTTTGTCGTGTGTGCACACAGCCACAGGCAATGAGCCTTTTATTTGATTCCAGCTTTGGTGTTTTTTGTGGAATGGACCAATGGTTCTTCGTTTTGTGTGCACCATATTCCTTTTTTTTGGGGGGGGGGGAGCGCTTCCGGTGTGTACCGGCCAGCTGGTTTCTCGTCTAAAATGTGTACACTTTAAAAATTAAAAAAAAAAAACGCGCTCGTTATATTGTACAATGTGCTATGCTGCTTCGGGCTGTAGTGCGGGCCTCAGCAACTTCAATAACAATAATGTCAAATAACCTTTATGTGCGCGAAAAAGGGGAGGTATGTGAATAAGAAAAAAAAAGAGGGAGATCATCTTCACACTAGGCGCGACAGAGAGGTAGAGGTGTGCGCCGAGGCGATTTTGACCGGCGGCAGCGTGGGGGTCGTGCAGAGTCGGCGGCGGCGGCGTTGTCGGCGCACGACGGTTTTTTCATCGGCGGCGGCGTGCGGCCAATTTTCGTCGGCGGCGGCGGCGTCGGCGGCGCAGAAACCGAAACTGAAAATTCAAAAGGCTCTTCCGCAACAGGTTACTGAATTAGTTGAAATTCAGGAATATTAATCCAAATAGCATAAATGACACTACACAGATGTGTCGACATCCCGATGAATGCAAAGCGTTTTGTAAAATAGTTTTTATTTCGCTTACATGAAAAAATAACGCGTATTTCAATCTATATCCATGTTCTACGTTATATGTGCAGCACTTTGATTTTTTTTAATTTAAGATGTTGTTTTAAGTTGTTGTTGTTATTGGCAACGTCATACTTCATGAAACCTTTTTTCATTGAACAATGAGCAAGCAGTGACGCACGTCACTCATTTCGCTTTTTCCGGATCTGATATTACTTTTACATTGTACGCTGCACAAAACAAGAAGCACCTCTGCTTCAAGTTTTCTTATTACGATTGCATGAAACCGCTTTTTTGAGTATCTGTCATGCTTTGAATGTAACTTTCCTTCAAACGAATCAAAATACCTACTTTTCGCAATGTGAGAATCTTTTATGCAGCGGTATAGGATGCGGAAGGAAACAAATCTGCGCATTTATTCAACTAGTTCTCAGCGCGGTGTAAAATGAATGAAGTGTAGACATGGGCGTGGGCGAGGCGGGTGGTGCAAAAAGGACACTTGAACCCTTCAAGCTCCACCAGCACTTGCTACCCACTTTAGCGACACCAACACGACCTACTCCCTCAGTCGTGATGCAAGTTGAAAGAAGGGTTTGCATCCCCCCAAGACAAAAACCTGTTGATAGTCATATGTGCAGATGAGAGCACATGCAATATTTGCTCAGATAGACAGCCCATACTGGTCACGCGCTGGGCGTCCGTTGACCACGCCTGCAGAGAACGTTGACTCCCCGACCCCTTGGTGTTTGGTCAGGGGAGGGGAACACCCCTTGCAAGTGGGCCCCATTAAAATTTCTCTTAAAAACGTCACAAATAAGAATGCTTGATAAGTATGTATAAAACATTCAACTTTTCAATGCTTTTTGTAGCGTGTTCCCGTGCTAAATACCCATCAGATGTGTGAGAAATCGAAATAGCAACTGTCACTCTCGACTTGTTCCGGAAAAGACACAATAGAACAATGCATTTACGAGTACTGGAAACATTTGTTCTTTTGTATATTTGATTTCTAGGCATGATTTGAATTCTTATATAAACAAAAATAAAACCTGCAACATATTAAAAAAAGGCTGCTATTGCAAGATGTGTGTTGCAAGACGTGATTTTTCTAGACTTAGGTCTCTGCAAGGCACATCTGGAGTCACAAACTTGTAAGTGTCCCCCCCTTTTCCCCACGACATCTCCCGATCCCCCCCCCCCTCTAATTAAAAGGCACCAATGTAGGCCTCCGTAGGCCTCCGTGATTGCCTACTGGCGCGCGGCGGGCCATTCCGGTGGCTAGATCCAACAGTGGCGATTTCGACTTGCTTTAGTGGAGGTGCTGAAGTATCAAGAAAAGGCTGATATTTGTAAATTTTTTGAGAGTTCAGTGATAGTTTCTTCATGAATACCGTGGATTATTGGACCTCATTTTGTGTATAATGCTCCAATGAAAAAAAAATGGTTTCATCCTGTGTCACTGCAGAGTCAGAAGCCATCACATGTGCAGGCATCATTAAGCTTCTATATGACATTGCTAAGGTTCAATACATTTGTACAAATAATTCTCGTTAATTGAACATTTTGAGTATAATCCTTGCTTGGGTTAGTATGTGTGAAACATAAATTTGAGATTTAAAGTTATCATTGTGGGTTTCTGCAGCAAAGACACGTTGATTAAAACTGATGACTCCGGAGCTACGGCAGAGGTAACATTCGTTCTGTTTTTTTCGGTTACGGTAACGGTAATGCGTTACCTTTTTTAGGTATCTATATAACGTGGAGCCGTGAAACGTTCCCCTTTTTCTTATTTGAGTAACTAGTGAGGTATTTAGTTACTTTTTACTGTAACGGATACATCACTAAATAGACTTACAGGAGTGATGTCGGCCCACACCGTTAGTTGTTGCGGTCTACAGGCTGGCTGTAAACATTACATGGATATATTCCTTTCATCTAGAAGGGTTGCTCGACCATTGAGGATCTAGACCTTTGAGGAATACACAACAGTTTCTTAATGATATGCATATCATCCCACCGAAGCGTGCACTTCGTTTCGCTAAAGTTTACAGTCAACGCCAGTGCGGTCGTCACGCGGTATGTTTTAGGTAGAAACTTAGCCTTCTCAAAATACCCAAAGACGTCGATCCACCGTGCAACGCGTGGCCACCCGATGACGGTTCTGTATGAAAATGGCATCCACAGTGAAACATGTTGCATCTGCTGAAATTTTATCGCAACATTATTGTACTGCCACGCTCGCTTGTATTTTTATGTCACAGTCTTGCGCAAAGGAACAGCCGTAGTGGTTCAGTAGCTAAGGTACTCGGCTGCTGACCCGCAGGTCGCGGGATCAAGTCCCACCTGCGGCTGCTTTATTTTCGATAGAGGCGAAAATGCTGTAGGCCTATGTGCTGCGATTTGGGTGCATGTTAAAGAAACCCAGGTTGTCAAAATTTCTGGAGTCCTCCACTACGGCATCTCTCATAATCATGTGGTGGTTTTGAAACGTTAAACACCACATATTAATCAGTTGCCTTGCGCTAAGGACGCTTGGCTGTCTGCGAACACTCTAGATTATTTTAGAATTTTCTGATAAGCTTGAGACACCTACGATATGGATGCTACGTGTATAAATGGCGACGTACCTTCGCGCAGATCATATTACCAATGACCAATGCTCTGATTACCGCTATCTGTGTAAAGCACGAATTTCGAGCACTTTGCACTTTCCTATGCACATGTTCACTCAATAAAAAGTGTCGTCTTGAGCAACCCACGTACCATCTTCTTTGACGTCGCAACCACGCGGCAATACCGTAAGTGAAATGAGAACGGTGAAATGATTGATACAAAACAGTGAGATGGGGCGTAAGTGCACGGCCAAGTTTTGTTCAAGATGCGTATACCACAAGCTATTTTCTTCTATAGAACCAATATGATGCGGATTTGTTAAAATACTGTGAAGTTGAATGTCAAGAAAGGAAGAACATGAACTTAGAAAGAGACAGCGGAGACGAAAAGTGATAGGTATCGACGTAAAGTTTGATCGGTCGTTCCCCGCCAAACGTCCTAAACGTGTTGTCCACTATCTCAGGTGTATTCGAAAAAAAAAGTCGGGCTGATTTACTCCATTGAAATCAGTCTATCGCGAAAATTCTTTCGAGAGAAAAATATTTTTGGTGACCTATATGTCACTGAAATTTCAGCTATAGGCTGGGCCCTATATTGAGTCCTAAGATAAAAGCCTATTTTCTGAGAGAGTCTATGTATAGGCTCTATTTATTTTGCCGACCTCTGGTTTCGAATATTTAAAACCTCCCACTATGGCGTGCCTTGGTGTCGTATTGACGTTCTGGCTTGTAAAGCCGAAAATTTTATTTTTCAAATTATAAACTGTTCATATCTCCCCCCCCCCTCTCCTCCCCAGCACTCGTTCTAGGGTTGGTCCTTTGATAAACACCAGTCACATATCTTTAAAAAAATGCTTGGATATCAACTATTCATAACTCTCATTTAAATATGTGGAAATGAAATGACGTCACTAAATTACCAATGAGGTGAAATATTAACTTTAAAAGCACAGTAAACGTGACTAAAAAGCTAATTCAACGCTAAAACAATGTAACCTTAACTAATAATGTCACCACACTTCTAAAACCTCATGCAATGTATATTGCATACCTGCAAGGTGCAGTTATTAAAGCGCTTTTTGGAGTGAAATTTGGCCATGGAGTTAATCTCGTTCATGGCAGTGCTATTCCTAAATTTGACGTTTGAATATCTAACGAGGTTTACGAGTTTCTTTCAGTGAAATCCGCGTTTTTTTTGGCGATGTAATTGAGCATTTTATGCATTGTGCTGGCACGAAGTTTATGGTAGATGATGCGTTCATAGAGTACACCGTTCAACGACTGTGGTGAAATAGAAACAGCAATTTATGTTCATTCATGCTACACAACTCTCGTCATATGCTCCCAGAGAACAGAAAAACGCACAACGAAGTACATTACTAACGAACGGAAGAATTAAGCATTTCTCGGTCTTTTCATGTTGTTTCTGTAGTCCAATCTACAAACGTTCGTATTAAACGAGCATGACGGTACGAAGGCATGGAATTGGGTTTTGCAGCATGTTGTGACACATGTGCCACTCCAGGTCACCTTTATTACATGACATCGGAATCCACACTGAGCTTGATCTATGATTATGTGCCTAATCAACGGAGAATAAGAACTAAGCTCCGGATTCATTATTAATGTGGCTTCAAAGACGAGAAAACAGCACGATTCGCGAGCAATCGACCGCCCGTTCTCTCTCTCTATTTCGTTGAACTGCTTGTGCACTGAGATGCCACTTCAATTTCTTTTTGAATAAATGTGGCGATCTGGAAAGTTGTGAGCGCCAAACAAGGCGCTAACAAGAATGAGAGAGACAGGACGGGTGCTTGTGAACGTCGCGTGAAGGCATTAGTTAGCGCTCGAAATTTCCCGATAGCAATGCGCCATCTGGCAGGATTTCAAGTTTTGTTAAAATGTAGCGGTGACACAGATCATGGGTTTTGTCATGTCATTTGCTACCAATTAAATAGTGGCTGCGTAATTTAGGTTACCATGAAAATTGTCGCGGCCATATTTCAAGAAGGAAGGAGGCAGAAACGCACCGTTCATGCCATACGTGATCCTTCATCACTCGTGGAAATCAATTTATTCAAGCTGTAACGTGATTGAAGAATTCTGTTACTTCTCGGCAATAAGAGAGGCTTTTAATTCTCCAGTCTCTTTATGAGATATTGCTGCCATCTTTTTCCAACAGGCTTGCAGTTCTGTTGCACCGACATAGCAACACCCATGTTTTTGATGATTTTTTTTTCATTCCCATTCAAAAACTTTTCCATTCATAGTCATTTCTGAAGCGCATAAGAACTGAATTCCTGTCGTTCGTCACCCGTCGCTGCGTTCGTCCAGTACACACTGCAAAAGGCTTGATGGCAAAGTCGTTTTCTATGTTCAAGTTCCTTGTACCCAACCTTTCGCGCTCTTTGTGCACTTCAAGGAATTCAGAAAGACTACAATACAACCCAACGAGCTGTACACCATGCCGTCGGGACTGGTATGCATGACGCAAATATGTTGCGAGTGGTCTCGCAGTGTTCTGCCATTGTGCTTCGTTCCCTGTTCCGTGAGCTCAAGTTTGGTCGACACGTGGCGTTGTTGCGGCGCCATTGGTGTTGTGTTTCCCGTGTCTTTTCTTATTTATTTATTTATTTATTTACAAGATACTGCAGGCATGGAGCCCAAGCAGGAATGGTACAGGCAGTAAGGCAATCAAGCCAAACATCACACACCATACAATAATTCAATCATCACACACATACAACAACAATGCAACCAAACTTATCGTAACAGCGATGATTTAAGTGGGATCGCGTGAATCGCAAAGGGAAACAAAGGGAAACAACATGGAACTGAAGTAAGAGAAAAAAAAACTGCAGAACATTTTTACTTCCTCAGGAAAACATGTGCGTCAATAGAATCTGTCGACAGCAGGGCGGCAAACGGTAAATTGTTCCACTCACAGATTGTGCGCGGGAAAAACGAAAATTTGAAGAGATTAGTTTTGGAGAAATACGGAGTTAAGGCAAGGGAGTGTGAATGACGACCGCGCCGTGTTTCCAGGCGACTAATGTAGGGGCTGTGATCAAATAAGAGCTTCCGGTTAACTATTTGGTACAGTAATTTTAGCCTAAATGATTTACGTCGTGATTCTAATGTTGGGATACCATGTCTTTCCATTTGGGCAGAAACGGAGTCTGTTGGACCGTACATACCATAAATAAAGCGGACGGCCCTTCTTTGAATTCTTTCGAGGCATTCGATATTGGTTTTAGTGTGAGGATCCCAAATAACGCAGGCATATTCAAGTTTAGGTCTAATTATAGAAGTATATGCTAAGTATTTTAACCTCAGAGGGAGCGGTTTTGAGTTTGTGTCGTAATAAACAAAGTTTACGGAAAGCGGCAGCGCATATGTTAGTTATGTTAGTGTTCTACGAAGAAATGCCTCTGTGTAGCCGCTGGTGCTGAGGTCGCGGATTACGTTTTTGCTTCTTTCCTTCCGCAGCTGTGGTGACAATTGGTGGTTAGATTATCGGTTATTTCTTTACTTATTTTAGTTTTGTCGTTTAGCTAGTTTTCTGTATTCTAGCCCAAGAAAGGTGATCCAGATTTTTTTTCTCACGTGGGAATGACCATAGGTATCTGCGTACATGGTTGCAACTCCACATTTCCAAGTTGTACGACTCGGAGTGCCCTGCCGACGGCCCCTATTCTCTTTTTGCTCTAGCAGCCATGACCGTCACGTTCTTCCAAACCTTCTCCTCCTACCTACTTCTAAACTATTTTCTCCACTCTCCCCTTTCCCTTCAAGGGACTGAGCCGTGGTCTCGCAAGGAAAGATAGTGTCTTTTTCTTTTTCTTCAATTACAGATTCATCCATTCAGGGGAAGCTTGCATGCAGTAACTGGTTTGGAAAGCAGGCAAGGTTCGCGGAAAGTCACCTCACCTACCCTGATTTGTTCCGGGTCAACGCTCTCGAGGTGCGCCAAAAGAGGCGACAACAGGAAAGTCATACTTCGAATTCTTTAGGGCTGTTGGCTCCCCTCGTCAAAAACTCTTTGGACACGCCTGACTGACTGAGGGCCTAGGAAGAGCTGTCGGAAATCGAGGCAGCTTGATTTGTTCGACGTGCCACGAGACGCGCTGAATAATTAGCCGAGAGGTTGGGATTCATCGTCAGGTATGTTTCCCACACTCTGTGGTGCTTTCAAGTCTTCCACTCCCCCAGGCCCTAGCCTGCCTAGCGCTGCAGGCCCTATTCTGCACGTGCGATGCAACGTTATTGCACTGTGCTGTGTTGTGCGTATTATTGCATTATGACCTACGTTGTGTTTCTCTCTCGCCGTGTGACGAACTGAACGTGCATCCTTTCTATTTCCTGGGTAGAAAAGAAGGCAGTGTTTGACTTTCTCTCTCTTTCTCCTTCTCGTTTTTTTTATCTTTATTCGCTGCGCCGTGCTCCCTGCTGGGCTGCAGAAATTAGGCGCCTTCTTCTAACCACTACCCCCACCATTTGGGGGACGGAGATAAGACGGCAATTTCTTTGGACCGCCCTGGACTGAATGGACATGCAGTCTGTCCGTTTACAGTGATATGCAAGGCGGCTTTCCTATAAGGTTTATTTTTTAACCAAAAACTCTCGTTCACAGACTGCTTTATTTTTATTTGGTTTTATTTAGAAAGTTTTATTTGGTTGACTCTGAGCATTACCTTCGCAACAGAAGTACATCTGTCAGCGACAATCATTCTTAACCTCTCCCAGTGCCAGTAGGTCCGTTCAAGTTACGTGATGAAAACCAGTTTGCTGAACTATGTCATATATGACATGTCGCTCAAATGTCGGTCTCTGCATTTTTGATGAATCCAGCCGTCTTTTGTAAATTGTCTACTTACTGGCAAGTTTTTTAAAATTTTGTTTTGTTCTTTTTAAAACTGGTGGTCTCACACAAGCTCATTACGCCTCTTCTCACCACTGGATAGCCGTTGTTACGCGCGGTGCCTGGGCCGACGGGGTAGGGCCGCGTTCTTTGTTCATCAAACAAGTCACCGAAGGGCTGCCAGCCTGCTGTCCACCGTGTACTGTCCATCTTAGCCGGGAAGTGAGGTGGCATTCCGACACCATAAGGGGTTCAACGAGACGACCACAATGGTTTCTTGGTGTCACAGGTGCAGTGTGGTGGCCAAGCCCCAATCAAAGACCTTGACTTGAGCGAGTGTGAGCGGCACCGTCAGAAATGGTGTGTGTGTCTCGTGATTCAACAGTGCATTCTGGACCCATTCACTAATTAAGTCAAAACGTACACTTTATAGTGAGCCACCCAGCTCATTCGCAAGAGACCTCTCGCCCTGTCTGTACAGAATGTAGTAAATACTCTGTTAAGTTTGCCATCTTACTCCTGAGTGCACATGCGTTTTCTTTTCTATCTCTCTACACGCCCTTTCTTGCCCCTATTTCTAAACCCTCAGTGCTAGGCAGCGAACCGGATGCCAAGATATGGTTAATCCCCCAGCCTTCCTTTCTCTCTCTTGCCATCTTACTGCCTTGGCATCTTCATCCCGGGTATCCAATGTCTTAAAAGGCCGGTACAAACAGACAAGTTAAAGAATAAAACAGATGGTGAATATTTTCTGCAGCATGTTCAGACGCTGCATATAAGTGGTCATCCTCGAAAATTATCAACTTTAACACCGCGGACAGGTGCTGATATACCCTGAGTAGGTTCGAGCATGTATTATGCCTCGACGCTTTTAATCTTCATTAAACTTCTCCCTTTCGATTTAATCCTTCGGGGTTTTGCTTAGATCTTCATCTAACACCTAACCTCTATGTCCTTCCTCATTTATTCCTCCTCCTCCCTTCATCTAACGCGTTGCATTCGTGCTGCACTGCTACCACTTCAATTCTTCTTTATGTACGCCCTGTTTCGGGCACAATTATAGGCTGTCATCTTGGACTGATAATGATGCCGTTTTCCATCCGTATGAATATTCGAATTTTGCTATGGCGAACTCGCACGCATCAAAACGCTGTGCCATTACATTCAACGTCGTATCACCATAATCATAGCTAATTACGACACAAAAAACAGATAAATTGCTTCTAAGCCTAAGATGGCAGTGTCTATGATTTACTGTAACTGTTACATTTATTTTTTGTCAATTTGTCCAATATGTCATTTCATGCAGCGGCCGCCGAACTCGTTCCGCTGTTCATAGTGGTACTCTCGGTCTCTGAAGCTGGATGAAGATAACTAAGAAGCCTGGTTTTTACTGGCTACATAAAATGTGAAACGAAGCTATAAATCACGATGAAAAAGAAGACAAATCTGTGAAAATCAGTACTGGTGCATAAATGGCGCGCCGATTGCGCCGATGAAAAACGTCGGCGGCGGCGGCGGCGGCGCGCCGATCAGTTCGCATCGGCGGCGCGGCGAAAACTATTGGCGGCGGCGCGCCGACCAGTCGGCGCACACCTCTACAGAGAGGTACCAACACGTACGCGGAACGCTTGCCAGCCATCCGCCCGGGAAGATTGGTCGACGCCAGCGCCACCGCATCATTCGACGCCGAAACGGCCGCTCCCAGGCAGCTGCTCGCGCCACTCAAAAGCTTCTAAAAACTCTAGTACTACCCTGGTCCATAGAGTTTCCCACAATACTTACTAGAGGGAACTCTGGCGCTAGTTCGGGCTGTCAAGGTGGATGGACGTGTTTTTTGAGCGCTCCGGATCGACTGCGCAGATAAGTGTTTTTGCATGTTTTGAGCTTGTCTTTATAATTATAAGGCAGCGGTTGAAATCTTCGTTGCACTTATTTTATGGTACGGCTTTTTCGGGGGCCAGTCACCAGGTATTTATTAATTAGTGCGGGTGTGTGTGTGCGTTTGAAATTTTTTTGTTGTTTTTTTTTTGCCACACCGAGGGGGAGGTGCGCGTGCATTGAACACGCAAATTTTTGTAGTAGAGCTTAGACTTTCTTCTTTTTCTTTTTTTTCGAAGTGCAGGGCTCGAGTTTAGTAATTATCGAGTATAGGGACAATTGGTGTCAGAAAGGCATGGTTAAAAGACTGTAAAGTGTTCAGGATGTGGAAAGGGTTTGAAAGTGGACCCAAGCGTAGAAGCGGATGGAGAAGAGGCTGACGCGAACTGTAGGCAATGTGAGGTCGAGGAAAAAATGGAGAAAATGATGGTTGCCCAGAGTGAACTGCTGATGAGAATCGCCGAGCTCGAGACTGCGTTGGCGACAGCGCAAGAGAAAACGAGGGCCGTAGGAGAAAGACAAAAGTCCGCCGAAGAAGCGCTAGCGAAGCTGAACAAAGAAGCGACCTACCGAGAGAACAGTAGGGAACCGGAAACCAGAACGGTGGAGAAGGAAAAGCAAGCAAGTTTGGGAAAAACAGGTTTAGCCGGTTCAACTGTCGCAAGGCCCAGCTTCAGCAAGGTAGTGGTGGGGCAGGGATAGAACAAAGCAGCCGGCGTCACAGGTGCAAGTAGTCCCCAGGTGCAGAACGCTCCAGCTGAAAAGTCACAGCATGTGATAATCGCCGGGGACTCGAATTTAAATTGATGCACAGAAGCCATCAAAGAGAGGGTAAGAGGTGACAAGAGGGTTGCAGTAGGGGCGTTCCCAGGACACAAGCTGGAAGCAGTCATGAGGCAAGCGAGCGCAAAGCTCAAAACGACAGCTGATATACGAAACCTCGTGATAATTTCAGCCGGTTTAAACGATGTCCTAAATGAAGATGCAGCAGGACTAGCAGCCACACTGGCGAAAGGCGTCGATGACATGCGCGCCACTTCTCCTAAGGTAAAGGTAGTGATATGCACGATACCGGAGGTACCGGTGCGTGATAGCAACCTGCAAAGAGCGGTGGTCAACGCAAACCAAGAAATATGGCGGATGAGTCGAGAGAAAGGCTTTGAAGGGGTGGAAATAAACAGAGAGGTGCATAGGGGGGGGGGTTTCGACGTGACAGAATTCACTTCGATGGGCGGTTAGGTCATGAGGTGGCTTGGTGACTTGCAGGACGCGCAGTAGCTTTTTTAGGGGGCAAGCGAGCCCTTCGGGGTGCAGGATAGCTAGTAACGAGGAAAACAACCAGGGAGACTCTCCGACAGATGGTATGGACAGATACGATTCCAATGTGGCACCAATATCTAAGATAGGTATAGTCCGGGGTATAAATAGACGTAGCCACGAGCGCCGAGCCAATTCAGACATAGGGTATATTAACATGCAGGGTGGTAGGAACAGGCTGAAGTGGGAAGAGATAGAAGAACAGCTAAGGGAAGAGAGGCCGATGGTATACGGTTTTGTAGAAACACATCTCAGCGACATGGAACAAGCTCCGAACAATCCGGACTACGCGTGGGAATATTGTAATAGAACACAAGGCAGCAGAAAGGGGAGTGGTATTGGGGCATTCATTCATAAAAGTACAGACTGGCAAAGGGTCAAGCAGGAGTGCAAGGAACATTTATGGCTAAAAGGGAAAGTGGCAGGTCAAATGACACTACTTGGTTTCGTGTACTTGTGGACGGGAGCAAAGGCCAGAGAGGAAAACCAGGCAATGGTAGAAAGTATATCAAAGGACATTCAGGAGTTAGGAAGAAAGTGTGAGATAATTATACTAGGAGACATGAATGCGCACATAGAAGATATAGATGGGTATACCGACCCGACAGGCAAAATGATCATGGATATGTGTGAAAGGCATTTATCCTTTGCAACAGTACTGAGAAGTGTGAAGGGCAAATAACATGGGAGGTAGGAAGGCTGCAACTGACGATAGATTATGAACTGATGTCACATAGGATGTATGATAAGCTCAGGGGAATACACATAGATGAAAGTGGCTCCAGAAGTCTGGGTAGCGATCACAAACGTATCAAGCTAAGTTTTGGAAGAGCAGTGAAAGTGGGAAGGAGACAATATGAGCAACTACAGGAAAATTTTTATCCAGAAAGGCAAATTGAAATAGCAACTAAACAAATTGAGAAAGTAATCACGGAGGATAATAAGACAGTGTGGACATACACGAATCTAATTAGACTCTTTGAGCTAGAGGTTGCTAAGATGCGTGACAAGTCACCCCGGAAAAGAACACACAGACCCTAAAGTTGGTGGGATAAGGAAGAGAGCCATACCAAAACGTCAGGACGCCTCTAGGGAACACAGACATGCTAAGCAGCAGGGTGAACCGACAGATGATGTTGAAAGAAAATGGGTAACCTTTCTAAGCTGTAGAAGGGATGCATCCCTTCTGATCAATGAAAAGATTAGAAGGAAGGGAGCTCAGTGGCTGGCAGCTAGAAGTACATAAAAAAGATAGAAAGGCATCTGCGAAATTTTGGAACCATCTAAACTCCCTAAGAAATGAGACGAGCCTAGAGCAGAGTTTTATAACAGCCCAAGGTGCTAGGCTAGAAGGGGACGAAGCTATTGAATATATAAGAACAAGGGTAACAGAAAACTTTCAACAAAGAAGTACGTTATGCACCATAATAGACAAGGACGAATGAAGTGGTGCAATGGCTCCATTTTCACAAGAGTGGGAAAGGGCTGAGAAAAGGGTTCCTAGTAGTACATCAACAGGCCCAGATGACATTCCAATTAGGCTGATAAAGACATTAGGTCCGAAGTCTAAGCAGGCTTTGAGAGAGGCAGTGAGCACAATAATAATCGATGATGAAGTTCCCGATGGATGGAAACTTAGCAGGATGAGCATGATCTATAAAAGAAAGGGGGACAAAGCTGACACAAACAACTACCGTCCTATAACAGTGACATCAGTGGTCTACAGGCTGGCAATGCAAATTATAAAGGAAAGACTACAGGCGTGGATAGAGGATGAGGGGTGCTGGGGAACTGCAGAATGGGTTTCGGAAACACAGGAGGTTGGAAGACAATCTGTTCTCACTGACGCAGTGCATCGGAATAGCAGAAAAAGAACACAGGCCACTGTGGCTAGCATTTTTGGATATCAAGGAAGCGTACGATAGCGTGGTTCAAGAGTAATTGTGTGGAATACTGGACACACTAGGCGTGGAACATGTAGTCACTAATATTTTAAAGGGTATCTATAAGGGTAACAAGGTAGTTATAAAGTGTGAAAAACGGGTATCCAAGCCTGCAGAGGTAAAACGGGGGCTTAGGCAGGGGTGCTCCTTGTCACCCTTATTATTCATGATGTACCTACAAGGATTAGAGGCAAAATTAGAGGGAAGTGGACTGGGCTTCAACCTCTCTTTAGTCAAACAAGGAAAACTTATTGATCAGGCACTACCAGCATTAATGTACGCAGATGATCTAGTGCTAATGGCCAACAATAAGGAAGATTTGCAGTGATTGATGGACATCTGCGGTAATGAGGGAGATAGGTTAGATTTTAGATTCAGTAAGAAAAAATCAGCAGTCATAATTTTCAATGACAACGAAGGTAGTGAGCTTAGAATACAGGAGGTTACGCTAGAGATAACAGATAAATACAATTATCTTGGCGTATGGATAAGCAATGGGACCGAGTATCTGAGGGAACACGAAATATACGTGACGACTAAAGGTAACAGGAATGCAGCAGTCATGAAAAATAGGGCACTGTGGAATTACAATAGGTATGATGTTGTGAGAGGAATATGGAAAGGGGTCATGGTTCCTGGGCTGACGTTCGGCAATGCGGTCTTGTGCATGAGATCAGACGTTCAAGCAAGATTAGAAATTAAGCAACGTGGAATATGTAGGCTTGCTTTAGGAGCCCACGGGAATACACCAAATCAGGGAGTACAAGGTGATATCGGATGGACAACATTTGAGGGCAGGGAAGCTAGCAGCAAGATAAAATTTGAGAAACGATTGAGAAAAATGGGGGAAGAGCGTTGGGCTAGGAAGGTTTTCAGCTACTTGTACATGAAGAATGTCGATACAAAATGAAGAAAGCGAACCAGGAAGTTGACTGGTAAATACTTAGAAAACAGCAGGTGGTCAAACCAAAAAGAACTATCGGTTAAGAAGAAAGTGAAGGAAACGGAGACTGACATGTGGAGAATGGGCATGATTAAGAAGTCCGCACTAGAGATCTATCGAACTTTTAAGCAAGAAATTGCCAAGGAAAGGATCTATGATAATTCTCGGGGTAGTTCTCTACTGTTTGAGGCCAGGACGGGAGTACTGTGAACCAAGACATATCGGGCCAAATACGAAGGGGTAGACACAGTATGCAGTGCGTGTGGAGAGGAAGAAGAAACTGCCGAACACTTGATAATGTTCTGTAAAGGGCTTCACCCTATAGTTCAGGATGATGGCGCAGAGTTTTTCAAAGCACTGGGGTTTAGGGACCGGGAGGGCAAAATAAACTTTAAGCGGGAAGACTTAACTAGAAGGAGGTTATCTGATTGGTGGCTAAAGTCAAGGCATGAGTGAAAATTAAGCTCTTCACTGCAAAGTACGAATCCTCAAACTCACTTTTTAAGGAAAAAAAATAAATATAGTTTTTGGTTCATTAGATATTACAGCTTGGTGGCGCTAGTCACCGCCTAATCTTAAGGGTACAGCCATATTCATTCATCCATCCATCTTATGGGAGCTGCAATGCATGGCGCTTCAACGAGCATGGGAATGATGGCAGCGTCTCCTGCGCCGCGCGGCAGCCAGCCCCACACAAAAATGGCTCCTGCGCCGCACGAAAGTGACGTCACTTTAAAAATTATTACCAAAAGCTAATTAAATGTGAAAATATTTGTTTGTAATGCGTTAAACCTACAAAAATGTTATTAAGCAGTTGTTTAACGAGTTAATTAACCTAGGTTTGTTATTTATTTACATATTACAAGTATTTTAAATACAGGGGCGCCATGAGCGCTGCGGCTGCAAAGGTGAACACTGCGAAATGGTAGCCGCCTGCGATGTGTTAGGTGGTGAAAACTCCGATGAAATCGTGGCGATGGCCTAGGCCACTCCCGAGGAGGACTGGAGTGTCGTCGCTGCTTCATGTGATTGCTTGATGCTAGTGGAACCTGGTGGTTGGAGCTAGCGCGGCCGTCCACCGCGCCGCAGCTTCATCCGAGTGTGTGTGCCATAAAGTTTCTCAGTATGATGTGCGGATTACAGTTGTTGGACGTACTGCATGTTCTAGATTCCAATGCCAAGCGTGGTGTTGACAAAGGTGAAAGTGTTCTTGCTGCCGACTTTTGCTTGTCGCGAAGGACAAGGTCGACGATGAAATGAATGCTTTCGCACAGTTCACGTGTGACTGACCGGACGCACATGCATGAAACCCCAGTGCGTCGGCGAAGTGTTCATACGATGGATGGAAACAACTTTATTGTAATGTTCTAACGAAGCCTGTGATCTCCGAAGACCAGAGCTACTGCATTGCCATCTGTTTTGTCAAGTGCAAACACGTACGGCCGTTCTCATCCGTTGCTACGTGAATGCTCCCGTACTGTCACAGGCCGCGCGTGTTATCGAGCTAGGCAGACAAGCTGTTTTGTAGTTGGATGGGCTAACGCCGTCGGCACTTGCCCTTGGGCGTTGTTTATCAAGTGCTGATCGCCTAGAACATTGCCATGACACGTCAGTACTTTTAAAGAAAGCGGCCTGCCGGTTACCTCGTCAGGTGATGGTACATGCACTGAGCGACATAAAAAAAAAGTTGCCCGAGACTACGTTGCAGACTTGCAGTGCACCTTTCTGTCATCAAAACTTTGATAAACCGTGGAAATCAATATTCCTGACACCTGTTCCGAAGAAAACAATGCAGCCAGCAGCGTTCGAGTGTTTTATGTCTTTGCGTCTCGCCGATTTAAAGCACTAATTCGCAAAACACTTTATCAAAATAAATATAGTCAATCCTGCAAGAGCCATCGAAGATCCAGTATTAAAGGGCCTGTGGACGGGACCACCACCAGCAGCAAGTCGGGCTGATGAGGAGGCGCAAACGTTAAAACAATACATGCGTGAACAAAAAAAGAAGAGAAAGTATCGATAACTGCTATGAGACTTGAACCACCGACCTCACCAGGTGATGTGCTGTTTTAACCAACTACGCCACAGCTGCCGATCAGTTTGAGCCGGCAAACAAGCCTGTTTTGTACTGTTGTCATGCTAAACCTAACATTTTTGTTCACTTTTTCGTTTGGACGTAATTTTAACGGCTTTTATCGCTATGTCTAGCCATAACGCGAGACACTCCCAACTATTCAAACAAAGCGCTAACCAAAAAAATGTATGACGTCACTTCCGTGCGGCACAGCAGCCGTTTTTGTGTGGGCAGCGTCTCGTGCGCCGCGCGGTGCGGCAGCCATCCCCACATAAAACTGGCTGCTGCGCCGCACGAAAGTGACGTCACTTTAAAAAAAATTACCGTAAAGCTATTTAAATGTGCAAATAATTACTTTATAATGCAATAAACTTACAAAATTGTCATTAAACAAGTGTGTAACGTGTTTTTTATAGTGCATAAATTAATTATTAACGCATTGTATAAAAATATTTGTTTTGTATATTGTTTTTGTAATATTAGTATATAATGCTCAATTTATCAACCTAATAAATTATTTGTTGGTTTATAAGTATTATTAAAAGAAAAATAAGTTGATTGTTTGTTCTGTGCTCGAGGGTGCAGCGGGTTTGACCCTGGTTTCGGTTTGGAGCGTATTTTGATCCTACGACTTACCCTAATACAGTACATGTGTACAGTATTGTACACATACAGTACACATACGTACAGTATCGCACACAATATTGTACAGTACATGTGTACGTTCTACATCGCAATGTGCCATGTCAACAGCATTCGCCGAACACCGTGTGATAAATCTGCATCGCAACGTCAACAGAGTGTTTCTTTGATAGACCGAGAGGAAATCGGTGGTCTGGCGTCAAATTAATGTGCATCCTTGCCTGTCGACAGAGTGTTTCTTTGGTAGACAGAGAGGAAACCGGTGGTCTGGTGTCAAATTAATGGGCATCCTTGCCTTTCGTTCGCGAAATCTATGCGTCCAGTGACGCTGTTCTGGTACCACGTCTACTGCGGCGCGTTTTTCTGTCATCAGAGCCTCAATAAATAGCGTGAACAGCATTGCTTACCCAGTGGCGGAGGAAACGATGCAGTCAGTTGCATCGTTTTCGCTTACGGGCCTGGAGTTTTGTGTGTCCTTGTACGTCTCGGCAAGAAAGTGCATCGATTGTTGAACAAGCGTATAAATGTCCTATTCTGCGAGGATAATCAAACATTCGAAATCAAAGGAGGCGGCATTCAGGAAGATCAGTCCAATATGTGCTTAGGAGAAACTTGTTGACTTGTGTCGAAGACAGTACATTATTGTTATTGATTTCAGCAGTGCTCTGAGGGACGAGGATCTTTCAGTGCGCTGCTAAAATCAAGAATGCGATCCAACTTGCGTATGCAATTTTCAGTTTTCATGCAGCACATTATTGATCGCCTTATATGAAAAAGTTAACAAAAAAGTCATCTATATACGTGCTATGCATGCCATGTTAAGCTTCTGTGCTAACTATACCTTTGCACTGGATATTAAAATGTTTACATGATTACACCCTGAGGAACAGATGGTCCGCTTATTTCTTTTAAACAAATCTGGAATGTTGGCCATGTTGTCGCTTGTGCCTCTAGACCGGGTAGTCGTGTCTGGACCACCAAGCAAACCAGCTTGACCTCCCTCATGCCCAGGGTCACACATCTTAATTCATGCGGCTACGATTTGCTGCTGCATTTCCACTAAGTATGAGTTGAATATGTTCGCAAATAGACTGCCATATAAAGCACTTGCAGGTGCTCTTCGGTTTTCTTTTCTTTTTTAGCGCGTTATAGTGCAGCGATTGGTTCGCAGGTAGGACTTGCAAACCTTGTACAGCTATGAACAGGGCTGACTATTGTAGCTTCGTATGCATGTAGAAACCTTTTCCAAGTAGAAAGGTTATTATCATCAACATAAGAGAAAGGTATGCAAGCTGTTTTTATCCAACCTTTCTTCACAAATGAGATAAAAATGACTAACCCATTACTACTTGAATTACTAGCCATACTGTACAGGTTGCCATCAATTTAATTAATGCAACACCCAACATTAAAACCACACTAATTCATTAATTTCACCTGTGACGACAATGTTAGTACAGTCAGCATTAGGCTGGCAATCCTGGCACTGCACGAGAGCCTCTTTTAATGTTGCCTATAGCAGCTAGATAACAACAGCACTACAATTTTGTCGAAAAACTCACATGATCTACGAAGTCTTCACGTCTCGCTATTGAGGTGACCAGGGCATGGTTGGAAGTACTGCGATCATATGTCTGACTAAGGAGCTGAAGTGCTTGCTTCATGTGTGATGCCTGTATTGCGTTGATTTGCTTGCATCGGATCCATGCATTCATTGTGCACGATGACCTAAACTGATACGACACATGCAATTTAATCTCTCATAACATAGACAGATTAACAGATGCCCTTCTTGGCTACTTAGTTCATAACTGAAGCTCAACAGTGGCAGGACAAAAACATGTGGGTCTAAAGGACCGGGCAAAATCCTCCTGACCTTATATGATGGCCTACTGACAAATTTTGTCGCCTCCTCACCTACGCCAAATTTAGTGTTAGTTATAAACGTTCGGCGATTTTAAACTTCCAGGCTTCAGTTTTGTCACTTTATCTATCTCGGCTAGTGATAAGGTAGCCCATGCCTTACTATAAAAGCTTGTTAAGACTTTCGCCTAACTCAGTTTATTACGAAACCTATACAAATTGTAGGTTCTGATTTTGATGAGATAAACCTTGAAACTTCTTTTTCTGAGAGCCTTTTAGCTCTATGTTCTCCCCATTTTTTTGAACAAAATTAGACGCCGCTCAAAACTACCCGAACTCATGATATGACACATACCTGTTACAAAAGTACGGTGTAGTAAATGTGCATTTTTGCCTCAAAGAGCCAATAAAAAGAAGAAACAAAAATGTCTGTGTAGGTCTACACTGTACCCTATTAATCCTTGGGAATTTAACAGCAAGTGATATGGATTACAGAAAAATGCTCAAAGCCTCAAGCCGTCAGTTGAGGTGCTGTCCACTATCATCATCAGCCTGACTACGTCCACTGCAGGACAAAGGCCTCTCCCATGTTCCGCCAGTTAACTCGATCCTGTGCTTGCTGCTGCCACTTTACACCCACAAACTTCTTGATCTCATCTGCCCACCTAACCTTCTGTCTCCCCCTAACTCTCATGCCTTCTCTGGGAATCCAGTTAGTTACCCTTAACGACCAGCAATTGTCCTGTCTATGCACTACATGCCCAGCCCATGTCCAGTTTCCTCTTCTTGATTTCAACTATGATATGCTTAACCCCAGTTTTGTTCCCTGATCCACTCTGCTCTCTTTTTGTCTCTTAAAGTTACACCTACCATTTTTCTTTCCATTGCTCGCTGCGTCATCCTCTATTCAAGCTGAACCCTCTTTGTAAGTCTTCAGGTTTCTGCTCCATAGCTAAGTACCAGCAAGATACAGCTGTTATATATCTTCTTCTTGAGGGATAGTGGCAATCTACCTGTCATAACTTGAGAGTGCTTGCCAAATGTGCTCCACCCCATTCTTATTCTTCTAGTTACTTCAATCTCTTGGTTCGGCTCCGTGGTTATTACCTGCACTAAGTAGACATAGTCTTTTACTAAAAACTCGCGCTCAGCTTGACGACTTAACTCATCGCCGCAGAACTGCCCGCCTTTCGCTTCTCTACAAGCTCTATCATTACCCATACCTTCACCGCATTTTCGAAGCACCAACAGTCATCTTTCCACGCACAGACCATATCTTCAAGATAAAATGTATAACTTGTCGCTCAGCTCATTACGCTAATTCCTTCATTCCCCGAACAATAGTTGCATGGAATAGCTTGCCAGTCCCACATTGCCACTCAAGCAGATTTCCCAACATTTAACGAACTTTTACTCAACATTTCCGACTAGATATCCACCGCGCGTACTCTCATTAAGCTTCTTCATATGTACATCAGTGTTTATTTTTCTTGTTATCATGTGTTAATGTTTTTCATGACCATTGTACACGCTTGATTTGTATTATTTATGTGTTAATTGCGAACTTTTGTATCTTAAGATCATGCCATCATTTTAGTTTTTTTTCCTTGTATACTGTATTTGTTAGTGCCCTTAATTTATGTTTTCAGTATTCAATATTTCATCTCTACTTAATTTTTCTTTTTTTCAGTAGTATCTGATTTTGGTTGTTGTTGTTGCTTTTTGTATTTAGCTCGCTTTCATTATTTTGTTTAATCTTGTTTTTAGACTGTATAAGCGTACAAAAATTTGTTTCATGTGTCCGTTCCCCTATGTAATACCCCTTCGGGGGCCTTTAGGGGTATTATGAAATAAAAATGAATAAACAACTTGAAGTGCACTATTAACTATCTTGAAGCACTGCTCTCTTCCGAGGTTGTTGTACATTACTTTTGTTTTCTTCAGATCAATTCTAAGACCCACCTTTCTGCTCTCCTTGTCTAATTCTTTAATCATGAGTTGGAATTAGTCCCCTGAGTTACTCAGCAATGAAATGTCATCGGCAAAGCGAAGGTTACTAAGGTACTCTCCATTAACTCTTATCCCTAACTGTTCCCATTCTAGGCTTCTGAAAACCTCCTGTAAGCACGTGGTAAATAGCATTGGGGAGATTTTATCCCCCTGCCTTACACCCTTCTTGATTGGTATTCTGTTGCTTTCTTTATGAAGCATTAGGACAGCAGTTGATCCCCTGTAGATGTATTCCAGGATCTTTGTATATGCTTCATCGACGCTCTGATTCCGCAGTGTCTGCATGACTGATGATATTTCTACTGAATAAAACGCCTTCTCGTAATCTATGAAGGGTATGAATAGTGGTTGGTTATATTCTGAGCATTTCTCTATTATTTGATTGATAGTATGAATGTGGTCGATTGTTGAGTATCCTGTTCGAAATTCTGCTTGTTCCTTTGGTTGATCGAATTCTAATGTTTTAATAACTCTGTTAGCAAGTACCTTTGTAAATAACTTGTATACTACGGACAGCAACCTGGTCGGCCTGTAATTCTTTTAGTCCTTGTCATCTCCTTTCTTATGTATTAAGATGATGTTAGCATTCTTCCAAGACTCTGGTACCCTTCCCGTCAGGAGACACCTCGTAAATAGGGTGGCTAGTTTTTCTAACACAATTTGTTCTCCATCTTTCAGCAGATCTGATGTTACCTAATCCTCACCAGCAGCTTTGCCTCTTTGCATGCTCTCCAAAGCTTTTCTGACTCCTTCTATCATTACTGGTGGGGTGTCATCTGGGTTACTGCAAGTTCTTATAGTATTAAGGTCGTGGTTGTCCTGGCTACTGTACAGATCTCTGTAAAACTCCTCCGTTATTTTAACTATCCTATCAATATTGGTAGTTATTTTGCCTTCTTTGTCCCTTAGTGCATATATCCAATTTTTCCCTATTCCAAGTTTCCTCTTCACTGTTTTGACGCTTCCTCCATTTTTCAGAACATGTTCAATTCCCTCCATGTTATACCTTCTTACATCGAATACCTTACGCCTATTAATCAACTTCGAAAGTTCTGCCAGTTCTATTTTGTCTGTTGTACTTGAGACTTTCATGCTTTGACGCTCTTTAATGAGGTTATTCGTCTCCTGGGACAGCTTGGCAGTGTCCTGTCTAAGTACCGTACCTCCAACTTCCACTGTACACTTCATAATGATACTCTTCAGATTATTATTCATTGCGTCAAAGCTAAGGCTGGTTTCCTCGATAAGAGCCGAGCACCTGTTCTGAAGGGAGACTCTCAATTCCTCTACTTTCCCTCACAGTGCTAGCTAATTGATTGGCTTCTTGCGTATCAGTTTCTGTCGTTCCTTCTTCAAGTCTAGGTGAAATCGAGACCGTACCATTCTATGGTCACTGCATCACACCCTGCCAACCACTTCCACATCCTGCACGATGCCTGGGTGTGCACTCATTATAAAGTCTATTCCGTTCTTACTTTCCCCATTAGGGCTCCTCCATGTCCACTTACGGTTTCCTCGTTTTTGGTAGAAGGTATTCAAAATACGTAAATTATTGCGTTCTGCAAATTCTACTAGTAGCTCTCCTTCGGCATTTCTAGTACCGATGCCATAATCTCCTACTGCCTGGTCTCCAGCCTATTTTTGCATTAAAGTCTGCCATCAGTATAGTATAGTGTGTTTTTACCTTACTCATTGCTGATTCCACGTCCGTCTTCATAGAAGCTTTCAACTGATGCGTCATCGTGGCTGGATGTAGGCGCGTAAGGTTGTATCCTTCATCTTGTATCTCTTATTGAGTTTAATTACGATACCTACCACCCTTTCATTAATGCTATAGTATTCCTATATGTTGCCAGCTATGTTTCTGTGAATTAGGAACCCCACTCCCAGTTCTCTTCTGTCAGCCAAGCCTCGATAGCAAAGGAGGTGCCCATTCTATAGCACCGTATAGGCCTCATCTGTCCTCCTAACCTCACTGAGTTTTATTATATCCCATTTAACACCCTCTAGCTCCTCGAGTAGTACAGCTAGGCTTCCCTCACTAGATAAGGTTCTAGTGTTAAACGTTGCCAAGTTCAGGTTCCAATGGTGGCCTGTCCGGATCCAGAGATTCTTAGCACCCTCTGCTGCATTGCAGATCTGACCGCCGCCGGGGTCAGTTGCTTCGCAGCTGCTGGGGACTGAGGGCCGTGAGTTATTTGACGTATGCATGTGGGAGGTAGTGGCCAGATACTGCACCCGGGTGGCCAATCCATTTCTGGTGAGAACCCCCCCCCCCCCCCTTAGCTCGGGTCCGTGGTGTCACTACACACTAAACGCCTGCTTATGCAGACGCCCCTGCGTGTCCACTGTGCTATGTAATAAACCCTGGAGATTTTGGAATGTAATATAAGCCGCATTTATATCCTGATCCATCTGAACATTGACTAGCTGAATGGCGTCTATTCTGCCTATCTTATTATAAAAGCGTTCTCTTCTGTTTTCACTCTTGAAATGGTTACTCCTTTTCGAATCTTTAGTTCATTTCATGATTTCTCTATTCTATGCAATAAATTTGTAGTCGTCAGTAAAGATGGTATTTTTTCTTTATTTACAAACAATAAAAATGCTGCAAGTATAGATGTCCTTGTTTTTAGCCACGATATATTAAAATATATTTGGGAGCATTTTTGAAGCCTTTACTGCACTTTTTTTATTGATCATTATCCTTTTGCTGCATTCCTCATCACTGGTGTGAAGCCAAGTTATGCAATGTTCTAATCAGGCACCTGCCCTGATTCTCTAAACTACAGACTCATTCCTTTCACTTACACTTTTTCCAAGCTCCTCGAAGGCTTCATTCAAACTCAAATAAATAATTATTTCAAAGATTACATCATGTTTAAATAGCACAGTTTCTGTAAGGAATTTCCTTGTGATCATCAGCTGACATAATTTACTCATGGCTTATTAATAGACACTGGCTTTCAAGTTGAAACCTTGTTTCCCAGTTTTTTCGGTGCACTGATTGGGTCTCCGACCATAGGCCTGTATTCACTAACCATCCTCGGTGTTACCTCAAGTTTTTGTTATCGGTTGTAAGCCTTTATTGCGCTTGATGTACAAAGTTGGCCAGTATTCGTGAACCAGTCTTGTTGTAGTTTTTTACCTCCTTACCATTTTTGTGCCTTTATAACACAAGTAGAGGGTACAAAAGCTTGAGGAGAACTCGAGGAAAGGCCAAGGTTGGTTTGTGAATACGGGCCATAGACTCTGTAGTTAACACAACTGAACATTCACACACACATCTTAGTATACAAGGGTTCCTCTGATATCGCAGTCAATTCACCTCTGTTAATGGCTCTAACTCTTCGACAGCTCAAGTAACATTCGGCACTCCGCAGGGAAGTTTCCTTGGTCCCCTGTTCTTTTCTAATATTTGTTAATGATTTGCCTAAATGTATTTTTTCTCAAACTAGACTTTTTCACTGATGACCTCATTTGTAGTGTACTGAGCCATGAAAAGTAACTCTGGCTATCAGTTATTATAAAGCAACCTCTGTTCAATTACAACTTGGTGCTCATCATGGCTACATTTCTAAATAAGTGTAAGGCTAAACTTGTCATGTTTACAAAAAAATTCATGCTGCTTTCTGAACTTCACATACTCGAAATACATAAATGTTGATTCAGCTTGCACTGACAACTATTTAAATGTTCATTCTATGTTTGACCTGACATGGAGCCGTCATACCTATTTCGCTTTGTAGTTGCCACTACCTCTCTGCCTCTCAAATTGTAATCTACAACATGCTCCTGCACAGGTGCTTAATCTCACCCACTTTACTTTAATTCATCCTAAAATATAGAGTATACTTCATAGATGTGGCACCTGGATTAGGCCTACATCATAGGTAACATCGATCTCTCCAAAAAATGCAACAGATTTTTTTTTTCTGATTACTACCATTTCATTGGTGTGTCAGTCCTAAAGGCTTGTGCTGGTCTTGATAACCTTTACCATCATTGTACACTAGTTTGTTTACCTCTTTTTTATAAAATATACTGCCACTCATTACTTCATTTTTTTTCAATCATATTTCCACATCACTATCGTCCTTTCAAAATTAAACACATAGCTTGCTGTACTTCCATCTGGAGCAAAGTAGCTCCAGTGCGTTACATGCCACAAAAGTGCTACTGACATTCTTTTGGGCCCCAAATCTGAACGAAACATTGTAAATAGTGTAGTGCACATGTGTGAGTGTATGTGTTATGTGTTTATCACTGCATATATCATAGTTATCACCCAGTATCTGGTGTAACATGTCAGGCGAAAAGCCAGACAAACATCTACAACTCTCCACTAAAATGATACTCACTCTTCAACAGCTTTTTGCAAAATCTGGCTAAAAAATCACCAAATTTTTCTTTGTGTTTAAAACTTGCTCTGCTTGCTAATTTCTGTAGACGAAAATTTTCTTGCCTGTTCGTGCTAGTTTATAGCTTTTCGCCGACTCAGCTAGAGAGTATCAAACAACAATTTTCATTCAAAGGATGTCTATAGGATGCACTCGATAAAATGGTGTTTATGGCAAGCTAATGAGATAATGTAACTGTAAATAAATTACTTTTTTATGTATATAAACTCATTAAGGGATTTTGGCATGAGCCAAATTGAATAAATTTGTGAAATTCGATATTCACTGTAGAAGCATGTCAAAATAAAATGGCACAAATAATATGTCATAGCAGCCTGTTCAACATGCTATGAAGTAAAAACGATTAAGGTGCTCAAGATATATCGACTGAAAAATAAATTCTAATTTCACTTTTTTTTTAGAAGAAAGCTCAGTGTTCATTGAAAGCCAACTTTGCTGGTCACTTAGTGGACTAAAAGTATTCATAAAGTTATATATATTACCTAAAGATATGTGAAGTTACAGGGAAGTATTGTTTTTTGAACTCGAGAAATACTTTATTTTTTTCAATTTTGTAACACTGTAAACTTTTTGACGATGTAATGCAAGTGGCAACACGCGTTCGCAACAGCAGCCTTCAGCCCAAGCTCACTGATCTGGGATGTAGGCAGTAAGCTTGGCACTGTCTATGAATGAAATGGGGTTATCATTGGCGTTTTATTGCCAACAGAGGCAATACAAGCAATGTGGTAAGAGAGTGACAACATCTCAATGAGCCATCCAGCCATTACAGATTTACGATCATAACATGCTACTTTCTTCAGAGGGTTCTGCAAATGAAATAGGTGTGTTTTTTATATTTATATAACAATAAATTAAATAATATGCATTTAATAAGCCAGATAGAGCACTGGTGCCATTCACGCAATATACTAATAAAAGCTGACCTTTTACAATTGTTTAACTTCAAGTGCAATGCATTTCTTAGTGAACTTCTGTGACTTTGAATCAATCAATCATACAATCAAACGATCTCTCTCTCTCTCTCTCACTATATATATATATATATATATATATATATATATATATATATATATATATATATATATATATATATATACCTATCTATCTAGCCGCCTACGACCTTGTGCACTCCTTAGCATATCATTAAAGGGATGTACACACCAATATTGGTATACATACCGTTATACATTGATTGGTACACTCGCAGCCGTTTCATTACATAGATATATGCCAAATATGATATGACGAGATATTTTTGTGCAAATAACATAAATTAATGGTGTGGTAATGGAAAAACCATGACATGCATGTCACGAATGGGCTCACATGCATGTCACGTTCATGGTGTGCTTGCGGTTATTTTGCTATAGCTTGGTTTATACCAAAATTAATATGACGTGACCATAGGTCAGCAAAACTTATGCAGCTCATTCAGACTGAGGCTCACAGCTTGATCTGAGTTTGATTGAGTCGACTCGTGGGTGAGTTCGTCAACCTATGGACGTGACTGCATGATGAGCATAAAGAGCAACTGGTAACATGTAAATTATGACATACAATCATGCACCACGTGATTTACATGCCGGGCTCTTGGTGTGCTTGCGGCAATTTCGCTAACTTAATATACAGCGAAATTTGCATTGCATACCACTGTATGATGACCATAAATGACATTTCCTAACATGCAAATCATAATATCCACGTCTTAATTGTACAGCATGGTTTCCTCCTTCCTGGCTGCTTCGCATTATGCATCGATTCCTGTATACTGTGCATGGGATCTGCCTTTTCTTTTTCTTTTCAAGAAAAGCATCCTGCTCCTTGGGAGCCAAAGAATGTCATAAAACTAAAATATAGTCTAGCCTTATGACGCTGTTTATGTTACAGTAACATGATGCACTGCGAGTGTCAAGGAAAGCTACTGTGCATGCTCCTCACAGCAGCCAACCCATGAGTGGGGCCATGTGTATATGTCAGGTTGTTAGAATGGCGTGTATGAATTGCTGTGTGAATATATATATATATATATATATATATATATATATATATATATATGCACCTGCAGCAATGTTTTTCAGTGTTCTGCTGTAACAATGCTTCAGAAACAGGCGGGAACTCTGGATTAGTGTCCACCGTGTAAATTTACAGGTGATTTTGCGGGCACATTTATAAAGTACATGTAGCTATAGTTCATAGTATGCTCCATGTAAATTAACTGATACTTTTAATGTGCTGAACCGAATGGCAGCCGGTAATGTGATCTAAAGTCTGCAGCCTACATTTCTTTGGCGGAAAATCTTCGACTGCAGATCCAGCAATTTTCTCTCGTACACTGGTGCTGGCCACTTTAGATGCCAAGCGTGTTATGGTCGAGTTCAATGCTGTGTGCGGCGTGACCACCCTTGCTGCGCATGCGCGTCCCCTCCCCGTCTCTCTTTTCTCCTACACTCCCCCTTCTCTCGACTCGCACCACCGACGCAAGCAGCACCTGATAGCGAGTTCCATGATAAAAAAAAAAAAATGACTGCTAGCACTGCCCAACCGTTCACTGGCCACCCCGTATTAGGCATTAGATATTGACCTCCAAGGCAGTGCTGATGATAGATTTCTCTTGTGCGTTGTTGAACAATGAAAATGAGCAGAGTGCGCGTTATACTTAGTTAAAAATGTACTGAGGGTCTCTGCATTTAATAAGAGTCTTGTGTCTCTCACCCATTAGCAGTGATTGGCATGTTACAGAAAGAAACACCGGTCCATCACTGCGTGCTTAGCGCCTCGTCCCCAGGTTGATCTCCTGCGCAACGCCACGATGAGAGTCAGCGTCCACGGCGCCGCCTGTGTAAGCGTTAGCGCCCGCTGCTTCACACGTATGCATGGTTCCCTTTAGTGGGAGAGAGCAATTTTTCTTCCACCATCAGTTTGTCTATCGGCGCAGATCGCAGACTGCGCAGCTCGTAAGCAGGAGCCGTACATTAGGAATAAGCCCTGCATGCCTTACCAAATGCATCGTGTACCACGAGATTTTAAATATTTATTCCCCATCTGCAGCAGTTAACCTAAACAGCACTGCGCGCGCAATCAAAGCCACGCCACGTCAATCTATCTATATAACTCGGTGACAGCTAAGACATCATGTGCGAAGATGGCACGTGGCTAAGTTACTCAAGGACTCATGTAAATTCAACTTGCGATCAACCAGCTATAGTTCCCAAAGTGAGCAATTAAAGAAATGTAACAGCTATTATCACATCAGGTATTGCCTCTCACTCACATAATAGCCTGTCAAATGTGAGCAGCTTTAATACACCAACAGGTGCGTACGACGAATAAGGCATATATCCTTTGATTGCTGCACATCATTTACTTATAGGCTTTACCGCAATGCTTTTTCCATGCAGTGAAGCTTAATCATCTTTTGGTAATTGTCTTTTTGTCTGTTTGAAAAGGACTCGCCAAGATGCATACTTGGCCTGAGCAGTCGCAAATGCTTATTTTTGTTTGATGCACAAGTGGCCTGTGCATGCGTTCATTTCGTATCATGTAATGCTCTTCTGCTCACGCTGGCTTTACCACAGTGCTTTTTCCATGCAGTGAAGCTCGATCATAGTTTGGAATTTCTCTTTTTGTCTGTTTGAAAAGGACTCGCCAAGATGCATACTTGGCCTGAGCAGTCGCAAATGCTTATATTTGTTTGATGCACAAGTGGCCTGTGCATGCGTTCATTTCTTATCATGTAATGCTCTTCTGCTCACGCTGGCTTTACCACAGTGCTTTTTCCATGCAGTGAAGCTTGATCATAGTTTGGAATTTGTCCTTTTGTCTGTTTGAAAAGGACTCGCCAAGATGCATACTTGGCCTGAGCAGTCGCAAATGCTTAAATTTGTTTGATGCACAAGTGGCCTGTGCATGCGTTCATTTTTTTATCATGTAATGCTCTTCTGCTCACGCTGGCTTTACCGCAGTGCTTTCACAAGGCAGTGAAGCTTGACTATACTTGCTTTTACGTGTATTGAGACTTATCAAAGTTTTGTAATAGCTCAACTGTTGACGCTAGAAGTGATGCATTCTATGTGAAAGTTTTATACTTAACTTCGTGGATTCATGTTTTCATAAAGTTTTCACAATATATCAGTAAGGTCGAGTTGGAAACTATGCATTTTTGGAAAACGCCCACGAACACGACGGAGACACGAGATTAGAAAGACTCAGTACTTCCCCTTTGTCTTGTCCCTCCGTCGTTTTCACGTTCATTTTCAAAGTATCTATCAAAATGCTGACAACGCTGTTTCACTGCCAGCAACCTTTGACGTGTAAGAAAGGGAGCTAAATTTTCTCTCAGCCTGTAAACCAAGCAATTGCGGCTACTCGATGTGCGATAAATAAAAGACCAAAATTAAGAATGACGAGCTGATGTTGATAACAGGTGCTCATAGCAGCACTTTTTTGCTGTGCACTTGAATTCCTGTCTTATGTAATGTTATGGTCCGTGAGTACACAATGACACTACTACAACCAAGAAAAATTTTACTAACATTTATTTGTAAAATAACTGCTACAAAATAGAATTCTGATCCCCTTCTTAGTAGTTGCATAATTTAGCTAGAAGAAGACAGCATCATCCAACTTCCTGAGGACTTGACAACAGGGTGAGTCCACAATGTACTGGACCTGTACAAGATGAAGAAAACAGACGAAAAAAACAACAGATAAATCAAAGAGTTTAAAAAATGGCACCTGAAACTTTCAACTTGCCCACCACAGCAGTGAAAAGACTCCTGTTGTCATATGTATTTTCTGCCTGTTGGTCCGCGGGCACAAGTGCCAGTCTTGTTTATTAATAGAAGCTGCTTAGCATCACTTCATTGCAAGACTTTTCTCTATTCGCCACCCGAGAACGCGCTCTGTAGCGGTCAGGCTCCGCCTAGAGACTTGTGGCAGTGTGACGTTAATGTGGGCAATATATACACAGACTTTGGTTGCTTAATTTGTAGCAAACTCATTGTGAGCAAATTTCATAGTTGAATTCTTAAAATATTTGAATGTTATATTGTAATATAACACTAAAATGCTGAGGCTTTAGAACATTACAAACTCAGCCTGCCTACATTAACAATCCCAGTGCCACAGGCATGCAAGAACTGCTTGCATAATCATGAATCAACTAAACCATTTTGATATATTGACAGGTTTTCAAAAATGACTATTTTTGAAAATTTGATATTCATATTTTTCTCTTAAAGGGCAAGTTACTGTTGCTGAAAAGAAAAAAAAAAGCAAATCATATACAATATCTGATACTTTTTGTTTGCAGTTTACAGCTGCACATGGTAAAAGGCTGCATGCATGAGTGTTTGTTGTGTGCCATTCATGGTATTATTTCCGAAATCCTTATTTAATTGACATTTAGTGATCAGCCTATAAATTTTCTTGTTTTTTATTTTTCATTCCGTGCATTAGATATGAATATATTTTAGTTCAGGAAAATTTGCTCAATGAAGGGAAGTTTTTCTACTTTTGGCAAAAAGCAAAACAAAGCAAGAACTAGTTCTAGAACTTTTATGAAAGTGACAGGTTTGAGGTTTGACGTGATGAGAAGTCAATAAAGAAGGAATGCCACAGAAAGGATTGCCTCAACAAAGGAATTTGGTTCGTTGGGGTAACGTACATTTGGCAATGTTTTTATGTGCTTCTAGTTAATGCTCCACCACTAGCTTACAACAAGGAAAAAAATAAGGTGGTGCATGCAGAAAGTTAACTCATCACATAATGTGAAAATTTGACCCAGAACAAGAGAAGGAACAAAGATAAGTGCTCACCTCCAACAAGATTTATCTTGAAGAGCAAACATATATACTCTTGAAATGCAAAAAATAGACAAATCATTCAAAAAGCCCACAACTGCCATGCACGAAAACCTTACATCCTCAGGAAAGACAATTCCTTTTGACAAATCCCTAGAGACAGAGTGAGAGAAAGTACTGATGCAGTTCAGCTCTAGTCTACAAATCTTTTTTGCCACGACAATTTCTCTTGTAGTTTTTTTTCCCCAATGATAATGGTGTCACACAAAAGTGGTTTGGAGCCATACCTGCTGCAGTGCAAGGCCAAGAAACGATTGCGACCATTCTTGAGGTTACAAGGGTGTTCATTGCAGCACGTGTGGCTGCAAAATGATTTTGTGGGACATCATTATTGCTGGAAGAAAAAAACAACAAATAAAATGACAAGAGAAATTATCGAGGCAAAGAGGATTTGTAGACTAGAGCTGAACTGCATCAGCACTCTGTCTCGGGCTTTGTCAAATTGTCTTTTTTGAAAATGTAAGATATTTGCGCATGGCAGTTGTGGGCGTCTTGAATGATTTGCCTGATCTTCACATTTCAGGAGTATATATGTGTTTGCTCTTCAAGATAAATCTTCTTGGAAGTGAGCACTCGTGTTTGTTCCTTCTCTTGTCCTGGGTCAAATTTTTGTGCTATGTGATCCGTTATGCATTAACAACATGCCTAACTTCATACTTTCGATCTCTGAAGTCAGTCCTTAAAGGGCCACTCACCAGGGCCCATAACAAACTGTGGAAGTTGTGTATCTAACGGAGAGCATTATACCACAAAAAGTTTTTCAATCGGTTCATTACGAGCTGAGAAAATAGTTTCTTCTTTTTTTAACAGCAGGAAACAAGGATGAAAGGAGGCAAGCTCAAAACCCTTGCCACTCCCCCGTGTAGCCTTCACAAGCCAAATCTCTTTCCTACCCTCTCCAGCATCCAACCAAGAGGTCACGTGCACATGACGTGCTCAAACAAGCCCAACCCTCGAGCGCGCGAGCGGTGTCGTTTTGTTGACCAGCATTGTATTGTGTCTACTGCCTGTTCTTGCGACATTGTTTGGAAACGCTGGCTTTGATGCGGTTGAAAAGATGAGCATAATGAGTGCTCGAATGCGCAGGACCATTAATTTCTTTTCCAGGACAGGAGTCTGCTTGATGCAGTAACCGCGGAGACACAAACGCATGCGAAACACCAGCACATTAGCTCGGCATCTCGTTGCAATTCACGGGGAAAAAATGCAAAAGACAAACACATTCTTCTATTGCGTCTAAATATGTATCCCAAGTTTTATTAATCTCTTCAAGCAACAAATTACATTAACTACGCATGTCACGTTAAATAATTTCCGTCATGTCACGTGCCACTGTTGGCAGCGTCAGAGCACAGTCGTATACATATAGGACCAACGTCACTGCACTGCTGTGTATGTAGGGCGATTCATACTTGCACATCATAACCTCCTTCTCTGGGGGCGCGACCCGAAAAAAAGGGGCAGAAGCGTTCGTTTTGAAATTTGACCCATTACCGCGTTGCATAGAGTTGCAATGTTTGGCAGACGTGACCATAAACTCCCGATGTGCGCATTGCACTTGTCAGCTCAAAATCCGGCGAGTGGCCCTTTAAAGAAAAGCAAAAATTAGAGGAGGAGACATGAAGAATGCTTAGAAATTTTGCCATGTCTACACCAGAATGGAATGCTATTATTAATTAGAAAAATGTATCTTTTCCTTGGCAACCAGCAAACATGACTGAGAACACACGAATACTATTTTGTCCAAGTTAGCTGCTAAAGAGCCGAGACAAGCTCCGTGAAATCCTCTTGAACAACTTGCACAAGTAATGTCCAATACTACCCCACTATATTGTGGTTGCCGGCAGACACAATGTAACTTGTAAATACTATCTCTTGGCTGTACGCAAGCAGCCATGGAGTTTATGAGGGGAAAGTCTTCGATCATACCATTCTGTATGCATTGCAGCAAATGTTTGCGTAGCATAACTTGGTTAAGGTTCAAAGTTTCTGGTTTTCTGCCTGACGCTATATAATACATGCCAAAGTCACCTTTCCTTCCTCTGTGTGGGGAGTACACACATTTGTCTAATCTTCGTACTTCTGGCTTGCCTTTGGCTCCGTGTGTGTTTGTGTGGCTTGGAGCTGTTTTCTTACGAAACAAGTATTAGCAAATGTTCAGCGGTTGCGTTTCACCATTTTATTTTTTAAGACTTACTCCCCAAATTGACTCACGAAGTTCAAAAAGGCTCAATCTTTCTTTCAAAACAAAACCGAAACACATCAATAAACAGAGCCGCAAGGTGGTGGTGGTGGTGAAAACATTTAATAACCATTAAATGGTTACAGAGAGGTGATTGGGTTGGGGCCTTATTGGCCTCCTACCCTCACAGCACTAGGTGGAACCCCTATTCCGGGGCTCCATTGGCAAGCAACGCCGCCCGCGCCCGTTGAACCAGAGCCTCTTGGGCCTTCAGGTCTTGACAGCCGAGCAGGGCCGCCTCCCAGTCCTCTCTCGTGGGATTGGGGTTGGGGGGGATAGATGGATTAGACTGGCATGCCCAGACGATGTGAAAGGTGTCAGCCACCTCACCACAGAACTGGCACGTGCCATCAAAGGATGAATTGAAATGTTTTAGCACCGCCGGGCACAGTACAGTATTGGTAAACAGTTTTAAAAGGAAGCGCTCGTCAGCGCGATGCAGTCCCTTACAAGGGTCTGGATAGCGCCGGTGCTCCTCCTTGTAGTAATTGGTAATATCTTTGAATGAAAGGGCCGAATTGTCTGATTGCGAGTAGGCTTCCAAAGACAGGGAGATAGCCCGGGAAGAGAGTGCGCGGGCGGCCTGATCGGCCTGTTCGTTACCCCTGAGTCCTTGGTGACCGGGTGCCCAAACCAGATTTCGCGGAGTTGGATTAACGTATCGGCAGCTAGGTTCCAGTATGCGCTGAGCAAGCGGTGAAGCCCACCCTAGCTGATAGTTCCGACAGGACCCTCGTGAGTCGGTGATGATATTGCCACAAGGCAGTAGTGGGATTGGGGCATAAAGCGGTAGAGGGTCGCTGGCTAAAAGAGAAGACTACGAAGTGAATAGAGACTGGTTCCAGCCCGCCAGTGCGCCAGGCATTGTCATCGCGTGTAATCGTTGTAAATATCTGTAAATATACGTTTTCTTGTAAGATTATTGGTGGAGGTGCTGGGTACGCGTTCCTGGCTTTTCCGGCAAACCAACACGGAACTTCGGAGTGGTCGCCACCTTCATTTTTCTGCAATGGCGCAACAGGCCCACACCACAATAGCAGTACAGCAGCAGCAGCAGCAGCCAGCAGCAGCAGCAGCATCAGCAGCAGCAGCAGCACAGCAGCAGCAGCAGCAGCAGCAGCAGCAGCGCAGCAGCAGCAGCAGCAGCAGCAGAAGCAGCAGCAGCAGCAGGCAGCAGCAGCAGCACAGCAGCAGCAGCAGCAGCAGGCAGCATCAGCAGCAGCACGCATGCAGCATCAGCAGCAGCAGCAGCAGCAGCAGCAGCAGCAGCAGCAGCAGCAGCAGCAGCAGCAGCAAGCACAGCAGCAGCAGCAGCAGCATCAGCAGCAGCAGCAGCAGCAGCAGCAGCAAGCAGCAGCAGCAGCAGCAGCAGCAGCAGCAGCAGCAGCAGCAGCAGCAGCAGCAGCATCAGCTCAGCAGTCAGCAGCAGCATCAGCAGCAGCAGGCAAGCACAGCAGCAGCAGCAAGCAGCAGCAGCAGCAGCATCAGCAGCAGAGCAGCAGCGCAGCAGCAGCAGCAGCAGCAGCAGCAGCCATCAGCCAGCACCAGCAAGCAGCAGCATGCAGCAGCAGCAGCAGCAGCACAGCAGCAGCAGCAAGCAGCAGCACAGCAGCAGGCAGCATCAGCAGCAGGCAGCAGCAGCGAAGGCAGCAGCAGCAGCAGCAGGGTAGCAGGCAGCACAGCAGCATCACGCAGCAGCAGCAGCAGCAGCAGCAGCAGCAGACGCAGCAGCAGCAGCAGCAAGCAGCAGCAGCAGCAGCAGCAGCAGCAGCAGCAGAAGCAGCAGCAGCAGCAGCAGACAGCAGCAGCAGCATCAGACAGCAGCAGCAGAAGCAGCAGCAGCAGCAGCAGCAGCCAGAAGCAGCAGCAGCAGCAGCAGCAGCAGCAGCAGCAGCAGCCAGCAGCAGCAGCACGCAGCAGCGAGCAGCAGCAGCAGCAGCAGCAGCAGCAGCAGCAGCAGAGCAGCAGCAGCAGCAGCAGCAGCAGCAGCACAGCAGCAGGCAGCAGCAGCAGCAGCGCAGCAGCAGCAGCACAGCAGCAGCAGCATCAGCAGCAGCAGCAGCAGCAGCAGCACAGCAGCACGCAGCAGCACATCAGCAGCAGCAGCAGCAGCTCAGCAGCAGCAGCAGCAGCACAGCAGCAGCAGCAGAGCAGCAGCAGCAGCAGCAGAAGCAGCAGCAGCAGCAGCAGCAGCAGCAGCAGCAGCAGCAGCAGCAGCAGCAGCAGCCAGCAGCAGCAGCAGCAGCAGCAGCAGCAGCAGCAGAGCAGCAGCAGCAGCAGCAGCAGCAGCAGCAGCAGCAGCAGCAGCAGCAGCAGCAGCAGCAGCACAGCAGCAGCAGCAGCAGCAGCAGCAGCAGCAGCAGCAGCAGCAGCATCAGAAGCAGCAGCAGCAGCAGCAGCAGCAGCAGCAGCAGCAGCAGCAGCAGCAGCAGCAGCCCGCAGCAGCAGCAGCAGCAGCAGCAGCAGCAGCAAGCAGCAGCAGCAGCAGCAGCAGCATCAGCAGCAGCAGCAGCAGCAGCAGCAGCAGCAGCATCAGCAGCAGCAGCAGCAGCAGCAGACAGCAGCAGCAGCAGCAGCAGCAGCAGCAGCATCAGCAGCAGCAGCAGCGCAGCAGCAGCAGCAGCAGCAGCAGCAGCAGCAGAAGCAGCAGCAGCAGCAGCAAAGCAGCAGCAGCAGCAGCAGCAGCAGCAGCAGCAGCAGCAGCAGCAGCAGCAGCAGCAGCAGCAGCAGCAGCAGCAGCAGCAGCAGCAGCAGCAGCAGCAGCAGCAGCAGCAGCAGCAGCAGCAGCAGCAGCAGCAGCAGCAGCAGCAGCAGCAGCAGCAGCAGCAGCAGCAGCAGCAGCAGCAGCAGCAGCAGCAGCAGCAGCAGCAGCAGCAGCAGCAGCAGCAGCAGCAGCAGCAGCAGCAGCAGCAGCAGCAGCAGCAGCAGCACAGCAGCAGCAGCAGCAGCAGCAGCAGCAGCAGCAGCATCAGCAGCAGCAGCAGCAGCAGCAGCAGCAGCAGCAGCATCAGCAGCAGCAGCAGCAGCAGCAGCAGCAGCAGCAGCAGCAGCAGCAGCAGCAGCAGCAGCAGCAGCAGCAGCAGCAGCAGCAGCAGCAGCAGCATCAGCAGCAGCAGCAGCAGCAGCAGCAGCAGCAGCAGCAGCAGCAGCATCAGCAGCAGCAGCAGCAGCAGCAGCAGCAGCAGCAGCAGCAGCAGCAGCAGCAGCAGCAGCAGCAGCAGCAGCAGCAGCATCAGCAGCAGCAGCAGCAGCAGCAGCAGCAGCAGCAGCAGCAGCAGCAGCAGCAGCAGCAGCAGCAGCAGCAGCAGCAGCAGCAGCAGCAGCAGCAGCAGCAGCAGCAGCAGCAGCAGCAGCAGCATCAGCAGCAGCAGCAGCAGCAGCAGCAGCAGCATCAGCAGCAGCAGCAGCAGCAGCAGCAGCAGCAGCAGCAGCAGCAGCAGCAGCAGCAGCAGCAGCAGCAGCAGCAGCAGCAGCAGCAGCAGCAGCAGCAGCAGCAGCAGCAGCAGCAGCAGCAGCAGCAGCAGCAGCAGCAGCAGCAGCAGCAGCAGCAGCCAGCAGCAGCAGCAGCAGCAGCAGCAGCAGCAGCAGCAGCAGCAGCAGCAGCAGCAGCAGCAGCAGCAGCAGCAGCAGCAGCAGCAGCACAGCAGCAGCAGCGCAGCAGCAGCAGCAGCAGCAGCAGCGCAGCAGCAGCAGCAGCAGCAGCAGCAGCAGCAGCACAGCAGCAGCAGCAGCAGCAGCAGCAGCAGCAGCAGCAGCAGCAGCAGCAGCAGCAGCAGCAGCAGCAGCAGCAGCAGCAGCAGCAGCAGCAGCAGCAGCAGCAGCAGCAGCAGCAGCAGCAGCAGCAGCAGCAGCACAGCAGCAGCAGCAGCAGCAGCAGCAGCAGCAGCAGCAGCAGCAGCAGCAGCAGCAGCAGCAGCAGCAGCAGCAGCAGCAGCAGCAGCAGCAGCAGCAGCAGCAGCAGCAGCAGCAGCAGCAGCAGCAGCAGCAGCAGCAGCAGCAGCAGCAGCAGCAGCAGCAGCAGCAGCAGCAGCAGCAGCAGCAGCAGCAGCAGCAGCAGCAGCAGCAGCAGCAGCAGCAGCAGCAGCAGCAGCAGCAGCAGCAGCGCAGCAGCAGCAGCAGCAGCAGCAGCACAGCAGCAGCGGCAGCGGCAGCGGCAGCAGCAGCGGCAGCGGCAGCGGCAGCGCAGGCAGCGGCAGCGGCAGCGGCAGCGGCAGCGTCGCGGCAGCGGCGCGGCAAGCGGCGCGGCAGGCGGCGGCGGCGGCAGCGGCAGCGGCAGGCGGCAGCGGCGCGTGCAGCGGCGGCGGCGGCGCGGCGGCGGGCGGCGGCCGGCGGCGGCGGCGGCGGCGGCGGCGGCGGCGGCGTCGGCGGCGGGCGGCGGCGGCGGCGGCGCGTCGGCGGCGGCGGCGGCGGCGGCGTCGGCGTCGCGGCGCGGCGGCGGCGTCCGGCGGCGGCGCGTCGGCGGCGGCGGCGGCTGCGGCGCGGCAGGCGGCGGCGGCGGGCGGCGCGGCGGCGGCTGCAGCAGCGGCAGCAGCAGCAGCAGCAGCAGCAGCCGCCTCTGATTCTCCTGCCTCCACGAGACCCCGGAACCTTCTCGGGCACAGGCAACGACAAGGTGAATGTTGTCGCTTTGTACGAGCGCGTGAGCTGATACTATAGGTGGGACCCTACGTTGATGCTGGCCAACGTTGTATTTTACTTGCGGGATACGGCGCTCACCTGGTATGAGACGCATGAGTCGGAGTTGACCAGCTGGGACGTTTGCAAACTGAAGCTTCTCGAGTTATTCAGCAGGCCATTTGGGCGACAGCAGGCCGCGAGGAAAGACCTGGAATGTCGCGTGCAGACATCGACAGAATCGTATGTATCTTACATACAGGACGTATTGGGCCTCTGTCGAAAGGTGGACGAGAACGTGAGCGAAACTGACAAAATCGCTCACATATTGAAGGGAATTGCCGATGACGCGTTCAATCTGTTGATCGTTAAAGATTGCGCCACCGTCGACGCGGTTGTGAAGGAGTGTCAGCGCTTCGAGCACGCCAAGAACCGTCGCATAACCCGCCACTTTGCGCGTCTGCCTAATACTGCAGCCACTTCGACCTGTGAAGACAGCCCTAAGTTCACGCAAGCTACATCGTCCGAAAATGTCACCCGAATCGTTCGTCGCGAACTCGAAGCAATGGCTCCTGCAGCCATCGCCTCTGACGGTCCTCAAGACAACGCATCCACCGTCTCCCTCATCCAAGCCGTCGTTCGCCAAGAAATAGCAAATCTCGGCATCACACCTGTTTGCGCTGTTCGCACCACCGAGAGCTCGGCTTCTGTTAACCAGATTCCGGTGTACCCTTCACGCTACCCTTCCCGCTACCGGAACCCTGCTGAATGGAGAACGTCGGATGATAGACCAATCTGCTTTCACTGCTCTCGCGCCGGCCACATTGCACGCTACTGTCGCAATCGTTGGTCATCCAATTCATCTTGGAACACTGGGACATGGCGTCGCTTTGAAGGCAGTTCTCGCCGCTTTTCTACTCCGTACGATCCACAGCCTGCTCCTACTAACGTTCAGGGCCGTAGGTTCAGCCGGTCGCCATCACCCCAAGGCCGCCGATCTCTCTCGCCGATGATTTCTCGATCCAGGTCCCCTGCACGACCTGGGCCCTCAACCTCGGGAAACTAGACCATGCAGCTCCCGGAGGTGACGCTGCATTAACGACCCATTCTGCAAATCCTCTGTTGACGATTCCTACACGCCGCAATATTTTGGACCTTTCGGTAGATGACGTTACCGTTACAGCCCTGATAGACACTGGTGCACAAATTTCAGTCATGAGCGCTGCTCTCTGTACTAAACTGCGAAAAGTGATCACGCCTCCTATTAAGTGTGCAGTAATGCTTGTCGATGGGAGCACATCTGCCGTTCTCGGCATGTGTACCTCTCGCGTATGTATTGCTGGGCGCCAGACCGTCGTATTGTTCACCGTGCTTGAGCAGTGCCCACATGACGTGATTCTTGGCCTCGACTTTCTCTCTGCGCACTCCGCCCTTATCGACTGCTCGACAGGTCTTCTTCAGTTGGAACTGCCTTTTGACGCCGCTGTTGCCCATGACGCTCAAAGTCGCCTTTGTGCCACCGAGTTCCTGCATCTTCCGCCGCAAGCCGCGACTTACGTGCAGCTCGTGTGTGATTCGCCTGTGCGCGATGGTGAATATGTCGTTTCACCTATTACCGACGTTGTGCTAAAGCACTCCATTGCTGTCCCGCACACCGTGGTGAGAGTATGCCACAATCAGACCCATCTGTCTCTTTTGAACTTTGGTTTCTCCACGCATGTGCTGCCTGCTGGTATTAAACTAGGCGTCATGTCGTCGCTGCAAGAGTGTGATATTTCTGAACTGTCGGCTCAGCAACCTACTCCGCATGTCAACTTGCTCACTGCGCCCAACCTGTCAAGCATTGACATTGCCAAAATGATAGCGCCAGATCTTTCGCCCTCCGAAGCACAAGACCTCCACCGTCTGTTGACATCCTATGCGGACATATTCGATCTTGACAACCGCCCTTTAGGCCAGACATCAGTTGTGACCCATCACATCAACACCGGCGATGCCAACCCAATTCATCGCCGCCCTTACCGCGTCTCCGCCGCCGAACGCTCTGTCATCCAGAAAGAGGTCGAGAAAATGCTCGCCAAAGGCGTCCTCGAACACTCATCTAGTCCGTGGGCATCCCCGGTAGTGCTTGTCAAGAAGAAGGACAACACATGGCGGTTTTGCGTCGACTATAGACATCTCAACAAGGTCACTAAGAAGGACGTTTACCCTTTACCAAGAATAGATGACGCCCTTGACTGCCTTCATGGCGCAAAGTTTTTCTCGTCCATTGACCTTCGATCTGGTTATTGGCAGATCGCTGTTGACCCACGGGACCGAGAAAAAACAGCATTTGTAACCCCCGATGGGTTATATCAATTTAAAGTAATGCCGTTTGGGCTTTGTAATGCGCCGGCCACCTTTGAGCGCATGATGGACTCCCTTCTGCGCGGCTTCAAATGGTCCACTTGCTTATGCTACTTGGATGATATAATTGTTTTTTCACCGACGTTCGCAAGCCATCTAGAGCGACTGTCCAGTATTCTCCAAGTATTTCGCAACGCTGGTCTCCAGCTGAACTCTTCCAAATGCCGTTTCGGCCGTCGCGAAATAACTGTACTTGGTCACCTCGTTAACGCATCTGGGGTACAGCCCGATCCGGACAAAATTCGCGCATTGACTCAATTTCCCGTGCCCTCTTCTCATAAGGATGTCCGGAGCTTCCTTGGTTTGTGCTCATATTTTCGCCGCTTCATCCGAAATTTCGCCGATATTGCGCGGCCTCTCACCGAGCTTCTTAAAAAAGACGTCCCATTTACTTGGAATTCGCCTCAGAGTGCTGCATTTTCGGCGCTCATTGCAGCCCTCACGACTACGCCAATATTAGCCCACTTCGATCAGACTGCCCCGACAGAAGTTCGTACGGACGCGAGTGGCCACGGAATTGGTGCTGTTTAGCTCAGCGTCAGCATGGACGTGACTGTGTCATCGCCTACGCCAGCCGCCTTTTGTCCCCTGCCGAGAGGAACTATTCAATCACCGAAAGAGAGTGTCTTGCTCTTGTTTGGGCTGTCGCTAAATTTCGCCCGTACCTCTTCGGCCGCAGTTTTACTGTTGTAACTGATCACCATGCACTCTGCTGGCTTTCCTCGCTAAAGGATCCCACGGGACGTCTCGGTCGTTGGTCTCTACGCCTCCAAGAATACACCTTCTCGGTCGTGTATAAATCTGGTCACCTCCATCAAGACGCCGACTGCCTGTCACGGTATCCAGTGGATCCACCAGACGCCACAGAGAGAGCTACGGAGGCTTGCGTCTTATCAATATCAGACTTTCTTGATATCGCTTCTGAGCAACGCCGCGACCCGGATTTACTTCCCATCATAGAAAGCCTGAGTTCCGCTACTCGTCCCATTTCTCTGAACTTGTATTTCCTTCATGAAGGAGTTCTCTACCGCCACAACATGCGCCCTAACGGCCCTGACCGCCTTCTCGTCGTGCCTTCCCATTTGCGTGTAGATGTTCTCCGACAGCTTCACGATGAACCTGCCGCTGGTCACCTGGGAGTCACTCGCACTTATGATCGCGTCCGGCGCCGTTTTTTCTGGCCACGCCTATATCACTCTGTGCAAAAGTATGTTGCCAGCTGCGACCTTTGTCAACGTCGAAAACGACCAACATCGCTTCCAGCTGGCCTTCTGAACCCTATTGAGATCCCTGCTGAACCATTCTACCGCGTAGGGCTCGACCTTCTCGGGCCATTTCCCACTTCTGCATCCGGGAACAAATGGGTTGCCGTGGCGACCGACTACGCGACACGTTATGCGATCACCCGCGCTCTTCCAACCAGCTGCGCTACCGATGTCGCCGATTTTCTGCTACATGACATCATATTGCATCACGGCGCTCCTCGACAGCTCGTTACTGACCAAGGCCGATACTTTTTATCTCGCGTCGTCCAGGATATCGTACGTTCCTGTTCCACGAACCACAAGTTCACAACGGCATACCATCCACAAACTAATGGACTTACAGAGCGCCTGAATCGCACTATCACGGACATGTTGTCAATGTATGTTTCTCCAGACCACCGTGACTGGGACGCAACGTTACCCTACGTCACCTTCGCTTACAACTCCTCCAGACATGACACCGCAGGCTATTCCCCGTTCTACCTTCTTTATGGACGGGAACCCTCTCTGCCTCTTGATACACTCCTTCCCGCTGGTTCAAGCTCCCCTGTCACATACGTCCGCGATGCCATAGAGCGAGCCGACGCAGCACGACAGATTGCCCGAGAACGACTCATGCTTTCTCAAGCCTCTCAGAAAGATCGATACGATCGTCACCACCGTGAAGTTTCGTATGCACCAGGTTCTCTCGTACTCTTGTGGACCCCGTGTCGTCACATCGGCCTCTCCGAAAAACTTTTATTTCGCTATGACGGACCATACAAAGATCAGCAACAAGATCAGCAACCTCACCTACGAGATACAGCGAGTCGTCGACGAAGCGCACTCAATGCCACCACCATCCACTGTTGTGCACGTCGTAAGACTGAAGCCTTATGTGTCACCCAACACTCCCCTTTTGTGACAAGCGCCGGGTCGGCGCTTTAACGCCGCGGGGTAGTGCCACAAGGCAGTAGTGGGATTGGGGCATAAAGCGGTAGAGGGTCGCTGGCTAAAAGAGAAGACTACGAAGTGAATAGAGACTGGTTCCAGCCCGCCAGTGCGCCAGGCATTGTCATCGCGTGTAATCGTTGTAAATATCTGTAAATATACGTTTTCTTGTAAGAATATGTTTAGAAGAGGGATAGGTGAGAGCCAGAGCGATGGCAATCTCCTCCGCGTGTGTTGCGCTGTAGGCTTTGAAAGTGAGCCCGTTTACAGTGTTTGCGTTGTGTATGACTGCGGCAGTATACCACCCCCCATGGTGCGGGCCGGCAACGTCCACGTAGCACACGTGTTCCTCTTGACCAAAGTGTCGCTGCAACGCTTCCGCGCGCGCCTGGCGGCGACCACTGTGGTTTTCTTTGGACATGTTGCGGGGAAGGGGTCGGACCCGGAGGGCGCGTCTCCAAGATTCTGGCACTCTCACCCTTTCCTCAATATAGTAATCGTGTTTGATGTGTATTTGGTCCAAGAGGCGGCGACCGGAATGGGTCTGTGCAAGGCGCGTGTATTGGTTAACGAGGTGGGCTTCTCGAAGTTCCCGGTAGGTATTCACCACGCCTAGGGCCAGAAGTCTCTGGTTGGACGTGGTGATAGGGAGGTCGAGAGCCCGCTTGATAACTTTACGGTGGATGACCTCGAGTTGATCATCCTCGTGTTTGCGTAGGTGCAAGTAGGGAGTCGAGTAGAGTATTCTACTCGTTACGAAAGCATGGGCAAGCCGCATTGCATCCCTGCTTCGCAATCCGCCCCGCTTGTTGGAGACCCGGCGGACCATACGGCCCACCTGGTCTCCCACCGTGCGAAGTTTGGCTATTGTGGTGTCGGCCTTGCGTTGGTGGTGTATGAAGAGGCCAAGGACGCGGATCTCCTTGGCCTCACGGATCGGTCCCGAGGGAAGACTGATATGGAGCTGAGTTGTGTCCTGAGGGGAGGGACGTACGTGCACAAATTCTGACTTAGCCGGGGCACACTGGAGTCCGCAGTAGGTTGCGTAGTCGTCGACTACAGTCGCTGCTGCTTGCAGGCATGACTCCATGTGACCCAGGTTACCTTGCGTGGCCCAGATTGTGATATCATCCGCGTAAAGAGCGTGATGTATCCCTGGTAAAGAAGCCAATTTGGGGGGAAGATGAAGCATGGCTATATTAAATAGGAGGGGAGAGAGGACCGCGCCTTGAGGAGTTCCCCTCGAGCCTATGACGTAAGGCCCATGTTCCTCATCTTGTATGCGTATGTAGGCTTGACGGTCTGTAAGAAACTGTCTAACATAATTGAATGTTTTATAACCACAGTTGGTCTGACTGAGGTGGTCAAGTATTACCTCATGCTTCACGTTGTCGAATGCCCCTTTAAGATCCAAGGCCAGGACTACCTTGTCATTGTGGGGGCATTCAACAGGATCTAATATGTCATGGTGGAGCTGTAGAAGTATATCCTGGGCTGACTTCTGAGGGCGGAATCCAAACATGGTGTCCGCAAAAGTGTGCTGTGTTTCTAAAAACTCGGAGAGTCTGTCGCGCACCATCGTTTCCATCAGCTTGCCGACACAAGACGTGAGGGAGATGGGGCGAAGGTTCTCCACGTCAATAGGTTTACCTGCCTTCGGGATGAAGGTCACGAGAGCTGATTTCCATTCAAGAGGGAGAGGAGTTTCTCCGTCCCAAATGCTATTGATGTATTTGAGGAGCGTGGCGTAGGCTGCGTCGGGAAGATTGGCCAACAGTTTGACCGTAACCTGGTCACGCCCTGGTGCAGTGCCACGCTTCATCTTGCGTAAGGCCGCCTGGAGGTCGTGGAGCTGGAACGGGGTGTCCAACTGCGTGTTCTTTTTGCCTGCGTAGGAGTATGCGGCCGTCCGGGGGTCCTTGGTGGTGCACAGGTATCGGTCCCTGAGCGTGTTTGCCAGCTGTGTTGTCGTTCCTGTAAAGTTGTGCATGACCTTATGTAAGTGACGTTGAGTTTCTGTGCGTGTTTGTGTTGGATCGATGAGAGCGCGAAACAGGCGCCACGTGTTGCGACCAGACATCTGGCGTGCAGCCGTGTTGCATCTGTCCACCCAGTTAGTGTCGGCTAGCTGAGCAGCATATTCCGCAGCTTGCTCCGTGAGTTCTAGGATGCGTTTCTTGAGGCGTCTGTTATGTTTCTGTTTTTTCCGTCGTTTGGTGAGGCTGCGGCGGGCCTGCCAAAGATGGAGGAGGTGGTTGTCCACGTCCGTTTGAGTTTCCGTGAGCTGTATCAGCTGTTCGTGTTGTTTCAGTGTAGACGTCAGTGATTTAGACCAGGTGTCGTATCCCGACTGGAGAGGGTCTACAATAGGTAGAGTGGTGCGGAAAGTTGTCCAGTCTGGGATATGAGCTTGTGTAAGTGGGCGTTTTAAGGGACGCATGTACACGGTTGTGTTTAATACACAATGATCACTACCGAGAGTGTCCTGTGTGTTCAGCCAGTCGGCATGGCGTATGTTGCGTGTAATTGTGAGGTCCGGGCAAGTATCTCGTTGAACAGAGTTGCCTACACGTGTTGGGCTGGCGGGATCAGTGTGGAGGGTGAGTCCAAGTGTAGAAAGAAGTTCCGCAAGCTTCCTTCCACGCGTGTCCTCTCGTGGGTAACCCCATAACCTGCTTGGGGCATTGAAGTCGCCGACGATCAGGAGGGGGTGCCGTCCTGCCACCTGCATAGCTTGTGTGAAAGTTGCGCTGAACGTGACGTTCTTAAGCTTTGGGGGACAGTAAATGTTTAAAATATGAACAGGTGGGTCAGATCGCCTTATAGGCAGCACCGACACCATCGTGTATGGGAAAGGCGGTGTTGTGGGGAGTGTGACTTCCTGGGCGGTATATTGCTTGTGAACAAGTATACATGTCTCCGGGTTGTGTTGAAATGTAGTGTAATTTGTGAGTTTGACGTCCGTGCCGGGTTCCTGAAGGGCAACCACGGCAACGACGAACTCAAAGGTCTCAAGATAGAGGCGGAAATGAGCCCGCTTCTTGTGGTTCTTGAGACCTCTGCAGTTCCACTGTGTTAGTAAAAACGGCTGAGTTGCTCTGGCTCGCGACCTAGGGTTGGAGGCCATGTTCGGAGATAGAGGGTGGGGTTGTGTTGTTAACATTACTCAGTTCACTAGCACCCTGTGCTGACGTACTGGAGTCTTCAGAAAAGTCCGACTCATCTGGAGTCACTCTGTTAAATTTTGAGGGGTGATTAACGTCCGTAATTGGCCCTACGCGCTTGAGGACGCGTGGATTGTCTTGTATCCACTTTTGGATAATGTGAGTTACTGTTTGTGTCACCTGTGCGATGACAGTCTCCATATGACGCGCGATGGTGTCGTGGATAATTTTGGGGAGGTCGGCTAATTGTGTTTCTATTGCATTCACCTGGGTCTCCAGGGCCGCGACGCGACTCTCTACAGTAGTAGGAATCTCCCTGTCTGTTATATTTTCCTCTTCGTCGTTCAACGAGGGCTTAGTAGTGAGATTGGTTCTGAGCGAGTCAAGTTCGCTGGCTAGTTTTTCATTCTGAGATCGCAAAAGGGCGAGCTCATGCCTGAGTTTTTGTGTCTCGGTAGTGCTTGTGGCAGAGGAAGGTGGAGAGGAAAGAGAGGAGGGAGAGGAGGCGACCTCCACCCAACTGCCTACCTTGGGTTGGTTGCGTGCAGCGTTGCCAGATGAAGCGCCGAAAGCTGGAGATTCCGCCGCGCCAGGTGGTAGCGTTGCCGTTGCTGCTTTGCCAGGAATTGGCGCTTTGCCAGTTGACCGGCGCTTTGGTTTTGTTGGGGTCCCCGATGTCCTGGACCCTGGTTGCTGAAGCCTGATGAATTTTTCAGTGCATTCGCGGGAGCTGGTGAGGTGCGGACCCCCGCAAACTATGCACGTTGGGTTGCATTCATGGGGGGCCATCCCCTCAGGACCAGCGCCCACGTTTTGGCCACAAAGGCTGCATCTTTCGGTGACCGGGTTGGGACAGATATCCGCCCGGTGCCCCAGTGCACCACAGCGGTAGCACGCTGGCACTGTCTTCTTGTACTCCCTGACGGGAGTCAGTTCTGCGTTATAGTGGACGAAACGCGGAACGTTCCTTCCCGCGAAAGTCAACACAGCTACGTTGGAGTTCCCCAGCTTGCGCGCATAGACTAGTTCACCGCCACGCCACTGCACACTATGTTTCAGAGACGCACTGGTTTCGAGGTTGTGCACAGAAATCACGCCGCGACACACATCACCGGTGAGCTTGAGGTGACCGCGAAGCGGCAGCGGTCCTTTGCTGGTGTTGATTTGAAAGTCCGACAGCAGTTTCTGAACCACCTCGTTATTCTGTGTGCCACAGATGATGATGTTTTGCTCCCAATTGGGAGAAATGGTGATGTCATTTATGTGCTGCCTTCCGATGAGTTGGGAAATGGCAGCGCCGAGCTCACCTTGTTGAAACGCTGCCTTGAGGGCTACTGTGATGCGTGGCTTGAGCACGATCACGTAGTCGCCAGGATTCATCCTGACCGTTGGTTTCGGCGTCCACTTGGAGACTGGTGAAGTCTTTTGTGGAGCTTTAGGAGATGCAGCGCGAGCGTCTCCAGTGGCTGAATTGTTGAGAGGAGTTTTCAGTGCAGACGCTCCTCCCGCGTTTCTTCGGCGGCGATGCCGACCCTCGACGAGTTGAAAAATGTCAGCTTGCTCCGCCGAAATGGTGGATGGGCCGTCGTCTGATGGATTTGTCGGGATATACGACCACGACAGAGTCGTAGGGTCGTAGCCACGCTGTTCAGGCAGCGCCATGTTGAGGAGTTGACCGAGCGGCGTCTCCGCATCCAGCAGCGGCGGAGCCGCCGCCGTGAGGCTTAGCTCGTTCGCTACGTTGTGATGCAAAGTTGCTCGAAGTGGCCGAAAATTGGGCGTACCTGGGTAAGATCGGTGTCTCCAGAATCTTGCTGACTTGACAGATGCAGTCGCAGAAGTTTTAGAGCAGCCACATTGAAAAGAGCACGGTTCCAGCCGAAAATCGACGGAGCCGATGAGCGTCGCGTCCGATCACTTCGCGAAGCGCCCGCGTCTCTCGCCGCAAGTACGATTCGCCGCCCGCAAGTACGAAGACTAGGCAAATGTGTGTACTACACTACTACCACCTTTCCTTCCTCCATGATAAAGTGTTATAGAAAGGTGTAGTGGACTGACTGGAGGCCGTGCACTGACGCACTTTATGTCTCACCTGGTAGATTACGCCACCACCACCTGCAATGGAAGCGACGCGTTGCTGCTCTCGGCCAACGCAGCGCGAAGGTTAGTTTGCCAGCGCTTCAAGCACATACTACTCTTGTGCAACCCCTGTTCATAGCCATTTTCGTTGCTTTTCTTCTTTTGCCTGAGCATATTCTTGCTTTATGGCGCATGAAGTATCGTTCTGGTGCATGAAGTATCGTTAAATATGAGCGCGTCATCAGCGGGATGCAATATACGCTGTAAACAGCCAGTTTTTTATTGCGCTCTCACAGTTTTATTGCCTTTAGATAATTGATTTATGAAACCACTTTCTGCTTATGAAGCACGCCGTAGTGGAGGACTCCGGAAATTTTAACGTGCACTGACATCGATTGCCTTTAGATAAGAGACTGATGTTTTCATGATCACTAATTTAATAAGTCGCAGAGTGGCATATAAGCAGCTCACATTTCTCCACCAATATGCTAGCGTTTGCACTCAATAGTAACTTTAGTGAATTCGTACTCTCACTAAATAAAACAATATTACTACAAACTTAAGCACCTTACGTGCTCTCAGCTGATATATTCTCCTTAAAAGTGCAAGAAAATGTGAGGTAGTGCACAGAAGGAAAGACCTATCCTAATCATGCCCAAGAAATAAAAGTGAATTTGTAATGAAGGTGTGGAAAAAAGTATAGACAACAATCGTTCACGGGAATAAGTTAAAAGTTTATTTGGTGGGGCAGCACAATGACCGTACTCCACAAAAGCCATGCATATCAATCACTTTCATTTTTTTTTCTCAAAGTGAAAGCAGATGAAAAAAGCTGAAATAGCTTGAAGAGGGCCTTGCCCCATTATGTACTTATCAGCGTGTGCGACAAAGAGCATGTCTCGTAAAACAGCCCAATAGATGCTAGAAAAATATTCACAACTACAAATAATCACAAAGAGATGGTAAATATTTTCAATGGCACACTTGGCATAAAAAAGTTCACAAAAACACATGAACACTCAACACATATTGTTCACACAATAAGTAAAGACACTGAATCAGAAGAAATACTGAAAATGACAAATAATAGACACATTTCCATTCAAATAACATGCATTTTTATAGAGATCTACAGATGTTCTCGTAGATCATAATAATCGCACTGTTGATGGTACGCCAAGGACCAAAGTCACCATTCACAATTGAATTAAGCAGAGTTGCCACTTAGTCAAGGGTTTATTGCTATAGTATGCGTGGCGAGTGGCAGCATACTAATTTGCTTGTTTTTCAAATCTGGCATTCTCGTGTATTCGGGTCAGTGAAACAGAAAAAGAATATTCAGAAAGGATTCATACATCAAGTTTAACCTACACCTGTAAAATCCACACAGGAACAATATTAAATTTTTAAAAATCTTCTAAAGCAAGCAAAAAATATTTAACAGCAGCGGCTTATCTTTAAGTGCTTTTCTTTCTGGCGCTTGCCTGCTCTGTCTGTATTTAGCCCCTTAATGTAAAAATGAAGTCGTGTGACAACATAGAATTGTATTCTTTTTTGAGAGAGCATTGAGACATGGCTTGGGCACCCAACCTCTTGCCAAAGCCTTGCTTTCACAATGGTTAGCACATCTAAAATGCTGTCTGCATGGAGTTGTTCACAAGAAAAGCCGCCCGTGAACAAGTCTTCAAGCTTCTTTATGAACCGAAATAGGCAAGCACTTGGGTAGAGGAGTCCACCGTCGAGTTGCCACTCGTGCACAGCCGGCGCTTCACTGGCAAAGCATGACTCTCAGACTTCCTTTTTCAAGGCGGCCTTTCTTTCACTGCTTTTTTTTTGTGAGATATGGTGGCAAATTTGGCAAAATAGTGGGAACAGCGTCACTGCTCAACATAGGCCTCCCGCGTGGGATCCGCACTTTTTTACCGCCGATGGTGTGTACATAATCGCGAATTACGTACCAAGGCTCGAAGTGGAGTTCACAAGCCGCACTTGTGTCTTCGAGTGGCTTGTCCGCACGGTGTAAATTATTCTCACACAGTCTTCTGAGTCTCTCATCCCTGGGGACGACGAACAGTGACGGTTTTGGAGCACCTTTCACGTGAACGTAGCCCGTCTGGCATCCGGGCGCATAACAATGGTTCTGGCGACGTGGTGCGATTCCGCACTAAGTGTCGATGACCGCGAGGCGTTCACTACCAATCTACTTTATTCACAACTATAACAACTGAAAAATGGAACGTATTGACAAAGCACTGCTCGGCCGTAAACCTGCAGCGACGACGACACACAGCCAACACAGAAGCGGAGTGAAAAGGTGAAAACTCCCATTGCTGACGATGGTAGCGCCGCCACGCGGGCACTCAAAAAAACAAAAACTCGTTGACATTTTTTGCGCCATGGCAATGTACCCTCTCCCCGTAGAGAGGGCTCACTACCCATTATTCTAGAACACTATATCCGTGACTATGGTGGCTAGAAGCCTGGCCCCCTTCTGGACACCATACCGTGACTACTACCCATCATTCCCATGGTTGCTGAACGGATGGATGGATGGATGGATGCTATGAGCGTCCCCTTTATAACGGGGTGGTGACAAGTATGCCACCAGGCTCGACAAAAAAAAAAACCTTTTTTCTTTTTTGATGTTGGCCTAATGCCTCTACTTCGATAAATTCTATCTTAATGGAAAAAAAGGTAAAGTTTCAGCTTAAGTTCTCTGCCATTTACGGCACACTGTCCATATTTTATTTTTCCAATATTTATTTTTGTCCTTTCTCTCTAATTTTCTGCCACCAATACTCTAACCGTCTCTTACTTATTTCAATCGCGGGTGTGTTCAGCTTTCCATTGTTGTCCCTAAAACCCAAGGCTTCCTGTAGGCTCGTGCCCAAACGTACACCTGGGTGGATATCTCAACATTCAATCAGAACATGCTCCGCCGTTTCCTTATCTTTCCCGCAGCATGTGCATTGTTCTTCTTCTTTACTGAATCTTGCTTTATAACTACGCGTTCTAAGGCAACCCGATCTCGCTTCAAACAGTAAAGCGCTTCCCCTTGAATTATCGTAAAATGCCTCCCTCCTTATTTCATTTTTGCCCTTTCGGTAGTTACTCAAAGCCGGTTTTTTCTCCATAGCTGCCATCCAGTAAATCCTCTCCGCCTCCCTGACTTTTCCCTTAACGCTCTTTGTTGACATATGGCTTACAATACCAGCCGTATATTTACTAGTGAGTCTTCTAGTTCTTTTTCTCCACTGTGTGTCCACGCTCTTCCTATACAAATAACGGAACACCTTCTCTGCCCATCTACTCTCCTTCATATTTCTTAGCCTTTCTTCGAACCTTATTTTGCTCTGCGCTTCCCTCGCCTCAAAACCTGCCCACCCCATATCGCCCTCTACAGCCTCGTTTGTCGTCTTCCCGTGAGCACCCAACGCGAGGCGTCCCACAGTCCTTTGATTTACATCCATTCCCGATTGCACCTCTGCCCTCATGCACACCACTGAGTTCCCAAAAGTAAGCCCTGGAACCATTACACCCTTCCACAGACCTCGAAGCACCTCATACCTATTGTATCCCCACAACGCTCTGTGCTTCATTATTGCCGCATTCCTCTTTCCTTTTGTTGCCGAGGCTTTTTCCTGTACCTCCATGTATCTATCACTCTCATTTACCCATACTCCAAGGTACTTGTATTCACTTACCCTCGGTATTTCTTGGCCTTGTATGGACACCGTCTGATCACAGGGATCACAGGGACACCGTCTGATCACGATCGCAGCACCAGAGCGCCCTCTAGTTAATTTTGAGAAACTCTATGCCCTGGTCTACCCATCACTTCCATGCTACAGTGGCTAGAATTCTAGCTACTGTACCCATGCTCACTGAAGCACCGTGCGTGCAGCTCCCATAGACACAAGCGCCAGAGTTCCCTCTAGTGTATATTAAGAAACTCTACGGGGACGCCCTCGTCTGGGCCAAGTTTTATTTTAAAATGATCAAATACTGCATCTTTGCTTACTGTTACACATAAAAAACAACCTGTTCTTCTAGCAAAGAGTTTTTCTTAAACAAGTGCCGCGTCATCAATTTTTTGTAATAGTTCTTGCTCCAGTTGACTTGAGATCAACGGCAGCCTATTGACATCATCATCCTCATTTTCACGGAGCACGGAGGAAGGAAAGGTAGGAGCACGGTAGGAGTTTTTCTTTCCTCCATGGGTAGTAGTATAGTGTACTAGAATATGGGGTAGTGTGTTCAGGCCACGACTTGCTCTATAAACTTACGACCTGCTCATGCCACCACTCCCCATGTCACCAGGTTTGCTTTTGCTTGTTTAACTTTTTTGTTCTGAAAAGTGCCGCAGCACGCCGTGGCGCCACAACTAACCCTCATCGCTCATGCATCGGGAGTTCGCTTCGCGTACCGACTCATGATTGGTGGGGTGGCGCAGACATGGACGCTGCCCGGCTGCGCATTTGTAATCTGCAGTAGGCTCAACGCATGGCAACCGCAGCGGCGCGCTATTGGTCACACTCACGCAGGGACGCCGCCGCGACTTGCGCCTAGCACCAGCCTCAGTGCCGTACTCTCGTTTCCAGGTTGCTCCACCGCCCTGTTGCGCCCACGAAACACGCCGGCTAGAGAGGCTGGAACTTTTTAGCCTCTGTTATGGTGTCCGGAGCGGCGGAGTATTGGTGTAACATTTCTCGATCCTGTGGGTAGGTGGCGCTGCCGCTCGCTGGAACGCATTAAGCGCGGGCGCTTGCGCGCGCTATCCTGCCGTTCTACACCTTGGTAAATGAGCGTTGTTTCCTTCATTTCACTCTTGGCAGGCTCCTTGGCCTTTTCATCAACGCGAATTTAGCTTAAAATACTGTTGGCTTCGGCTGAAAAGTACGCGAATGTTGCTTGCTGAATCCGCGTACGTTGTAGCTCTGTTGGCCGCGATTGAAGTTCTAGATCTTGCTGCGCGAAATAGGTATCCTGCCTTGCACCTACGCTTTTTTATAGTGTCTCAAAATGAAAGCGCCCTCGGGGTTGCAGCGGCACTAATTACACAAGCGCCCACATTGTCGACAACCTAAGTAAACAGCTTAAAGTGAAACTGGGCAAAACGTTACGGCGCCTGGTCTGCAAACCACGTACCATTAGTCTTCCACGTTTTTGCTGAAGACAGCACATTAACAGCGTCAAAGTAATATTGAAAGAACACAGTAGGTCAGAAATCAGCACATGCAACATCCTTACGGTTTATTGTATAACTTTTCACAACACGAAACTGAAACACTGAACTTGACTCGACACTCACTGGCACAGTTTCATCTTCAGAAGCTTTTGCCTCTGCAAATTTCTAGATTTGTTGGAGGCTTTGGCGAGAAAATGCAGCCTCGTGAGAGCCTAGAATATGATGATGTTTGCCGTCACTTCCCGGCCGTGAACTTGGCAGCCAACCATCTTGAGTTCATTGCCTTGGATAAAGCTAAGAAAACAGGTCATGCTCTCAGCATGCAGCTGGTTGCGGCTGAAAAAAAAACAGTAAATGCGATCTCAAGTTCTGTCACAAAGCGTTCAAGTGGTTTCGATGGGTAAAGCAAGCCACCATGATCAAATGCTTGAGTTAATGAAGCGTTACTATTCAACGTGGCATGAACAGGAAGAATGCACAGTGATGATGCACACTCGAGACACGATATTTTCTTCATGGTCTTGCGTACAGCGTAACCAGCTCCATAATAAATTAATCGGCTGTCACTCTTCTTTTCTACAAAGTCCTTGGGATGAAGCAAGGAGCTGTGCTTCTCCATCATATCTGCGGCATCTGCTAAAATTCCTTCATCTAAAAGCCTGTCCACGAGAATTGTCATTTTACCAGCTTCTTGCGTAGATGCGTCAGACGGCTCCAAGAGTGCACTGATCAGCTCAGGCTGAGAATTTCCACCCCTGGGTGGTCTTGCTAAGCTATAGAAGCTGAGGTTATTAATAATGATCAAGAACTGTCCTGGAGTCGGATGATCATTACATCCGAATGACTGACGAACAATCCCAAAGACGTTTTCTACTTTGTCCTGACTGAGATTCGCAGTAAGCAAGTACTTATATTGAAGCTTGGAAGTGGCATAATCCAAAAGAGACAGCGTACTTTTCAGTGTTACACGAAGTCCCAGGGCAGTCCCTGCACTCAGAAAACCACCACCATGCTTTGCTACATGCTCCTCCTATTCGCTTAAAAAAATAATGAACTCTTCCAAGAACTCTGCACCTTTTGAGTCTGATCGAAGACCTCTGAGTGGTGTTCGCGACGACATGATGAAAATCAACTTCTCCATAAGCCTTACAAAGTGCTCTGTAGGCTCGACTATACGGAACTTTTCCTGCAAATCACTCTTGTAGAAAAAGAGTCCTTTCAGGACCTCCTGCAAACACTTGTTCCCTTCTGCTGTTGTAACCGAGCATGCGTGCGAGTAGTACGATTCACCAAACTTCGTGCACTGATCGGTCTTGATGGGCTGAATACCACACCCAGGGCACAGAAACAGCGCGTCAGCTTTCTTTAACGCCGCGAGCGCATCACTTTCAGTGGCCACGAAAAATTCATCAACCTTGACGTTGCGACAGTATATTCGGCACAACGATGTTTCAGCCTGTTCCTGCATCGTTTCCGAGCACCCTGCGATTGTGACGTGCTTGTGAACGAGCACATCTCTGCATTTTCCCCCATGAATGTGCCATCCGAAGCAAAGTTCCCCAGGCTCATTAGTCAGCACAATTTTGGTGCAAAAAGCTGAACAGGTGAGCAGAAGTCTCCGACGCTGACTGTACATCAACACTCTCGGTGAGTTCACTGTCGGGCATGCCTTCATCTAAAGCCATGTGCTTCGGTGATGGGGCATAGTGGTTAGCGAGGTCTCTCTCTTTCCTTCTTTTTGGAACATGCTTTGGGAAGTACAAAGGTGCATCTGGGAATATGGTCGGCACAGCGTCATCGGTCAGCGCTGGCCGTTCGCGTTCAAGCTCCACAACCTCTCCATTGATGACATGTTTGAATGTTCTCTGTATGTAGCGTTCATCGAAATGACGTGAACACACCACACATGTATTGTCAAGTACCTTGTCGTCTCGTTTGATGTTTCTCGACCATTCCTGCAGACGAACAGGATCTGTGGGAGCTCGAAGCAATGACACTTTTACCTCTGACGACTTGTATCCACCCTTGCAGAGTGGCACGAAGCACGTGCTACCCTTACGAGCAGGCATGGTCACACATCCGACGAGAAAGGTGAACGCCGACAATATATGATGTTTGCAGCTCATTCACAAGTCAACACAGCATCAGGACGAAGTAGTTTGAAACCACGCAAGCACAGCACACGCACAAATATACCGCATACATCTCGCTACCGCGCGTGACAGGCCTGCCGCGCACAATCTTGCCAGCGTGGCAGCGGGCTGCAGAGCCATCTGGCGGACAGGTCCGAACACATGTCACTGCGCCCGCGGAGGGCACCGCTCGCTCACGACACTATACTCCGTTTCATACATCATGTGCAACGCTGTCAAAGCTAGCGCTCTTGTTTGCGCTGTGTACTGCCGCGACCAAAAAGTAGTGCGTCACTTGGGGTGTACGAGAATCAATAAATGCTTCTCGGGAAACTTCTAAGCATACATATTTGTCATCAGGTTAAATAACAAACGCCTGTGTTGTCGGATAAACAATCCAAATATGCGAGTTGGTAATTTATGTTTGTCGCTTTCGTATCAGGTTTTCGCTCTCCGCGCCACCAGCGCCGCCGTTTTTTTTTACTTGGTGTGGCAGCTTCGAAAAAATGGCGTCCAGCTCTGCGTCCTCGACCACCTCTCCTGTGCGAATTTTTTCGAAGCTTCGCACATCAGAGCTGTCAAAGCACGTCAAGCAAGTAATTGCAAATGTGTACGCCCGTACCAGGATGCGTTTCCCGGAGAAATCTGTGCGGGAAGTGCTGAGTGTTGTGAGCGAGGACACTGGAATATCACCCCGTACCGTGGCGAAATTGAAGGCGGAGCGTCTGCGTAGGCCTTTGGTGTCACCGAAAAAACGAGCTCGCGAAGTGAAGCTTTCGAGCTCGCGAACCATCAAACATGACAGCTAGCTTGACAATCCATGCCATCCGCCTGAAAGTGCACAGCATGTACGCCAAGAGGGAGATCCCAACACTGGACAGTGTGATAAGGGCTGTCAACGAAGACGACTTGCCGAACTTCAGGAAAACCACCTTGTGGAGGCTAATGAAGGACATCGGCTTCACCTTTGCTAAGAGAAAACGGAATCTTGCGCTAATCGAGCGCAGTGACATCATTGTCTGGCGCCGCAGGTACTTGCTGGCGATCAAGAAATTCCGAGGACAGGGCAGGTGGGAACCGTTATTTTCATATTTCCTTACGCAGCACATGTAGATTGCTTTAATATAACACTTGATGTTAGCATTGCAACTTTATAATGGTAATGGAGAGTATTACATCTGAGTTACAACCTGGAAAAAAGAAAACGGTTAAGCAAGGTAATTGCTTGCAGGTCGCATTTCACGACTTTTGTTCTGTTGGGTGGGGGTATTTGCCTCAATCGGTGAGAGTTATTCGCTAAATCTCCGCCGTTTGGCGCGGTAAGCGCTCATTCCCATGAAAGATGCGAGTTACTGGCGAGTTACTAATTGTTGGGAATTTTGGTGTCTATTTTTGTTTCCATTCGTGCAAAATGATAGCGACGGCCAATGAATTCTTACCGAATACCGCATGTGTGACATGTGAACTTGCCATGAATCAGAACTGACAGCCAAATGCCACCTACGTGCCGAATTAAAGCCCGACTAAAGAAAGCACTGACGCCGACCGTTTTTTTCCTCGATTGACGCTAAGCAGCTGTTCATGAAAAAGCAGTCAGCATATGAGTGGGTAACAAAGAAAATAGAATATGCATATGAATGCTTTTTGTACTTTTTGCTCAAGTTGTCCTTTGCAGTATTTTCGACTATGCTCATGCCAAGACTCAAGCTGCTGCTGTGGGTATGTTTACTTGTGTGCGCTAACTCGTGCACTCGTTCGTTTTGCTTTGTACAGGTGCATCATCTACTTGGATGAAACATGGGTCAACGCAGGGCACACGAAGGAGTACGTTCGGCAGGACACGACTGTGAAGTCATCGCAAGATGCCTTCCTCAAAGGTCCGACGACAGAATAGGCTGCACCCTCGGGCAAAGGGGCCCCGTTTGATCCTCGTACATGCTGGCAGCAGTGCAACTGGTTTCATCGAAGGAGCTGCTGACTACTTCCGAGCAAAGAAGGGGGACAGCGCTGACTACCACTCTGAGATGGATGGCAGATACTTTGAGGAGTGGTTCACCAACAAGCGTTTGCCAAACATTCCGCCTAACAGCGTTATTGTCATGGACAATGCGCCACACCACAGCGTAGCTCTTGAGAAAGCACCTACCAAGTCGACGCGCAAAGCTGATATTCAGCTTTGGCTCACAAAGAAAGGCGTTCCGTGGTCAGAGGACATGGTGAGAGCTGAACTGCTGGAACTTTCCCAAAAGGTCAACACACCCAGAATTGTGTACCGCATCGACAGTCTGGCGGCTACCCACGGCCATGAAGTGCTTCGTGTACCACCATACCACTGCGAGTTCAACCCAATCGAGCTTGTTTGGAGCCAAATAAAGGGGTACATTGCAGCACGGAATACAGGTTTCACTTTGGCTGAAGTAGAGAAGCTTCTGCCAGAAGCACTGGCATCTGTAATACAGGAAAAGTGGCAAAACTGCTGCGCTCATGTAGAGCAAGTTGAAGCTGAAGCATGGGAACGGGACATGATTACGGATAGTGAAATCGAACCACTTGTCTTCTGCATTTGTGATTCGTGCAACTCCTCCTCCGATGAGTCGGGTGCTCAGTTCAGTGATGATGAGTTGAGTGGCATTGAAGAACTTTGCTGACTTTCAAGGAATGTGCGGCCTGTCAGTGGTGGCTTTGTTCACGAGGGTCGACTGGTTGAGCTGGATTGTGGACACCTTTCTAGCGAACCTGCTCGTGCTGCTTCATGCTGAGCTCATTCCCCAAGAAGGCGGTGTTATTATGACAAAGCAAAGAGTGCTTCCTCATCGTGTGATTTTGTGTGTTGGGTTTAAGGTCGCCAAGTGACCCGGGCTAGGAAGGACACTGCACTGTACTGCTCCCTAATAATTACCTTATTTATGTTTTGTTGTGAAGTGCAAACGTTCGGAATGGTCACATGACCTCTGTAAAAACTTGGTATAAAAAAGGAAAAAAAGGAAGATGTCGGAACCCACCACGACATCGGCCAGAGGTGCTCTTTTGTAAATAAAGTTTGCGTTTTTTAAACCACAAAAGTCGTCATCCGTTTGGAATACTGGTCTATCGCACGCAATGAGTATTGCCCCTGGATGTATGTATGTATGGAACAAATCTCCAACTTTTTGAACCAGTACAATTTTTGGGCACTGAATTACCCTATACCATAAAGACAGGCCATATCCAGGTTTTTATAAAAAAACGATTGACGCATAAATTAAAATTTAGAGTTTCTGCCGAATAACAGCCTAGCTGAAACTCTCTTTTGAACGATAAAAAAGGAACTCTTACTAGCGGGAAGGAGGATGGGTTGGAATTATACTGAAGAAATAAATCGCGCATAACAATTCACAAAAATGTCGCATATATTAAGACAGTAAACGGGCGAATACCAAGTCTAGGAAATGTTTTATGCGTTTGTGTGCCAAAATCACTATTCCGAGCTACACAAATTTGCTTTCTTCCCTTTTCCCTGAACATATCATTCGTTACTCGCACGAAGTGCGTCGGGATACCGCACAGTGCAGTGGAAGGTCGATTCCGCACTGTTTTGCTAAAACTGAACAGGTTTCTCTGCTGGCGGCCCGCCATAATCAATAACCTGCTGAGTGTTTAAAGAGCGGCACAGAAAAGTGGATCATCGGGGCAATGACGAAAACAAAAGTTTAAGGTGAGCACAGGTGTGGTAGCACCCAGCCTCATTGGAGCTGGTGTGCTACCTAATCAATGAATTAACGTCATCTTACACGCACTACTCGCTCACATCAACGAGGTAAACCGACAATGCGGTATAATCGCGACAAAATCGCCATGCTGGTCAAACCTCGGTGCCAGCTCAGCAGGTTCCGGCCCTCACAAGGGAACACGGTATGCTACAAATGCAGTTCACTTCCGTGTGCAAGTAAGTTGAAGTTACTGAAAAAAAACAAGATTTCGAATTGAACTCGCAAAAATTATTAAAAAAAATGGCACCACGTGGATTCGAACCCATGCACTTCAAATTGCGGTGAACTCTCCGGAGCGACGCGTCAAGCCACTCGGCTACGAAACCTTTTTTTTTTTTTGCCTTATTGCCTGTTTACAGGCGCATACATCAAACCACAAGCAGAACAAAAACAAGCAGTAACAGTCCGACAGAAATTTAAAATTCGCTAAGTGCTTTTAAGGGCTCCACCCTCGACAACCACTCAGGTAAAATCTCCTGAGTTTTCTGCAGTTCAACATACTTGGCCATACATTTACGGAAATACATTCGTGCAGGCCGTGCATCCTGATCGCGATAGTAACCCGCCATACGGGCCCGCCATAAACAGTGAAGTCCACACAGCATAATCAAATCAAAAGGCATTCCCTCTTCGTCCACTATTGGCGGAAATCTTATACCATATGAATTTGAAGGTAATTCTTTCTGTAACGTCCTTTGAAGTACATCCCAAAAATATACTCCCTCCCAAAAATGTAAGAAAACATGGTCAATATTTTCCAGTTTTATACAGATAAGGCAATTTGTCCCCCAAGGTAAGTAAAAACCACGGTCTGCTTGAAATGTCCTGACTGATAATGTACCTGTGTGCAGCTTGAAAAAGAAAGACTTCGCGCCAGGAGCCACTTGCATTCTCTTCACTCGTTTTAGCACATCCTTTCCTTCACCTCCAGCATACATGGCACGGTACAGCAGCTCAGGTAAAACAACATCGCATACATCTTTGTACAACTTCTTTCGAGTCACTGAAAACAAATATTCATTGGAAAATCTAACAGATAAAAACCGTACACTTAGAATAACCTCTTTAAGATACCCGCGCACAGCACCGGTCATGTCATTCGTGCTAACCACATATCCAGGTAAAGCCCGCATCAGTCTCATTTGGCACACTGTACGTAAGAAAGGGTCCCTTGTGTAGCGAAAAAAAAAGAACCTATTTACGACTTGGCGTATGAAAAGATGTGTTAAACCAAGCCCTCCGTGTTTCACTTTTCGAAACAGATTAGTACGACTGCATCTCTCCCAGTTCGAAGCCCACACGAACACTGCGAAGATGCTATGGAACTTCTGTATGTTTGCCCTTGAACAATACTTGCATCACATACCAAGGTTTTGAGGCAAAGAAAAGGTTACAGACAGTTGCCCTAGCAAACACTGACAGATGATTACCGTTGCATCTATTAGCTTTCGTCCGGATTTCTTTCGCTTGTTCTTGCCAGTAGTTCTCATTATCTTTATAAAATTCCAGTGGCACCCCTAAGTACTTAACAGGTGTGGTCACCCATTTAACATTGGTAAAATAGTCTGGTTTTGGCGACCACTCTCCATGCCAGAAACCCAGACACTTTCCCCAGTTTACTAGACTGCCAGTTGCCTTGCCAAACCTTTTAACCACACTGATGGTAGTGGTAACACTATCTTGATCGATACAACAAACAGCCACATCGTCGGCATATGCCAAAATTTTAACTTCGGATTCTTGTCATCTAAAGCCACGAATGCAACTGTTTTGAGCTATTGCTAAGCACAACGATTCTATATATAAACTGAAAAATAGGGGACTCAGGGGACAGCCCCGACGGACAGAACGCTTTATGTTAATTGTATCTCCTAGCGTCTTATTGATTACCAGTCGGGTTGTGCAGTTCCGGTATGCCATAGATACTCCATCTCTGATTACAAAACCAACGTTGACATGGTCAAGAATGGCAAGCAGAAGGTTGTGGGAAACACAATCAAAAGCTTTCTTGAGATCAATCTGTAGAATGGCTACCCCTGCTTGATTGGCCTCGCTACACTCGAGCACGCAGCGCATCTTGTGTATATTAGTCACAATGGAGCGTCCCATAATCCCGCATGTTTTGTGAGGCCCTACCAATTCTTTGATTACCCCTTCAAGTCACCGTTCTAGTACTTTCATTAAAATTTCGTAATCACAATTAGTTAGTGATATCGGTCTATACGAAGAAACTAATTTTAACTTCTCCGAGTGTTCTGTTTTAGGTATCAAAACTGTATGTGCTTCACTAAAGGACCTAGGGAGGCCATTAAGTTTATAAGCTTGATTGAAGACGACTGCAAGTACTTGGGATAATTCATTTTTGAACTCCTTATAAAACGAAGCACTAAGCCCGTCCGGCCTGGAGATTTACCAGGATTCATTTTATTTATAGCCCTTTCTACTTCCGTTGGCGTTATAGATAGCTCTAAAGCTGATTTGGTGTTATCTGACAACTTCGGCATTCTGCTAAGGAACTCCTGCTTAAATGCCTCTGAATCAATGGGCGTGGCAGCAAAGAGTTTTTCGTAGTGTTTGCCAAACGCTCGTCCTATGCTCTCATTGTCTGAAACTTCGATACCGTTGACTTCAATAGCATCTATATGATTTCGTCTGGCATGACTCTTCTCTAATCCAAGCACTCGCTTCGTCGGGCGATCATCCACAGTCATTGATGTTGCTCTGGCTCGCACTAGCGCTCCAGGGTAGCGTTCCTCCTAATATACCTCTATCCTCTGTTTGATACTCCGCAATCGTCACCATATACTCCAGGTTTTTCACATTCAAGAGCTGTTAGTCTCTCAAGTGTTCGTCTAAGCTCTTTCTCATTCTTCTTAGATTCAAAAGATAAAACGCTAGATCTCTCTATTGCTTTTATTTTGATTCGCTGCTTGAATAGCTCCCATTCGTCTCCTATTTTGTCCATACACTCTATGTTAATATTACTTATTTCTTTAATAACTGATGCACCAAACGACTCATCCCTTAAGAGGTTAGAGTTCATTTTCCACTGTTCCCAAGAAAAGGCGTTCCTTTCTTTTTTGACCCGATATTGCATTTTACAAGACAGTGATCGGAGAAGGAAACAGGGACAACATTATAACTGCTACACTGGGATATCGCATCTGCAGTAAGGTAAAGTCGATCCAATCGGGCATTACTTGTGCCTTGAAAGTGGGTATACTTCACATCTCGGGAGCTATGCAAACACTCCGCTACATCTACTAATTCGTGTTCAATAATCACCTGTGCCAGGACATCGCTGCTTCTATCTTTAACGTTGCGCCTGCTTGATCTATCACTTTCATTCAAGACACAGTTGAAATCACCCACCAATAAGATTTTCCTACCGGTACACATATGTTGTCGTAAATTGGAAAAAAAAACCGATCTTTCCTGGCCAATAGTTAGAGCATAAACACATATAATGCGCCATTCAGTGTCACAATAAACAATATCACACCAAACTACTCGGCCTGAAGATCAAGAAAAGACATTTTCTATGACTAATTCTGGCAGTTTTCTGACAAAAAGAACACATCCCCCTGATGTGCCTATGGCCTGGCTCACAGTGGCAAAATACCGTGATGTAAACTTAAGCGCCATGCTCCCAGTCTCCTCCTCGCCTTCAACTTTCGTCTCCTGCACTGCAAGCACATCGAGACTTTCTTCCAATAACAACCGGTAGACTTGGCTTTGCTTCTTCTTTGAAGCCAAGCCCCTAACATTCAGCGTGGCGAAGCTAAATGATACCTGAGGCGCCATTGCAACCATGTGGAGGAGTTAGGCCCGGAGCATGGCGCTTACCTTGCACGTCTAGCGCTACGCTAGACGCCTCCAGGACCGTCCGACCGCCCGGTTTCACTGCACAGTATAATTGAATTGTTATCAGCTTTCTTGTCCGTGGTGCCACCAGCTCTTGCTCTCATACTGGTGCGTCAGCCAGTCGGCGTCTTTGCCGGTGGTTCTTCCACGCTACTTGCACTGTTCTTGTCTCCCGTCTTCACGGGTTCTTCCAATGGTCTTTTAATGGCTGAAACGGCACCGCTGGGCCAAGAGACGCGGCTGGCGTTGCACGTGTTTCCGTCTATCTTCGTGTCGAAACCAACGCTACAGGAGGCACCATCGACAACTTGGCCTTGCTCCGACACATGGGCAGACGCTCCGGCTACTTCACAGCCTGCGTCTTTCACTGCATTGTCAGCTGTCTCGGTCGATACAGCTGCAGAACCTGGTCGAGCGTCCACAGGTGCCGGTGTGGATTCGTCTACTGATGTTGCAGATGTGCAGTTCGAATTTTCTGCGACTTGATCTCCGCAACCTTCAGCCGCGTCCTCTGCTTCTGTCACGTCCATAATGTGTTCCGACGCATCTTCGGCCTCCGCTGACGCGGTCACTGCGGCGTACGAACGGACGCATTCCGCGTCCCCATGCCCGAAACGCCGGTAGCGAGAGCACCGAGGCACCTTACACTCGCGACGCACATGTCCTGTTCCGCTGCAACGTAGGCATTGCATAGGCCGACCTGGGGCTACCACTAAGGCTAATTCACCGGCGACTCGTATCTGATGAGGCAGGTCCTCGACCTTCATACCGCTTTTCAGCTTAATGAAAACAGCACGGGTCGTCGAATTATTCTCATTCACTCCTTCCACACGCCAGCGTTCCCGGGTCACTTCTGTAACTTTCCCGAACGCTGCCAACACCGTGCAGACATCTTCGTCCGAAACGCCGTGTAACAGCCAGTGAAGCCGCAGCCTCACTTTCTGCTCCTGAGGGTCGATAACGAGGCAGCGGCGCCCCTTGACCTGGAGTTCTTTCAGTTCAGTCAACCTTTTCGTCGCCTCCTGGCTGTTAAAGGTGACGGCCCACACATGGTTGATCTGGTAGGCGCCCAATGCAATTACGTCGGGAAGCAGTCGCTCCTTGTCCAAGGCATCTCGGAAATCTTCGACCTTGAAAGGCCTCACCCGAATATCACCGTGCAAAAACACTGTGTTCACAACAATACGTCCTGTTGGCAGATTCGGCAAGATGATCTCATAATCCTTGTCACTTTCGTCAGTAATCCTGTTTCCGCGGCCACCAAGGACCGCCTTTGCCGCTCCGCGGGAGCCCATGATTCCTGCGTCCGACGCGTGCGTGTGCCGGCGAAAGAATAGGGAGTTTTAGTGCTGGGTACGCATTCTCTTGGGGCGATGCGGGCTTGGGAGCGCGCGGCGTTGCGTGCCCAACCCATACCCAACCCATAGAGAAATAAAAAAAAGGTGAAGAGTGGACACTCCCATAGACCCCAGTGGCCCAATCGACTCTAGCACACCTAGTGGTTGATGAGAGCAAGTGGCGTGCGCTTCCGGTTTCGGTTTCACTGGCGCAAATTTTGAATTACTTTGCATAACCGACGTTTGGCTATGACGAAAGTTCATGATTTCAGACCACTATTAATCGCCCAAATGAATAGTTTTTGTAGGTCGTTTTGATTTAGCGATTCCCTGTTTTGTTTTGTTCAGTGGTTCGTGCGAATCGGTCGTGACGTAATTTTTATTTCGATTAAGTTATAATAAAAAGAGATGCAGGTAATTATAATTCACTACGGTTTTATTCATCGCGCTTGTGTTTTTCTTTTAGAACAAGTGATCAATGTATATATCAGTCAAAGAAACAGAGCATCCGCAATGTTTTATTCAAAGGCAAGGTAGAGTATGAGAATATAAAAAGCACAATATGACAAAGGTAGACAACAAATGCATCTCGCCTTACAAATAAATTGTAACAAATATTGTAACAAATACATAGAGAACACAGACAACTCACACATCGCTAGAGTTGGCAGAAGCCGAGAAGCTGGTGAAGTATGACACACCGGGCCAGTGGGTAAGTAAGAATCTGGCAAAAACACAGCGCACAATGCTGATGAAGAAGGAAGAAGTGACATATACACAGCAATGAAGTCGCGAATCACGCCTGAGCTTAACCGAAATAATGCATAGAAAAAAAAGAGCGCACAGAAACCACATGACACAATATAGCAGAAAGGCAAAGGTGCAGTGTGCTGGCTGTGCTTAAGAACAGCTAGTCCAAAATGAAAAAAAGCAGACTTGATGCCTGCTTGTCCTCAGAAAGGTAGGGCTTTGCAGCTTGCTCCCTACAACACTGGCTATGCTACAACACTGGAAGGTCTTGTGGCTTTTGTTATGCGTCGCCTTCATCAAAAACTTAACATCCCAAGTGATTTGCGTCTGGGTGTTGCTGTGACGCTTGCGAGCTAAAATAGATTGTAGTCATCACTTTATCCAAAATTGTGGACTTTAATTGGTGCTACGAGAGCGGTATTACAGGGTTAATAAATAGCAGAAGGAAACCACTTTGGCTCATTATTTTTCACAAAGGTTCTACATCGTACGTTATCACTCACAAGCTATATAAAAATAAAATGGCAGCGTCCGCAGCCCCATCAAACGCTACAAGTTTGGGTATTCTTTTGAAAATTTTGATGGGCAAGATGAGGAGGTTGATGAGAAGCTAAAATACGAAAAGCGTGATAGCATGAACCGTGCCCACTTCATACTGTGTTCCTTACCCGCTCGAAGACATTTCAACAAGCGGTTTTGTTATCGATATATTACTTGAGCTGGAGAAATAAACCATACACAGTGACCAAGCGACCCACAGTAAAGTGTACAGTTCGCCCGTATTTGCTACAAAAAATACAGACTGGATACCCAACATTCTTTTTAAGGTTATGCAAATCGCTTCGAGCGAATACACAGTGTTCGTACTCCTCATAGCGGGTAACCAAAACAATGAATGCAACGAAGGAGTGGTTAGTCCAGTTGAACTGAATATAAGCATATAAGACCATAATGAAGTCTGCTGTAACGAAGTAATAACATAACAAAGCTATTGCAGGATTCAGCTCAACTCGAATACTTTAGTGTAAACCCGCCGCTAATTGCTAACCTTTGAACTTGTCAAGCTGCATGCCCGAGATTTAAGACTGGAACCTAACCCTGTCTAAGTTTCGGTTCACAAAACGCACATACCAACATAAACGAACCCGGCAAAACATTTTCAGAAACTTAGCGTGACACCCAGCAGAGCAGAAATGAAAATCGCCAACACTTGACAGATGGTGATACAAAACATCGCACGCTTTCAGGTGATGTGCAGTGGCCTCAATTATGGCAAGAAAGTGAGATTCAAGTTGTTGTACGTATGCAAAAGCTGCTTCTGATGGTACAGTGAGATTCCCAAAAAGTTTGCTGGGGACGTGGTATGCTTTCAGCATTGTGAAATACTGGTGGGTACCCTTAAGCGTCTCACTGTCGTCTTTCAGTAACTGTGGGCAACTGCAACCGTCACATGCATTCCGAAGGAAGTGTTTGATGAGAAAACCAGCTACATAATATGCAGCGGAGTCATCGATAATATGGGAGTGAATGTTTGTCGCAAGTTCAGAGAGATCGTCTAGAGCGGGAAAGTCGTCAGGCTGTGGCTGTGCACACTCCTCATTATCCACAAGAAACGCACTGGTGAGGGAGTATGGCGAGAGCTGCTCCTGGAAGAGGTCACATTCATCATCCTCGACATTTCCGTATTCTGACAGCTTGAAGAGTTTTCTTATGCAGATGTGCTTCAGGCCACAAATAAATTGTGCTACATTGGGGTTGGTGTTGCAGCCCTGTTTTTGCCTAATGTGGCCAAATATGTTCTCCAGAGGATCCTGTTGAAGCCTGCGTGTTAACAGGTATTAAAAATTGTAATTTTTGGAGAGGTCGTCCCATAGTTGACAAATTGCCTGAATTGTAATTTGCCAACCTACGATGGTTTGTGGTTGACGTCTGCCAACAAACTGCCATGATGCAATCCAGGGAAGCTGGCCTCGGAGGAAGTCAATCAGCTCTGAATCATTTTTCATGATTGCATGCCGCAGCTTTTGCGAAGTTCTTTTTTACTCGAGCTGTTCAAGGCATCGAAAATCCTGTCCATACGATCACAAAATTGAGCTGTAGTGATGGCCAAGGCAGGCAGCACCTTCGCATACACCATTGCCGTGATAGCAATCGAAACTGATGCACTGAGGACCTGAGTTGCTCTGCTGACCTTCATATTAGAAAAAGGTTTCTGATGAACGTGCCGTTCAGTCAACTTTGGAGCCAATCGCAACCGCAACTCATGTGAGGATTGGTAAAGGCTTACAATGTGCGACCAGTTAACGATGTCATCCCCAATGTATAACTTGTGTGCTTGGACATTATTGCGCGTTGTTTTAATTAAATGCGGAACATCAAAAATGTAATATACCCACTCACCATTAACTTCAAAAAAAGGCTTTGCTACAGTCACTCTTAGTTGGTTAGCGAGACTTACATTTGAACTGCCCTGGTCACAAATGACTGCTTTCACTGCAATATTAATGCTCCTAAGCTCCAAAATGAGTGACACCAGCAAGTTATGCATAACAGATGATGGTGTTGATGTGTGCCCTATAGTAAAAGCAACCGGTTGAACCCACTTTCTCGAAACACCAACAAGCAGAAAAACCAGTGCTCGATCAGCGATGGTTGAAGTGCGATGAGTGCCATCATCTGTAAAACCCTGGACAACGTCTCTTGAAGCATCATAGTACAAATTCTTTTTGAGTGCTATTTCGTCGAAAACTAAAGCGCACACTCGGTCCCGTTGATTCCAAGCTTGGGTATTTGTTGCAATGGAAGAAAGGATTCCTGGAATTATGCCTGGAGTCATCTTTACATTAGCTAGCCACCTCCTTAATGAACGCCGGGAGGGCAAAGAAAAATATGGAGCCAGAAATCGGTATGCTCGCGGACCTCAGAAGTTTAAGTGAAGAGCGAATTTCTTGAACCACACGGGAAACCGCTTGCCCTTGCGTTTGGGCCTCAAGCGAACATGTGCAGAAAGAAGTTTAAAAACCTCCTCGGTGACGTGCGGTCGGATAACTTCAAGGGCCTTCGCAGTCGATGACGGTGCTCGGTGAGGCTGTCTCTGCAGTCTTTTGATAGTTTTCCGCTGTGCTGCTACTTTGGCTTGTAGATGTTTAATGGTTTGCTTTTACTTCATTGATGGAGACATTGTCGCTGGCACACAGGAACGCACTGCAATAAACAAAAAAATTGATGTAAAAGCGAAGAACTAATCCCATACGAGCACTTTCCTCGCTCTTTCAGACCCAAGGTGCACAACTTTCTGTGGTACAAAGTTTTCGATTCCACTACCTAAAAACAAACCATTCACAATGTTGACAATGCACAAAAAAATTAAAAAATCACTGAGAGCCCACCCTTACATTTTGTAAGTGCACACGTATTGTCCTTTTGAGGATAGTTTCCTCAGAATGTCCTAAACATAAAATAGCACATTAAAAACTGCTGCAATAAAAGCATAGTCACCATTATCTCTAAGGCACTCAGGCGTGGAGCTGTTGGCGGAGACGTCTTCTGGAGGGTGTTGTGAAGCTTGTTCAATGCCTCGGACAGTGCTGTCGGAACAATCTTGCGAGCGGCCTGCGGAAGTCTCTATATCAATCCACTCTGGTGTTGAAGTGAACATACAACTTACCGGCCACACAGGTTCCTTTTGTGACAGCTGAACGACTGGTTAAGGTTTTCTCCGGCAAGACGAAATCAGCAGAAATTCTTTCACCAGCTACAAGGGAGCTGCCACCTGCATAGGTTTGGTCAACAGTCAATTTGGGTAAAAAAAAAAAGAAATCGCGACACTGAACGCACCCTGTTCATCGGGGCACCTCAATGTGTGGGAGCCGCTTTTTGAAGCCTCTACCGCAGGTCCTGAAGAAATGAAATTACGACAATGTGTCAGTAAGAGGCTTAAAATAACACAAACTGAAGCTCATCCGCACCTTGCAGTGCAGCTTCTGCAGCCATGTCACAGTCACTACTTGAAGCGACGCTCAGAGAACCTGTATATATGCGCAGTTGGTACAAGTTACAAAGCTTGTAGCATGGGGAAACTTAAACAGCTTTTTCAAACGCATAAATTGGTCGAACGTGGAAGAAAAGAGACGGCACCAACTAGGAAACAAGTAATTTGTGATTTTTGGAATTATCAACAGTGGCAGCTTTCACTAATGAAAGGTATACGTACATGTGCACTCAGGCTTGAAGATAACGTGAAATAGCCCTTTAAAGTCTTTCAAAACAAGTTGCGCAGGTCCAGAGCATCAAAACATGACAGAAATGTAAAGCTGCTGTTAGGAAGGTAATAGCCCACAATTCACAGAATTTAAGACTTTCCAAGTGTTACTTCTGTAGTGAGGTTTCTCCATCGGCTACAAAGATCTTCACGGTTAACTGTCGCCACTGATTCAATACAAGTGGCTGCTATTGCACATATTTGAGTTTCAGTCAATCACTTACATGGTGCAGCTGGTTGCACACTGGGAACAGCCATTCTTGTAAGCCTTGTGTGCCCAGGGTCCATGAAACTTTGAACAGTAAAATGGTCGCTACAAACCCTGTACGTTGTGTACAATAGGCTGGCCGGCTTACTCAGGAGATCATCGCGTCCAGCATACTACATCCATGCTTTCATCCTGCATTGGCAATGAACTATCAGCTGAAAGGGGAAGTGCTTGAATAGTGATTTTTTTTGTTACCCTCACTTAGCAAGTACGAACAGTAAGCCTACAGACATGCAAACCATACAAAAGCTTTAACACACCTGCCGTCCCGTGGTATGCGGAAGAAACTCGTCCCAGGCTTTTCGTGGGTTCTGCCATTGTTGACGCACCACGATACACAGCAGTAGCTGCCGTAGCTTGGACCGCCGGACGGCATGGCGTCAGCGCGGTCTGAAATGTTAGTAAGTGGATGCTTCGCTGTCAAATTACGAACAAGATATGTGCACGTCATAAGTGTACCAGCAAACCCCTTTGAATGATTAGCTAATCGATGCACAATACAAAACCAGTGATACATCTCTGACCCATAAAACTCTGACTTACAAAGATATACGTCAAGACCACGAACAAAGATCTTCAGAAGTTTCCAGGCCGCTATCCCTTGTAATGCAATGGTATCGCGGCCTGGAAACTTTAGAACACCTTCGTGCGTACGCAGTATCAGCAGTACATTGGGAAAAAAATCGTAGTTGAAATTTGTGCGGTAAAATCATATTGGAAACGTAAAAAAAATTTGTGGGCAGCTTGCACTAGTGGCACAAGGCTAGCGAAGAAACGAAGATGATGGCCACTTGCCTAGTCCAGATTTGCCTCCGGCACACCAAGAATTATTCGTGTTCCGAGCCTTCGGGAAACGCGTCGTGAAGCATGCGAGGCCCAGCGAACGATTCTCAATATTTTGCACCGAGCCACCGAGCCTATGACCTAGCTGCCCAGCTATGCTCAGCGCACAGACGCTCGCGTCCGTGGCAGACGCAGCACGCGTCGCCTAGGCTTGACGCCGTGCCGCCTTTGCTATACTGCATACGTTGCACAATGTTCCCGTCTAACCGCCGCATAGAGCCACACACTTTCTTTTCAGCGAACCTCCCAGTCCTTACAAGCTTCAGAAAAAGGTTACAACTGCGTGAATGAGACGCCACGTAAGAAACAAACTGGCACATACGAAGCGCAACGTGTGTGTGTGCATCTTTCTATGTTTGTTGCATGGTGTCTTTTTCGCGCAGGCGTAACCGCTTTCTGAAAAAATGACCCAACAAGACCAACAACATGTCATTCAACAAGCTTCGCTTGAAAACGTGCCTCACCTGTTGTCTCACACACGAAAACGCCGACGCAGCCGACGTTGACGAAAGCGACGAAAGCTTCTCGCTGTCAGTCATGCATGGGCTTGTCGCTGGGTAGATGGTGTTTATGACAGTACGGCTGAAGAAAAATAATCGCGTAAGGTGTGTTGAATAAATTGTTTTCATGTATAAAGAACATACCTAATTTGGACGTATAATTATTATTTTGTGAAAACAATTCTGTTGCATTGATTATAACTGTGTTTTTTTTTGCGCTTGCGCCCTCTAAAGTTTGGTGGGAGCACTAGTTCGTTACGTAGTCGTGACGCACTTCCTGAGGCCAGGTTTTGCGGAGTGTCCGCTCTTGTCTTCTTCTTTCTCTATGCCCAACCGGAATACCTTTTAGTTGTAGCCACGGTGGCACGCGCGCAAACGCAAGCCGCACGAAGGTCACACGTGCTCGCAGCGCCATAGCGTCTTGTCGCGTAAGTATTATTTAATTATTTTTATGATTGAAAATGTAAAATTAAACATACATAGTGATCAGGACACTTTTTTATCGTGTACAGTATCCTGGTATACGAAAAAGTGAAAAATACAAGGTTACTACAATGACAGTGTCGACATCTTGTGACACTTCGTGCAACCACAGTCATGAACTTGTTAGCTTACGCGTAATGTTTTTGAGATGAAAACAAAAAAAAAACGTTAATCATTTGTAATATTGTCGTTTTGCAGTTTTTGCATCAGATGTACAATGCACAACGTTTCTGCAATAACAATGTTGTGGTTGTCTGTTTCAATATAGCTGCGCTAGATGGCGCCACCTATTCAGTTGGTAGGGGCTGGCATATATTTAGTTTCTATGTTCCAGGCCATTCTAGCTTTGGTAATCTGGCTGAAACCATGTAATCACTATAAATGCTCGTACTTTGGCTTATTTTAACTCGACGGCTAGAGTATCCGCAGTGCGGATACTGTGAGTTCTTGCGAAGGTGGACCTTACAAGGCGGCCGATCCATACTGTCCGAGATTTCGCGCCTTTGTGTCATGCTATTTGTACAGTGGCTAGCCAATATAATATTTGCGCTTAAACTTAAATGTCAAAGTGGTTGATCTGGCCAGCCTCGGCTTTGCTCGCCATGAAGGTAACATGATGCGCCAGCATGTGCGCCGGGGCAGCTTATCTCCGCTAGGTGGCCAGTGGTGGCAGCGTTGTTTATGGCGCACAGACGCATCGCCCCAGCGATCTTGCGACGCATCTGTTTGGGGCTTCGCGCATGCGCAATACCACCGCCCCATCGTCCTGCGTACGCAAGCTGCCTGCGTACCCAGCACTAAAACTCCCTAATGACTCGGCTACGAAACCGCGCGGAGCAACACCTTGTGTTTTCTTTACAGACTACTTGCCTAGCCTTCACAGCGTTGCACCTGATGTATGAAACGGACTATAGAAAAAAGTTCCAGCCTCTCTACTACCGCGAACGCACCGTTTCAATGCGCCCATGTTGTTAGAGGTGTGCGCCGAGGCGATTTCGACCGGCGGCGGCGAGGGGGTCGTTCAGAGTCGGTGGTGGCGGCGTTGTCGGCGCACGCTGGTTAATTCATCGGCGGCGGCGCGCGGCCAATTTTCATCGGCAGCGCCGGCGGCGCGGAAACCGAAACTAAAAATTCAAAAGGTTTTTCTGTCACAGGTTGCTGAATTAGTTGAAATTCAGGGATTTTCATCCAAATAGCACTAATGCCAATACAAAGATGTGTCGACATCACGATGAATGCAAAGCGTTTTGTAAAATAGTTTTATTTCGCTTCACAACAAAAAAAAAACGCGTATTTCAATTGATGTCCATGTTCTACCACGAATGTGCAGCACTTTGCTTGTTTTTTTTAACTTTAAGATGCAGCAGTTTGTTTCGGTTGTTGGCTACGTCATACTTCATGAAACCTTCTTTCATTGAACATTGAGCAAGCACCGACGCACATCACTCAGTTCGCTTTTTCCGAATTGGATCTCACTTTTGCATTGTATGCTGCACGAAAAAAGAAGCACCTCTGCTACGAGTTTTCTTATTGCGATTGTAGGAAACCGCTCTTTTGAGTATCTGTCATGCCTTGAATGTTACTTTCCTTCAAACTAATCTAAATATCTACTTTTCACAATATGAGAATGTTTGATGTAGCGGTAAAAGATGCGGAAGAAAACAAATCTGCGAATTTAGTCAACTAGTCCTCACCGTTGTGTTCAATGAATGAAGTGTAGACATAAGCGTGGTGCAAAAGGGGCACTTGACCCCTTCAAGCTCCACCAGCACTCTAGCGACAGCAACACGACCCCCTCCCTCAGCCATGATACAAGTTGAAAGCAGGGTTTCCTTACCCCCAAGACAAAAACATGTCGATGGTCATATGTGAAGATAAGAGCAAATGCAATATTTTCTCAGATGCACAGTCCATACTGGTCATGACCTGGACGCCCGTTGACCACGCCTCCAGAGAACGTTGACTCCCCGACCCCTTTGTGCTCGGTTAGAAAAGGTGGACACCCCTTGCAAGTGGGCCCCATCAAAATTTCTCATAAGAACGTCACAAATAAGAATGCTTGATAAGTATGTATAAAACATTCAACTTTTTAATGCTATTTTTGTAGCGTGTACACGTGCTCAATACCCATCAGGTGTGTGAGACAATTGAAATCACAACTGCCACTCTCGACTGGTTCCGGAAGACTCAATAGAAGAATGCAATTACGAGTGCTGGGAACCTACGTTCGTTTGTCAATTTGATTTCTAGGCGTGATTTTAATTCTTATATAAACAAAAATAAAACCTGCAAAATATTAAAACAAAATGGCTGCTGTTGCAAGATGTGTGTTCCCCTTCGTGGTTTTTCTAGACTTACGCGTCTGCAAGCCACATCTTGTGTCACAAACTTGCAAGTGTCCCCCCTCCTCCCCAACACATCTCCCAATACTCCCCCCTCCCCAATAAAAATGCACCAATGTAGGTCTCCGTAGGCCTCCATGATTGCTTACTGGCGCGCGGCGGGCCATTTCGGTTGCTAGGACCAACAGTACCGATTTCGACATGCTTCATTGAAGGTGCTGACGGATCAAAAAAAAGCCGATTGTTGTAAATTTCTTTAGAGTTCAATGATAGCTTCTTTGTGAATACTATAGATTATCGAACCTCACTTTGTGTATAATGCTCCAATGAAAAAAAATGGTTTCACCCTGGGTCATACTGCAGAGTCAGAAGCCATCACATGAGCAGGCGTCATTAAGCCTCTATATAACATTGCTAAGGTTCAGTACATTTGTACAAATAATTCTCGTTAATTGAACATTGAGTATAATCCTTGCTTGGGTTAGTATGCGTGAAACATAAATTTGAAATTTAGAAATTCTCAGTGTGGGTTTCTGCAGCAAAGACACGTTGATTAAAACTGATGATTCCGGAGCTACGGCAGAGGTAACATTCGTTATGTTTTTTTCGGTTACGGTAATGGTAATGCGTTACCTTTTTTATGTATATATAGAACGTGGAGCCGTCAAACGTTCCCCTTTTTCATTAGAGTAACGAGTAACGTATTTAGTTACTTTTTACTGTAACGAATACAACCCTAAATATATAGACTTACAGGAGTGATGTCGGCCCACACCGTCAGTTGCGGTCTATAGGCTGGCTGTAAACATTACATAGATATATTCCTTTCATCCAGCACGTCATAGTGAAGGTTCGCTCGACCATTGATGTTCTCAACCTTTGAGAAATGCACAACAGCTTCTTAATAATATGCATATCATCCAATCAAAGCATGCACTTTGTTTCGCTAAAATTTACAGTCGACGTGAGTGCTGTCGTCACGCCGTATTTTTTAGGTAGAAACTTAGCCTACTCGAAATACCCAAAGACGTCGATCGACCTAGCAACGCGTGGCTACCCGCTGACGGTTCTGTATGAAAATAGCATCCCCAGTGGAGCCTGTCGCATCTCCTGAAATTTTATCGCAACATTATTATACTGCCACTTCGCTTGTATTTTTATGTCACTGTTTTGCGCAAAAGACACCGCCATTGTGGTTCAGTAGTTAGAGTACTCGGCTGCTGACCCGCAGGTCGCGCGATCGAATCCCGCCTGTGGCGGCTGCATTTTCGATATAGGCGAAAATGCTGTAGGCCCATGTGTTCAGATTTGGGTGCATGTTAAAGAACCCCAGGTTGTCATAATTTCTGGAATCCCCCACTTCGGCATCTCTCATTATCATATGGTGGTTTTGAAACGTTAAGCACCTCATATTAATCAATTGCCTTGCGCAAAGCACGCTTGCCAGTCTGCGAAAATTCTAGATTATTTTAAAATCTTCTGATAAGCTTGAGACACCTACAATATGGATGATGTTCGATGCCACGGGTTTATATGGCGACGTATTTTCGCGCAGATCTTATTGCCGACGACCGATGCTCTGATCACCGCTATCTGCGTAAAGCGTGAATTTCTAGTACTTTGTACTTTTCTGGCACGTGTTCGCGAAATAAAAAGTGTCGTCTTGAGCAACCCAAGTACCATATTCTTTGCTGTCGCAACCACGTGGCAATAAGGTAAGTAAGATGAGAACGGTGAAATGATTGATACAAAACAGTGAGATGCGGCGTAAGTTCACGGCCAAGTTTTATTTAGGATGTGTATACCACAAGCTATTTTCTTCTATAGAACCAATATAATGTGGATTCGTTAAATTACTGTGAAGTTGAATGTCAAGAAAGGAAGAAAACGAACTTGGAAAAAGACAGTGGTGACGAAAAGTGATAGGTATCGACGTAAAGTTTGATCGGTCATTCCACGCCAAACGTCTAAGACGCTTTGGCGGCTATTTTTGGTGTATTCGAAAAATGTCGGGATGATTTACTCCATTGAAAGCAGTCTATTGCGGAAATGTTTTGCAGAGAAAAATATTTTTGGTCACCTAAATGTGACCAAAATACCGGCTATAGGCTTTACCCTATATCGAGTCCTAAGATAAAAGCAGCTGAGCGAGTCTATGTAGGCTCCATTTATTTTGGCGACCCATGGTTCCGAATATTTAAAACCTCCTACTATGGCGTGCCTTGTTGTCGTATTGACGTTCTGGCTTGTAAAGCCGAAAACTTTATTTTTCAAATGATAAAACTGTTCATATCTCTCCCTCCCTGGAACTCATTCTAGGTTCTTTGATAAACACCCGTCATATACATTTAAAAAATGCTTGGATATCAACTATATTCATAACTCTGATTTAAGGATGTGGAAATGAAATGACCGTCACAAAATGACCGATGAGGTGAAATATTAACATTAAAAAGCATAGTGAACGTGACTAAAAAGCTAATTCTACACTAAAACAATGTAACCTGAACTAATGATGTCACCACACATCTAAAACCTCATGCAATATATATCGCATACCTGGAAGGTGCAGTTATTCAAGCGCTTTTTGCAGTGAAATTCGGCCATAGAGTCAATCCCGTTCATGGTGGTGCTATTTTTAAATTTGTCGTTTGAATATATAACGAAGCATCAGGAAATTCTTTCCGTGAAACCCCTATTTTTTGGTGATGTAATTGAGGATTGTATTCATTGTGCTGGCACGAAGTTCAATGTAGGCGATGTGTTTGTAGAGTACAGCGTTCGCTGACTGTGGTGAAATAGAAACAGCACTTTATGTTAATTCATCACGTGATCTGCTCCCAAAGAACAGAATACATAACGAACTGCGTTACTAACGAACGGATGAATAAATATTTCTATGTCTTTTAATGTTGTTTCTGTAATCCAATCTACAAACGTTTGTATTAAACGAGCATGACAGTACGAAGGGATGGAATTGGGTTCTGCAGCTTCTTGTGACACATGTTCCACTCCAGGTCACCTTGATTACGTGACATCGGAATCTACACTGAGCTTGATCTATGATTATGTACCTAATCAACGGAGAAGAAGTGCTAAGCTCCAGATTCATTATTAATGTGGCTTCAAAGACGAGAAAGCAGCACGATTCGTGAGCAATCGAGCTCCCGTTCTCTCTCTCTATTGCGTTTAACTGCTTGTGCCCTCAGATGCCACTTCAGTTTTTTCTTGAATAAATGTGGCAATTGGGAAAGTTGTGAGCGCTAAACAAGACGTTAAGAAGAACGAGAGAGACAGGATGGGTGCTTGTGAACGTCGTGAGGAAGCATTAGTTTGCGCTAAAAATTTCCCGATAGCAATGCGCCATCTGGCTGGATTTCATGTTTTGTTAAAATGTACGATTACACAGACCATGGGCTTTTGTCATGTCATTTGCTACCAATTAAACAGCGGCTGGGTAATTTAGGGTACCATGAAAATTCTCGCGGTCATATTTCAAGAAGGAAGGAGGCAGAAACGCACCGTTAATGCCGTACCTGATCCTTCATCACTCGCGGAAATAAATTTATTCAAGCTGAAACGTGGTCGAAGAATTCTTTTACCTCTCGGCAATCAGAGAGGCTTTATTTCTCGAGTCTCTTCATGAGATATTGCTGCCATCTTTTTCCAACAGGCCTGCAGTTCTGTTGTACCGACACAACATAGCAACGCTCGTGTTTTTGTAGATTTTTTTCATTCCCATTTAAACACTTTTCCATTCATAGTCATCTTCGAAGCGCGTAAGAACTTCCTGTCGTCCCGCACCCATCATTGCGTTTTTCCAGTCCACACTGCAAAAGGCTTGATGGTAAGGTTGTTTTCCACGCTCAAGTTTCTCGTACCCAATCTTTCGCGCTCTTTGTGCTCTTCAAGTAATGCAGAAAGACTACAAATCGCAACGAGCTATACACCGTGCCTTCGGGACTGGTATGGGGCAAACATGTTGCGAGTAGTGTCGCAGTGTTCTGCCATTGTGCTTCCTTCGCTATTCCCTGCGCTCAAGTTGGGTCGACATGGGGCGTCATTGCGGCGCCATTGGTGTCGTGTTTCCCGTGTCTTTTCTTATACACAGTGTTCTGCGAATAAATGCCTCTGTGTAGCCGCTGGTGCCGAGGTCACGGATTACGTTTTTTCTTCCTTCCGCAGCTGTGGTGACAATTGGTGGTTGTAGTGGAGCATACGCACTAACGTGTATGCGCCTTCCAAAGAGAAGGAAAAACCCCGTGCTCTGATTGCACGAGAACCTGGGGCGCCTTTGCGAGACTTGTCGACCGGCCATTTCTCGTTGCGACATCGTTGCGACTTCTCCGGTTCAATAAACGTCATCACATTTGGTGGAGGCTGCTGAGATCCCCAAGCAGACCTGGAGCTCCGCTCTCGCAAGTTGCCCGAGAGACCACTGCAAAACATGACTGACGCAGTCACCAACCAGCCCATCCCAGCCCAGCCAGCACCACCGGCTGTCCCGTCTACCTGCCCCGGCGCTACTCGCCAACGGGACCCACCAATCTTCAGCGGCAGTGGTGAGCAAGACGTCGAAGACTGGCTCTCCTTGTACGAACGCGTAAGCGCCAGCAACAAGTGGGACAACGATTCTAAACTCGCCTACGTTATCTTTTACTTGGCAGACGTAGCTAAACTTTGGTTTACGAACCGCGAAACCGCCATCACCAACTGGTCCTCCTTTAAGACACTCGTCACTGAAGCGTTCGGCCGACCAGAGGTCCGCAAGCTCCGCGCTGACCAGCGCCTGCGCCACCGAGCCCAGCAGCCTGGCGAGACATGTACCAGTTACATAGAGGACGTGCTCGACCTCTGCAGGCGTGTGAATCCATCTATGCCCGAAGAAGAGAAAATTCGGCAGATTCTCAAGGGCATCGAGGATGGCGCATTCCAGATGCTGCTAGCGAAAAGCCCGAACACGGTGGCCATCCTCGTAAGCCTCTGCCAGAGCTTTGATGAATTGCGCCGTCAGCGTTCCATCGCCCGACAGAGTGTCCCACCGCCGGATTCGATCTCGGCCGTCGCACTCACAAATGCCAACGGTTGCCAAGAAAGTTTGTCACACCAGATCAAAGACTTCATCAGGGAGGAAGTCGCCCGACAGCTCTCCCTGCTGCCGCATAGCGACGCGCCCACCGCAAGCCTGCCTTCGACACTGCAGCAGGCCATACGCACTGAAATTTGTGATGTCCTCCCTACAGTGCAGGCCCCTTACGCATGCACTTCAGCAGCACCTAATCTCTCAGCTGTCGGCTACGCACCACCTGCACCACCTTCACCTCTCAGCTACGCAGCTGTGGTCGCGCGGCCCCCACCGCATCCAGTCGCCTTATCAGCTCCACCTCCTCCGGCCTCGCCTCCAGTTTACAGGCCCTCACCTCGCTTTTTCCGTCGATCTAATGATAGGCGCACCCATGACAACCGTCCTATCTGCTTCGCCTGTGGCATCGCTGGCCACATTGCACGCTTCTGCCGCCGTCACCCCACACCTGCAAACGCATACTTCGGAACTGCTACCTACGCGCCGCAGCAGGCCACCGCATCTGCATATGAACAGAGGCACTCAGACTCGGATCGCCGCCCATCGACTGCTCGTTTCCCATCCCCTCGTCGCCGATCGCCATCGCCTATGCGTCGTCGACCACCTCCTGAGGAGGGAAACTAATCAGTGCAGTTCCGGAAGCAAGAACTGCAACTTGTGCGCAATTCCCAAGGCCTCCGTTTTCGCCACAAAATGTTGTTGATGTCGATGTTGAGGGAGTCGCCACATTAGCGTTAATTGATACCGGGGCCGCCGTTTCTGTGATGGACGCCAAATTTTGTCGGAAACTGAAGAAAGTGACCACATCTCTCTGTGGCATGGTGCTGTCCACGGCTAGCGCGCAACGCATTCATCCCTCGGCTCTGTGTACGGCGCGCGTCGTCATCCAAGATGTTTTGTACGTCGTACAGTTTTTTGTTCTGCCATCTTGCTCTCATGACCTTATCCTCGGTTGGGATTTCTTATCACGTCATGAAGCTATCATCGATTGTTCCCGTGCCGAATGTCCCTTGTGCCAACATATGAATTTCCACCACCCAAGCGGTCGCCTCGGCTCTGCAAACTCATCGCTGACGACGACATCACCTTGCCCCCGGAAGCTTCGGTCCCTATAAGCCTTTCATGTGTGGCGCAACCTGACGCCACGGTGGTGTTTACGCCATCTCCTGTTTTTACTGAACGCAAGGGCATCGTTCTCCCATTTGCCGTTCTTACAATTGCGTCTGGTTTAACCGTAATGCTGGTTACCAACCACTGCAACTACCCCATTGGCTTACTTCGTGGTGAAACGTTGGGATATGTGCAACCTGTCGACCATATCGATGATATTATTCTTCCCGACGAAACGCCATGTCACATTGCCGCAATAACTGATGCGTCTGAGCCATCAAGTTTGTCACCCTTCGACAATGCTATTGACGCAGACCTTCCCCTCTCGCATCGCCGCCAACTTGTTGCTCTCCTTAACAAGTTTCGCTCTTCTTTCGACTTTCAAGAACCTGCTTTGGGCCGCACCACGACTATCACTCATACTATTGACACCGGCTCACATTCGCCTCTGCGACAGCGTCCTTACCGCGTTTCCGCCGAAGAGCGCCGCGTCATTACGGAGCAAGTAGACGACATGCTTAAACGTGGAGTGATACAGCCTTCTCAAAGCGCTTGGTCATCACCTGTGGTTCTCGTAAAGAAAAAAGATGGCACCGTTCGATTTTGCGTGGACTATCGCCACTTAAACAAGATTACGAAGAAAGATGTCTACCCGCTACCACGAATAGACGATGCTCTTGACTGTTTACAAGGCGCCGAGTACTTTACATCCTTGGATCTGCGTTCTGGGTATTGGCAGGTGCCAATGGCTGAATGTGATCGCCCTAAAACAGCCTTTGTAACGCCAGATGGCCTATATGAGTTCAAAGTGATGCCATTTGGGCTCTGCAACGCACCTGCCACATTTGAGCGCATGATCGATACCATCTTGCGTGCCCATAAGTGGAAAACTTGCTTGTGTTACCTGGACGACATCGTAGTCTTTTCGTCTGATTTCCCGACACATCTTGTTCGCCTCCACGAGATTCTGACGTGTCTAACTTCTGCGGGCCTACAACTTGACTCCAAGAAGTGCCATTTCGCAGCACGAAAACTAACCATCTTGGGACATGTCATCACAAGAGACGGTGTTCTTCCGGATCCCGAAAAGCTTCGGGCTGTCGCTGACTTCCCGTTGCCCACATCACTGAAAGCCCTAAGAAGTTTCGTCGGTCTCTGCTCCTACTTTCGTCGCTTCGTGCGCAACTTCGCGTCCATCATCGCACCTCTCACGAGTCTGCTTTCCAACAGCAATGGTATATCTGCATGGTCACCTGCATGTGACGACGCATTTCGCCAGCTGCGCCGCCTGCTGACCTCACCACCCATTCTTCGTCACTACGACCCCGCTGCTGCCACAGAAATTCACACCGATGCAAGTGGCATCGGTCTTGGTGCAGTTTTGGCACAACGGAAAGGCGCCCAAGCCGAATACGTAGTCGCCTATGCAAGTCGCGCTCTCAAGAAGGCTGAATTGAATTACTCCGTGACAGAGAAGGAGTGTTTGGCCATAATCTGGGCCTTGACGAAGTTTCGCCCGTACCTTTACGGCCGCCCTTTCGACGTGGTCACAGACCACCACGCTCTATGTTGGCTGTCCACATTGAAAGACCCGTCCGGACGCCTGGGACGTTGGGCACTTCGATTGCAAGAATACGACATCCGTGTAGTATATCGTTCCGGTCGCAAGCATGCGGATGCCGATGCACTTTCGCGATCACCATTAACCCCAGATGTGGCTCCTCTGTCACCACTTTTTACCACCTTGTCACCAATAGGCACCACTGACATGCTTTCGGAGCAGCGTAAAGATCCATACCTTGCATTGTTACTCGACTACCTTACCGATCCGTCTGCTGTCCCTTCCACGAGAGCGCTACGCCGACAAGCAGCCCACTTTTCCGTGCGAGACAGCATTCTGTACCGCCGCAACTACATGCCTGGCGGTCGGAAGTGGCTCCTTGCTGTCCCAACTCATATGCGCTCTGACATCTGCATGAATTTCCATGCAGACCCTCAAAGTGCTCACGCAGGTGTCCTGAAAACCTATGAAAGGCTGCGCCAACGATATTACTGGCGAGGAATGTATCGCTTTGTGCAAAAATACGTTCAGTCTTGCACCACTTGCCAACAGAACAAGACACCTCCGCGGCAACTTACTGGCATGTTACAGCCGCTCCCATGCCCGGCTCGCCCATTCGACCGCGTGGGTATCGATCTCTATGGCCCCCTCCCATATAGTCGCTCTGGAAACCGGTGGATTATTGTCGGCGTCGATCATCTGACACGCTACGCTGAGACTGCAGCTCTACCGGTAGCGACCGCCCACGAAGTTGCACTCTTCATTCTGCGCAGCTTCATTCTCTGCCATGGGGCTCCACGGGAATTACTCAGTGATAGGGGTCGAGTGTTCCTGTCGGAGGTCATCCAAGCTATTCTCGCTGAATGCAACATCATCCACCGGAAATCTACCGCATACCATCCACAGACGAATGGTCTCACTGAACGGTTCAACCGCACACTTGGCGACATGCTGAGGATGTACACCTCCTCCGACCACACTAACTGGGACGCTGTCTTGCCTTTTGTTACCTTCGCTTACAACACCGCGACGCAAGCGACTACCGGTTTTTCCCCGTTCTTTCTGTTGTACGGCCGCGAACCATCCCACCCACTCGACACCATACTCCCGTACCGCCCTGATGCATCGGAGTGCTCCCCGCTTTCGGAAGTCGCCAGATACGCTGAAGACTGCCGTCAGTTGGCTCGGTCTATGACAAGTGAGGCTCAAGGTCTACAAAAAACCCGACATGATGACGCTCATCACATAGCGCCTACGTTTCGTACTGGCTCCCTCGTGTGGCTTTGGGTGCCCCCGCACGTTCCTGGCCTGTCTTCTAAACTTCTGGCCCGGTACCATGGTCCATACCGTGTCATTGACGCAACCTCGCCGATGAATTACATCATCGAGCCCCTAACACAATCGCCAGATTTGCGCCGTCGAGGACGCGAGGCCGTACACGTCAACCGTCTCAAGCCCTACTACGACCCCCTCATTGTGCCTACTCCCTGTGTCGCCAGGATGGCTACTCTTCAACCCGGGGGGTATTGTAGTGGAGCATACGCACTAACGTGTATGCGCCTTCCAAAGAGAAGGAAAAACCCCGTGCTCTGATTGCACGAGAACCTGGGGTGCCTTTGCGAGACTTGTCGACCGGCCATTTCTCGTTGCGACATCGTTGCGACTTCTTCGGTTCAATAAACGTCATCACAGGTTGTTTATTTATTTTAGTTTTCTCGTTTAGCTAGTTTTCTGTATTCTTGCCCAAGAAAGGTGATCTAGGACATTTTTTTCTTGTGGGAATGGCCATAGGTATGTGCGTACGTGGTTGCAGCTCCACATTTCCAAGTCGTACGACTCAGACTGCCCTGCCAACGGCTTCTATTCTCTTTCTGCTCCGGAAGCCATGGCCGTCACGTTCTTCCAAACATTCTCCTCCTTCCTACTTCTAAACTCTTTTCTCCTCTCCCCCCCTCCCTTCAAGCCACTGAGCCCTGCTCTCGCAAGGAAAGATAGCGTATTTTTCCTGTTCTTCAACCACAGATTCATCCATTCAGGGGAAGCTTGCATGCAGTTACTGGTTTGGAAGGCAGGTAAGGTTCGCGGAAACTCACCTCACCCTGGGCTACCAAGCACAAAACAAAGCTTAGCCGAGAGTCATGAGAAGGCTATAGGAGATTACACAGCAAGATGAAAAGAGAAGATCTTTTGCCTAATGAAGTATCGCGGAAGCCACTGGGGTCATCCTTTCTTTTTCCACCATCCCCACTTCTATTCGTACATTGAAGTAATGAGAAAAGTCCAACCAAAACATAATAAAAAAACGACGCATTGAAAACAATCTCTCACCCCTGAGTAAGAAGCCGGACCAGCTTCAAAACATCTGTTTTTTTTTCTTAAATATATTTTGGTTGGAGTTCTCATTCCTTCAGTTTCAATCCAAAACAGACAGGCTTATGTCGAATGTTCGCCTTTAATTCCTGTCGTTGATTATATCCTCGCTGCTCCGATATACCCCCTCACACCGAAACATATAGAGAAGCTATGACAGGTGCGCAACCGTAAACAGCCACTCTTCCTTCTTGGACGCTTATAGCTCTGGTGTGCGTGTGTGTGCGGGGGGTGGGGGGCAGAAAGAGAAGTACTGAAAGAAAAAAAAATGTTGCATCTTGTTTTTTTATTTGTTGCAACACCTCTCCGCTTGCGGGCAACGCGACTGCCCACGCTGCGGCTCGAGGACTTACACGCCGAGCTGCGACGCCTGCCGACAGTCCCGATGTCTCGCACACTTCGACAGCGATGCGGGAATGGACGTGGGGGGATCGCATGACCACTTTCAGAGACATCACGCAACACTACAGACTGAACAGATGCAAATATCCACCACCCCACGCCAAACTAAACAAGAAACAGCAGGTTGTCTGGAGACAACTACAGACACACACGTACCCGAGTCCGGTCATCCTTCGCCTCTGCTACCCAGGCATTTATACGTCCGACGCGTGTAAGGCGTGCGGAGCCAGAGCGACGCTGCAGCACATGCTGTGGAAGTGTACCGGTAACGCGCAGCAGTCCCCTACGAACCCGGTAGACATGGCAGTCTCGAAGCGCGAGGCGCGATGGGAGGCGGCTCTGCTCAGCCACGACCTTGCCGATCAACTGTGGGCCGTCCGGCAAGCCCAGGATGCCGCCCGGGTCCAAGGACTCGAGGCCGTCACCTAGGCAAGGGTGCTTGTAGCCCCACCCCGCTCAAAGACGCCGGACATGTTCAATAAAGTTTTTACTCACTCACTGCAGCAAGTAGCTAACGACCTAGTCATTATTTTCCTTTTGAGGGAGCAGCATACAATACAACACAATCATGCCCACCTAAAAAGACGCAAACACAGGCGCTGTATTGCAACTGATGAGTTATTGTCGAAAGACTCAGCTTATGTAGGATAACACGTACATGTGCACTAACCACAGGTCCTTCCAATGAAGACAAGTTTTTCTTGCAGTGTTTTTCAGGAAGACTTGATGAATAATGAACCATGAATGCACTTTACCTGATACGAAACTCGGGACAGGTAACAGACTTTTTAAAGAACGCGACTCTGTCAAGTCATGGTTCTCAGATTTTCTGCTGACAAACATTTTATATTACAGCATTCCACACAATGACCAAATTACAAGCGTGGGCGAATGTATATACCAGCATAGTATCACCAAATTTCAAAATAGCACAGGTATTTACAGCAGCCAATTCATATGGTACTTACTGTATTTAGTGCTATCAGCGCGCATGTGCCTATCGCGGAAATTGCATGTAATGTTAAGTTTCTCTTTATTATTATTATTTAGAGGCAGTAGAAATAACTTGTTTTTGTATGTTGAAAGCTAATATATATAGGTTGCTTGGCAATCGCCAATCTTTCACATGTGTTTTTCAATGGTGCTCCTTCGACGTTTATTGTATGAGCCGGACCAAGTTGAATATTGCTCATTTTCAGTCCAAGTGCGTCTGTTTTAGAAACATTTGGCGAGTCTATTAGTCCGAGTGAGTCCGCTGGAGGAACGTTTTGATCAGTCTGAGTATGAGTGGGTATATTTGAGGAAAGTATTAGTGGATCCGGCTGACAAAAACATCGGTGAGCCTGAGTCTGAGTGAGTTTAAATAGAGAGAAATTTCGTTTGTCTCAGTTCGAGTGAGTCCAAAGCAAAATATTTTTATATATGGTTTCGTTACACCAGCCGTACAGACAACAGCATAGAGGCTTTCACTTGCCGTCTTCGCGCTCGCGATGATCAAGAGTTGCAATTTGGAACATCTGTGCACCAAGCCCCAGTGCATAAACCGGGTTTTCAGCAGAACATCAAAGTCTATATGGTGGTGGTCTACAAGTCCTTCAATTAGCAGAGGTGGTCTTTTCTAAGTGTGTCACGCGTATAGTCTTCTATGCAGCCCCCTAGCATAGGTTTAATTGAAGGACTGATTGAAGAAGTGATCCAAACTAGTTTTCTTTTTGTACCAGCACCAAATAGCACATCGGCACTACTGCCGCGTGCTCTACATAGCACCACTCAGTTAATAGACAAACGCCATGACGAAAACTAGCAATGGGCAAAGTGCATCGTTTAACCCAACATCCTCAAGACTGGAGGGTTTCGTTACACCGACCGTACAGACAACAGCATAGTGGCTTTCACTTGCCGTCTTTGCGCTCGCAGTGATCAAGAGTTGCAATTTGGAACATCTGTGCACCGGGCCCCAGTGCATAAACCGGGTTTTCAGCAAAAATATGTCGCTTCTTTCAATCAAAATATGCCGGAGGGAACATTCCTGGTGATCGAATGCTTGGTAGTCTGTAGTAAATCCTGTCACTGCGTTGATATTGCTTATCGTACATCATTATATAGAAGCAGCAGCGGGGCTTAACACTCATGAACCATGGAAAAGCGCAGACAGAGAACAAGTACTCCCAAGAGCGAACTTAGTTTAAAAAATATTGGAGCGATTTCCTTTTTTTGGAGTATCATTCCCAGAAGTCATGCGCGGCGAATAAATATTTGTAGTACTTTAACCCAAATTTATGCGACTAACAACCGCCTCATACTTCAATATAATGAAAATATACTAGAATTACAAGACTTTCAAAGAAAAGAAGCTATGGCATACACTGCATGCCTTTTTATAGAAGATGCACGTTACGTACGTCATTGCGACCAATCCCCTCTCGGAGTGAAACTGTGCGTGCTTATGTGCGTGTGTCTGTAGAAGATATTAAGATCGGCCTCCCTGGCTGGGCGCCGCTTGGACGCGGGGGACGACTGCAGCTAAGCCTACCCTGATTTGTTCCGGATCAACGCTCTCGAGGTGCGCCAAAAGCGGCGACAACACGAAAGTCATACTTCGAATTCTTTAGGGCTGTTGGCTCCCCTCGTCGAAAACTCTTTGAACACGCCTGACTGACTGACAGCCTAGGAAGAGCTGTTTGAAGTCGATGCTGCTTGTTTTGTTCAACGTGCCAAGAGACGCGCTGAACAATTAGCCGAGAGCTTGGGATCCCTCGTCAGGTATGTTTCCCACACTCTGTGGTGCTTGCAAGTCTTCCATTCTCACAAGCCCTAGCCTGCCTAGCGCTGCAGACCCTATTCTGCACATGCAATGCAATGTTATTGCACTGTGATGTGTTGTGCGTATTATTGCACTGAGACCTACGTTATGTTTCTCTCTCGCCGTGTGACAAACTGAACCTGCACCTTCTCTCTTTCCTGGGTTGAAAAGCAGGCAGTGTTTGACTTTCTCTCTCTTTCTCCCTCTCTCGTTTTTTAAAATCCTTATTCGCTGCTCCCTGCTGGGCTGCAGAAATCAGGCACCTTCTTATAACTAGTACCCCCCCCCCCCATTTGGAGGACGGAGATGAAGACGACAATTTGTTCGGACTGCCCTGAACTGAATTGACATGCGGTCTGTCAGTTTACAGTGATCTGCAAGGCGGCTTTCCTGTAAGGTTTGTTTTTCAACCAAAAACTTTCGTTCACAGACTGCTTTTATTTCTCATTTTGAGCACGCGAGTACAACAGAATGTCACTTCTCTGAATTCCAGCGAAGGCACGCGAGCACAACAAGATCTAAAAAAAAAGGAGTGGCAAAAACGAAATGAGCGAGAAAAGCAGCCTGTGAACGTGAGTTCTTGGTTGAAAAACTAACCTTACAGAGAAGCTGCCTAGCAGATTATTGCAAACTGTCCACTGTTTTCTCCTGCAGATAATTTTAGGAAGACCAGGGCGTAAAGCGTGAGCACCAAGACGCTCCGAACCATCCCTGAGAAGCTCCCATCACGCTTCCATGATGCTACTGTAGCGCCCTCGTTCGGGCTGCGCGCAAACCGGAGAGCGCGCGATGGCGACAGCAAAAAATAAAGAAGGCGCTAGGCCGTGGCACGTGAAGCCACGGCTCGCGTTCCTGGCTGGCATTGGTTATCGTTCAGGCGTGTCTTTCTTTCGCTCCTGTGGCATAAGCCTACAAGTGGTGACCTCGGACGAAGACAATGACTGACTCGAATGCACCCTCAACCGAACAAGCCTCACGTCCGCAGGACGTCTCGGCCGTGCAACTGCGTCTCCCAACTTTCTGGCCACAGGACCCGCAAGTTTGGTTTCATCAGGTAGAGGCGCAATTCTCCCTGTACCGCATCGCCTCGGAAACGACACGCTACTACCACGTAGCCTCCGTCCTTCCTCCTGACGTTGCCAGCGAGCTCTCCGACGTCCTCTCCAACCCCTCGGACACTACGCCATATCAGCACCTTAAAACCAAGGTGCTGGAACGATTCATGCCTTCGGAACGCGTCCGCCTACAGCTGCTCCTTGCAGAGGGTGACCTTGGCGACAGGCGCCCCTCCCAACTACTGCGCCGAATGCGACAGCTTCTTGGGAAACACGACGTCTCTGCCCACTCAGCGTTGCTTCGCGAGCTCTTCCTCCAACGCCTTTCTCAGCCAATACGCCTCGTCCTCGCGGCGGCCGGCGACGTCAATCTCGACCGCCTGGCGGAGCTCGCCGATCAGGTTCATGAAGCGACCTCCCCACCTGTCAACGCTGTCTTACCACCAGCAGACACAGCGATTTCGCGCCTTGAGGCCCGCATCAACGAACTCGCTGCCTTCATTGCCGCACTCCGGAGTCCCCTGCAGGAAACTCGTTCGCCTCGTTCCGGTCGTCGAGCTCTTCCATGCACACGAGATGCTCGGAGTCCCAGCCCTCCACCCCTCTGCTGGTACCACCGGCGTTTCCGACACCGAGCCACGAAGTGTACACCCCCATGTTCGTGGCAGGGTAACGCCTGCCGGGATCAATGACGGCGGCGTGTGATCTCCCTTCTCGTCCCAGCCGCCTTTTCATGGTCACGGACCAGCTAACGGGCGCCAGGTTCCTTATAGATACGGGCGCGGAATTTAGCGTTGTGCCCCCGACTAAGGCTGATCGTTCAAAGTCACAGGGGCAAGTGCTTCGTGCTGCCAATGCCTCGTCTATAGCAACGTATGGGCTCCGATATGTCACCCTCGACTTCGGCCTTCGCTGCATTTTCCGGTGGGTTTTCGTCATCGCAGACGTGGTTCAACCGATCATCGGCTCGGACTTCCTCTCATACTTCGATTTGGACGTCAGCGTGCGGCGGCGCCGCCTCATAGATGGTAAGACTCGTCTCTCCATCTCGGGAGTCCTGTCCGACATCGCTCCAATGGCCATCCGCATGCTGATACCTTCCTCACCGTTCGAAAAAATCTTGGCGAGTTTCCCAGAGTTAACTAAACCGTGCAAACTCACTCAGCCGCCTAAACATACGGTGACACACCACATCGTCACCCGGGGTCCACCGGCAGTCGCTCGACCACGCCGCCTGTTCGGAGACCGCCTAGCTATTGCTAAACGGGAGTTTGACCACATGCTGCAGCTCGGCATTATCCGCCCGTCGTCAAGCGCTTGGGCTTCCCCGCTGCATTTGGTGCCAAAGCGTGATCCTGGTGACTGGCGTCCTTGTGGGGACTATCGAGCGTTGAACGCCAAGACTGTCCACGACAGCTATCCTCTACCTCACATCCAGGATTTAACATCGCGCCTCGACGGCTGCACAATTTTCAGCAAAGTGGACCTTGTGAAGGCGTACCACCAGATTCCTGTCGAGCCCGCCGGCATACTTAAGACCGCCATCACGACGCCCTTTGGGTTGTTTGAATACGTGCGGATGCCTTTTGGACTACGCAATTCGGCTCAAACTTTCCAGCGGTTCATTTCTGAGATCACACGGGGTCTTCCTACTGTGTTTGCGCACCTTGACGATGTCCTCATCGCCAGCCGCACACCTGAAGATCATGAGCACCATCTACGCGCTCTGTTCCAACGTCTTCAGCAGTACGGCCTCGTTGTGAACGCCTCTAAGTGTACTTTCGGCGCATCTGAACTCGAGTTCTTGGGCCATCACATATCATCCAAAGGAATACGCCCTCTCCGGTCCCACGTTAAAGCAATTCAGGATTATCCTCATCCTACAACACTGCGCCAATTACGCCAATTACTGGGGCTTGTGAATTTTTCCAGGCACTTCATACCACACTGTGCCGAACTGCTACGACCGCTCATCGACCTCCATCGGTCGACCGCCGGCCCGTCCTCCGCCATTCCTTGGTCGTCAGAGGCCCAGGCCGCCTTTGCTGCTGCTAAGCAAGCTGTCGCTAACGCCGTGCTTCTCATTCATCCACGCAGCAACGCCCCTACTCGGTTGATGGTGGACGCATCCAGCATGGCCGTCGGAGCCGTCTTACAGCAGTGCATTAACTCCGAGTGGAGACCCTTGTCGTTTTACTCTCGGAAGCTGCTTCCTGCTGAGACCCGCTACAGCGTCTTTGGCCGGGAATTACTAGCCATCTACGCTGCAATACAGCACTTTCGGCATTTCCTGGAAGGATGCTCGTTTTACGTGCTGACTGACCATAAGCCACTGGCGTATGTTTTCCGCACTAACTCATCCAGGTACGTGCCCCGTGAACTCCGCCATCTGGCTTATATATCGGATTCACTACTGACATCCGCCACGTGAAAGGAGCTGACAACACCGCCGCAGATGCCCTTTCTCGTATAGCCGCGTTGACTCTCCACCGCCAACCATCGACTGGGCCTCATTCTCCTCGGCACAGCAGGATGATAGAGAGCTCGCCGCTTTTCGGGAGAACCCCCGTTCTCTCCGACTACGCCTGGTGCCTCATCCATTATCATCTGAGCGCTTGTGGTGCGATGTCTCAGCTGACCTTCCCCGCCCTTTCGTTCCCGCTTCATTACGACGCACCGTTTTTCACTCCTTACACGACATCTGTCACCCTGGCATTCGGGCTACTCAGCGTCTTCTCACCCAGCGCTATGTCTGGCCCGGAATCAACGGTGATGTGCGCGCTTGGACGCGCATGTGCCAGCCCTGCCAGATGACAAAGGTCTCCCGTCATACTAAGACGCCGCCTCAACCTTTCCTTCCACCCGGCCGTCGTTTCGACCATGTTCATCTAGACATTGTGGGCCCTCTACCAGTGTCTCAGGGGTACCGTTATATATTGACCATGGTCGATCGCTTCACACGCTGGCCAGAGGCTGTTCCAATTCAAGATATCACAGCCGAGACAGTTGCCCGCGTTTTCATTTCTACGTGGGTATGCCGTTTTGGCTGTCCTGGCACCGTGACAACAAACCGTGGACGTCAGTTTGAGTCCTCGCTGTTCACTTGCCTTAATCGCATCCTCGGTGCCAGACATTGCCGTACCACAGCTTATCATCCCTGCGCCAACGGCATAGTGGAACGCCTTCACCAACAACTGAAGACCGCCTTGACTACCCGCCTCAATAGAGCCACCTGGGTTGATGCCTTGCCACTGGTGCTCTTAGGTTTACGAGCTGTCATCCGGGCAGACCTGCAGTGCTCAACAGCAGAGCTGGTGTATGGCACTTCTCTACGGCTTCCGGGAGACTTATTCACGTCAACGAAGCTACCAGACCAGCCACAGCGATTCCTACAACGCCTCCTCGACTGCGTTCAAGACCTCCGGCCCACTCCACCCAGACCTTCCGAACACAAGACCATATTCGTCCACCCTGATCTGGCCACCGCAACACATGTTTTCATGTTTTCGTGCGCCACGACGCGGTCAGATCACCTTTGTCACCAGCCTACGACGGACCATTCCGCGTCTTTCACCGCACCCCCACAACTGCCACTCTACTTCAGAACGGCCGTGAAGAGACAGTCAGCTTGGACCGACTCAAGCCGGCGTACCTGGAGACCGCCCTAGAAAGCCTCTCATCTACGACTGATCTTCCGTTGGAATACCAAAAACGGCATGTCACATTCCGACTTCCAGTCTACACGGGGGGCCCTGTAGCGCCCTCGTTCGGGCGGCGCGAAAACCGGAGAGCGCGCGATGGCGACAGAAAAGAAATAAAGAAGGCGCTAGGCCGTGGCACGTGAAGCCACGGCTCACGTTCTTGGCTGGCATCGGTTATCGTTCAGGCGTGTCTTTCTTTCGCTCCTCTGGCATAAGCCTACACTACCATCAACACATAGCTACCTTTAGTGTGTAAATAGTGTATATAAACGTTCCACTTATCAGCCCCGGCTACTCTGCTCGACTTCTACCCGAGACTTGGCTAGCTCCTTCAAATACGTCACGAGCAAGCAAAAGGGCACGGAGTTGTACAGGCAAATATGTGCGACACCACATCGCTTTTATTACGTGACATATTCGTTCTCCGCTGCATTCGCCCGCTCATGTCCGCAGATAACGTTCCAGTTTTATAGCGACGACACACCGTTGATTGAAGTCCCATCATTGAATATCAATTAAACAGAGATTGCATTATTTATTTGCAAATTACTTCACCATAAAGTATGGTGAAGTAATTTATTACTTAGCCACCTGAGGAGCTTTCTAACTTGACTAACTTTTTTATCAAGACCTGAATATAAAGTTAAGATTTATTTGGTTAATTTTGAGCATTGCCTTCGCAACAGAAGTACATCACCACTGTCCGCAACAATTATTATTCATCTTTCACAGTGCCAGTAGGTCCGTTCAAGGTACGTGATGGAAACATGTTTGCTGGAGTACGTCATATATGACATGTCGCTCAAGTGTCTGTCTCCGCATTATTGACGAATCCAGCCGTCTTTTGTAAACTTTTTGCTGGCAAGTTTTTTAAAATTTTATTCTGTTTTTTTAACTGGTGGCCTCACACAAGCTTATTACGCCTCTGCTCACCCCTTATATAGCGTCGTTACACGCGGCGCCTGGGCCGACGGGGGAGAGCGGCGTTCTTTGTTCGTGAAACTAGTCACCTAAGGGTTGCCAGCCTGCTGTGCGCCGTGTTTTGTCCATCTTAGCCGGGAAGTGAGGTAGCATTCCGACACCATAAGACGTTCGACGTGACGACCACAGTGATTTCTTGGTGTCACAGGTGCAGCGTGGTGGCCACGCCTCAATCAAAGACGTTGACGTGAGCGAGTGTGAGAGGCACCGTCAAAAATGGTGTGTGTCCCCCGTGATTCAACAGCGCATTCTGGACCCATTCCCTGATTAATTCAAAACGCGCACTTTCTAATGAGCCACCCAGCTCATTCGCAAGAGATCTCTCGCCTTGTCTGTACAGAATGTAATAAATCCTCTGTTAAGTTTGCCATCCTACTCCTGAGTGCACATGCGTTTTCCTTTCTGTCTCTCTACACCCCCTTTCTTGCCCCTATTTCTCCACCCCCAGTGCTGAGCAGCAAACCGGATGCCAAGATCTGGTTAATCCCCCAGCTTTCCTTTCTCTCTCTTGCCATCTTACTGCCTTGGCATCTTCATCCCGGATATCTGATGCCTGAATTAAAAGGCATCAAATATTTTCTGCAGCATGTTGAGACGCTGCATATAAGTGGTCATCCTCGAAAATTATCAACTTTAACACCACGGACAGGTGATGATATACCCTGAGTAGGTTCGAGCATGTATTATGCCTCGACGCTTCTAATCTCCATTAAACTTCTCCCTTTCGATTTCATCCTTCGGGGCTTTGTGTAGTTCTTCACGTAACGCGCTGCATTCGTGCTGCACTGCTACCATTTCATTTCTTCTGTGTATACGCCTTGTTTCGGGCACGATGATAGGCTGCCATCTTGAACTGATTATAATGCCGTTTTGCATCCACATGAATATTCGAATAGTGCTACGGTGAACTCGCATGCATCAACACGCTGGGCCAGTACATTCAACGTTGTATGACCAAAATCATTGCTAATTACGACATAGAAAACCAGCAAAAATTGATTTTAAGCCTGAGATGGCAGCGTCAATGCAGTACTGTAACTGTTACATTTATTTTTTTGTCAATTTGTCCAATATGTCATTTCACGCAGCGGCCGCCGAACTTGTGCCGCTGTTCATAGTGGTCATACTCTCGGTCTGTGAAGCTGGATGAAGATAACTAAGAAGCCTGTTTTTTACTGGCTACATAAATGTAAAACGAAGCCATAAATCAAGGTGAAAAAGAAAAAGACAAATCTGTGAAAATTCGGTACTGTTGCATAAATGGCGCGCCGAGTGCGCCGATGAAAAACGTCGGCGGCGGCGGCGTGGCGAACACTGTTGGCGGCGGCGCGCCGACCAGTCGGCGCACACCTCCACATGTTGTTTGTGTGTTGATTTATCTTGACTCGGATTTTGTCTCCAAAGCTTGTGTAAATGTTAAAAAAATTTTTTTCATGTTGCGTGTACATTTTTGAAATGCTACACAAAATTATGAATAGTAGTAAGTAATAAAATAAGACGTTTTATAATTTTAAAAAATTATTGTAAACGTTAGCAGGTAAAAGTTTGAAATCCTGAAAATAAAAGCATTGGCATCATCATCGACATCAACAGCAAAGTGCAGAGTATGACAACAGTATGTAAATACCGCATCTACGTACACTCGCGGAAGACTCGTGTGACGTTTGCACATACAAATTTGCTGTCATTTCGTGATTTATGTTGCAGAAATACGCTTCTGATTACCAGGTAATGTTTAGCATGAGTGTGAAAATAAACAAGTGTTTGTACAAGCTGATTTTGGAGCATGGAGAGAGCTCCAACCAGTCACGAAACCACAGGTTTGTGCTTGTTTTGCTACCAGTAACCAACTACTACCCTGTTTCTCGAATAATGACAAAGGCGGCAGACTGCAGAATCCTCGGGCACGCTGCAGACGTATTTAATGTACAGAATTAACTCTGCTTCTGATAAAACAAGTTACACGATAGACGTCAGTCTTGTGCCACACGAAAGCTGTTAGGGGGGCTAAAAAAATCGGAACGCTTTTCCACAAAAATTGAAACGACCATTAATAACGTGTTAGCTGACCCTGTTGCGTTACCTAAAAATAGCGATGCTAACTGATTCCTTCAGAAATCATGATTAATTCTCACCAATAATGTGTTTGAAATAAGTGCGGGTACTACTGTCTGTTGCAGAACAAGATGAAAAACACGATTTTGGTACTGCGTAACATGTTACCTTGATGTGCTTGCAGTTCAGTAGTGGCTGTTTTCTCAAGGAACTCGTGCAGGTGCTTTCGGAAGTTGCATCTTGTACCAGTTGACCATATTTCACTTGCAACAGCATCAGGGATGTTTTATGATGGGTGCGCTGTATTAGTTCCCGCAGTTTTTGGCGCCTATTGGTCGAGCAGCATGATCACAAACACACACACACACACACACAAAAACTTATGCAAAGGCATGCTGTTCACACATAGCAAAAAAAAAAGAGTTGGCAGTAATGGTGCTTGCGCTGCTGTGAATACTGTCGCTCGTATCATTTGAACTACTTCAAAAGGGTTGGGGGCAAGTGGTGTTCCAAAATGTACCGAATTCGGTGGCGTTATGAATTAATTACCAAGCGTGCTGAATCGTGCTATAGTAACTTTTTGCTCCGTGAAAATGCAAAGTTCTACACGATGTGCGAGATGAGGAAAGCCATATTACAAAGTGCTGTATGAAACGTCAGAAATTATAACAAAGACTGAAAAGGCTTCAGATGTCTTGGTACTTTATTTTGTAATGCGAGTGAACTATTACACAAATTAGATCAACTTATTTAGACAAAGGAACAGCAAAAGTATCACAAGTATTTATTCTCCATGCCAAATGCAAACATGTATTGAGCTGCAACGCTCAGTCAAATATAATCTGATGGAAATAGCAAGCCCACTTTAAAACACTTGTCACCTTTTTGGACATTATTGCTATTGAGCGTCAGAGATGCACAAGATATGGAAGAAGATGGCGCTCGGTGATCTTTCATACAGTCTCTGATTGCAGTACACGTATTCTGAAAGTTGCACGAGATTTTCGTGCTCAAACTGGTACTGTGCATTATGGGAATGACAAAATGGCCAAGCCATTCAACATAAAAACACAAAGTGCTTATTTCGATCAGATTTTTATTGGTAAATTACATCATATATACAATATTGTGAAGAGAATTCAGTCTGTGATTGTGGTAATGATGTGGGCTTGTGCCTTTTACACACAAGAAAAATTTCACCAAAAGATAGAGGCTTCAATGTGGACGCAGGATGGAACTGACATGCACGTTTCACATGCAGAAACATATAAAACATGCTCCAGTCTAGTGTCTGTTCACGCACCGACAGCACACTCACTAACTCACGGCACATCAGCTCTGCAGCGACGCTGTCACCATAGATCCCGGTGTATATCGGGACAGAGCCCCAGTGCTAAGATAAACGTGCCTTAGAGAAACCACACAGATGCCTTCTAGGAACATGGTTCCTATCCAGGCAACTCAAGCTGGAGCTATTGCAGACATTCTAGCACATGCACTGCTCATCGGCACCTAGTATGTTCAGCTATGGACATATCGGGAAGCTCAGTGAGGTTGCTTCTTTGCAAGTGTCCAGACATAGCAGTAGCACAGTCAGGCTCTTCAAGTCTGAAATAGCAGTGGTATGGAGTGCACTGATGGAGCACAGTGTCAACACAGTTTTCATTCAATGATGGTTTGTGTGATTCATAATTTTTGGCATTAAGAAACCATGTTATTCTTTCACTTCATGAATCAAGTCAAATATAGACATAATAGAATGCTTCGTGTTCTTCATCAGCATCATCAAGGTTATTGACGGTGTTAGAGTAAGCAATCTACAGATAGAATATATAAGTGAGTAGGAAAGTGTTAGCATGCGCAGCTCATTGATCGAACTGTCTGAACACGTTTTTCAAATATGTCAGCCAGCACGGCACGTGTTCAGTGACTGCAGTGAAGTGTCTTCCATATAAAAGTGGTTAGCCTTTCGCAGCCGACCAAATAGAATCAGTGTTTGTCTTGTTGTTTCTTCGTCCTCTTGGTATTGCACCCTCTTAAAAATGAATTGAAACCAATTTGCCCAAATATCCGTGTTGCTCACACTCTGTAATAACAAAATGGTTGACAAAGTGTGGGTGCTGTAACAGATTCCCTTAGCACTTATGTGTGTACGCTTCATTCCCTCTCCTGCAATCCAAGCTAAGCAGTAGGAGAGGGCAACTGCAAAAAAGTGGGGGAAGGGGTACAAGGAGACAATGACAGACTACAATGATGAATTGAGTTGGTCATAACTGTTTTTATTGCCAGGTAGTATGGTGTGACCTGTGGCAGGCCGATGGAGAGGCCTGGCAACGGGACGGTGTGTAGAGTGGCAACACGCAGACCTATATAATAAATATGTAGAATACGTGGTCGAGATAGGCAAAAGGTTTTATTGTAGATAATTTTGCCTGCTCGGATTTCGAGTGTCCTATAAAAATGCTCGCATGAAAGAGGTTCCCATAGTGGAGAGTAGTACCAATAGTTTGTAGGTAGTAAGATGAATCAGTCAAAATAATTGTCAGGACTAATTTAAGCAATTAGCAGTAAATTGCAGCATTATGTGTTTGGTAGAATGCAAGCTTCCATCTTCCCTTTTTGCCCCCCCCCCCTTTATTTTTTAAACACACTCTGTATTGAGATAATTGCACTCAGGGGTTGATGGGAGATAGCTAGCATATCATGACTATCACAGTTACTTCTGTCACTTGCAACCGTATGTAGCTCAGTGTGCACAGTAGGGTCAAATCGAACCAGATTGAGAGTAGTGATGTTTTTCTCAGTCTCTCTTAACTACATCGACGCAATTGTGAGAGTCTATATCGTTGAGTGACTCCGGTGACATCATAGTCTGAAGAGTTGGTGCGGAAATCGAAGATATACGAGTTGACTGAACGTTTTGGACAAGCTCAAGGCAAAGTGCATGTCACAACGATCCTTTAGTCTGCAACACATGAGAACCTAGACTTCATCCACAACAGGCTTAAAACTAATATCTGAAGAAGATCAATGGCTAATTGGAGAATTTATTCATGGCATGAATTAATACTTCCAAGCAGATTATGATGCAGTCCTAGTGTACGAACACAACACCCAAATTATTGCCGATCTCCTGAGCAGGCGGAACCATTTCTCAAGTACACAAGCAGAAGAGGAATGTATGACTGCTACCCATACACCTATAGGCTGTGCTGTACCATCAGATAGGATGGCAGCTGTGCTACCCAAACTTACAACCTTGCCTTGCTCTGAAGATGCGTGTAAAATGAATTGAATTCTGGGAACAATTTGTCCACATTGTTTATAACAACAATTGGACCGCGGCAAAAAAATTTCATTTTATGTGGCTATTCTTGAAAGGTGCTGCTCGAGTAGTTGCTGGTCTTACAATGACTGAAGCACATTAAAAGGACACTGTCAACACGCTACTGAAGAGCTTCGGTGATAAGATGTGCCAAGAACAAGAACACTGTGGAAGATTGCATCACTGGACTTCTGTTTGACTGTCTGATAACACAGTCCTCTGACAGTATGACCACGTGCTCATTAACATCCGAGAGCTGAAGTCACTAGGTGTGCATTGGTCATAGTCTTCACTGATGCTCTGCAACATCATACTCAGGGCACTACCCCAATATGTCGCCGTACCAGTGATGCTATAGCTAGGAGTTATATTTGGACAACGCTGCATATGCTTAGGGGCTAGACAGTCTTCTGAAGCTTTTTCAGTCTAACTGAAAAGTCTGGAGAAGTGTGAGTACAGCAATAGCAACGAAGGAGACAGTGGTGATCAGCATGCAACAAACTAGCCAGCTTAAAATCACAGCTGGGACCAACCTACTTCATCTGTTTACTGACAAACTCCCTCAGAAATCTTCAATATGTTGCAGAGATTCGTATATTCTGTACATCAAGGCAGCACTCAACAGAAGCATGTGAAACTGATACTTGCCTGACACAAAATAAGCAAGTGCTGACAGTGTCCTTGTAGCATATGTACAACTAAAGGCCACAAGGTGCAGGACTGCGAAGGAAAGGTCTCTTGCTTGAGGTGCAAATATCTCCATGCCTCAAGGATGTGTGACACAGAAGATTACTCTCACTAAGGCGTCATAACAGGCTATGCAAAAAATCAGATGGATATTTATTTAAAACTAAGTGCAAGACAGCTAGAGCCAGGAAAGTTTAGAGAGACCCTGAAACAGTTCTTACGATTTTGTACAAACACATTGGGCCAGTAGACCAAGTCCTAAGTAATTTACAGGCTGAATTCAGTTCTCTGCATAAACTGTGTAATTTATTAGATTGTTTTAAATCTGTGAAGCGCTGCAGATAGCTGTGACTCCGCCAAACGCATTTTCAACTGCTCATTCACAGAACAACACGCTCTAGTAAAGCGGCATCACCCTGGTTGCTGATCTGATTGGCTGTGGAATGTTCGGAAGTAGAATGGGCTTGTATTTTGACAGCACCTCTCAGAGCAGGTATCGATCACTTCGCGATCTTCGTCTCTTGCTAGACGGCGTGCATGCTGCCCGGCGCACTGTGCGACAGTTTTTCGAGATTACAAGCAACCTGTCGGGGTGAAATCTTGGAGGTCTAAACTGGGCGAAGCTCAAACCGTCGAGTGTGCTCATGAGAGTTGTGCAATGCCAGCACGAGTCACGAGCACAGGTGAAATGAAGGGGATGATATAATTGTCCGTAGTGGCCTTAATACACGATGTGTTGTTGAATTTGTGGCGTGAATGGTTTGATCATGCTCTAGCCTAAATGCTAAAAAAACGAAAATTCAGGGTCCCTCTAACAGCAGTTGACGGTCTAAAGAGGGAAGCTTTCCTGGCTATGCCACACTGAGCAAAACCTCTGAACACCATGATGTGTGATGGCGTCTACATTCTCAGAAGAGAAGCCCCACATAAAAACCAGATTGTACGCTAGCGGCAGGCAGTTCATCTAGGAGAAAGGTGCTGCTCCACGTCAATTTGATGTTTACTATAACATAGAGTGAGCAGAATAACTGGATGGCCAAGCCCCGATCGACGTCGTGCGGGGAGAAAATGGGTTGACCAAGCTGAATTAATTTCAATGCCTGTTTTCCGAAGGGCAACAAAATCGCAAAAAATTAAAATATAAGCTTAAAAATTAATAGGAAGGCTGCTCAAACAGACTTGGTGAAGGAGAACGAGTCAGAAGTACAAAGTGAGCCTAGGAATTGAACGAGGTGTGTAAGTGGCTGTTCGAATCAGAAAAGAAGGTATGACAGCACCTCCCTTGGTCCCCAAGGTACACCAAAGTTTATTGAGTAGCAATAGGCTCCTCAATGAACTGGTGCACAATTAATCGGTGCAAGGAGAGAAGCAGGCAGGACTTATGATAGAGAACTCTGAATCAGCAGGCATTAGGAATGGTAATTGTCATTGGCAAGCCTGATGAGCCATCTAGAGGAGTCACCCTAGGCAGTGGGAAGCAACCAGCAATTGCGCATAAAACACCATGCTGCCATTGAGCTGCTGTCAGGGCATCTGTTACAGCTCTTCAGAGAAGACACATCCATTGCTAATCCTGTGGGCATCGATCACAAGGCGGCAGAACTCTTTTACCAGGACAGCAACTTAGTGAAGAAATTGCTCAACTGTTTTGGCAAAATACACCTGCAGGTGAAATAGTTGAAAAAAAGAAGACTGTTGAATTAGTTGAAAAATAGGACCGAGAGGCTTGCCGACTTGATCGGCTTCTTCCGTAACCTGGTGGGAAAGATGTTGCACTTGTACTATGGTTGTCTTTTCTCGCATGCAGTAGACTCTCAGTAAACGGAAATCTGTAAAATTAAACTGCTGCTTGAATGGAACAACTTTCTCTGTTATGATTGGTTTCATACTGGAATGCTGCAACCCACTTCACCTCTCAGTAAACAGAACTCCCGTTCAGTGGAACACATTTTCCCTGTCCTTCATGTTCCATTCAATGAGAGTCTGCTGTATATGATCTGCAAGATGTAACATCCCTGCAACCTTGTGCAATGGGCTGCTGTCCTGTCAAAGCTTGATCATGACCATATGCGTCCATGGGAACATCGAGCCTCAGCCAGGAATGCCACGCGCACGCATCATTGCACACACACACACACTAATCTTCTGCCCCGAGTAGTCACTAGGTAGTCACTGGAACATCACTTCAATGGCCATAGCCATGCAGCTTCACATGTTCTGGCTCACACTGTGCTGCAGCACATGGCGCCTCTTCTTTGTTCGCTTGGGTAAAGGGCCACTCGCTGGTCGTCCTGCGGCTACTCGCTTGGAGCCTCTAGCTAGTCCTGGACGTCGTCTTGAAATTGCTGTCGGCTGCACTTTAATATATCGTCCACGACGTAACTACAAACCTAAAGCAGCGTCCATCGCCATCATGGCACCAACACCGCACTTCTGCTCTTGGAGTCTTCGGAGGTGTTTAGTGCCACTGAGGAGGTGCCTTCTGTATGCTGCATTGCTTTTCTCCTCTGTATGAACTTGCCGTAACTGCTCAATCAGGGCTTCAAGGCTGTTGTCCGCATCCTATAACAATCGTCACTTTATTAGGTATAGCTTCAAACATTAGGTTTTCAAATACTGGAAGCACAGTATTTTCTCAATAGTCTCCAAGTACACACTTCGGTACTTTTTAAGAACACTGAAGATACTTTTTTTATCAAGATAGACCTCATAACTTAAAGAGCAATAACAGAATTACTTACAATTGCATGCCATAAAGGAGTACCAACACGATTTTCAGACACCGAAAAGAAACATTTTCATTTCTATGGTGTGTGCTATTAACACTCTCCGCACACCAGAGCCAGGCAACATGAATGAAATATTTAAATTTGAATTCAAAGTATTTAATGCCCAGCATCTCTAAGCCAATCACTCTGTAGTGGACATTATCACAGTACAACACAGTTACTAAGTTTGCAAAACCTGTGTCCTGCATGCAGCTTAAATAGCAGAAATCGCTGTCAGAGTCTTTGGATGACATCTTACTCATAATTTAGGTGAACATGTACTTATGACAGCAGAATGACAGCTGCTGCTACTAAGTTGCGACCGCAGTCTTTTTGACGACTTCTGTTGACAAGTCCATGCAAACCTGCCCTCACGATGCCACAATCAAAATCCCTGTTTTAAGGTTGCAGTATTAAAATAAATTCAATGCATTCCCAGTTACTTTGACACAATTTTGGGGGTTCTCAACACAAGCGTTTTTGTTAAAAAAACAGAAAATATTATGAATTCATGTCAGCACTTCTTTAAATAAATAACAATAAATAAATCATAAATGGGGCCAGTTGGCGCACAGTATTTGTACACTAAGTTCACTTCTCATAAAATGTAGCGAGAACTACCACACTTACGAATTCATCCAACAGTAAACCTTGTCAAGTCACTAGGTAATTTTAATTAAATTAGTTAAGTCAGATAGATATTTTGTAAATTCTCTGTTCCATTGTATACATTTTATATTTACCTCATGCTGAAAAATGCATTGCAGCAGTACACAAATTTTCAACATTAAACATGCAAAACGCCACTGCAGTTGGGCAAGCCACCATAAATGGCACTTCCTGATTGCCTTTAGTTAGCGATGTTTGTAGATTGGCTGTGCGCATATGAATATTTATTACAGCTGTTGGAGATCACTTGCGATAAAAAGTTTGCTTTCTGGCTGCGAGCCAGTAAAAAAATGCCCCATGACCCCCCCTTCTCCCAAAAAAAATAGGAAAAAGAAAACCGCCCCCATTGCTGCGTGCGCCGCATGCACAATGAAGGGTTTGCCTTAAAACCACTTTTGCCACAGTCAGTAAATTTTCTTGCTACACTTACTAATTGGACTGTATAAATATTGCTATAAAGAAAAAAATTACACCATCTCCCACTAAAGGGAATCGTGTAGATGCGAAGCAGCGGTCTCTAGGCTTACACTGGTGGCGACGTTGACGGTGGCACTCGCGGCGTCATTGTACGGGAGAGAAACCTGAGGAGGCGCAAAGCATGCAGTGATAAACGGGGTTTTTTTACTAGAACATGCCAATCGCTCTTAATAAGTAATGAGAGACATAAGACTTCAACTGGACAAAAGACCTGCAGTCCGCTTTTACCGTTAACACGCACACTGTAAACTTTTATTGTTCAACAACACACTGGAGAAATCTCCAACTGGCACTAACTTGGAGCACCAGTGGCTATATACATGGGGTGACCCTTGAATAGTTGTGCAGAACAAGCATGTGATTTTTTCAATGAAGAAACTCACTAGCAGGCACTGCCTGCATCGGTGTTGCAAAGCGGAAGAGAAGGAGCGTAGAAGGGGGGCGCATGCACAAAGGCAGCGAAAACACCACGGGGAGGGATGCATAGAGAAGAATGAGGTGGGCGGATGCATATGTCTAGTAAGGGTGGTCACGCGGCACGTCGGATTGAGCTCAACCCTGAGCTGCTTTGCATATAAAAATCCACAGCACATCATCATCATTATGTGTACAGCTTAATAAGCAGAAGCTAAAACAATGTGCACAAAATAGATTTTTCAGTCAGATCGTCAATTCCTGCAATTTGTACACCTGCACAAGGCAGTAGCTATTGTACATTTCTGTACAAATCAGTTTATGCAGTCCTTCTGTGCCATGAGTTCCAAACAGGGCTGAATTACTTTCCACTAAGCCAGTTGGGTGTAGCTTGCTATGTAGATTTCAGTGATGCATCAACCTTACACACACAATTCATTTACTTTATTGTGGAAGCTGGCACGTACCTCACTTTCTTGCTGCTCAAGGTGTGAAATTGACGCACATGACTCTGTGTCAAGAACAGGTTCAGAGTCTGGCATCTCTTCATCCTGGGGTGGAGTAGTAGCAGCCATTTCATCTTGAGGCACTGGGTTGTGTTGCTCACCTTGTGCATTGATGGTGTCCCTGGAGTTTGCAAAAAAAAAACTCTACGCTTGGACATGCATCTCCAAGGGCAAGCTTTCCTAATTCATGACGGTCTTGTGTGGCTAGCACTGGGCAATTGGGGAAAATTCCACCGAATACCTTGTGCACAAGTGCTTGGTGCTTACAAAAGGCACCTGTGCACCCAGCTGGACACGTGCATGTGCCTATTTCGTTATTTCTATATAATTGAGAAATGTCACTGAATGAGCGGAGTTTAGCTCTCTCGTACTGATCATCTCCACGTCGTCCACAACCATTGACATCGCATCGTTGGACATTATCCGCAAAACATGAAGTTTAATGACCAAAGACGACGTAAGGTATTTTTGAAGTTATAACATCATTTTTTGCATTACCTTTCACACTTTGCTGTTGGCTTGACGAAGTCTACAACCCATGATGTATTCGTCTTCAAGCCGTAGTCTTCTACCCAGCTGCAGGCGTGACGTTCATCGGTGATGTTTGCTCGAAGCACGTCGACGTCAGGCGATGAGCTCTCGTTGTCTTTGACGCATTCGATCGCGCTGTGCGCCGATGTCTCACATGCACTGCTTTCACTGGCCATAGCCATACAACACACTGCGATCGCGGCGATCACGTCTTGAAACGCGAGGTCACCAGAGCATTTCCGCGCCACTAAATTAAAAAAAAGGGGGGGGGGGCGAGTATTTCACCACAAAGGCGATCGCGTCGAGCGACAAGGCGAAGGCTCAGGACACCGGCGGCCACAAATATATTTAAAAGCCAAGCGTGTTCACTGTAAAAAAATCGTACAGTAGGGCACAACGGCAGATTACTTCTTGCTGAAGGGCCAAGGGCGCAAAAAGGCGCAGGCGTCGACACAAATGTTCACTGAACTAAAAAAAAATCACGCGCACGGAAAATTCACACTAGACCACAAATTAGTCCAACGCCACGCCAAACGCCTCTTCCTCAGTCAACGCGAGAGCAGTCCACGGTGCACAGGCGGAGACGAAAATTCCACGGGGGCGCAAGTGCATTGAACAAAACAGCGCAAGCCTTTTCTTCCCATCTTGTAATAAAAGGAACGGCCATTAGGGATTCCTTCAGGGCATACACCGAGAGCGAGAGTATTTCATCATGAGGGCGCAGCGGCCGTTGCTAGGCGCACGTCGCGGCGGCGTCCCTGCGAGAGTGTGACCAATAGCGCGCCGCTGCGGTTGCCATGCGTTGAGCCTACTGCAGATTACAAACGCGCTGCCCGGCTTGGTGTTCGCCACGGAGGAAGGAAAGGTAAGGAGAGGCCCTGACGTCACTCGTTGTGAAGCCGCGATCAAGCCGGAAGTCGGTCATATTGACTAGGCAAATTCTCCTCTCTTGTTTTACATCCGAATGTAAAGCAGAAGGCACGACTCTTTCTCAGGCTCGGAAAGCACGTGGGCTGTGCAGCGCGTGTGCCGTGACGATGCAAAACTAATGGAACGGGGGCTCATCACAGTGAGCCAGCGGGACACCTTCGGCGAAATCCCTTCGTCCGAGTAATAACAGGGAGTAATGGCTCACCGACAACGAAGCAACTACAAGAGAACGCGCGCTAGATGCACTGACAACGGCGAGTGTTTTCACGTCATTAATTCAGCAACTGTACAGACAACACGATCGGTCGTGCGCCTTCTACGGTTCCATTCCACCACGCGGCCGACGCAGCGTCCGGCCACTGTGTCCGTGTTCCGCGTGAAACTCACCGGCGTCAGCATTCTGCGACCATGGTGACTTTGAGCACAGTGCTATCGACACTTGAACGCGGTTGCTGTTACGTTGAGATTACATGCAATACTATGGAAGAGCATATGAAGCGGAAAGAGAAAAGGTGTTTTAATACGCACATGCAAGTTGTTACTGTACACACACAACATGACACTACGTATGTGTTGTGTTCTGGGTTTTCGGTTTCGGTTTCGTATTGACATGTGAGGATGCCAGGGGGCGCTGCTCTGGCATCTAGGATAAGGTTCCTAGATGAAACAAGTTTCCAAGGTAGCGACACCCCCCCTTTTCCTCCTCGCTTATTTGCCTTAAGTGCCCCCTAGAAGGTTAAAAACTTTTATCCAAAAGCGAATGTTTGGGTTCTGTTGCTACGGTGAATAGATGTAAATGAAACAAAATGGAACGAAATAAGACGTAGAATAAACAGTTACCTTTATGAACATAAACGGCACAACACAAGAGCAAGCGGGATGTGCGTTACTCAACCGGCGACGTTGTGCAGTTTTATACTTTACACCACTAGCCATGGCGTCTCGCGTAGTACATTTTAGTTCCACGGCCGTGGTATTTCGGCCAGTTTTAACTAGTCCACTTCTCCGATTGTGTTTTGTTCGTGCTGTGATACAGTGAACGTGCTTCTTGCTGGATCCTGTAAGTGGCCACAGGGCGTGACGTTGTGACGATTGATTACAACCGGCTTGTGCACACGCAAGAAAAAAAACTACGACCAGACTGGTACGAACACTCGTCCAGCAGCACTGCGATGACGTTTTTTTTAAATGTGCCCATTTGGACAATCGTGAAGCCAAGTGATTCTGATGCGGTGCTGGGAACTTCCTGAAAAGTGAGAGTTCTACTGGTGAGGTGTCTCGAAGCAGCGCGTTTCGACTCAAGCGGGAACTGGTCAAGAGTGAAATGTTTCTGAAGGTGCGTTGATTACAACCTACAGCTTCTCTGTATACGTGCATACCCACATGTATTTGTACCAACTGGCATGCACTAGACACGCATTAGACGCGCGCCAGGCGTTTCAATAAAACCGACAAGTGAACTCGCTTCGCAGATCCACGTCAACATACGTTGACGGATTTGCACGAAAGCATTCGCGTGAAATGGTTCATAGTTGCACTTCATGGTGCGCTTCATCTCGGAAAGCACGAGGTAAGTTGAAGAGAGCGAAACTATTTTTTGTTGTTTACGGCAACGCAGCATTGTTGAAAAACGCAGATGTTGCATTGAACGAGCATGACGAAACAATCTTGGTCGACTTAGCGCACACCGAAACTCTCCTCCTCTTCAGTTTATGTTCTGGCTACGATATTGTCTTTGGTCACGGCGAGAATCCGGCTGGAGCCATATGCGCATGCGTACTCGTTTTGAACCTTTTGCATAATAATAAATAACACCACCAGCCATTTGCAAGATCACATGCAAGTAGTGCACCAATTACAGACGCGGATGGCAGAGAAAAAGAGGAGTAATCGAGAGAGTGAGGAGGACGGCTCGAGAACAATGAGTGACGCTACCTTGTTTCATCTAGGGACCTTAATCTAGGATTTCAAGGCGACTGTAAAATAAAGACAGTGTGTGTTAGGTAACCAAGGAGTGTGGTGGTTGTGCTTTCCTTTCGGTGCTTCGCGCCAACCCGCGTGTTCGGGCTGGTCGGTGTCCCAGCCGGCCGCGTACGTCTCCGTCGGCCGTCTTCTTCTTCTTCTTCTGCTTCGTCGGGACCAGCCAGCCCCCAACACAGCAATGGCGACGAGGACCTGTAAAAACCCATTTCGTTTTCCGTGTTCATCTGTTTCGTGCTTCTAACGGACCTACTCTGATAACCCTAGACGCTCTTTGTTCCCAGCAAGGTGGCTCCTGCGTGCTGCTTCGCTTGATTCCTTCTTCATTCAGCTACGCCGCCTCTGCCTTCGTCTTCAAACAGTGTACTGGCGTCATTTTCTTCTCGACTGCACCTCTCCATTCTTCTTACTTGAAATGGCGTCTCCTATTCCACCTCCCCTCAAGCAAGTCTTGACTGAATGTTTAGCTTCATACAGGTTCACACCACAAGGCACCACTGGAGTGTCTCCTGCTCAACTTCTCCACGGTAGGCAACCGCTAGTTGCTCTCGACATAGTCTCTTTGCCTCGTAACATAGCAGTGTCTTCTCGTAATCAAATCCGTACCAGGGTTTTTTCTCATCAACAAGCAATGAAAAGGTATGTCGACACCCGTCGAGGTGCAAAGCAGTCCAAAGTTCGCACTGGCGATCAAGTCAAGGTTCGTGTGCCAGGCAAGCGCCCCAAGTATCGGGGTCCTTACAAATTCTTGGGCCAGGTTCGCCCCATTTCGTTTCGCTTAAGTGATGGTAACATCTGGAATACTTCGCGCCTTGTTATTTTTCATATAGATTCGCCTTCAACACCTAAAAGTCTTACCCATCACGTTCCGTCCGCGCCTTTCAACTATCCATGAGATTATTACATGTGGCCTCCATGTAAAGGCATTTCCTCAAGGGGGGAGGAGTTACCAGTCGGTGTCGCTGGTTCAAGTACACCAAGTCATACGGTTCACTTCGAACCTTCAAATTCGGCTGAGACCGTTGAACCGGACTCCAGTCCGCAAAATTCTTCCGAAACTCATGCTGCGAGCTCTGATGAGACCGCACATTTTGACGCTCGTTCTGAGCCTTCACAATCTTCCACTGCTCTTGATGTGTCACATCAGAGCACAAGTGACCAAGGTGCAGACACACCTCATTTTACACCCAAAAGGGCCCACCCTAAGCGGAAGCGGCAGAAGCCGCGTCTGTTCGAAGATTAAGTGATGTAGAACTCTTGTTCTGAACAGTTGTGTACATTTTTCTTGTTTGGCAGTGCATTTTCAGGACTTGTAGTGTGTGTGAGTTCGGTGTGCCGTGCTCTGAATTTTCATGTGTTCTAATGTACATACCTTGTAAAATATGTTGGTATCGAGCATGTATAAGTATAAACAGTGTATAGGTGTGCTTTTTTTGAGGAGGGGATGATTGTTGTGTTCTGGGTTTTCGGTTTCGTATTGACATGTGAGGATGTCAGGGGGCGCCGCCCTGGCATCTAGGATTTCAAGGCGACTGTAAAATAAAGACAGTGTGTGTTAGGTAACCGTGGAGTGCGGTTGTTGTGCTTTTCTTTCGGCGCTTCGCGCCAACACGCGTGTTCGGGCTGGTCGGTGTCCCCGCCGGCCGCGTACGTCTCCGTCGGCCGTCTTCTTCTTCTGCTTCGTCGGGACCAGCCAGCCCCCAACACAGCAGTATGTGCACATGGTCCTCGTTGCATCTTACTGGGCTCAACACCGTCGTCCGTTGTCACAAGCAGGAGCACTGCCCAACCGTCACTAACCTGAAAGGCGTTCGTCGTCGTTCCGCTTCGTCATCGTGCAAAACGCGATTTCGCTGAACACTAATTGCTTCATCCGCGTCATCTGCCGCATGACATATGGATATGCACTCGTTATACGCACCGTTGAAACCCCGTGATGGACAAAGGGATTTGTAAATGTTGCTAAGAGTAAAGTAACTGCCAGGAGAACACTTCGTAACCAATAACGCGGCGCAGAGCACAGATATTGTCCGCCACGGCTCAGCACGAGACCTGGGGAAGCATACATTCCGCCGCCAGCCGCGGCCGCTCACTGCTTGACCAGCTCCACTGCGCAACACGTAACCATAACAACGCCGCCATTGTGCCTAGTGAATATGGCCGCCTTGATGTCATTTCCGCCACATTTTTCACGCCGAGCGCCGGCTGGGCATGCCCTTTCCTTACCTTTCCTTCCTCTGTGGTGTTCGCTGATGATCTAGTATTACTGGCTGAGCGCAGCAGTGACTTTCAGAGGTTGGTAACACTGGCGGCCGACCACCTGAAGAGTCTAGGCATTCACTTAAATGCCAAAAAATCGGCCATATTGCAGTTTTCAGGCGTGGAGACCATTGATGTGCAGCTTCCCGACGGAGGAAGCATTCCGGTATCAAACCAGTACCGGTATCTCGGTGTAAACCTTTGCACCTCCGCAGATATCTATGAAAAGCAAGAGGAGCACGTTCGTCAGGCTTCTGTGAGGGCCGCCAACGTGCTGCGACGGCGGAGTCTGTGGGGGTGCAGCCGGTTTGTACTGGTGCGCGAACTGTGGAAGGCAGTACATGTGCCAGTGCTGACATTCGCCAACGCCGTCATCTGCCTGTCTGCAGCAACACGCCAGTAATTGGAAAGAGGTCAGCGTTAGGTCGGCGACTGGCGCTGGCGTGTCATGGACGTGTAGCTGTCGAAGCTGTACAAGGCGACCTAGGATGGTCAAGTTACGAGGCACGCGAGGCAAGAAGCAAGGCGGCCTACGAAGGACGTCTTCGCCTCATGAACGACCAGCGGTGGGCCCGTCGTGTATTTAGATACACAGCTATCAAGGGCATGAACACACCATGGCGCAGGCGTCTCTACAATCTGTGCCGCAAGTACTCCCTTTTTACTGACCCTGTCCAGGAGGACAGTGACAGGAAATGGGCAGTAGGAGTACGGAATAGAGTGCAGGAAGCTGAGACGTCGATGTGGCAGGCGGCTATGGAGAAGAAACCCAGCCTGGCCCTATACAAAGCTCACAAGACCACCATCTCCGCCTAACGATTATACGAAAATAATTTCGGCAGTGCGCTTATGTTTGAGGCCCATGCTGGGGCGCTCTGTACTCAGGTGTATCGCCGTCACTTCGACCCGTCGTTGGCCGACGGCGCTGTGCAGTGCAGGACATGCGGGAAAGACGAGGAGAACATTGAACACCTGGTGTTTCACTGCGAACGCCTGTGTCCCTGTCAGACAGATGGCGCCACACTTCCGGAGGCACTCGGCTTTGTGAAAGACTGCGACGCACCGGGAGGTGACAGCCGCGATACCAACGTGCACCCCCTGGCAGCGACAGCAATAACCAAAGCAAGGCTTCTACAGTGGTGGTCAAGGAGACAGTGAACAATTGTGATGTTCATGGACCTGGCGGGATTTTTCTTTCCTTTTTTTCGTTTTTTTTATTTGTTTCTTGTTCTGGTCACGACACTAAAAGGTGCCCCCCCCCCGGTATAAAGGGGAAGACCACTGAGATCATCATCATCGATGCAGCCGCCAAAGTGCTTTCCTGCGTGGTGCATGCGTTGACTCGTTTTAGTGCCATTTTAAGGTTAGCGTTCATCATGATATTTGTTCAAGACTCGAGAGAGTTAGGGTACGACAAGTACAGCAACATTCACATAATGGTGTGCAGCTGCGTTCCATTCTGCAAGTCGAGCAGCCGGTAGTCAACTGGGATATCGTTTCACGAATTTCCCATCACTTAGATGGGAAATTCGTGAATTTAGCACGAATGCTAAAAGCTCGTGGAATGGAACAGGTATAATTCAAAGTGATTTAGCCTGTTATAACGCATGGTATATACTGATACTCGCGTTTCTAGAAAACATTATTGCCTTTACAGAATTAGAGCGTGACAAAAGCTGTTGTCACTTATTGTGCTGCAGGTATTTTGCTGCTCCGGGGATTAAAGGTTGGTGACATCGCTGGTGAGACACACGCGGAAATGCTACTGGTGCTCGAACGGTGATGCAACGAACTGCTGCAGGTGCGAGAAATCACTGTAACAACATTGCGGTAATCCAACGGTTTTATCGCGCGCTTCTATCGATCGTTAGACATTCGCCAGACGATAGCACAACTACTCCCTTCTATTGTTATTAGTGATCAGTATCTTTGAAGGATGATATACAGGGCATGAAAACTTACACGGGTCATCGCATGCGTTTTTAGTACCGTATGCGTCTTTGTTGCGTCAAAAATTTAAAACACACTGATTTCAGGTTGCAGCTCGTTACCATATCGCTGTTTTGCCCACGGACGAAATATTTCAGCACCTTCTATACAGCGGTTAGGTGAGGCGTACTGCGCAAAACAAACTGGTGGTGTGTCGCATATTGCTCGCGTTCGCCTGCGCTTAGACCAGGACACAAAGCGCTCACGCAGATTGAGTTTCTGTAATGAACATCCTGGAGCCAACCACTATGGTGCTTCTCACAGCTAGAATGTTGCTTCGATTTGTTAAATCTGTGCGTTGCTCGATCGGCGCGTTATAAATAAGATAAAAATTGCAGAAACGCGCACGCACGAGTGCACCACTACGGCAGCACGTCGTCTGCAATAGATGGATGGATGGATGTAAGTGGCTGTACCCTTTATATTGGGCGGCGGCTAACGCCACCTAGCCGTGATGCTTAGTGAACTGACCACTAGATTTATCTTTTTTTTCCTTTAAATAGTAAAGTTGGATGGGTACGTTGCAGTGAAGAGTTTAATTTTCACTCGTGCCTTGACTGTAGCCACCGATTAGATAACCTCTTGCTAGTTAAGTATACCCGCTTAAAGTCTAATTTGCCCTCCCTGTCCCTAAACCCCAGTGCTTTGAAAAACTCTGCGCCATCATCTCCCCTGCGTCTTCTCAGGACAAAAATAAAGTTTCAATCAATCAATCAATCATCCTGAACTATAGGGTGAAGCCCTTTACAAAACATCATCAAGTGTTCCGCAGTTTCTTCTTCCTCTCCACACGCACTGCATATCGTGTCTACCCCTTCGTATTTGGCCCGATATGTCTTGGTTCGCAATACTCCCGTCCTGGCCTCAAACAGTAGAGAACTACCCCGAGTATTATCATAGATCCTTTCTTTGGCAATTTCCTGCTTAAAAGTTCGATAGATCTCTAGTGCGGACTTCTTAATTATGTCAATTCTTCACATGTCAGTCTCCGTTTCCTTCATTTTCTTCTTAACCGATAGTTTTTTTTATTAGGCCCCTGCTGTTTTCTAAGTATTTACCAGTCAATATCCTGGTTCACTTTATCCATTCTGTATCGACATTCTTCATGTACAAGTAGCTGAAAACCTTCCTAGCCTAACGCTCCTCCCCCATTTCTCTCAACCGCTTCTCAAGTTTTATCTTGCTGCTAGCTTCCCTGCCCTGAAATCATGTACATCCCATATCACCTTGTACTCCCTGATTTGGTGTACTCCCGTAAGCTCCTAAAGCAAGCCTACCTATTCCACGTTGCTTAATTTCTAATCTTGCTTGAACTTCTGATCTCATGCACAAGACCGCATTGCCGAACGTCAGCCCAGGAACCATGACCGCTTTCCATATACCTCTCACATCATACCTGTCGTGGACGCAGCCAAAGGAGATGGCGCTATGCGTACCGCACCACGTGACGTGCGGGACGATTCGGCGCAGCAGATCGCTGGCGCGAGTGTGTGCGACCGTGTCTGTCAAGCTAACATGTAGCCGCGCTAGCACGCATGGTTTAATCCAATCCTTTGACCATTAAACAGTTGCCGTTATCCGTCGGCTCGTTCGTGTTCTCAGTTCCCGAACACGACATGGTGGCAGCGGTGGGATGCGTGGAAGACACGACAACGCTGTGAAGAGGGCACCGGACAAGTAGGCCTAACAAACGCCGGCATCGAACACGGAACTTTGCAGCACCCATGGCAACGCCCACAGCTCAGCCTGCAACCCCGCTCAACCCTTTCGTCGTCGAACAGCCGGAAAAGGTCGAGTTTCGGCGATCCGAGGAGTGGAAGCGGTGGTTTACACGATGGGAAAGGTACCGCGTCATCTCAGGTTTGAAGAAACAAGACGACGAAACCCAGGTGAACACACTCATTTACGCGATGGGCCGTGAAGCAGAAGTTGTCCTGGCGTCGCTCAAACTTTCTGGTGCTGAGAAACTCAACTACGACGCGGTAACACGAGCGTTCGCGAAACATTTCGTGCCGCGGACGAACGTGATATACGAGCGGGCGAAGTTCAACAGCCGGAAGCAAGAAGCGCATGAGTCAGTCGACGCGTTCGTAACCGAACTCTACCGACTGGCCGAAACCTGCGAGTACGGAGATCTCAAAGAAGAATTGATCCGCGACAGGCTCGAGGTCGGCCTTGCAGACACGCAGCTAAGCGAGAAGCTGCAACTTAACGCCGAGCTGACTCTTGAAGCCGCCGTCACCGCTGCACGCAACTCTGAAACGATCAAGCTGCAGCAAAAAGATCTACGGCTGCAGCAACAGGTGCCTGCGGCTGTTGACGCCATGCGTGGATGTTCAAAGAGCAAAGGAAAGCCAAATCGGCGCTCTCAAAAAACACAGTGCGACCAAACTGTGCCGACGTGCAAGTGGTGTGGCTCAACAACGCACCCACCATCACGCACTATGTGCCCGGCAAACGGTAAAATATGCAGTGCCTGCGGCAAAAAGGGACACTTTGCCGCCTTGTGCTTATCTGTCTCTGCGAGGAAGAAAAAGAGCACCCACCAAGCTGTTTTGGAGGAGGTTTACTTGGGTCAATGGACCGATCAACGGGACTCTGGACCGTGGAGGACTGACGTTACAGTAAATGGCTTGCCAATGAAGTTCAAAGTAGACACCGGTGCAGATGTTACCGCTATACCTACAAGTCTCTACAACGAACAAGTCATGGGCAACCTGAAGCAGGCGAAGAAACAGCTGCTGGGACCTGGCCGGACCAAAATCGCAACAATAGGTCTGTTTAGCGCAACCTTGTGCTGGAATGGCCGAGAGTGTCAAGAAGAAATTTACGTGATCGACAAGTTACACGATGCACTTCTCGGACGTCCAGCAATCAAATCATTGGATATCCTTCCAAGCCTCCTCGAAGTCACAGCGTCAACAAGCAAGGTCAGTGACCCGGCTAACATTCTCTGCCACTACCCCAACTTGACTACAGGCCTGGGCCTTCTCAAGACAGAATACAAGATAATATTCCTCCCCGATGCCAAGCCGAGTGCTATTGCGTATCCACGGCGAGTACCCCTACCCATGCTGCCTAGTGTCAAACGTGAGTTGGAGAGAATGGAGAACCTCGGCGTCATCATAAAGGTTGATGAGGCCACAGAGTGGTGCCCACCTATGGTAGTCGCGAAAAAGAGAGGAGGCGAGCTTCGAATCTGTGTTGACTTCGGAGGGTTAAACAAGAACATTCTGCGGGAACGAGTCGTAATGCCCACTGTCGACGAATGTTTGGCCAGACTTGCCGGAGCTACATGGTTCAGCAAGCTTGATGCAAGAGCTGGTTATTGGCAAGCTCCGCTAGCACCCGAGTCCCAGAAGTACACTACATTTCTGACGCCATTCGGCAGGTTTCAATTCCTGCGATTGTCCTTTGGAATTTCGACAGCACCAGAGTTTTTCCAGAGAGAAATGCTAAGAGTTCTAGAAGGCATCGAAGGCCAAGCATGTCTACAAGACGACATTATAGTGTTCGGCCCTTCAAGGGAAGAACATGACGCACGACTGCACAAAGTACTGCAGCGCCTGCAAGAAGCTGGCATCACCTTGAACGCAGAAAAATGCGTACAACATCAGCAGTCTGTGAGATTCCTGGGATACATTGTGTCGGCGAATGGTATCAGTGCCGACCCTGAAAAGGTCAACGCACTGTGTCACCTAGCAGAGCCTCCAGATGTAACAGAGGTGAGGTCCTTCTTGGGAATGGCCAACCACTTGGCCAAGTTTCTCCCGGGGCTTTCGCAGCTCACAAAACCGTTGCGTGACTTGCTTCACAACGACGCCGAATGGTGCTGGGACAAGCCACAGCAAGAAAGATTCAACGCTGTCAAGAAAGCATTGACAAGGACTCCAGTGCTTACTCACAATGACCCTTGTACTCATCACACTGTGTCGGCGGATGCATCGTCGTACGGTCTTGGAGCAGTCCTCCTTCAAGAGACAGCGGGTCGGAGGCTTCCAGTTGCCTATGCCTCAAGATTCCTCACTAACATGGAGACGCGATATGCACAAATTCCCATTCAGCAAGAGATCCCATTCAACCGTAGACAGCCGTCCGCATTCTGCCTGGTGCTCCAATAACAGGGACCGTCATTGGGCCAGCTCACACGCCTCGTTCATATGTGGTGAGCACACCTTGAGATCTCACAAGACGCACCAGCAAACATCTCCAGCCGCTACAACCTGTGGCGACAACAAGAAGTGGACGAATCCTGAGAGCTCCGAGTCGGCTTGACCTGTGACGAGCAGGAGGGCCACTTCAAAGAAGAGGAGGTGTCGTGGACGCAGCCACAAGGAGATGGCGCTATCCGTACCACATCACGTGACGTGCGGGACGATTCGGCGCAGCAGATCGCTGGCGCTAGTGTGTGCGACCGTGTCTATTGAGCTAACATGTAGCCGCGCTAGCACGCATGGTTTAATCCAATCCTTTGACCATTAAACAGTTGTCGTTATCCGTCGGCTCGTTCGTGTTCTCAGTTCCCGACCACGACAACACCTATTGTAATTCCACAGTGCCCTATTTTTTATCGCTGCTGCATTCCTGTTACCTTTAGTCGTCTCGTATATTTCGTGTTCCCTTAGGTACTCGGTCCCATTGCTTATCCATACGCCCAAATATTTGTATTTATCTGTTATCTCTAGCGTGAACTCCTGTATTCTAAGCTCACTACCTTCGTTATCATTAAAAATCATGCCTGCTGATTTTTCCTTACTGAATCTAAAATGTAACCTATCTCCCTCATTACCGCAGATGTCCATCAATCTCTGCAAATTTTCCTTGTTGTCGGCCATTAGCACTATATCATCTGCGTACATTAATGTCGGTAGCGCCTGATCAATGAGTTTTCCTTGTTTGACTAAAAAAAGGTTGAAGCCAAGTCCGCTTACCTCTAATATGGCCTCTAATCTTTGTAGGTACATCTTGAATAACAAGGGTGACAGTGGACACCCCTGCCTAAGTCCCCGTTTCACCTCTGTAGGCTTGGATACCTGTTTTTCCCACTTTATAACTACCTTGTTACTTTTATAGATTTCCTTTAAAAGATTAGTGACTCGATCTTCCACACCCTGTGTGTCTAGTATTCCCCACAAGTCCTCTTGAACCACGCTATCGTACGCTCCCTTGATATCCAAAAATGCCAGCCACAGGGGCCTGAGTTCTTTTTCTGCTATTTTGATGCACTGCGTCAGTGAGAACAGATTGTATTCCAACCTCCTGTGTTTCCGAAACCCATTCTGCAGTTCCCCCAGCTCCCCTAATCCTCTATTCATGCCTGCGGTCTTTCCTTTATAATCTGTATCGCCAGCCTGTACACCACTGATGTCACTGTTATGGGACGGTAGTTGTTTATGTCATCTTTGTCCCCCTTTCCTTTATAAGTCATGCTGATCCTGCCAAGTTTCCATCCATCAGGAACTTCACCATCGATTATAGTTCTGCTCACTGCCTCTCTCAAAGTCTGTTTAGACTTCGGACCCAATGTTTTTATCAGCATAATTGGAATGCCATCTGGGCCTGTTGATGTACTACTTGGAACCCTCTTCTCAGCCCTTTCCCACTCTCGTTGTGAAAATGTAGCCATTGTGCCACTTGATCCATCCCTATCTATTGTGGTGCATAAGGCACTTTGTTGAAATTTTTCTGTCACCCTTGTTCTTATATATTCAATAGCTTCGTCCCCTTCTAGCCTAGCACCTTGAGCTGTAGTTATAAACCTCTGCTCTAGATTTGTTTCATTTCTTAGGGAGTTTAGATGGTTCCGAAATTTCGCAGCTGCCTTTCTGTCCTTTTTATGTACTTCTGCCAGCCACTGAGCACCCTTTCTTCTAATCTTTTCATTAATCAGGAGGGATGCTTCCTTTCTAAAGCTTAGAAAGATTTCCCATTTTCTTTCAACGTCATCTGTCGGTTCATCCCGCTGCTTAGCATGTCTGTGTTCCCTAGAGGTGTTCTGACGTTTTGCTATGGCTCTCTTAACTTCCTCATCCCACCAACTCTTGAGCTTGTGTCTTATTTTCCGGGGTGACTTGTCACGTGCCTCAACAAGCTCTAGAACAGTCTAATTAGATTTGTATATGTTCACACATTTTTATTATCCTCAGTGATTACTTTCTCAATTTGTTTAGTAGCAATTTCTATTTGCCTTTCTGAATGGAAATTTTCCTGCAGTTGCTCATCTTGCCTCCTTCCATCTTTCGCTGCTCTTCCAAAACTTAGCTTGATACGTTTGTGATCACTACACAGACTTCTGGAGCCACCTTCATCTATGTGCATTCCCCTGAGCTTATCATACATCCTATGTGACATCAGTGCGTAATCTATCGTTGACTGCAGCCTTCCTACCTCCCATGTTATTTGCCCTTCACACTTCTTGGTACTGTTGCAAATGATCAAATCATGCCTTTCACACATATTCATGATCATTTTGCCTGTTGGGCCAGTATACCCATCTATATCTTCTATGTGTGCATTCATATCTCCTAGTATAATTATCTCTCACTCTTCTCCTAACTCCTGAATGTCATTTGATTTACACTCTACCATTGCCTGGTTTTCCTCTCTGGCCTTTGCTCCCGTCCACAAGTACACGAAACCAAGGAGTGTCATTTGCCCTGCCACTTTCCCTTTCAGCCATAAATATTCCTTGCATCCATGCTTGACTCTTTGCCAACCCATGCTCTTATGTATAAATGCACCAATTCCACCCCCCTTTTTGCTGCCTTCCGTTCTATTGCAACATTCCCATACGTAGTCTGGATTGCAGGGTGGTTGCTCCAGGTCCCAAAGATGTGTCTCCACAACCCCATATACCATCAGCTCCTCCTGCCTCAACTGTTCGTCTATCTCTTCCCACTTTAACCTATTCCTGCCACCCTGCATGTTAATATAGCCTATGTCTGACTTAGCTCGACCCTTGTGCTTACGTGCAGTAAGGGTAAGTCGTAGCGGCACATCGCGGTATCTCCGGTCCTTACGCGCCATTTTTGGGCTCACACGCCTTCATAGGGGTGGCGGCGATGAGTAGGTCGTGTGGTTCAGGACCCTCTCTCGCCATGCATCGCGTGAAGCGGCGCACGTAGACAACAAACCGTAGGGAGCCTACATGAACGGCCGTTTTTATGGTGATGTCAGCCTTTGACCCACTACATGCCGCCAACGCACCGCCGCCCGCCAAAACACATTGTTGCCAGACAGCAACGCCGCGCTGTCTCTTGGTGCCCGCACTGCGTCTACGCCCGGTTGCGTTTAGTTCTCAATAATACGGCGTCGAACGTTGCGGTAGCGTGTTAAACGCTGCCGGTGAAGCCTTAGAATGCCTGGATGCTGCGTACCGCTCTGCACTAGCCACAACAGAAAGGGGTGCGAATGTTCCGTTTCCCAGCGAGCCCTGGCCGACGACAACTATGGCTGGCTCAAGTGAAGCGAGACGGCTGGGAGCTCACCAGTGCGTCTCGTATTTGCTCTGTGAGTACTGCGTATTTCGTTCACTGTTTTTTCCTGCGGCACACGTATATGTGTTTCGCGGTGTTCGCGAATGAGTAGATAACCGAAGTTGTCGTTGCTGCGTCCACGCATTGCGAGTAGGAAGCCCACAAACGGGACGCGTCCGCGCGTTCGTACGGAGACGCGCTCGCGAGTCTGAGCTGTTGCCACGCTTGCGTTCGTGTCAGCGTAACCTCAGTATTATGTCGCAAGTGTTTGTGTGTGGGCTGCGAATTTCTTCGTGCGCTCACTTTGAGAACTGGGTCGCTTACACGACCCTGAGAACCGCCGCTGTCAAAAGCACAGGTGTTGTGTGTTGTTACAAGGGCTGGGCACCGACGCCGTACGTAGGTATACATGCTCGGTCGCCTCCCTACAATAATGCTGAATAGTCCAGCTGAATTAAATTCTAGCTGTTTGTCGCAAATGCATCTGCAGTCAGATGTCAGATGAGTGGTCGACACGATGTTGACGTGCCGATAGAGCGTTGTAAGTGAGCGTCCGCAGAAACGATACGGACATGGGCCATAATTCTATATGGCCGGTAGCCTGCGTCCGCTGAGCCTAACTAAAACAGTTTGATAACGCGCAGCGTGGCTTGGTGAAGCATGAAATGATCTGTAAAAATACCCCTCTACCTGCGTCTGTCTCAGGACGCGTAAACTGACGCTTCTTTTGTGACATGCTGCCGTACTTCGCGTAGCTGGAGGGATTGGCCGCTGGCTCCAAAATGGCGGCGCACAGAAAACTATGCTGAATTTGGTGGGAGCTGGCAACAGCGTGCCCCGTTGCCCACTGGTTTTGGCTGAGTTTCTTGAAGGCACTTATTAAGATTTCTCCACCCTAAAAACGGCCGTTCATGTAGGCTCCCTAACAAACCGATTCTCAAGGCGGCGCTGCCTTGGGAGGTTATCTGATTGGTGGCTAAAGTCAAGACACGAGTGAAAATTAAACCCTTCACTGCAAAGTACGAATTCTCAAACACACTATTTAAAGGGAAAAAAGATAAATCTAATGGTTAGTTCATTAAGTATTACGGCTAGGTGGCGTTAGCCGCCACCCAATCTAAAGGGTACAGCCACAGAACACCTACCTGGTACAGCCACACTCATCCAGCCATTCATCCATCCATCCTGCCATGATGATCATCTCCGCGCCGCTCTGGCTTCTCGGGTGCTGTTCAGTGACCTGTTGCTTGCGTTCGCGCCCGCTGAACGGAAGTTTTTCTGGCAAAGTTTTTGCTGGCCACACGACAGTGAGGCAATGTCGAGTCATCGGCGGCAACGACACTGCTTTGCACCTACACGCGAAAAAAAAAGTGAACAGTCGATGCTTTTCGTTGCACCCAAAGACGAGTCACGGAAGAAGGTTTGGGAACAGAATTTACATTGAAAGAATGGGACCTTGAATTAAAGCTGCTCTGTATGTGAGCTACAATTCGAGTCTTCGTGTGTTCTCGGAGACTACGTGCACGTTATAAACGGCGAAGAAGTTCGCGTACCACGTAGGAGACGAGAGCTAACGCCGGACGCTGTGCCGATGTTACTGCCTAACGCTCCAAGCTATTTATCGAAGAAAGCGCCGCATCCAAGACCTCCGCGAAAGCGGAAGAACTCGGCGGTCGAATTTCCCATCTCCAAGAAAACTGCAGCACGCTGTGTTGACGGTGAGGCCACTGATTCAGGTTCATTGATGTACCTTCCTGCTGACTACAAACCCGAGGTGGCGAACACTACAGGGACTGCAGCTTCGCCGGAACGCTTACTCAAGCTTTGTTTACCTTAAATTTATATGAGTTCGATTGCACCGCATCTCGTGTCAAAGAGAGCGGTAATTTACGTGCTGTCACGACTTCATTTTTTCTTAAATGGTATCAACCAGTCTCGCGAGGCAAAACGAAAGAAAAAAAGCTGCCCACCAAAATCATTCTTAAAGGTGCCATCTTCATGAAGTGATCGTGAGGTGATAATTCCACGGAATGGCGTCGAATTTGATCGCTGTTACTGCTCAGTGCAGTATGCGCGCTCTTCAACAAGGGTTTCTTGTTACAGTCTGACAGTGGTGCCAAGTGATGTTTTCTTTTGACTGTACAGTGTAATACGTACCCCGGCCACGGCAGCAGTATTTCGGCGGGCGCGTGATCGTTTAAAGACTCAAGACTGTCAAAATTATTCCCAAGTCTTCAGCTACGGCGTGCCTCTCAATCAAATGGCAGTTTTGTCACCTAGGAACATAATTAAAATTGCATGATGCAACTATCGACAAGAACGGTGCCGCGCGCGTAACGAAGAAAGTTGAAGCTGCCGCAGTGTGCATACTACGACCCGATACAGCTGTCATATAACAACTTTCGGGTTTATACATGCTGCTTTAATACCTCAATCTGCCTACTTTTTTTATTTGTTCACCAACTGTGCTTTAAAACTCCAGGCAGTTTCCCTAGGGATGACTGTTAGCTTCACCGTCGTTTGTTAATACCTGCATTCAAACCATGTGTTGCAGCTTTGACATTTCATTTTGTTTTAAATGCAGTAAAAACAAATCCATTAGAAAGCTTTTCCAGGAAGTGTAAGCAATTACGTATGCAAGGACGTATCACGGAATTGAATACCGGCTGCGGCGGCTGCATTTTCGGCGGAGGCGCAAATACTGAGGTGCGTGTACCTAGATTGAGGTGCACATTAAAACACCCTAGTGGTCAAATTTCCGGAGCACTCCTCTACGGCGTTTCTCATAATCGTATGGCAGTTTTGGGACGTTAAACCCCTGCTATTACTAATATTGCTACATGCATGTATATTGATAATCTAGGGGGCGACGCGCGTGTGTGCCTGTCGAGGAAGACGAAAGGTTGTTTCCGCTCGATCGCTGGTGAACCGGTCACGCCATTAAGAAGAAGAAGCCATCGGTGGTGGTCGGTTCACCCGAGCAAAGTCTGCTACGTGGCTCATTGGAGATCGGCTCAACGTCGAGCGGCTGGATCCTTTTAGCTAAGATTTGGTTCGCTTTTCATTCCTCGTATTCCTTGTTTGTTTCTCTCAACTGAAACGTTGTTGCAGCCCTTTGGAGGTCACGCAAGTCAGAATATTCTGATGTCTTTCTCGTCGCCTGGCCAAGGGCACTCCCCTTGGCTGGTTTCACTACCGGTCAAGGATTGGCCGCTTGATACCTTGCTACGCAGTGGAGATAGCTACGTCCCTGTGGCTCTAGTTCCTACAAATGGGGGTTCCATTCCGATCAAGAATCCGAAGGTGATACAAGTGGAGCTTCGGAAAGCCTCGTCGCTTTTCCAGATTACTGAGGTCCGCCAGTTCGGCTGAGGGGGTATCCTGTGCTGCTCTGCAGATCAGGATTGCATCCGAGAGCTTCTGAATTGCTCTGAATTTGCTGCACAGCCGGTGAGCTTGTTTATTCCAGCTCATCTTGCATGTACGAAGGGCATAGTCCGTGGGGTGGATACGAGTCTGGAACCTCAAGAAATTCTGGACTTATTTGCTGTAGCTGGGGCAGTTTCAGTCTATCGATGCACCTAAACGACTGATAAAACAAAATCGCCTACTGAATCAGTTATAGTAACTTTTGCCGGAAGAGTCAGACCAACAGAAATTAAGGCATGGCCACTAAGCTACAAAGTAGAGCAACTTTCCCCGAAACCTTTGCAGTGTTCAAAATGTTGGCGATTTGGCCACAGTATGAAAGGGTGCAGATCACAGGTTAGATGTCTGTGCGGAGAGAGTCATGACAGCCGCGATTGCAAATCTGATGACCAGAAGTGCTGCTTGTGTAATGGAGCGCACCCTGCAGACTCTGATGAATGTGGTGCAAAAGAAAGAGAAATGGGTGTTCTAGAAGTCATAGAACGCAGGCGTTGCTCTAGGAGGGAGACGGTAGCAGAAATGCATGAAAGATCGAAAAGTTACACAGGCATAACATCGCGGCACACAGCGAAAATGGATGCATCGCTCGCAAGGTCGATAACTGAAGCTATCAAAAAGTCTACTGAAAAGGCAATGCAGCGTCTGGCAGCTACTCTTTTTGAAACCTTGGCTGATATGTTAACACAACAGCTGACACAAATCATTGGTACAGTTTCTGTGCAAAATCGGGACTCGCAGGCTCTGTTGATTTCAAGGGGTACAGATGAGAAAAATCTGACAGTTAATTATAGATCTATCTCTCCGACAGCAGGACCTTCCAAAAATAGAGTTCAGGCTGAGTCAGAAACTGTGACAGATGATTCAGGAGACTTTACATATATGGACACAGAATCTCAAAAAAACTTTGAAACGTAACAGATCTCCCCCTTCTAAAAAGTCTTTTCAGAACCCGAAATCCAAGAAATACTTGTCAAAGAAAGACTTCTTTGAGAACCTTTCAAAAAATGATTTCTTGAAAAAAGATATTCTGGATCAGGCAGTTTCTTTTGCGGGTATAGCATCAAAATAGGTTCCCTAAAATTCTGCAGTGGAATCGCCGGTCTCTTTGGTGGGCAACTACAGATTTACAATATATTTCTTCGCAATTTTTTCCCGACCTAATTGCCATTCAGGAAACCTGGCTTTTAACGGTAAAAAATTTCACATGAAAAATTATCGATTAATCCGGCTGGATCAGCCGAGTAGAGTCGGCGGTCTGGCTTTCTTAATATCTACGAAATTTAGTCACAGAGCCAAGATATTGTATCAGTGTATGGATACGAATTACGAAATTCTGGTGTTAGACATAACACTACCAGACTGCTCGCCTTTCTCTTTTGCAAATGTATACTTTCCTGCAGGAGTTCAAGACACTAGATGTCTCGATATTATGGTAGCTTCATGCAGAAAAGAAATAGTACTGTGTGGTGATTTCAATTCACACCATGTGTCTTGGGGCTTCAAATCTGATGTATGCGGAAGCCGTTTGTGGGAAAGGACGCTTGATAATAACTTTTCCTGCTTGAACTCACACGTTGCTACATATCCAAGAGGCAACTCTAAATCAACTATTGATTTAACATTTTCCAGCTCCACTTTAAGCATATCCTCGTGGAATATATTACGTTGTGCTACAAACAGCGACCAGCTTCCCATTACTTTTGAAATAAGTTCCTGAGGTTTAGTTTGGCAGGGAAAGTTGGCTCATTCTTAAATTATGCTAAATTACAAAAAGACTTAAAATCTACGTTAATTTCTCGCGAGGAAATGCCGGAAGACCTCAGGGCTATGAGTCTATGTGCGGTGTTGAAACGATCATTAAGAAATTCAACGTTTACTGTAAACTCGAACGCAGCGGGATCTTTTAGCCCGTGGTGGAATATAGAATGTGTCAGGGGGTATAGAAAGTGAAAAGAGGCTTGGAAAAAGCTGTTAATTAACCGATGCCCCAAAAATTGGAGTGATTATAAATTCATGGCCGCTGCTTTTAAGCGTCTAGTGCGCAAAGCAAAAGAAGACTATGATATTGTAAAGAAGAGGAAGTACTCCGGCGCAGAGGCAACAGCATCGAGTGTGCAGCAGTGGCTCGAGCTCGGAAATTGCGGCTGGTGCATCGCCTTCCAAGCTTTCCAAGCATCAACCTTTCTGCTTAATAAATCTCCTTTATAATTGGTGCAGCCGTGCCGGGTACCGTCCCTTACACCTTCCCACTACCATCCTAGAACTCCGTTCTCGACGGCTACCTTCTGCTATGCCGGACGCCGATCAGCAGACGCTTCCATCTCCTCCGGCCACCTGTCCAGGCAGTGTTCCTCAGCGGGAGCCTCCAATCTTCAGTGGAACAGATGACAACGACGTTGAAGATTGGCTCTCGACTTTCGAACGGGTGAGCGCTCTAAACAGATGGACAAACGCGGACAAGTTGACACGCGTGTCGTTCTACCTCGCGGGTGTAGCCAGCCTTTGGCTTAGAAACCACGAGGCAGACGTCCGAACGTGGCCGCAATTTAAAACGTCGATTGTATCAGTCTTCGATCGACCTGCCGTCCGAAAACTTCGTGCCGAGCAACGTTTACGCACACGCGCACAAGAAACGGGTGAAACCTTCACAAGTTACATAGAAGACGTCGTCGATTTGTGCAGACGCGTGAACTCCGAAATGACGGAAGCTGCAAAATGTAAGCACATCCTCAAAGGGATTGACGACGATGCTTTTCAAATGCTCTTGGCGAAAAGCCCGACCACTGTTAACGACGTAATCAGCCTCTGCCAAAGCTACGATGAATTGCGGAAGTAGCGAGCTCTGACAAGACGTCCTCCAGCACATGATTTGGCATCGCTGTCTAGTGTGATCAGTGGTCATGACAAAGCGTCACTAATAGCCGAAATAAAAGCATTTGTCCGCGAAGAAGTTGCACGACAGCTTTCCTTGGGGCCTTTCACACCAGAAGCTACCACAACTTTACCATCTTCTCTACGTGACGTCATTCAAGGAGAGGTCGCCGAGGCCTTACCAGCTGCTCGCGAACCTAATCTTGTGGCTGCTCCTCTCACCTACGCCGCGGCTGCAGCCATGCCAACTCGCAAGGCGCCTGCGCCTCCGTTCCAGCCTCGCGCGAGCTATCCCCCAGCTCCAGTTCACTGGACCAGCACCAACACCGCTAACCCGTGGCGCACCCCCGACAATCGCCCGATATGTTATGCTTGTCGATACCCCGGACACGTCGCAAGGTATTGCCGCCGCCGGACGCATATCACCAATGAAAACCACCGTGAGCCTTTCTTCCCGCTTGACTCCAACGCGCGATACGGTTCCTCCACTCCAATGCCAGCCCGCTACCAGGACGACCACCGCCCTCGGTCGGGACGTCTTCGCTCGCCCTCTCCACGCCGCCGCTCGCCTTCTCCTATGCGTCGACGGCCCGCGCCTAACGAGGAGGAAAACTAGACGACGCAGTTCCTGAGGCAAGAACTGCGCAAGTTTCGGTTTGCCCAAGTCCTCATTTGTCACCTACCAATGTTATTGATGTGTTCGTCGAAAATGTCCCTACTGTCGCTCTTGTAGATACCGGTGCCGCTGTTTCTGTTATAGACGCTGGATTTTGCCGCTCAATTCGTAAGGTTACGACACCTTTCTCCGGATTATCGCTTCGCACAGCCAGTGCTCAACCTGTTCAACCGACCGCAGAATGTACAGCCCGCGTGACAATTCAGGACGCTCTGTATACGATAGAGTTCGTGGTTCTTTCATCGTGCTCCCATAATATTATTTTGGGATGGGACTTTTTGTCGCGTCATAACGCCGTAATCAACTGTGCTAGGGCTGAGGTTGAATTTTGCTCACTGGATGACCAAGCGTCCGTCGACACCCAGTCTGCCGCTAAACTTGTCGTTAGCGATGACACCTACATCCCTCCATGCTCTTTTGCGTTCGTGCCAGTTTCATGCAGCGCCATATCCGACGGCACGGTCTTCTTCACACCATCTCCAATATTGGTCGCCCGAAGAGCCCTCCCCCTGCCTTTTGCTGCTCTCGATCTTGTAGAAGGCTCAACCACAATGCCAATTTATAATCATGAGTCGTCGTCTTTATCCCTACTTTGTCACGAGTGCCTTGGCCACGTCGAGACAATCAGTTCTTCCAGAATTATATCCGTCCCCGATGAGGTGCCTTCTACATCCGTCTGTGAACTGGCTGTCGTCTCAGCGCCTGACTCAACGTCGGCAAACATATTTCAACCATTCATCGCTGCAGATTTCACATCTTCGCAGCGTTCACAGCTCCTCACCATTCTTGACAGCTACCGCCATTCTTTCGACGTTGAACAACCATCTCTCGGCCGTGCCTTAGCAGTAGAACACCACATCGACACTGGGTCCCACTCACCGCTGCGACAACGACCATATCGCGTGTCCGCTACAGAACGCCGCGTCATTGCTGACCAAGTAGACGACATGCTTCGCAGAGGCGTCATTCGCCCTTCACAGAGCCCATGGGCGTCTCCGGTGGTTCTCGTCAAAAAGAAAGACGGTTCTATTCGTTTCTGTGTCGATTTCCGGCGATTGAACAAGATCACGCTGAAGGATGTCTATCCACTACCGCGCATTGACGATGCTTTGGACAGTTTGCAGGGTGCCGAGTTCTTTTCCTCGTTAGACTTGCGGTCAGGCTACTGGCAGGTGCCTATGGCGGAGGCCGATCGCCCCAAAACCGCTTTTGTCACGCCAGACGGTTTATATGAATTCACCGTCATGCCCTTCGGACTTTGCAATGCCCCTGCAACGTTCGAATGAATGATGGACAACATCCTGCGTGGACTAAAATGGAAGATATGCTTGTGTTACCTCGATGATATCGTGGTCTTCGCCCCTAACTTTGACACACACTTACGTCGCCTTCAGCACGTCCTTACTTGCTTAACTAACGCCGGTTTGCAATTAAACCTCAAAAAATGTCGATTTTTCATGCGTCAACTGAACATTTTGGGCCACGTTGTTTTGAAGGACGGCATCCTCCCGGATCCCGAGAAATTGCGAGCTGTTACGGCGTTTCCTAAACCTGCCACCATCAAAGAACTTCGAAGTTTCATCGGCTTGTGTTCTTATTTCCGGCGATTCGTCCGAAACTTCGCGTCTATTATATCACCTCTCACGCAACTTCTCAGCAGCTGTAAAGACCTCTTATTGTGGTCCCCTGCCTGCGACGAGGCTTTCACCACCTTGCGACGGCTTCTCACGACGCCACCCATTCTACGCCATTTCGATCCTGAAGCTCCAACTGAAATCCACACCGACGCCAGTGGTGTAGGCCTTGGTGCTGTGCTCGCACAGCGTAAACCGGAACATCAGGAATACGTCGTCGCATACGCTAGTCGCACACTTACCAAGGCTGAGAGCAACTACAGCGTCACAGAAAAGGAGTGCTTGGCCATTGTGTGGGCCCTTGGAAAGTTTCGCCCATATCTATATGGTCGTTCTTTTGACGTCGTGACCGACCACCACGCGCTGTGCTGGCTTTCGACGTTAAAAGACCCATCTGGCCGCCTCGCTTGCTGGGCGTTGAAAATTCAAGATTACGACATACGCGTGGTTTATCGGTCAGGACGAAAGCATGCTGACGCCGACGCCCTTTCCCGTTCCCCCCTGTCCCAGAATGCCACAGCTGACTCCGCTTGTGATTCCACATTGTCATCGCTTGACTTTGACACCATTGCTATCGAACAACGCAATGACCCGTGGACTGCGTCTCTTCTCAATCATCTCTCCGACACTTCTGAACTCCCAAAGACGCGAACGCTTCGGCGCCAAGTTCCACACTTCTCGAAACGTGACACGCTTCTCTATCGACGCAACTACGCACCAGAGGGACGAAAGTGGCTGCTCGTCGTTCCACGAACCCTGAGGTCGCAGATTTGTTCCTCTTTCCACGCTGACCCACAATGTGGCCACGCAGGAGTCTTCAAGACCTACGAAAGGCTTCGACATCGCTACTACTGGCGTGGTATGTATACCTTCGTCCGCAACTTCGTCCGCTCTTGTGCCGAATGTCAGCGTCGAAAATCTCCACCACACGCCTCCGCCGGTGAACTGCAGCCTTTACCATGCCCTTCCCGACCCTTCGAACGGGATGGAATAGATATTTATGGGCCACTTCTATTGACTCCGACTGGCAACAGGTGGATAATAGTTGCTATCGACCACCTAACGCGCTATGCAGAGACCGCTGCTCTTCAAACGGCTACAGCACAGGAGGTTGCCACTTTCCTACTGCGTCATTTTGTGTTGCGCCATGGAGGCCCTCAAGAGCTCCTCAGTGACCGCGGCCGCGCCTTCTTATCCGAGGTCATTGAAAAATTGCTCGCTGAGTGTGCTATTGTACATCGCACATGTACCGCTTACCACCCTCAAACCAACGGGGCTACCGAGCGCTTTAATCGTACTCTCGGTGACATGCTATCTATGTATGTGACGCCTGACCACTCTAACTGGGACTTAGTCCTCCCATTCATTACAAACGCCTATAATACGGCAACGCAAGCGACAACAGGCTTCTCTCCTTTTTACCTCCTCTACGGCCGTCACCCCTCCCACACCATTGACACCATTTTGCCCTATCGACCGGACGCGTCCGAGTGCCTACCGATCTTGGACGCCGCTAGACACGCAGAAGAATGCCGCCAGTTAGCTCGTCGCTTTACCTGCGATGACCAAAACAGGCAAAAAGCAATTCATGATGCCCAGATCTCAACTCCCGTTTTTCTTCCGGGTGCTCTTGTATGGCTGTCAGTGCCGCATCGCACACCTGGACTCTCTTCCAAACTTCTGCCAAAGTACGATGGGCCATATCGTATCCTTGAACAAACTTCGCCAGTAAACTACCTCATTGAGCCTCTTACGCCACCTTCAGACTTGCGACGTCGCAACCGCGAGGTTGTACACGTCCAGAGGCTCAAGCAGTACCACGGTTCAACGCCGCCTGCACAGGACTAAGTCGCCAGGATGGCTCCTTTTTTTTCCGTGGGGCCATTGTAAAGAAGAGGAAGTACTCCGGCGCAGAGGCAGCAGCATCGAGTGTGCAGCAGTGGCTCGAGCTCGGAAATTGCGTCTGGTGCATCGCCTTCCAAGCTTTCCAAGCATCAACCTTTCTGCTTAATAAATCTCCTTTATAATATGAATAAATTTATATATCTGTCTAAGTCTAAAAATAAGAAAATATTTTTCAGGTTTTTGCATGCGAGAAAACTTATTCCACAGGCAGAAAGCATTCATTCCACCATTATGTCTCCTCGCGAACTCTCTGATTTCTTGGAAAATATTGCTAAAGGCTTGCAAACCAGGTTTACGACAATTGCGCCAAACCCTATGGTGGAATTAAGGGTGGATTGTGATTTTCAGAAGGTATCTTTAGCTGAACTGGCGGATGTGATGAAGAGCTTACCGCCCACAGCTCCTGGACCTGATGGCGTGACCTCTACAATTATTAAGGTGCTATACGAAATATCCCCACATGAAATCCGTAATATAGTTAATTATTCACTGAAAAAATCTTGGATTCCTGCAGATTGGAAGCTTTCAAAAATAATTCCGATACTTAAGAAACAGGGAATGGAGTTTACTCTGGACAACATACGGCCTACTTCATTGACGTCTAACCTGGTCAAGCTTGTAGAGAGAGTCTTAAAGGCCCGTGTAATAAACTATATCAATGAACATACTATATTAAACCTCAGACAAATTGGCTTTAGATCGGGATACTCCATTTGGTGTGCACATGTGGATTTGAATGTCGCATACAGCTGGCTCAGCATCGCCGCGAATACTGTGCACTAGTCACTCTAGACTTATCTAAAGCGTACGGCAAAGTGGAGTATTCTATTCTAATCCAGCAGATGTAAGAATATCGCTTTCCAAAATATATAACAGCATGGATTACAGAGTTCGTGAAAGACAGAGAATTTTATCGCTTCTTGAATGGATGCTCTTCTAAAAGATATAAGCAGACACGAGGGCTCAGTATTATTCCCGGTGTTATTCAACATATTACTAAGTTTCATTCCAACTCATCAGGATGCCCAAATTTATGTGTGTGCAGATGATATTGCTTTTTTCGCTACAAACAGTGATCTGCACTCATTGTATCAGACATTACAGAATTACATGAACATGCTAGAAGAATGGCTTGACAATATCTATATGTCGTTGAACGTCAAAAAAGTGCGCTTCTGTCATTCTCTTTTAAGGATCGTGTCATCATTTCCCTGATGTATCGTACCGAGCTCATTCCCCAGGTCGATTTCCTGAAATACCTAGGCATCGTATATAATAGGACGCTAAGTTGGAAAAGCCATTTAGACGAGGTTGGCAGTAAAGCGTCACGTGCCTTGGGGTGGTTACGCAAATTGGGAAACAGAAAAATAGGATTGCATAGGAGTTCATAGATAATGATTTACAAGATGTATGTGCGGCCTATTATGGAATTCGGGTGCGTATTATTTTCAGGCAGCGCAGCTTACAAAATGAGACAATTAATATTATTACAAAGAGAAGCTTTGCGCTTGTGTCTTGGACTCCCCAAATTTGTGGCAAATAATGTTTTGTATGTGGAAGTGCGTCTTCCACCTTTGTTAACTCGGTTTAGAATACTTACAGTTAAAACTTTCTTAAAAATATACAATTCCCCTCTGCGACAAGCGCCTTACGTTTCTATTCAAGAACCAACCGCCTTCTTCGGAACACAATGGTCTAGACTACACTCCTCTCAGATTAGGTTCGTCCAAGCGCTGCTAGAGCCTCTCAATCTAAATATTTATCAGATTGTCATAACGAAGGTGCCTAATTCAAAACTTGAAATTAAATTTGATGATATTTTCCCCATTAACGCAAAACAACTGCCCCTTCGATATTTAAATAAGTGGTTACAAGATTACCTGACTCATTTGTCCATAAACAACATTATTGCAACGGATGAATCCGTATTGAACGAAAAAGCTGGAGTAGGCATCTTCTGTACTTCTCTCAACTGGTCTTTTTCAGTTCGATTACCAGATTACAGGCCTATATTCATCGCTGAATTATTTGCTATAATTCAAGCGCTTCGTAAACTTCTTGCAAGCAAATCAGAAGCAGTTACACTTACCGCTTCTCTCTCAGTATGCACTGCACTATCTACAGCAAAAAATTTGACATTATTGAGTATGATCAGCAGTTTATTACCAGCAAACCTGAAAAAATTTCACTTGCTGTGGATATCTGGCTACTGCGGGATTTTTCCAAATGGGATGGCAGACTCGTCAGCCAAAGCATCTTGAAGCGGACCACTCTTACCTATTTTACCTGATTTCGCCTACGTAACAGCACTCAGATATAGAAACGCTTGTTTGCACAAGAAAATAGAAAAAATTATCATTGGATAAAGTCAGAGACTTCGTACATCTAAGATTTTGCTGGAACAAACAGTGGTGTGTATCTCGGCAGTTATAAGTTACAATCAGCAGATTACGATGCAGAATTCCGCATCTGAATTACTACCTACATAAAGCTGGACTAACAGCATCTCCGTTGTGTCTCTTATGCAAGGAATCAGAATCAATAGATCATTTCTTTTTATCCTGTCAACGATATTCTTATCAAAGGAAAAGATACCTGGTCGAACCAATTGAGAAGCTAGGTTCAAAAATAAACGTGGAAGTAATTTTATTCTTCGGAGGGATTACATTAGGTTATAGCCACAGGGAGGTTTTCTCTGCCGTGTGTGAGTACATAAGGGCAACAAAGAGATTACCCTGTTAGCCTATTGTTATTATTTACGGCTATGAGACTACCTGAATGCCTCACCTGAATGCCTCAATTATACTAGGAGACATGAATGCACACATAGAAGATATAGATGGGTATACTGACCCAACAGGCAAAATGATCATGGATATGTGTGAAAGGCATGACTTGATCATTTGCAACAGTACCAAGAAGTGTGAAGGGCAAATAACATGGGAGGTAGGAAGGCTGCAGTCAACGATAGATTACGCACTGATGTCACATAGGATGTATGATAAGCTTAGGGGAATGCACATAGATGAAGGTGGCTCCAGAAGTCTGGGTAGTGATCACAAACGTATCAAGCTAAGTTTTGGAAGAGCAGCAAAAGATGGAAGGAGACAAGATGAGCAACTACAGGAAAATTTCCATTCAGAAAGGCAAATAGAAATTGCTACTAAACAAATTGAGAAAGTAATCACTGAGGATAATAAAAGTGTGTGAACACAAACAAATCTAATTCGACTGTTTGGGCTAGAGCTTGCTAAGGCACGTGACAAGTTATCCCGGAAAAGAAGACACAAGCCCAAGAGTTGGTGGGATGAGGAAGTTAAGAGAGCCATAGCAAAACGTCAGGAAGCCTCTAGGGAACACAGATATGCTAAGCAACAGGGTGAACCAACAGATGATGTAGAAAGAAAATGGGAAATCTTTCTAAGCTCTAGAAGGGAAGCATCCCTCCTGATCAATGAAAAGATTAGAAGAAAGGGTGCTCAGTGGCTGGCAGAAGTACATAAAAAGGACAGAAAGGCAGCTGCGAAATTTTGGAACCATCTAAACTCCCTAAGAAATGAAACAAATCTAGAGCAGAGGTTTATAACTACAGCTCAAGGTGCTATGCTAGAAGGGGACGAAGCTATTGAATATATAAGAACAAGGGTGACAGAAAAATTTCAACAAGGAAGTGCCTAATTCACCACAATAGACAGGGATGGATCAAGTGGCACAATGGCTTCATTTTCACGAGAGTGGGAAAGGGCTGAGAAGAGGGTTCCAAGTAGTACATCAACAGGCCCAAATGGCATTCCAATCATGCTGATAATGACATCGGGTCCGAAGTCTAAACAGACTTTGAGAGAGGCAGTGAGCAGAACAATAATCGATGGTGATGTCTCGGGTGGATAAAAACTTAGCAGGATGAGCATGATCTATAATGGAAATGGGGACAAAGATGACATAAACAACTACCGTCCTATAATAGTGGCATCAGTGGTCTACAGGCTGGGGATGCAGATTATAAAGGAAAGACTGCAGGCATGGATAGAGGATGAGGGGGTGCTGGGGGAAGTGCCGAATAGGTTTCGGAAACACAGGAAGTTGAAAGAATATCTGTTATCACTGACGCAGTGCACCGAAATCGCAGAAAAGGAACTCAGACCCCTGTTTCTAGCATTTTTGGATACCAAAGGAGCGTACGATAGCGTGGCTCAAGAGGACATGTGGGGAATACTGGACACACTAGGTGTGGAATATGGAGTCACAAAATCTTTTAAAGGATATCTATAAAGGTAACAAGGCAGTTATAAAGTGGGGAAAAATGGCATCCAAGCCCACAGAGCGGAAACAGGGGCTCAGGCAGGGGTGTTCTCTGTCACCCTTGCTATTCATGATGTACCTACAAGGATTAGAGGCCAAATTAGAGAGAAATAGACTTGGCTTCTACCTCTCTTTCGTCAAACAAGAAAAACTCATTGGTCAGGCACTACCAGCATTTATGTACGCAGATGATACAGTGCTAACGGCCGACAACAAGGAAGATTTGCAGAGATTGATGGGCATATGCGGTAATGAGGGAGATAGGTCAGATTTCAGATTCAGTGAGGAAAAATCAGCAATCATAATTTTTAATGATCATGAAAGTTGTGAGCTTAGGATACAGGAAGTCATGCTGGAGATAACAGATAAATACAAATATCTGGGCGCATGGATAAGCAATGGGACCGAGTACCTAAGGGAACATGAACCATACGTAACATGTATCCCCGTGAGCTGCTAAAGCAAGCCTACCTATTCCACGTTGATTAATTTCTAATCTTGCTTGAACTTCTTGCTTGAAATCTAACGTAAAGGTAACAGGAATGCAGCAGTGATGAAAAATAGGGCACTGTGGAATTACAATAGGTATGACGTTGTCAGAGGAATATGGAAAGGGGTCATGGTTCCTAGTCTGACGTTCGGCAATGCGGTTTTGTGCATGAGATCAGAAGTTCAGGCAAGATTAGAAATTAAGCAACGTGGGATAGGTAGGCTTGCCTTAGGAGCTCACGAGAGTACACCAAATCAGGGAGTACAAGGTGATATGGGATGGACATCATTTGAGGGCAGGGAAGCTAGCAGCAAGATAAAATTTGAGAAGCGATTGAGAGAAGTGGGGGAGGAGCGTTGGGCTCGGAAGGTTTTCAGCTACTTGTACTTGAAGAATGTCGATACAAAATGGAGGAAGCGAACCAGGAAATTGACTGGTCAATACTTAGAAAACAGCAGGGGCCTAATAAAAAAAGAAACTATCGGTTAAGAAGAAAATGAAGGAAACGGAGACTGACATGTGGAGAATTGGCATGATTAAGAAGTCCGCGCAAGAGATCTATCGAACTTTTAAGCAGCAAATTGCCACGGAAAGGATTCATGATAATACTCGGGGTAGTTCCCTGCTGTTTGAGGCCAGGAGGGGAGTATTGCGAACCAAGACATATCGGGCCAAATACGAAGGAGTAGACACGGTATGCAGTGTGTGTGGAGAGGAAGAAGAAACTGCCGAACACTTGATAATGTTCTGTAAAGGGCTTCACCCTGTAGTTCAGGATGATGGCGCAGAGTTTTTCAAAGCACTGGAGTTTAGGGACAGTGAAAGAAAAATAGTTTTGAAGCGGGTAGAATTAACTAGAAGGTTATCTGATTGGTTGCTAAAGTCAAGGCACTAGTGAAAATAAACCCTTCACTGCAAGGTACCAGTCCTCAACATCACTATTTAAAGGGGAAAAAATGAATAAATCTAGTGGTTAGTTCACTATGTATTACGGCTAGGTGGCGTTAGCCGCAGCCCGATCCAAACGGTACAGCCACGGAACACCTACCAGTACAGGCACGTAAACTGGTAGGTGTTTTCTGGTACAGCCACGTCCATCCATCCATCCATCCATCCATCCATCCATCCATCCATCCATCCATCCAACGTCACCCAAGGATAGAAACTTAGCAGGATGAGCATGATCTATAAAGGAAATGGGGACAAAGATGACATAAACAACTACCGTCCTATAATAGTGACATCAGTGGTCTACAGGCTGGGGATGCAGATTATAAAGGAAAGACTGCAGGCAACTATTGCAGGCAATTATAAGGAAGACTGCAGGCAGAAACGGGAATCAATCACGCGCGTGGGCGATGTGAAACATTTACAAATTTTTTTTTTCATGCATGGCCTCAAATAGCGACCGATAAAATATATTAATTAGGTTCGTGAATAATAGGTTGCCAACGCAGGTGCGCGACTGAACTGAAGTATCGACAGGGTGCCGAAAGTGAGTGCGTGACGGTGCTGAAATATTTCATCGATGTGAAATGGTAGAAGAATGGAACGATGAACTCAGTTGTGAGCCATTGCTTGCAACACCTGCACGGCAAACCATCATTTCCTCAAGCACTAATCTGAAAATAAAGCCTCTTCATTCATAACATAATACTCAGAGATGAGAATCACGAGTAGTATCTGGATGAAAACCTTTTATTTTCTGCGCACAGGTCATACAACGCATTTCTGGGTAGGGCTAAGTAACGCAGATGTTTTCGTTTCCACTGTTTTCAACTCTGGTGACAACGGCGCAATTTCGACTAAAACGAGTAGATCAAAGTCAACTTTATCTCTAGAGACCATATTCGTGATGACATGACGTGATTATATCTCAAGATATCGCGCATATAAGTATGATAAACAAACTAGCCCGCCAACACACTTCAGCTAGCTCACATGCTCTATATATAGTTCGATGTACATGTACATCATTCGTCAGATATTCAGAACCGCTTCTCATCTGACGATCTAATTCATGCAGTATCGATTGTTATGTGTGTTTACGACGGTATGCCATTTTATGAGAAAGGTGGCCATATATCAGCTGTTTAAAGAAGAAACGAGCGTTATCGCGGAGGCTCACGTTTGGAGCACAGTTATAAAAACTGTGTTAGTAACCTGACTCCTAGTACGTGTCATACATGCAAATAGTCTAAAACAATCTAGAAGTTTCCCAAACATTCTGGCGCAGCCTGCGCTGATCAATTTTTCATGGGTATATCGATCATATAAAAAAGAAGTGAGTGAGCGTGGAATATCACCGTTAGTATATACAACCAAATCTTTTTCAACAACTCACTCACAACATTTCTACACGTACCCACCGGGAAAATCAACCATAAAAATTAAGTCATACAATAAGCTCGGCTGTTATAACTAACACAGTTGTGATTATCACATTGGTTTTACATCATGGTGTTAATTGTTGCCTGTACGTATTCCTTGCACAACTTGTTTCATTTGTAGTACAAGCACCTTTTGCAACAATATATGTCCGGGTGCAAAGTGTATTTTTTGAAACCTAAGGTGAACTAAGCAGTTTATGTGGCTGCAACTAAAACAAAAAACTTGGTTCCATAATTCGTCAACTGCAGCGATTTTTGTTGAGCAGTGATGATGCACATGTATGTGTGCAGTACACATTATAAGGGATATGTGACCATGGGTACTTGAAGTCATCTGCAGTACTAACTAAACAGTACTAACCCGGCAGTTCCTTGTAAATTTGATTCTTTCAGAAAGCTATATTCAAGTTTTTCACCAATTAAATACCTAGTATTTGAAAGATATTTCCTTTCTGACCAGCTTTAGAATTACTGGTATATGCTTCTATAACGTTTTGGCAAAAGTTGCATACTTATTACATACCAGATGAATTGGCTCTGAAAAGAATTACTTACACAGTTTTTATGAAGCACTTGTTTGGAATGTGCTTGGTGACACATGCACAAGTGTATGCAGGTGTAGTATTGAATACTACTTTTTTTTAGCAGGAAATAACAGCGCCGTCGATGAAATAAAGAGAAGGCAATGGACACACACGCTGTGTCTGTAATTTCACCTCACTTTTTCTTCATACAGTGCTGATCAATGTTGTCCTCATAAATTCATGGCTACATGAAGTCTATGCAATGCAGCCTAATCATTGAGACACTTGATCAATGTGACCCAGCAAACATTGCCCTACCTTGACACAGCATATTTTGGCTCTAATACGAGTCATAAGATTGCTTGGCATAGGCACATGCTAAAGAATGACTGGTATATAAATCCTGACAAAAGAAAATAACTACATTGAGGACAGCATAGGTGCAACATTGCTTGTAACCTTGGTCTCAGGTTTTATCTCTTTCTCTGTTGAAACAACCACATATACTCTGTTCATTCCTTGTTCAAAATAGCCCAATTGGTAATTAGTCACCAAATCCATACTCGTTCCTGGGACGTACTTATACTGTATAGAAGAAAGTGTTCGTTTTAGCAGTGTTTCATACATTGCTACAGCAGTACAGGGACAATGCATACACACCTGGCATCAACAAAGACACAGAGAAATCCAGGGTACGAATATCGCTTTATTTTAAATGAACAAGATTGTGATATCTTATTATATATGAGTGCAAGGTCTTTGGAAACCTTTGTCCTTTCTTCTTCAGCTTTAGAATTGCTGGCATGCCTTTAACTTCCAGTAAGAGTGGTATAAGTATTTTCTGTTTTTTTTTTGCTATAGAACGTATGCATACCAAAGTGAAGCTTCTGCTCCTATTCTAAACTCTTAAATGAATAACTCCCTTATTTATTGTGTGGAGCACTTTTTCTTAATGTGCTTAGTAGCACACACTGATGGTGTACTACTTTATACATCTATTTTAGGGGAGAATCGTGCCACACTGTAGATAAATTGGAGATAAGGTAATAAACACAACATGGGTCAGCCACTTCCACCTTATCTTTTAATTATGGTGCCGTCTGATTTCTTTTTCATAAAGAAACTGCATGGCATAATTCAGTCTTGGCAAATGCAGCACAGTCCCATCTTTAAGCAGGCTACTGTACAAAATTTTTATAGAACAGGCAGGGCTGCAAAAAAAAAGCTTGATTGAAGCCGAAGACGCAGGATGTTTTGCCTCATTGTGTACCAGAAGATGCTCAGCATAGACACAGAATAAAAAAGACAGGAGAAATTAGTAATACCAATAGAAAATAATTATACTCAGCAGGGCATTATTGCAGTATTGTGGGTTACCTTGGAAACGGTTTTCATTTGTTTCTTTGTTGATGCAACCACATAATTCTGTATAACGTGAAAAAGCTCTGCTATCAATTTGTCACCTGAGCTGTAATCCCCACAGGGCTTGCTTTATCATACATTCACCATGCAGCAGAAAGTTTCTTTTTATTTGCTACATTGCATAAAACATAGCTAGAACTGTACATGGACTGCACTTGCATGTGTGGCATCAACAAACCCACACAGGAAACAGAATTATATATATATCAGTTTATTTTAAGGTACATAAAAATGTTACATTCTACTTTGATGCTGACAGGTAAGAGATTGAGGAAACTAACTTTTTTATACATACTGTGAACAAATTACAAATTCTTCTTTGTTGCAAACTCGTTCAGAGAGAAGGTAAAAGCTAGTGATTTGTACAACATGGCAGTGATATGAAATGTTACATTGATTGCGGGCTCGTTACAGGCTACATTATGAATGTTTTTTTCAAAAACACATGCTTTCTTAGCCCCTTTGCATAGCAAGCATGGAGTTCTAGACAAGACACCTAACATGAAAGGCTTTAAATGTATGAGTGTTTTTAGGTGCATTGTAGACCAGAGAAGACAATAAATATATCTGCGATAAAATACAGTGTACACCACGGTATAAATGACAATGCACCTTCTCCTACTTCCTGCAACAAGGTGAAGCATGATAAAAATAAGGCACATCTTTCCTTTAAAGTTGAATACATGTGGTAACCAAGCTTTCAGAATTGAGACATTGTGAGGCACTGATTTCATATATAAGCAAATGGTATGTACCGGAGCAAAGCAGCGCCAGCTATGGGCCAGCGTGAAAAAAGGCGTTCATGTGGCTTGTGCTTGCTGGGTTTCTGCCTGAACCAGCTCGCTGTGGCTAATGCTTCATCAATATCAATAGCAACTGTTTGTAGGTATACTCGCTTGTTGCATTGTAACAAGTTATACAGATGTGACTGTCGTGGCCGGGATCAAACTCCCGAACCTCGGGTTGGCAGGTGAGCACCTTAGCCCTTGATCCATCATGGTGGACGCAACTTTAAGCAGTCGTACGACTTTGGGTTAGAAAAATTGGCTGCTTCACAGGATGCCTGGGTTCACTTTTGGCTTTAATTGTGATTTTTATTCTTTATGGTCTAAAAATATTTTACTCGCCGGAACTGTCACTGAAATGGGCAGTGGATTTTTTTTTGACGCAAGCTCTTATTATCATGATAAGTTTTATCATGATAAGATTTACAAAGTCTGTTTTAGCCATACTTGAGAAGGCAAAGCCTTACTGTGAGCTCACAACCTGTGGGACATGCCGGCATTTCACGGGTATGCACCAGATGTGTATGAGAAAGGGTTTCATGATTCACACGACGGGTATTTCATGTCATTCACGTCTTAACGCGTTAGTCACATTTGTCATACACTCATACTCTTATATGCCAGTTTTGGTATGTACTACAAAAGGAGGTGATCACGCGAGCACCCAGACGTAGGCAGCTAGATAGATAGATAGATCAAAACGGTCAAAATACCTTTATTTCCCTAAAGAATGCTTTGATACTTGGATGGTGCACACACTTATCAAGACCGAATCGGAAGATAATTTGGAACATTGTAAAAGATTGTGCATGTGACAACCTTTTTCATACTTTATGAGTGGAGCTGTTTAAGCAGAGCATTGGTTTGCAATGGAAGAACAGAAATAACTATCATCATGAACGGGCACATGCTCTCTTTGTCTCTTGTTCATCTTTGTCCTGCTGTGCTTCCCTCCCTGTACACATTTGCCCATACGTCCGGCATGGGATGCATTAAGACTGATGAAGTGGAGAATGAGTGCAAAAAGAACGAAATGTTGGCAAAAAAAATTCTCAACAAGATATCATTCGAATCCATGTACTGACAATCCGAAAACAACCACTCGGCTATACAGGCACGCTAGCAGAATTGATCATAATTTTTATAGTGTTGTGTGCAATGGGGTTGGAAAGATAAGCGAGAGTAAGGAACAGGGAGGAAAGGTGGGGTGTCGCGTAGAAATAATGACGAAGAAACAGAATCAAAAAGTGAGAGAGAAAGGTAAAAAAAAGAAATAGAATGTGATCTAAAATAGAGAATAAAATAAATCGTAAGAAACAAGACAGGAATAACAGATAAAAAGAAAAAGAGAAAGAGAACAGTAATAACACAAAAACAAGGAGGATTGTTCAGTATAACCTCTTTGAGGCTTGGCACCACTATTGCAAACATGCCTCAAGTTTTTTTGTGACATCGCTATCACGTGAGAACAACACTCTGCACCGGTTGCAGATTGAATCAGAGGCCTGAAACAAGTGTCCCACCGACCTTTCTTGAGTGACCAAGCCTGCATAAAACACTCTGAAGCAGATACTTATACCTTATTGAAAAGTCAGTTCTCTAATTGAGGCTGACTGACGAGGCCCTGCGATCGACCATGAGAATCGTCTCTGCAGAAGAATTAATACGGACATTTCTTCTTTTGTCACTGCTAACTGGTCGCAAGGCATCAAGCGAGCATGTTCAGAACTTCAGCAGCTGTTTTGTACTTTACAAGAACGGAAGTAGTGTCACTTTGCTAAATGACACTCGCACTTATTTCTTGCCTCTTGCCCTTGATAACGTGTTCATGTAAATTGCACAGATGTAACTGGTCTCAAGCTTTTGTTCCACAAGCACCCCGTGTATCCAGAACATAACAGAGTAAAGGTTTTTTATTTCGTAATCAGCATTCATATTTTAGCCAGTCTGAATGGCGGTATTGTCATCTCTCTCAAATATTGATGACAAAGCTCTCTTAAAAAAGTGCCGTATATAAGATGCGGTAAAAAGGTCTTTTAAATTACATTACTTGACGTTTTTCATCCCCTCTTCCACTTCAAATTTCTGCACTGAGCCAGCCTTTCAGGACTAAACTTTGTGATTGTCGTCCACCAGATCAGGGGAGTTTGATACTTTTGGTTTCCTTCTAATGGTGTGCTTTCTTATAAGGATAGTTGCGAGACACAGTGGTGTGTATTTGTTCTTCTTGCATCCTTGTTATTTCGCCGCGTCGATTTTAACATGCATACAATGCATCTGCGCAGAGATTTGAAGATAGCACAACAGCAGATAAAACACCAGTGACACGAAGGCAAGCGCAGGCTTCCAAACGAAATTTTATACAACATACAATATATAGCCTCCTCCCTAAATAGTAACATGCGCATGGTAGAAAAAAAAATTAAGTGAAAGTGCACTGAAACAAACTGTAAAAAAACTAAGGCAAAATAGCACATGACGAATACAGGCAAGAACAACAGATAAGAACATCAAAGGTTTAATGTCACTAGCTTCTTTTAGCTGTTCATGCAGCCTCAATGATAATCCTGGTGCTATCATAAAGGTGAGCTGCAAGAGCTCATGTTTTCTCGAACAGAGGCTGGCAACCACATTCTCAAAAATCACAAGCCAAATCATCTTTACGGTTTTTACTTTTGTTCCTGCAACCGTATATTTAGGCTACCGTCTCTTTGACCCGCATAACTGTGTGCACAGAACCAAGGTATGCTGTAATGGAAGCCTATTGCACAGTACACAAATTTTTGCAGTGCATTGCTTGGTTATGGTTCAAAGGTCTTTCAACAACACTAGTTCAAACACATAACTGAGGTTGCTTATTCAGTGCGTTGATAAAACAGGAAAGTTTCTAAACGAATGGTTACAGGAAAACTTCCAAAAAAGTAAAATCCATGGGTAAAATGTTTTTTTGGCTTCTCATACGCATAAGAACCGGCTCCGCATACACCCCGGCCTGGTCATTCAAGACTGGGAGCCACGCTTCCCCGTTCTGTGCCTTCTGCGGTGACATCGGAAATATTGAACATTTCATTTGGCTTTGCCCACAATTTGATGTGCAAAGAGCAGCGATGATCCACACATTTCAAAAAGGCTGTCATAGGCACCGGACATTTGATGACGTCGCTTTTCCTGAAGGACCCGCGGACACTAGGAAGAACGTACAGCGAATTTTTTTGGTCTTCATGCGAGACACTAGGCTGTCTGACACGTGGTGACAATTTCCAAATTTAGGAGATGCTCAGGCGGAACAATTGCCGGCCATGCAGGCCAGGCTAACCCCGCCTGCTGCAACACCACCTCCACCACCACCGCCACCTTGGCTTCTCATAATTGGAAAAGGGTTGCCAGTGCCTGTCTGAGAAAACACAAGTTCTTACCACTCATCCTCATGATGGCACCCAGAACTTTTAATGCTTTTGACTGCTAAAAACTGGCTTACTTGGATACATTGGCATTTTCTATGTTGTTGCTTTTCATTTTTTTGTGCGTGTGTCTGCAATTTTACGCTCCACTTCGTTTTTTTTCAGCATAAACATGTGTCACAGGTCCCGTTAATTAGGGAGGCGATCATTGGGCTAATTCCAAGGGCCGAAGTATCGGCCCCCAAAACCGCACCACGAGAGCGTGGAAAGTTTAGAAGTGGTCCTATTTGGCGCGCCAGTGGACGCCGGCTGTGGCTCAAAGAACAAGTCAGAGCCGAGAGTTGATAAACAAAACAAAATTATATTCTCAGTTATGGCAGATCAAAACAATACACAAGTATGCACACTCGACAATAGTTGAATACAATATGTCACCAATCAAACAATGTACTACACAGTACAATCAGCGACACTCGAAACAACGGACACAGACAACAATACGCACTACAACGCAGTCGCATGCATCGAACAGCCAAGACACTTAAAGACTAAAGAGTTAGAAAACTTATTCAGTCCATAGTTCTTGGAACAAAAGTCTGAATGATACTCTTCCGAGAATCACTCACTCAAAGTCCAGCGTTGTTATCGTTCCGCTGCCCCTGAAGTTTCTCTTCCATGGAACCTCGCGTCTTCACTTGGCCGCTCTCCAAGCTTCAAACTTCTTCGCCGGAAACACGTCGGCTTCACACTCGCAGCTGTTGCCACACGTCTTCGCTCGATAGCAGTAGACACACACTCTTGCCTGTAGCTCGAGTCGTCACCCCTCAGGTGGAAATCCTCTTCTTCTCCTACTTTGTCACAGAAGACAAAAGGCTTCGCCCACAAGGCGGTACACTCTACGCACTCTGACGCATACTTTCTTCTTCTCCTGCTTTGTCACTAAGGACAAAACCTTCACCGACAGACGCGGCGGGATACCCTACGCACTCTGACGTTCACTTCCTTCTTCTCCTGCTCTCCCATCTCGGCTGCTCGATTAAATACCTTCCGCGCGAGATTCCAGAAATTTCTCATCATTTCGTCGGCGCGATACGCAGCGAAGGCTGGGGAGAGGGCGAGACGGTTTGAAGGCCGTCCGCGACGGATGACGCAACCCGGCATCACCACGCCCCTTTCCATCTAGAACGTTCCAGGGCTTGCTCGGGCGCCGATGAGAGGAGGTTCGTCGGCAAACCCGCGCTTCCGAGGGGAGAGGGGCGCGCACCCGGGGAGTTTTTGGATGCTTGTTTTCTTTTTTATCGTTGACCTCTCGGCGCTTCGTCGCGAGAATTTGGCGGCGCGCCCTTTTTTGAGCGCTCGGTTTGTGACACTGCCCCCAACTTTAATAATATTGTCTCATAATATTTAAAACCACACAAACGAGCACGAACAGTCCCCACACTCTCAGAGATATTAACATAGCCGTCGCTCATGACACGTCACATTCACAATAGATCACTCTATTCAATTGTACATTGTAATTCAATCTCACACACATGAAATATAACCACAGGTACATGAGTACAACACTCCATCACATATTCCAGACGATACAAATGTACAAAGTTCTCTCATTACAACAATTGTACGATACTATACATCACATCACCGTAACAAACATTTTGACTCGCCCGACATACAGTTGTGACACAGGATAACAACCACGTTAACTTAACATATTTCACTCAGCACTGTCAAACACATTCCGATTCGACCTCAACACCTATCCCGTGTACTTCGAGCGGCACTTGCGCCCTTTCTTGCGGTGCTCGCTCAATCTCTTCTTGTTTTTTCTCGTTTTGTTCCGGCGAGCCCTTTCCATCGATGGTATCTGAGGCGGCGTCTCAGCCATCGTTGTCACTACCGACATTGTTAGCGGGTCATGACGCTCAACCGATCCTGTCACCCGCTTGTTCATGTCACGACATTGGGCCTGGCTGGCCAACTCCGTCACCTTTACACTGTCGCTCGGTTGAGGTCGTGCCGACGTAAGTCCAGCTGCCCAGCATTTGAACTCATTCAATACGATCATCTTCTCATTTGCTGTCTCTTGCGCCCAGGCTTCACCTTGGGCTCGGGTGAAATCCTTCACAGGACTGTTCTCCGCTGAATCTCGCGGTCCCTGTGTCAGCGGGGGTTCCATCTTCGGGTCTTCCCTCAAACATTCTGGATCAATCGGCCCTCGCGCCCCGTCGATGTTTCCGATGACGAGGTCGTACAGGGGGGTCGTCATGCATAGAGCAGTAACGTTCCCGCTGAAGTACGGGGCTTCAACCTCAATTTCTGCTTCGGGAAGCATCCGAACCGTACTGTCAATTAGGCAAACCGGTTTCGTTTTGCCTGTCAACTCACCTTCCCGTACCAAATTTCTCCGCACGATAACTGTTGAGCTACCGGTGTCTCTTAACACCGTAATCTTCTTGCCCGCAACTTTTCCAGGCAGCGTTGGCATTCCCTTCGTAACACTGGTTGGCTGTTTTGTCATTACAGCACCCACAATAGGAAGTTTTTCCCCATTTTCAACTCTACGAATCCATCGGTGACGTCATCACCATCGGATTTCGGTGCTGCCAGCAAGCACACAGGGTACCTGGTGAGTTTGACTCACTCCGTTACGACAAGTGTCTGCTTTGTGCCCAGTCTGACCACACTTGAAACATTTTACGACCGTGGGACTCGTAAAGTTAGTACGACAGTTGTTCGCGCGATGACCCACTCGGTTACACAGAAAACATCGTGGAACACTCTCCGGTGCACGCTTCTTTTGTTCGGGTGCCGAATTTTTCGAATATTTGGGACACTCCTTCTTGACCTTGGCCAGATTAGTTCCACCTTGCGCTTCCAAGAATTGATCAGTCAATTCAAGCATGCCTTCAAGTGACTCAGCCTTCCTCTCTTTCAAGGACAGCGACAAGCTTGGGTGGCAACTAGTAAGAAATTGCTCTCTAATAAGGAGCTCTCTAAGCTCATCGTACTCCTGCGCTGTCCCTGAAAGTTCAATCCATCTGTCGAAATAATGGCTAAGTCGGGTGGCATACTGCGTAGCCGTCTCACCATCAGCTGGCTTTCCTGTCCGAAATCTGTCTGGAAACCTTCCACAGTAAATCTAAATCGCTTCAGCAAAGCAGCTTTCACCTTTGCATAGTTGGCTGCATCAGTCGGCGTCAGCCTACCGTATACACTGAGCGCTTCACCACTCAAGCAAGTACTCAAAGCAGTTGCCCATTGATGTTCCGGCCAATTCTGGCTCCTTGACATCGTCTTAAATCTGTGAAGGTACGCGTCAAGGTCGTCCTTCCTTTCATCAAACGCTACGAGCAGCTTGCTTGGGTTCAAGCGGAAGCCATGATCTTCCCGTTCGCTGCTTTCAACTCTAGCTTGGACGGGAGTTTCACTTCGCTGTTGCAAACGGAGCCGCTCGAGTTCCATCTCGTGCTGCCGCTGCCGTTCCCTTTCAGCCATCTCCGCTTCTCTTTCTTCTTTCAGCTGTTGCTCCCTCGCTTCTCTTTCTTCTTTCAGCTGTCACTCCCTCACTTCTCTTTCTTCTCTCGCCCTTACGGCTGCCAACTTTTCTCTCTCCAACTCAGCTTCCTTTTCCGCTTTGGCTCTTTCGACCACCAACCTTTCTTTTTCCAGCTCAGCTGCCTTTTCGTCTTTGGCCCTCTCTTTTTCTTCTTTTTCCTTCTGGGTGACCCACTTCCGTAGTTCAGCGCCAGAAAGACCCATCTTCTCACCAAGAGCGACTAACTTTTCGAGATCCATTGTGTCTCGCAAATAAAGTCTTGCCGCGTGTAAAAAGTATCTGCCTAAATCAGTCTATCGGATCACTCCCCTGCACTCGTTAACGAGAATACTGAACAACACACAAAATCTCTCCGATAGCACTATCAACAACTCGAGGCTCTTTCTCCCTACTTTGGACACACTGTGCACCAAAAGGTCCTGTCGCGGACGCCAGATTAATAGTCACAGGTCCCGTTAATTAGGGAGGCGATCGCCGGGCTGATTTCAAGGGCCGAAGTATCGGCCCCCCGAACCGCACCACGAAAGCGTGGACAATTTAGAAGTGGTCCTATTTGGCGCGCCAGCGGACGCCGGCTGTGGCCCAAAGAACAAGTCAGAGCCGAGAGTTGATAAACAAAACAAAATTATATTCTCAGTTATGGCAGATGAAAACGACACACATGTATGCACACTCGACAATAGTTGAATACAATATGTCACCAATCAAACAATGTACTACACAGTACAATCAGCCACACTCGAAACAACGGACACAGACAACAATACGCACTATAATGCAGTCGCATGCATCGAACAGCCAAGACAGTTAAAGACTAAAGAGTTAGAAAACTTACTCAGTCCAAAGTTCTTGGAACAAAAGTCTGAATGATACTCTTCCGAGAATCACTCACTCAAAGTCCAGCGTTGTTGTCGTTCCGCTGCCCCCGAAACTTCTCTTCCAGGGAACTTCGCGTCTTCACTTGGCCGCTCTCCAAGGTTCAAACTTCTTCGCCGGAAACACGTCGGCTTCACACTCGCAGCTGTTGCCACGCGTCTTCGCTCGATAGCAGTAGAGACACACTCTTGCCTGTAGCTCGAGTCGTCACCCCTCAGGTGGAAATCCTCTTCTTCTCCTCCTTTGTCACGGAAGACAAAAGGCTACGCCCACAAGGCGGTACACCCTACGCACTCTGGCGCATACTTTCTTCTTCTCCTGCTTTGTCACTAAGGACAAAACCTTCAGCGACAGACGAGGCGGGATACCCTACGCACTCTGACGTTCACTTCCTTCTTCTCCTGCTCTCCCATCTCGGCTGCTAGATTAAATACCATCCGCGTGAGATTCCAGAAAGTTCTCATCATTTCGTCGGCGCGATACGCAGCGAAGGCTGGGGAGAGGGCGAGATGGTTTGAAGGCCGTCCGCGACGGATGACGCAACCCGGCATCACCACGCCCCTTTCCGTCTAGAACTTTCCAGGGTTTGCTCGGGCGCCGATGAGAGGAGGTTCGTCGGCGAACCCACGCTTCCGAGGGGAGAGGGGCGCGTGTCTGGGGAGTCATGTTTGTTTTCTTTTTTTTATCGTTGACCTCTCGGCGCTTCGTCGCGAGAATTTGGCGGCGCGCCCTTTTTTGAGCGCTCGGTTTGTGACAACATGCTGTTTTTATCTCGGGTGTATGCATTTGGGGGTTCCGATAAATTTTAATTGGATGTCGGCACTAATCCTCATCTCACTTGTGTTGCTGTGTTTAGCGCTGAGTACTGAGTAGTTTGAAGTATGAAATACCAACTAGTCCGCAGTCACATGTTGCTTTATGCGCAAAAACCGTGGGGTGATAGCCGCGCGCTCTAAGTCGAATGTTTTTTCATCGCTCGCGCAGCCATAGAAGCGAATAGTGAGGCTTGATTGAGCATGCAGGTGTCACATGGGCACTTTTTATCAAAAGTGAACTTCTGGATCGTGATCGACTCATCTTCGCATTTAACGCAATGAAGAAACCTGGACTGGATAGCCATCGGAATCACATCGTGTGATGTCTGTACTTTGAAATCAGGGATGGTCAACAGCTTTTCTGAATGTAGTGGTTAAAGTACCGTGCATTTAACAGCTCAGCTAATACGAGTTCGACGTTACTACGCCTGTAAAATGAAGTATTTGAAGAACAAGTGCAAGAACCAGAGCAGTGTGCCGAACGGCCGCGCAAACCACAAAACTACAAGCGCGCCCAGCAATACTGGCAACACGTACGGACTACCACAACGTCACCACCGCACACTCAACAGACATAAATATCATGGATGTCAAAGAGCACTGAAACAGGTTTACGAGTCCTAGACATCCTGGCCTTCACGCAAGAAGATAGTTATAGCGGGAGAACAGAACGACGACATAGAGACAAGGACACGAAGGCCCTTCTTGTTCCTGTGTCGTTGTTCTATTATCGCGCTATAACTATCGTTATGTCATACCAACTAGCCCAAGCTGCCACACTTCACACAAGCTCAGGCGAACGACAAAAATCAGCGGTTCCATTCGCGAGCACAGTCTAACTATTCACGTTCACAAAACACACTGCAACAACAAGCACAATCACAGTGTCTGCGCCAACGACATGAACACAGAGTCGACCACAAACACAATAAAAAATTATGCCTGGCGTACCTTCACCAACGAAAAAGCTTCTAAAGGTTGCCTGAACCGGCGTTGTAAACTTTGACGAAAAGCCACAATGTTCCAAAGGTCCGCCCAGATCCAAGCCAACTTGGGTGAAAATAGTGTTTTCGTTATTTTGACCAGGTGAATGTAGCATTCCGACTATTTTCACCAGGTCTAGCAGTGGCAGCCATCGTTTCCATGGTCGGTGACTGATCGAAGCGCTAGAGTCCACTTTATTTAATTTCAGGAAACTCTATGGGTTGGCCCCTCGTGTTGCTTAATTTTTCTGACGCGGTTACGGCGATAGTCAAAACATCTGGGTGCCGCTTGCTTTGCTCTAACGAATTCATATCATTTATTTTTTTTACTTGGCAGCTGAGATGAGACCAATGGTTCCAGCGCCGGGCTTATGTCATTATTTATACCAGTTGATTAATTAGCACACCTAAATGCAAAACTAGTATTGCAAAACCTGATGAAGCCAAGCCGGCAAAATTTGGTTCAGCTCAGCTTGCTTTTGTTGGGTTAGGCCAAGTTGAACTTAAATTAGCCCAGTCAAGTCAATTAATATAAGCGTAGCCGAATATAATGAAGTCTAGTTGAGTGCGGTATCACCTAATAAAGTTAGTACGTAAGTTTAATTAAGCTCAGTAAACCTTAAGCATAGTAAAGCTTCATTGCACCCAGATGGGTTGAAAAATGTACCGTTCAGCCCAGTCTCATTAGGCATATCTAGCCATGCTATCATTTAATTTAGCGAAGCAGAACTAGTCCTTAAAAGGCAAGCCTCATTGTAGGCAATTATTCCAAGTTGACTTCCCCATGAGCCCTCAGCCAAACCCAGGAGTATACTAATTGCCCCGTACCGACTCCTATTAATTAGACTAATAGATGCCTAATGAGTAATAGATATTGTCACGGGGTCGTGACGTGGCCGAATACAGGGGACTTCATGTTGGGATTCAACTGTTTATTTGGGCGAACCTGTGCCTGGTAAAAGTCCAATTACAGCAGCAGTCTCGCACAGATAGCAGTCTCGAACTGATGGCGGCGAACGGAGCGTCGGCCTTCGATCAACAACTGACAAGCGGCGAAGCGCGTCGGCATTTATACTCTTGCCGTCGAATGTTCTAGCGTTATCGCTGGCGGTGGCATAGGTTCCAGAACAATCTGTACCGTTCGCACAGTGGGCGTGATCTTATCGAAATGATCTACTACAGTCCGGAACCTTCTCGAAAACTGCAGGCGCGGTTTGCGCTGAGAATCGTGTGGTGTTTTGGGACGATAACAAAAACTTGGGATATGGAACGTGGCATTGCCCCCCTCTGAAAAAAGGCATCGTCCCGATGCTTTAACTAAAGATGAAAGTACAATAATAATGCAAGAAAGTACAATAAATAAATTACGATACAACAATAATACAAAAAAACTCTGTTTCAGTTTGTTAACGTGCATGAAACGGCTTGAGGCGCGCGACATGTACGACTTCAGGTCGCGATCGGCGTCGTTGAGAGTTCGTGATGCCGTCAGGGACAACCTCGTAATCAAGTGGGCCGAGACGTCGAACCATTCTGTACGGTCCGAAGTACCGTCGCAGAAGCTTTTCATTTAGTCCACGTCGGCGTATCGGCGTCCACACCCAAACACGTTCACCGGGCTGGTATTCCACGAAGCGTCGTCGAAGGTTGTAACGGTGGCTGTCGGTCGTCTGTTGATTCTTGATACGGAGACGCGCAAGTTATCGGGCTTCTTCGGCGAGTTGAAGGTACTCGCTCACATCGAGGTTTTCTTCGTCGGTGACGTTGGGTAACATGGCATCGAGCGTCGTTGCTGGGCTCCTTCCGTAAACCAATTTGTAAGGAGATATCTGCGTCGTCTCCTGCACCGCCGTGTTGTATGCGATGGTCACATACGGAAGAATGGCGTCCCACGTCTTGTGTTCGACATCGACGTACATTGACAGCATGTCGGCGATCGTCATATTAAGCCGCTCGGTGAGGCCGTTGGTCTGTGGGTGGTACGCTGTCGTCCGGCGGTGGTGGTTTGTTTGGCTGTATGCCAAGATCGCTTGAGTTAAGTCGGCAGTGAATGCCGTTCTTCTGTCGGTGATAAGGACCTCCGGGGCGCCGTGACGTAGGACGATATTTTCGACGAAGAACTTAGCTACCTCGGATGCACTGCCTTTTGGCAGGGCTTTTGTCTCGGCGTAGCGGGTGAGGTAGTCGGTAGCTACCACAAACCACTTGTTTCCGAAAGCCGACGTCGGGAACGGCCCCAGTAGGTCCATACCAATCTGCTGGAAAGGTCGGCAAGGTGGATCAATTCGCTGCAGAAGTCCCGCTGGCCTTGTCGGCGGTGTCTTGCGTCGCTGACAGTCTCGGCATGTCCTCACATAACGAGTGACGTCGGCGGTAAGACGTGGCCAGTAGTACCTTTCTTGTATCCTCGCGAGCGTGCGAGAAACACCGAGGGGCCCTGCCGCCGGATCGTCGTGCAGGGCCTGCAGGAGTTCTGGTCGCAGAGCTGAAGGCACCACAAGGAGGTACTTAGCTCGAAGCGGTGAAAAGTTTTTCTGTTGTAGAAGACCGTTTCGTAGAAAGAACGACGCAAGTGCGCGCTTGAATACCTTCGGGACTTCGGCGGTCCTGCCTTCGAGGTATTCTATTATGCCTAGTTCACACTGAAATGGCCGCTTTCTACAGCGACCTAAATTCCCCTGCCGCCGAAACGCAGCGTCGTTCGCACTGGACGCGCCCAGCACCGCTGAATATGCCATCTACTACGGGGCAAACGCGGGTTGGATTCGCTGTCACCCGGTTGTTGTCACGGTTCGCAAACAATACTACGCTATCCGGTGATGTATACAACGACGATTCTCGTACGCAAGAAGCAAGAAAAGACAGTACTGCTTACTTTGCTGGCAAGTGGCTGTCTTGTAATGCACGAAGAGCAGAAAAACCACCGACGCCAGCGGCGTTGGTGGGTTCGTTTTGCTCTGCAAGACCACAACAAGCTCGGTCACGCCAACAGCAAGCTCGGTCACCTCTTTCACGAAATACGGAGGCGAAGTAGGCACAGAGTAGGTATAACTCCCGTTGGTTTCAACATTCAGTTACGTGCACTGCGGCATAACAAGTGAGTAGGGCTTGGCCGCCATTTTTCAAAATTCCTTGACTAGCGCTCCTATTGGTCCGTGGTGACCGATTCGGCGGCAGACGCCGCAAAAATCGGTGCGAGAGCGATCGGCGCGGAGAGGGCCCTTTCGGCGGATCTCGCCGCCGCCGAACCGGATTCGGAGCACTTTCGGCGGCCGGAATGCTCAGTGTGAACGCGGCCTTAGGGCCTTAAGTTCCGGGTCGGCCCGCTGTCGTTCAGCGAAGTCGTCGGTAGTTATCGTTCCCAAGAAGTACTCGTCATCCGGGTCGTCGGGTAGCGGTTGGTCGACAGGCGCACGAGATAGACAGTCGGCGTCGGAGTGTTTTTTGCCGGACTTGTAAATGACAGTAATGTCATACTCTTGAAGTCTCAGGCTCCACCGTGCGAGGCAACCTGAAGGGTCCTTCAAGGTGACTAGCCAACACAAGGCGTGGTGGTCGCTCACAACTTTGAAGGGCTTGCCGTAGAGGTAGGGGCGAAATTTCGACGTAGCCCAGATGATGGCGAGGCACTCCTTTTCTGTTGTGGAATAATTTGCTTCTGCTTTGGAAAGCGATCGGCTGGCGTGACTAATAACCCTTTCAAGTATGTGAGCTCTCTGCACAAGAACGGCGCCAAGACCTACGCTACTTGCGTCAGTGTGTATTTTTGTTTCGGTGAATTTGTCGAAGTGGGCAAGTAACGGATGCGTCTGGAGCCGATGTTTAAGCTCCTGGAAAGCGTGTTCCTGTGGCGTTTCCCACTTGAACTCCACGTCGGCCTTGGTAAGGTTAGTGAGAGGATCGGCGATGCGGGCGAAGTTTTTCACGAACCGCCTATAACAGGCGTACAGGCCCAGAAATCGGTGCACTGCCTTCTTGTCAGTGGGTGGCGGGAAGTCGGCGATGGCGGCTGTTTTCCGTGGATCGGGACGAACTCCAGACTTGCTGATAACGTGTGCCAGAAACAAGAGCTCCTCATACGCAAATCTGCACTTTTCTGGCTTCAGTGTGAGTCCGGACGTCTTGACGGCTTGAAGTACAGTTTCAAGGCGCCGAAGATGCTCGTCGAAACTCGAGGAAAACACGACGACGTCGTCCAAGTACACAAGGCAAGTCTGCCACTTCAATCCTGCCAGTACTGTATCCATAACGCGTTGAAAAGTTGCAGGCGCTGAGCAAAGGCCGAAGGGCATCACCTTAAACTCGAAGAGGCCGTCCGGTGTTATAAATGCCGTCTTCTCTCGGTCTCTTTCGTCGACTTCGATTTGCCAATAGCCAGTCTTGAGGTCCATTGACGAAAAGTACTTGGCGTTATGGAGCCGATCAAGTGCGTCTATTCGTGGAGAGGATACACGTCCTTTCTTGTGATTTCGTTCAGGCGGCGATAATCGAAGCAGAAACGTAAAGTCCCATCCTTTTTTTTCACTAACACCACGGGGGATGCCCATGGACTCTTGGATGGCTGGATAATGTCATCCCGCAGCATTTCATCAACTTGTCTCTTGATGGCCTCACGTTCTCGCGTCGAAACCCTGTACGGACTCTGACGGAGTGGTCTGGCATTTTCTTCGGTTATGATGCGATGTTTCGTGATTGGGGTCTGCCGAATTTTCGATGACGACGAAAAGCAATCTTCGTATTGCAGGAGCCGGGCCTTGAGCTGTTCTTGCTTATCGTTCGGAAGTTTGGGATTGACGTCGAAAGCTATGGGAGGGGCTTGGTTCCTCTGAGCAGGTTCCGCAGAATCGGCGAGGGCGAAAGCACTGGTGGCTTCGACAATTTTTTCGATGTATGCGACCGTTGTTCCTTTGTTCACATGTTTGTACTCATTGCTGAAATTCGTGAGCATAACCGTTGCTTTGCCTCCCCGTAGCTCTGCAATTCCTCTTGCGACGCAAATATTTCGGGTGACCAACAGATGCTGTCTGCCTTCAACGACGCCTTCCAAGTCAGGTGATTTAGGAGCGCCGACTGAAATAATGACGCTTGAGCGAGGCGGAATGGTGACTTGTTTTTCCAGCACATTCAAGGCATGGTGTCCTGACGGCGTGCGCGGTGGTGGTGCTTCTTTTGTGGATAACGTTATCGACTGTGTTTTTAGGTTGATGACAGCACCATGGAGGCATAAGAAGTCCATGCCAAGGATGACATCTCTCGAGCAACGCTGTAGGACTACAAAGTCTGTAGGATAAATACGGCCGTTAATGGTGACTCTCGCTGTGTAGATTCCTGCAGGCGTTACAAGATGACCCCCGGCTGTGCGGATTTCAGGGCCTTTCCAAGCTGTCCTAACTTTCTTTAACTTCGCGGCAAACGACCCACTGATGACCGAATAGTCGGCTCCAGTATCGACGAGAGCGGTCACACTGTGGCCGTCGATAAGAACGTCGAGGTCGCTAGTTCACCGTCTCGCATTACAGTTAGGGCGTGGCGTCGGGTCACGGCTGCGTCGGCTTGTTCCGCTGCTTCCATGTTGCGTCGTCAGGCCACCTTCGGTAAGTGAGCTTTCGCCGTTAGGGCTTTGCCTGTTTGGCGTTGTGCTCCGAAAGCTCCGTCGCGGCGTCGTCGTCGTCGGAGGATCTTCGGTACTTCGTCGCACAGCAACCGCACCTACACCGGTTGCTGCCCTTTGTTTCCCGGATACGGGCTAGGAGACCGGCCCCGCGTTGGGCCAGAGTACTGCCTGCCGGTGGTGCGGTGACGTGCGGCGGCTGGGCGACGGCGGACGCGAAGGGCTTCGTGGTGTCCACCGAGTTCCTGTCAGGTAGTCGGCGATGTCACGTGGTCGTTCTCCTGGCTGTGGACGCGGTGCATTGACGGCGAAGCCACGCAGTCCCATCTGTCGGTACTGGCAACGGCGGTATGTGTGTCCGGCCTCGCCGCAGTGGTAGCAGAGCGGGCGATGGTCAGGGGTGCGCCAGACGTCAGTCTTCCTCGGTGCACTGCGCTGGGCCACTGGCGAACGGTATGACGTCGGTGGGGGTGGTGGCGGCGGTGGCGTCTGTCGACGGAAGGTCGATGGGGCGGCGTTTTGGCGTGGACGGGGAGGAGCGTTGTGGCGCAGTGCAGCGGCGTAGCTCATAGCTTCCGGCTCGGGCAGCGGTGCGTGGGGAATTCGAAGCGATTGCCGAACTTCTTGCACAATGTCGGCGATTGAATCCACTTGAGGCTGTGCCGAAGGCAACAGCTTGCGCAGCTCTTCCCGCACGATCGCTCGGATCGTTTCACGCAGGTCTCCGGAGTTACTGGCTTGAGCAGCAGCGCAGTCTGCAGTCAGGCGACGATTATACTGTCTGGTGCGCATGTCCAGGGTCTTTTCGATAGTGGTCATTTCGGCTACAAATTCTTGGACGGTTTTCGGTGGGTTTCTCATCAGTACCGCGAAGAGCGCCTGTTTGACCCCTCGCATGAGGAAACGAACTTTTTTTTCTCCTCAGGCATGTCTGGGTCAGCGTGACGAAATAGTCGGGTCATTTCTTCTGTGAAAATGGCGACATTTTCATTTGGTAGCTGAACCCGGGTTTCTAATAAAGCAGCGGTCCTCTCTTTGCGAGCGACGCTCGCGAACGTTTGCAGGAATGCGCCGCAGAAAAAATTCCACGTTCGGAGCGTGGACTCTCGATTTTCGAGCCAGGTCCTTGCGGTGTCTTCCAAATAGAAGAACACAGACGCAGCTTTTCGTCATGGTCCCAGAGGTTGAGGGCGGCCACACGGTCGTATGTTTCTAGCCAGGACTCCGGGTCTTCGAACGATGAACCATGGAAAATTGGTGGTTCCCTGGGTTGATGCATGACCATCGTGGGCTGGGACGCTGCGGTTGTCATTGTCGCTGCAGTCGCGGTCATGGCCTTGGGTCTTCCGCGCATTGTCTGGTAGAAGCCCGTACTCCGGTGGTAGCCCTTGCTGTCGGCGGCTTGTTCGCTGCTCCTGGTTGGCGTCGGTGTCTTCTCCGCGACGTGGGCTGGGTTCACGGCTTGACGGGGGCGTCTGGTACATGAACGAAGCAGCACCTCCACCAGATGTCACGGGGTCGTGACGTGGCCGAATACAGGAGACTTCGTGTTGGGATTTAACTGTTTATTTGGGCGAACCTGTGCCCGGTAAAAGTCCAATTACAGCAGCAGTCTCGCACAGATAGCAGTATCGGACTGATAGCGGCGAACGGAGCGTCGGCCTTCGATCAACAACTGACAAGCGGCGAAGCGCGTCGGCATTTATACTCTTGCCGTCAAATGTGCTAGCGTTATCGCTGGCGGTGGCGTAGGTTCCAGAACAATCTGTACCATTCGCACAGTGGGCGTGATCTTATCGAAATGATCTACTACAGTCCGGAACGTTCTCGAAAACTGCAGGCGCGGTTTGCGCTGAGAATCGTGTGGTGTTTTGGGACGATAACAAAAACTTGGGATATGGAACGTGGCATTATATATACCCAGTGTGATGATGTTTATTCAAACAGACAAGTCGCAGCGAGGGCGCACCGAAAAATGGCCGTACGGCAAGTCTGCCAAAGGCAGCACACATTCTTGCGCAATCAGAGCGCGGGGTTTTTCGTTCTCTTCCGAAGGTGCATACGCGTTGGTGCGTGTGCTCCGCTACAATACCCCCTGGATGAACAGTAGCCATCCTGGCGACTCAGGGAGTAGGCACAATGAGGGGGTCGTAGTAGGGCTTGAGGCATATGAGTGGGGACAGCAAGGAGCCACTTTCGACCACCAGGCATGTAGTTCCGGCGCTACAGAATGTTGTCTCGCATGGAAAAGTGGGCTGCTTGCCGGTATAGCGCTCTCGTGGAAGGGACAGCAGACGGATCAGTGAGGTAGTTGAGTAACAAGGCAAGCTATGGGGCTTTACGCTGCTCCGAAAGCATATCAGTGGTGTCGAGCGGTGACAAGGTGTTAAAAAGGGGTGACAGAGAAGCCACACCTGGTGTTAATGGCGATCAGGAAAGTGCGTTGGCATCCGCATGCTTGCGACCGGAACGATATACGACACGGATGTCGCATTTCTGCAATCGAAGTGCCCAACGCCCCAGGTGTCCAGACGAGTCTTTCAAGGTGGATAGCCAACATAGAGCGTGGTGGTCTGTGACCACGTCGAAAGGACGGCCGTGAAGGTACCGGCAAAACTTCGTCAACGCCCAGATTATGGCCAAACACCCTTTCTCTGTCACGGAGTAATTCAATTCAGCCTTCTTGAGAGCACGACTTGCATAAGCAACTACGTATTCGGCTTGGGTGCCTTTCCGTTGTGCCAAAACTGCACCAAAACCGACGCCCCTTGCATCAGTGTGAATTTCTGTGGAAGCAGTGGGGTTGTAGTGACGAAGAATAGGTGGTGAAGTCAGCAGGCGACGCAGCTGGTAAAATGTGTCGTCACATGCAGGTGACCATGCAGATATACCTTTGCTATTGGAAATAAGACTCGTTAGAGGTACGATAATGGACGCGAAGTTGCACACGAAGACACGAAAGTAGAAGCAGAGACCAACGAAACTTTTTAGGGCTTTCAGTGATGTGGGCATTGGGAAGTCAGCGACAGCTCGAAGCTTATCGGGATCCGGAAGAACACCGTCTCTTGTGATGACATGTCTCAAGATGGTTGGTTTTCGTGCTCTTGCTGTTAAGCTGTAGGCCTGCAGAAGTTGGACACGTCAGAATCTCGTGGAGACGACCAAAATGTGTCAGGAAATCAGCTGAAAAGACTACAATGTCATCCAGGTAACATAAGCAAGTTTCCGACATGTGGGCACGCAAGATGGTATCGATCATGCGCTCAAGTGTCGCAGGTGCATTGCAGAGCCCAAGTGACATGACTTTGATCTCATATAGGCCATTCACTGTTACAAAGTCTGTTTTAGGGCAATCACATTCAGCCTTTGGCACCTGCCAATGCCCAGAACGCAGATCCAAGGATGTAAAGTACTCAGCGCCTTGTAAACAGTCAAGAGCATTGTCTATTCGTGGTAGTGGGTAGACATCTTTCTTTGTAATCTTGTTTAAGCTGCAAGAGTCCATGCAAAATCGAACAGTGCCATCTTTTTTCTTTACCAGAGCCACAGGTGATGACCAAGCACTTTGAGAAGGCTGTATGACTCCACGTTTGACCATGTCATCTACTTGCTCCGTAATGACGCGGTGCTCTTTGGCGGAAACGCGGTAAGGACGCTGTCGCAGAGGCGAATGTGAGCCGGTGTCAATAGTATGAGTGATAGTCGTGGTGCGGCCCAAAGCAGGTTCTTGAAAGTCAAAAGAAGAGCGAAACTTGTTAAGGAGAGCCACAAGTTGGCGGCGATGCGAGGGGGGAAGGTCTGCATCAATAGTATTGTCGAAGGCTGACGAACTTGATGACTCAGACGCATGAGTGATTGCGGCAATGTGACATGGGGTTTCGTCGGGAAGAATAATATCATTGATATGGTCGAGAGGTTGTACATATCCTAAGGTTTCACCAAGAAGTAGGCCAATGGGGTAGTTGCAGTGGTTGGTAACCAACATTACGGTTAAACCAGGCGCAATTGTAAGAACGGCAAATGGGAGAACGATGCCCTTGCGTTCAGTAAAAACCGGAGATGGCGTAAACATCACCTTGGCGTCAGGTTGTGCCACACTTGAAAGGCTAATAGGGACAGAAGCTTCCAGAGGCAAGGTGATGTCGTCGTCAGCGATGAGCTTGCAGAGCAGAGGAGAACGGTCGGGCGATGGAAATTCACATATTGGCACAAGGGACACTTCCGCACATGAAGAATCGATGATAGCTTCATGACGTGATGAGAAATCCCAACCCAGGATGAGGTCATAAGAGCAAGATGGTAGAAAGAAAATTGGACGTGATGAAAAATCCCAACCTAGAATGAGATCATGAGAGCAAGATGGTAGAACAAAATTGGACGATGTACAAAACATCTTGGATGACAACGCACGTTGTACACATAGCCGAGGGATGAATGCGTTGCACGCTAGTCGTGGACAACACCATGCCACAGAGAGATGTGGTCACTTTCTTCAGTTTACGACAAAACTTTACTTTCATCACAGAAATGGCGGCCCTGGTATCAATTAACGCTAGTGTGGCGACTCCCTCAACATCGACATCAATAACATTTTGCGGCGAAAATGGAGGCCTTGAGAATTGCACAGAAGTTGCAGTTCTTGCCTCCGGAACTGCACTGATTAGTTTTCCTCCTCAGGAGGTGGTCGACGACGCATAGACGACAGCGATCGGTGATGAGGGAATGGGAAACGAGCAGTTGATGGGCGGCGATCCGAGTCGGAGTGCCTCTGTTCATATGCAGACGTGGTGGCTGCTGCGGCGCGTAGGAAGGAGTTCCAAAGGAGGCGTATGCAGGTGTGGGACGGCGGCAGCAGGAGCGTGCAATGTAGCCAGCGATGCCACACGCGAAGCAGATAGAACGGTTGTCATGGGTGCGCCACTCATTAGATGGATGGCAAAAGCGAGGTGGGGCCTGTAAACTGGAGGCGAGGCCAGAAGAGGCGGAGCTGATAAGGAAACTGGATGCGGTGGGGGCCGCGCGACCACAGCTGCACAGCTGAGAGGTGAAGGTGGCGCAGGTGGTGCATAGCAGGCAGCTGAAAGATCAGATGGTACCGAAGTGCATGGGTACATGGATAAAGGGCCAGAACTGTAGGGAGGGCATCGCGAATTTCAGTGCGCATGGCCTGCTGCAGTGTCGAAGGCAGGCTTGCGGTGGGCGCGTCGCTATGCAGCAGCAGGGAGAGCTGTCGGGCTACTTTCTTCCTGAAGTCTTTGATCTGGTTGGACAGAGTTCCTTGGCGAACGTTGCCATTTGCGAGTGCCACGGCCGAGATCGAATCTCGTGGTGGGACACTCTGTCGAACGATGGAACGCTGACGGCACAATTCATTGAAGCTTTGGCACAGGCTTACGAGGACTGCCACCGTGGTCGGGCTTTTCGCCAGCAACATTTGGAATGCGCCCTCCTCGATGCCCTTGAGAAGCTGTCGAATTTTTTCTTCTTCAGGCATAGATGGGCTAACATGCCTGCAGAGGTCGAGCACATTCTCAATATAACTATTAAAAGTCTCGCCAGGCTACTGGGCTCAGTGGCATAGACGCTAGTCAGCGCGGAGCTTGCGGACCTCTGGTCGGACGAACGCTTCGGTCACGAGGGTTTTAAAGGTGGACCAGTTGGCGATGGCGGTTTCGCGGTAGGTAAACCATAGCTTAGCGATGTCAGCCAAGTAAAAGATAACATAGGCGAGCTTAGAGTCGTCGTCCCACTTGTTGCTGGCACTTACGCGTTCGTACGAGGAGAGCCAGCCTTCGACGTCTTGCTCACGACTGCCGCTGAAGATTGGTGGGTCCCGCTGATGGGTAGCGCCGGGGTAGGTGGACGGGGCAGCCGATGGTGCTGGCTGTGCTGGGATGGGCTGGTTGGCGACTGCGTCAGTCATGTTGTGTGGCGATATTTCGGCCAACTTGCGAGAGCAGACCTCCAGGTCTGCTTGGGGATCTCAGCAGCCTCTACCAAATGTGATGATGTTTATTCAAACAGAGACGTCGCAACGAAGTCGCAACGGAAAATGGCCGTACGACAAGTCTGGCAAAGACGGCACACGTTGTTGTTGTTGTTGTTGTTGTTTCCCTGTGCAAATGGCTCGTACCCAAAGAAGGGGATTGGCCGATTATAAGGTGAATTTGCCCTAAACTTTCAGCATTGCGTCATTCCTGCAATTTTTTTTGTAACTTAATTTTGATTTGAAATACCGATATCAAGTTTGCAGAAAAAAGAAAAAAAAAAGAAAAATAGTGAGACAGCAATTTAGCAAGAAAATCGTTTAGTCGCAGTGATGTATTCTTGAACGGCGAATAAAACATCCCTGTGGCTGAAACCCAGTGTAGAGGCTCCAAATGAAAGAAGATCAGGTTGTGATAGTTGCAAGCCCAGTCTTTGAAGAGGTGATGCTAGTATGCTTTGCCTGAATAAATCGAAACGGCGACAATGTAATAAAAAATGACTGATCGTTTCCTCTTGATTACAGTAAATGCACATAGGGGAATTCAATATGCCCGATCTATGCAAGTAAAAATTGAGGGAGGTTACGCGGCAACGAAATTTCGTGATGACAACTTCCATCATCCTTGATTTAGTCAGTTCACTGCGCCAGGGAAATAACAAGTGTTTGTACTCTGGAGAAGCCGTCAGTGCAGGGTCAGATAAATTTTGCCTGATTTTAAGTGTGCGAAATCGCGCCACCGTAATGTATACTGTATGAGGGAAAATAGGAATAATTGGTGTCGAAAGGGATGCCTTCGCAAGAGAATCAGCTATTTCGTTTAACAACAAACCTTTGTGCCCTGGTGTCCAGATTAAATGAATACTTCGGATATGACAGGGGATCAACGATTTAAAAAGTTTCACTATAGGTGATTGACCAGATGCGGACAGAGAAGAGCACACTGATAGTGAATCAGTTATGACTGCTACAACTGGAATGGAAATATTTACCTTTCGCAAAGCTAACATTATTGCCATGAATTCAGCCAGAAAGACAGGAAGAAAGTCCGGTAAGCGAAGTGAAAATGACCAATCAAGTACGGGGCAATATATTCCAACGCCTGATTTTTCATGTGATTGAGATGCGTCCGTTGCTATAATGACATTTGTTGGCAGAGTACTTAAATGGTCCTGCAATAAACCATTTAAAATGCCTGTAGGTAATAGCTTTGCGTGAGTTGGGAAGATATCATGGTAAACAATTTCTGGAGAATTTTGTTGCTCAGTTAAAGGAATCAGATCACGAACGTGTACATTTAGGGGCTCAAGTAACGATTGAACAAATACTATTTGTGGTTTGGTAAATCTGGGCCAATGCACGGAGAAGAAAAGGTCAGGATTGGAAATAAAAATAATTTGTTCAGGGTTAAACGGTGCTTCATATAGTCGTAAAAAGGTCTGCACAGTAAGAATGTTAAAGCGACATAATAAGGTTGGTATTCGTGCTTCAAGGTATAACACTGCATTTGCAGTATACTTTGGAAGTCCTAAGCAGAGCCGTAAAGCCTCTCTTTCCAACAGAACGAGCGGCCGGAGTTTGTAGGCTGGCGCACCAGAAAAAAGAATGCAGCCAAACTCCAAGACAGGTCGGACATACATTTTATATATAATCAAAAGTGCCTTTCTTCTCATACCTGATCTACAATTGCTCAACCTCCGCAATACGCCCATCGCGCGTACTGCTTTTGTCGCGATGTATTCAATGTGAGGGCGCCAATTTAGATGCTCATTATACATAACTCCAAGATATTTCAATGATTGTACTTGTGGGATATCTTGAAGCTTGTAATTAATAGATATGTGCACGGGATCTTTAATTGGAAAAACGAGTATAGCACATTTACCGGTATTCAGGTTCAACATCAATCCATCCAACCAATGTTCTATTTTATTAAGATATGTTTGCAAGATAGTGTAGAGACAGTGGAAGTCATGTGCCATAGCAAAGAAAGCAATGTCATCGGCATAAACATAGGTTTTCACTTCTGGATGAACGGGGATGGTACTAAGCAATATGTTGAATAAAACCGGGGAAAGTACTGACCCTTGAGGTACACCTCGGGTTTGCTTGTGCTTACAGGAAGAGAAACCGCCTTGATAACAATAGAATTCTCTTCTATTTAAAAATTCCGTCACCCATGCTACTATATAAGGTGGAAGTCCATGACTCCATAACTGATTAGTCAAGATAGAATACTCTACACTATCATATGCTTTACATATGTCTAACGTTACTAAAGCCGCAAAGTGCTTTTTGTGACGGGCAATATGAATACGACTTTCCAGATCTACATGTGCATGCCATATGGAATATCCAGATCTAAAGCCAATTTGGGAAGAACTCAACAGTTGTTTCTCGTTAATAAACCTAATTATACGACCATGAAGTACCCTTTCAATAAGTTTTACTACATTAGATGTTAAGGCTATCGGTCTTATGTTGTCTAAATTATAGCCTGCCCCCTGTTTCTTAAGCAATGGTATAATTTTCGCAATCTTCCATTCAGAAGGGATCCATGCTCTTCTAAGGGAATAATTGACTAGACCTAACAGATCATTCGGATATTCCCTGTGAAGTATTTTTAGCATTCTATTTGTTATTCCATCGGGGCCTGGTGCTGCATTTGGCAATCTTTCCATAGCCTGATTTAATTCGGAAGCCGATATTTCTGTGTAGTCATAGATGGTTGTTGTGTAAGCCGAATTAGGGAGATGCGTTGAGAACCTGTTTTCTAATTCTTTAGCCAACTGATTCAATGATTCCTGTAGTTCCTGTGAGGTGTAAACTACTGAGTCAACGTTTCCTGGTATAGGGGTCTTCTTCCTACCACGAAGGAAGTTGAATAAAGCACGTTTGTTATTTGATTTAGACAGGTACTCGAAATGTTCTTGGTCATATTGCTCTTTCGCTCGCGATACAGTGCGTTTAAATGTTGCCGCAATGAACTGATAATCCTTCCAATTTTTTGGACTCTGATTACATATAAGTCTTTTCCATGCAGCTTTTCTTCTTCTATAATCTCGTGTGCACTCATCATTCCACCATCTACTAGGTTGGGCACTTTTGGATGACGACGAAGCAATTACAAATTCTGAAGTGTTCTTGGAGATTTCTAAAGCAGAACAGAGATTTCTGCCGAGGTCTTCATTTTGACCACTGGACACTGCCCTAATGTTGGAACGCAAGCAATCTTTAAATTTTTTGTAATTGATCAATGTTTTCTCTGTCCTTTCAATAGATTTCACAGCACATGAGATTTCAAAGTATACAGGAAGATGGTCACTGTTTGAAGAGAAATCAATTGTTTTCCAAGACTTTATTGAAACACTTGGGCTGCAAATCGTGAGATCTAATACCGATCGTGTCCGTCCGCGAATAAATGTCGGCTGTCTGTCATTTAGGCAGGTAAGATTTTTATTAATCATCCAATCCCATAGAAGAGTACCAGAATGGTCTGTTCGAAATCCCCATGAAACATGATGTGAGTTGAAATCACCAGTCAGAATGAAATCATTCTTGCAATTAGCTAAGGCAGTATCTAATTGTTGAGTATTATGCAAACCCGTTGGAAAATATGCGTTTATAAGTGAAAAAGGGTGGTGCCCGGGCAGACAGAGGTCTATTGCCAAAATTTCACAGTCTGTGGACATAAGCTGAAAAGCTATGCTCGCTGTGCGGCAAAATTTATTCGAGACTAGTATAATTAGACCACCTCCTAGTGATGGACGGTCTAACCGAAATGCTTTAAAATTGTTTAAATGATAATTCTTAACAGGGTTAAGCCAGGTTTCCTGTAATAAGATTATATCCGGATATAACTGATTAATTAAGCAAAGTAAGTCAGTAGAAGCAGAAATCAAAGACCTACAATTCCACTGTAGTACTTTCAAGGTATCTATGTTGACGAGCGAAACACTTCAGCAACGGCAGCTTCTAAAATACCCTCCTTAAAAAGTGCACTGGCATTTTCGCTGACCTTTTTGGGTTTTGTGTTTGGGCAAGGAGATTTTAATGGAGATCCAGTGCGCTTCTGACGCCTGAAATCTTGGCATACGTCCATTTCATTCTGATCCTCCACGTGGGTCGACGTAGAAGGTACGGACAAAATTGGGGTTTTCTCCTCGCGGGATTGTCGCTGTGGGGCTAAATTTGGTATAACTTCCACTGCACAAGGTGCCGACTTGGCCATCGGTACTGCTATTGCAGAAGCCAGCTGTGTCATCTGTGAGCAAAACACTTGAGAGATGCACTCACTCACGCTCGTAACTATGTGTTCCAGCGCTTTCGACATCGCCTTTTCTACTGCAGCCTCAATAAGATTAAGAATCTTCGTCTCACTCAGTTGTTCGTGCCTCGACGCGACTCCGGCATATCCAAAGGATCTATCCTTCACAACTGTTATTGCTTCTCGCCGCGAGCAACGACGTCTGTCCATGATTTCTAGAAGTTGCGTTTCATTAGACCTTGCGGTGCAGTTCAGATAATCGGCCGCGTGATTTCCTGCACAGAGGCAGCACTTTTCGGTTTCGGCGATGCACTCCTTCGATGGGTGGGTATCGCCACAGATGCGGCAACGTGAATTTGATTTACAACCCCCTGCACTGTGACCAAAACGCCAACAGTTTTGACATTGGAGAGGACGAGAAGCGAGACGTTCGACTCTGAAAATGAGCGGCCATATTTTCAACTCGAATGGACAGGAAGTGCCGGCAAAGGTAGCAATAACCGACTCAGTGGGGACTTTCTCACCGTTAACTAATCGGTTGCATCGGTACACAGCTATGACCCCAGCATCAGACAGCTTTTCCAGAGTCTCAGCGGGCGTTAATGTAGAGTCGACTCCTCGTACAATTCCCTTAGTGCACGCTAAATGAGGCGGGATAAATGCACTTACCGGGACCGAAGCAAATGTCTTGCATTTTAGGATGTCAGAAACGCACGAAGGATCTGACGATCTGCATACCAAACCACCTCTTCCGAACTGACGAACATCACTTATCATCTGAAAGTGCGGCGTCATGGCCTGCAACCCCACCTGGATCGCCTTCGGGTTGTTGAGCCTAATAAATCCACCACTCGAGGGCACCAGCGCAACAGGGATGCTTCCAACACCACTGCGGAAAAAATATTCCAATGGCAATTCATCATTAGGCAAGGAGGCTGACCAAGGGCTATGCCCTTGGCCAGGAGATGAATTAGACATTAGCACTAATTCGATTGCTTAAAGAAGTAATATGCAACGTTAGCTAGTTTCAACAGGTCAAATTCACCCAAAACTCAGCCAAACCACCGTCCGAAAGAGTCCGAAGGGACGAGCCCGGTTCAGAACGAAGACGCTCGAGCTACGCTGTCCGAGAAAAAAAACACGTTCTCGCACAATCAGAGCGCGAGGTTTTTCGTTCTCTTCCGATGGCGCATACGTGTTGATGCGTATGCTCCACTACAACAGTAATTATGGGTGCTTAATTAGCCAGACATCAAATCATACACACCTTACATACTAGAGCTTCATGAGACATAGTTTGCTAATTATGCATAACTAAGCTGATTAGGTAGCCCCGAGGTAAGCACAGATAAACCAGTAAGCATGGTTGATCACAACATCACTAAAATAATCTGATATATTTAGGTTAATTAAGTAACTTCTCCATAAACACAATTAAAGTGATTGACCTTGAATTTTGATGATCTCAGAACCCAAGTTGACAAAGATACTATATTTACTCTTGATAGAGTCTACTTTCATTAAGCTAAATTAAATATAAGTTGCCTTAGAACTAATTACAATTATTACCTAATATTTTGGCTGACATTGAAGCCCCGCAACGCACACTAGTTCGCTGTCACCTAGCCGCAAATATGTTGCTACATAGGACGCCCTTGGGAGAAAATGTGTCCAATGCAGAGTAATTATTCATGCAAACTTGCACAATGCAAGCAGCCTGTAAAATACTAGTTTTCTTCTGTCTGAAAATGCACTTCAAAATATCTAGATTGTGAGAATTGGAAACGTGGCATATATTGCGCCATCAAGAAGGCAATCATGGCCGAGCAAGCTGAGCTGAGAAAACTTAATTTTGTGTGCTTGGCTTCATGAGGTATTGTGATGCAAGCTACGTCTAATAATGCTAATCCCGGTATAAAAAACTACGCAATTTATTGTAAAAGAACTTGTTGTTGGGCTAATTGGTGCAACATTTAAAAAAATATTTCGAGCGCAAACACACGACACAATCACTCATACACACACACTTATGCATCAAACACGCACAGTGCTCACTTCCAACTGATTTATTCATAGCTTGAAGGCTTCAATATATACATAGAACACATGTGCACACTAACACCATAGAAGGCCAACAGCATACATTACATACAGTTCGTCAATTTCAGAGCCTAAAACCAATAAAGTGGGATTTGTTTGGTAACAACGATAGTGAAGGGGCGCTTACACAGTGATCTTTATTTTTTTCAATGAAAAAGGCCTCTAACACTTCACGTGCAGTTTTACTTGTGCTTCTGCCTAGAATCTTTGTCTTGGAGAATCGTGCATCACAACCGTACAAGATGACATGCGCGACCAGGTGGGCATACTTGTCACCTCGTTTTGTTAATTTTTTGGGCGTAGTCCCTCAACCGGTCATTAATGCATCGTTTGGTTTGGTCGATGATCACATTTCCACAGGATAAGGGTATTGAATACGCAACCCCCGTAGAACATTTCACAAAAGCCAACCATGGAACACAAAGACCCCGGCGGAACATTTCACAAAGGTTTGCCATTTCGCCTCACATTTCTGCCGATGAACTTAGCGGACTAAACAGGAACTTGTCTGCGAAGGCCAATCAATCAAGGTCGGGACAGATGCCTACAAGATGGTATGGACTGTTTATCAAAGTGTGCAACGCAGGATCTAGATAGACCTACTGTTAAAGGCTTAAATAATGTCGTTTCGTTTTTTAAGGACAACAATTTAAATTAATGCTAGCCGACAAAGAAAGTTGCTTGTGGTCGTACCTGAGGGAACGTACAACGAGAAGGCTTTAGCGGCTATCACGAAGAACTTTCGCCCAGCAAAGAAGGGAGCGACTTGCGTTAAATCTAAGTTCGCTGGTTTTTTGCAAGAATGTGGGGCTTACAGTGTTAGCCAAGGACATAGAGAACAGCAAAACGAGCAACCTTAAAGTTATTTTTTTTTTTTCTCGGCCAAGACACACAAACCAGACATACCTTTTCACACTATTATTAGTGAAGGAGGATCATGGCAAATGAACGTTAGCAGATTTCTTCAGAGCAAGCTAAAGATTCTAAATGAACCTTTCTGCACGAAGGGCTCAAGTGATGTGTGCAACTTTTCGCGGTCTCGTGATATTACAGGCGACGCCTTTCCAGTGGATGCCGCAGATATTTATTATTCTGTGCCGCGTGACAAGCTTCTAGCCTCTGTAATATCCTGCATTGAAGAGAATGGCGACATTGCTTTTATCAATGACGCAGACGTTAATACTGACAATTTTTTATCGCTTTTTGAATTTTATCTCAATGTAACCTTTATAATGTTTAACAAAAAGCCCTTTCTTCAGCGACAGGGAATCTGCATTGGTTCCTGTGTCGTGCCGGTTCTTTGAGATTTATTTTCAGCGGATGTAGATGGAGACTTGGATGATGCTTTTAAAGGGGGGGAGGTTTTAAAAGTTTTTAGGTACGTTGATGATTTTTAATACTTTTAAATAAGCAAGGAGACCTTAGATCCCCTGATTTTATTTTAAATGTTTTTATAAGGCTAGGACGAGGGCTTTCCTTCACTGTTGAATTGCCACAAGAAGCTTGTGAGCAGTTTTTAGACTTGTGCCTCATGTGGAACGATGAGCATTTTTGCTGGTCTTATCATCCTCGTGTTGAGAAGGAGTTGTTGCTGTACGATTCTGCCCACTCAAAGATTGTCGAGAGGGGCATTGCGTCTCTTTTCTTGAAGTCAGCGCTGAGGAGGTCGTATCCACACAGAATGAAATTTAGTTTCTTTTATCAGGTGAGCCGATTAGAGGCTTTTGGGTTCCCTCGATCCGTCATTACGGCCGTTGCTAAATCACTTCTGCAGAAGTTCAAACGTGAAACACAGGAAGCGATGACTGCTACCCATCCCTTGAGGATTAGGCCACAAGTTTCGCCATATATCTACAAGTTCTCGCACGACATCAAGAAAGTCGCGGCCAGGCACAGCGTACTGATGTTGTTTTCCGCACCCGAAAAAATCGGAAGACTGTGCCAACGTGTGTGCAAAAGTAAAAAGCGCGGCTGCGAGAAGAAGCATAAGAGGGCCTTTGTGAAATGCTCCACAGGTGTCGTGGTACTCCATACCCATATCCTGCGGAAAATTGAACATTGGCCAAACCGAACGATGTATTAATGACCGGTTAAGAGAACACGCCCAAAAATTAACAAAACGAGATGACAAGTATGAGCACCTGGCTGGGCATATAATCTCGTGTGGTTGTGATGCACGATTCTCCGAGACAAAGATTCTAGGCAGAAGCGCAAGTAAAAGCGCACGTGAAGTGTTAGAGGCCTTCTTCATTGAAAAAAATAAAGATCACTGTGTAAGCGCCCCTTTGCTATCATTGTTACCAAGCGAATCCCACTTTATCCGTTTTAGGCTCTGAAATTAATAAACTGTATGTATTGATAAAGTATGCCATTGGCCGTCTATGGTGTTAGCGCGCACATGTGTCCGATGTATATATTCAAGCCTTTAAGCTTTAAATAAATCAGTTGGAAAGGAGCGCTGTGCGTGTTTGATGCCTGGGTGTGTGTGTGTGTGAGTGAGTTTTGGTGTCGTGTGTTTGCGCTCAAATTATTTTTTTGAAATAACTACACCAGCTCTGCACTACATAGAACGGGCCCAGTCGCAGACGCTACATAAAAAAAATGCACAAATTTGATAGTGTAAAGAAAGTGATACCCAGCTGTCGTTTTGGCTACGAGCGCCGTTACCGCGTCAGAAAAAGCGACGTGACGCGTTGCGCAGGCGCGCTGCAGCAGGCGTCTCTTCGCTAGAAGGCGCATTCATGCCTCCAGCCACGCCATCCCATGGTTCACAATATGATGCGCATGAAAAAAATAGATGGCCACATGGCCTTCTATATTGTGCTGATTAAAAACCTTTTATTTTTTTTACTTTTTGTTTCGTCATATACTTTAATTGTTGGTTGGTTAAATGCCGGTGTTTTCCCGACACTGTGTCTTCTTATACTCATACTGTTTGTTCTAGTTCACAGCTGGCATTTTGTCAACCTTTTCGTTGTTCACAGAAGTTTTGGCTTGTTCACATGCACATGTGCTAGCTGCATCTTCTGTAGACGGCGGTTTACGGATATCGTGCCATCTTAAGGGGATTTCCCCTAAAATGTTTCGACAGACCAGAAGCACAGCTGCGACTCTTGTGGAAGAACTTGAGAGGCCCACAGGCATTGTGTCGAACATTATGATAACAGGTGGTCTGTGGTGATCAGGTTTTGAAGATCGAGAAATTGCTTCAACAGCATCAATAACAGGAGTTCCAATAATGAGTGTCACCACCATGGGGTATTCCATACAAACATTATAACTGGCATAAGCATAGCAAGTGAACTCAAAGCCTTCAGTAAAAAGGTGCATTAACTCTCACTAAGGCGCACACACAGAGCACATTATGGATGGCACCACTGATACCACAAGAAGGATGGGTGCACCAGCTTTCAATAAAGAATGAACAAGGGTCGTCTTCACTGCAGTGCATTCTTGGTGACTGCCTGTAATGAACCGTGCCGAAATTCGCTGATGCAAACAAAAGTTTTGGTGCCTAGTTGGGACCAGTTGGCACATGAACTTGTCGAGGCTTTCTTCACCCCGGAGATGTTTGTGTGACACGTCAGTATGACAATGAAGGCAGGTTACTCAAATGCACGTAGACGAATTTGCTGTTTGTGTAGTACGTATGTTTTCTTCTGAATAAAAACAGCTAGGTGCCCATCCTCTTCTTTTCACGCAGAAGTTAGTTTCATGAACAACAGACAAAGACAATGACTGAAGGTCGAGGCACAACACTTCCTACAAAAAGTAAAACTCGAGCAGACTAAGGAGACACATAAAACACAGACGATGTGCCTTTGAATGAGGCGTTACAAAAGGGTCCCGAAGTGAACTGCAGTACCATGTGATTAGGAAGGGTTTGTCACAATTCTGTCACAAGGCATGTTTTGAAAGAAAGAAAACTGAGAAGAACTGCCAGAACAAAAACCAATCAGTTCAACTGCTCAACAGCTTGAATTCAGAAATCACATAGTTGTTATACTAAGGCAATTTGATGTGGTTATGGCTGACTTCTGATCAAAGATCCCCTAGGAACAGTTTTGGCGCAATACTAATAGAGCAGGATGGCACAGCTGAACTAGAGTGGCCAAGTGTGATGTAAATCAAGGAGCATTGTCAGTGAAGTTGCCCAAACAATCAGTACTTCGACACTCCTAGCTTGGGCGAGTTTTACTTATACGAGGGTTTAATGCACACACCGCACTTTGAAAGCTGAGTGCAAAGTTCTCTAAAAAATACTCCTTCCCTATGGCATTTATTGTGTAGATAACTTCAGCTATCAACACAGCAACCACCACGACAAAGTACGAAATGGGTGTTTGTATCGGGCAGGCATATTGCCATACGTGCTTATTTATCCACTTTAATGTGATTCACCAACAGCCACCTGTGAGTAGCACCTATTGAAGGCTGCATCACAGTGTTTCCAGACTTGCAGACTGTTTCAGATCGTTCTGCTAAGATTACGCACAAGACACGAGAAGCCAATTTCATTCTGGAGCTAGTACAAGTGCCAGTTACAATGCTGCAAGACGCCATGAGGCATCAATAAGAGCATGTGACTATAATACATTGCTGGCGACACAGGAAGTCCTTTGATGCAGACGTGTGCATGCAGTGATGGCTTTGTTCTTGCACTTCATGTACTGTTTAGGTTTCCTTGTAAGTTCTGTGCGTATGTGTACAGTCCAAGTAAAACAGAACAGATGAAGGACAGTGGTAACCCTCGAGTCATACAGCTTGCACTACGTCACACATTCACTGGTAATGAGATTGACCCGGGTCAACAAACATGCTTAGCTGGGAAAATACAGTGAAGTGAAAAACGACACAGGAATACTGGACTGTGTTCCTGCATCCTTGTCTTTTCTCGCGTTGTGTTTCCCCTACTAAGCATTTACCAACTGTCCTACATGAAAGTCTTGTTCTACAAACATTCTACAACTAGAGGTCTTTTATACGTTTTTAATGATCCTGAAGACGTAAGAGATGAGGTGCAACTTGTAATAAATAGCATTTATCAACTGGCTAAGCTGTGGCTGTCCTCTCGGCAACACGCAGCTTGGCTGAACGGCTTCGTGGGTTGTGCTCCGTCTCGATTCGGGATGGCAGCTGGAGCGGGCCTAGAGGCTGCCAATGGTGCTGCCGCTCAGACACCATTTCCTCTGCACTGTGCCACACAGCTGCATTACGAAGGCGCTGGGCAATGTTCACCGGCTCGCTCATGTCCACACCCTGCACACACAACGCGATGTCAGTTGGCCTCGCAAGGTTGAACATCAATGAATGTTCTGTTCGGCCTAGTTGGTATGTAGCATTTATGGTGAGAACTCAAGTACGAACCAAAACAGATTACAGTCGACTCCCGGTAATTCGAAGTCGCTTAATTGGAAGTTTCGGTTAATTACAAATGAGCAAGTGGTCCCATCAGTTTTGCATGCAATCGTATAGAAAAAAATGCTCGATAATTTGAAGTTAAAAACCCATAATATTGGTTAATTAGAAGTTTTTTCAATCGACAGTCTCGTCGCGACCGTAATTTTACAGTAAAATGGGGAACTTTTCATATGCCAAAACATCTGCCGGACCGCGCTGGTGTCTTCGCCATCACTACTGTCCGCAGCGCCACAGATCTTGAAGCGGCAATCTTTTTAACGCTGGCGAATCGCATCGGCGGCATCGACTGACTCTTTAGTTGACTTTTGTCGAGACCTGAGTGTGTCACCGCGTCACCCGCGCGCTGTGTTGATTCCACGCGTGTTTCCGCGCTTCTGATATTGAGTATTGTGGTGGTGACGTACGTTTGATAATGGCAACTCGTGGCCCTTACCGAACGCTAGACCTAGCGACGAAAGTCAAAGTCTTGAAGGAAGTTGACCAGGGAGGCACCGCCAAACAAGACATTGCAAGAAAGTACGGCATTAAGCCTAACACGCTGTCGACTTTAATAAAGAATAAGCGCTCAATATTGGATGCGTTTGAAAGTGAAAAATTCAAGACATCGTGGAAGTGGATGCGCACCGGCGCCTACCCCAAGTTGGAGGAAGCACTGCTGATTTGGATCAGAGAGGCACGAAACAACAAACTTCCTCTCAGTGGTGAAGTCCTCACGGCAAAAGCGTCATCGTTTGCTGAAATGTTGGGCATCAACGACTTCGCTGCTTCGAATGGGTGGCTTACGCGTTTCAAACATCGCCACGACTTGATTTTTAAAAGCGTGTGTGGGGAGAAGGCGTCAGTCGATGAGGAAACGTGCCTGACATGGAAAGCGGGCAAGCTTCGCGAGTACCTCGAAGAATACCAGCCGGCAGACATTTTTAATGCAGACGAGACTGCGCTTTTTTATCGGCTGCTACCGGACAAGACACTGACATTTAAAGACGACGACTGTTCTGGAGGCAAAAGAAGCAAAGAGAGAGTGTCAGTGCTAGTCGCGGCGAACATTACTGGCACAGAACGGTGTCGCCTGCTTGTGATCGGGAAGGCTGCCAAGCCTAGGTGCTTTAAAGGCGTGAAGACGCTTCCTGTGGATTATGCCTCGAACAGAAAGGCGTGGATAACATCCGATATATTTAAGGACTGGATCACCAAACTCTACCGCAAGTTCGCGCAATCAAGCCACAAGGTGTTGTTCCTTGTGGACCAATGTAGTGCCCACATGAACGTACCTGCCTTGAGTGCCATCCGTCTTGTGTACCTGCCTGCAAACACGACGTCCGTGTTGCAGCCCATGGACCAGGGCATAATAAAAAATGTGAAGGTATTGTATAGGCAGCATCTCGTCGAGCGCATGCTTTTGTGCATGGACAACTCGTCGCAATACGAGGTGAGTTTGCTTCGTGCCATCAACATGCTAGCGCGAGCTTGGACCCGCGTGAAAGAAGAAACCATCGCCAATTGTTTCCGGGCCTGTGGTTTCATGGAAAACTCGGGGGATGCTTTTCCTTGTGCGCCAGTGGAAGTGCAAACAAATGAGCTCGACGACGGTAACTTTCGCGCCGCTCTCCGTGACGTCCGTTTTGACGAGTATGTCGTTGTGGACAGCAACGTCGAAACATGCGGTCCACTAACGGACAGCGAAATCGTGCAGATGATTCGGCCCCATGACGGCATTCGTGAAAATGACGATGATGACGACGACATCGGAAATGAGCCACCACCAAGAGCTGCCGATGTAGCTGCGGGTCTTGCTTTTGCGCAGCGGTTTTTTGTTGGAGAGCACAACGCCGAAGAAGCACTTCGACACGTGTATTCCTTACAGAACTTGCTAGCCGCAGCCAGATTCGGCAAGCAGAAGAAGATGACAGACTATTTTTCCTAAAAACTGTCGCGCGTTTAAACTAATAAAAGTGCCGTTTTTAGTGCTTTTTGCTTAATTCGAAGTTAGTTTAATTCGAAGTTTTTTGCGGTTCCCGTGAACTTCGTATTAACGGGAGTCGACTGTACAAATAATAGAAAAGACGAGAACTGGCTCTAAGAACTTCTTAATTCTTTTCATAACAAGGCATAGAAAAGGGCTGTGTGTGTGTGTGTCTCTCTCTCTGTGTGCTTGACATGGTGCGATATACCCATATAAATGATGAACCCCAACCAACTAGCCCGGCAACGTGCCTTAGCCACAGACATCTTTCATGCGCAAACACTTAACACTTTGTATAAGACATATGCCTATATTGTTACTGGGAAGAAAGTATATTGGATTGGATTGGATAAACTTTTATTAAGGGAAGAAAGTATATGCGCAGGATATATTTGTGAACAAATGCGTCCAATGCCAATGCCGTCGAAGCACGTTTCACTCAGCCCTTCGTCATAATCATTCGAAGCTATCTTCTCAGCCCGTGACACTACCCGCTGGCGGCAGAAGCACCGTCCTGGAGCGATCAATCCTCTGCGCATGAGTAATATGGTTTAAGTCTTAAGACATGAACATTTTGGTCGGGACTGAAGCTGTTGCTGACGTAGGATGGAGTGGAGCAATCATTTAGGTCACACTGGTGGCTGTGCATATAACGCGGTAAGGGCCAACATAATGGGACATCGGTTTTTCGCAGAGACCAACACGTCGTGATGATAACCACATCAAGACCAGCGACTCGGAAAAGTACTGCATGCCGCGGTGCCGGCAATTGAAAACATTCTTTTGGTTAACCTGTGAGGCACATAAACGATCCAGGACAACTTGGTGGGCAATGTCAGCATGGGCTAGGGCATCACAAGCATAGGCAGTCAATGAGGCGTCGTCAGAATTGAGCATGGTGTCCATGCCATGGGTAAATGTTGATCATAATGATACAGTAGGTAAAAAGGTGAAAATCCAGCTCTGTCATGACGCGAAAGTTGTATACAAAGGCAAGAAAAGGGAAGTGGATGTCACAATCTCTTCACAATCACAGAGATATACATCACTAACATATTTGTCAGAGTACGGTTGAGGCATTCGGTGAGGCCCTTGGTTCGTGGGTCGTACGCTGTAGTGAACTTGTGGTGGGTAGACCAGGATCGCAGGAGGTCGTCATCTATTTTAGACGGAAAATAGCGGCCACAGCCAGTGATTAACTGACGAGAAGCACCATGATGCAGAATGATTTCATAAAAATGAAATCGGCTACATAAGTAGCGCAGCTGGTGGGGAGTGCTCGCGTAACAGCATACCGCATGGCGTAGTCGGTAGCAACGACAATTTGCCTAGTACCCGTGGCCGACATGGGAAAAGGTTCTAAAAGGTCGAGGCCAACTCGAAAAAATGGCTCGTCTGGTATTTAAATAAGGTGAAGAGTACCAGCAGGCCCAGCGCAGGTATCTTGCGGCGCTGGCAGAGGTGGGGCACAAAACGGTAGAGGCCAAGCCAAAAGAAGCATCGGTGAATTTGGTCATAGGTGCGCGAGACCCCTAGATGTCCGGTGGTAGGTGTATCATGAAGCTGGGTCAAAATGTCTAAGTGGAGATGCGCAGGAACAACAAGCAAAAGCTCAGCACCATCAGGGTGGGCGTTGTAGCGGTGCAAGATGTCGTTTTGAAAGACGAACATCTGTGAGGAGCAGTCAGTGTGTGGAGATTGCAGACCATCGATAATAGGGTGCAAAGAGGAGCCACGGCGTTGTTCATCAGCTATGTTGGTGAATGCTGTAACTGAGAGAACAAGGGCTTCATGTCCATCTTCCATCGTTTTAGGGGGATCGACTGGGTGACGGGACAGGCAGTCAGCATTTTTGTGAAGTTGTCCTGATTTATAAGATACGAAAAAAGTGTACTCTAAGTGCAGCAGCCAGCAACCATGGCATCTCGTAGGGTCTTTGAGCAAGGAGAGGCAGTAAAGCGCGTGATGGCCCGTAATAATTGAGAAGTGCCTGCCATACAGGAATGGTTGGGATTTCAAAATGGCCCTGATGAGAGCTAAGCACTCACGTTCTGTGATGGAATAATGATTGCTATGATTGTTATGATTGCTTTTTTTAGCCATTGTTTAACCTTCAAATGTTTATGTTTTTACTTACCCTTTTCATGTATTTCTATTATATTGTTTAGTGTTTTGTATATTATTTGCCCCAATCAATGTTACCCCCCTCCCCCTATGTAATGCCTTCAGGTCCTTTAAGGTATCAGAATAAAAAATTTTTTAAAATTTTGTTCAGAGGGCGACAACAGGTGCTTGCATCCGCAACGATGCGATGCATTCCTTGTTGCTGTTGTGCCAGCACTGCACCTATGCCATGGCCACTGGCATTGGTACAAAGCTTCGTGGTGGCAGATGGGTCGAAGGATGCCAGGACTGGTGGATGGGTGAAAATGTCAACAAGTGATGAGAAGGCATTTGGTTGTTGTTGGCCCAAAGTAAGTGCAATATTCTTTTTGAGTAGGCAGGTTAGAGGACAGGCTATTTCAGTGAAATTCTCGACAAAACGACGCAAGTAGGAGCACAGTCCCAGAAAACATCACACGTCCTTGGCTGAGTGAGGTGTGGGGAAGTTGCGAATTGCTTGGACTTCCGCAGCGTCTGGTTGTATGCCCGCACTGTCAACGGGATAACTGAGTATGCAGATTTGGTGTTGCACAAAGTGACATTTGGACGAGTTAAGTTGAAGGTTGGCACGTCAGAAAACATTAAACACTATGAATAGACAGGCAAGATGGTTTTCAAAAGTAGTCGAAAATCGAAAAAACAACAACATCGTCAAGATAGCAGAAGCAGATGGACCACTTCATCCCTCGAAGCAGAGAGTCCATCATGCTCTCAAAAGTTCAGGCAGCATTACATAACCCAAAAGGCATCACTTTGAATTGATAAAGTCCACCAGGAGTCGCGAAGGCCATCTTCTCTCTGTCTTGGTCGTCCACAGCGATCTGCCAATTGCCTGAGCGGAGGTCTATTGAAGAGAAATATTTGGTGCAGTACCAGCAGAGTGCATCATCTATGTCCGGTAGAAGATACACATCTTTCTTGGTAATATGGTTGAGAGGGTGACACAAAATCTCCAGCTATTGTCTTTTTTGACAAGTACAATAGGGGAAGACCAGGGACTGGACGAGGGTTAGATTATGCGCTTATGGAGCAATCCACTTCCCACTGTATATAAGCATGTTCCAGGGTCGTCTGTGAATGGGTCGAGCGCCTCCAGTATCGATGCGATGGGTTACCAAGGATGTCTGGCCCAAACTGTCGCCAAAATCAAAGATGTCGTGATAAAAAGCGAGGATGGGGCGAAGAGCAGAGCCTTGTTCAGCAGAGAGCTCATCGAATATCATTGGCGTGAAATGGTCGAAACAAAAACGTGTGGAGGTGCCGACACCCTCTGTAGAGTTGTTTGCGCCGGGTCGCGCATGTGTCTTGCGCAGAAGACTTCTTTCGGGGTCACAACTATTGAGCGGAAGGTGGTGTTGTGTTCGCAAGCATTGATCACCACTATCATCATCAACATGGTATAGCACAGGCGGCGACAAGCCTTGGTGGCAGCGAGCGAAAATTAAACTGGTCTCTTTTCTTGTGCATGAAATTTGGGGTGGACGGTTGTCTCTCGCCGTGTGTCCCCGGTTCACGGCACCGCGGGCCATCTGCCGGAGCCCTCGTGGTGAGTCAAGCGTTCGCTGCCTTGTGTGTGTGTGATGTTGTTGAGTGTATGGTAATATTGTGTAAGGTCGTTTTAGCATGCTGATCAAAATTGATGTAATAATAATTTGGCTTATGGTATTGTTGTTATAAAAGCAGTTAAATAAATAAATGTGTGTTTGGTTCGTTAAGACTGCGTGTCTACTGTGTCCGTTCACTGCAAGAACATGTAGTTTTTTTACAACCAGACCCCACACTGGCACCCAACGTGGGGCTCTTGGAGAGTGTTAGATGAAAGTTTTCGCAGTTTGGTACAGGCTTTTGTTAGAGCAGGAGTAGATTAGACCTAGGGGGACTTCTTTGCCAGTGTTAGCGGTGTGCTTTATTGAGAGCGAGAAGATCGGCTTTTGTGACGTGTTCGAACTTGTCAGTACGTTGAGTTTTTATTTTTTTCTGCTCCCAAGTGTTTTTTTTATTTCGTGCTTGGTTTTCGAGAACATTGTTGAATTGGAACGAGAGCCATGCGGTCTGCATCCTGGGATGAGCAAAGCTTTGAGGAGGTGGATTGTAGGCCAAGCCCGAAGCAAGTGAGTACGGAAGCCTCGTGGGTGGTCCAATTTTCTGTAAATAACTGCTTCTATATCTTTGGGCACAGGGAGCCTGGCGTCATTGCTGTCTGGTATTGCGGCTCGACGCCGCAGCACCGTCCGGGACGGTGGACGCTGATCGCTCGGTAAGCTGCTGTGTGCGGCAAGCGATAGGGCCACCTTACAGAGAGGGTGTCTTCTTGCAGCTGCCTCTTCTACGCCTAGGCTGGGTGGATGCCGGTTGTTCTCAAGCAACTCATTAGGCCTAAGGCTCTGTGCAGCCACCTGTCGCATGTGGCACAACTAGGAATATTGTGGCATTGAGGTGTTGCACTCTGCTTTTTGCTTTTTTTTTATCTTGCCAGCCCAGCCCAGCCCAGCCCAGCCCTGACAGCGTTCAGTTTTCGAACTGATTTTTTTTATTATCGCGCTGCACCTGCCGCACGGCCCAAATGCCAACTTCTTCTTCCTTGACGAGCGGCGCATTGAGGCGCTACAGGGCTCCCCCCGTAGAGCGAGAGCCGTAGGAATCACCAGAGGAGTCGCCCAGTGGACATGCTTGGATGTTGGCATCCAGACTTTAGATTGAAACCTCGCGGCTGCGAGAGCAGCGATATACGCAGGTTTCAGTCGATCAGCAGCCACGTCTTCACGGCCATTGCTGTCCAGCGTGAACGTCTTAGGTGTACGATCGAGTACGCGGAATGGGCCATCATAGGCTGGTATTAGTGGTGGCCGTATTTGGTCACGCCGAACGAAGACGTGACTTCAGTCATGCAGATCCTGACTGAAAAGACAGACTGGGGGTGTCGGTCGGCAGGAATCACAGCAGCAAGGTCCCGAAACATGGTGCGCAGCTCTCGAATGTATGTGGAGGCATCGTGAGTGGAAGGTGGCGATGATGGCTTGAAGAATTCTCTTGGAAGGCGCAGGGAAACGCCATAGACTAGTTCCGCTGATGAGCAGCCGAGATCCGCTTCCAATGCTGATCGGATGCCCAGAAGTACGAAGGGGAGGTGGTCGAGCCAACGTTCTTTTGGCTGGTGAACAGTGAAGGCAGCTTTCAGTTGTCGATGAAGCCGTTCGACCATGCCATTGGCGGAAGGATGGTAGGCAGTTGTGTGGATGTGTCGAATGCCTAGGATATTGGCAAGTGCGGTAAAAAGGGGCCGATTGAAAGTGACGACCGCGATCAGTGGTGACGACAGAAGGGCATCCAAAGCACGACACCCAGCCATTTGTGAAAGCCTTGGCAACTGTTGGTGCTGTAATGTCGGAAATGAGAAATGCTTCCGGCCATCTGGTGAAGCGATCCACACATGTCAGCAGGTAACAGGCTCCTTGCGATGACGGAAGAGGACCGATGATGTCGCGATGGACGTGAGAAAACCTTGCATCTGGAGGCCAAAACGGGGATGTTGCCGTGACAGTGTGACGGTTAACTTTAACGCGCTGGCACTCAAGGCAGGTTCGCGCCCAGCGTCGGACATCAGCATTGATGCTTGGCCAAAGGAAACGAGATGTGACTAGCTTCTGGGTTGCACGAATACCAGGATGGCTCATGCTGTGCAATTGATCAAAAATTGCACGACGAAAAGCTGAAGGCACGAAGGGCCGAGGGACACCAGTAGACGTTTCGCACGTTATTAATGAGGGTGAAAATAGAAGCGGGCACTCCGTGAACGATAGAGACGTAAATGAAGAGGGAAGACGATGCAGCTCAGGATCACTGCTTTGGGCAACTGCTAGCTCTTCCATGTCTAGTGCTGGCTGGATAGTGCATGCTGGCTGGATAGTGCATCGATGCGGGATAGTGCATCAGCAGCAGCATTTTCCAGCCCATGTACGTGTCTGAGATCCACAGTGAACTCGGAAATAAAGCATAGTTGACGGATCTCCCGTGCAGTATAATTGCTGTGATTGCGATGGAAGGCAAACGTCAGGTGCTTGTGGTCTGTAACGACGTAAAAGTCTTGGCCCTCCAATAAATGACGAAAATGTTTGATAGCGAGGTATACCGCGAGGAGTTCTCGGGCAAATGTACTGTATTTTGCCTCTGGTGGCTTCAGTTTTTGCGAGAAAAACCCAAGGGGCTGCCAACCGGATACGTGCTGCTCGAGAACGGCACCAACTGCCACGCTTGATGCATCGGTGATAAGACGAATTGGGGCATCAGGGACGGGATGTATGAGCATGGTAGCGTCTGCCAGAGCCTTCTTTGCAGTGCCGAAGGCAGATGCAGCGTCCTTGGGCCACTCCAGTGGCGCAGCCGGGTTTTTCTTTTTAGCCAATAGGTCGGTCAAGGGCTTTAGGAATGTGGCGCACTTTGGAAGAAAGCGGGGATGGAAGTTTAGTAGGCCCAGAAGTTTTCGGAGTCTCTTCAGTGAAGTCGGTGGTGGAAAGTCTTGAATAGCCTGCACTTTGCTGGCGAGTGGTTGGATACCCTTTGGAGTGATAAGGTGGCCTAGGAACTCTATTGTAGAGGCGCCGAAGATGCACTTATTGGGATTAATTACGACGCCGTAATCATCCAGGCGGAGGAACAGGGTGCGCAGGTGAGCTTCATGCTCAGGGCTGGATGAGCTTGCTACAAGGAGGTCATCAAGGTAGGCAAATACGAAATCGAGACCTCGCGTGACCTCGTTGATAGTGCGCTGAAAGGTCTGTGCAGAGTTGCGCAATCCAAAACGCATCCTCACATATTCAAACAGACCGAATGGGTTGGTGATGGCCATCTTCAGAATGTCGGCGGGTTCTACAGGAATCTGATGGTAAGCCTTCATTAAGTCAATCTTAGAGAAGATTGTGCACCCAGCCAAATTTGATGTGAAATCCTGTATGTGAGGAAGTGGATAGCGGTCTGGTAAGGTGTGGGCATTGAGAGCACGGTAATCCCCACATGGTCTCCAGTTGCCAGGATTTTTCTTCGGCACCATGTGGAGTGGCGACGCCCAGTTGCTGGAGGAAGGCCGCACAATGCCTAGTTCAAGCATGTGCTCAAACTCACGGCGGGCGATGGCGAGGCGTTCTCCAGATAGTCGACGGGGTCGTGTAAAAACGAGAGGTCCAGTGGTCACAATGTGGTGAGTGATGGAATGCTTCACCGGTGACTCTCTGGTGTGCGGCTTCGTGATGCTGGGAAAGTCGTCGAGTATTTTTGCATACGGCGAAGCAGGTGTGAGAGCTCGCAGTTCCGTTGGCGAGGAAGTACAGAGTACACCATTGATGGAGAGGCGGGTGTTGAGATCAATGATGCGATGAGCATGCATGTCCACAGCAAGGTTGAAAAAACTGAGGAAGTCAGCTCTAAGAACAGCTTGCGAGACGTCAGCAAGGATGAAAATCCAGTGGAATGTATGACGTAGTCCAAGGTCAAGTGTAAGAGAGCGTTGGCCGTATGTGCGAATGGCGGAATTGTTGATCGCTTGGAGTGGGCAGGTCTGTTCGTTGCGACGGCGATCTGCACACGAGGCCGGGATGACGCTAACCTGGGCTCCTGTGTCGACTAGGAAGCAAGCGCCAGTGATCTTATCAGAAACATAGAAAAGGCGGCATGACTTTCGACCAGTACCACTTGCCACCGTCAGTGGCCGGTCGTCGCATTTCCCAACCAGGAGCACGGGCGAGTGCACTTGCAAGCAGAGGCACCGAATCGGCGGTAGTACCAGTACACGGTTGAGAATGAAACGTCCCGCGGCGCGTCGGCTGGCAGAAGTTCCGGAGAACGTGGGGGCGTCGAGGAGCGACTGTGTATCTGGAACCTGGATGACGGTCGACGATGTGCAGGTACAAAGTCATCGAGGCGCCTGACAAGGGCGTCCAAACGGTTCTCAATGCTCGCGAGCGCTGGGTCTGCAGCGGTGGCCGGTGGCGGTGTGGTAACGGCGTTGAGGCTATGTGCCCGCGAGTAGTCCGCCACTCAGTCAGCTATTTCAGCGAGTGTGTCTACTGGGACATCTCCTGCAGCTACGAGGACCAAGACCATGCTCTGCGGTAAGCGCTGAAGGAACAACTCACGTAACAGCTTCTCCTCTTGAGTGGCGGAGGGGCCGCCAAGGAGCTGGCGCATGCGTCGCAGGGGCTGTGATGGGCGACGGTCACCGAGCTCTGTAGCCGTGATGAGCTGTTGGAGTCTGCTGTGTTCAGACTCAGACTTGAGGGAAATGATAGCTGCCTTCGACGTGTCGTAGGGATGGCTCGGGTGCGGTGACGCTAAAATATCAGCTAAGTCGTCGGCTATGTCCGGAGGTAAGCAGGATACCAGATGCCAATGCGTGGTCTGTTGGCTGGTGATTTGCCGTAGACGAAAGTGCACCTCGACCTGCAGAAACCATGTGCTGTGGCTGTTGGGCCAAAATGATGGCAGATTGACATGTTGAATCGCAGCGACAGCAGCGCCGCTAGGTCTGGCGTCTTCTTGGGTGTCAGGACCGGTAGGATTGGTGGCAGAGCCGGCGGGATCCATGCGGGATGATCGGGGCTGTGTGTTCTTTATCGGGTCACCATTAACTGTCGGAGCTAACACGGAAAAGATCCAGTCCTCACAGCGTTCAGTTGACGAGCGGCGCATTGAGGCGCTACATATCTATCTAGCCGCTTACGTTTGGATGTTCTCGTGGTCATCCCCTAACCTGACGTGAACCAAAATTAGCACGGGAGGGTAATATGGTTTGGCGAATATGACGCGCTGCTCAAGACCTCAATAAAGTCACAATCCCGTCACGTAGGTCGTCGAACACGTCTCGCCAGACAGTGGCACATACCCAGGAGCAGGTACATGCCGCTGATATACGGGTATGTGCCACAGGTGATTTACACTTGGTATCTACCCAGGAACGACGAAAACACACATGGGCAATTTTAACATGCGAGCGTTAAGAAATAACCAAAATCGGTAGCGTCAACCAGACGAATGCAAAGAATAAATGTCAGGGTCCCAGCTGGAATCGAACCCAAGCAGTCTACGTGGCAATGAAGCATTTCACCACAGAGCTACGCCAGGTCTCGGAACTGCTTTTCAAATAGACGTTAATCTTCGTGAAACGTCAATAGTGGTTGCAGTGCTGCCTACCCAAATTTATAAACATTGCACATGTGCTCTTTTCATACATCCGTCACGTCGGGTTAACGTAAATTGTGGTTAGTTGCCATGCCGTGAAGTTGATTTATGTAGCAGTGTCCAGGACCAGCATCTTCGCGAGCATCAGCGCTTTATATCAGCTTCTGGTGTTGCTAATACGTATGTTTCAGCTGGCATCGTTGCACAAGGGCAAATAACTGGTTATATAAACACCTGCAACTCTTCAACATATGTATGTGTGTGCAATGTTTTACATATATTTAGCATCATTTCATAACGTGTCACAGTAGAAAAAAATTGCAACACGGTCACCTTCCCTACGCATGCTTCGCATAACATCGATTCCCAGGTACGTGGGATCTGCCGAATTTTTATACCCTTCGTCCATGCACGCGTTCTCCTCAAACGCGGCCTGTGTGTTCTAGCGACGATGATGCGCGTTTATTGCAGCGCACACAGACACCTCCTGCATTCCAGCAGGACAAGGACAGCGTTTGGACGTTATGCCGATGAGCGTCCCTTGGAGGCCATGGCGTTGCTCTGCCAGTCATCACAATGTGCATCTGGGATGCACTCCATGCTCGGACATCCCCGTATGTGATAACGGTCGTCCTGCTAGAAGTGTGAAATATTCATTTTGAGCTGAGCACAGACGTTTTTGAATTCTCTATATCAGATGCCGATGTGTCACCGCCGAGCTTTTTGTCGTATTATAGTGAATTCACTGGTTGAAATTACTTCTGCATTCTTGAATGCTAAATGAAAGTACATAGCAACACATTAGGAAGCCATTTATACATACTTATATTTACACTTGTTCAGGTCTAATTATTCCTGCACAGGATCACTTACTAAAGGAAACAGGGAAAGTAGATATTTTTCACGAAGATGTAACCCTTAGAGGCACGTCTCTGTTACAATCTGTCGGTCAGAAGGCTCATCATCATTGCATTGCACCTCCAACCGCAAACCGAATACGAAAACGCATGCAGCAAACCGAGCAGACAGAGCACGCCACAATCACCGTACGCACGCCACCGCGAATTTTTCCCACATCATGAACGCTGCGAACGAACAGTGCTTGCGCCACCAAAGCGAAAGAGAGAGAGAAAGGGGAAATATTAGAGCATATCCATGAAGTGAATCTATGAGCATATCCATGAAGTGGGGGCGAAGCGTCCGTCCATTCATCCGTCCGAGTGTCTTTCCGCCCGCGCATGCGTCCATGCATCCAATTGCATTCAAAAATGCAGACGGCGCGCGGGTAACACCGACAAGAGGCGAGCCAAGGAAGCGGAGCACAAGCGTCTTCAACGCACCCGCCACTCTGCTCTCTCCATGGCCCACCAGTGATCCCCCCTTACGACGACAATCTGGGAGACTGAGTGGGACAGTCGTTGGCAAAGCGCGCGCTGCAGCCAATCGGAGAGTAGCGCACGCCGCAGCCAATCGGAGAGTAGCAGTAGAAGATAATGATATCTAGGAAATGAGACGAGAAATGGTCATACATTTTTTTTGCCTTCTTTTCTTTGTGGCATACTTTTTTTCTTCTCCTGGCACGACACACTTGGGACATAAGCTAGTAGTGGATAGTCTGCTGAGGAGAGAGAAGTAGTTGGAACAATGACGGAGATACATTAATAAACCGCGCTGTCTTTTCAGAACCGCGTTTCAGAGTGCTATATTTATTGGTGGCAACCCGGACGTGGGCGTAGTAATGGGGCTGACGAGGTCACCAGGCAAACGGAGTGTGCAGCCATAAACCATCACGGCTACAGAGCAGGCAAGTTCTCGCCGAAGTGTTGAATGCACGCCGAGAAGCACGATGGGGAGGTGTGATAGCCGATCTTTGGCGTGAGGCTGCGAGGCGAGTGCTGCTTTTAGATGACAGTGGAGTCTCTCCACTATGCCATTTGATGCTGGATGATACGCAGTTGTGCGAATACGCGCACAACTCAGCAGAGATGTGACAGAGGTGAAAAGCGCCGACTCAAACTGTCTGCATCGACAGAGGTGAAAAGCGCCGACTCAAACTGTCTGCCTCGATCAATAGTCACCGTCCATGGTACACCGAAACGGCTAATCCAGGTAGCAAGAAAGGTACGAGCAACTGTTTCTGCCGTGATGTCAGGCATTGGAGCTGTTTCAGGCCACCTAGTGTACCTGTCAATACATGTAAGCAAATACGTATTTCCTCGACATGGAGGTAATGGCCCGACAATGGCCAAATGCATGGTGTCGAAACGTGCATCAGGGAGAAGTAATTTTCCCCATGGAGGCTTGGTGTGCCATTGCACCTTGATACCCTGACATGCTCTGCAAGTGCGAACCCAGTCACGAATGTTAGCGCGTATGCGCAGCCAGACATAGCGTTCAGTGACCAGATGTTGCGTAGCTCTTACGCCTGGATGGCAGATGGAGTGGAGGGTGTCGAAAACAGCACGACAATGCTGTGAAGGAACATAGATACGAGTGCAGTTGTGTGAAACATCGCACCAGAGCGTAACGTCGTCGTCGGGAAAGTCGACTTGTTCCAGTCTGAGGGAATTAGAGGATCGGAGTCATGGAAGCTCATCGTCTAATGCCTGTGCCTCCGCGAGCGAGGACAATGAAAGGTCGGTGGTGCCTGTCGTGGCATTGATGGTAATACGACTGAGAGCGTCCGCTGTACTGCTAAAGCTGCCTTTTACATAACCTATGTCTGTGGTGAAATCGGCAATGAAAGCAAGGTGTCGAAGTGCTCTAGGAGTGCGCGTGGCACTGCAGGAACGTAAATCCGAAACAAGGGGCTTGTGGTCGGTAAGAATGGCAAATCGTCGCCCTTCAAGGAAGTACCTGAAATGCTTCACCGCAAGGTAGGCCGCGAGGAGCTCCCGTCCGAAAATACTATATCGGCGCTCAGTGTCGCGTAACTTGCGGGAAAAGAAGGAAATTGGAGCCCATGCACCATTGATCCATTGATGAAGAGTGGCCCCAACTGCTTCTGAAGAAGCGTCCACTATGAGGCTAGAGGGAGCAGTTGGTGAAGGGTGGTGCAGGAGGGTGGGCTTGGCGAGCTTGGTCTTAACGACGGCAAAAGCTTGATCCACGACTGTGTCCCAGGGAAGTGCGGCTGACTCGGCTTGCGAAGTCGAGAGTAGTGCTTCCAGAGGCTGCAGCAGTGTAGAGAATGTAGGGATAAAGCGGCGATAAAAATTGACGAGTCCGAGAAAACGTCGTAGACTGCATATGGACGTGGGAGACGGGTACTCGAGGATAGCTTGAACTTTGTCAGGTAGAGGAGTGATGCCATCTTTAGTGATCTGATGTTCGAGGAATGCTATCTCCGAGACTCCAAGCTGACACTTTTCTACATTGATGACAAGGTCGTAATCATGCAGTCGAGTAAAAAGCTGACGTAGATATGTCTTGTGCGTTTCAGCGTCCTTGCTGGCAACGAGAAGATCGTCGATATAGGCGAAACAAAACGGCAAGCCTCTTGTGACTTCCTCTATAAAACGCTAAAATGTCTGAGCTCCGTTTCTCAAACCGAAAGGCATTCCTAAATACTCATAGAGCCTAAATGGGGTAATTATTGCAGTTTTGGGAATGTCAGAAGGCTCAACAAGGATCTGGTGATCAGCTTTCACAAGATCAATCTTCGAGTATACAGTTCTGCCAATTAAAAAGGCAGTACAGTCCTTAATATTGAGTAACGGGAATTGATCTGGAACGGTGACTGCACTGAGAGCCCGATAATCACCACAGGGCCACCAGTCATTGTTTTTCTTGGGAACCATGTGTAGGGCTGACGAGCACGAGCTTGATGACCGACGAATGATTTGCAATTGTAACATATGCTGAAACTCGTTGCGAGCAATTTGAAGTTTATCAGGGCCAAGTCGGCGAGGGGGGCAGTGAACCGGTGGGCCTGTAGTAATGATGCAGTGGGTCACAGTGTGCTTGGGGATCTTATCCATGGGAGACTGCGTTGAAATCTCCGGAAACTTGTTGAGCAGAACTGTATATGATGACGTGGGCGGTTTCATGAAAGTGGGGTTTAGGGGCGTAGCGCGTGACAGAAAACCATTGACCGATAAGCCGGTATAGCTATCCACCAGGCGACAGCAGTTCATATCGACGAGCAGATAAAAATGCCTTAAGAAACCGGTGCCTAAGATTGCGTAGCGTACGTCTGCTATCCAAAATTACCACTGCAGTTTCCTCTTATGACCGAGATCAAGGGTCAGATACTTCTGTCCGTAAGTTGCGATGACCGAAGAATTGATCGCTTGTAAAGGAGTTGACTTCTCGCGAAGACGCCAGTCAGTTTTGGACGCTGAAATAATGCTGACTTCTGCTCCAGTGTCCACCAGCAAGCGTAGACCTGTGCTTCTGACGGTGATGTGGAAGAGGCGGCTTGATGCTTGGCCTTTATCGCCTGCCGCTGTTATTAACGATCAGCAGGAGCGTTTGCCATGCACCATGAGCAAGGTGGCACACATCTGCGAGCCGCGGCACGAAAACGCCGGTGATAATAGCATGTGTTCCGCGGTGAAAAGCAGTGCTCGGGCTGATGGAGGGGCCGTTGCGGAGCAGCTGACATGAGATATGGCCGATGTGGACGAGGCTGGTCATTTCAGTTGCGAATGTTCAGCAATTGCAGACGCAAGTTGGCGACTTCAGCTGCAAGATCTTTTTACCATTTTTCGAAGGGAATCTGCTTCGGAAATCGAAGAGGTGTGGGCAGCGTTTATGACTGCCACAGCAACGTCCATCATGTCATCAGCCATTTCTGCCAGCTTCGACAGCGGCTTATCCTTAGCCATTCGCATAGTAGGTGGAAGACGCTGTAGAAACAATTCACGTAGTATGGATGTTTCCGAGCCGTCCGGCTGGTCCCTAAGCAGGTGCTGCAGGTGACGTATAAACTGTGTGGGACGGCGGTCCCTGAGCTCTTCGTTGCACAGAAGTTGCTGAATGGGCCGATGCTTAGGCGAAACGAGTCGGTAAGAAGAGCCTGTTTGACTGTCGTATATGGAGTGTCACCAGGCGGGCCCATGAGCATGTCGCGTATTTCGGCCATTGCCTGTGGCGGCAACGCTTCAACGAGGAGCTCATGCTTGCGAACTTCTGACGTGATGCGATGAATGCGGAACTTGTTCTCGACTTGAACCATAAGGAGGAATCGGCAAGCCACAGCTGTGGTAGCATCATGGTAGTAGTACCTCCAACAACACCCGAAGAGGGTACATGGCCGGGTGCAGTGGCAGCGGTACCAGGGCTGAGGCTGTCGAGATGCTCACGCTGCTCCATGGAAGGTCGCATTCGTAGTCCGGGTCACCAATAAGTATAGCACTCTGAAACGTGGTTCGGAAACACAGCGCGGTTTATTAATGCATCTCCGCCATTGTTCTAACTACTTCTTCTCTCTCCTCAGCAGACTACCCACTACTAGCTTATGTCCCAAGTGTGTCGTGCCAGAAGAAGAAGAAAAGTATGCCACACCTTTCTCGTCTCTTCTTTCTCGGTTATGCGTGACTAGTCACAAGATTAGACTATAAAGAGTTTTACCCCTGAAAAAAAAAAAAAAAAACGAGAATGGTGAGCACTGCACTGCAATGGAGAGCGAAAAAAGATGGTGGATACTTCATCTAAATGAGGCCCCGCCCTGCACGGATCATCAATAGACGCCAGCGTGCCCACCGAATCCCATATTCCCCCTATCCCCCTAGAATGAACGAACGAACGTCCGTCTGTCCGTCCGTCCGTCCATTTATCTATCCATCCATCCATCCATAACAACAAATATGCCCATTTTTCTTTAAAACATGAAACCTACACTACTTGAACTCAATGCGGAATTATTCTACCGAAATAACTATTCGCACAAGCCTTATAATCACCCTTGATTTCAATTCATAAAGATATTTTTGGGATGCCTTCTGCTTTACAGTAATCAAATGACATGGAAAACACCAGTGTAGTCTTTTCTGTACAGCACCAGCATACTCATTATGATATCACAATGCCCACTGTCCGCCTTGACGTTTCTACACAACAAGCTGGGTGAGTTTGTAATTCGGGTGCAGCGTGGCACAGAACAAAAAGGTCAGAGAACACCTGTTTTTTTTTTGTCCCTTGTGCTGCGCTGCCCGTTTTTCCTGATAAAATGTGTATATCGGTCGTGGTAAAGCAACCGTTTTATATGGCGAACAGCAACGAGACAGCAGTCAGTGGCCTTGGCAAAACCAGCACGAGCACAAACCAGAACAATCGGCCTTTTTGTATTTCCTCTGCTAATAACTGTGTGTGTCACTATAGAGATATGTTGACCTATCGTATTGCAGCAGTCCCTGCTCCTCCATTTCAATGAAATTGCAGTCTGAGCCCATGACATTCTGAACTGTAAGCCACGCGGGAATTTTTCAATACTGAAGCTGGCGCAGAATAGCACACTCAAAAGCAAGGCCATATTGTGTTGAAGACGTGCCTGAAAGTGCCTCTTCACGATGCGGTCCTCGAGCGAGTGAAATGCCAGCACAGCCAGGCGTGCCCCCGGTCGCAGCCAATGGCGTAGCAGTGACAGGGCCCAGTGCAGCTCGTTCAGCTCGTTGTTGACTAGAATGCGAAGCGCCATGAACGTCTTGGTGGCCGGGTGGCTCGGCCGTCCCAAGGAGTCCACACTGCCACTGCCATGGCTGCACCACCATCACGAGGGGTAGCATTTAATCTTCCTCGTATATCAAAACTTGTCTCATATTACTATGTATTGCACAGTGTACTGAAACAGCCACTCCAAACATATGGCTACAGGCCCAAAAACTTTCTATACACTTTTCCTGTGTTATCAAAAATAAACTTTCAATTGAAATATACAATGAACAGACCAAACAGTTTGTCATAAAATTTTAAACAATGAAATATGCATAACTTTCAGACAGTGCAGATATCTTTAGATGTAGCCAAGAACTGAAAAAACACCAGCATTCATTAAAGGAACTATGAACAATTTGTTTTTCAGTGATAAAGAGAAGTAAAGGTTCCATCATGCCTACACATCTATGAAGAATGAACCGTAACAGAATATTTCGGTCCAAATTAGCCCTAGGTATTGCCACCTATGAAACCCACCCACTGCCAGCAAACAAGATTTTTCGCCCCGGCATGCGTGACGTCTTGTGCTGCATGGAACATGGCCGCCCTTGACGATGATTAGTGGAGTTTTGTGGTGCAAGGGCCATGGGTGGCCAAAGAGTGCCATGTCTTTGATGCGATGGAAGCAATGGCCAATAATTGCGATGACATGGTGTAATACGGCTGTATAAAGGCCTAAAATTGCGTGCTGTATAAAAGCGTAAAATGTGTTTACAAAGTATAAAATTATGGCAGTGATACGGGATTTGATGTATGGGTGTGGAATAAATCCCAAGTGACCATGGTATTTACAAGTGAGCGAAAGTAAACTAGCGCAAATGCCTCCTCAACCCCTTTGAAAACCAAAGGGTGAGAGGCAGGTGCTTCTCAGAGTAGTTACCGCAGCAACAACCTCTTTGAAGAGGTTATGTTATGGATTTCCCTTGTATATAATGCTGAAACTTTGAATTTCATATAAAAATGCAAATGATGACTGCTAATTAAAAAAATGGTTATTTGTCAATGAACATCCCAGGATGAAGTGTAATGTGTTCACAACAAGCTAAAGGAAAATGATTTTTTCGAAAAATCTAATTCACTGCATTGAATGAAGATGTGGTTGATTGTGATTCACCACATCTATCACACAAAGGTAGATCGCCAATACAAAAAGATATGAGTGTGTGCTGTGTGTATGTCCTATTTGTAGCCTAGCAAATCTAACTTCTGTGTGGCCTGATTTTGCTGCTGGCGGCCATATACCAAGGAACGGCTTGATAAAGTGTAATTTATTTTCTGTGTGACCATCCCATATGCTCTGCCAAGAGGCTCTGAGCTTTCATTTAATATATGGTTTTAGGTTAAGAGCAGGGATAGCTGCGGATGTATTAACAGCGCTGCCGTGGACAGATGTGGCTAGCTGGTCCGCCATCTCATTACTTTAGATAACGCGGTGTCCTGGCACCCAGCACACTACAACATGATGTTTAGATTTGTACACTGTGCATAGTAGTAAATAAAGCAAGACAAGTACAGGGTTTTTGTGTTTTTTAAGAGTTTTCAAAGCACTTATGACACTTAGAAAATATGTGTAAATCACTGCCTTTTGTATCTTTAGTTCTATTATGTGTTTAGCGGCCACAAGTATCGCAAAGGCTTATGCAGTGAAGACGCTTGTGTCAGGATGCAGAGCGCCTGCATTCGAAAAGGATGGACCGACCACTGCGTACGACAAAGAAGTGTAAGACTTTGAAGCTTCGGTAAAGAATTCAGGACAAGTGTATTTATGTTGCAGTTCCATGAAGTATGTGTGGATCTGTACAATGGGTGTGTGCTTTGTTACCTCTAAGAAACACCAATTGCAGTCTATCGTCAGCCACTGCCACAGTGGCAGGTATGCTGCAGGAGCCATCAAAAGGTGTTCAAGTGCCACACCGGTTTCCTGAGCAAGGCCCCTCACACGAAGTGAGTAGGGTTGCTCCAATGAAAGCTGGTTGTAAAACAGTGCAGAACTCAACATATGATTAATAGTCGAATAAGTGGGGTGTTTTTTATTTACATTCACTTCAAGATAATACAGCAAGGACATGTAAATCTCTGAAGTTGCAACGACCACTGGTTCGATTTTATGTACAGGCTCCCTACAGGAGTAGTGGGAAAAGCAGCGGTAGAGAGCCGGATGCCTAAATGATGGACCTGGTCAAGCATATTAAAAGCACTTGGTGCGGCAGACTGCTAGACAATCATCCCATAATCTAAGCGCGTGCGTATGAGGCTTCTATAAAGATTCATGAGACATTTTCAATCACTGCCTCAGGATGTCTGCGACAAGACTTTCAGTACATTCATAACTTTCAGACATTTGTTTTTGAGATTTTTTATGTGGAGTACAAACGTCAATTTCATGTCTAAAATTATGCCTAAAAACTTGTGTTCCGTTTTAACAGCTAGTCACTGGCCGTGAAGGTAAATGATTGGATCAGGATGGAGACCTCTCTTGAAAATAAAACGCACGTGCTTTTTTGCAGGTTAAGGGTGAAACCATCTTCGTCTGCCCATTTGGTAACCTTATTCAAACAAAGCTGAAACTGCCACTCGCAGATTGCGAGATTGCAGGATTTAAAACCAATCTGAATGTTGTCAACATATGTGGAATAAAACATATTGCATGGAATGTAGGAATGCAATGTATTTATTTTTATAATAACAAGTGTGCAACTCAACACACCACTTTGTGGCACTCCAGCCTCCTGGACAAATGTTTGTGACAAGATAATCCCCAGTCAAACATGGAAAGTGCGGTTCCACAAATAACTTTCGATTATGGTAAGCATTTTACCTTGGACACCTAAGTATGAGAAGTCTCGCAGTATGCCAAAACTCCATGTCGTGTCGTATGCCTTTTCTATATCTAGGAATACTGAAAGAAGCAACTGTTTATGAACAAAATCATCGCGGATTTGTGCCTCGATGCATAGCAGGTGGTCAGTGGTGGATCTACCCTCACGAAATCTGCGCTGGTGTGAATCAAGTAAATTGTTTGATTCCAGATAATGTAAAAGCGGGTGGTTAATCATCTTTTCGAAAAGTTTGCAAAGACAACTTGTTAGTGTGATCGTTCTGTAGTGGTAACGGAAGATGAATCCTTGCCTTGCTTTAGAATCAGAATAACAATGGCTTCTTTCCAGGTTGATGGGATCTGTCTAGAAAACAAAATAGCATTAAACAGGGAGAGATGGATCTTTTTTAGTTTCAGAGGGCAGGTGTTTTAGCATTTCATATACTACATGGTCTGGGCCTGGCGATGAGTTGTTGCAGCAAATTATCGATGCCTCTAGCTCAACTAAAGCGAACGGTTCATTGTATTCTTCGTGTTTTGCAGATTAAGGCTCGTATCCTTGGAACGATGTAGTGTAGTAAGACGAACTGGAGATCTGCTTGAAGTGTGCACTGAGGGTTTTCGCCTGATTTTCCAAGCTGCCAACTTGTGTGTTTACTAGTGGAAGTGGATGAGATTGCCGTCCTACTACTTTTCCTACCATGTTCGAGACTCTCGCTTCTTGTGTATATGAATTGATTACGAATAAAAACTTATGCCAGCATTCCCTTCTCGCCTGTCTACACGTTCTACTGCCTTGAGATTTTAAGTTCTTAAAATTGTCAAGGTTCTCGGCTGTTGGCGAGTTTCGAAGCAACCTCCATGCTTTATTTTGCCTTTTTCGAGCATTTCGATGATCATTATTTCAACAAGGTCGTTTGGCGGACAGTTCACTTTGTGGAATACATTTTGTAGCAGCATCAATCAAAAATTTTGTGAAGTAGTTGACAGCTGCATTTAAGCTTAAGGCACATAGGTCCGTCCAATTTAAAAGTACATCTTTTTAAAACTGTTCCCAATCTGCTTTCTCAATATGCCACTTAGGAACCTGTAGAGAACCGGACAAGTACTGCTGACTCGGCGAGTTGGTGCATGATAAAAGCACTCACACTGTCGTCTGATTTTTCCCCTTCTTGACTGCATAGTATCTTTCCTTCATGCTCATACTGAGCTGCGCTAAAGCAATATCACTTTAGAGAACATTCATTTCCTTTTGGTATGTACAGAAGTATTGGAAAATGGTCCCTTCTATAGGGATTCCCAATAAATTTCCCATTAATTAGGGAAATAAGAGTTGGAGATGCAATGCTGATGTCTATAGCCAAGTACGTATGGTTTGCAAGGGAATAGTACGTTGGTTCTTTCCTATTCAATAGACATGCACTGGAAGAGAACAAACAAAAACCATTCGATTAAGCAACCTGGCGCATCACAGCGAGGGTCACCCCATAGACTACTAAGTGCGTTCAGGTCCCCAAAGACCAGGTAAGTCTTTGGCAGTTCGTCCATTAAGGACTGGAATTCATGTTTTTCAAGACGGTACTGTGGAGGTATGTAAAGAGAGCGGATGGTGGCGAGCTTGTTCAGAAGAACTGCTCGAACAGCCACTGCCTCAAGGGATGTTTGTAGTTGTAGGTGAGTACATGCTACGCCTCGATTAACTACAATGGCCACACCACCCGATGATGCCATTGCATCATGTTGATCCCTTCGAAAAATGATGTAATTTCATAGAAAGTTTGTGTGTTTTGCTTTCAAGTGGGTTTCTTGTACACACAACACATGTGGATTGAGTTTGTGGAGCAGTTCTTGTAGGTCATCAAGGTTACAAAGAAGGCCTCGGATGTTACACTGCAGTATTTGTGTCTGCATGATGATCATAGAATGGTGGTGTGTGTATTTTAATAGGTTTAGTGTATTTTAGGATTCAAGAAGCAGGATTATTGTCCGACCCCCGCTATTGGCTTTTTTTTTTGTTTTCTTGGAACCGGTGTTGTGGCATTAGAGGTACCGGTGTTGTTTCCATTGCCTCTTGAGAGGCACTGGAAGACCGCACCTGTGGGTCTTTAGTTCAAGTTTGGGGCCTCGCCTAGTGTGACAAGGCCTCGGGAACTGATGGCCCTGGAGTCGCCAGTTCCTGTTCACGAGTTAGCAGAGTAGTCTTGGCTACTGCCGCCTTGGGGGCAGCGTCACAGCTATCCGCTCACTCTGCGTGGGCCGGGCACGTGGCGGAGGCTGATGTGGCGCTGCCCCAAATGTGCCACATCCGCGTACGTTGTGCCCCAGAACAGTGAGCACCTCTTCCTAGCCTCCCTGAAGGAGATGTTTTCCATCACTTTCAATGTAATTATGCCTTTTTCCTTCTTTTACGCTGGACAGGATCAGGAGTATGCTGGGTGGTCACCACCACAGTTCCCACAGTGAGACGGAGAGTTGTATTTTTCGAAGATGTGGTCTTTTGACGCACATTTTGCACATGTAGATTGCCCTCAGCAAGCAAGAGAGCCATGACCGTACCGTTGACACTTGAAGCACCTTTGCGGGTTCGGTATGTATGGCTGCACTCGCAGTTCAGTTTAGCCTGTTTCAATGTGTCCTGGCAGTTCACTAGACTCAAATGTAGGTATAATGTGTTTTGTTGGCTTTTCCTGTGTTGTCCTGTCTGATCTTTATTCTTTGAAGGTTTACAACATTTAGCTCCTTCCATCTGTCAAGGAGCTCAGCTTCAGTTAGGCCCAGGAATTCGTCATGAGAGACAACACCTCAAACGGTATTCGTAGACCTATGTGGGCTGACTGTGATATAGATATTCGCAATAGATGTCAGATTTGGGAGGGCTTCATATTGCTTCCTGTATCGCAATTCAAGCAGGAGATCGCCGCTAGCCATCTTACAGGCCTTGTAGCTACGTCCTAGTTTCTCTGTTAGGTTTCTTGCCACTAAAAATGAAGAGACAGCCCTGGCTTTTCCAACAGACTGTTAACTATAGATGTATTACATGATACTTTCGAAACCGTTCGTTGGCCTTTGAAAAGAATGTGGTGATTGCTTCAATGCGCAACCTTTCCAGATTACGATCAGCTTTGGAAGAGGATGCGCTTAACATAACAGGTCATTTAAGTTCGGCAGCAGTGCCAGTCGCGCACCGCCGAGCCCAACTAGGGGACGTGGCAGGAGATGCTGGGCAAATCCTGTCAAGGCCAGCTGTACAGCGCTGCTATAACCTAATATGGAATGGCCAAGACTGGGCATCCACACAAGGTTAATCGTTGCCGTCAGGAAAGATCTGAAGTAAACAGAAGAAAGAAGTAGACAGGAAAGATAAAAAGTGAAAGAGAAAGACGAAGTGTAGGTGATAGAAAAAGGAAAAGGCGACTGCCGATTTCCCCTGGGTGAGTCAGCCCAGGGGTTTCGTCTACGTGAAGCCGGGGCCAAAGGGGTGTGTTGCCTCTGCCCAGTCACACAGCATCGGCTCAAGCTCCAGAATCCCGTTTTCCCCGGACACTGCAAAGCCTCGCACGGCTAGGCGTTGAAAGAAGTTGAACCCCCCCCCCCCCTTCCCGTTAACTCGGGTCCGTGGTGTCTATATGCACCAAACGCCTACTTACACAGATGCCCCTGCAGGGACATGGCCGCCCTCTTCTGTTAAAGTTGCAGTTGCTGAAAATAATGCACGCTCGGCTGACCTTGGCACACAATCGTTCGCCAGAATGCAGATGTTTGCTCAATAAGCCGCTTCGCTCGTAACTGCTCTAGCATCGCTAGGCACTCAGGCCTCTTGTATCATCACAAAAATGTTAAGTTATCGATGAAGTGCCCAACCAAATGCACTAAAATTTCACCTGCGTGTTTGCGAACACAGAAAGATAAACATGCATGACAGAGATTATCATCAAAAGTAGAGTGTCTATATTATTATTATAATTTGATTTAAAGGTGGTCTGCAAAACTTTTTGAGCATGGTCAGAAAACATTGCTTACTGGTAGTAGAGGCTCCCAAGAACACGTGAGCCAACTATAGTGTTGCAGGTGGCCTGGAACTCACAATGAATTATCAGAATCAGCTGAAAATTGCTTTCTCTTCTTTCAAAAAAATAACGAAAGCAGCTCAAAATTCACTCGAAGGCCTTCTATTAGCCAATTTGAACATGGCGTGCTCTGTCATTATAGGGATTGCACCGGGAGGCCGCAACTTGTCCATGTGTACACGTCTGATCACACTGAAAAAGCCGTGTGTTCGAAGAAAAAAAAAATCACAGCATATTCATGGAGTGATAATATTGACTGGGCGAAGCTTCACTGGTTTTATTGATAAACAGTGAATCCTCTGTCTGTCAATCTGTCTGTCTGTCCGTCCATCCAGCCATTTAGCCATCTGTCTGCCTGTCTGTCTGTTCGTTTGGCCGTCTGTCTGTCTTTCCGTACATCCGCACCTGCTCAGTTGCTCTTAGAACTATACTCGGTGACAACTTTCAGTGACAGCACAGCCAAAGCTGCATGGGTGGAGCTTATAAACATGTGTTACTAGGGCAATAATTAATTTTTGTGTGATTTCGGTTTTGCAAGCGCACCCAACATGTACTTTCTAGCACCACCATGCAATATATCTTACATTTTTTTGGGAGGAAATGAATCAAATGTTCATTTTTTAAGGGAAAGAACACGAAGTTTTTTGTAAGCGTTGAGATTTATCTCAGAAAAAAAAACGTACGGCCGAGCATCACAAAGCAAAGAAACCATTTCTTAAATTTCAGTGCATACTTGGTCGGCATCATTGTTTTCCTTTCTTTAGAGACAAGAACTTTCTCCAGACACTCACGTTTGTTTTTAGGGGACGCAAAGGCAACGATGGGAAGCAGAAATCTTGACGTCATATCAGTCATGACCGGGCACCTGGCTTTCATAAATCCAATTGAGTAAAACACAATCTTTATTCTGCCAAGAACGCTGTTTTTGCACGGTCAACAGGGTAATGCACATGAGCGCGTGTGTCACCAAGGCAAATCGTAAAGAACAACTCCCTCCGGAGACTTAGAAGTGTGGCAGCTTGGGCTAGTTAGTATGGCATGACGATAGTTATTGCGCGAGAACAAAACGACGACACAGAGACAAGAAGGACACGAAAGACACGAGCGCAAACTTCCAACTGAGTTTATTGCGCAGAGCACGAAAATATATAGAGGAGACAGTGACCATGGCACAAGAGCAGAACATGAGTAAGAAAACCAAAAACAACCAACACAAATACAAAGGCACTGAAAAACAGCAAAGAAAAATCTAGAAGAAACCGAACCAGAAAGGTAAAGCTACCTGCCCGCGCCGAATCCTTCGAGGAACCTGCGTTCCTTCTCGGACTAAGCCACGCAGGGCTTGCTAATCCAAGGCACCTGTTCGCCCAGCACTGCACTGAGTGCAAGTGTGTTCCCCTCTTCGAGGAAACAGCGACATTGTACAAACACAGAGATGTGGGCACCCGGGTCATTGTCGAGGCTGCGCAAATGGCACGCGAACAGGTGCCTTGTGTTAGCAAGCCCTCCGTGGCCTTGTCCGAGAAGGAGCGCAGGTTCCTCGAAGGATTCGGTGCGGGCAGGTAACGCGAACAGGTGCCTTAAATTAGCAAGCCCTGCGTGGCTTAGTCCGAGAAGGAACGCAGGTTCCTCGAAGGATTCGGCGCGGGCAGGTAGCTTTACCTTTCTGGTTCGGTTTCTTCTAGATTTTTCTTTGCTGTTTTTCAGTGCCTTTGTATTTGTGTTGGTTGTTTTTGGTTTTCTTACTCATGTTCTGCTCTTGTGCCATGGTCACTGTCTCCTCTATATATTTTCGTGCTCTGCGCAATAAACTCAGTTGGAAGTTTGCGCTCGTGTCTTTCGTGTCCTTCTTGTCTCTGTGTCGTCGTTTTGTTCTCGCGCAATAACTATCGTCCTCCGGAGACGTCAATGGGAGTGCTGTTATGGTACGCGATCTTCAGCATTATCGCATCAGCAATATTCGGCGGCCAAAACACCGATCACGTATGCAACACAATTTAGCAAATGGTCATTTATTTTACGTACAGTTTCCGATCGCAATTTTTCTTCCAAGCAGAGGGTGTTGCTGAAGACTGGCAGGTTGCCGGTTTGATGCTTTGATGTGAACTTGCTGAAACCGAGTGACGCCATTGTTGTTTACCGGGGCAGGGAAAAGGTGAAATGGCACATGAAAACCAGAAAGCAAAGAACGAAAAACCTGCACGGGTGATGCTTCCTAATAATAATGTAAACAATCTTGATCATAATATTTACACCTTTTGTTTTTATATTTTCCATTAGGCTACGCAGTATACAAAAGTTAGAGTTCGTGGACTACATGCAGAAGCGTAGTAAGAAAGGGCATGCTTTAGCTTCGTAGCCTTGGGTGTGCTGCCCCAGAAAGTTGCCGCCAAGTATAGGCAGTTACGTACCAAGAGACAAGCATGTACAGACCCACGAATTTAGGAGCTTCGCCCCTGAAAAAAAAAAAGAAAAAGTGTTCAAGGTCACAAGGTGTGTGTGATGTATTTTCTTTGCCCATGCTCATAGGTCGGCGAACCCACTCATGAGTTGACTCAGATTGAGCTGTGAGTCTGAGTGAGTAATACTTTCGTGATTGTGAATCCGAGTAAGTTCGGCGAAGAAAAGTTTGGCGAGTCTTGTTGTAACTAAGCCAGAGTGACTGAGCCAGGCTGGGAACCAAGGAAGAACACCTTTATTCTGCAGAATGAAATATATATAGGCGGCTTGTCTATCATGTAACACAAGACAGTGGAGTGGATGATGTTTGACATGTGTTGGCACTGCACTTCTTATCAAGTCTTCCGAGTCCGAGTGATGTCCACTTTCTTTTGTCGACTTGCCGTCCTACCTAGTCACCTTTAGCATTATTATCAGCCTTATCTGGATTCACACTTATACTCAGCTCTACTCACGTGTATTCTAAAGCATACACCGTTTCAATATTTATTAATTACAGGCATGAATTACGTAGGGGGTGCCTTGACTTCCCGCCACCAACTCTTCCAGGAAATTTCTTGATTATATTTTATGCTGTCATCTCTTCCAAAAAAAAAAAGAGCCTACCGGTTTGGCAGCACTCGAAACTCGTTACTGAAGATACTATGTCAAACGGCGCCAAGAAGGGCACCGGTTACATGAGATATTGGTGAAACCACAGTCGAAGAAGCTACTTATAGGATACTGCACTCATGAGTCGATTCACTCAGACCGAACTGTCAGTCCGCGTGAGTACTGTTGAAGAAAATTTTTGTAGTGTGATTCTGAGTGAATACGACTCAGAAAACGTTTTGCGAGTTTAAGTCCGAGTGAGTCCAAGGCTCAAAATATACGTCATGAGTGAGGTTGAGTAAGCTCCACAATTTTTGCCATACTATGCCCATGCCATCCCTCCCTACTTAGCTCCCTGCGCTTTCGTTGAGGCGAGAGAAAAGAAAACGCGGTTGCGGGGTGTGACAAATCTTTGTAACCTCGCTCATACTGGATGAATTCTTAAATGTTTTGTGGCTGTCAATGCATGAAAGAATAAGTCTTTTTAGTGAATCTATTCTATGGTCCCTTGAAAAAGTGTTTCAAAGTTCTTTAAAATACACTAACATCACGAATACACAGAGGAAATGGGAAGAAAACAGGCTGGCAACTGCCACGGCCCCTTTAAAATACACACAAAGGCAAATGTTGAAGATCTCGAAAATTGTGAGCATATTTCAGTACTACAAAAAAAATGCTTACAAAGGCAACCTTGAAAAGAAAAACAGATACAGAAGAATTCACACATGCTCAGCCAGAAGGGACTTTTTGCCACCGACCACGGCCATGCAATCAATCAGGCCACAAAGTCTGCTGAGTACAGCAGACTTCTTCACGCAGTTCGAACTCCATAAGTAATGGCCACTGCAAAATCATTTCGTTAAATTGAGAAGTTTGCACAATCGAGAGAGATTTTTCGTCTCTTCAAACTCTGCTAGTGTAACATCATCATTATAAGCCTGACTACGCCCACTGCAGGCCTCTCCCATGTCCCATCAGTCAGCTCCTTCCTGCACTTGCTGCTGCCACTTTATACCCGCAAATTTCCTGATCTTATCTGCCCCCCCCAACTTCCTGTCTCTCTCTACCCCGCTTGCCTTCTCTTGAAATCCAGTCTGTGATCCTTAATGACCAGCGGTTATCTTGCCTTGGCGCTTTGTGCCCCGCCCATGAGCATTTCTTCTAGATTTCGATTATGATGTCTTTGAGACCAACTTGTTCGCCGATATACTCTGCTCTCTTCCTGTCCCTCAGCGTAACATACCAAGACTCAAAAGCTACCGCAGCATTGTTTTGCTTGCCTATTTCACACTACAGTCAGGTCTATTTATAATGATACTGTTTATAATACCATATTTACACGATTGTAGGTTAACCGGTTTTTCCAAATTTGACAATCCAATATTGGAAAGGTCGACTTAGAATTGAAACCGACCTGTGTACTGCTAGTAACGGCAAAAGAAATGAGAAATCAAGGGCACTACGTTGCGGTTACAACTCTGCACCTACATTTCCATGGTTACCTTAAAAGCGTAGTGTATTTACCGCATCATATACGTTTCAATGTCAATAAAAGTGATGCTAATGTTGATAGAAGTTGGCCACCGTACTTGCATCCAGAAGTGTACTGAGCAACGCCACAATGCAATATTGTAGCGCACTCTTCAATGAACTCTTTTAATAGGCTAACCTAGGCAGGGCGAACTTGTGCCCGAGAATAATAACACAGCTAGATTGTCTCGAGGATTCACTTCTGCCTCTTCTTCTACGTTCTTCTTTTTTTTCCAACATGGTTCGCGCGCAGCTGGGTCCCGCAGGCTCGTGCGTCGCAAACCATCTAGACAGCACAAGTATCGGCTAGCGCACGTAATTTGAAATCACATTGTGTGAATATGATTGCGGCACGCTGAATGGGAGGTACTGGTAGTCGACGGACGCGCCAGGGAACAGATTCTCTTCGTGACAAGATTTTTTAAGCAGCCGGGTCCTCGCGTGTTCCTGTCACTTGTGCTGCTGTGTTTTGCCGAATCGTCACGCCTGTCATGAGTGCCCTGGGCTTAAAAAACTGCCGGCGCTCATTCACTGCAGCGTGAAGAAGGTCTCCCTGGCTACTGTGGGCAAGTGAGTGCTCTACACAAGGGCGGCTAGACCGCGCGATGTCGGGGTGCGTCGTTCGCAAAGTGTGGAGACGCACTTGATGACGACGTGCTGTTTTACCACAACAGCTACGACAGCTGCAGCACCACTGAGGACGACTCCAGTGACGATGAGTAATCTTCGTGAATAAATTTTCTTTGTTTGAACTGTGCTCATATTTTCAGTTTTATTTTATTTGAAGGGACATGTGTTTTCGGGGGGAATTGACCTACATTCGAATAGACTTACAATCATGTAAATACGGTAATATACTGTATCACATATAGTACTAATAAACATTGTTAAAACCTTTCGTACACAAAGGAGACAGAGCACACAGAAGGGGACACAAACGACGCTGTCTTCTTCCTGCTCCATCTTGTTCATGCTGAAAAGTTTTCAAAAATGCACCAGTTCAACTTGCCCACATCTCTATTTTACTACCAATTAACAATGATGGCCCTGTCCACTTTTGTATGCTTTCTGTGGTAAAATAAACCACTTATTACGATTCCCCAGAGCAGAGATTGGTAGTGCAATTGAGCAGCTTACCCAGTCATAGTAGGAGGCTCAACGCAAGACTTAGTTTTTACAAAAGACTTCCCCGCTCAACTACGTGGAGCACCTGGATGCTCTTGATAAAGATGTGCGTCAGCTTTGCATGAAGCAATCAACTATGCCTTCACAGCAAACAAGTACAGTTGAAACCTGCAATAATGAAATCAGCTGGGCAAGCCGATTTCTTTTGCTATTGCAAGAATTTAACTGGCACAAAAATATGGCATAAAAGACAGAGATTTGAATATAGTAGAACCTCGTTGATATGTTTTCGAAAGAAACGTTTAGAATAAACATATGATCTGAGAAAACATATGATTCAAAGCCACCAAAATTGAGGCTGACAAGTCCATATAAAAGTGTAAGGGCAAAAAAGGATTATTACTTAAAAAACAGTAATTTTCTCCTGCAGCCTCCTACCCTTGGACAAGAAAAGCTCCTTATGTGCACCTTGTCAATTGTCAGTGTTTTCATTGTTTTTGAGCAAAAAAAGCATTATAAAGCTTCCAGTTCAGCAAGAGCTTCGGCGTAGTTAGCCGGTTTGCCCACACTTTCATTCTCGCCGTTGTCTTCCGGTGCCAGGTCTTTCATCTCTTTTGCTGCGTCCCCCTACACCACCTTCGCGACAATCTCGCGACACTTTGCGGCTCGCAAGTCGAAGCGTTTTCATCTATCAAGGCGAACCGGCAAAAGGTGCATCTGCGCCGGTGGAGAGCAACTCCTCATCAATGTCGTCGTCAGAAGCGCATGCTTCAGGTTCGTCTTTGCTGCACTCTGTATCCACCGATCGAAGGTGCCACCGAAGGATATTCAGCTTCACCTTAAATGAAAAGGGCTTGCATTTCACGCCAACATGCAGCATACAACTGCCCCAAATTGCAAACTACTGAGCAATGTGCAGCCTCGTACAGAGCCCAAATCGCATATCCATCAATCTTTTTTCTACTCGAAGTAGCGACAATCAAGACTGAGGTCCCGAAAACGGCTCTCATTGGGTGGCGCTCGTTTCCATTGGAGGTTAAAGTCCAAGGGACATTAGTGGAGAATATCCTGCAGAGTTGCAGACACCCTGGTAACACAGCAGAGCATGCATTTCGCCCTAATGACATCGGCATTAGCGGGGGGCTGATCAGCACGTCGCGTTCGCATATTTGTCCCGGAAAGGTGCGTGGCTCACATACTTAAAGGCGTGTGTCCTTGTAAATCAGAACATACTGGCGGGCAGCAGCAGCGTGTGAGACGGGGTCAGGAGAGGATGCAGATGCAATGGCCTGTTGTGTAGCATAGGTAGCATGTGTGTCTCGTGCCGAAGCAGTGGTAGTGTTCTCTCGGCTGTTATGGTGTGAGATAATCGCATTTTCACGTGCCGTGCTACAAAAGAAGGCTTTGCAGTGCTCAGCGAAATTGTGCCAAGGTGCCAGCTGAAAAAGAAAACCACTGTGCTACAGGAAATAAAAGGCTTTTTTTTAAAGACCATTTGAAGGTTTTGACAGCTCAGACTGGTCTGTGTGTGATTCACAGACAGCTGAAGGAGTGACAGAGGGGGCGACCGGGCATGTGAAGAAAGCGCGAAGGGGACAATTGAGTATAATTCGGAGAAGACGCAGGGGATGAAGGGGTGACTTGAGCGCCACAAAGAAACCGCCGTCACCACGCGGCACTCTACCACTTAGCACTTCACAAGCACTCAAGAGCGTTTTTTTTCCACACCTGAATGAGAATTTTTGCCAGTGGATCGTATCATAAGGCCGCAGTTTGCCACAACACCGAACGTTGCTGATGAATAATCGTATTTTCCGGGAACGTATTAACACATAGCGTTATGCGGTCATTTATAGTTTTCGGGATTTCGAGCGTAGGAGCAAAGAAATCGTATTAAGCGGGAATGTATCAATGAGGTTCTACTGTGAAACACATTTTATATTGCCAAAAGCAAATACGCTTCCCTAGCCAAGCCTTACTGCTGTTCACAAAACCATGCAAAACCGGTTGGTCCATGTCTGGGACACTGCAGCCGTCATGGTCTTGTTCCTTGCTCTCGCACCGTTTCCGAGTGCACCAAAAATGAAGGCCTTGTTCTTGACAATCATGGACAGGGAGTTGCACGTAACGCTTAATTCGCTGTTGCTGCCCATTTTTTCCCTGCCCTCCTTCCACATCAGTGATAATTGCAGCCTTGTTTTCTAGCATGATGAGCTTCCGCTGCTTCGTTGGAGGCAAAATCTTCGTAGCCACACAAATCAGGCAACAGTCACTACACACAGTTCACGTTGCACATGTAGGAACTCCACACACGCAACCATGCGCAACAGCAGTGGGTACGCAAAGCTGACAAAGCCAACGAAACTCTGTGTGGATGTGGATAAATAGTCCACAGTTATGCCTCGGCATAAGCAGGAGGTTTGTCTGTCAAAATTGTGCATAATTTGTTTATAGAAATAAAAAACTGCGTCGAGCGACAAACGCTAATCTTTTGCTGCAATGGCAGGCGTGTCTGCGCAGAACAACAGAGCCAGAGCAGCAGTAAATGAATCTGACTTTGAATAACATGATGGCATGCCCATGTCGCTTTGCAGTCATTTTGCATTCACGTTCACAGAGTCTTGGTGAGAGGTGCCTAGGCAAATAAATTTAATTTTAAAAACGTGAACTCTATGTAGTCTCTTGCACTGGCATGGCATGTGTGAACTGGTGCATGAATGATGCTTTGCTGCCAAACACAACCTGTACAGATGCAATATCACAGCAAATCTAAAGCACACTGGCCACTTCCGACAGCAAAGACAACACTTGAGGGCTTTGCACTGCACTCCACTACCCGTGCCAGAGAACAAAGTCACATGCATTATGGTTACAGGATAAAACTATTGCACACGGAACGGGACTTAAAATCAGAAATGCAATAATCTGTTGCTGCATAGCAAGCTCGATAACTGTTGGGCCTTAACGTTCCAAAACCATTATGTGAATATGACGGAGTATTTCCACCGGCAAAGGTTGCTGGCAAAAATGCGATTTCCACCATAAAATCGTTGTTCATAGCAAAAAAAAAACAAAACAAAAAAACCAATTGGCTGGACAGGACTGAGATTAGTATACCGATTAAACTGTGCAGTGAGCCCAACTGCTACATGGAAGCGGTTCATAAGATCATGACACCGAATTTTCGATCATAATTCATGTTATGTTGAGCAGCACAAAATTTGGCGAGTTTGCACTGATCCAGGTTGGTACTTGAGAACACAAAACAGACTACACACCTGGGAAGGGCTAAACACGACAGGTGCTCCCTTCAAACTGAAGTTTATTCACACAAGATGACCAGGTTACATCAAAACATAACAAAAACATAAAAATTCGCCCATGAAACGCAAATTTATCAACTCAAGAACAGCTATAACCTCAATGTAAAAATGATAACAAAAAACAATGATATCAATCAACTACCTCGCGCGCTTCTCGAAACAGAGAAGAAACAACTGTGGAAAAAAAAATGACCTTGGTCATGCCAAGCTTGTGTATGGCCGCCATTGGCCTGGCGCCAGAAACTTATCTAGATAAGCCACTTGACTGGTTACGAGTGGCTCATGCACGTCGAAGCATTTTTGTGGATATGGAAGCTTTCGATAGGTTATCTTACGCAGGAGTTCGTTGATTCATTTTTGTTTTCTTTACAACTTTTAACTTAAGAGGTGATAGCTGTTCTGTAGTTAGATTGCGATTTCACACATGCTTCATACCGTTTCTGTTACGTTTGATGTAAGATTAGAGCTGGCCATCATCTGTGAACAAACTTTATTTTTAAGTCCGCGCTCCTCCTGTGAAGTCCTTAACGCATGTTTTGTCTGCTTTGTGCTCCTCAGTAACAACTATTTTGTGTTGATTAATCCTTGTGCATTCACAAATAAGGTGGCGAGATTTCCGCGCACTGAATCAAGAACTTAATTTATAATAGAATATTTTTATAAACACACAAGCGGCCTGAAAGTCAGACACCACTGGCGCTCTCGCAAGCTGTGACGTGACATGCAGCTAGCTGCATGCTAGCATTCCGGCAAACAATACTGTTTTATCATCAGTTGCATTGAAAATATTTAAGATGTTGTAGCTTTCTTCAGTGTGACAATGGGATTGAATGATTCGCAGTGGCTGAAAGATGGCGGCTTGCTGCATATGACATCACACGTGCCCTGGCGAAATGATGAGCTTGCAGTCGGTGACTTCTAGGGCATGTTTTGCACTCAAGTATGTGTTCTTTTATGACCCATTTTAAAAATCTGTATACTCACAACAGACCTTTTACTTGTAGTTTAAGCCACAAATCATTTGTTGACCGTGTCATGGCCCCTTTATTAAAGCGGACTGCTTCAACAGTGTTAGTCACAGCAAGGTTCCGCAGTTTGACAGGCAGCGATGCTACCCACCGCAGAGGGCCTAGTGTACAGATCTATATTGAGGGAAAGTGTGCAATGCTCACGTGTCAGTCAACGCCACTTCGACTATGTGTGCCAGCTCGGTGGTGGTGCGCAGGTTCTTCATCAAGAAGCGAGAGTCGACTATGGCCTGTGCAACCTAGTCAAGGGGAGAAATGATAAGCGGGCGCATAAATAATATGCCCTGCAACACTTCCTGAACATAATAAGAAAGCGTTGCCCATTAGTAGCTGAGACAAACATGTGAGCCAAGCATAGTATTAGCGTTGCACATGGCGAAGAATTCACAAGTAATTTTCAAGGTAGTCTAAAAATCACTACTTCTTCTCTCAACAAAAAATACCATCTGCCAACAGCACACCTTTACACGGGAGAAAAAAAGTGCCGCCATGCTGTGTTGCGCCTGGGAGTGCAAAAGATTGACGCCATAGCCTGTGCAGTGCATACTGGATGGGTGGGGGGGGGGGGGGGAGAAAGAAGGTTTCACCTATTTCGCACACCCCAAAAAAGGGTTACTGTGAAAAGATCACAGCAATCAGCAGATTTAAGCACCGAGAGAAGCAAAATAATTACTGTGGCCGCCGCCAGATGCTGCGACACACTAGCACTGCACTCTATAGTACACTAGATTTTCGCGATTGAGTTACACGAACGGCTCGTGATCACACTGAAAGTGGGCCACATGTTCAAATAAAACATGTGCTCAAGGTCACGATGTGTGCTGGCTAGGTGTGTGCGAATATTAAAATTCTCGAATACGAATTGAATATGAATACATGGCTTCGAATATGAATCAAATATGGAATATTGAAGAGGTTCAATTTCTTTCCACTAGTAAATCTTTTACTCAATCATATATTTATGTTGGAAACCATAGAATTGTTATTATCAGAAATCAGAAATGGTTTTATTTTGTCATCGAATCAATTACAAAAATTTGTGTAAACAGAAAAAGGTCCCATAGTCAGAGACTGAATCAGGACCTCCTACAGTAATGGATATAAAGAAAGTTAATTTATGCAACAAAAATTATAGCCACTTATTGCACATAAAAATAAAAAAAATGTCACCATCTATAAATAGTGTTCATGTGATGTCACGTCCGCCGTTGTCGCCATCTCCAGCCATGCCTGGGTACCTCGCTGGGTACCTACAGCAGTTTGCGTGCTGCAGCACGGTTTGTTGAGGGCTCGTCATCTGTTGCTGTGCGTGATGTTTGAAGAGAAGCCGTGGGGTTTTTTGTTCTCATGCTTTAACGAGCTCATCGGGTCACGAAGGCCTCGTTTGATCACTCGATACAAGACCGCAAAATCAGAACGTGTGACACGTATACAAGCCACCGCAGCCACCGCGCACACCGGCTGCCTGGCACGATCTATAAGGGCCCATTATATTGCTTTCACTACAAATTTCGTGGTCTAAGAACAAGTGAAAGCTCAGTCTCTCGAGCCGCAATTTTAAAAGTGGATGAGGGAAGCGTACAGCTCCCATCCAAAACGAGTCATCGTGCAGAGCTAGGCAAGTTTACAGGAGATATATTATTAATAACAATTTTAATATGTTGCTGCGGCCCACACCATCAAAGTAGCAATGCGGCTCCCCGAGTGGTGTTTTAAACAGTGATGATGTTAAGCATCTTTGATTGGAATTCGTGGAAACAGCCAAAGAATATATTATGCAAGGTAGAGACTGCGTGGTTCGTGCCGCGCTGATGCCGGTCACTCTTTTTTTCGCGTATGTTTTGACTCATTTTTTACCTTGTATATTACTTTTGTTGTTGTGTGCTAATGTACAGTATTGTCACAGAAAATGATGCAGACCGTTTGAGGGAGTCAATCAACCAATTTTTAAAAAACCCGACCCCCCAACTTGAACCGATCGGCTATACTTCAAATCGCGAGTGAACGAATATTGTTTCACATCTATTTTCACATTTTGTTTGAATGCAATACCCGAATTCCCGTGATTGCTTTCACAATTTTAACCGCCTCCCTGACACGCTGATTGTGCACGCAGCGGTCGCGAACAAGTTTGTATATACAGTACCTATCTCTGTTTGCAGGTACGTGCTTCGGGTGTAACTTCATTATCTACCCGTAATGAAGTTACACCTGAAGAAACAAATAATTCCCGGTTCTTCAAGTCGTTTTTGTTAATCTGTGCCAGCCAAACATGCCGGTGCCTTTCGTAAGATCGCATTGCGTGTTCTCAATTTTAGGTAATAACTTTCGGCAAAGAGAACACTCTAAGGCTCTGCTCGCTCTTCGTGGACTATTATATCAACTTGCCTTACCAGCAGCTGATAATTTCTTCAACTTGCATCGTTAGGCAAAACTGAACGGGCGCATGCACGAGGAAACAACATGGCAGCAGTCGGCCACGGAGTCAGTAGGTACCCAGCCATGTCGGTGGCGCATTTCGAAAGTGACGAATCGGCCCTGCGTGACGCACGTGCAGACTATGTATACTTGCAGAAAGTATAAGACTGTAATAGTTGAGCTTGTGACTGTGTGTCAGTAGGTACCCAGTCATGTCGGTGGCGCATTTCGAAAGTGACGAATCGGCCCTGCGTGACGCACGTGCACACTATGTATACTTGCAGAAAGTATAAGACTGTAATAGTTGAGCTTGTGACTGTGATGTCTTGGGTTCAATCCACATGTTGAACAAATCTGTTGTATTTTTATATTACAAAAAAAGAAAGCTTTTGTACCTGTCATGATTAACAGCTGTGTACTTAAGTCTAAACAATTATGAAAGCAGCCTAGGTGGTCACATTTCATCCAGGTTCCCACACTATCAGTTTTGTCTAGAAAGACCCCGACTTCATAGTATTCCTAAATTTTCTCCCCTGTTCTCACCAGTAAAGCCACTAAGGGAAATAGGGGTACTTGGGGCGTTTTTCAACTACACAGCAATACTCAATATCTCGCTTGCTTCTGTTGCCTTTCTTCAGGACTGCACGCTTGCCATTTTTCGATCAAGGATGCTGTGTTACACTGATAGCAGCACGATCATGACCATGGTGTACCGGGCATGCAGCGATAACGCGAAGTAACTGTGTGAGATAGATTATTACTGATGTGTGATAAAAAGACGCCCCAAATGTGTTTTTTTGTTAATGGAGCCACAACTCCCGGCATCCAGGGCACTATTTTGCCCCCAAGAGACCCTCTTTGGTGCACTGGCTGCTGAAGGCAGTAAACTGACGGTAGCGAGCACGCACCACTGGTGTAACGGAGGATTGATTGCAAAACATGTTGCCGCGCGAGTGCAATGCACATACAATCGATTTTCGGAGCCGCTGTCGGGAACGGAGCGGAACTATGCATTAATCTAGCTGTCACCTTATGTGGCCCACTGTTACCAACAAAGAACTATCTGTGATGACGTCATTGTAACATTACTGAAAGAGCATGCCATCTTCTATGTTTGCCATTGAGCAGGAAAACACTTCAGCTCATTTGCATGGTCATATTCGCTATCATCAAATCATTCCAGAACTAGTATACATGCTGGCGTAGCGGAACACCTGACAGCAAACTCATCAGGCTTCGACAGGTGCACGTAAGTATTGCTACGGGGTGCCACAAATGAACATTATAGGAAAGAGGATGATGTTTAGGGCGAGCTCGTGCAGACTGGGCTTCATATTGTATGCCTGCCTGTTTACCTAAAGTAAAGGTATTTTTCAGACGCCTTCTCCCCGTAACATTTTGGTGGAGGTGCTAGGTATCGACACCCGACACCCACCGGCTGGTTCTCGGATGCCGATCTAAGCGGAACAAGATGATGCTTCACCATCCAGGACCGCCCAACCGAACTGCTCCTTGTCGCCCTCTGGACGCATGTCCGGCTCAACTAACCGACGTCGCTCCCCCTCACCCTCCTACCGCCAGTCCTCGGAAAACTGACAGGCGCAGCTCCTAGAGGTGAGCCTGCTTTGACGACCCGACCCGAAATTCCTCTACACACGATACCCGGACACAACAACTAGATTAAAGTAAATGTTGACGGTACTTCTGTGGCAGCACTCATTGACACCGGCGCTCACATATCAGTCATGAACTTCAGCCTTTGTGCTCGACTCAAGAAAGTGCTCACTCCTGCTCCGACAACTTTTGTCCGAGTAGCCGATGGTGCAACACCAGCGGTCACTGGATGTGTGTCGCCCGCGTCACTGTTGCTGGACGTCATACAACTGTTCTGTTTTACGTACTGGACCACTGCCCACATGACATCATTTTGGAACTCGATTTTCTGTCGGAGTATTCCGCCCTAATTGACTGTTCTGCTGGTGTTGTTCAGCTCGTCCTACCACACGCCGTTGACCCTCCTGATCCTTCGCCACCAAAGCTATGTTCCGCCGACACTGTTCGCCTATCTTGTCGAGCTGTGACATATATCGAGGTCTCTTCTGATCCACCTGTGGCAGACGGTGATTATGTCATTTCACCTAATCCTACAGTCCTGTGTTCACTCAATGTTGCGTTCCCCCACACCATCATTACAATGAAGGACAACTTGGCATGTCTCCCTATTGTGAACTTTGGACTTTGCTCTGAAGTGCTGCTACAAGGAATATCCTTGCCACCCTTGCCCTGGCCGGCGACTACCGCATATCCGCCTTAACAGAGGATACACCGTCATCTGCCAGTATTCAGACGGGCAGTACACTAGACGGCATAACTAAAATGATTACCTCTGATTTCCCGGCCCAGCATGTGCCTGCGCTTCGTGGCCTTCTTGTGTCGTATCAAGACGTCTTTGATCTCTACGACCCACCCCTAGGTCAAATGACTGTCGCAAAGCATCGGATCAACATCGGCGATGCAAATCCTGTACACCTGTGACCCTATCGGGTTTCCTCCACCGAGTACCACGTGATCCAGCAAAAAGTCGACAAGATGCTTGCCCGAGACATCATTGAACCTTCTTCCAGTCCTTGGGCTTCGCCCGTTGTGCTCGTGAGAAAGAAGGATAACAGCTGGCGCTTCTGTGTCGACTACAGAAACCTTAACAAAGTTACAAAAAAAAGACGTGTACCCTCTGCCATGGATAGATGACGCTCTTGACTGCCTTAGTAGGGCAAATTATTTCTCTTCCATCGATCTTCGTTCCGGGTACTCACAGATATCAGTTGATGATCTCGACCATGAAAACACAGCATTTATAACTCCCCACGGGCTATATCAGTGCTAATTAAAAAGCTCTCTCTTAGCACTTAGCTGCTGTATTTTCATGCAATGTGGCTGATGTAAAGCGGTGCATGAAAGGTGTTTCCTGCACACATTTTTGACAATACCTTTTTTGCGCGCTTCTCCTCTCCATACAACTTGAGCACCTGCACCAGTGAGTCATAGTCAAGAAAATTGACGACATCGGCAGCAGTCGGTTCACCTGGAAACCTGGTCACAGAGGCGCTGGTTAGAAAAATGTGAATAACAACAACAACAACAAAAACAGGACGTGACCAAAATGTGCACTTGTGAATTAGCATCAATACGAAAAGTCCGTCCATCTTGATGATATTGTGCCTCAGCAAGACTTTTGCAGATGCCACAAGATGGACAATGCAAGCCTCATCCTGCCAAGATCCTGCAGTTAACATGGTGAGCAAAACAAGGCCTTTGTGCAACATTGCAACAAGTCTGCACAACTTCTTAGCCAAATGCTTCCGAGTTTGTGCTGGTATTTAAAGCCGCTGTAGCCTTCAGAAAGCCACATGATTCATTATCAATTTCTTTGGAAGACTGCACAAGCCGTAAAGTATGCATTGTAATGCATCTCACACTGCAAGAACTTTGCTTCCTCAAAGCACACCATTTCAAGAAGTGTCAAGGCCCGCAATGAGAATTCCACCATATGAAAACCAAGCCAGTCAACTATGAGTCGTGTTAGTCATAGAAATGACAAGGAAGGCATCAACAAGTGAGAAAATTATAAAGGTGATACTAACGAGAAAGCGAGGCAGTGAAAAATCATGTAACTCTACGTAATGCATTTTCATAATTTTTATCAACATTAAAAGTTGTTTTTGTGCTGTTTCAAATGCAGACATCTAACTCGAAGTCTACAAAGTCAACTGCAATTCACAGTTCTCAATGGGGTACATAATAGCGCAAAATTGGAAAACACAGCTCAGAGAAACGAAGAAGGAGGGAGCTGAAAGGTTGGGCGCTAAACTTAAGCTGTTCATTTGAAAGAACAGGCCACCAAATTGCAACTTTCTGCGCATGCATGCATCAAAATCCTAAACGTACATCACACTCCCATTTCATGAAGCTGCTGCTCATTTGAAGTCAAACACAACCTGTGCCTCTCTCTTCTTAATATGAAACGCCTCCAATAACTCTCACACTAATGTCTCATTGCTTCTGCCTATTATTTTGATCTCACGAAGCCGCCGAGGCTCACATGTGCAGGCGATACCGTCCGTCTATTTGTCTCTAGTCGCTTACGGCTGGGTGTTCTCGTGATCACTCCCTTAGCGTGGACCAAAATTAGCAAGGGAGGGTAAGATGATTTGACAAATATGGCACGTACCTGCCGGCAGGTACCTATCTGCCACTGGTATGCAAGTATGTGCAGCAGGTGATTGACACTTCGTATCTACCCAGGAATGACGAGAACACACATGGGTACTTTTAATGTGCGAGCCTCAAGAAAAACCTGACATCGGCAGCGTTGACCTGATGAAATAGAAGAATAAATGTCAGGGCCCCAGCAGGAAACAGACCCCACCATTCTGCATGGCATTAAAGCATTCTGCCATAGTGCCACACCAGGTCTCGGAACTAGTTTCTAAGTTGACCCTAATGTTCGTGAAACGTCAGTTCCGGTTGCAGTGCTGACTATCCACTTTTATAAACATTGCATGTGTACTTCTTTGGTACAGCCGTACTTCAAGTTGACGTCAATTGTAGATAGGTGCCATGTGCTGAAGCAGTGTCTAGGGTTGCCATACTCATGAGCACCAGCGCTTCACATCACCTTATCGATTCTGGTGTTGCTAATACCCATGTTCTTATTGGCATCATCGCGCAGGTGCAAATAACTGGCTATATAAACATCTGCAACTGTTCAACATATGCCTGAGCATGCAACATTTGTACATTTATTAGCGTCACTTCATAACGTGTCGCTCATTTAAAAACAACACGATCGCCTTCCCTTCGCATGCTTTGCGTAACATCGATTCATTAGGTACGTGGGTTCTGCCGTATTTTTTCATACGCCACACTCATCGCTCATTTCACATAAGGTCTGGTGTGCTTCTTCTGGCATCCGGACTTTTTGTCAATGCGGCTGACCCGTGGACACAGTCTAGCCAATTTGTGGGGTTACGAAAAGACTACGTGACACCGTGCTTATTGGCAACCTTTTTGAGGTTGTGGGAAAGTTGGTGAACAGACGGTACCATCGTGGGCTTGCCTCCTTTATGAATGGGGCTGGACGTTTTTCTTTTGGTGCCCTTCAGCTTCTAAAGAAGGGTTTTTGAGATGGCCACTACGACAGAGCTCGGAAAACTGGCTGAATAAAGCTTGCCAATTGGTTATCAAAACTCTTCCGCATAGAGTGAAGACATGACTTGATGAGGGCAGACTCAAGAAAGCTCGTAGCAATTGCTTCTTCTGACTATTTTTGAGTGGGCGGAATCGTACAGGAGCATATTTTTCTGTGCATGTGGGCTGTATTGCCCACAAACATGGTTTTGGTCAGATGTTAAAGAAAAGTCTCAAAAGTGAAGAGTGCTTTGGGAAGGGGATTTATGTGTAAAAAGCATGCAGCTGAAAGGTGGCTAAATATTGTTAATTCACTTGTCAAATGTAAAAGCAGGGTCAGTTTTTAAAAGAATTAAAAAAGCATCAGCATATCTTTAAGAAAAAAATATATTGTCAAATGAACAGAGCAAGTGTCGATGTACAGACACCAAGAAGATGTCACACAACAATGGGGCGACGCAAGAACCAATACATGTTCCATGGTGCTGGACGTACAAGTCGTTAAAAAAATGAGGGTGGACTTAAAATAAAATTCTACCAAAACCATAAAATTCTCAACAAATATACCCAAAAAAATTCTGAAAATCTATTACACCATTACAGCCAATACAATCCCTAATATAGGCAAACATTTCTTGTATAGGCACAGAATAAAATAAATCGGTTACACCTGCAGAAAAGCCGTGAGCAATAGTAGCGTTTCCTTACAAGTAACTGATAATATCTTTGGAACAGTTCGTGATCAAAGCACCATCAACATGCAAGATTTGTAGGTTTTTTAAAAGGAACAGGTAAACTACCCGCTACCAGGAGCCTCTCTTGCTTTGATAGCACACAATATAATTTCTTCGTGTGATTTAGCAGTGATAAGAACCTGTAATGAGACAGCTTTGCATTTACTTATGGCCATCAATAAACCCGAAAGATTAAGATCTTTACGTAGCACTAAGGCTTCTTTCTTGACTCTCGTGACCTTTACTTTCGTGTGTAATAAAATCTTTCGCCACTACTTCTTGCGCCTTGTCGGACACACGCCCTGTGAACACCATGAAGCACCCCTCCTTGTCCGACTGCAGCAGCCAAAGGTCTGAAGAAAAAAACAACTGGCCTAGTTGGGTCCCTGGCGTTCCCATTTCCAACTTTGCTGGCCATCCGGCCGAGAGCATCTACTCCCCCCAAAAGGCAACGTCTTGGTCTTCATCAGTGGCTTTTTTCGACACGCATCTGTTTAGGGCTAGGAGTTCATCGGCGGGTATGACTGGCTCACGACTGTACTTTGGTCCTTGGTATAGCACAAGAGTGATGTTCTTCCGGATAGCAACTTCTTGATGAGGCACCAGGACTCCAGCTTTTTGCACTACCATTTTGTTAGCAGGAACTTGCAGAAGATTTCTGATACATCTTTACCACCAGAACACCGTGGCATGGCCTGCCATTTGAGAATCCGGAACTGTTGCTCTGCAATCCAGGAAGCGTGCGAGGAGTAGCAGTAAACCTGCACATCATCCCACCAGTCTGACCCACAACTCACAGTGAATAATCTTGCAAATATGCTTTGCATGTCCTTTTGAAGCCTTGAAAGAAGCAAAAAGGGCGCTGACCTCGCCTGGTACAAGACCCTTCCTTATGCAGGCTGAAAGCGATTGACCTTGACTGGCATACTGATTGCTCAATGTGACACAGGAGGTTGGTGTGGCTTGAAGTAGAGCTAAAAGGGCCAATATACTAAAAACATGAAACAACTCGTTCTTTTATATTTTTCACACTCGCACACACACACACCCAGTCAGCAAACACGCACACGTGCATGTTTGGCCTGGGTGCGTTTGTGCATAAATGTGTCGTGTGTTTGCACTGAAGTTAATTTTTTGAAAAGTACAAGAAATATGGTTGAGTCAGACTTTTTGCTGAGTGAGTTGATTAACTATTTCGTTACCACACCTATTCAAATAGATCTCCAGCGATGGACGCTTTGGATCGTCGATACTGGCGTGTGGAACTTGTTTCTCGTGCAACTACCACTTTCTAGTAATTAGTCCAGCCACTCAATTTTCAGAATCAATTTGAATTTGTTCGTTTTGGCAACATGGTAACTTTTGACAGACTTTGGCATGAAACAATATGCATGTCTTGTTGGGAAAACGCACTTGGTAGGTGAACTTTACAGAAGTACAGACTCCTTGTGGTTATTTTGTAGCACCATCAAAGTTCTTTACAGAGGTAGTTGGCCATTTATTGTGCATTGTTCTAGCAACAGCAACATGTTGAAGTCACATTGGGAATGGCCAGCAGCTCGAAACTTGCAGTGAACACCTCAAGCAGAGAGCACGCACGAAATTAGCCTACACAGGACAAACGCAGACTAACAATTTTCACAGCTCGACACTTGAAGCGCGCTTTTAACACAGACGAAAGACCCATGAAACAAGCTCAGATGTATACACAGGACAAGCAGGAACAACTGTCACAATTCTTTCTGCGTCGTCTGTCATCAGCGCACTCTTTTCGTCAATGCGGCAGTAGAAGCCTGGGAAGTGACCTTCGTCCTCTCTGGAATTACGAGTCTGATAATCGTGCGTGCAGGAGAAAGGCAGTGCTTCGTGGAGGCGACAGCCTTAAGATTTCGCCTAGCGCGAGCCTGTCGCGCCATCTCGCCACTGATAACGAAAGTTCAAAACTCTGAGTTCTGCCAAGTACGATGTATATTGACGCATGCCACCATTGATGAACGAGCTGCTGTGGCTCATACTCATTTTGGGCTGAGAAGAAGAGAACATTCTCGTTACTCTGGAGCAAGTCAACTCCTGGCTGTCGGTCTTGTTTTGCTCGTGACATTACTGGTGGAAGTGCTGGGTACGTGTGCTTCAACTGTGTCGGCCATTTTGGAGAAAGCTAAATCTGCGAGAGCAAGAAGCAGTCGCTGCTTGTGTGGGTTACCCCCCCCCCCCCCCCCGAGTTTGGTCCTTTGGCATTGACAGCCAGAAAGATGGCAACTCTGATGACAAGCCAGGTGGTTCAAACCAGCAATGCCCATGGTTCTCTTCTCGGGCATGTTTTTCATGTGCCACAGACACCAAAGCGGTTTTATGAAGACGTCTTGGAGGATGTTGATGACTGTGACTCGGTGTGATGTGATGACTCGACCACTCTGATCGGCTCGCCAGCATCAAGGAATAGGTTGATGTTTGCAAGCTGCGCTGAGTTTACTTCTACTTGAAAGATTCTGCGAGGATCGTGGTATGAGGACCATGAGAGCTCCTTTGCAACATGGCAAGAGTTTAGCTGACAGCTCTGTGACGCCTATCGCAACACCGTGAAGAAAGAGAGGACTGTACAAGCCATATCCTGCAAAAACCAGAGGCCGAACGAACGAGTATCTATGTTTGTCAAGGACATGTTTTGGCTCTTCAGGCACGCGGACTCTGCTATGCAGGAGGAAAAGAAGGTGCGGCATTTGATGCGCGGAGTAAAAGAACAGTTTTTCGCTGGACTTATGCGCAATCCACCGACGACAGTGGCCGAGTTCATCAATGAGGCAACCACGATGAAGCCTACTCTGCAGCAGAGGTTGTCACAATACGAATGCCAGATATCGGTCACCGCATGCTCTATCGACTCCGACAGCGAGAGACAGGCCTTCGCAGACTTCAGTCAAAGTATCGTTCGAGAAAAATTGCGACAACAAGTAGTGGGATCCCATCCACCTGTACCAGCCCTCGCGAATGTAATCAGACAAGAAGTCCAGCAGGCCGTCACACCCCTGGCGCTGATCGCACCACCAATTCCCGAGGCCTCAGTCCTGACATACGCAGCGGCATTGCGATCCCCTGTGACACCGGCCACAGATCCTGCTATGTGGCCAAAGTACCAGGCTATGCAACCATTCCACGAAAAGGCTTCGAGTCTGCCTCTCAGCTCCAAGGTTTCCGAGCACACACTCCTATCTGCCGTCTGCCTCAAGACAAAGTGGTAGCAAGGCAAGCACATGGAGCACCTCGGATAACCGTCCGCTCTGCTATCACTGCGGCGAAGTGGGTCACATGTACAAAAACTGTCAATACCAACTAGGTCTCCGCCGCTTCTACCCTGACACTCGATGCCCATGCTACGGTGAGCGCCCCTGCGAAATCAAAGCCTATCTCACGGGCCAGCGAACTCCTTCGACTATTCAGCACCACCAGTTGAGAACGCCATCGCCTCGCCGGTCTACGTCACCCAGTTTGCCCTCATCGTCTTTCGCTCCTTTCAGGAGCCTGTCCCCTAAGTCCCCGCAGGGGAAACTAAGAACGGCGACCTTTGGGGGTGAAGTCGTGGCCTGGCGAACTGTAAAGGACCCTCCCTTGGCGCAATGACAGGACGAGGACCATTCCGGTTTTGAAGTGTTTTTTGACAGCAAAAAGATAGTTTCTGCCGAAATCACTGTCTTCGTCGACAATCATGCTGTCAACGCCCTCGTCCACACCGGCGTCGACTATTCTGTAATGAGCGCCACACTGGACTCTGGACTGAGGAAGGTTACCACAACGTGGCAAGGACCCCAGTAGCGCATGGCAGTTGGACGGCCATCTGGTGATGCCTACTGGTATGTGCCCGGCACTCATTCGAATACATACGTCGAAATTTGCGGGCTCTTTTCTCATACTGCAGATGTGCTCTTAGCCAGTCATTCTAAGAATGGACTTCCTTCATGAATACGGTGCGATCATCAACCTCCGTGAATTACTTGTGTCGTTCAAGGATCCTTTTTGCACTGCAAGTGAGGGTATGCAATTTTTTAAAAGAGTGCTCCGTGTTGCCTACTATTCTCTGACTCTCCCACCTCGAAGCTGGCTTTTTGTCGAGGTAGAATTGAGACAGGACTTGTCTGATGCAGTAATTGCAGAGACTAATTTGTCTCTCCTTATTTCACGGCAAATATGGGTTGCCTGAGGAATCATTCAACCTAGCAACAGGCATGCTCACCTGCTGGTCACGAACTTCAGCGACAAATATCGCCACCTCACGAGACACAATGCCATTGCATATTTTGAAGAACTTGCCGATGCCGAAGGTTCATCCACATTAGCCTCACTTCACTGAATGGCCACCGTGACGAGGCCTTTGCGAGCAATCTCGACATAAACGAGAGTCTACCTTCGGCACAATGAGAAAGCCTTTTGCGTATACTCAGCGCATTTCAAGACTGCTTTGCCACTACATCGAAGGTTAAACAGACACATCTTGCTCAGCATTGATCACCACAGAACCTATCAAAGGGCTCATCCGACAACATGCCTACAGGGTGTCGCAAAGAAAACAAGGCGCTATACATGACCAAGACCAGCAGATGCTTCAGGACGACGTCATCCAGCCATCGACCAAAAAAGAAAGATGGTACATTGCACTTTTGTATTGATTACCGTAAACTAAACAAGGTCACCAAAAAGGATGTTTATCCTCTACCCCGGATAGACGACTCGTTGAACCATATACACAACGCTGAATATTTTTACTTCATGGATTTGCATAGCGGCTGCTGTCAAATCGCTGTGGATGAGCGGGATTGCGAAAAAACGGCTTTTACTACTCCCGACGGCCTGTACGAGTTTAAAGTGTTGCCTTTGGGTCCTTGCTCAGCACCAGCTATATTCTAAAGAATGATGGATACAGTTCTCCTGGGGATCAAATGGCAATCATGTCTTGTTTACCTTGATTACGTTGTGGTCTTTGCAGACACGTTCGAGCAACACATCCAACGCCTTCAGGCAGCTCTTCACGCAATTAGAACAGCAGAGCTGGCTTTCTCTCAAGCTCGAGAAATGCCATTTTGGAATTGAAGTTCCTTGGTCATGTTGTGAGCCATGTCGGCATTCGCCCAGATCAGAAAAAACCGATGCCGTTGCCGCCTTTTCCGTGCCCACAAAAAGTGCGACCTACGCAGATTTCTGGGGCTCTGTGCGTACTGCAGGCGCTTTGTCAAAAACTTTTCGAAGATCCCTGAACCCCACAACAAGCTTACAAAAGACAATGTCTCATTTGTTTGGCATCCCAATCAGTGCCATGTGTTCGACACCCTCCAAAACCTTCTCCAGGCTCCTGTACTGGGTCGTTTTGATGAAGGTGCCAACAAGGAATTACACACAGACGGCAGCAACGTTGGACTAGGAGCGATATTAGTTCAGTGGCATAATGGCGTAAAGCCCGTGATCGCTTATGCGAGCAGAACGTTATCCCCAGCAGAGAAAAACTATTCTGCAACCAAAAAGAAATGCCGCTCTGTTGTCTGGGCCATAACTAAGTTCCGCCTATACTTGTATGGCCGCCCATTCAGGGTAGTTAGCGACCCCTATAGAGTTTCATACAATAATACCTAGAGGGGAATCTGATGCTAGTGTCTACGCGGGCTCCTTCAGTGGCGCTTGTGCACCCATAGGAATTATGGGAAGTACATGCTCCGAATCTGCTTCAGATGGATCACGTTCTTGAGATTCGCGACGCTTGTTTGCTGAGTGTAAAACAGTGATATGAAGTTATGTCTCGTTGAAACTTTCTTCTTTTTTTGTACGCAAACTTTATTGCAAAAGATTTTTGTGACTAGGCAATAAAAGTGAAACGTGGACAAATTTAACCACCAGTGTTTGCATTGCTGTGCCATTGCGTTCCAGATTTGGCCTCAAGATGTAATGAATTATTCTATACAACATTTCAAAACGAACATTCTTGTTTTGCCCTCGATAGTATGCAATATCTATTTATGAAAATACTAACAACACATTATTAATTGAGGAACACTTAACGTTTCGTCTGCTGCGATGCCAGGTGCATCTGTTCAAGTGGTCTGCCCCCGACGCACATCTCGATTTGTTGTGAGGTCGAGTGAGAAGAGCGTGGCAGTGAGTCTACTTTGCGTTGCCGTCGTTTTGCAGATGATTTAAACGAGTTTTGGCAAGAGGCACTAGCAACAAACGTGAACTCGATGTAATATATCCTGCACTGGCATGAGACGCTACATCTATGCGCAGCCGTGAGTGGACGACGCTTCGCTTAAACTGTCAAACACGACTTATACAGCTCCAGCGTTGCAATAAATTGAGAGGCCTAGCAGTTTTCAGCTTCTTTGAACAACAAAGGCACAGCTTCTGTCCTTTACACCCGCCCCACTACCCACTCTACGCGAAGAACACAACTGAAACTGCAGAAAAAGATCCGTAGACAATTCACTGGCTAACGCGATCCAATCCGAAGCCTGTACTTCCATATCAGCCACGTTCAAGGACTCTGAATCCAGGAGAGTTCCACAACAGGTGAGGGGCATTAAAAAAATTAAGAACAAACAAACAAAAAAACATCACGAGAAACAAATGGGGGTAAGAGGGCGATTTTAATCGCAAGCGCCAACATCAGCGTTGCGGTCTTAGAGTGGCTAGGAGTGGCCGAACACACGAGGGTAGAGTTTTTCGCTAAGGTGAGAGTCTCAAAGGATCAACACAACTAGCAGAATCTATTTCAGCTAAACAACTCGCGTGTGTTTTCCTGGGACACACGTGAACGGACGAGATGGTGCAGCTGGCTGCCACACAAGCGCAGGTCAAAGCTTTGCTCTCTGCTAGATTTTTTTCACAGGAACGCCACAACGTGTCTGGCCCCTTTTTATTGCGATAGCAATTATATCGACAGTCCAGGCGGTTTTTTTTTTTTTTTTGCCGTCGCCGACCTTCATCGTATATGTATACGTATCTATATATATGAACACTAAAAGAAAAAACGCCGCCCGCGCTCTTCGCCGAGCTCGTCGCGCACGTGCTTATCTCTCACGTGTACTTTGCCCTATGAATGAATTCCTGTGCGCATGCGCTTATCCTTTGGTGGAGGAATCGTGTGCCTTCAGCTTTCACTGAAACGAAAGCGTTAGTTGCCGGTCCCACAAAGATTGCTTCGGTCTCTGCACAGGCCCCTTTAGCGAAAACAGCGCGCTTTTCATATACAGCGATGTATAACAACTCATACACTTGTTAGTTTGTACTGATCGGTACCTATGATTACGTATCGTGCATTCTTTGTGTTTAAACAGCGCATTACATGCCGAGCGGTAAATGCTGTTAGTTTGCTCTCATCCTGCGAGTATCGTTCTCTTGCGTCATTTGTGTGTAAGCAGCGCGCTGAATGTTTCGGTCTGCTTGCCATTCTCAGCGTTACATTTCAAGTTCTTGCTGTCGCATTTATTGCTTCGCCCTTGCGACCAAACTGTAACAATTAAAAAAACTTGTTTACGTACTTACTGCTTTCAACTTACCGCTGCGTGCCCTCGGAGCTTGTAGATCGCTATCACGTCACCGCGACCACGGTTTTGTGCGCGGTGGTTGCGACAAACGGTAGTTAATTTTACAATCCCAATGAGCTTGGCTGCACACGCGCCTTGAAAACTAAGTCATTTTATGCCATCTACGATAGCATCTGCCGCAGGTTTGTCCGCAGAGTTTGCAGAAAACAGCTTTGCCTTGACTTGTCGAATGCACACTTTCGAGGTTATCTCAGTTACGTCGTCGCCATACATGATCATGTCAAGAGCGACAGCGGTTTCCTCCTCAGCGGTTGTGGCAACGACAGTCACACGCACTGTAGTGCGCCAGTCGGACGTGTACTTCCGAAGCTCCGAGTACGCTGCTCTCTGCCTTCGTTCGACGGTTTTCGTAATAAGGTTCGCATCAACCGCCGCGATTAGGAAATGTGTTCGGAACATTCGAATCGAGGCCCAATGAACATAGTAAAATTTGGCTGAGGAATTTAAGAATTCGCATCTGCCGCAGCTTCACATCACTGAGATTATACTTTACGTTTCCATGAATGCCTCTTAAACTCATTTATAATAAAATGGGGTACGTTCGAAAAGCCTGGAGCAGATTTAGCTCCTTTTTGTCAATGTGGCCAGAGCAGGCACAGAAATTTCAATTTCCGGGAGATTTTCATGACAACCGTACAACTGGAAAAAACGATGAAAATGTGGGAGTCTCCCGCCTAATTTGGGAGACGGGGCAGGTATGTACTTCCCATAATTCCCACGGAGGTACACGTTCACAGTGCCAGATTTCTCTTTAGGTATTATTGTACGAAACTCCATGGCCACCACGATTCCTTTTGGTGGCTTACGAATCTCAAAGATCCCTGAGGACGTCTAGCACGATGGAGCCTTGGGCTACAAGAATTCAATGTCACCATCGTCCTTAAATCTGGGCGGAAACACACTGACGCCGATTGTCTGTCACGTGCACCGGTCGAAAATGCCAACACCGACCTTGAAGACAACGACAATTTTCTTCCTGCCATATCAGCAACCAGCTTGGCTGAGCAACAGCGTCTCAACTCGGAGCTCATCCCGCTCATTGACTACCTGGAAAGGTGCAATTCCCACCCTTTTCGAAGCTTTGCACGCTCGCTATCCTCCTTTTGTTTCCACGATAGAGTGCTTTATAAAAAGAAATTTCATCTTACACAAGCCATGTATCTGCTTGTTGCACCAACCACACTTCGTGGTGACATTTTACATGCGCGTTATGATGAACCATCGTCCGGATACGCGCACGGACTACCATCATCCGCATACGCGAACCATCGTCCGGATACGCGCACGCTGCAACAGATTCGATGCTCCTACTACTGACCACGTGTCACCAAGACTGTGAAGCACTATGTTTGCACATGTCGCGACTGTCAGCGACGTAAGATTCTACCTTTGCGACCAGCGGGACTATTGCAACCAATAGGCCCACAGAAGGTGCCTTTTCATCAGATTGGCATCCACTTGCTGGGGTCATTCCCCATGTCTTCGTCTAGAAATCGGTGGATTGTGGTCGCTTCTGACTACTTAACATGCTACAGTGAAACAAAGGCACTTTTAAAAGCCACTGCAGCAGACGTCGCTAATTTTCTCGTTAACAGCATCGTCTTACGTCAAGTGTGCCGGCTGTCGTCATAACTGATCAGCTTTCACCGCAGAGATTCTTCAGGAAGTCTTGCGATTAAGTGGCACGGAACATCATAAAACAATGGATTACCACCTGCAAACAAACGGGCTGACTGAACGACTCAATAAGACAATGCTGGGATGCCATCTTTTCTTGCATAATTTTTGTGTATAACACTGCTTTTCAAGAAAGTACCGGTTTCACAACTCACGCTTAGTCCACGGTTGCGAGGTCGCGACTGTGCTCGATGCCATGCTCCTGCCCGACAACATAGGAATATACTACACGGATGCTGCCAAGTTCACGCAGTGCGCAGAGAAGGCTTGTCAACTCGCTCATCGCGTATTCAATATCACCAAACCACAGACGCACGCTGCTACAATCTTCCGTCACCACCAAGTTATTTTCAAGCTTGGTGATGAAGTCTGGATGTGGACTCCTATTCGACAGCGTGGCCATTCAGAAAAGCTGCTTCGCCACTACTCTGGCCCTTACAAAGTCGTATGACATCTCAGCGACATTACTTACGAGGTTCTACCAGAAGACACTTCGAGACATTCTCCTCGCCCTCCACAAACTGAAGTCATTCAAGTTTCATGGCTCAAACAATACTTTTCAAGTTGTGAATCACCAGTGAAGTGACTGACTTTATTGCTGACATTGAGTCTTTCTTTTTGTTTCCTCTTTTCCTCACAATATTTCCTATTTTTCTTCTTTCTCATCCGACTCCTGACTTCACAACCGACTACGTTATTCTGCCTTGTGCCATTCATTTTGCTTGCATAGTAATTTTTGTCTCATTTTCTTTTTTTTCCTTCATGTACAGCACCAAGACTATGCTTCTTGGGAGAGGGGGTAATGAGGCATGCCAGCATTGATGAACGAGCCACTATGGCTCATACTCGTTTTTGGCTGAGAAAAACACATTTTCGTTGCTCTGGTTCAGGTCAACTCCTGGCAGTCGGTCTTGTTTTGCTCATGACAATATAAATGGCTTGCCATTAGCCAGTAGTGGATAGCGTCGCCCGCGAAGCGTTGAGAGGTCGGTGGTCTGATTCCGTGCAACAAGCGCTTGCCTTCTCGTTTTTTTCTTTGCGATCTCATAGTGTTTATTTTTCAGTGCCCCTTCCGTGGCGGAAGTATGTCAGTGGAGCCGTGGTGGACCCCACATAGAACACTTTCTTGTTAAAAATATTTCCGAAGGTCCGCTACAAGAATGAACTGTGGAGGTGACCTTCTCAACCAGTGTCCCGCAGCTTCCGTTTCGCTTGCAACGTTATAGCAGACACAGTGCCGCCTTTAGTGTCACTAGCCGCTTTTATTGCGGCAGCGTCACATGCGCATGGCTGCACAACTGAGCAGCAAAAACTCCTCACCGCTTGAAACTGTCTTGCAACCACGCCTCAATTGAGTGAGGAGGAGCTTAGAATCTGAGAATGACGGCACTCAGCTTCAAATTTTATGGCGACAGTGTTTTGTGTCATCCTGAGACATTCGCAGCTGTTCAAGTATTTGTTTTGTTTACGGCCCGATGCTCCCTCCTCCGCAGCAAGTGCGTAGCTGCTGGCCTTTCTGCACAATCTAATAGCTACTCTGGTTACGTGCCAGGTCCACACCTCGCTGAGACGCGTTGTGCTCGGGCAGCTGCAGGGCTTCTCCTAACGAGAAGAAGGCCCTCAGAGCACATCTTGGCCCTGACTACGGAGCAGTGCAATATGTTTTGGGGCTCCGTGTGTTTTTTTAACACTATGTGCAAAAATTCAACAAAATATGCTTGGATGCATATTGTCACGTTACATCATAACCGTAACCTGTAGATAAGAGCACACAAGGACGTCAGACTGGATCGATCAACGGCAATACGACTTTATCATCTTTTCCGCAAGCGCACCTTCGTCCTTTTTTGAACAGCACATACAAACCTGTTAGCATCTATGGAAACAATACTAGCAAAACTTGTACTAGTGGCATTACCCCCTTCCCAAAGAACATCGTCGTGATTTCACAACATATTTATGAGATGAAACGAAAACATGCACAATAACCAGTACGCAAGGCCCGTGTTCACAATCTCTGTAAGTATACTTAAGGTAGTTTGCCGAACAGTCAATACTGGTAAAACGGTTTCATTCTCGAAACATGGACAACATGTCCAGACTGCGTCACATCCCGACTGAGCTTAGGCCAGTAGTAAATTTGGAGAATCGGAGCCAAGGTACGTGTGAATCCTAAGTGATCTGAGGAAGGCTCATCGTGACAGGCGGACAAGACATCGGCTCGTAACGCTTGCGGGTTGAACAGCAGGTGCTCAGTTCCATAAGGGTTGAAGTTTCTTTTATAGAGGATATTTCTGCAAATGCGGAACGATGATAGCGAGCGAGCAAATGCTGGTGGTAGATGCAGACTGCGGCCTTCAAGATATTCAATAAATTGTCGAAGCTCGGAATCGTTCTTCTTCTGTTCAGCCAAGTTCGTTCTTCTTCTGTTCAGCCAAGTCAGATACACTAACGGCGCAGAGAAAACGGTTGTTGATATCGTGATCCACTGAAGGTGTCGTAAGAGGAGCTCGAGAAAGGCAGCCCACGTCAATATGCTTCCGGCCAGATTTGCACACGAATGTCAAATCGAAATCCTGAAGGCGTAAGCACCACCTGGCCAGGCTTCGGAAAGTGTCTTTGAGGTTCGCCAACCAGCAGAGCGCATGGTGATCGGTAACAACTCTGAACCTGCGACAATACAGATATAGACTGAATTTAGCTATTGCCAAGACAACAGCTAGGCACTCCTTTTCAGTGGTTGTGTAATTCGCCTCCGCAGATGATGAAATCCAGCTCGTATAAGCATAAGGACGTTCGACGCCACCTTGCCACTAGATGAGGACTGCACCAAAGCCGATGTTACTGGCGTCTGTGTGTAGTTCAGTGTCGGCATCTTCGTCGTAGTGTCCGAGTAAAGACTCAGTCTGGAGACGATGCTGGAGCTCGGAGAAAGCGCCTCTTTGCCCAGGGCCCCACACGAAGGAAACATCTTTTGTCAGATGAGTGAGTGGTTCGGCAATGTTTGCGAAATTGTGCACAAAATGTCTGTAGTATGCACAGAGGCCTAAAAATTGATGCACATCACGTTTTCTGGCAGGTGGTGAAATATCTGGACAGCTAATGTTTTGTCTGTGTTCGCCCGAATACCATCATGGCTAACAAGGTGGCCGAGATACTTTAGTTCATTGTAACCAAAATGGTATTTCTCTGGTTTTAGTGATAGTCCTGCCGTGCGAATTGCAACAAACACAGATCTAAGTCACTGCAAGTGCTGCTCAAACGTTTGTACTAAGACAACGACGTCGTAGAAGCAAACAAGGCATTTTTCCGCTTGAGACCGGACAGCACTGTATCATTCCCTGGAATGTCACAGGAGCAGAGCACAGACCGAAAGGCAGCACCTTGAATTTGTACAGACCATCAGGCATTATGAATGCTGTTTTTTCTAGATGACGTTCATCAAATTCGACTTGCTAGTAGCCGCTGCATAAATCTATATAGGAAAAGTATCGGGTGCGTCGGAGGCGAACTAGCGAGTCGTCGATGCGTGAAAGAGGATAAATGTCTCTTTTTGTCACTTTGCTGAGCTTGCGGTGTTGATGCAAAATCGAAGAGTGTCGTCCTTCTTCTTTACTAGTACGACAGCAGACGACCATGGACAGTTAGAAGGTTGGATTACTCCATTTTCCAGCATCTGCATCACTTCAGAATGTATTGCGTCTTGTTCCTTTTGATATACTCACTAGGCGTGCTGATGTACGGGTCATTCAGCATGGTCTGTGACAAATGCGGTGTTTTACGGTTGGTGTTCGCTTTATCTTGGATGTAGACGCGAAAAAGTTGCTAAACATGCGGAGAATATCGCGGATTTGCTCTTCCTGCGCACATGACAGCTTCGGATTGACATCGACTGTATTAGCTACCGCGGTGTCACTTTCAATGGCTGCACAAATTGGGGCAATCGTCGTACACGCTTCATCATCAATGGGTTCTAAATGAGCAATAGTTGTTCGCTTAACCAAATGTTGGTATGCTCCACTAAAATTGGTGACCGACTACTCTGTCATTCCACGTTTTAATTAGATTATGCCCAGGGGCAACGCAGATTTGCCGAGACAAGAGCACCGAAAGGTTGGCTTCAGCAAAACCACTGCTGTCATGATCTATGTCGCCATGTAAAGTAAGGAACATGCTGGTTCGTGGCGGAAATGTGACGGTGTCGTCGACAACACGAAGCTCAGTTCTCTGCGGATCAGTATCTCTAGGTTTGAGAACATAGTCGTAAGCAAACGTTACGAGGCAGTCTCGAAGATCTATAACAGCACTGTGCTCGTGAAGAAAATCCATGCCAAGGATAAATTTCCAGGAGCATTTGGGAAGCACAATGAAAGAAGCGATGAACATCGACTCACAAATTTGCAGCCTTGTGGTGCATCTCCCAGTCGGTGTCAAGAGATGACCTCCTGCTGTCTGAAGGTTTGGTCCGTGCCCCGAAGGAGTCGTAACCTCCCCAAGTTCAGCTACGAGTTCAGCGCTGATAACTGAGTAGTCAGCGCCGGTGTCGATCAGAGTAGGTACCGGATAGCTGTCGACAAGAACGGCAATGTAAGCAGAAACGGGTTGGTCGGCGAAGTGAGGTGTTGGCTGAAAGGAATCCTCGAAGGTCAGCGGATGGGTCGGAGGAGGCTGTTTTGACGATAGGTTAACAGCAATCCCATCCCCAAAGGCCGCTGGTCGTAGTTTCTCCGGCGTGGACTTGGGGACCTAGCCGATCGTTCCGCAACAACATCGGCGAAAGTGGAATATTGACTCGAGGACGTAAAGCGTCGAGAAAACTGAGAGCATAATTGGTGTCGCTGAAGATTTGGAGACGGTAGGCTTGCCAAGTATTCTGCAATAGCGCAGGGTCGTTTCCCATCCCAGGGACGAGGAGCGTCTGGTCGAAATCCAGACAGGCCCATCTGTCTGTACGAGCACTCCCGGTACAAGTGACTTGGCTCACCACAGTGGTACCAAAGTGGCCAATTGTTGGAAGCGCGCCACATGCTAGATTTCTGCACATTAGGTAGCGGATTCTCATAGTGTGGCGGGCGCGAGAAGTACTGTGGCATCTGCAGGCTAGTCGGTCGTGGGTTTTCATGGTGCAGCAAGCCCGAGAAGTGTTACGACGTCTGCAGGCTGGTAGGTCGGGGAAAATAGCTGGCTGTCGGCGCAGGAGTGTGTACAGCTTCCGCATACGTTAGCAGAGGAGCTTCAGCTGGAGGCGCCACTAATGGCCGTACCAGCTGCCGTACCTATTCACGGACAACGTCTGTGAGAGCAGCCACTTGAGGCTGTGAAGGTACTGGGCAAAGCTTTTGCAGCTCGTTTCGTACAGTGCCAGGGACTAGCTCAGCAAGGTCTCTCACACTCGTGACGTCGGGTGTTGCCAGGGGTGCTGACAGACATACAACGTTGTCCAACCACTCATACTGCGAAGAGCGCTGTCTTATCGTTCGCTCCATGGTTGTTGCTTCACAGAGGAATTTTGCCCCGGTAGCTGGTAGGTTTCGCACAAGTCCAGCAAACAGCTGCTCCTAGATACCCCGCATTGGAAAGCGTACCTTTTTGTCTTTCGTCATTGCAGAATCAGCTCGACGAAATAGACATCTCCTCAACGAACATGGCCACGCTTTCGTTTGGTGGAGACGTTCTGCTTGTTCTTTCCGGTCGGCGGTACCATACCTGTTCTGCAGCTGAGTGCAAAACACCGAACAGGCTGTCAGGGCAGCCCCGTGGTTCTTGAACCAAATACGCACTGAATCCTCGAGGTAGAAATAGACATACTGGAGTTTGCAGTGCTCGTCCCACTCGTTAGCGATGGCGACTCAATCGTATTGGTCCAGGCAGTCGTCAATGTCTTCGTAGGGCTCCCATGAAAGGGCTTTGGGGTTCGAGGGGCTGGTGGCCATGGAGCTGGCGGAGTCGCGGTCTGTTCAGTCTGGCTTGCAGTTGCACTTTCCATGGTTCTGGAGCGTTCCGGAAGAGGGCCGAATCAGGGTGGTGCCTAGTTGCCGCCGACTGCGCCGAAGGTCGGCTGTTTTTACCAGGCGTCAATGTTGGGGCCGAGGCCTTCCTTGTGATAACAGTGCATAGACTATTACCCAGCTCCTCCACCAGTGTCACGTTACACTGTAACTGCAACCTGTAGATAAGAGCACACAAGAACGCCAGACTGAATCGATCAACGACAATACGACTTCGTCTTTTCCGCAAGTGCGTCTTCGTCCTCTTTTGAACAGCGGTACATACAAGTGTGCCAGCATTTATGGAAAACAATACTTGCAGAACTTGTACTAGTGGCAATATATTTGAACACCAACCTATGCGGAGTAAGGTGTCTCATGGAAAGAGGTGATGCTAAACAAAATAGCGAAGTTCATTGGAAATATTGTTACGGGAGGGTACACAGAGAAACGACGTTACAGCTAAGATATATTTACACGACGCCAAGCCTAAGCCGAGATGGCAAGCCAGAGCATGGCCCACATCCCAGAATCACGTCATTTTTCTCGCTGTCTGTCTTGATTCTTCAGCGTGATGAAGTCTCGTAACATGACCCCCGGGTGCAGAAGCACTGTCTCAGTGCTTTCTATCATGTTGCGGAGTGGTAGAGCTTAAGTCGGGAGACATGAACAATGTCTGTAGACATTGGAGATGACTTCAGCGGGGCTATCTCGTAGGTAACGTCGGTCACTTGGCGCAAGACGCGGTAGGGTCCTGAGTACCGGGAAAGCAGCTTCTCGGAGAGACCAACATGCCGAGTCGGTGTCCACAACAACGCAAGAGAACCCGGGGCAAAGGAGACGTCATGATGATGTGTATCGTAACGTTGCTTCTGTTGGTCTTGCAATGCTAAGAGGCGCTTCCGAGCGACTTCTCGTGCTTTGTGAGCTCTGGTGATAGTGTCATGGGCATATTCAGTCGGCGAATCGACAGCTGTCGGAAAGATGGTGTCGAAAGGTAGAGTTGGGTCGCGGCCAAATAAGAGGTAGAATGGTGAAAACCCAGCGGTATCGTGGCATGAGGAATTGTATGCAAATGTGACGAACGGCAATGCAACGTCCCAGTCTAGGTGGTCAGAGGAGACGTACATGGAGAGCATGTCAGTTAAAGTCCGGTTGAATCGTTCGGTAAGCCCATTAGTTTGTGGATGATAGGCCGTCGTAAATTTATGTTTAGTTTCGCAAGAGCGAAGCAGGTCGTCAATAACTCGGGAGAGCAAAAAGCGTCCACGATCTGTGAGGAGTTGGCATGGAGTACCATGATGGAGGATGACATCGTACAGAAGAAAATCGGCAACATCTGTGGCACAGCTGGTTGGCAAAGCCTGCGTGATGGCGTACCGGGTTATATGATCCGTAGCGACAGCTATCCATTTGTTTCCGGAGGTAGACTGATGAAACGGGCCTAGGAGATCAAGACCAACTCGAAAGAAGGGGTCAATAGGAATATCAAGTGGCTGAAGGCGTCCGGCAGGACTCAAGGGGGTTTTTTTTTCGACGTTGGCACTGGTCACATGCGACGATGTAGCGGTGCACGAAGCGATAAAGCCTAGGCCAGTAAAATTGACGCTGCACTTGGTCGTAAGTCCGAGAAAGACCAAGGTGACCGGCGGTGGGGGCGTCATGGAGCTGGGCGATAACACTCGAACGTAGGTGGGAAGGCACCGCAAAGAGCAGTTCGCGCCCATTTGTGTTGACATTGTAGCGGTACAAGGTGCCCTCTTTAAGTACAAACAGTCGAGTAGACGGATGGGTGTTGGAGGGTTCAGCTTCTCAATAATGTCACGCAAGACGGGATCTCGGCGCTGTTCATCACAGATGTTGCTCAAAGCAAAGAGAGAGAGCACACATGGCGGCGCTTCGTCTAAAGTCTCAGCAGGGTCCACTGGATGGCGGGACAAGCAGTCAGCGTCATTGTGTAAACGGCCAGATTTGTGAGACACTGAGTAGTCATATTCTTGGAGCCGTAGTGCCCAGCGACCAAGACGCCCAGTGGGATCCTTTAAGGACGAGAGCCAGCAGAGGACGTGGTGATCAGTTGTGACAGTGAAACGACGACCATGTAAGCAGGGCCTAAATTTGCCAACCGCCCAAACTAGAGCAAGGCGTTCCCATTCAGTGATAGAGTAGTTCTGCTCGGCCGCAGAGAGCAGACAGCTGGCATATGCGATAACGCGGGCGCAGCCGCTTTGATGCTGGACCAAAACAGCACCGATTCCATGGCTGCTGGCATCAGTGCGGACTTCTGTTGGGGCAGACATGTCGAAATGGGCCAGAATAGGTGGTGTTGTGAGCAACGCGATGAGATTGGAGAACGCCGAAGCCTGCGCAGCGCCCCAAGGGAATCGAACACCCTTCTTCAGCAACTCCGTAAGAGGTCGGGCCACGTCCGCAAAATTGTTTACAAAACGTCGGAAGTAAGAATATAGGCCTAAAAAGCTTTGGACTTCCTTAGTGCTGGTCAGGACGGGGAAGTTATGCACAGCTCGAACTTTATCAGGATCAGGGCGTACGCCAGAGGAGTCCACAAGATGGTCTAACATGGTTATTTGTTGGCGTCCAAAGTGGCACTTCGATGAGTTCAGTTGCAGTCCTGCGTTACGAAAAACAGAAAGGATAGAGGAAAGGCGGTCGAGGTGTGTTTCAAAGGTCGGGGAAAACACAATGACGTCGTCGAGGTAACATAGGCAAATTGACCACTTTAACCCGCGCAAGAGAGTGTCCATCATTCGTTCGAAGGTGGCTGGGGCATTGAAAATCCGAACGGCATGACCTTAAACTGGTAAAAACCATCAGGGGTCACAAAAGCAGTCTTCTCGCGATCCATGTTGCCGACAGCAATTTGCCAGTACCCTGAGCGAAGGTGGATGGAGGAAAAATACTTAGCGCCATGAAGGCAATCCAGGGCATCGTCAATGCGCGGTAGCGAGTAGACGTCTTTCTTAGTGATCCGGTTCAGATGTCGGTAGTCGACGCAGAATCGCCAACTGTTGTCCTTTTCCTTTACAAGAACAACAGGGGAAGCCCATGGACTGGAAGATGGCTCAACTATGTCTTTGGCGAGCATCTTTTCGACTTCCTTTTGAATGATCTGACGCTCTGCAGGAGAAACTTGGTGCGGCCGTCGATGTACCAACGATGCATCACGAGTGTTAATGCGGTGCTTCACAATGCTCGTTTGACATAGCGGGCGGTCACAGAAGTCGAATACGTCAAAGTACGATTCCAGGACGTGACGGAGCGCGTCAGTTTGATGTGGCAAAAGGTCCACCGTGATCTTTTTTCCACATTAGAAGATAGACTCTCTGTCGAAGAACAGGCTTGCGTGCAGTTGGGGCGACGCACATCAGGGGTACAAAGCTGAGGTGACGTAATCCTCAGAGAGCGTCAGCGTGGCGAGGGCTATTCCACACGGAAGCACTTGCGGACACAGGGCAAAGTTCAGCAAAGGGATGCAAGCACGGTTTTCCCGTAACGTAATAATAATATGCGGAAAAGTAACACAGCGAGTCAGAAGGACGGATGTAATAGGCGTGAGCACGTAGTCTCCATCAGGTACAGGTGGCGACGCTGTTACGGCAATGCAGGTAACTGTTTGCGGTGACAAACGGACATGTTCAAAACAGCAGAGACGAACTTGGGGCGGACTGGGCGTATCAGGTGTACAGGGCAGGTCGAGTTGCACCGTGCTAGCTGAACAGTCAATGAGGGCTGAATGGGCAGTCAAAAAGTCTACACCAAAGATAACATCATTGGTGCAGTTGGTGAGAACAGAGAAGAGGACGAGGTTTGATGTCCGGCTATAGTAACGCGTGCTGTGCAGACACCAACGACGGCAGTTGCACTGCCATCAGCAACACGAACACATCGTGAAAGGGCTGGAGTCAAAACTTTTTTTAAACGGTCACGAATGTGCGAGCTCATAATAGAAATTTGGGCGCCAGTGTCGACTTAAGCTTTAACAAGTAAACCATCCACATTTACACCAATCAAGTTCTGGTTGGTCGGGAGGGTCAACAGAGAAATTGTAGAGCAAGTCGTAGCAGCAGCGTCACCTCCAGGAGCTGCACCAGTTAGTTTCCCGAAAGAAACCGTCGGGCGAAAAACGGGGATGGGGAACGGGGTGGCGGAGGAGACCGCGAGAATCTACGTCATGGTGAAGGCGAGCGCCTGTACTGGGCATTGGTCGTGGCAGTCATGTCGTAATGAGCTGAGTCATCACGGCGGGTTGGTTCTTGGCCAGCAGGGCAGGCTGATGTGTCGAAGTTCGTGAAGTTAGGGTTTGTGCGCGAGGGCGAGATTCACGTGCTTCGGCAATGACGCGAAATGTGTCCCACTCGTTCGCAACGGAAGCAAATTGGCCTGTCATCAAGCGTCCTCCATGCGTTTGGATCTCGGTTACAAGGAGCAGGACGCCGGTAGTGCTGACGTGTGTTCAAGGTAGGCGGATGGATATCGGGTCGGTGCACAGAACGAATTGTCTGAAGGCCCGCGTTTGCCAATTCTTGGCGCACAACGCTCTGTATGAGGGATATGGTGGGCTGAAGATCGGTGTCAGGACCCTCAAGGGTGCTGGTGACATCGCTTCAATTTCGCGTCGAACGACCCTTGTAATGTCAGCAGAGGGTGGATTGGGCTGGGTCTCAAAATGGAGGTCCTCACAAGTTGATGTTGCTGCGTTGTTAGGAAGACAAATGAAGTGGTGGGCAATGCGACGGCTTTTAGCCTCTTGGAAGTGTCGGCACTCCTTAATAACGTCTTGAACTGTCAAACAGCCTTTAAATACAAGAAGGCTAAAGGCATCATCAGCGATGCCCCTGAGTACGTGTGCAACCTTGTCCGCTTCGGTCATGGTGTTATTAGCTTTACAGCAGAGGGTCAAGACATCTTGAATATAGGCCAGGTAAGACTCCGTGGATGTCTGGACACGATTACCAAGCTCTTTCTTAGCGGCCTGCCTGCACCCGGCAGATTGGCCAAACTCGTGCAACTTCGTCTTACAGACGTCCCAGCTGGTGAGCTCTTCCGCGTTGTTGTTGAACCACGCCTTGGCCGTACCTTTCAAGTAAAAGATAAGGTTTGCCAGCATCATGGTTGGGTCCCATCTGTGGCTTTCACTCACGAGCTCGTAGAGCTGAAGCCACTCATCGACGTCTTCGCCGTCAGTGCCCGAAAAGTTGCCAGGATAGCGGGGTGAAGTGGTCAAAATGACCACATGTGAGGTGGACGCCGTTGATGCGCGAGGCGTGGCTGTTGGCGCAGCATCCCTGTCGGTAGACATGTTAGAAGCGGCAACTTGGCGTCCGCTGCGAAGCTTCGTCGTGCTTTGCTACCTCGCACCTTCCACCAAAATGTTACGGGAGGGTACACAGAGAAACGTGGTTACAGCTAAGATATATTTACACGACGCCAAGCCTAAGCCGAGATGGCAAGCCAGAGCGTGCCCCACATCCCAGAATCACATCGTCTTTCTCGCTGTCTGTCTTGATTCTTCAGCGTGATGTAGTCACGTAACAATATCATTTATAAAGGGATTACTCACATCACGGGTATCCATCTGTATGGAACGCCTGGAGACTTTTATCACAACACAACAAAAATTTACTGAGAAAAGCGTTTGAGTTCACTTGTGTCTCACGAAAAATCATGCAATGCTTCACCGCATGGCACGAGCAACGACAAAGCACCTCAGTTCTGATTCCCTTTGTCTATGTGAGGAGAAACATTTTGTATAACATTTATTATTTTTTATACTGTTGCTGGGTCATTTATCTACAAAATGTATAGTCTGAAATTCTTTTGTTTTGAATCGTTTTGCATATATTGCCATGTTACTTTCCTCAAGTTTTTTTAACACCTCGTTACACTACGTTTAGCGCAAACCACGCCTACGATGTTCGAGAAGCGTCAAGGCTTTAGTAGATGGTTTTGTTAAGATTACACCCACTTCGGGAACGTCACAGGTTATTCGGGAAACTTCGTCACCGCTAGCGATAACGCTAGAATATTCGATGGCAAAAGTATAAATGCTGATATGCTTCGCCGCTTGTCAGTTAATCGATGACCGATGCTCCGTTCGTCGCTATCAGTGCAAGACTGCTACTGTAACCAGACTTTTTGTTTACTGAGCACAGGTTCACCCAAATAAACAATTTATTATTCGACTCGCAGTGTGCTCCATTCGTCCACGTCACGACGCCGTGACATCTGGTGGAGGTGCTATTTCTTCCATGTACCGGACGCCCCAGTCAAGCCGTGAACCCAGCCCACTCCGCGAAGAAGACAGCGACGCCAGCAACGAGCAGTGAATTAGCCGCAAGCAACATGGTCTGCCACCGGAGTACAGGGTTTTGCTGGACAAGACTCGGAAGACCAAAACCCTGACATCGACCGCGGCAACGATAACTGCTGTGCCACAGCCCGTGATCATGATGCAGCAGGCAAGGAAACCACCGATTTCCCGTGGGTCATTGTATGAAGATCCGGAGACCTGGCTGGAGGCTTACGACCGGATGGCCGCCCTGAACCACTGGGACACAGAAGAGAAGCTACGCCCCATCTAATTTTATTTAGAGGACGCGGCTAAGACCTGGTTCGATAGTCGAGAGTCTGTCTTTCAAACATGGGATCTCTTCCGCAGTGTATTCCAAGATATATTCAAGAGTGTTGCCCACAAGGAAAGAGCCGCGGCATTGCTGGAAACAAGGGCGCAACTGCCGAATAAAAATGTAACAATCTTCATAGAAGGAATGACGCGACTTTTCCATCACTCTGACCCCGACATGCTTGAAGAGAAAAAAGTTCGTTTTCTCATGCTAGGGGTGAAAGCAAGAACTCTTCGCTGGACTGATCCAAAACCCCCCAAATACCGTCCAGGAATTCCTGTCGGAAGCAAGATCAAACAAGAAGACACTAAGGTGGAAAGGAGGGCATGTTGGTATTCCGTGTTTAAGAAGGGTAAGACTAAAATAAGAAGTAAGACTAAAAGGTAAGAGTGCAAAACTAATCACAATTAAGTTTGTTGAGTGCGCTGAGTGTGTCGTGTATTGCCTGCTGCTATCTTGTGGTCGCTGCTACGTCGGACAAACCGGTCGTTGCTTGAATGACCTGCTGTGTGAGCATCATTACAATGTAAAAAACGGGGCAGGCGGGTTCTTAGCAACCCATTGTAAAAAGTGTGGTTGTATGCCTCTGCTCGACACGTGTGGGGTTTTGTCAAAAAATAGGAATCAGCTTACACGCGAGATAATAGAGGCAGGAGAGATTGAAAAGTTGGGTGACAGGTGTGTTAGTATGCCTTCTATCGCGCTGACGAAGAAGGAATTTGATTTCCTTGGTGTCCGTTATAATGCGTAGTAATGTCGCGTTTACTTCTGCGCAGGAGTTGTGCTCAGCGTTGTGCCCTATAAGTAGTGTTGTGATCACAAAAATAAACTGTTGAAAGTAGCGCTATGTGTGTGTGTGTCCTTCTTTGTGTATTCGTATTCAGTGTGCTCTTACCCTTCTTAAACAAGAAGACACTGGAAATGCGAACCCACCAGTACAAGCTGTGGCATCGGAGACTAACATCATCATCACCAGCAAGAAGCGTGGCTCGCCGGACTCGTGACGCTCGCGCTGCATGGGAGCTCAGGTTCGCTGAAGCTTTGACTGACCTGGAATAAACGATGTGCTACCAATGTTCTTTTTGAGCCAGTGTCGTGCATTGCAACAGTGGCGACGAGGACGAGGACCTCAACCAGTCCAGGTCACAGAGCCATGAGCATGGGACGGCCACCGGTGTTTAAAGGATCGTGGTCAACATTCCGAGTTCGCCTCGAAGCCTACTTCGAAGCGCAAGACATCACGGACACAACGAAGCGATGAGCAGTGTTAGTGGCCTCGCTACCAGACAGTGCGATTCGAGTACTCCAGGAACGCTGCCATTCGAGGCAAATCAATGGACTTAACTACGACGATGCCGTTAATTAACTCGAGTACTACGACCCTGAAGTCAACGAAATAGCAGCAAGTTATGTTTTTTTTTACTCGATCACAACTAGAAGGAGATGGGGCACAGGAATTTATTGCTGAAATAAGACGACTGGCGGAAAAATGCAATTTCAAATCGTCACTCGAACGCATGCTACAAGACCGAATCGTGTGTGGAGTTTCAGATGAAGATGTGAGACGATATTTGCTGACTCTCAGGTACCTGACCCTAACGGAAGCAGAGGATTTCGTTATTGCAGCTCAGAACACAACCGCAGATGCTAGAAGCATGCAATTTACCGATCAGAGTACCATCCAATTTATGCGTCAAAATAGGCCACAGAAAGGGAAATCGAAGGCCGTAGGCATGACACTTTGCCATAGGTGTGGCAGTGAAGCTCACTCGGACGAGCAGTGCTATCACATTCATACGGTCTGCCGCCAATGCGGTAAACGAGAACACGTTGCTCGAACGTGCCGAGAACAAACCCAGTGGAAGCCCCATGGCGCTTACATCCTGTCGGCAGCAGCCAACGATGGCTTAGAAAATGAGAAGCGCTTTACTATAATGACTCACCAAATGAGTACTGGTCGCATGGTTAAGCCAATTTTCAAGGAAATTACCTGGAATGGTGTGCCACTTACCATGTTGATTGATACGGGGTCACCAATTAGCGTTATTTAAGTGAGCCTGTTCAAGCCGAATCAAAGCCGATGGCCGCCTCCAAGCAACACCACTCTCAAATTGTCATGTTTTTTGGGACAACTTCCAGTGGTTGGAGAAGTGCACATGAAAGCGACCTGTGAGGGACACGACGTACAAGGCACCTTGATTATCACCGATACACCTGGACCAGCGTTATGCGGAAGTGATACCATCAAGGCGTTTAACAATTGGGAAGCGGCCATGTTGAGACCAAATGTCATCACAAACTTTAACACGAGCAAGGAAGACCACACGAGCCATGAACTTCACACTTTGCTCAAGGAGTTCGAAGATGTGTTTGCACCAGGTTTAGAACTATAGAAAGGTCCCCCGGTGAAGCTCATTCTGAAGAAAAATGCCACGCCCCGCTTTTGCAAAGCGTGTACGGTGCCATACACTTTGACAACGAAGGTGTCTGATGCTTTGGACCGATTGGTTGCCGACGGTGTGATATCACCAGTTATGGCTGCAGAATGGGCAACCCCAGTGGTTCCAGTTGTTCAGACTGATGGGTTCATTCGACTGCGTGGAGATTTTCGCCTGACAGCGAACACAGCCACAGTGACTGAACAGTACCCACTACCTTGTGTGGATGACATCTTCGCACGACTGAATGACAGTGACGTATTTAGTACGCTGGATTTGACTCAAGCGTGCAACCAGCTGCCCCTGGATGGCGAGGCCAAGAAGCTTACAGTCATAAACACTCACAAGGGCCTATTCTACTTCAATAGGCTTACTTTTGGGATTAGCTCAGTTTCGGCCATCTTCCAGATGCATATGGATTTCTTATTCAAGGATCTCCCGGGTGTACAACCCTATCTGGATGACATAGTGCCTGAGAAGCATAATGACACTTCACTGCTAAAGCAAGTCTTGTTGAGCTTACGGGACTATGGTCTCAGGCTTAACATGAAGAAATGCAAATTCAGACAAGAAGTCACATTTCTCGGACATCGAGCTGATGCTAATGGGTTCAAACCAAAGGATGACTACATTGAAGCAGTTCTTCAAGCACCGGTCCTCAAGTCAGTGAGCAAACTGAAATCCTTCTTGGGCTTAACCAACTATTATGCCAAATTTTTACCGAACCTTTCCCCAGTCCTGGCACCACTATACAATCTACTAACTAAAGGAGCTACGTGGAAACGGCAGCAGGAACACAAGAAAGCAGTTCGAAAGGTCAAGCAGGCTATACAAAGGTCAAAGTTTTTGACACACTTTGACCCTGACAAACCTTTGAAGTTGGAATGTGACTCTTCATCTGTAAAAGTGGGGGCAGTACTTTCCCATCACATCAATGGCACAGACTATCCAATTTTATTTCGCTCCGAAACTACTCCCAGCTAGTAAAGGAAGCATTGGCCCTTGCATTCGGCGTGACGCGATTTAAGGACTACTTATAAGGCAATCACTTTGTTTTGGTGACCGACCATAAACCACTGAGGAGTTTGTTTAACCCAGAACAAGCCATTCCTTCCATGGCTGCGGCAAAGATTTAGAGGTGGGCTCTTCCCTTGGACAATTATAATTACACATTGCAGTATCGCAGGGAAACCGAAAACTCAAATGCCGATGCTTCAAGTTGCCTGCCATTACCGAACACACTACACGATACCAACACAGAAAATCCGCCAGAGTATGTTCTGTACTCAGAATGCCTGGAAAAAGAAGCTATTAGTGTCAGCTATGTGGTACATTTACAGAAATGGATCCTCTGCTGCAGCAAGTTAAGTTCTGAATTAAGAAAAGCTGGCCAAAATTTTTGTCTGAAGAGCAGAGCCGCTTCCGGCCGTACTTCAGCAAGACTGAGCTCACGAGCCGCTTCCGGCCGTACTTCAGCAAGAAGGCTGAGCTCACTTACTACTAAAACTTGGCCTACTGGAGACACCACATCGTGCTTCCCGCGGTTCTAAATCGACGCATCTTGGACTTGCTTCATGAAACACACCCAGGCATGGCGACCATGAAGAACATTGCAAGATCCCTGATTTGGTTTCCGAGTGTAGACAGTGAGATCGAGCGATTGGTGCGTGGATGTCCTGCTTGTATACAGGCTGCGGTGATGCCTCCAGCGCAAACACCTGTACCATGGCTCACGACGGGAGAGAAATGGAGCCAGTTGCACTCCAATTATGCAGGTACCATTGAAGGACACATGGTATTGATAGTTGTAGATGCCGAAACGAAGTGGATGGAGGCAGTTCTAACAAAATCTGCAACAGCAGAAGTGACAGTGGAGGCCCTGAAGGCAGTGTTTGTGAGGTTCGGTCTACCGCCTACTTTGGTGACGGACAATAGACCTCAGTTCACTGGTTTCCGATTCCGCAGTTTCCTAGCGAAGAACCAAGAAAAACGCTTAATGACAGCGCCTTATCATCCCCAATCCAATGGTTTAGCAGAGCGAGCCATAAGAAGGTTGAAGGAAAGCTTGACGAAAAACGAAAAAAATACCGCTACAAACTCGACTTTCAAGATTTCTGTTCCGCTACCGCCGCACGCCAGTGAAAGAGGGCAAGTCTCCAGCGGAGCTTTTGCTCGGGTATCAAATACGAACGCAACTCGACTGCATTATGCCGACCACAGGTGCTGTTAGAGCAAAGCCGTGCAACGAACGAGAACAGCGATGGCTGGTAGGACAGCGTGTTTGGACACGAATGTTTCGGCCACGGAAAAGGTGGCTACCAGGTATCGTGCGGGAGCATCAGGGCAAACGCATGGTCACAGCGGACACGATTGAGGGAACGGAATGGCGACATTTTGACCAAGTGCGCAGGCGGGACGTTTCAGTTGATGAATCGTGCGACACTGACACACTATCAGCCCGTCAAGAACTTTCGGGTGAAAGAACAAGATATTCACCGATTCCAGCCACTCAACCTTTGCAGCGCTCAACGCGAAAACGCCACGCTCCTGATCATTTGAACTTTTAGCAAGGGGAGAAGCTGTGGCATCAGAGAACATCATCATCACCAGCTAGAAGCATGGCTCGCCGATCTCGTGACCCTCGCACTGCACGGGAGCTCAGGTTTGCCAAAGCTATGGCTGACCTAAAGTAAACGACGTGACACCTATGTTCTGTTGAGTCAGTGTTGTGCGTTGCAACACAATCGGCGAATGATGGAAGACAACCCAGCGCTTAACGCTCTCGGCATTGACGACCTTCGCAAAACGATATGAGCGATCGTACAGGAAGAGCTGCGTAAATTGATGCCGGCCTCACAGCATCCCGTTGACCCGATTGCCGACATTGTACGCCGGAAGTCCAGTAATTTTTCCAGGCACCCAAACCAGGGCAGCACGAGCAATGCACTAGCACAAGCAATGAGCTATGCTGCAGCAGCCCGCCGTTACCCCCCTCCAACATGCCCACACTAAAACGCCGTCCCATCCCACTTCCGTCACCAGACACCACCGCCGCCACCACCCCCATCGATGTCTTACTGTTCCCCAGCGAGCCAGCTCAGTGCGCCGAGAAAGACCGACGTTTGGCGGGCACCTGACAACTGCCCACTCTGCTACCACTGCCGCAAGGCCGGGCACACCTACCGCCGTAGCCAGTACCGACAAATGGTTCTACGGGGCTCGGACATCAAAGCGCCATGCCCATACGGGGTGAACAAATGCATGACATCGCCGACTCCTCGCGGGAGCGCAGTCGACACCCGGACGACCTTATTGTTCGCCGTCGCCAGGCCACTGCACCCTATGCAGTATACCGGCTTTGTTAGGCCGATCTCCGAGCCCTTCCTCGGAAAACTAAGGGCAGCAACCGATAGTGGTGCGGTTGCTGTACGACGAACTACCGAAGATCCTCCACCACTCCCACCGCTGCCACGAAATCGAAAGCACCCGCCGCAAGACAAAAAGGGTCTTGATGTTGAACCTTTGCAGCCTGCAGAAGACGTCACGATGCAATGTGGAAGCAGCGAATCAAATAGACGTAGCCGTGACCCGACACCGCCACAATTCACGACGACGAACCAGCGACCTCGATGCAATATTCAACAACCACCTCGTCACTGCTCTCGTCGATACTGGAGCCGACTATTCCATCGTCATTGGGTCTTTTGTGATGAAGCTGAAAAAAGGACTGCATGTCAAAGGCCCGAAATCCAGACCGCTGGAGGTCACTTGATAACGCCGTCTGAATTCTGTACAGCAAGAATCACCATCAATAACCAGGCTTATCGAGCGAGCTTTGTAAGCTTACAAAATTGCTCCAGGGATGTGATACATGGAATGGAATTTCTAGGTCAATACGGAGCTATCATCAACCAGAGGTCTGAGCCAATCCCACAAACCTCGGAAAACACGCTGCCGACACTTAGAACGCCACGGAATCACGCATTGCATGTGCTAGAAGAGCAGGTCACCGTGCCGCCTTTCTCCAGCATCGTCCTTTCCATTGGAACCGAAAATGCCAAAAACATTGAAGGCGTCGTCGAGGGCGATAAGCACCTTCTTCTGACCCATCACATTTGCGTCGAAAGAGGCATAGCTGAGCTGCGTGACAGAAAAGCAAAGGTGGTACTGACAAACTTCAGTTACCAATATAGGCACCTCAACCGTGGTACGACGGTCACCCACACCGACGAATTCGTGGAGACCTGCAATTCATTCGCCCTCTTCGATGCTGCCAATGCTGCTTCAATGAATCGACGTGCTGAACCAGATTTCGATGTCAACCCGAATCTTTTGAAGTGCGAGCAACATCAGCTCAAGTCTCTGCTCTTGCAATTCAAGGACAGCTTCTCGTCATCATCACGAATTAAACAAACCCTAGTTGCGAAACATCACATCATAACAGAAGAAAGTGCCCGACCAGTTCGACAAAGCCCGTACCGAGTCTCTACGCGTGAACGCGAAACCGTGAAGAAACAAGTCGACGAAATGCTTCCCGACGAAACGCTACGCGACGACATCATTTAGATATCCAAGATTCCATGGGCGTCACCCGTGGTATTACTGAAGAAAAAGGACGGCACCCTATGTATTTGCCACGATTACCGCCGCCTGAACAAAATAACAAAGAAAGACGTGAATACTCTCCCACGTATAGACGACAGACTGGACCGTCTCCACAAGGTGAAGTACTTTTCTTCGATGGACCTAAAAACGACCTATTGGCAAATTGAGGCTGACGAGAAAGGTCAAGATAACACGGCCTTTATCACACCAGACGGCCTCTTTGAGTTTAAAGATTGTGCCATTTGGTCTTTGCTCGGTGCCTGCGAAGTTCCAGTGCGTTATGGACACCGTGCTGGCTGGATTGAAATGGCAGACTTGGCTCGTGTACTTGGATGACGTCGTCATATTTTCCTCCAGCTTCGACGAGCATCTCAGGTGCCTTGAAGGGGTACTTCAAGCTATCAACACCTCTGGACTAACCATAAGCCACAAAAGTGCCGCTTCGCATACGAGTAGCTGTTGTTCCTGGTGCACCTGATTAGCAAGTCTGGAGTCCGTCCCGACCCGCGGAAAACATCTGCCATCGCTGATTTCCCGCAGCCCACTGACAAGAAGGCTGTACGCCGATTCCACGGATTGTGCAATTATTACAGGCACTTCGTCAAACGTTTTTCACAGGTAGCCGAGCCACTAACTCACCTCACGAAAAGCAATGTCAAATTCAGGTTGGAAACGGCACCAGAGGAAGCACTTCAGGCACTTAAACGATGCCTCCAAACACCACCGATTCTTGCGCATTTCGACGAATATGCTGAAACAGAAGTGGACAACGACGCAAGCAGCGTAGGACTCAGCACTATCCTTGTGCAGAGGACTGCCGGCTTAGAAAAGGTTATCAGTTATGCTAGCCAGTCGCTATCCAAGGCCGAGGCCAACTATTCCACAACAAAAAAGGAGTGCCTTGCCATCATCTGGGCAGCGTCAAAGTTTCGCCCCTACCTACGGCAGGCCTTTCAAAGTTGTGAACGACCACCATGCCTTGTGTTGGCTAGGTAACTTTAAAAGACCCCTCGGGTCGCCTTGCACGATCGAGCCTGGGACTTCCAAGAATTCGACGTAACCGTTGTTTACAAGTCTGGAAGAACACACTCTGACGCCAACTGCTTGTCTCATGTCCCCATCGAACCAGCGCTGCCCGACGGCCGGGATGAGGACAGCTTCTTAGGAACAATAACTGCCAACAACTTCGCCGAGCAACAGCGAGCGGACCTAGAACTCTGAAGCCTTGTGGAATACCACGAGGGTAGCAGCATGACTGTTACAAATGTCTTAAAGTAAGGACTGGAGTCGTTCTTCTCATGAAACGGCGTTCTCTTAACAAAGAACTTCTCGCCCCTTCGAGCCGACCACCTTCTCGTGGTTCCTTCAGCAGTGAGACCAGAAGTAATAGATGCCCCACACGACGATCCGATGGCTGGACACCTTGGTGGTTCCCGTATGCTCGCAAAAATACAAGAAAAGTACTACTGGCCATGACTATCGACCGACGTCACTCGCTACGTCAGCACCTGCCGGGACTGTCAACGACGATAGACACCGCCGACTAGGCCAGCCGGACTTCTCCAGCCCATCGAGGCAACTTGCCGGCCGTTCCAGCAAATCGGCATGGACTTAGCGGAGCCGTTCCCGACGTCTAATTCCGGGAACAAATGATTCGTCGTAGCTACTGACTACCTCACATGCTATGCCGAAACAAAGGCCCTCCCCGAGGGAAGTGCCTCCGATGTAGCAAAGTTCTTCGTCGAGAACATTGTTCTGCATCATAAAGCTCCACAGGTCCTCATTAGTGATAGAGGTACAGCCTTTACTAGGGACTTAACTCAGGCGATTCTGAGGTACAGCCAGACAAGTCACCGCCGCACCACCGCCTACTATTCACAGACCAACGACCTCCCCGAACGTCTTAATAAGACCATCGCTGATATGCTGGCTATATACGTCGACGTCGAGCACAAGACGTGGGATGAAATTCTCCCGTATGTGACCTTCGCATACAATACGGCCGCCAAAGAAACAATGCAGATGATGCCATACAAGTTGGTCTATGAAAGGAGCCCGGCAACGACGCTTAACGATATGCTTTCAACTGTCGCTGACGAAGAGAACCTCAACATCACCACTTACCTTTAGCGCGCAGAAGAAGCTCGTGAACTTGCTCGCCTACGCATGAAGAATTAGCAGGCCACCGACAGCAGCCGTTGCAATCTGCGACAAAGCTTCGTTAACTACCAGCCCAGGGACCGTGTCTGGGTTTCGACGCCCATATGCCGACATGAGCTCAGTGACAAACTTCTGTGACAGTACTTCGGACCGTACAGAGTATTTCGACTACAAGGTTGTTCCCAACAGCATTAAGAACTCTCAAAGGCGCCGTGCTCGACCTGAACTTGTCCATGTCGTGCGCCTTAAACCATTTCATGCGCGAACCTGAGGACTGCATTTTGTTGTTGTTGCCGTACTTATTGTTTATTGTCTTTATTATTTTACCTTCGTCTTTTGTTAAGGCACCAAAATAATGCCCTTTTCAGAGGGAGGCAATGCCACGTTACTTTCTTCAAGTTTTGTTAACACCTGTTACACTACGTTCAGCGCAAACCGCACCTATGATGTTCGAGAAGCTTCGAGGCTTTAGTAGATCGTTTTGCTAAGATTACGCTCACTTCGGGAACTTCACAGATTATTCGGGAACCTACGTCACCGCTAGCCATAAGGCTAGAATATTCGATGGCAAAGGTATAAATGTCAACACGCTTCGCCGCTTGTCAGTTGATCGACGAACGACGCTCCGTTAGCCGCTATCAGTGCAAAACTGCTGCTGTAATCCGACTTTTCGTTTACTAGGCCCAGGTTCGCCCAAATAAACAGCTTATTATTCAACTTGCAGTGTGCTCCATTTATCCACGTCAGGACCCCGTGACGATATAGTGTCTTTATTGCACTGTTTACCAGCTGACAACCAAAAATTACACACTTATCACATTTTTATTCATTTTAAAATTTTTTCATCACTTTACAACATATTTTTTGGAAAGAGCACTTCATTGTGTTAAATTCGATATGTCGCAATGCGTGCTGGCGTTCTTTTCAATCTTGTAAAAACTATTTTCCCGAGACATATGAAAAATAACCATTTTTGTGTGATAACAAAACAGAACCCGATGATGCGCATACACGCCACGTTCAAGTACGTGATTAGACACAAAGGCTTGTGGTACATAACCCGAGCCATGATAAAAAGTCTCAGAGGATCAGCTGTCACTGTGCGTTCAGGCTTTGTACTGCAAAGATCATGAAAGTCAGCTTTGCTACGGCAACGAAAGCAGTAGCTGCCCGGTTCTGGAGGCTATTGGCAGAGAAGCCCGTCGAGTGGCCGTCAGTCTCTGAAAAGTCGAGTGCAGCTGTACAGCTCTTCCACTTCATGCCAGAACGATTGCAGCCCGCACCACAATCATGATACCATTGACAAGTTAGGCTTAACCGAGCTGAGTCAAAGACAATGAAGAAGAGCAAGACACGAGCTAAGAAGACAAGCCACTCATTGGGCACAGGCAAATGATGTCGACGTTGGAGCTTGAAGAAGACATCGATGACAGAGTCGAAGAACCATCCAAATGACAAGGGCACGGAGTTCACGTGACAACATGACGAAGACACAAAGAAAAATAAATCAGAAGAAAAATTTCAGAAGCACCCACCGTGATTCGAACCAGTGATCCCTCGCTCCTCAGCACGCTGTGTTAACCAATTAGGCTGCGCCGCTCATGCTATTCATCTCACTAATGGCGAGCTATATATATAAACCATTTGCCACTGGCTTACTGTCAGTGGACATGTAGCTAGGTGTCATTATTCTAAAATTTTTGTTTATTCCTGTGGTGCATTTTTCGATAACTCACAGCGCAAGAAGGACGAAGAGGCAGACACAGCTGTCAAGAATAAGACAACACGATCGCTCGAAAAATGAACTCTTATCAACCAGCCCTGATTTCCCTTCTTATTCCTGTGGTGATTGATTTCCACCTGATTCTTAGGAAAATCAATTTTTTTTTATATTAACCACCCATTTCATGGCCCATCCCTTGTGGTTGGCGAGAGCTAAATATCAAGGAACAAGCAAGCAAGCAAACTTCTCCCACGATCCAGCTGCTTGCTGAACAAAGGCACAGGAAGAACGTGCTGCTTTGACTGTGAAAAACGCTGCAGCTCAATGTACATTTGTCCGTTTTTACTACATTTCCTGTATGGCTCCTAAACCTGCTAGCCTTACTTCGTATAACAGCCTGATGTGTTGCTATCGCATTCATTGCTTCGGCTTTGTGCCGAAACTGTGACTTTCTTTATAATAAATTTTTGGATATAACCAAATTATTGCTGTATCAGGCGCGACACTCGGTGGTTAAAATGAAGAAAAAGAAGTGCAAACTTAAGGGCTCATTTTTTTTGTAAGACACATTGTTACTGCGAACTAAGAGAGAAGATCGGTTACAGTATACACACTTAGACAAATCCAGCCCCATTTTTACATCTGACACAGATCGACCATGTTCATCGTCTACTTGCTGCTAAATAATTTTCATCGGCCAGAGAAGCGCTTGCCTGGCTGCGTCCATGCGCATGTCAAGTGGTCCCTGGCGTGTCAGTCCAAACCCTCGCTTGGGGTCATCCATCTGCATGGAGGAGCAGCCACAGTCGACCAGTGCCCCATCCAGGCTGCCCCGAGGCACCCCCTCCCGCTCCAGCAGGGGGCCCAGCTCACTGAAGCGGCCCAGTAGGGGCACCAGCTGTCCCGCACTGCAAGCACCGATCCTTACTTCCTGCACCCGACCAGCCCTTACTAATCAAGCACTTATGACCACAGTTAAGCCACAGCCATATTCTGCACATTATTTTTTAGTACTGCTGTCTTCTGTATTTTTGCAATTTAGTCGCTTTTTATTGCTTGTCTACTTAGGGTATTGCAGCAATTTTGTATTTATTGTGATGTGCATTTATTTAGATATAGTACATCATCTGAGCTACCCCGTCATTGTATTTGTATGTATATATTCATAATAAATACTAACTGTATCTCTGCTCCTGACATATATTGAAGGTCTCATGTAATAGATTGGACCTCTTACTAGCCACACAGTCTCATCTTCAAAGTACATTTAAAATCAATGTGTTGATTGATTGAACAGTCAGAGTAAAAGAGCAAAGCGTGTTGCTTCTTTCCAACCATTTCTTGCGCTACATGACTGGATCTCATTAGAGGAAGTGTTGCACAAAGATTGCAACAACACGGGAGACAGAAAGAGCACCAACTATCAACTGGTTTATTTGTTTTCGAAGCAGGTTATATAAGCATGTTCAATGCCACAAGGTTGAGAAGAAGAAAAACAAACAAGTCATGGCCACCTCAACTTAAGCAAAAGCCCATGCAAAAAACCATCTTTCGTCTAGTACAGATAAAAAGGAGTGCCACTTGCACAATGATCATCCACCTCCTTTAGTGAAGAAAGATTCTTATTGTCCATGCCAAACTCTAGTCCTGGTCTTCCGCAGAGCAAAAACTCGCATCCTGAGCACATATTCCAGAGAGACTTTGTCCCTTCTGAATTTAAAAAGTCATGCTGACTGGCGACGCAGTGATTGAGCCACCGGTCCCATGTGGGACCTTCCAATGCATCACTTTCGTGGCACATCAGTAAGCTGCAACTATTGTTCACGGATTCCTTTCCGCCAATTCGAGAGCATAATCTAGCAAACCTGCTCAATGCCAAAAAAGCTGCATGGATGCATCACCTATCCGCCAATTTAACATGTTATGGCTGACCTCGTGCATATACGGAACAACAACAGTTATTTTACGACGGGCACTTCGTGTTACTAACATGTCTTCCTTTGTTTATTTTTTTAATCTTAACAAAATTGTCGGCCACTGGTGTGACTACCTAGCGCAAAAGTTGGCCCCGTTAAAGGGACACTGAAAAGGTTTTGAATTCGCAAAGTTATTGAAAATTCAATATCCGCAACCTCTTACAACATGTGTTTAATTAAGGTGTTTTTCTCAACATTGTAACCCCCCTGCTGCAGCGCCTTCAAGCTAAGCGGGGTAATCATTGAATAACGAATAAAAAAATCCTAAGGTTTTTTTCCATGAGGTTCGATTAAACAATGGCGCCATAAGCGAGCAAACCTTGCCAGCTCCGAAGTACGATACGGAGTGCATTAACAACGCTGTACTCCGACCTGTGAAATCCACGAACAGGTGATTTTTCTGCACGCTACATGCCCGCGCCTAGCGCGGACCGTGCCAATACTCTGTTGAAAGCGAGTGCTGATGCTGCTGTTTCTTATCGAATTTGATGTCCACGGATAAGCGTATCATTTGAATCACTTTACTACAGTGAAATTAGGCAATGGCATGCATCGTATTTGTGCCAGTCTATGTTTCTGACTGGCGGCTGGTTGGGACTTTCTTTTCTGTGCCGCTTCAGTCATTGCCATTGAAGCGGCGACCACCTCGAACATGTACAGATGTATAGCAAAATCAGTCCAACTTTCACAGTTCGCCGTACTTACAGCAACCACCTGATTTCAAGAGATAAACACGGCCTTGACTGCCGGCGAGCGCAGTCAGCTGTCCTCACCTTCCTGACAGTGATGTCATGGAGCTTCGACGAATTACAGCAGCGGCAAGACTCGCGATGGCGGCAGCAGTGTTTGTCGTTTGCTTTCGGCAGAATAAAGTAATTAGCGTTGGCTTATGCAAATTTTCAATTTTATTTCCGAGTTCACCGCACGAAATTATGTATCATGACACCATAATCTCGTTTCCTTAAGTGCGTCAGTGTCCCTTTAAGCCTGCTAACTTTAGTGTCGAAACTTTCACACACTGTATGCTGACATTATTTAGTGGAATGAAGCTACAAACTTGCAATCACCCTTTTTAAAATCTCTGAGTGTGTAAAATCTCTGAGTGCGAGCCATTTCTACACTCTTGTTGCATATTTCCTGTAACCAAGCAGTCTTTCTATCTGCAAGGTAACATTTGAAAATTGCAATGAACCCTTAGACGGAATCTCGTGTGTAAATTTCATACCTTTGCCATGATGAAGGCTTAGAATACTGCTGACTGAATCTGTGCAAGTCATGGTGCTGTGTCGGGATAAGAGTATTGAAAGATTATCGATTCACGAGGTACTCAAAACACATTGATAAGGCAGCAAAGGGAATAAATAGAAAGGTAATAAGCAGCACTTTTGGTGGCCTGTACAAAATGGAAGTCCCTTTTCTGCGCAGGTTTTTTGTTAACATGAGGTAGCCATAAACTGTTCCTAATATTTCTGTAACACCTTCCTTTGTGACATTTGAACATGCTTATACAGTAAAACCTCATTAATTCGAACAGGGTTATTTCGAAATCCCGCTTCATTCAAAATATTTCTGCGGTCTCGTATTTCTATATACAAGTCTGTGTGGATAATTTGAAGCAGCGGTCAGCACCAGTCCGGTTAATTAGAAAACTTTTGGGACCATATGCCAATTTTGTTCTCAATTTCCCCGCAAATCTGCAAAAAAAAAATGGCCTTTGAGAGCCACAAGACAATGCAACCTAGCGATGCTAATGAGTGGCAGCTGAAGCAATCCAGCCTCGCGACGTCTAGCACAAAAAAAAAACAAAAAAAACGGCCTTGTGGTCAACAGAAATGTGCACCTGCTGAAAATGAGGCATGCTTCACTGCAACACAGGGTGACGCGCAAGCAGCACATTGCATGTGTCTCACTACGTCAGCGCATCATGATATACCCATTCATTCTGGGATAGTAAAGAAATTTAACAAAGTTCAGTTTTACTAAATGTATGCGAACCTCCAGTTGCCCAGAAATTTACACACTTGCATTGCTGGCTGAATTCTTGCCTGCAATGCCTACTGTAAAAACTAAGTTCAAAAGTTTCAATGATCATGTTTTCACGCCAAAACATATTGCGCTCAACATGTCGTGATAAGTTGTTCAGGCACGCATTTCAGTTGATCACGACAGCGTTATATATATATTTTTTTCGGTGGCAGCAGCGAGGCCCGCCATTCTTCAGTGTTTGCGGCAAAATCAAGACTAAATATTGCAAAAAAAGAAACGTAGCCTTTGGAGCCGCAAAGCAGCCAGCAAAACAAACTATCAACCCTGGTTACTTCGAATAATTGCAAGTTCCTCGCTTCCCACTTTTTTATATTTATTTTTTTTGATACCTCAAGGGCCTCCGCAGTGGAGGCATTACATGAGGGGTGGTACAAAAGATACTTTTGGTATGAGCATAGAAATGTGACTTGATCTCCGTGATACAAAAGAAATGCACAAACGTCGGGTGAAGAACTTGTACATAAATGTAAAATTCAACGGACACAGGGAAATAGTATCAATACGCAATGTATGAGCTAGAAAATAGCAATCATAAATTCGAGGGGCATCAAACAAAGAAACGACACCAACATATCACACAATCCCGGGCGCTGTAAGCGACGACTTGAACTGGTCAAGGTTTCTAAATTGGACCACGTGATCTGGAAGATGGTTCCATTCCTTTGCAGTGCATATAAAAAATGACTGCGCAAATGCGTTAGTACGGGGCTAGGGTATGTTGCTTGTAATTCATTTTTGCTGCGGCTCGATATATGTGGTTTCGGCACGATGTAAGTGTTGGGTGATAAAGAATGATAAAACCGGTGGAATAATGCCAGTCTCAAAAGCTTCCAGCAGTGGCTGAGGGGAGGAAATGCTAAGCGTGATTTCAGGTCTGTGACACTAGTAAATGATGAGTAGTCCGAGAAAGTGAATCTAACAGCGCGGTTTGGAATTGCTTCAATGCTATCAATTAGGTACTTCTGATGTGGATCCCATATGGTGGCTGCATACTCTAATTTTGGGCGGATTAGGGTTTTATAGGCCAGTAGTTTTAAGTGAAAAGGAGCAAATTTCGTAATACGCTGCAGATACCCAAGAGATCTAGTAGCGCAGGCGATTAATTTGTTTATATGGACGGTCCAGAAGAGATCATTCGCGATATGAACACCTAAGTACTTATAAGACTTTGCGGATTGTAAAGACGACCCTGATAGAGTGTAATTAAAGGATAACGGACTCACACGTTGTGAAAAAGACATTAATTTGCACTTGGGAACATTTAATGACATTTGCCAACTTTTACACCATTTTTCTATAGTAGTTAGATCGGATTGCAATGTAAGTTGGTCTTGGTTACAAGTAACTTTGGCATGCAGCACACAATCAAAGAGACGTATCTTGTTAGTAATGAGACGTATCTTGTTAGTAATGCCGGAAGGCAGATCATTGATATAAATAAGAAACAGCAGCGGGCCTAGTACCGTACCTTGTGGCACGCCGGAAAGAACAGGGGTTATGTTAGAAATTTCTGTTAAATGTACTGTTAATTCAAAATTCACTTATTCAAAGATTTCTCGCGGCCCCAGTCACTTCAAGTTAGTGAGGTTTTACTGTATAAGCTGCTTTAAGAACAAATGAACCAGCTTTTATGTCTAATTTGTTTTTCCTGAAAGGTAGGATGTGTCGCCCCACAAGAAATCCTTCCAAGACAACTGTAGCACAGTTTTGGGGCCCTTGGTAGACCCAATGATGGGCACTGGTGTACCAAAGAAAGACTGGCTTCAATTGCTCCTCCAGGATTGATGTCCACTTTCGCACAGTGCAACTCGACGGCACTACTAGGGTTGTTTTCCTATCTAGTTTACATGCTTCTTTGTAGACCTTGTTTAGGGCATCTTGCAAGATAATTTCTTTCAACTAATGTTTCCTGTAGGTTGGTTAAGTGGTGACCGTATTTACCCTTCTTCACTACAGTATCTTTATATGCACCTCGCTTGTCCGATGAAAATTCCTTGTTTGCAGGGTCACGGATGATGACTAGCATTATCTAGGTATTTTAGGCCGTCTGTCGGTTTTCAGTAAGGTGTCTTCTTTAATTTTGCTGCTTCAGTAGATACTGTCGTGTCATGAAAGTTATAATTTCATTAGGACAGTGATCAGTGAATGCATTAAGTGTGCTTGTACCATGTTCCCATATAAACAATATGTCGTCTGCATAGCAGAGATAGGTGGAAGGTTTTACTGTAGATGATTTCAGCAGCTCCGATTCCAAGTGTCCCATCAAAATGTTGGCACAAACAGAGCTCCCACATTGCTGATAAAAGTTTACAGGTAGTAGGACGAACTAAAGTTTTAAAAATGAAGCGTTTGAACTTATTTCAGTGGCAAGAGGTAAGCTTCAGTGTTATATATTTGTGTGCTTTGTGTGAGGGACTTTGAAACCTCTTCGATCTCTTCTGTGATAGGCATATTCATATACAAGAAGCAGACATATATAATGTTACTGGAATGGCCTGATCCGACACTATATTTTGTTAAAATTGAATGTACGTTTTTAGGAGCAAATGCAGTGTATCTTGAAAAAAAGATGATAGAGTAGATGGTGTAAATGTATGAATTAGAAACTTCTAATTTCTAAATCGTTGTTTACCAATTAAAACTACACTCGTCATCAGTGAAAAACGGTCGCATGTGGCTCCATTGATACTTATATTCACTGTAGTTGTATTTTTTGATGAAAGATGGCTGCACTTGTCCCTGTTTTTTTCAGCAAAAATTTCCTTTTGTGTGCATCGCCTTTTTTTTTTTGCATTGCCACCTGTGATAATGTGCATGCACAATTTAAAAAAAATTAAAGAATGTTAATTCGCTGAAATAATGTTACCATTTTATTCAAAGAAAAAGCTAGACAAAGCAAACAAAAAAATGTTTTCACTCACTTTTTTTTTTACGAAAAGGATAAATGCCAGACAGAATTAGTGCCACCTTTGCTCCCTGTCCGAGTGATATCACACTGAGGCAGCAGGGACAAGCTTTGTGATGAGTGTTTTTAAAGATGAGGAATTGCGCACACACTCACGGGTACTGCTTGGCCATTTGCTGAGCCCTCATGTACGCTGTGGGGTCACGGTCAAGGGCCAGTACTCGGACCCCCTTTGCGGCTGCCAGGATGTGCTGGGTGTGGCCACCTGCTCCAAAGGTCAGGTCCACAAATGTCTGCACAAAAACATAAGCGCTTTGTGGACATCAGTGAATCTCTTGCCCAAGAAAGGTTGCCTTTGTTATTATTCTGAGAGGACAATCAGACAAGGCAAACAAAAGAGGCATGACACACAGGCTTGACACTTTATTGAAGCCAAGGGAACGAAATATATAAGGACGATGTGACCATTGATGACGCCAGTGCAGGAGGCATAATAAAGATGAGACACGATCAATGACCAATGACGCAACTAACCTAAGTCTTCGGATAATGAACAATTGTCAGCTTGTCAGGATAATATTGTCAGGATAATAGAACGATTGTCAGAAAGTCGATGTAAGATAAAATTCCAAGGTAATAAAAAATCTAGCACCAGACACACCCAACTCAAATTGGTCTATGCTACTTCCAACACATTTTAGCAATTGCGAATGGGGGAGGGAATAGCAAAGGTCAGTCACATCATGAGAAAGCTTTTAGCCCCTCAATTTCATGGGCATTGCGATAAAGCCAAATAAAGCCTATCGGTGCTCCTAACTAAAAATGGGTCTCGAAATTCTAGAAGACTTAGTATGTCCAACAAAAAAGCAGTGAGTTCCTTTTGCCTAATACCTATTTCCGAGACTATGACTTGATGATATATGGTGTTTTTTGGCGCGAGGGCCATTTGATGGCCAAAGAGCGCCAGTTCATAGGACAAGGAATGTGGACAATGATTGTAATTGGCGGCTGTATAAGGGCCATAAAATTCCTCGCGATAAGGCGGGTGAAAACATACAAGTAATAAAATCATGACCATGCCGTGAAGGGTGTGTGTGGTGCGAATAGATGACAAAAGTTGGTGATAATAAAAACAATGGTGGACATGTATAGCATTAGCACAAGTGCCTCCCCCGTTCATACCCTTGCATCCAAGGGCCGTGAGGCAAGTGCTTTGTTGTGTAGCCACCGCAGCGAAAACCTCTCTGCAGAGGTCATGCTACGGAATGCCCGGGTATATGATATGAAAACTATGAATTTCTTTTAAAAACACTAACAATGATTTATGACTAAAAAGCGGTTCCCTACCGACGAACATTGCAGGGTGTAAAGGTATATGTTGTCTTCTAAGAGTGTCTAATTGTTTACATTGGATTAAAACGTGAAGAACTGTTAATGCCTCACCATATTTATCACACAATGGTGGATCGCCACCGGACAAAAGATGTGTGTGTGTCGTGTATGTGTGTCCTATCCTGAGTCTTGTTAGTGTTACCTCAGTTAGTTGTGATTTTGATACTGGTGGCCAATGGCCAAGGTGTGGCTTGATAACGTGTAGCTTGTTTTGTGTGTGTCTGTCCCACTTGCTCTGCCAGTAGTCCCTGAGCTTTCGTTTGAGCGACGGCTTAAGATCAAGGGCCGGAATCGATATGGGTGTAGTGGCGGTGCCCTCGTGGACGGATGCAGCAAGCTGATCCTCCATCACGTTGCCTTGAATCTCACGATGCCCTGGCACCCAGCACACTACAGCATGTTGGTTGAGTGTGTAGAGTGTGATAAAATGGAGTAAAGTGAGACGAGGACAGGGTTTTTTTTGTTTTTTAAGACTGTGCAGAGCCGTTACCACACTGAGGGAGTCTGTATAAATTACTGCTTTTTGTATTTGTAATTGTTTGATGTGTTTAGCTGCCACAAGTATCGTGTAAGCTTCCGCTGTGAAGATACTTGTGCCTGGATGTAAAGGGCCAGCATCCGAAAAGGAAGGGCCGACAGCAGCGTAGGACACAGAGGAGTTAGACTTAGAGGCATCTGTAAAGAACTCAGGACGTGTGTATTTGTGTTGAAGTTCCAGGAAGTATGTTCGAATATGGGCAATAGGCGCATGTTTAGTAACTTCTAGGAAAAACACATCGCAATCTATAGTCTGCCACTGCCACGGTGGCAGGTATGCTACAGGAGCCATTAAACTGTGTTCGGGTGACACTCCAGTGTCCTCAGCTAGACCCTTCAGACGAACTGAGAAGGGCTGCCTCATTGAAGGCCTGTTTTGAAACAGAATGGAGCTCGACAAATCGTTAATAGTAGAGTATGAGGGGTGCTTCTTGTCTACTTTCACCTTAAGGAAATATACAAAGGACATGTAAGTTCTTTGCAGATGAAGCGACCACTCATTTGACTCAACGTAAAGGCTTTCTATGGGGCTGGTGTGAAAAGCACCCGTAGAAAGGCGGAGGCCCAAATGGTGCACGGGATCCAGCATCTTCCAAGCACTTTGAGTCGCAGACTGATAAACAATGGCCCCATAATCTAAGCGGGTGCGAATGAGGCTTCTATACAGGTTCATGAGGCATTTCCTGTCACTACCCCACGTAGTACGTGACAACACTTTTATAACATTCATGGCTTTTAAACATTTTGTTTTTAAATATTTTATGTGTGGTACGAAGGTCAACTTGTTGTCCAAGATTAAGCCTAGGAATTTATGCTCCGCATTCACAGACAGAAGTTGGCCGTTCAGTTCAATGTCGGGTTCTGAGTGCATGCCTCTCTTTCGGGAGAACAAGACACACGTGCTTTTTCCTGGGTTCAGCCGGAATCCGTTTTCCTCTGCCCATTTGGAGACCTTGTTTAAACCTAACTGAACCTGCCGCTCACACATTGCTAGGTTGCATGACTTAAAGCCAAGCTGCACGTCATCGACATATGTGGAATAGAACACGTTGCGGGGGATAGACAGGTGCAAGGAATTCATTTTAATAATAAAAAGTGTACAACTAAGTACACCACCTTGCGGTACTCCCGTTTCTTGCACAAATGTTTGCGAGAGAATACTGCCCACACGGACACGGAATTTCCGATTGGACAAGTAACTCTCGATTATGGAAAGCATTCTACCACGCACACCTAGGTGAGACAAGTCCCTTAATATGCCAAAACACCATGTTGTGTCATAGGCCTTCTCGATATTGAGAAACACTGAGAGGAAGTATTGTTTGTGGACGAAAGCGTCTCAGATCTGTACCTCGATACGCACCAGATGGTCGGTGGTGGATCTACCCTCTCGAAACCCACACTGAAATTGGTCGAGCAGATTGTGTGTTTAAAGGAAATTTAAAAGTCGGCGGTTTATCATTTTTTCAAAAAGTTTACAAAGGCAGCTGGTTAGTGCAATGGGCCTATAACTTGAAACTGAGGAAGGGTCCTTGCCCTGTTTCAAAATAGGGATAACAATAGCTTCTTTCCAGGAAGCAGGGATGGTGCCTGAATGCCAGATAGCATTGTATAGAGAGAGTAAAGTTTTTCGCGTTTTGAGCGGCAGGTTTTTCAACATTTCATATGTGACACGGTCGTAGCCTGGAGCGGAATTACTGCAAGTGTTTAGTGATGTTTGTAGCTCAGCTAAGTTGAAAGGTTGGTTGTATGCCTCGTAATTTGTGCACTTGAATTCTAGTTTCTGCTTTTCTATCTTTGCTTTGTATCTTTGGAAAGCTTCAGTGTAGTGTGACGAGCTAGACACCTGCTCGTAGTGTGCACCGAGGAAGTTCGCTTGATCTTCCAGGCTGTCACCCTGTGTATTTACGAGTGTGAGTGAGTGTACTTGTCTACGAACCACTGTGCGCATTCAGGTCCCCTAGAACCAGATAAGGTTCTGGTAACTCATCTATTAAAGACTGGAAATCATGTTTTTCCAGGCGGTGTTGCGGTGGTATGTATAGAGAGCAGATGGTGACGAGCTTATTCAATAGAACTGCTCGAACAGCCACTGCCTCTAGGGATGTTAGTAGTGGTAGATGACTACATGCTACTCCTCGATTAACGATAATGGCAACACCACCAGATGACGCCACAGCATCATCTCTGTCCTTTCGGAAGACAACATATTGACGCAAAAAATTTGTATTCTTGGATTTTAAGTGTGTTTCCTGTACGCACAGCACTTTTGGAGAATGTTTGTGTAGAAGTTCTTGGACATCGTCGAGGTTTCGAAGTAGTCCTCTGACGTTCCATTGTATAATTTGTGTCTCCATTATGGGAATAAAGAAGTGCTGTGTCTACAAAATGAGTGTGGCTGGTGTCTAAAGAGAGAAGTGACTTATCTTACAGAGCCTTTAGAAGGCCCTGTAATTACCGTTTTGTCTTTTTTAGAGCGGTCGAGGGAACCCCGCCGCTCCTTTGGCGCAGTCTGCGCCGGTGCAGTTGATGTGTCCATCGCCTCAGGAGAGACGACAGATAATGTTGTTTTCGTTGTAGGCTTCGTCGTGACAGACGGAGCCTCAAACCCCACCGGGCTGGAGGTCGAAGGGACCTCTTTAGTTTGTGTGGTGCCTTGGCTGCTGCCAAGGTTCACAGGGGCCTTCGGTGGGGCTGTATTCAAGGAGGGTGGGGCAGCCGAGGCTGCTCCCCCTATGGGGGCTTGTGGCGTTTGCCTCGGCACGCTGGGCGTGGTCCAAGGCATTGCCGAAAACAGAAGTGGTGCTGACCCCCCTCGCACCACTTCGGTATACGATGTGTTCCCAGCGCTGCCGCGCTTCACGGAAGCTTATGTTCAATTTAAACTTTGTATTAATAATTTCTTTTTCCATTTTCCAGGTCACGCATGACCTGGAATATACAGGATGGTCACCCTCACAGTTTGCGCAGTGTACTTGTAGCTGGCAGTCATCGTCAGCGGTATGACCTTTGGTGCCGCATTTCGCGCAGGTAAGCTGTCCTCGGCAGCTCTGGGAGCCGTGCCCGAACCTCTGACACTTAAAGCAGCGCCGCGGGTTGGGTATGTATGGTCTAACTGGCAGTTTAAGATATCCTGTTGCTATTTCAGTGGGGAGGGTGCTAGATGCGAAAGTGAGTATGATGTGCTTCGTTGGAATTTCCTTATTTTCCCTTCTTATTTTGATACACTGCACCTGAATGACATTTTCCTCTTTCCAGCCTGTTAGAAGTTCATCATCAGACAGGTCCATCAGGTCTCCATCTGATACAACACCCTTCACTGTGTTCATGGTTCGATGTGGTGTGATTGTGATAGGCTGATCCCCAAATGCTGTGAGTTTATGTAGTCTCTGGTACTGTGCGTTGTCTTTTACTTCAAGTAACAGGTCACCACTGGCAGTCTTTGTGGCCTTGTAGCCTGCGCCCAGCGTTTCTATAAGGCATTTCGATACAAGGAAAGGTGAAATGTTTCTAGCTTTCTTTTCTGTACTTTCACAGTGGATAATGTGGTATTTTGGGAAGTTATCTTTTTTGTTCGGAAGAAATTCAAGAATTGCATCGGTGCGCCACCTCTTGGAGGGGCGATTAGTTGTGACAGGGCTCGGGGTTCCCATAAATTTGATAGCTTTTTCGACGGCCATGCCAGCCACCCACCACCGAGCCCAACAAGGGGACGCTGCGAGACGCGAAGGAGACGCAAGCGCCAGCCGTACATGGCCGCTATAACCTAATACTAATATATCTACCCAAGGTTGGATATTTACACTAGGTTAAGGTTTGGAAGTAAACGGAAGAGAGTAGAAGACAGGACAGATAAATAGTAAGAGATACAGACGAAGATGTAGGGAGAGAGAGATAGGAAAAGGCGACTGCCGATTCCCCTGGGTGGGTCAGCTCAGGGGTGTCGTCTACGTGAAGCCGGGGTCAAAGGGGTGTGTTGCCTCTGCCGGGGGGCCAAAAGTCCAATCACCCAGCGTCAGCTCAACCCCCAGGATCCCCTTTTCCCCGGACACGGCAGAGCCACGCAAGGCTAGGCGTGGGAGGGAGTGGAAACTCTCCCGTTAGCTCGGGTCCGTGGTGTCGCTGCACACCAAACGCCTACTTGCGCAGGCGCCCCTGCAGGGGAGACTATGATTTGGAAACGAGTGTGAACTTTGTGGGTTTTTGCTTTAAACAATACGTCCAGGCTATTCTTCTGACTTTTTTTTAATACTTTTACGAGTTACAACAATGTTCGTGTTTTTGCACAACTGAATAGCCTTTGCTTTTACTTTGTTTAATGATACACCATCTTTCACACTGAACAAACTCAGTAAGATTTTGCAGAGTGGTGAATGTGCACAAAGTTGTAACAAACTGTTGCTCCAAAAAGCATGCATGACCATTTGTTGAATGCTGATCTGGGGCAGTGTGTGATTGCAGGAAAATTGTACACTAGGCAAAGAGGCCGTTGCCTGAACATTGTGTTGCGGGAGCATGCATGCACAATGAAGAACAAGACGGACAGTAAACTTGCCCTACACTGCACTAAGTGCGAGTGTATGGCACAGTTCAACAAATAACATCTAGAGTTTTACATCCCCAAACCAAGATATAATTATAAGAGACGCTGTAGTGGAGGGCTCCAGTAATTTTGACCACCTGACGTTTTTTAATAGTTCAACAAAACCAAAACACTAAAGAGATACAAGGACCAATGACCCAAGGAGATCAATGAGGCCATTATGGTCTGCATGCATGAGACATCTGTTAATATGACTTGCTGACGAAAGAGCATGATTATCTAGACCTATGAATGTAATCTTCGTGCATGTGCTAGTAAAAGAGCTGTCATCTTATTGTTTTGTTCCTTTTGATTTTTTTTTCGAGAGCCCATATTCAGTCGCAGCAAAACGAAAACTCGTTATTGTCAGCCAGCGCATATTTGTCCCTTGTAGGGCTGTTTATCTGAAGTTCTGAATGAAGATTCGACGAGGGCTACTTGGTACAGCACTGTTCTTTTACTGCACCACACTAAAACACGAGGGCAAACGAGAAGACAGAACACATATGTCCGCAAAAGGTAAACAGATGTTGCGATGGGAGCGCTGTACAGCAACACCACACAGTCTTTTGTTGACAAAACAAATGGGGCAGTGTGAATGCCTACCTGGTCTTGCTGAATGCCAAGGGATTCAATGACCTCGTGCAACATGACTGGAGTGTGGGAGTAGCCATTTTCAGAAGTGCATTGGTGCCGACATGCCAGAACCTTGTTGCAACGTCTCTGTCAAAGGAATTATCATCATAAACTTAAACAGTGCACAAAATTCACATGCCTTTTATATCGCTCAACCTATTACACCTATCACAAGACAAGCACAATATGCACATAAGAACAAAACAATGCAAATGAGTACACATACAGAGCGCATGCAATTCGATGCACTCTCCAAACAGATTACCATTGTCGAAGAAGTGGTTCAGCAGTGCACTTTTGATTGAAAATATAAGCATGAAATAATTACTCTAAATAAAATTGCAAAGTAACGCCAAGTGGCTCTTTGTGCGAAGGTTTCAATTTACATGAAATGGATCAAGGCTGCCTAGATGGTTACCCTCTGCCATAGTTAGTGGGAAAAATAGGACTTGAAACAAATGGTTTAGCAGGACACAAAATTAGATTATGATGTCAAATGTGCATGGTGGACAGTGCATGTCTGGAGCCAAGGGCTAACGTAAGCGAAGAAATGCAAGAGAACTGACTGCTTGGCTAGTTCAATGAAGCCTGGAGCTTAAAATAAAAGGAAGAGTATACATGCTGTCTTCGAAGTGTGATGGCTTCATTGATCAAGGTACAGCTTCTTGTACTGTTGTTAAAGTTTCTCAATATTTTTGGCAACCATGTGGCAGGTCGCTTATTTCATAGGTTTAACTTTAGAAAATGTGAACCGAATAGCTTTACATAAATTCATGTTTTTTTTATGTTATGCTAAGCAAAAGGCAACAGGCTCAAAAAGAGTCTTCCACATTTGCTGTCACGGCTACTAGCAGCCCTAACACTCTCAGTTTTAAATGCGCATCCCCAAGTAATATTGCACTTGAAGTTGTAAAAGACTATGTCTACTTAGGACAGGTAATAACCACGAGACTGAAGTAACTAGAAGAATAAGAATGTGGTGGAGCACATTTGGCAAGCACTCTCAAATCATGACAGGTAGACTGCCACTAATCCTCACCTGCATCTTGCCGATACTTAGCTACGGAGCAGAAACCTAGAGACATACAAAGAGGGTTCAGCTTAAATTGAGGACGACGCATCGAGCAATGGAAAGGAAAATGGTAGGTGTAACCTTAAGCGACAAGAGAGCAGAGGGGATTAAGGAACAATCTGGGGTTAAGGATATCATAGTTAAAATCAAGAACAGGAAATGGACATGGGCCGGGCATGTAGCACGCAGACAGGATAACCGCTGGTCATTAACGGTGACTAACTGAATTCCTAGAGAGGGCAAGTGGGTTAGGGGAGACAGAAGGTCAAGTGGGCAGATGAGATTAAGGAGTTTGTGGGTATAAATAGGCATCAGCAAGCACAGGACCGAGTTGACTGGCGGAATATGAGAGAGCCCTTTGTCCTGCAGTGGACGAAGTCAGGCTGATGATGATGACCCAAGTAACTATAGCTGTCTATTATGAATACAAATGCCTGGCCATATAAATATCTAACACGGATAGCCAATGAACGTACTGTGTAAATCCATGTCCCGTGTGGCTGTTTTCTGGATGTGTGAAGTAGATGCCCGACCAGACATTTAGTTTTGAACGTTGACTGGCTGTCCATATAAGGACTTGCCAAGGATAGGTGTATTCGCTCATCAATTATAGTAAAATTTGAATGCAGTGAAAATATATATATATCTGCAAAATCACGGGTAACAATCTTGTGAAATTTCATTAAAAATGCTATTATAAAATTCATTCCAATTTCAGCACACGCATTCGATCCCAGGATGCCAAATAATTTTGCTTCCTGGGACAAACAGCATGGTTGATTCAATATACACATACAATACTATATGTATATTGTATGTCATAAAAAACAATGTATTTAGTGTTATTATTCGCATGTGAACTCAAAGAAGTCCAGATCAAGCGCATTATAGCATCCATCATGTAGACAAACTTTCATGGATCAGCCTTGACACTTCTCAACAAGCGGTGCACTGCAGTTGCTCAGATTCTTTGAAAGTACACGTCATGCTGTCCATGCCCTTCTATATGTAAAGTGAGAAAACGCGCGCCATTCTGCCTATTGTGCTGAAACCTGCTTGAAGGTGCAGGGGAAAGGACGGTGTTCGTGTCCAATCGCGCGTATTTACACTGAGCTGGTCTCTGAGCGGCAGAAGGCACTCTTTTCCAAGTGCACTCGTGTGGACATCAACAGCAACATGTGAAGTTATGAAAAATGACTTTTCTACAAGAAACATAGAAACGCAGCCCGTGCCCACCACTGTTCTCGGCAGAGATTATCGCAGCAAGCAGCAGCAACCCCGCTCACTCGCACGGCACAGATAAGGCCACGTGTTACATATATGTTCTTTACGTCTCATATTGAACATTTATCTGTTCTGATCACATGTTAATTATTGTCTATTAATTGTATAAGCCCTGCTAATATGTGGCATGTTTCCAGTTCACTTGCTCGCATATTTCCTGCTATTAACCGTTTTAAGACGAGCAAGTGGTCGGTGCCTGTACACCTTCTTTAGAAGCATGTGCTACACCCATTAGTTTTTCTCCTGTGCTTGTCTATATGTATGTAATGCAGTTACTAGAATAACATTTCCATAAACACGCCCGAGTTGGGTTCGTTGCTAATAATTTAATAAATCCACAAAGTAATTGCTGCCGCCTAAATCATCGCACTTGAAGGTGGAAGGCCATTGAACATTGAAATCTAGAAACACTACGTACACACTTACACAATCGCGGCTCTGGACTGTGAGTTATGTGTTTTTTAGCCTTTATATATGTTGATAATAAAGGTTCGATGGTTTTAGAAAGCCCGCTTGGACTCCATTTTTTTTTTTTTAGAATTCATTTGCTGCACAAAAGCTCCTGCAAAAATAAAGGACGGGCCTCCGAGTGGGCTGCAAGGTACATCGTTCACATGAAAGGTTTTTTTGAATATACGCTAGCTATATACACACAATTATATACATATATATATATATATATATATATATATATATATATATATATATATATATATATATATATATATATATATATATATATAAGGGAAAGAAGTGTATACCTAAGGGCTCGTTTTTCCGTGTTCTGACACAATATTAATGAGATCTAACAGACAGTAATGCCAAGAAATGTACAAAGAAAGTTATTAGAACCAATGGAATGTAAATAAGAAGAAAGAAAAGTGGGTGAAAAAGTAACCAGCCGTGAGCAGGAATCGAACCTACGACCTTCGAATAACGCGGTCGATGCTGTAACTACTGAGCTACCACAGCGGTCTTCCCTCTATCCACTTTTTTGGGTTTATATGTGAATTTAAAAGTAGGAGTGTCAGTCAGTGCCATCTATAAGCCAAGCGACGAGTGTGAAACACGATTTTATGCGCATGTTTGGCGTCACGTAGCACGTGAACTTATTACGAGCGGGCAGCTGACAACCCAAAACAATTCCAAGTGTAACTACTCTTCCTAAGTGCAGCTGTCATCTGTTTTCTGTTTTATTTTACTACCCAATCAATTGTGCCATGCACGACATGCCCAACAGCAACCATGTGCACAGCCGGGAGGCCCCCACGACACGCGTAATTTAGAAGCGGGCAAGGAATTCGCATTGCACGCGCTTGCACAGCCTACCGCAATACGGGGCACCCCTATTTTTACGACGAAATGTTGACAGGGCGCGGAGTAGTTAAAGGCTTAGAACTTCCTAAAATGCCCGCTGACCAGCCTCTGCCACAATACGCGGCCCCCGTCCTTCTACGACGAATTGTTTACGGGACCCCGAGTAGTTAAAGGCTTAGGACTTCCTGAAAAGCTTTTTTTTGCCCCACACCGAACCACCGCCAGTGCCAGGAGGGGCCGTCTGGTCGGGAGGAATGCGCTAGTGAACGGAAACACACACACACCGCTGACATCAGAAAGGTGAAGGGGAGAGGGGGGAGAGAGATGAGGGGGGAAGTGGAAGGGGGCACCCGAGGGGCGTCCACCGTATATTATTTTTCTCTTTTTTCTTTTTTTCTTTCCTTTTCTTTTCTTTTTTTTTCCTTTTTTTTTCCCTCTTTCCTTGCCCTCTGATTTGAGATTGTATAAAGCTGAGCACCGACAAACTGTATCTTTATTCCTGATGAAGGCCAGACTCTAGGCCGAAACATCGAAATAAACCACGTTGTGACCGCTCACGGAGGATCTACTAGACTATCTATATATATATATATATATATATATATATATATATATATATATATATATATATATATATATATTGTTGTGTTCTAGGTTTTCGGTTTCGGTTTCGAAATGACATGTGAGGATGCCAGGGGGCGCTGCTCTGGCATCCAGGATTTCAAGGCGACTGTAAAATAAAACTAGTGTGCGTTGGGTAACCGTGGAGTGCGGTTGTTGTTCTTCTCTTCGGCGCTTCGCGCTAACTCGCGTGTTCGGGCTGGCCGGCGTCCCCGCCGGCCACGTATGTCTCCGTCGGCCGTCTTCTTTTTCTGCTTAGTCGGGACCAGCCAGCCCCCAACACAGCGATGGCGACGAGGACGTGTAAGAACCCATTTCGTTCTCCGTGTTCGTCTTTTTCTTGTTTCTAACGGACCTACCCTGCTAACCCTAGACGCTCTTTGTTCCCAGCAAGGTGGCTGCTGCGTGCTGCGTCGCTTTATTCCTTCTTCATTCAGCTACGCCGCCTCTGTCTTCTTCTTCAAACAGTGTACTGGCGTCATTTTCTTCTCGTCTGCACCTCCATTCTTCTTGCTTGAAATGGCGTTTCCTATTCCACCTCCCCTATTTCTTCATTCGCCCGGAGACCCGCCAATTCCGTGGGCGGACTGGAAATTGGTGTTTCAGCCCTACGCAGACGCGGCCGGGGAGGACGCCAGCAAGCCCGAGCGTCGCAAGGCCCTGCTGCTCAACGCGTTGCGCCCTGCCGCGTTAAAGCTCTTCTATACTTTGGACGCCACCAACGCGTCGCCGACGCCAGCGTCAGGCGATGCCTTCAAGAATGCTGTTGCTCTTTTCGATGAGCATTTTAAAGATGTCTCGTGCGATTATCTCGCACGCGTAAAATTCCAAGAAAGGCGACAATTGCCTGGCGAGCCAGTCGCCGAGTTCATTACTTCTCTTTGAACGCTCGCCGCATCGTGCGGCTTCGGCGCGCTCGAGGACGATATGATCCGCCATCAAATTTTCACCGGGGTAGCCTCGCAAAACGTCCGCTGCTGCATGCTTCAAAAGGGCTCCTCGATTTCATTATCCGAAGCCTTCTCGATTGCGCGAGAGGACGAGCTTATTCGCTCCCAGTTGGAGCGATTCGCTCCGCATTCAGTGCAGCAACTTTCTGCTGCGGGGGGCCAAGGCGGCGGCTCTTTGTTTCACGGGACGCGTCAACATGGCGGCCCTTCATCTTCGTCTTGGCGCGGAGGCGAACATGGATGCCCGCCTGCACAGTCCTTCCGTGGCGGCCAACATAGCGGCCTCTCTGCGTCACGGGGGCGAGGAAGCCGGCAATATGGCGACCCCATTCTGCCAAATTCTGCTTTTCAGGAACAGCACCGAGCTCCTAACTCGCGTTCGCAACTTTCTTCTCCAAACGCAACCGCGTGCTTTTGTTGCGGATCGGCTCAACATTTAGCCAAATTTGCGCAGTGTCCCGCGAGAAATCGCACTTGTCTTGCGTGCGGAAAAATCGGACATTTTCAGTCCGTATGCAATTCCCGTCCAGCAAATCTTCCTGAACCAGTTTCTTCGTCTGCTCCTTCGAGCACTGCACAGACCAATACGGTCACTGTTTTAAATGTGGATGGCCTCCACGCTACGTCGGAGCCCAGCATCGTAGCTTCAGTGGGCCATGTGCCCTTGTCATTTCTCATGGACACTGGTGCCTTAGTCTCTTTAATCAGTGCCGCTGACTTTCATAGTCATTTTTCCAACATTCGGCTTTTGCCTTCACACGTCGTTCTACAAAAATATTCCAAGGGAACGATTGATAATTTAGATCAATTTACAGCTCAGGTCTCCTATTGCAGTCGCACTGCTTCCATTACTTTTTATGTAACAGCCAATGGCAGCTCACTTTTGGGACGTGATGCCATCAGGGCTTTGTCCATCAACATCGTCGGTGCATCTATGACGTGTGCTCAAGTCGATGTCCAAGATGATCTTCCGGCCAACGCGCCTTCCGAATTCCACCACCTGTTCACCCGTGGACTGGATTGTGTGCGTGGTTTTGTGCATAAAGTGATGCGTCGACCAGGTGTGGGCCCTGTGCGTGTCAAGCTGCGCCGCATTCCTCTTCTTCTCCGTGAGCAAGTCTCTGCGGAACTGTCTCACCTTCAGGCCAGCGGAATCATCGAGCCTGTCTCTGCTTCCGACTGGGTTTCTCCACTGGTCGTCGTCAAGAAAAAAGATGGGTCCCTTCGACTATGCGTCGACTTACGAGAACCGAACAAGGCGATCGTCGTAGACGGGTTTCCACTTCCTCACATTGAAGAACTGCTTCATCAGCTCTCCGGAGCGGTATGTTTCTCCAAGCTGGACCTCGCGTCCGCTTATCACCAAGTTGAACTTTCCGAGCGCAGTATAGAGACTTAACCACATTTGTATCGCACGAAGGCTTGTTTCGGTTTCGCCGCGTGTGTTTCGGGCTTGCATCTGCCCCTGCAGTGTTTCCGAAAATGATGTCAATTATTCTTAAGGGTTGTAATGGCGCCCTTTGTTACTTGGATGACATTTTGGTGTGAAGACGTACTCGCGAAGAGCACGATGCTAACTTGCATACTGTTCTCAACCGCATCAGTGAATGTGGTATCAAACTTGATAACAAGTGCATTTTTTCTGTGAATGAGTTACAATTTCTAGGACATAATGTCAGTTCCCGCGGTTTGACACCTGTTGAATCTAAAGTTCAGGCCATTGTCAATGCCCAACGGCCAACTGATGCCAAAACCTTGCAATCTTTTTTAGGTCTTGTTGGTTATTATGCCAAGTTTGTTCCTCACTATGCTGAGGTTGTTGAACCAATGCGTACTCTACTTCGACAAGCACAGCCTTTCAACTGGTTAGCTGAAGCTGAGCAGAGCTTCATTCGAGTTAAGTCTTATTGTCTTATTGTTCTGGCCTCAAAGGCAGCTGTTAGTATTTTCAATGAGAAGCTTCCCATCGTGATCAGGACGGATGCGTCCGATGTTGGACTGGGAGCAGTGTTTCAACAACTCAGAGGTGATCAACTGATCACTATCGCTTTTGCATCTCGTACATTGACCCCTGTTGAACGCAGATATTCAGTAGGAGAGCGTGAAGCTCTCGCATGTCTTTTTGCCTGTGAGAAATGGCATGTTTACTTGTGGGGCCGGCACTTCACATTGCGTACAGATCACCAAGCACTAGTTGCTCTTCTTTCTGCAGGATCCGAAGGCCACCGCCCCATTCGCATTTCCCGTTGGTGTGCCAAACTCATGTATTATAATTTCAGCGTTCAATATTGTAATGGTTCTAATAACATGGTTGCTGATGCACTGTCGCGCCTTCCTCTTCAGATACGGGTTACTGAAGAGCGGGATGAGGAAGTTGTTTCATTAGTTACTTCCTGCATTACTAAAGCGGAGCTTCAGGCAGCTACAGCTGCAGATTCCACTTTGTCTCAAGTTCTCAAATATTTACGTGAAGGATGGCCTTCCCAATGTGCTCTTGCTTCTGAATTCTTCCCTTACTTCGCAGTCCGACAGGAAGTGTCTTGTGTCGAGGACTTGCTTTTCCGCGATGAACGCGTGATTCCCCCTGCTTCTTCCGTAACAAGCTAATACAGCTTGCCCATGAGGCCCATCCAGGCATTGTCCGCGCCAAACAGAATCTCCGAGACTGGTACTGGTGGCCAGCCTTAGACAAGCAAGTCGAGCATGCAGTTTACAACTGCCATATATGTCAGGCAGCTGACAAGTCTGCTAAACCTGCATTTTCTCCGTTGCAGCCAGTCCAGTGGCCTGATTGGCCTTGGCAGAAACTCGGCATGGACATCGTCGGTCCTTTGCATAATGTTCCGCAAAATGCCCGGTTCATTGTTTCTCTCATTGACTACCATTCCAAATGGCCAGAGCTTTGTTTCACACATACGGTTACTTCTGAGGTCATCATTGAGTTTCTGTCTTCAATCTTTAGCCCGGAAGGTTTTCCTGATGCCATAGTTGCGGACAATGGTTAACAGTTTCAGTCCCAACATTTCGAGGCTTTTCCTTCACAACGAGGAATTCAGCACTTGAGGTCATCAGTTTTCTATCCCCAATCAAATAGGAAAATCGAGCGCTTTAATCGCGTTTTGAAGGAACATATCCAGATCGCCCAATTAGAGCGCCGTCCCTTCAAGCAAGTCTTGACTGAATGTTTAGCTTCTTACAGGTTCACACCACAAGGCACCACTGGAGTGTCTCCTGCTCAACTTCTCCACGGTAGGCAACCGCGAGTTGCTCTCGACATAGTCTCTTTGCCTCGTAACATAGCAGTGCCTTCTCCTGATCAAATCCGTACCAGGGTTTTTTCTCATCAAAAAGCAATGAAAAAGTATGTCGACACCTGTCGAGGTGCAAAGCAGTCCAAAGTTCGCGCTGGCGATCTAGTCAAGGTTCGTGTGCCAGGCAAGCGCCCCAAGTATCGGGGTCCTTAAAAAGTCTTGGGCCAGGTTAGCCCCACTCCTTTTCGCTTAAGTGATGGTAACATCTGGAATGCTTCGCGCCTTGTTATTTTTCATACGGATTCGCCTTTCAACACCTAAAAGTCTTCCCCATCACGTTCCGTCCACGCCTTTCAATTATGCATCAGAGTGTTACATGTGGCCTCCATGTACAGGCATTTCTTTTTCAAGGGGGCAGGAGTTACCAGGTTTTACGGTTCACTTCGAACCTTCAAATAAGGCTGAGACCGTTGAACTGGACTCCGGTCCGCAAAACTCTTCCGAAACTCATGCTACGAGCTCCGACGAAACCGCGAATTTTAACGCTCGTTCGGAGCCTTTACAATCCTCCACTGCTCTTGATGTGTCACATCAGAGCACAAGTGACCAAGGTGCAGAGACACCTGATTCTACACCCAAAAGGGCCCGCCCAAAGCGGAAGAAGCCGCGTCGGTTCGAAGACTACGGGATGTAGAACTCATGTTCATTACTGTTTGTAAACATTATTGTTCTGTGAAAAGGTCCAATGCATCCAAATCAATATTGTACTGAGTTGTGTACATTTTTCTTCAGTGCACTTTCAGGACTTCCATTGTACATTTTTTCAGTACATTTTCAGGACTCATAATGTGTGAGTTTGGTGTGCCGTGCTCTGAATTTTCATGTGTTCTAACGTACATACCTAGTATAATACGTTGGTATCGATCATGTGTAAATATAAACAGTATATAGGTGTACTTCTTTCGAGGAGGGGATGATTGTTGTGTTCTAGGTTTTCGGTTTCGGTTTCGAAATGACATGTGAGGATGCCTCTGGCATCCAGGATTTCAAGGTAACTGTAAAATAAAACCAGTGTGCGTTGGGTAACCGTGGAATGCGGTTGTTCTTCTCTTCGGCGCTTCGTGCTAACCCGCAAATTCGGGCTGGCCGGCGTCCCCGCCGGCCGCGTACGTCTTCGTTGGCCGTCTTCTTCTTCTGCTTCGTCGGGACCAGCCAGCCCCCAACACAGCAATATATATATATATATATATATATATATATATATATATATATATATATATATATATATATATATATATATATATATATATATATATATATATATATATATATATATATACATATATATATATATATTAAAATAGAGGTGTTGTACGTCGAGAAAGGTTCAGACGCAGCTTGGCGAAAGGTGCTTTATGAGGCAGGCCCGGCTACTTGCGAGCGGCGTGCGCGAGCTACTACTACTGCCACCGATCGTCATCGTCCTCTTCAGTAACAGTAGAGTGTCTGTTATTCAGATTCATTACAATTCCTCTCCCCGAAATAAGGAGCCATCCTGGCGACCTATGGACCAGTAAACACGAGAGGTTCGTAACAGGGCTTAAGTCTCGACACGTGGACAATTTCCTGGCCACGACGACGTTAGTCAGAAGATGGTTCCAGTGGCTCGATGAGGTAATTCATCGGCGACGTTTTTTGTAGTATACAATATGGGCACTGTGGGCAGGAATCGAACCTGCAACCTTCGAGTTTGCAGGTTCAGTTCCTGCCCACAGCAAGTTACCTTTTTACCCACTTTTCTTTGTTCACATTTACCTTACAATTCGGTCTAATAACCTCCCCTATACTTTCCTTGGTATTATTATCTGTTAGACTTCATTAATATTATGTCAAAACACGGAAAAACGAGACCCTAACTATACATTTCCTGCGCTTATTCATCAAAGAGGGTCTCGTACTGGCACACTTGGTGCCTTAGGTTGTATATGAGGGACTATTGGTCACCTGCCAGCTCGCAATAAGTTCACGGGCTACATGACGCCACACTGGCTTATGAAAGAGTGTGCCACACTCACCGCCAAGGCTACAGATGGCGCTGACTGACACTCCCATGTTTAAATGCCTATATGAACCCAATAATGTAGCTGGGAGGATAGCAGGATAGCCGCCGTGGTAGCTCAGTGGTAGAGCATGGAACGCGTTATTCAGGTTCGGTTGCTGCCCATGGCGAGGTATTTTTTCACCCACTTTTCTTATATATATATGTGACGCTACAAAATGGAGACGCGTCGTGGTCCAGATGCCATGCGTTTATTCTAATGCACGCGCACTTCCTCTTCGTCGGCTTCTCCTAGAATCACCTTGTGAATGCGTCACACTTCCCCCTCCCCTCGAGAAAGTCTCAGTTCAGAAGGTTCAAAATAACGCCGCAGTTTGCTAACATGCACAATGTCAGAGTTTCTACGTAAGGGTAGCACGGAGCGGTTGATCTCATAGTTCACTGTTGAGACCTTGCGTAGAATCTTGTATGGTCCTTCCATGACAGAACTCAGTTTGCCGCTGTTGGGATGCCATAGTGTCTCGTAAAGGACAAAGTCACCGACTTGGCACTCAATCGGAAGAAATTTTCTATCATAAATGACTTTGTTCTTATTATGGTAGGCGATAGAATTGGTAACTGCAGTTTTTCGCGCTTCTTCGACGGTTTCTTCTCGTTGTTCCAGTACAGTAGGATAAGATGGAATTCCATACATCAGGAAGGAAGGTGCGTAGCCGGTCACTTCGTGGGGTGTTCTGTTGTATTCGTCAATTACCTCCGGAAGCAGCTTAGTCCAAGACTTCTGTGGTTCGTCATTGATCTTACATTTAAGCCTCGTTACGATAGTCTGGTTTGTCTGCTCGTTCATGCCGTTGCATTGTGGATGATGAGATGAGGTGAATAGTTGGTGTATACGATTATGTTTTAAAAACTGCTTGAATTTTCCTGCGGTAAATCCTGTTCCACGGTCTGAAAGGAGCTTCCGTGGTTTTCCAGAAGCGAAAATTGTTTTTAAGCAAGAAATGTAGGCGTCGCTGTTCTCACTTTTATGAGCAAACGCCCATACGTAGCGAGTCGCATGATCAATAACCAAGTGTATAAACCTTTTTGACGAGCCATATCCAGAAAATCCTCCTATGGTGTCTATTGCAAAAAGGTCGAAGGGCTCTTCAGCTGGAGGCAGTGATTCAAGCGTCAAAAAACTTTTTTGCTTTCGTCTTCTTGCATCTCTGGCATGTATCACAATGCCGAATGTAAGTGGAAACATCGGTTACCATATGCGGCCAATAATAATGCGGAGACAGGAGGGATAGCGTCTTCTTCACTCCGACATGCCCAAAATGTTGATGTGCATTCTTCAGAATGGTTGGGCGTAGTTCGTGGGGCACGTATATTTTCCGTAGTCCTTTTCTTTTAACGATGATGATGTTATTTTCCAATGAGTGCGTTCCTTTTGGACGCTCATTGTTGCATCGCTGAAGGTCGCCGTGTGATAGAAGATTAACTATTGGGGCTCTGGAGAGCGCATCTGCTTCGACATTACTTGCGCCCTTTTGATGTTTGATGTTAACATCATACATTGACAGTTTCAAAGACCACCGGAAGAGACGACCTTGAGGATTTTTAACATTCTTCAGCCACTGGAGTGCAGAGTGATCTGTTACAACAGTGAATGACTTTCCATGAAGGTAGCAATGCCATTTATCAATGGCATCTACAATGGCAAGACATTCCCTTTCTGTAATAACATAGTTCACCTCGTGCTTAAGTAGTTTGCGGGAATAGTAAGCAACAGGATGTTCTTTGCCTTTGTCATCAGGTTGTTTCAGCACTGCACCGATGCCTTCGCCAGATGCGTCACAGTACACAGTACATGGTCTCGAAGGGTCGTATATGCGAAGCACCGGTGCTTCAGTTATCCGCTCCTTCAGTTCACGAAAGGCTTGCTCGCATGCTTCTGTCCACACCCACTTGCTGCCTTTGTGGAGTAGTTTTGTGAGTGGAAGAGCGATATCGCTGAAGTGGGGGATGTACTGACGGTAGGTGTTTACAGTGCCCAGAAAACGCTGGAGATCTTTTTCTCGTTTTGGTGTAGGAAATTTGAGTATGGCAGCCACATTACTTTGCTTAGGTGTCACTGTTCCTCGTGAAATTTTGTGGCCCAGGTATTCAATGCTGCAGCGTGCAAATTGGCACTTTTTTCGTTTGAGTTTTACGTTCTCTGTTTTGAGAACGTCAAAGTAATTATAACATTGGTGAGCTGATGTTTCGCTATTATTGATTTCATGGCTCTTTCAAATGTAGCTGGAGCGTTCTTCAACCCAAACGGCATTACCAACCACTCAAAATGACCATCAGGCGTGACAAATGCAGTTTTCTGAACATCGTCAGGATGCATTTGCACATGCCAGTATCCCGACGTTACGTCCAACGTAGTGAAAAACTCCGCCTTTCCTAAGTGGTCAAGAATATCATCTATACGTGGAATTGGTTGAAAGTCGGGTACCGTTATGGCATTGAGTTTCCGGTAGTCAATACATAGACGAGTGCGTCCTTCACCTTTCTTTTCCGCTAAAATGACAGGTGCGGCGTAGGGCGATAATGAAGGCCTCACAACACCTTGCTTGAGGAGAGCGTTAACTTGTTTGTTGATCTCCACTTTGTCGGCCTGTGAACATCGGTATGGTGCTCGACGAATAGGGACAGCATTGTTAAGTGCGATCCTATGTTGCTCAGTAGTGATGCACCCAATATCTGTCTGAGATTTCGAAAATATCTCGTCATACTTGCTTGAAAGAGAGTCGAGCGCCACAGACTCATGCTCTGATAAGTTTTCTGAAGTCAGGGTTCGCATCAGCAGGGCTTGAATGGTTTTCTTTTCATTGTGATGCGGAAGGTTCATATTATCACGTGCTTGTGTCACTGACTTGCTTTCCAGATTTACAGAAAGATTGAAGTATGAAGCGCTGTCTAGGCCAAGAATTAATTGCGTTCTCATGCCTCGCAGCACATGTGCATAAACTTTCTTGATGACGTTCCCAATTTGTAACTGAATTTTTACGCGACCCAAAGTTCGAATACTTGATGCAACTTGCTGGACCATGATGCTGGAGTCTCTCATCAACTGAAGCTTTAGCTGTTTGTACACATCCTCGCTGATACAAGTAATTGTTGCTCCTGTATCGAGAATTGCATTTACTGGCTTTCCGTTGATGAGAGCACTGAAGTGTATTAATGAAACTCTGGGTCGCCCTCCTCGTTTCCCTGTTCAGTATCAATAGCGGACACATTGCCGCGGCGCGAACATTCGTTGTGCCAGTGAAACTGTCGTGGGAAACCAGCAGCTGAGCAGTATCTACATTCCTTTTGCGGGGCACGCGGTTGAAGAGTTATTGTCGGTTGCTGCGATCTGCTGAAGAGACGTGGAGCTCTTGATGTGATACTAGCGTTACGAGTAAAGGAAACTCCTCTCACCCGTTTTAAAGATGTCTCGACCCGTTGAGCAGCGGTGAGCCACTCTAATGACGAGTTGAAAGACAGTCCGGCGAGCGCCAGTTCCACATCAGGAGGAACACCATCAGTCAGTCCATAAATGATGTGGCACTCTTTCAGGTCAGCCAAGGAACCAAGTCGCTTTTTCTCGTCGTAGTAGTCCTTGATGGTCTGCCCTTCTTTCAGTCGGTAGTGAATAAAGAGACGGAAGGCATCTCCGTCAGTCGAAGCAAAGCGGGCTTGCATGTCACGCTTGATATCGCCCCAAGTTGTCTCGCCGTTGCCGAAAATCTCTGTCAGGTACCACTTGAACGCTTCCCCTTCAATGTATTCGTTGAAGTGACTGACCCGATCGCGGTGAGTCCATGATGCCTCGGCTGCCTTCATGTCGAAAAGAAGAAGCCACTTGTCGATGGGGACGTCTTCTGGTGTTCCCTTGAACTTCTGTACGTTGAGCGGAGGCTTTGGCTTAGCCATGGCGCGTTGATGAGGTCGATCCTGTCGACTTGTGTGACGCTACAAAATGGAGACGCGTCGTGGTCCAGATGCCATGCGTTTATTCTAATGCACGCGCACTTCCTCTTCGTCGGCTTCTCCTAGAATCACCTTGTGAATCCGTCACATATATATATATATATATATATATATATATATATATATATATATATATATATATATATATATTGCAATAAAGAAGAGAAGCCTCAGCGGCATTTCTTGGTGCCTCAGGGGCATCGCCATCAGCATAAGCTCGTGCTTGCTGCGCTTGGCCGGACGCTGCTGACTGCTTCGCCTTCTGCGTTCTGCTCTGCAAATAAACCCCGTTACAAGTGGTGGAGTTTGCTGGGTTTCGATCACCCTGGAGCTTCGGAATCGCATTTTACGGTCCAATACTGAAGCCGGTAGAGGAGTTGGAACGGCGCTTGCGTCGTTCCAACTCCTCCAACGGCACTGCCTACATTCCAACTCCTCCACTGGCACTGCCTACTGTCCTCTGCGCCAGTTCATTGCGTCTGCCAGATCCCCCTGTTTTCTCAGACACAGCAGACAAGGACGTTGATGACTGGATTTCAATGTACGAGCGAGTGAGTACTCACAACAAATGGGATGACGCCGCCAAGTTGGCCTACGTCTCTTTCTACCCGTCGGACGTGGCCAAGCTATGGTTTATAAACCACGAAGCGGAACTCCCTACATGATCTGTCTTCAAAACGAGCCTCACACAAGTTTTCAGACGGCCTGAGGTAGGCAAACGCCAGGCCGAACAACACTTGCATACACGGTCCCAGCAGCTTGGTGAGAATTTCACAAGCTATATTGAGGACGTTCTGGACCTTTGCAAGCGAGTCGATGTCCGAAGAGCTTAAGATCAAGCACCTCATGAAGGGCATTGAGGACGACGCTTTCCAAATGTTGCTTTCTAAGAGTCCTTGCACTGTTGTAGAACTGACCGAGTTATGCTAGAGTTTTGACGAGTTGCGCAGGCAACGTCTTTCCACCCGATGTCCCTCGGTGCTTGATGACTCTTTGTCCAGCTTGTCCACCCTTGGCATAGGAGAAGACCATGCCCCTCTTCTCTCCAAGAGTTTATCCGCGCTGAGGTCACTCATCAACTCTCTTTGATGTCCTGCGTACCCTATCAACCACGCAGATTGATGTCTACACTCCGCGACTTCATTCAAGACCAGGTCGCACAAGTTCTTCCTTCCGCCCGTGAACCACCGCCAGTCACCACACCTCTCACGTACGCCGAGGCCGTTGCTCGGCTTCGACAGCCTGCATTCCAGCCAGCGCCTATGTATTCACCGCCGACCTTTTCGCCGCCAACCTATTTCCCGCCGCCTATGCCGACACCACCTAGCCCGCAGTTTTCTGCCCTCAGCCGCAAGTCGGTGTCTACTCCGACCAATGGCGGACCTACGACATTCGTCCGATATGATTTGCTTGTGGTGGTGTTGGCCACGTGGCACGTTATTGTTGTCTTCACCAGGCTGCTCAGAACATTCGACGAATGCCCTCTTTCTACCCTCAGTTTTCTTCTACACCTTCAAGCCCTCCTTCCTCTTCTTTTCCTTCTGATCGTCCACTCGGCCCCACCCGCCGCTCCCCATCTCCACGTCGACGTTCGCTTTCCCTTATGCGTCGCCGTTCCGGACCCATCGACCAGGAAAACTAACGGCCGCAGTTCCCAAGGCAAGAACTGCGTCCCCGTCGCTATGCACAAGTCCTCGCCCCTGTTCAGCTAACGTCATTGAAGTGTCAGTCGATGGTATCGTCGTCATGGCGCTTGTCGACACCGGAGCCGCCCTATCCGTCCTTTCCATCAACCTGTGCCGCAAACTCAGCAAAGTTCTGACGCCATTATCCGGCCTCTCTCTTAGAACGGCTAACGCACCAAGTGTAACACCTCTCGCAGCCTGCACCACACGAGTCGTCATCGAAGGGATAGTGTATATCGTTGAATTTGTAGTGCTGCCCCCGTGTTCTCACGACATGATACTCGGCTGGGACTTCCTTGCGAATAATAATACGGTCATTGACTGCTGTCGCGCTGAACTTGAGCTAATCTGTACTTCCTGATGTTGACGCTGTCGAAGCCTCCTTGCCGTATTATAAACTGCCTGTTTCCGACGACACCACCGCACCACTGCGCTCTCCTCTGCTGGTGACTGTGTCGTGTGACGCTATTTCCAGCGGTGATGTTCTATTTACGCCCTCTGCCCAGTTCATGCAACTCAAATGTTCTCTACTGCCCGTTGCTCTCCTTACTCTCCACCATGGCGTCACGAAGACACTCGTGTACAATACGCTAGAAGGGCCTTTATTTTTATTCCATGGTGAATGTTTCGGTCACGTGCATCCGATCGACGCCCGTCACATTTTTGACACTCCGTCCAGTTTACTTTCTACGGACCTCAGCGCACTCATTTCTGACTCTGTTGTTGACCAGTCACTCCTTGACGCTATCGCGCTTGCCCTCGCACACACTGATGCCCGGTACGTCCTTTCCGACTCGAAAACCGCGATCCTAAATTTCGCGCGAGGACGAGTCCACGAGAGCGCTTTCAGAATTCTCAGCTCGCCCACCAAAAACCCGGCTCGCCATGTGGAGCTGATCTGGGTGCCTGCGCACTCTGGAAATCCCGGCAACGAAGCCGCCAATGACCACGCCCGAGGTCTCATCAACCGGGCGGCGGCGGAATCGAAGTCGGGCTCTTCCAGGGAGCGCATGCATTCGTTCAACGAGATGACCCAGTCATATCGCGCCGAACGCCAGCTATACCCACCACCCCACCGATCCCTCAAAAATTTTCACCAAATATTATGGCGTCGCCTTCAGACCCGCACCCTTCCCTCCCCCTATTTTCTTTCTCGCATTTACCCGGGAGCGTACGCCCCGTCCTGTGCTCAATGCACTCACCCCCACGCTACCCTTACCCACATACTCATGAAATGCCCGGCGGACCTTTCCCCGCGGGGCCTGGAGCCACTGACCACATGGGAGGAATGGGAGACCTTGCTGCGCTCTATGGACCCGGCCAAGCAGAAAATCGCCACTGACCGGGCCGCCCACGTTATGGAACTGCATGAACTCATGAACGCATAGCGCAGTGGGGTCGTGCGGGGACCCTGGGACGTAAGTGCCCAAATCCCTTGGTCTAATAAAGTTTTACCTCCTCCTCCTCCTTCCACCGCTCCATCGAGGTCGCAATGTCTTCTTCAGAATGAAGCCAGTTGGTGAACCCGCTGCAAAAGTTTCGTACTTCTTTTGACAGCCACGCTTCTGGCCTCAGTCGTGCATCGAACATATCTCACACGATGGACACAGGAAGCCATTCACCTCTACGGCAGCGTCCCTACCGAGTCTCAGCGTCGGAGCGCCATGTTATTGATGACCAGGTTACTGACATGCTCCAGCGGGGTATTGTACACCCTTCTAACAGGCCCTGGGCGTCACCGGTCGTTCTTGTTAAGAAGAAGGACGGCTCCATTCGGTTCTGTGTGGACTACCGACGTTTAAACAAGATGACCCGTAAGGACGTTTACCCGTTACCGCGAATAGACAACGCCCTTGACTGTTTGCAGGGTGCAGAATACTTCTCTTTGCTGGACTTACGGTCTGGATACTGGCAAGTTCCTATGGAAACATCTGACCGACCGAAAACAGCATTTTTCACACCTGATGGATTATACGAATTTGCCGTTATGCCTTTCGGCCTTTGTAATGCTCCAGCCACTTTTAAAAGAATGATGGACACTATTTTACGAGGCTTCAAGTGGAACACATGTTTATGCTACCTCGACGACGTGGTTGTCTTTTCCACCGATTTCGACACCCATTTAAATCGTCTCGAGCACGTCCTCACACGCCTCATTGAAGTCTGGCTTCAACTCAACCTCAAGAAGTGTCGTTTTGGTGCCCGGCAGCTCACCATTCTTGGTCACGTCGTATCGCGGGACGGCATACTTCCCAGCCCCGCCAAGCATCGAGCAGTTGCCAATTTTCCGAAGCCAAAGAACTTAAAGGAACTTAGAAGTTTTGTCGGCTTGTCGTCATACTTCTGACACTTTATTCGAAATTTTCTTCCGCATGTGCGTCCCTTACGGACCTTCTTAGCGGCGAAAAGAACCTTTCCACCTGGTCACCAGCATGCGACGATGCGTTCACCATATTACGCCACCTGCTAACTTCACCACCCATCCTCCGCCACTACGATCCTGCTGCTCCGACAGAAGTTCATACTGATGCCAGCGGTGTCGGACTTGGCGCTGTGCTCGCTCAACGGAAGGAAGGGTTTGATTGATTGATTGATTTGTGGGGTTTAACGTCCCAAAACCACCATATGGTTATGAGAGACGCCGTAGTGGAGGGCTCCGGAAATTTCGACCACCTGGGGTTCTTTAACGTGCACCCAAATCTGAGTACACGGGCCTACAACATTTCCGCCTCCATCGGAAATGCAGCCGCCGCAGCCGGGAATCGAACCCGCGACCTGCGGGTCAGCAGCCGAGTACCTTAGCCACTAGACCACCGCGGCGGGGCAGGAAGGGTTTGATGAATATGTCATCGCCTACGCAAGCCGAACTTTGACGAAAGCCGAGGTTAACTACTCCGTGACCGAAAAAGAGTGTTTAGCTATTATTTGGGCCCTTGGAAAATTTCGCTCCTACCTGTATGGTCCCACATTCGACGTCGTCACTGACCACAATGCCCATTGTTGGCTAACCACACTTAAAGACTCTTCCGGACGACTTGCTCGCTGGGCGCTCAAACTTCAGGACTACGACATCCACGTTATTTACAGATCCGGTCGTAAGCACACGAACGCCGACGCCCTTTCTCGCTCACCCATATCGGATAAAGGTGTTTACCTCTCTTCCCTCGAGCCTGCACTTGCGTCATTCGCCTAGCGTAACATGACGGTGGAACAACGAAAGGATCCCTGGATCAGTGTCCTCATAAGCATTTTTTCTGATCCTCTCATTCCTTCGCCGTCTCGCGCTCTTTGCCACCAGGCTAGCAACTTTTGCCTAAGGGATGATCTTCTTTATCGACGCAACTACCTTTCCGACGGTCGCAAGTGTCTCCTTGTGATACCTCTCCATCTTTGAGCTGTTATCTGCGAAGCTTTTCACGCAGACCCACAGTGCACCTACGCAGGCCTCTTCAAGACATACACTAGGCTTCGACTCAAATTTTACTTGCGTGGCATGTATAAATACGTGCCGAAATTCATTCGCTCGTGTGCTCAGTGCCAACGACGAAAGTTACCTTTCAGGCAAGTCTACCTGTCACAACCTCTTCCTTGTCCTAGTCGACCTTTTGATCGCGCTGGCATTACCATTTACGGATCACTACCTTCAACTCTAGCTGGTAATCGCTGGACTATTGCTGCAATAGACCATGTGACACACTATGCCGAAACAGCCGCGCCACTGACTGCCACAGCCCATGACGTTGGAACGTTTCTGTTGCAACGTTTCATTCTGTGTCATGGTGCCGCTCACGAGCTCTTAAGTGACAGAGGCCGTGCCTTCCTTTCTGACGCCTTGAAGGCATTACTCAACGAATGCCGAATTGTGCACCGCACAAGTACAGCGTACCACCCTCAAAGGAATGGCATGATGGAGCGCTTCAACCGTAATCTTGGCAATATGCTGTCGATGTACGTCGCCTCTGATCATTCGAATTGGGACCAAGTTCTCCGGTTCGTCACCTACGCGTATAATACTGCCGTACAAGCTACTACTGGGTTTTTGCCGTACTTTCTTCTATACGGAAGAGAACTTTCAAATACAGTAGACACTATTCTTCCATATAAACCTTACGAGTACGAAAGTACAACACTGTCCGAAGCTGCCCGACATGCTGAAGAATGCCACCAGCTTGCCCGCTCTTTTCCTACCGAGGACCAGTGGCATTAGCAATCCCGCCAGACTGGGGACCGTTCGGCTTCAAACTTTCCACCTGGTTCATTGGTATGGCTTCAGGCACGTGCTGCCGTACCTGGCCGCTCCGCAAAGCTTCTTCCCAAATACCTCGGGCCATACCGCGTTGTAGAGCAAATGTCACTCGTCAACTATGTCGTGGAGCCCATCATCCCATCCACTGACCTACGCTACCGCGGCCGCGACACTGTCCACATCTCTCAGCTCAAGCCATACTATGACCCATTAGTTGTTTCTTCTCCCTAATTCTCCAGGATGGCGTCTTTTTCTGTGGAGGGGAATTGTAGTGAAGAAGAGGGGCCGCGCGGCATTTCTCGGCGCCTCAGGGGCATTGCCAACAGCATAAGCTCGTGCTTGCTGCGCTTGGCCGTATATATATATATATATATATATATATATATATATATATATATGGGAAAGTTTAAATATAAGGGCTTGTTTTTCCTTGTTTTGACACAATATTGTTACGTAAAAATGACACGAGGCGCGTTTATTTAGAATCTATATTGAAACTGATGCGCATAGCATCGAGTAAAATGGAGGACAGCATGCACAACCCACAGACCACTTCCTCGTTGTCATCTTCTGACCGTTGATAAGTCAGCTACGTAGCATTACCCCCCCCCCCCAGCGGTAAAAGCGCCGTCTCGGTGCACATTATTTACGGTCTTGAGTAAACAGCCTGCTGACGTGCACATCACTAGGTGTGGTTGCAGGCAGGCTTGTTTTCTCAGATGCAAGAATGATCTCATAGGTGACGTCAGTTACCTGGCGGATTACGGTAAGGACCTATGTATCGAGACAACTTCTCTGTTAAGCCAACCCGGCGAACTGAGCACCACAGGAGAACGAGAGAACCGGGTGATAAGCGAACGTAGAACGTAGATGGAACGAATGCCGGCTGCCGTAGATGGCTTTCTGGGTGGCTTGCGAAGCTGAAATCTAGAGCGGGCGATCTGACGTGCGTGGTCAGCATGAGCTATAGCGTCGTGTGCATATTCAGTTGACGGCATTGTAGTGGTCGGAAGTAGGGTGTCGAGCGGTAACATCGGATCACGGCCATAGAGCAAATAAAACGTTGAATAGCCAGTGGTGTCATGGGGCGAAGAATTGTATGCGACGGTCACGTGAGGTAGCGCCAAGTCCCAGTCATGGTGGTCGGAGGACACATACATCACGAGCATGTCCATGAGGGTGCGATTTAGGCATTCGGTAAGGCCATTTGTTTGGGGATGGTAAGAAGTGGTCAAATTGTGCTGCGTCGAGGAAAAGCGCAGAAAGTTGTCGATTACTCGGGACCAAAATGCACGGCCACGATCCGTGAATAATTGGCGAGGAGCGCCATGGTGTAAGATTACATCGTGGAGCAAAAGGCCGCAACGTCAGTAGCGGTGCTGGTGGGGAGCGCTCAAGTGATGGCATACCTAGTCGCGTAGCCTATAGCAATGGCGACCCACTTGTTGCCCGATTTCGACTCGAGAAAAGGACCGAGAAGATCTATACCAACACGAATGAAAGGTTCAGTTGGGATGGAGATCGGTTGAAGAAGTCCAGCCGGGGGCGCAGTAGGTCGCTTCCTACGTTGGCATTTATCGCAGGAGGACACGTAATAGCGAATAGACCTGGCGAGACCGCACCAAAAGAAGCGGCGACGCACACGGTTATACGTCCGAGATACACCCAGATGACCAGCAGTTGGTTCATCATGAAGCTCGTGCAGCACGGTTGAACGCAAATGTTTCAGCACAGAAAGGAGCTCAGGGTCATCTGGCTGGAGGCTACGACGGTACAGCGTGCCGTTCAAGAGGACGTACATGCGAAGCGACGCGTCGTTTGGAGAAGATTCAAGACTGTCAATAAGTTGCTGCAGGGAAGCATCACGACGTTGTTCATCACCAATCTGAAGACACTGGGACATTGACATGACGCTGAGGCTAGGCTTGATGTCCGATTCGTCGGGCTGATCAACAGGATAGCGGGATAAGCAATCGGTGTCCAGATGGAGACGTCCACACTTATAAGCGACCGAGTAGGAATACTCCTGTAGGCGTAATGCCCAACGGCCAAGTCATCCCGTGGGGTGCTTTAGTGAAGTAAGCCAACACAGCGCGTGATGATCTGTGATGACACAGAAAGGACGGCCATACAAGTAATCCAAAACCGCCCAGACAAGGGCGAGACATTCCCGTTCTGTTATAGAGTAATTGCGTTCAGACTTTGAAAGCAGGCGGCTTGCATACGCGATTACACGGTCGTTGCCCGGATGAATTTGAGCCAGAACTGCACCAATTCCGTGACCATTCTTATCTGTTCGCACTTCTGTAAGAGCATAGGGGTCGAAATGTGCAAGAATAGGAGGTGTAAGAGCAGTGATCAACTGAGAGAAGGCGTCAGCTTGAAGAGGGCCCCAACAACATGGGATGTTTTGTTTTATAAGGTCGGTGAGTGGCCCTGCGAGTGCTGCAAAGTTCTTTACAAACCAGAGAAAATAGAAGCAGAGGCCCACGAAACTGCGAACATCATGGACAGAGCGTGGGAATTGGAAGTTTGTTACAGCGCGTACTTTTGCCGGGTCTGGCCGTACGCTGGCAGCGTCAACAAGGTGACCCAACACGGTAATCTGACGAAGATCGAAGAGGCACTTGGAGGAATGGAGCTGCAGGCTGGCCCGTCGAAATGTGGATAGAATGTTTAAAAGGCGTTCAAGGTGGTGTTATGACCCTTGTCAGTAGGCGCCATGCTGTTGCTGAGAAACGTAGCCGGGCAGGATCCCACGCCCGGAACCCAAGTTTCTCGGATCCAGCGGTGGGGAGCGACAAAAGGATTAGAAGACGGTCCGTGAACCAATGACCCTACAAGCAATCCCCCCGGGCCGGCATGTTTAGCGAGACGGCGAAGCAGACCGACCGCACTGTCTCCGTGATTCAAGTATCTACTCCTTGGCTGCCATTCCAGGGAAAGGCGGAAGAAGCAACCCAACCACCAAATCGTTCTGGGAGAGAACCCCATTTCCCCTCTTCTGAGAGCATTGAGTTGGGAGATGCAATAACTATTTGGCGGACCGTGTGTTATTGACTGATTGCCTGTGGGCAGTGTTTTGTGTGTGTGATCGGTGTTCCCATCAAGGAGGAGGAGCCCGACAGGACTTAAAACGACGCTGCAGAGTGCTGGACGTCGCTCTGAACCACGTAACGGTTCAACCACCACATTTGTGGTTTGCGGAACTCCTAACCTTTCTATGCTGTAAGTAGGTGTAAATAGTGCCATAAACCTATTTGTTTTTCGTATCCCCATCTTGTCAGCATTCGTTTCCTCAACCCGAAGTTACACCACGCTACCACAAGGGACCGGGTAGACCCCGTCGGAGGTCGGCAACAACGGGGGCTCAGCGCTGGGATTCGAAGCGACTACTGGTGAACAGCGCAGAGATTTGCAAGAACTGGTGATCAGTGCTGGGATTCAAACCTACTATTGGGGAACAGCGCTGAGATCTGCAACAACTGGTGGGCAGCGGTCGGATACGAAGCAACAAGAGACAACAACAGTCGGCCCATGGGAAGCAGCTGGCTCGAGACATGGATAACGAATGGGTGAGTGCTTGGCTTTTCTTTGAGTGAACCAGGTTCTAAAAGAGGGTAAATTTTAGAACTGGTAGTTAACTTTGCTGAAAGACTCAGTTTCGCCGTTTCGGGAAGTTTTTTGGAAGTAGCGAGCACTCAGTACGATCATGGACTTACGGGAGCTGCAGAAGTCAGACTTGTTGCTGTTGTGTGAAGAATTGGGGATGGATACAAAGGGCTTGGCACGAAAACTCATAATCATAAAAGCGATTAATGATTTGGTGACTGATGATGAGGAACTAAGCAAAGAATGGGACCTCATCATTTAAAGAAAGTTAAGAGCAGCTCAGATGAAAGGAAAGAGTGAAGACGAAAGAATAGACCTCAAGATGAAGTTTTTCAAACAAGATATGAAGTTGAGTAACTGGTTGGGAACCCAGCGAGGAGTAATTCTTTCTGACAAGGAGGCAGAGTTCGAGATGTCTAGGTATATGCAGCCATATGAGATATCATGGGATATGGGCTTGTATCTTAGATTCTTTGAGCGAAAGTGTAGGCAACTGTCGTGTGAGCGAGACACCTAGTCTCAGAAGCTAGTCATGGTTTTGCCCTGCGAGGCAACGGATGTTGTTGCACGACTCAGTGAGCAGCACGCGAACTACGAAGTTGTTAAAGAAGAGCTAATCAGGAGATTTGGAAGTTCTGTTAGCAAAAAGAAACTAAGACTCCCACTGGAGTCTGAAAGCGAGGTGCGTCGCAAAGCGCCGGAAGTTGAGGCGCCTCATAAAGCGCGACAGGAACAGATTGCCCCAGAGAAGGGCACGCGTATTCTCAAATGCATCAATGTAGAGCATGTAGAGAATGAGGCCTTGGCTGGTCTGGAGGTAGAGACTGTTTCAAAAGATGGTACTTGCAAGGATGAGGCAGGTGCAAGCAGCCCTAATGGGCTCAGTAAGAAGCTGGAAACCATCCTCATGTCTTGAAAAGACGCTTCAACATCGTCAAATGTAGGCATGGTTAGCGCAGTGGCTGATGAGAGCGAGAACGCCATGCTTCAGCAGTGCAGCGATACTATCGAGCTGGTTTGTAAACATCGCAGAAAAAGAAAGAAAAGGAAGCGTTCGGCACCGCGTAAGCTTAAGGCAGGTCCCACTCCATCCCGAGAAAGACGAAAGGGTAAGCCATTATTCCATTTCAGGAAACGTCAATGGTGGCGTTCATGGAGGCACAAGCGGTGAGCCAGGACTAGAGGGGGAAAACAAGGTGCGTCACCCCAACGAAACGAGCGGTTCAGTTCGACAACTTGGAGAAAGCGACCTCATCCGAAGGATGAACATTGAAAAAGCACAATGGCTAAAAACCACGTGGGGGTGAGCACAAAGAGACAACGTCCCCTGTTTAATCCCTGTTTCTGCCGTCCCTTTGAAATTCCTGAGGGGAGCCGGCCGAAGTGTAAAATGAGGAGTGATGGCAGTTCATTGCTTGCAGTTTATGCATTTTGTAGCCTCTGTCGTGCTCGAAAACCACCGGAACCGCGACCCCATCTTGTACGATTAAAAGAATCTAGTTGAGAAAGGGGAACGGTCAGTTTGAGAAACTTTTGCACAAGCGAGTTAAATATGGTTACTCAGTGTTGCGTTGGAGATGCATATTTGATTCCTTTTAATTTTGTAGGTTACGTCAGGTGGTGTAAACTTTTCAGAGCGGAAACCTCCGAACCAAAGGCTGAAAGTTAGCATCGAAGGGATTTAATCATTTGGGCAAATATGCGCAGAAGGTGAAGACTAGAAAATTGTGTTATTTTTCCATTATTTTCAAAGGTTAAGTGTAATGTCGCATGCCTTCACTGTCATGTGGATATGGCATGAATGAGCAATTGAAGGAAAGAGATGTTAGCATAAGCCAAATAATTTTGTAAAATGATTAAGCTTGGCGCGACATGGTGTAGTTGTCGTTATGCGCTATGAGAATTGAGAGCCATTAGGGCATGATTTTAGCATAAACCAGTGCAAGTGTTGTGAGGTGCTTTTGACGAGTATTGGACCTAGGATTACGTTTGTGTCGTACATGGTGTGTTACAACGTAACGTAAGAGTGTTAGAAAAACTGTGAAAGATTAGGCGCTTGGTTAGTAGTGCCATGCATTTTGCGGCACTGTAGGAATGAGATTAATTGAAAACGCTCAGGAGAGCTCAGTGATTTATTTTTTTTCCTCAGAGGCGTTAGCATAAGCAGGTAACTTTAGCCTATTTAACCTGTTCTAAAGCAGTGTTTGTTCCCTTTTGTTGTTGCTTTACTTTGAAGAATGATTGATCGAGTGCTCATAAGACCGGATCATGAAGCTTTCCCTAAACTTTGACGTAGACCAAGGGCATAGTATGCCAAAGTTTCAAGAAAGCTAGAGAGCTTTTAATGTCTCAGTAGTAGACAATTATTGGCAGCCGTAGACAAAGACAGATTTTAGGACAATTTTAGCGCTTGCCGTATCCGAGCTTATTCAGCATTCGCGTACTTGACTGATGCTCTCCGCGGTAAAACCGATGAAAGTAGTCCGCGACGAAAAGAAGGAGGCAGCCGTTCTATGTCAGGACGACAGTGGTAACAAGCAAAGCTGTGCTTTACTTGAGGCAGAAATTGGGCTCTTGTGAGATAACGTACTGCGCTTTGGGAAAGGAGTGCGCTTGCATTGTGTAGGCCATTCATCAGTTGCAGTGCTATCTCAGAAGTGCTAAATTTAAAGCAGAGACAGACAATTGTCCCTTTACATGGCTGCAAACCGTGACATCGAAAAACAGTCGTCTTTTGAGGTGGAGTTCGATTCTTCAGAAAATATCAGTTTGACATTAAGTATAAGAAGGGCAATTTGAATGAAAATGCTGACGCACTCAGCCGCTCTTTCTAAGCAATCTAGGGGTTCTCTTGATGTATCAAAATTAATATTTCAGTTTTTTTCGTGCATCTTATTATGTGAAATGTGTAAGGTAGCATGTCTGGTTTCTCAGCGCAAGTGAGTCCTGAGAGTTTTGAGCGTGAGCTTTTTGTTTAAAGCTAATAATGAAAATTGGTTTGCCATCCCTCTTTTGGCTTGGTCTGTTCGAAGGGGGCCAAGTGCTTGCTTGTGCATGTGATCGAGTTTCAGAGACGCTGTCGAAGTTTTCGGCAATTACTCAGACAATGCAACAAGCAAAGGCGAGTTCCTGGCATTCAACTACGGACCCTTTCGTCATACCTTCGAGCAGCAGCGGTGACTGCTGCCCTCCGTGACCCATCTGGCGAGGGGGAAGCTGTTATGACCCTCGTCAATAGGTGCCATGCTGTCACTGAAAAACGTAGCCGGGCAGCGCTCCCACGCCCGGAACCCAAGTTTTTCGGATCCAGCGGTGAGGAGCGACAAAAAGATTAGAAGACGGTCCGTGAGCCAATGTCCCTACAAGCAATCCCTCCGGGCCGGCTTGTTTATCAAGACAGCGAAGCAGACCGACCGCACCGTCTCCGTGATTCAAGTATCTACTCCTTGGCTGCCCTTCCAGGAAAAGGTGGAAGAAGCAACCCAACCACCAAATTGTTCTGGGAGAGAACCCCATTTCCTCAGAGCATTGAGATGGGAGATGCAATAACTATTCGGCGGACCGTGTGTTATTGACTGATGGCCTGTGGGCGGTGTTTTGTGTGTGTGATTGGTGTTCCCATCAAGGAGGAAGAGCCCAACAGGACTCAAAAGAACGCTGCAGAGTGCTGGATGTCACTCTGAACCATGTAACGATTCAACCACTACGTTCGTGGTTTGTGGAACTCCTAACCTTGCTATGCTATAAATAAGTGTAAATAGTGCCATAAACCTGTTTGTTTTTCATATCCCCATCTTGTCAGCGTTCGTTTCCTCAACCCGAAGTTACACCACGCTACCACACGAAACCGCGTAGACCCCGGTTGGCAACAACAGGTGCTCAGCGCTGGGATACGGAGCGACTACTGGTGAACAGTGCAGAGATTTGCAATAACTGGTGATCAGCACTAGGATTCAAAGCTACTACTGGGGAACAGTGGGTTGCGAAGGTAGGTGAGAAAATTATCACGTCGTCCAGGTAACAAAAACATGTCGACCATTTAAATCCTTGTAGGAGCGTGTCCATTATTCTCTCGAAGGTCGCTGGAGCATTGCAGAGACCAAAAGGCATGACCTTAAATTGGTAAAAAGACCATCAGGGGTAACGAAGGCGGTCTTTTCTCGGTCCATGTCATTTACAGCAATTTGCGAGTAGCCGGATCACAGGTCGAGAGATGAAAAGGAGGCGGCTCTATGGAGGCAATCGAGGGCATCGTCAATGCATGGTAGAGGGTACACATTTTTTTCGGTAATTTTGGTCAGATGGTGATAATCAACGCAGAAATGCCATGAGCCGTCTTTCTTCTTTACTAATACCACGGGAGATGCCCAAGGGCTCGATGATGGTTCGATTACGTTATTCATAAGCATTTTCGCCACTTTTTCTTTTAATCACTTTTCGCTCGGACGCTGACACGCGGTAGGCCCAATGGTGAATGGGCGCAGAGTCACCAGCATTGATTCGGTGAGACAATTTTAGTCTGGCCTAAGGGACGACCGTCATTGTCGAAAATGTCATTGTATAAGGTCAAAACCTGGCAGAGAGCATCGGTTTGGTGAAGCGAAAGCTCCGATCCAATAATGTTCCAAAAAATAACATCGTCTGAGCTGGGTGACCGTGAGACTGCGCTTTGATCAGGAGCAGATAGAGCGACAACACTGACATCGTCCTCTGTTATGGCAGTTAGCTGGGCTAGAGACATCTGGCAGGGCAACACTTGAGGGGTAAAATCAATGTTAAGGAGCAGGAGGAACACACAGTTATCCGCTATGGTCGCGATGGTACGGGGCACAGTAACACTGCGCGTCAGTCGAACGTCAGTAATCAGCGTAACGATATAATCACCGTCAGGTACGGGAGGGGCCGATGACCAAGACACGTACGTGAACACTTGAGGTGGCAGTTGAACGAAAGTGGTTGGGCTCAAGCAGCTGGTGGGCTTTGCAGAGCAGTCGGCAAAGATTGGAAGATCAAGGCTGAGGGTACCAAGCAAACAGTCAATTAAAGCCGAGTGTGCCAAAAGGAAATCAAGGCCAAGTATGATATCATGAGGGCAACAGGCTAGCAGGGCAAAAAGGACCACGGCATAACGACCAACAATACTGAAACGAGCAGTGCATATTCCAATTACTGGTACAGTAACACCATCGACAACACGTATTGCCTGCGTCGTAGACGGCGTCATAATGTTTTGCAAGCGGCGGCGTAGAGAAGCTCATTATAGACAGGTGTGCACCTGTGTCAATGAGGGCGGTCACAGGAACATGATCGATTTGTACTTCAAGCAGGCTGTGGAGCGTGGAAAGCGTCAGTAGAGGATTTTTGGCCGTCATTGGTATCGCAGCTTCACCTAAATAAGCTGCAATATCTAGTTTTCCAGCAGCGATCATCCAGAGAAGCTCGGCAAGGAAAAGCGCCAACGCGGCTGAGAGCGGGATAGGCGATGTAGCGGCGACGGGGAGCGGGAGCTGTGACGACCGGACGAAGGGGCGTCAGTGTAGCGGTGACCGGACAAAGGGGCGTCAGTGAAAGGCTCGTAAAGATGATAACGAATAGAAATTGAAGGGTGCGGCGACTGAACGTTGAGGGGTCGTCGGGTGCATGTGCGCAGAGGTAAAGAAGGTCTGACGTGGTTGGTTTGACCAACGGCAACGGCAATAGAGAGAAACATGCCCAGACTGGTGGCAGGAAAGACAAATAGGCCGGCCATCGTGTGTTCGCCATTCCGAAGGGTTACGGAAGGGCATTGTTAGAACTACACGGCGAGCTTGTCCTGGGGAGTAAGACGGGACTTCAGGGCGAGTCAAGGGACGTGCTGATGGAAGGCCGAGGTTCGCAAACTCCTGCCTCACCACAGCTTGTATTAACGCCACTGACGACTGTTGTTGGTCAGAGACAAGCGTTGCGAAAACGGGTGGCTGAAGAAGAGCAGGACAGGCGGCTTCTATTTCCCCACAAACAATGCGTGTGACGTTGTCATACGGGGGGAACTGGCGGGCGGCTTCACACGATGAGGTTGCGGCCGAGTTGGGCAGCCGGGTGAATCACTGAGTAATACGGCGGCTCTTGGCTTCTTCAAACCACCGGCACTCTTTAATGATGGCGTAGACAGTGGTACCGTTGTTATATACTAGAAGATTAAAGGCGTCGTCTGCCATGCCTTTCAGGACATGGGCCACTTTCTCAGACTCACTTATGTGCTTGTCAATCTGGCGGCATAGCGTGATGACGTCGTGAATGTACGCGACGTACGACTCCGTCGACGTCTGCCCATGAGCCGCCAGTTGATTCCACGCTGCGATCTGCCGCCTAACGGTGTCGCCAAAAAGGTCACAGATCTTCTTTTTAAAGGAGTCCCAACTCTTAATCTCCGCTTCATGCGTCTCAAACCACACCCGCAATGGGCCATCGAGCTAAAAAAGCACATTAGCAAGCATAAGAGTCGGGTCCCACCTATGGCTTGCACTGACCCGTTCGTACCAGTTGATCCATTTGTCAACGTCATCCTGACCAGAAAATACACAGGGATCACGAGCTGGAGATAGAATGACGTACGTAGAAGTCAGAGAAGGGGCAGGTGGTGAAGACAATGGTTGTTCAACCTATGACATGATTGGACATGATTATGCGGCCGTTGCGGAGCTTCATGATGAAGACGGGGAAGTACCCAGCACATCCGCCACAAAGATGTTACATAAATATGACACGAGATGTGTCTATTTAGAATCTATATTGAAACTGATGCGTATAGCATCGACTAAGATGGAGGACAGCACATACAACCCACAGACCACTTCCTCGTTGCCATCTTCTAACCGCTGATATGTCAGCTACGTAGCAATATTAATGAGATCTAACAGACAGTAATGCCAAGGAATGTACAGGGGAAGTTATTAGAACCAATGGAATGTAAATAAGTGGATGAAAAAGAGTGGATGAAAAATAAGTGGATGAAAAGTCGATGAAAAAATAACCAGCTGTGAGCAGGAATCGAACCTACTACCTTCTAATACCCATAGTGGGCAGCGCACAAAAGGAAACACACAAGAGAAGGAATCAGGACAAGCGCTGGTCTAACAACTGAAAGTTTTATTTGAAAGAAAGCATATATATACATGTGTACACAGAAAATCATGTGCTACGCAAGATTACATCCGATCAATGAAACCAATCTCCTGTTCAGATAAAGAAACAGATGGCTGGCTAACGCAAATGCCAACACTCTTCGCCATGTGGTAAGCCTCAGCAATCTCACGTGTCCTTTGATTATGATGGCGGTCGATGATTGCAGTTTGCTCAAATGAAGGAATACAACCGCAATCGCGGCAATGGCTGGCGAGGTGAGACGGAACCCCACCCTTTAAAGAATTTTCATGCTCCCGTAGCCTAATATTAATACATCTACCGGTCTGTCCTATGCAGACACTCCCGCACGAGCAAGGAATTTTATAGACTACACCGGTCGAACATGCGGTATACTTCTTAACGTGCTTGATTGAACAAGTGTTATCAACCGCCCTCGTAATACCCTTTACGCGTCTTTGAATCTTGCCACATAAGCTACCCAATTTATTTCCACCTGAAAAAACAACGTCAACACCATATTGCCCCCCAACTTTCTTTAATCTATGTGAAATGGAATGTACATAGGGAATCACTGCAAAACGCTTTTGCTCGCGTTGAGAGGTTGCTGGTTGGTTGGTGGGCTGCGCGCTACTTTTTACTTTCTTTAGCAAACGCTCGGAAGCAGAAACGAGAAAGGCGGTGGGAAAACCCGCTGTCTTAAGCCGATCACACTGATTACGAAAGCTTTCCTCTGTGGCATGGAAACAGGATTTTGCGACAGCTGAATGAAGGCATGAAGTGACTATACCATTTTTTACCAGTTTTGAATGAGCAGATTTAAAGTTTAGGAGGGGTTTAGCCGATCTGGGAGCGTATAACCAACAGACATGCGCGTCCTGGAATCGCAATGTTAGGTCAAGGAACTGAAGCTCATTTTTTTCATTGGGGACTTCACACGTAAACTGAAGACCATGCCCCCTTTCCCTAAAAGCCTTGAGAATGTTCACCTTATCATGTAAGCTACTAACACTATCCAAAAAAACCAAGTAATCATCCACATACCTAAATATACGTGTACCCCGACCCTCAAAATCTCGTTCTAGATCGCGATCAATTCTACTCAACAATATGTCACTTAGGACCGGGGCAACTCTGGAACCTATGCATACACCTGAGGCCTGAACAAACAAATCCCCTTGCCAAGAAACAAAAGTAGAATCAAGATAAAAACGAAGAAGTTCAAGGAAACTTTGAACAGAAATACCACATTTGTCAACAAACCGCGTTTCTTCATTTAGTTCAGTGATAGTTTCCTTAACACATAGTAACAGAAAATTATGCGGCAGTGAGTAGAACAGGTCCTGAACATCGACACTGAAGGCAGACTTTTTTTCCCAAAGGTTCTGATTACCCAAGAAATCAACAACCTGTTGTGAATTCCTAACCAAGAATGGATCCACTAAATTTAACGAGCTGAGGTGGGTTTGCAAGTAGCCCGAGACAACGTGCTGCCACGAGCCACTCTCCGACACAATTGCCCGAAAGGGTACATCGGGTTTATGCGTCTTGGCGGAGAAGAACACCTGCAACTCCAGGCTTTTTGAATTCTTCGCCAAGGACCTCAGTCGTTCAAGCTTTAGGTCTGACAATAATGCCAATGCCTTCTTCTTAACAGAAGCCGGCTTGCAAGTGACTGGTTTGAAGTTTTTTTGCATTGCTTGAACAGCCTTATCCTGAAACATGCCCGCGGGCATCACGACGAAGGATCCTTCCTTATCAGACACCAAAAGCCGCAAATCACTTGCGGCAAAAGAACTAACTAATCGTCGCGTCTGGCCATCTCGACTGAATCTCGTACTGCACTTAGAAACCACATCAATACACTGTTTTAAACAAAAGGATCGGTTAGGCTCAGAAACCTGGTTAGCAACGGAATGAGTCATTGCCAATTTCTCCGTGGCGGTGAGCTTTGGTTCAAAGGCAAATTTGGGACCGAGCCCCAGAAATTCCTGGTCATTTTCTTCAATGTGAGCACCTCCAAGTAGCACAACCCGACCTGTACCCTTTTCCGCCTTCGGTCGTGGTGGTAGCGTCACTAGCACAGCCCTCCAAAGGTACTCTGTCGCAGCGTCCGTGGCCGAGCACCAATCAGCGTAAAGTCGCCGCTTCCGACGGTCGTCGCCTTCAGCACCACAGCATACCCGCAAACAGCTTCTGAAGAACCGCGGAAGCGGCGACTTTACGCTGATTGGTGCTCGGCCACGGACGCTGCGACAGAGTACCTTTGGAGGGCTGTGCTAGTGACGCTACCACCACGACCGAAGGCGGAAAAGGGTACAGGTCGGGTTGTGCTACTTGGAGGTGCTCACATTGAAGAAAATGACCAGGAATTTCTGGGGCTCGGTCCCAAATTTGCCTTTGAACCAAAGCTCACCGCCACGGAGAAATTGGCAATGACTCATTCCGTTGCTAACCAGGTTTCTGAGCCTAACCGATCCTTTTGTTTAAAACAGTGTATTGATGTGGTTTCTAACTGCAGTACGAGATTCAGTCGAGATGGCCAGACGCGACGATTAGTTAGTTCTTTTGCCGCAAGTGATTTGCGGCTTTTGGTGTCTGATAAGGAAGGATCCTTCGTCGTGATGCCCGCGGGCATGTTTCAGGATAAGGCTGTTCAAGCAATGCAAAAAAACTTCAAACCAGTCACTTGCAAGCCGGCTTCTGTTAAGAAGAAGGCATTGGCATTATTGTCAGACCTAAAGCTTGAACGACTGAGGTCCTTGGCGAAGAATTCAAAAAGCCTGGAGTTGCAGGTGTTCTTCTCCGCCAAGACGCATAAACCCGATGTACCCTTTCGGGCAATTGTGTCGGAGAGTGGCTCGTGGCAGCACGTTGTCTCGGGCTACTTGCAAACCCACCTCAGCTCGTTAAATTTAGTGGATCCATTCTTGGTTAGGAATTCACAACAGGTTGTTGATTTCTTGGGTAATCAGAACCTTTGGGAAAAAAAGTCTGCCTTCAGTGTCGATGTTCAGGACCTGTTCTACTCACTGCCGCATAATTTTCTGTTACTATGTGTTAAGGAAACTATCACTGAACTAAATGAAGAAACGCGGTTTGTTGACAAATGTGGTATTTCTGTTCAAAGTTTCCTTGAACTTCTTCGTTTTTATCTTGATTCTACTTTTGTTTCTTGGCAAGGGGATTTGTTTGTTCAGGCCTCAGGTGTATGCATAGGTTCCAGAGTTGCCCCGGTCCTAAGTGACATATTGTTGAGTAGAATTGATCGCGATCTAGAACGAGATTTTGAGGGTCGGGGTACACGTATATTTAGGTATGTGGATGATTACTTGGTTTTTTTGGATAGTGTTAGTAGCTTACATGATAAGGTGAACATTCTCAAGGCTTTTAGGGAAAGGGGGCATGGTCTTCAGTTTACGTGTGAAGTCCCCAATGAAAAAAATGAGCTTCAGTTCCTTGACCTAACATTGCGATTCCAGGACGCGCATGTCTGTTGGTTATACGCTCCCAGATCGGCTAAACCCCTCCTAAACTTTAAATCTGCTCATTCAAAACTGGTAAAAAATGGTATAGTCACTTCATGCCTTCATTCAGCTGTCGCAAAATCCTGTTTCCATGCCACAGAGGAAAGCTTTCGTAATCAGTGTGATCGGCTTAAGACAGCGGGTTTTCCCACCGCCTTTCTCGTTTCTGCTTCCGAGCGTTTGCTAAAGAAAGTAAAAAGTAGCGCGCAGCCCACCAACCAACCAGCAACCTCTCAACGCGAGCAAAAGCGTTTTGCAGTGATTCCCTATGTACATTCCATTTCACATAGATTAAAGAAAGTTGGGGGGCAATATGGTGTTGACGTTGTTTTTTCAGGTGGAAATAAATTGGGTAGCTTATGTGGCAAGATTCAAAGACGCGTAAAGGGTATTACGAGGGCGGTTGATAACACTTGTTCAATCAAGCACGTTAAGAAGTATACCGCATGTTCGACCGGTGTAGTCTATAAAATTCCTTGCTCGTGCGGGAGTGTCTGCATAGGACAGACCGGTAGATGTATTAATATTAGGCTACGGGAGCATGAAAATTCTTTAAAGGGTGGGGTTCCGTCTCACCTCGCCAGCCATTGCCGCGATTGCGGTTGTATTCCTTCATTTGAGCAAACTGCAATCATCGACCGCCATCATAATCAAAGGACACGTGAGATTGCTGAGGCTTACCACATGGCGAAGAGTGTTGGCATTTGCGTTAGCCAGCCATCTGTTTCTTTATCTGAACAGGAGATTGGTTTCATTGATCGGATGTAATCTTGCGTAGCACATGATTTTCTGTGTACACATGTATATATATGCTTTCTTTCAAATAAAACTTTCAGTTGTTAGACCAGCGCTTGTCCTGATTCCTTCTCTTGTGTGTTTCCTTTTGTGCGCTGCCCACTATGGATAAGTTCCAACTCGCCCGCCTTTCTGTGCTACAATACCTTCTAATAACGCGTTCGATGCTCTAACCACTGAACTACCACAGCAGCCTTCCCTCCGTCCACTTTTTTGGGTTTATATGTGAATTTAGAAGTAGGAGTGACAGTCAGCGCCATCTATAGGCCAAGCGACGAGTGTGAAAACACTCTTTCATGCGCATGTTTGGCGTCACGTAGCACGTGAACTTATTATGAGCGGGCAGCTGATTAATAGTCCCTTGTATACAACCTAATCACACCAAGTCTGCCAGTACGAGACCCTCGTTTAATGAAATAAGGGAAAAAAGTGTATACCTAAGGGCTCGTTTTTCTGTGTTTTAACACAATATTAATGAGATCTAACAGACAGTAATGCCAAGGAATGTACAGGGGAAGTTATTAGAACAAATGGAATGTAAATAAAAAGAAAGAAAAGTGGATGAAAAAATAACAAGCTGTGAGCAGGAATCGAACCTACGACCTTCTAATAACGCGTTCGATGCTCTAACCACTGAGCTACCACAGCGGCCTTCCCTCCATCCACTTTTATGGGTTAATATGTGAATTTAGAAGTAGGAGTGACAGTCAGCACCATCTATAAGCCAAGCGACGAGTGTGAAAACACTCTTTCATGCGCATGTTTGGCATCACGTAGCACGTGAACTTATTATTAGGGGGCAGCTGATTAATAGTCCCTCGTATACGATCTAATCACACCAAGTATCTCTCTCTCTCTCTCTCTCTATATATATATATATATATATATATATATATATATATATATATATATATATATATATATATATATATATATAAGGGAAAGAAGTGTATACCTAAGGGCTCGTTTTTCCGTGTTTTAACACAATATTAATGAGATATAACAGACAGTAATGCCAAGGAATGTACAGGGGAAGTTATTAAAACCAATGGAATGTAAATAAGAAGAAAGAAAAGTGGATGAAAAAATTACCAACTGTGAGCAGGAATCGAACCTACGACCTTCGAATTACGCGTTCGATGCTCTAACCACTGAGCTATCACAGCGGCCCTCCCTCCATCCACTTTTTTGGGTTTATCTGTGAATTTAGAAGTAGGAGTGACAGTCAGCGCCATCTATAAGCCAAACAACGAGTGTGAAACACTCTTATGCGCATGTTTGGCGCCACGTAGCACGTGAACTTATTATGAGCGGGCAGCTGATTAATTGTCCCTCTTATACAACCTAAACATACCAAGTCTGCCAGTACGAGACCCTCGTTCAATGAAATAAGGGAAAGAAGTGTATACCTAAGGGCTCGTTTTTCCGTGTTTTAACACAATATTAATGAGATATAACAGACAATAATGCCAAGGAATGTACAGGGGAAGTTATTAAAACCAATGGAATGTAAATAAGAAGAAAGAAAAGTGGATGAAAAAATTACCAACTGTGAGCAGGAATCGAACCTACGACCTTCGAATTACGCGTTCGATGCTCTAACCACTGAGCTATCACAGCGGCCCTCCCTATATATATATATATATATATATATATAAGGGAAAGAAGTGTATACCTAAGGGCTCGTTTGTCCGTGTTTTAACACAATATTAAATGAGATATAACAGACAGTAATGCCAAGGAATGTACAGGGGAAGTTATTAAAACCAATGGAATGTAAATAAGAAGAAAGAAAAGTGGATGGAAAAATTACCAACTGTGAGCAGGAATCGAACCTACGACCTTCGAATTATATATATATATATATATATATATATATATATATATATATATATATATATATATATATATATATATCATCATCCTCATCCGCCTGACTACGTCCACTGCAGGACAAAGGCCTCTCCCATGTTCCGCCAGTTAACCCGGTCCTGTGCTTGCTGCTGCCAATTTATACCCACAAACTTCTTAATTCCATCTGCCCACCTAACCTTCTGTCTCCCCGTAACCCGCTTCCCTTCTCTGGGAATCCAGTTAGTTACCCTTAATGACCCGCGGTTATCCTGTCTACGCGCTACATGCCCGGCCCACGTCCATTTCCTCTTCTTTATTTCAACTATGATATCCTTAACCCCCGTTTGTCCCCTAATCCACTCTGCTCTCTTCTTGTCTCTTAAGGTTACACCTACCATTTTTCTTTCCATTGCTCGCTGCGTCGTCCTCAATTTAAGCTAAACCCTCTTTGTAAGTCTCCAGGTTTCTGCTCCGTAGCTAACTACTGGCAAGATACAGCTGTTATATACCTTCCTCTTGAGGGATAGTGGCAATCTACCTGTCATAATTTGAGAGTGCTTGCCGAATGTGCTCCACCCTATTCTTATTCTTCTAGTTACTTCAATCTCGTGGTTAGGCTCTGCGGTTATTACCTGCCCTAAGTAGACATAGTCTTTTACAACTTCAAGTGCACTATTACCTATCGCAAAGCGCTGCTCCTTTCCGAGGTTGTTGTACATTACTTTCGTTTTCTGCAGATTAATTGTAAGACCCACCTTTCTGCTCTCCCTGTTCAACTCCGTAATCATGAGTTGCAATTGGTCCCCTGAGTTACTCAGCAATGCTATGTCATCGGCAAAGCGCAGGTTACTAAGGTGTTCTCCATTAACTCTTATCCCTAACTACTCCCATTCTAGGCTTCTGAAAACCTCCTGTAAGCACGCGGTAAATAGCATTGGGGAGATAGTGTCCCCCTGCCTTACACCCTTTTTGATTGGTATTCTCTTGCTTTCTTTATGAAGCACTATGGTAGCAGTTGATCCTCTGTAGATTTCTTCCAGAATGTTTATATATACTTCATCTACGCCCTGATTCCCCAGTGTCTGCATGACGGCTGATATTTCTACTGAATCAAACGCCTTCTCGTAATCTATGAAAGCTATGTATAGTGGTTGGTTATACTCTGAGGATTTCTCTATTACCTGGTTGATAGTATGAATGTGGTCCATTGTTGAGTAGCCTGTTCGAAATCCTGCTTGTTCCTTTGGTTGATTGAATTCTAATGTTTTCTTTACTCTGTTAGCAATTACCTTTGTAAATAGGTTGTATACTACAGAGAGCAAGCTGATCGGCCTGTAATTCTTCAAGTCCTTGTCATCTCCTTTCTTATGTATTAAGATGATGTTAGCGTTCTTCCAAGACTCTGGTACTCTTCCCATTAGGAGACACCTCGTAAACAGGGTGGCTAGTTTTTCTAACACAATCTGTCCTCCATCTTTTAGCAAATCTGATGTTACCTGATCCTCACCAGCAGCTTTGCCTCTTTGCATGCTCTCCAAAGCTTTTCTGACTTCTTCTATCATTACTGGTGGGGTGTCATCTGGGTTACTGCTAGTTCTTATAGTATTAAGGTCGTGATTGTCTCCGCTACTGTACAGATCTCTGTAAAACTCTTCCGCTATTTTAACTATCCTATCCTTATTGGTAGTTATTTTTTGCCTTCTTTGTCCCTTAGTGCATATATCCGACTTTTGCCTATCCCAAGTTTCCTCTTCACTGCTTTGACGCTTCCTCCGTTTTTCAGAGCGTGTTCGATTCTCTCCATGTTATACCTTCTTACATCGCATACCTTACGCCTATTAATTAACTTCGAAAGCTCTGCCAGTTCTATTTTGTCTGGTGTACTTGACACTTTCATGATTTGACGCTTCTTAATTAGGTTTTTCGTTTCCTGGGAAAGCTTGCCAGTGTCCTGTCTAACTACCCAGCCTCCAACTTCCACTGCACACTCTGTAATAATACTCGTCAGATTATCATTCATTGTATCTACGCTAAGGTTGGTTTCCTCACTAAGAGCCGAGTACCTGTTCTGCAGCGACACTCTGAATTCCTGTACTTTCCCTCTCAGTGCTAGCTCATTGATTGGCTTCTTGCGTATCAGTTTCTGTCGTTCTTTCTTCAAGTCTAGGCGAATTCGAGACCGTACCATTCTATAGTCACTGCATCGTACCTTGCCAAACACTTCCACATCCTGCATGATTCCAGGGTGTGCATTCATTATAAAGTCTATTTCATTCTTATTTTCGCCATTAGGGCTCCTCCATGTCCACTTGCGGTTTTCTCGTTTTCGGTAGAAGGTATTCAAAATCCGTAAATTATTGCGTTCTGCAAATTCTACTAGTAGCTCTCCTCTGGCGTTTCTAGTACCGATGCCATAATCTCCTACTGCCTGGTCTCCAGCCTGCTTCTTCCTTACCTTTGCATTAAAGTCACCCATCACTATAGTATACTGTGTTTTTACCTTATTCATTGCCGATTCCACGTCTTCATAGAAGCTTTCAACTGAAGCGTCATCATGGCTGGATGTAGGCGCGTAAGCCTGTACTGCCTTCATCTTGTATCTTTTATTCAGTTTAATTACGATACCTACCACCCTTTCATTAATGCTATAGTATTCCTCTATGTTGCCAGCTATGTTTCTGTAAATTAGGAACCCCACTCCCAGTTCTCTTCTGTCTGCCAAGCCCCGATAGCAAAGGACGTGCCCATTCTGTAGCACCGTATAGGCCTCATCTGTCCTCCTAACCTCACTGAGCCCTATTATATCCTATTTAACACCCTCTAGCTCCTCGAATAGTACAGCTAGACTTCCCTCACTAGATAAGGTTCTAGCGTTAAACGTTTCCAAGTTCAGGTTCCTAGGGCGGCCTGTCCGGATCCAGAGATTCTTAGCACCCTCTGCTGCGTTGCAGATCTGACCGCCGCCGTGGTCAGTTGCTTCGCAGCTGCTGGGGACTGAGGGCCGTGAGTTATTTGACGTAAGCATGTAGGAGGTAGTGGCCAGATACTGCACCAGGGTGGCCAATCCTTCTCTGGTGAGGGAGTGCGTTCCCGGCGGTGGTTACCGGTGAGGCTGCACCCCAAGCCTCTTAATGCAGTTCCATCATCACGTGAATTTTTTTTTTATCCGGTTGGGAACTGCACGGCACCGGGATTTGAACCATGGACCTCTTGCATGCACATTATATATATATATATATATATATATATATATATATATATATATATATATATACACACATTGTGACCGCTCAAGGAGGATCTACTGGACTGTGTGTGTGTGTGTGTATGCGTGCGTGTGTGCACGTGCGTGCGTGCGTGTGTGTGTGTGGGGGGGGGGGGGGGGTCCACCATAGCTGCCAGCCGGCTACATTACATTCCAGCACTGTTGCATGGATGGATGGATGTAGCTGTACCCTTTAGATCGGGTGGCGGCTAACGCTACCTCGCCGTAATACTTAGTGAACTAACCACTAGATTCATCTTTTCTTTTTTCTCGTTAAATAGTGAAGTTGAGGACTGGTACTTTGCAGTGATTGATTGATTTGTGGGGTTTAACGTCCCAAAACCACCATTTGATTATGAGAGACGCCGTAGTGGAGGGCTCCGGAAATTGACCACCTGGGGTTCTTTAACGTGCACCCAAATGAGTACACGGGCCTACAACATTTCCGCCTCCATCGGAAATGCAGCCGCCGCAGCCGGGAATCGAACCCGCGACTTGCGGGTCAGCAGCCGAGTACCTTAGCCACTAGACCACCGCGGCGGGGCGGTACTTTGCAGTGAAGGGTTTATTTAATTTTCACTCATGCCTTGACTTTAGCCACCAATCAGATAACCCAGTGCTTTGAAAAACTGTGCGCCATCATCCTGAACTATAAGGTGAAGCCCTTTACAGAACATTATCAAGTGTTCGGCAGTTTCCTCCTCCTCTCCACATGCACTGCATACCCTGTCTACCCCTTCGTATTTGGCCCTAGCTGGCCTCAAACAGTAGAGAACTACCCCAATTATTATCATAGATCCTTTCCTTGGCAATTTCCTGCTTAAAAGTTCGATAGATCTCTAGTGCGGACTTCCTAATTATACCAATTCTCCACATGCCAGTCTCCGTTTCCTTCACTTTCTTCTTAACCGATAGTTCTTTCTGGTTCGCTTTCTCCATTTTGTATCGACATTCTTCATGTACAAGTAGCTGAAAACCTTCCTAGCCAGAGGCTCCTCCCCCATTTCTCTCAATCGCTTCTAAAATTTTACCTTGCTGCTAGCTTCCCTGCCCTCAAATGATGCCTATCCCATATATCACCTTGTACTAGCTCCCTGATTTGGTGTATTCCCGTGAGCTCCTAAAGCAAGCCTACCTATTCCACATTGCTTAATTTCTAATCTTGCTTGAACTTCTGATCTCATACACAAGACTGCATTGCCGAACGTCAGCCCAGGAAGAATGACCCCTTTCCATATTCCTCTCACAACATCATACCTATTGTAATTCCACAGTGCCCTATTTTTCATCACTGCTGTATTCCTGTTACCTTTAGTTGTCACGTATATTTCGTGTTCCCTTAGATACTCGGTCCCATTGCTTACCCATACGCCCAGATATTTATATTTATCTGTTATCTCTAGCGTGACCTCCTGTATTATAAGCTCACTACCTTCGTTATCATTAAAGATCATGACTGCTGAATTTTCCTTACTGAATCTAAAATCTAACCAATCTCCCTAATTACCACAGATGTCCATCAATCTTTGCAAATCTTCCTTGTTGTCGGCCATTAGCACTATATCATCTGCGTACATTAATGCTGGTAGTGCCTCATCAATGAGTTTTCCTTGTTTGACTAAAGAGAGGTTGAAGCCAAGTCCACTTCCCTCTAATTTGGCCTCTAATCCTTGTAGGTACATCATGAACAACAAGGGTGACAGTGGACACCCCTGCCTAAGTCCCTGTTTCACCTCTGTAGGCTTGGATACCTGTTTTTCCCACTTTATAACTACCTTGTTACTTTTATAGATTTCCTTTAAAAGATTAGTGACTCGATCTTCCACACCCAGTGTGTCTAGTATTCCCCACAAGTCCTCTTGAACCACGCTATCGCACGCTCCCTTGATATCCAAAAATGCTAGCCACAGGGGCCTGAGTTCTTTTTCTGCTATTTCGATGCATTGCGTCAGTGAGAACAAATTGTCTTCCAATCTCATGTGTTTCTGAAACCCATTCTGCAGTTCCCCCAGCTACCCCTCATCCTTTATCCATGCCTGCAGTCTTTCCTTTATAATCTGCATCGCCAGCCTGTAGACCACTGATGTCACTGTTATAGGATGGTAGTTGTTTTTGTCATCTTTGTCCCCCTTTCCTTTATAAATCATGCTCATCCTGCTAAGTTTCCATCCATCGGGGATTTCCCCATCGATTATAGTTCTGCTCACTGCCTCTCTCAAAGTCTGTTTAGACTTCGGACCCAATGTTTTTATCAGCATAATTGGAATGTCATCTGGGCCTGTTGATGTACTACTTGGAACCCTCTTCTCGGCCCCTTCCCACTCTCGTGAAAATTGAGCCATTGTGCCACTTGATCCATCCTTGTCTATTGCGGTGCATAAGGCACTTCTTTGTTGAAATTTTTCTATCACCCTTGTTCTTATATATTCAATAGCTTCGTCCCCTTCTAGCCTAGCACCTTGAGCTGCAGTTATGAACCTCTGCTCTAGGTTTGTTTCATTTCTTGGGGAGTTTAGATGGTTCCAAAATTTCGCAGCTGCCTTTCTGTCCTTTTTACGTACTTCTGCCAGCCACTGAGCACGCTTTCTTCTAATCTTTTCATTGATCAGGAGGGATACTTCTCTTGTAGAGCTTAGGAAGATTTCCCATTTTCTTTCAACATCATGTCGGTTCAACCCGTTGCTTTGCATGTCTGTGTTCCCTAGAGGCTTCCTGACGTCTTGCTATGGCTCTCTTAACTTCCTCATCCCACCAACTCTTGGGCTTGTGTCTTCTTTTCCGGGGTGACTTGTCACGTGCCTTAGCAAGCTCTAGCCTAAACAGTCTAATTAGATTTGTGTATGTCCACACATTTTTATTATCCTCAGTGATTACTTTCTCAATTTGTTTAGTAGCAATTTCTATTTGCCTTTCTGAATGAAAATTTTACTGTAGTTGCTCATCTTTTCTCCTTCCCACTTTCACTGCTCTTCCAAAACTTAGCTTGATACGTTTGTGATCCCTACCCAGACTTCTGGAGCCACCTTCATCTATGTGCATTCCCCTGAGCTTATCATACATCCTATGTGACAACAGTGCGTAATCTATCGTTGACTGCAGCCTTCCTACCTCCCATGTTATCTGCCCTTCACACTTCTCGGTACTGTTGCAAATGATCAAATCATGCCTTCACACATATCCATGATCATTTTGCCTGTTGAGTCAGTATACCCATCTATATCTTCTATGTGCGCATTCATATCATATCTCCTAGTATAATTATCTCGCACTCTCCTTCTAACTCTTGAATGTCATTTGATATACACTCTACCATTGCCTGGTTTTCCTCTCTAGCCTTTGCTCCCGTCCACAAGTACACGAAAACAAAGAGTGTCATTTGCCCTGCCGCTTTCCCTTTTAGCAATAAATATTCCTTCCATCCCTGCTTGACTCTTTACCAACCCATGCTCTTATGTATAAATGCACCGACTCCACCCCCCTTTTTGCTGCCTTCTGTTCTATTGCAATATTCCCATACGTAGTCCAGATTGCAGGGTGGTTGCTCCAGGTCCCGGAGATGTGTCTCCACAACCCCATATACCATCAGCTCCTCCTGCCTCAACTGCTCTTCTATCTCTTTCCACTTTAACCTATTCCTGCCTTCCTGCATGTTAATATAGCCTACGTCTGACTTAGCTCGGCCTTTGTGCTTAGGTCGATTTCTTCTCCCACGGACTTCGTGTGGCTTGAATATTTGTGCCCCTTTAGGTCCGTCTTTGGCTACATTATTGGCCTCAGGGCTCTGGGTTCCCCTAAAAAAGCTATGGCTTGGCGACCCATTCTGTTACCGACCCTCCTGCCCATCGCTCCACTGTAGTGAATGCCATCCTGTGCAAAGGGGCGATCGCCGGGCTTGTACACGTCTTGGTTAACTTCCATTACGCTGTATCCGGGTTGCCGGCTCAAACCCTTGATCACACAATTTGCCTCCACTACCCTCCTTTCAATCCCACAAGGATCAATCGCACACAGCAAGAGAACGCGCCCCAGCGTCTGCAAGGCGCAGTTCATTTCGTTAATTAAAACGGCCACCGTTCTTTGCCGGGTTCGGCAAGGGTCGCTCATGCACTCGCGAAATGCACCGCGGACGACACCAAACCCTCACGGAAAAGTCACTAATACAGAAACAAATTTTTCCGACAAATTGGACGGCAGTCTGGCAACAGTGACCCCTCAAGTCTGGCAACAATTTTTGCGACCCCAAATTATAGTTACAAGTACACAATTGTAGTTACAAGCCAAACTGCGCTTTGCCGACGAGCTGTGTCCTCTGTCGCACGGTCTGCCGTCCTTCTGTACATGTGCGCTGCCGATCGGCATTGTGCTACTCAGCATTCCAAAGCGAAAAACATGCCCATAAGCACTGATGCGCGTCCCGTATTAGGTTCGACGGGGAAAACTGAATAGAGTCGCCGCAGCTGCCCCCCCCCCCCCTCCCAGCTAGGGGAAGCGTAGCATCCCCGTCGTGGCGCGCGGTACGATCAGATGTGACAAAAAATTTAAAAAATGCGCAAGCAGTGCGCCGCATCTTAAGCCGATAAAAGTGGCATGCGATGCCGTGTCCATGCATACCTCCAACAACTTCCGCGGCGCTCTAGATAGCGTGGTCCACAGCGGAGTTTTCATAGGAGCGTACTTCCACACTGCACAGAGTGGTACGCTTACACACCGTCTCGTAGGTGAGGCCGGCAGGCCAGACAAAGCCTATAGCACTTTACCACGTCTCGTAGGCACTTAGGCTGGTCAGCAGAGCGTCTGCACTCAGCAGCACGTTGATTCCAATCATAGAGTTTCCCTCAATACTAACTTGAGGGAACTCTGGCGCTAGTGTCTATGGGAGCTGCAACGCACGGCACTTCAATAAAGTGAGCTAGAATAGGGTAGTGGGCTCACTCGCCGGCCGGCGCCATGCATTGTGGTGACGCCGCCAATGTCACACCATAGCCTCCTATATACTTTCTGTGCCCGCTCGATCCCCGCGCTTTCCATTCTATTGCACCGTCGCGTCTAGTTCGAGCCGAGCCGACAGGGGGCGCCGGCAGCCCTGGGGAGTGCAGACGACGCGTAGTCTCTCTGCTTACTCAGTGAGCATCGCCCCGCCGCGGTGGTCTAGTGGCTAAGGTACTCGGCTGCTGACCCGCAGGGCGCGGGTTCGAATCCCGGCTGCGGCGGCTGCATTTCCGATGGAGGCGGAAATGTTGTAGGCCCGTGTGCTCAGATTTGGGTGCACGTTAAAGAACCCCAGGTGGTCGAAATTTCCGGAGCCCTCCACTACGGCGTCTCTCATAATCATATAGTGGTTTTGGGACGTTAAACCCCACATATCAATCAATTACTCAGTGAGCATCCCAGAAAGCATAAATATGTTCGACGCAAAAGTAAAAACGCACTATTATATTAATTCTGGACAACTTTACCATCGTCAGCAAGCATTAGCGTGAGTTGAAATGCATCATACAAGTAAACATAAGCGTATGAATGCGGAATGCGTATCGCGTTCTCTGTGCACGCGCTGCGTCATGTTCACGATAAACTGATGCGCTAAACTCATACTTGTCACCAAGGATATTAAGTCCCCGGTATCCAAGAGGTTCATAGGTGAATCCACAATACTTGTAGCTGCCTCGCCGCTTTAAAAATATATAAGAAAGCGACATGACAGCACCACTTGACGGCTCCTTACTTAAGCGGGATTACGTTGCGAAGCACAAAGCTGCGGGTTGGTTTCGCAGCCTCAAAGTAGCATTTTGACCAATATGAAATGCAAATATGCTGCGTACGTGTGCGTTAAAACATGGCCTTTTTTTACGAGTGCGTTAAACATGGCCTCAAGACTACGCGCTGGCAGGTTACCTGCCAGCGCGCAGTCTTGACGGCCACGATGAAGAGGCGCATCTGATCAAAATTAATCCATAGTCCTACATTACGGCATGCCTCGCATTTTCATTGCGGTTTTGCAGTAAAACCCGAAACTCAAGTGACAACACTTGTTACTTTGTTCTGGACATCAACTTTTATTTTGTTGGTATTCTGAATATGCATATGTTGCATAGGAAATTCCTAACATCAATGAAAGAAAAATAGTACAGTCAATCAAGCAGCTGCGAAAACACAATTCACAGTTTTAGAACTTTTCTCGACAAGGGCTTGTGGTGAAGTGCCTTCCTCACATCGTGTTTGTCAATCACGCCCAGGGCGTAGTTCATGAACACAGGCTTGCAAAATTTCATGCAAACAAGCTCCAGAAACTGCAAGCGGTGCTCAATGCAAACATGCTTAAAAACTTCACTGTTTGCCATAGCAGAAACAGCATTGCCGACTGTTTCCTGCAGAGGCCTTGGTATTGCTCTGCGCTTGCTTAAAATGAGTTCAGTGTACTTTTTTAGCGCGTACAAAACATGAACAAGCTCACTTGAGGGGTACAGTAGCCCACCTCTGTCTTGGTGCCTAATCAGACTGTCAATGGGGGCGGAGGACGCTGGCTTTGTGACAACTGAAATGCAGGAGCTGCAAGCAAACTTTTCTTGTATGACACGGACCACGAAGCCTCCCACCATAGCAAGTGCCTGGGTGGCTTCGTGCTTTGAGGTAGGTTCAGAAGGAGCATCCACCTAAACTTGAAGTGGTACGGTGAAGCACGGAACTTCTGCGAGACCCGGATAGCTAAAACTTGAAGTAAGTCCATCCGCAGGCACGGTGTCTCCATCGGCTCCAACAAAAAGGCCTGTTGCAGTCCTTGTCTTGAGAGGCCACCCAGCAGCGTTGTCAGTAGCAAGCGCTCGTTTCCTCGCAGCCGCATCACTCCGCGGTTTCTTCGGCTGCATGTACTCCGGGTAGTCATCGAACACGCTGGGAGTTGCACTCCTCTTGAGTTTTCGAGTTTTACATCCTTCTTTGTAGTCCGTCAGGAGAAAATGTCGGCACACAACGGAGTAGCGTGATGTCGTGTTCGGCATCCAGTCTTTCCTAGCGATGGCTTTCAACCAGGCTGCCCTCGCTTCACTGTCACTAAAAATTTCATGAAACGAAATGCGCGGTACCTTACGTTTTGCATCAGATTTGCACTTTGCAACACAGCAGTAGGCCATGGCATCACGAGAACACGCACAAGTTCTTCAATCGCGGGAACACAACGCGCACATCGACTGCGGCCTGCGGCGATCTAAAACAAACTGCCTTCACGCTCCCCAGGGCTGGTGGCGCCATCTCTTGGGCAACGGCGTCAGCCGGTGGGAGAGCGCGGACGGAGGCTCTGGCTCCTTCGAGCGGGCACAGAAAGTATATAGGAGGCTATGGTCACACAAACGTGCTTCGGCGCGCCTCCGCGGTGCGGCGCCACCGCTGCATTGAATGTAGCGAGCGTTGGCGCTGCGGCAGTTGCTGCCTGTTTGGAGTGGCGGTCGGTGTGTGCGAGTTTTGTTACTTTGAGAACTCGTCGCGCTTTGCATCCTCAATCCCCTAGGTTCTTCGGCGAACAGTGATGTGGCCTGACAAGCAGTGACCCTCGAACGAGGTTAAAATGCTTCCGCGGCGGCAAAACCACTGTTTTGCGCCAGGCTGTCGTACAGGTTACGTCCACGTGAAGGGCAGCAAGAAGCCGTCTTTGTTCGGCGCTCCGAAAGATGCAGCACTGAGGAAGCAATGGGAAAGGAATTTGCATCGAGCGGACAAAGCCCTGGACGACACATCTGCCATGTGTGAACTTCATTTTATTATTATTATTTATTATTATTTTATTAGTATTATACGTCAGTCATCCGGCAGCAACGACCACCCCACGCCAACTCAGTTTTTGCTAACCATTACTTGTCTGTCATTCTATGGTCTCGTGAAAACAGTTAGCCAGGGGAACTGTGACCAGGGCGAGCTAGCTTCATTGCTGCAGATCGATGCTGCTACTGACACACTGCCACAAGACGATTCAGTTGGCAGTGCAAGCACTGTGGATGAGCCTAGTTCTGTACCAGCACCTATTGACCACAACCAGCATATTGCTAGAAGTGATTCCAGGCTGATCTTTTATGTTGCTGGCTATATTGCGCGAAAGTGTGTCATGAAAACAAACTGCGAAGTTTGCATAACCCTACTCACGATGCCAGCTCAAGGAGAAGATTTCCAGCTCGCTCGTCTGACCACCTTTCGTGACAAAGGTGGACTGTTGTATCCATCAAGCCACCTGTACAGTTTTGTGAGCAAGCTAGAAAACATGTTTACGGAGTGCTTTTCTTGCCACAAGTTGCATTCGGACAGCATTTTGGATGTATTGGCAATCGTGAAAGAAAGGTTTTCCCAAGAAGTTGGGTGCGCACAACATGCTCCTGGCCTCTCAAAAGACGTAATCAGCTTTTATATCGTTACACGGTTACACTTTTTTGTGAAAGGCATTAATTCTGATAGATCAGAGAAGCGGGAAAAGGCAAAGCATCTAAAGTTGAGCCGCTGCTCCTGAAGAAGAAATATCCAGTAAGCAACTGTTCCCAATATCTGATGAATGAATTTTCATGTACTTGTGCCCAGTACTTGGGGAGAGTGGCTTCCTGTTTTTCTGATCTGTGGATTTTTAGTCTTTGCATAGGAATATTCAGTGGAGAAATAGCCAAATTACAGAGCCAAGATAATGGAGATCTGCAGAAAGAATGAGCAGCTGCAAATTTTTAAATGCTGCGAAATGTATAACATTAAGAGCTCGTGGTAAACTCCTGAGTGTGTGCCAAGGTCAGCATCGGTAATAATTTCACACGCTCGTAAAAGGCGTGCGTGACGAAAGCAGGGCCCAAGAAATGCAAAGAATCCAGTTCACAATTGATAGCCGCGCAACGTAAGCTTTGAAAAGTTCGCCATCGCTGCTTATCATTCGTAAGAGAATTTAAATGCATCTCATATTTGCGCAGCATCCCTTGCATACATCGAGTTCTGCATGCAGTTTAATCGCGCGAGTTACGCCGACAGAGTTTCAGAAAAGAATGTTTTCTGCAGCTTTATTCGCACGAGTACTGACGGTATTCGGTGTGTTTCATTTAACATCAGATAACGAGCTAACAGCATAGCTGCATACACCACGCTACAGTGTTCTAGAGGGTTACCTACGCGCACACGTAGGCTAACGGCCTACGCACCTAGCTCCACGCTAGTTTTCTTTATTTTTATTGTCTCAGCGACATCAGCATCACCGTTTACACTGCCGAAATTCGCATGCATTTCCGTCCAGTGCATGTGATAACAGTGCACAAAAAGCATGACTTCAGTTGCGCACCAACGCCTCCGTCAGGCAGTGCCCTACATCGAAGTCGCTGGTGGCGCCACCACACATGTGACATACCCGGCGTCAAGTAGGGGACCCCAGCAAGCCCACTACCCTCTTCTAGCTCACTTTAACTTCAACGAGCATGGGAATGATGGGTAGTACACACATTTGTCTAATTTTCGTACTTCTGGCCTGCTTCTGGCTCCCTGTGTGTTTGTGTGGCTTGAAGCTGTTTTTTCACGAAAACATAAATTAGCAAATGTTCACCGTTCGTGCTTCACAACCATATTTTTTAAGCTTACTATTTTAAATCAAGTCCCGAAGTTCAAAAGGGTTTGTTCTTTCTTTCAAAACAAAACCGAAACACAGAAATAAACAAGGGCGCGAGTACGATTCGCCTCCCGCAAGTACGAAGACTAGGCAAATGTGTACTACCCGTGATAAAGTGAGCTAGAATAGGGTAGTGGGCTCACTCGCCGGCCGGCGCCATGCAATGCGGGTAGAGGTGTGCGCCGACTGGTTGGCGCGCCGCCGCCAATAGTTTTCGCCGCCGCCGCCGACGCGAACTGATCGGCGCGCCGCCGCCGCCGACGTTTTTCATCGGCGCAATCGGCGCGCCGTTTATGCGCCAGTACTGACTTTTCACAGATTTGTCTTCTTTTTCATCGTGATTTATAGCTTCGTTTCACATTTTATGTAGCCAGTAAAAACCAGGCTTCTTAGTTATCTTCATCCAGCTTCAGAGACCGAGAGTACCACTATGAACAGCGGAACGAGTTCGGCGGCCGCTGCATGAAATGACATATTGCACAAATTGACAAAAAATAAATGTAACAGTTACAGTAAAGCATAGACACTGCCATCTTAGGCTTAGAAGCAATTTATCTGTTTTTTGTGTCGTAATTAGCTATGATTATGGTGATACGACGTTGAATGTAATGGCCCAGTGTTTTGATGCGTGCGAGTTCGCCATAGCACAATTCGAATATTCATACGGATGGAAAACGGCATCAGTATCAGTCCAAGATGGCAGCCTATAATTGTGCCCGAAACAGGGCGTACATAAAGAAGAAATGAAGTGGTAGCAGTGCAGCACGAATGCAGCGCGTTAGATGAAGAGAGGAGGAGGAATAAATGAGGAAGGACATGGAGGTTAGGCGTTAGATGAAGAACTACACAAAACCCCGAAGGATGAAATCAAAAGGGAGAAGTTTAATGAAGATTAAAAGCGTCGAGGCATAATACATGCTCAAACCTACTCAGGGTATATCAGCACCTGTCCGCGGTGTTAAAGTTGATAATTTTCGAGGATGACCACTTATACGCAGCGTCTGAACATGCTGCAGAAAATATTCACCATCTGTTTTATTTTTTAACTTGTCTGTTTGTACCGGCCTTTTAAGACATCGGATACCCGGGATGAAGATGCCAAGGCAGTAAGATGGCAAGAGAGAGAAAGGAAGGCTGGGGGATTAACCATATCTTGGCATCCGGTTTGCTGCCTAGCACCGAGGGTTGAGAAATAGGGGCAAGAAAGGGCGTGTAGAGAGACAGAAAATAAAACGCATGTGCACTCAGGAGTAAGATGGCAAACTTAACAGAGTATTTATTACATTCTGTACAGACAGGGCGAGAGGTCTCTTGCGAATGAGCTGGGTGGCTCACTATAAAGTGTACGTTTTGACTTAATCAGGGAATGGGTCCAGAATGCGCTGTTGAATCACGAGACACACACACCATTTCTGACGGTGCCGCTCACACTCGCTCAAGTCAAGGTCTTCGATTGGGGCGTGGCCACCACACTGCACCTGTGACACTAAGAAACCATTGTGGTCGTCTCGTCGAACGTCTTATGGTGTCGGAATGCCACCTCACTTCCCGGCTAAGATGGACAGTACACGGCGGACAGCAGGCTGGCAGCCCTTCGGTGACTTGTTTGATGAACAAAGAACGCGGACCTCCCCCGTCGGCCCAGGCGCCGCGCGTAACAACGGCTATCCAGTGGTGAGAAGAGGCGTAATAAGCTTGTCTGAGACCACCAGTTTTAAAAAGAACAAAACAAAATTTTAAAAAACTTGCCAGTAGATAATTTACAAAAGACGGCTGGATTCATCAAAAATGCAGAGACCGACATTTGAGCGACATGTCATATATGACATAGTTCAGCAAACTGGTTTTCATCACGTAACTTGAACGGACCTACTGGCACTGGGAAAGGTTAAGAATGATTGTCGCTGACAGATGTACTTCTGTTGCGAAGGTAATGCTCAGAGTCAACCAAATAAAACTTAACATTATATTCAAGTCTTGATAAAAAAATAAGTCAAGTTAGAAAGCTCCTCAGGTGGCCAAATAATAAATTACTTCACCATACTTTATGAAGAAGTAATTTGCAAATAAATAATACAACCGCTGTTTAAATGACATTCAATGACGTGACCGCAATCAACGGTGTGTCGTCGCTGTAAAACGGGAAAGTTATATGTGGACACGATCGGGCGAATGCGGCGGAGAACGAATATGTCACGTAATAAAAGCGATGTGATGTTGCACATTTTCATATTTACAACTCCGTGCCCTTTTGCTTGCTCGTGATGTGTTCGAAGGAGCTAGCCAAGTCTTAGGTAGAAGTCAAGCAGAGTAGCCGGGGCTGGTAAGAGCAACGTTTATGTTCACTATTTACACACTAAAGGTAGCATCATGGAAGCTTGATGAGAGCTTCTGAGAGCTGGTTCAGAGCGTCTCGGTGATCGCATTTTAAGCCGTGGTCTTCCTAAACTTCTCTGTAGGAGAAAACAATAGACAGTTTGCAATAATCTGCAAGGCAGTTTTTTCTGTAAGGTTAGTTTTCCAACCATAAACTCTCGTTCACAGACGGCTTTTCTCGCTCATTTTGTTTTTGCCATTCACCTTTTTGAGATCTTGTGCTCGCGTGCCTTTGCTGGAATTCGGAGAGGTGACATTTTGTTGTACTAGCGTGCTCGCGTGCACTCGCTGTAATTCGAAAAGGTAAAGGCACAATGAGGGAGAAAAACAGTCTGTGAACGAGAGTTTTTGGTTAAAAAATAAACCTATAAACCTTTAGGAAAGCCGCCTTGCATATCACTGTAAACGGACAGACTGCATGTCCATTCAGTCAAGGGCAGTCCAAAGAAATTGCCGTCTTCATCTCCGTCCCCCAAATGGTGGGGGTAGTGGTTAGAAGAAGGCGCCTAATTTCTGCAGCCCAGCAGGGAGCACGGCGCAGCGAATAAAGATAAAAAAAAACGAGAAGGAGAAAGAGAGAGAAAGTCAAACACTGCCTTCTTTTCTACCCATGAAATAGAAAGGATGCCCGTTCAGTTCGTCACACGGCGAGAGAGAAACACTACGTAGGTCATAATGCAATAATACGCACAACACAGCACAGTGCAATAACGTTGCATCGCACGTGCAGAATAGGGCCTGCAGCGCTAGGCAGGCTAGGGCCTGGGGGAGTGGAAGTTTGAAAGCACCACAGAGTGTGGGAAACATACCTGACGATGAATCCCAACCTCTCGGCTAATTATTCAGCGCGTCTCGTGGCACGTCGAACAAATCAAGCTGCCTCGATTTCCGACAGCTCTTCCTAGGCCGTCAGTCAGCCAGGCGTGTCCAAAGAGTTTTTGACGAGGGGAGCCAACAGCCCTAAAGAATTCGAAGTATGACTTTCGTGTTGTCGCTTCTTTTGGCGCACCTCGAGAGCGTAGACCCGGAACAAATCAGGGTAGGTGAGGTGACTTTCCGCGAACCTTACCTGCTTTCCAAACCAGTTACTGCATGCAAGCTTCCCCTGAATGGATGAATGTGTGGTTGAAAAAAAAGAAAAAGACACTATCTTTCCTTGCTAGACCACGGCTCAGTCCCTTGAAGGGAAAAGGGAGAGTGGAGAAAATAGTTTAGAAGTAGGTAGGAGGAGAAGGTTTGGAAGAATGTGACGGTCATGGCTGCTAGAGCAGAAAGAGAATAGGGGCCGTCGGCAGGGCACTCCGAGTGTTACAACTTGGAAATGTGGAGTTGCAACCATGTACGCAGATACCTATGGTCATTCCCACGAGAGAAAAAAAATCTGGATCACGTTTCTTGGGCTAGAATACAGAAAACTAGCTAAACGAGAAAACTAAAATAAGTAAAGAAATAACCGATAATCTAACCACCAATTGTCACCACAGCTGCGGAAGGAAAGAAGCAAAAACGTAATCCGCGACCTCGGCACCAGCGGCTACACAGAGGCATTTCTTCGTAAAACACTGTGTATAAGAAAAGACACGGGAAACACGACACCAATGGCGCGGCAACGACGCCACGTGTCGACCAAACTTGAGCTCACGGAACAGGGAACGAAGCACAATGGCAGAACACTGCGAGACCACTCGCAACATATTTGCGTCATGCATACCAGTCCCGACGGCACGGTGTACAGCTGGTTGGGTTGTATTGTAGTCTTTCTGAATTCCTTGAAGTGCACAAAGAGCGCGAAAGGTTGGGTACAAGGAACTTGAACATAGAAAACGACTTTGCCATCAAGCCTTTTGCAGTGTGTACTGGACGAACGTAGCGACGGGTGACGAATGACAGGAATTCACTTCTTATGCGCTTCAGAAATGACTATGAATGGAAAAGTTTTTGAATGGGAATGAAAAAAAAATCATCATAAACATGGGTGTTGCTATGTCCGTGCAACAGAACTGCAAGCCTGTTGGAAAAAGATGGCAGCAATATCTCATAAAGAGACTGGAGAATTAAAAGCCTCTCTGATTGCCTAGAAGTAACAGAATTCTTCAATCACGTTACAGCTTGAATAAATTGATTTCCAGGAGTGATGAAGGATCACGTATGGCATGAACGGTGCGTTTCTGCCTCCTTCCTTCTTGAAATATGGCCGCGACAATTTTCATGGTAACCTAAATTGCGCAGCCACTGTTTTATTGGTAGCAAATGACATGACAAAACCCATGATCTGTGTCATCGCTACATTTTAACAAAACTTGAAATCCTGCCAGATGGCGCATTGCTATCGGGAAATTTCGAGCGCTAACTAATGCCTCCACGCGACGTTCACAAGCACCCGTCCTGTCTCTCTCATTCTTGTTAGCGCCTTGTTTGGCGCTCACAACTTTCCAGATCGCCACATTTATTCAAAAAGAAATTGAAGTGGCATCTCAGGCACAAGCAGTTCAACGAAATAGAGAGAGAGAACGGGCGCTCGATTGCTCGCGAATCGTGCTGCTTTCTCGTCTTTGAAGCCACATTAATAATGAATCCGGAGCTTAGCTCTTATTCTCCGTTGATTAGGTGCATAATCATAGATCAAGCTCAGTGTGGATTCCGATGTCATGTATTAAAGGTGACCTGGAGTGGCACATGTGTCACAACATGCTGCAAAACCCAATTCCATGCCTTCGTACCGTCATGCTCGTTTAATACGAACGTTTGTAGATTTGACTACAGAAACAACATGAAAAGGCCGAGAAATATTTAATTCTTCCGTTCGTTAGTAATGTACTTCGTTATGCGTTTTTCTGTTCTCTGGGAGCATATCACGAGAGTTGTGTAGTATGAATGAACATAAATTGCTGTTTCTATTTCACCACAGTCGTTGAACGGTGTACTCTATAAACGCATCATCTACAATAAACTTCGTGCCAGCACAATGCATAAAATGCTCAATTACATCGCCCAAAAAAAAACGCGGATTTCACCGAAAGAAACTCGTAAACCTCATTAGATATTCAAACGTCAAATTTAGAAATAGCACTGCCATGAACGAGATTAACTCCATGGCCAAATTTCACTGCAAAAAGCGCTTGAATAACTGCACCTTGCAGGTATTCAATATACATTGCATGAGGTTTTAGAAGTGTGGTGACATTATTAGTTAAGGTTACATTGTTTTAGCGTTGAATTAGCTTTTTAGGCACGTTTACTGTGCTTTTAGAGTTAATATTTCACCTCATTGGTAATTTAGTGACGTCATTTCATTTCCACATAATTAAAGGAGAGTTATGAATAGTTGATATCCAAGCATTTTTTTAAAGATATGTGAATGGTGTTTATCAAAGGACCAACCCTAGAACGAGTGCCGGGGAGGAGAGGGGGGGGGGAGATATGAACAGTTTATAATTTGAAAAATAAAATTTTCGGCTTTACAAGCCAGAACGTCAATACGACACCAAGGCACGCCATAGTGGGAGGTTTTAAATATTCGAAACCAGAGGTCGGCAAAATAAATAGAGCCTATACATAGACTCTCTCAGTAAATAGGCTTTTATCTTAGCACTCAATATAGGGCCCAACCTATAGCTGAAATTTCAGTGACATAAAGGCCACCAAAAATATTTTTCTCTCGAAAGAATTTTCGCGATAGACTGATTTCAATGGAGTAAATCAGCCCGACTTTTTTTTCGAATACACCTGAGATAGTCGACAAAACGTTTAGGACGTTTGGCGGGGAACGACCGATCAAACTTTACGTGGATACCTATCACTTTTCGTCTCCACTGTCTCTTTCTAGGTTCATGTTCTTCCTTTCTTGACATTCAACTTCACAGTATTTTAACAAATCCGCATCATATTGGTTCTATAGAAGAAAATAGCTTGTGGTATACGCATCTTAAACAAAACTTGGCCGTGCACTTACGCCCCATCTCACTGTTTTGTATCAATCATTTCACCGTTCTCATTTCACTTGCGGTATTGCCGCGTGGTTGCGACGTCAAAGAAGATGGTACGTGGGTTGCTCAAGACGACACTTTTTATTGAGTGAACATGTGCATAGGAAAGTGCAAAGTGCTCGAAATTCGCGCTTTACACAGATAGCGGTAATCAGAGCATTGGTCGTTGGTAATATGATCTGCGCGAAGGTACGTCGCCATTTATACACGTAGCATCCATATCGTAGGTGTCCCAAGCTTATCAGAAAATTCTAAAATAATCTAGAGTGTTCGCAGACAGCCAAGCGTCCTTTGCGCAAGGCAACGGATTAATATGTGGTGTTTAACGTTTCAAAACCACCACATGATTATGAGAGATGCCGTAGTGGAGGACTCCAGAAATTTTGACAACCTGGGTTTCTTTAACATGCACCCAAATCGCAGCACATAGGCCTACAGCATTTTCGCCTCTATCGAAAATAAAGCAGCCGCAGGTGGGACTTGATCCCGCGACCTGCGGGTCAGCAGCCGACTACCTTAGCTACTGAACCACTACAGCTGTGTCTTTGCGCAAGACTGTGACATAAAAATACAAGCGAGCGTGGCAGTATAATAATGTTGCGATAAAATTTCAGCAGATGCAACATGTTTCACTGTGGATGCCATTTTCATACAGAACCGTCATCGGGTGGCCACGCGTTGCACGGTGGATCGACGTCTTTGGGTATTTTGAGTAGGCTAAATTTCTACCTAAAACATACGGCGTGACGACAGCACTCACGTTGACTGTAAATATTAACGAAACGAAGTGCACGCTTCGGTGGGATGATATGCATATCATTAAGAAGCTGTTGTGTATTTCTCAAAGGTCGAGATCATCAATGGTCGAGCAATCCTTCTGGATGAAAGGAATATATTCATTTAATGTTTACAGCCAGCCTGTAGACTGCAACAACTAACGGTGTGGGCCGACATCACTCCTGTAAGTCTATTTAGTGATGCATCCGTTACAGTAAAAAGTAACTAAATACCTCACTAGTTACTCAAATAGGAAAAAGGGGAACGTTTCACGGCTCCACGTTATATAGATACATAAAAAGGTAACGCATTACCGTTACCGTAACCGAAAAAAACAGAACGAATGTTACCTCTGCCGTAGCTCCGGAGTCATCAGTTTTAATCAATGTGTCTTTGCTGCAGAAGCACACAATGATAATTTTAAATCTCAAATTTATGTTTCACACGTACTAACCCAAGCAGGGATTATACTCAAAATGTTCAATTAACGAGAATTATTTGTACAAATGTACTGAACCTTAGCAATGTCATATAGAAGCTTATTGATGCCTGCACATGTGATGGCTTCTGACTCTGCAGTGACACAGGATGAAACCATTTTTTTTTTCATTGGAGCATTATACACAAAGTGAGGTCCAATAATCCACGGTATTTATGAAGAAACTATCATTGAACTCTCAAGAAATTTACAAATATCGGCCTTTTCTTGATCCTTCAGCACTTCCAATAAAGCAAGTCGAAATCGCCACTGTTGGATCTAGCCACCGGATTGGCCCGCCGCGCGCCAGTAGGCAATCACGGAGGCCTACATTGGTGCCTTTTTTATTAGAGGGGGGGGGGGATCGGGAGATGTCGTGGGGAAAAGGGGGGGACACTTACAAGTTTGTGACATCATATGTGCCTTGCAGAGACTTAAGTCTAGAAAAATCACGTCTTGCAACACACATCTTGCAATAGCAGCCTTTTTTTAATATGTTGCAGATTTTATTTTTGTTTATATAAGAATTCAAATTATGCCTAGAAATCAAATATACAAAAGAACAAAGGTTCCCAGCACTCGTAATTGCATTGTTCTATTGTGTCTTTTCCGGAAAAAGTCGAGAGTGGCAGTTGCTATTTCGATTTCTCACACATCTGATGGGTATTGAGCACGTGAACACGCTACAAAAAAACATTGAAAAGTTGAATGTTTTATACCTACTTATCAAGCATTCTTATTTGTGACGTTTTTAAGAGAAGTTTTAATGGGGCCCACTTGCAAGGGGTGTTCCCCTCCCCTGACCAAACACCAAGGGGTTGGGGAGTGAACGTTCTCTGCAGGCGTGGTCAACGGACGCCCAGCTCGTGACCAGTATGGGCTGTCTATCTGAGCAAATATTGCATTTGCTCTCATCTGCACATATGACCATCGACAGGTTTTTGTCTTGGGGGGATGCAAACCCTTCTTTCAACTTGCATCACGACTGAGGGAGTAGGTCGTGTTGGTGTCGCTAGAGTGGGTAGCAAGTGCTGGTGGAGCTTGAAGTGTCCTTTTTGCACCACCCGCCTCGCCCGCGCCCATGTCTACACTTCATTCATTGAACACCGCGCTGAGAACTAGTTGAATAAATGCGCAGATTTGTTTCCTTCCGCATCCTATACCGCTGCATAAAAGATTCTCACATTGCGAAAAGTAGGTATTTTGATTCGTTTGAAGGAAAGTTACATTCAAAGCATGACAGATACTCAAAAAAGCGGTTTCATGCAATCGTAATAAGAAAACTCGAAGCAGAGCTGCTTCTCTTTTGTGCAGCGTACAATGTAAAAGTAAGATCAGATCCGGAAAAAGCGAAATGAGTGACGTGCGTCACTGCTTGCTCATTCTTCAATGAAAAAAGGTTTCATGAAGTATGACGTTGCCAACAACAACAACAACTTAAAACAACATCCTAAATTAAAAAAAAAAGCAAAGTGCTGCACATTTACCGTAGAACATGGACATAGATTGAAATACGCGTTATTTTTTCATGAAAGCGAAATAAAAACTATTTTACAAAACGCTTTGCATTCATCGGGATGTCGACACATCTGTATAGTGTCATTTATGCTATTTGGATTAAAATTCCCGAATTTCAACTAATTCAGTAACCTGTGGCGGAAGAGCCTTTTGAATTTTCAGTTTCGGTTTCCGCGCCGCCGCCGCCGCCGACGAAAATTGGCCGCACGCCGCCGCCGATGAAAAAACCGGCGTGCGCCGACAACGCCGCCGCCGCCGACTCTGTACGACCCCCACGCCGCCGCCGGTCGAAATCGCCTCGGCGCACACCTCTAATTGCGGGTCACACAAACGTGCTTCGGCGCGCCTCCGCGGCGCGGGGCCACCGCCGCTTTGAATGTAGCGAGCGTTGGCGCTGCGGCAGTTGCTGCCTGTTTGGAGTGGCGGTCGGTGTGTGCGAGCTTTGTTACTTTGAGAACTTGTCGCGCTTTGCATCCTCAATCCCCTAGGTTCTTCGGTGAACAGTGATGTGGCCTGACAAGCAGTGACCCTCGAACGAGGTTAAAATGCTTCCGCGGCGGCAAAACCACTGTTTTGCGCCAGGCTGTCGTACAGGTTACGTCCACGTGAAGGGCAGCAAGAAGCCGTCTTTGTTCGGCGCTCCGAAGGATGCAGCCCTGAGGAAGCAATGGGAAATGAATTTGCATCGATCGGGCAAAGCCCTGGACGACACATCTGCCGTGTGTGGACTTCATTTTGAGCCAAAGTATGTGCTACGGGACTACGTGAACATAATCGAAGGGAAAGAAGTACGCACACCACGTGGGAAACCTTGCCTACGAGAGGACGCTGTGCCTACAATCCTGCCTAACTTGGTGTCATATTTGACGAAAAAGACACCACAAGAAAGACCAACCCGAAAGAGAAAGCGATCGGGAAGCGTTGAAGGCGACAAGGTACGTTCTCGTACCATTGGCGCGACTGTTGATGGCTGCGCCGTAAACTCGACGGAAACGCCTGCGACGTGTGCCCAGCTCGTGGAAGCGCGTCCAGACGATATCTTGGGTGATCTCCACTCTGATGCAAAAAGCTCAAACAATAAACAAGCCAGCACAAACTTGTTTGGATCCTTGAGACTTCCTTCCCTGTTTTGGAGCAAGCATCAGTTCCCGGATAACGACGGCGTCGTCTACTGCACAACCGTGCTGACTGCAAAAAGCGAGGTACAGTCAGAAAAAGTAGTGATGTTCGTTCCCTCTTCGTCTGACGTCTATTGCAAGGTGTACGCTAGAGGTACCTTGCTGAAAGTGGTGCTAGTGCGAAGTGAAGCCGAGGCTGAGACAATCCTTGAAGAAACAAACTCTGTAATGTTATGTGGTGGTGCCATATCACAAGAGGATTATGAAGATGAGTGGTTCACTCAAAAACTCAAAGGCCAAGTTGTTTCACGCCACGGATCCTACTTCAGCAGAAGCTGTATGACAAAGGTTGCCAAAAAAATGTAACTATCTTGTGACGTCTTTTAACATAACATGCACGCTCTTCCGAACTATATGCTATTTTCTGTCACACCAATGTAATTATTTTTTCTTGTTTTCCAGGGGCACAGTGCGTCTCTTGCAAATATTTGAGGAGGGCTATGCTCATGCGACGGTCGCGAGTTCAGAGCCAACATGTCAAGAGCTGCTCTTCACATAAGCGAAAGTTGAGAACTGTGACCCAGAAGAACAGGCGTCTCGACGTAATCAGCTTTTATATCGTTACACGGTTACACTTTTTTGTGAAAGGCATTAATTCTGATAGATCAGAGAAGCGGGAAAAGGCAAAGCATCTAAAGTTGAGCCGCTGCTCCTGAAGAAGAAATATCCAGTAAGCAACTGTTCCCAATATCTGATGAATGAATTTTCATGTACTTGTGCCCAGTACTTGGGGAGAGTGGCTTCCTGTTTTTCTGATCTGTGGATTTTTAGTCTTTGCATAGGAATATTCAGTGGAGAAATAGCCAAATTACAGAGCCAAGATAATGGAGATCTGCAGAAAGAATGAGCAGCTGCAAATTTTTAAATGCTGCGAAATGTATAACATTAAGAGCTCGTGGTAAACTCCTGAGTGTGTGCCAAGGTCAGCATCGGTAATAATTTCACACGCTCGTAAAAGGCGTGCGTGACGAAAGCAGGGCCCAAGAAATGCAAAGAATCCAGTTCACAATTGATAGCCGCGCAACGTAAGCTTTGAAAAGTTCGCCATCGCTGCTTATCATTCGTAAGAGAATTTAAATGCATCTCATATTTGCGCAGCATCCCTTGCATACATCGAGTTCTGCATGCAGTTTAATCGCGCGAGTTACGCCGACAGAGTTTCAGAAAAGAATGTTTTCTGCAGCTTTATTCGCACGAGTACTGACGGTATTCGGTGTGTTTCATTTAACATCAGATAACGAGCTAACAGCATAGCTGCATACACCACGCTACAGTGTTCTAGAGGGTTACCTACGCGCACACGTAGGCTAACGGCCTACGCACCTAGCTCCACGCTAGTTTTCTTTATTTTTATTGTCTCAGCGACATCAGCATCACCGTTTACACTGCCGAAATTCGCGTGCATTTCCGTCCAGTGCATGTGATAACAATGCACAAAAAGCATGACTTCAGTTGCGCACCAACGCCTCCGTCAGGCAGTGCCCTACATCGAAGTCGCTGGTAGCGCCACCACACAAGTGACATACCCGGCGTCAAGCAGGGGACCCCAGCAAGCCCACTACCCTCTTTTAGCTCACTTTACCCGTGACTCACATGGTGGCTGTACGATCGCAGCGCCAGAGTGCCATCTAGTAATTTTGAGAAACTCTGTGATTCCCACGGCCACGGAGGAAGGAAAAAGGTTCCTTTCCTTCCTCCGTGCCCAACGTTACTAGACTAGGTTCAGTTGCCAAACTCTCCGCCGACGCCATGCTTCGCCGGTGTCTCCACTTTCAGTTTGTCCGACAGGTGGCGGGAGCGTTCCATCAAGATCCAGCTTTCTCAGCTGCTGCGCCTGCTAGGCGCTATACGGGCGCCGAATTAGCGCGTTTATTCACGCGTAACCAGATGTAAAACTACAAAAACATCACTGCAACACATCCTAGCCACTGAAGCTCCTTGTATACTCGTATCAAAGCATGCAGCGCGACATGCTTTCGAGTAACGAGTTCGAAGCTGCCGGAAACCATCTGTCGTTTCGCTGCTTTTGCGCATGCCCTGCTTTTTTTACTATCCGAAAATGCGCCGTTGAGCGAGAACACACATGCTGCATTAGTATTGCGTCTGATTCATGCGGAAATAAGAAGTGGCATCCCTGCCCGTAATCATGACGCGGGGGGGGACCGTTTTATCTACCGGCGATGGTAGGATTCATTTAGTTCCCAGCGGCGTCTTCGGCCATCTGGGCTAGTGACACAAGGCCTGCGTAAGCGGGTCTGTGCTGAGCAGCGCGGCCTCCCACTGCTTCTCATTCGTGATTTGGAATATAATGGCAAATAGTCTATAGGGGTTTTTCTTTGTAGGGCCAAATCACATGCAAAGTAAACGCTTATTCATGCATCTTGGCAGGCACAGAATGACCACTGCAACTAGCAATTTAGCACGAGTTAAAAGTTAACAAGGTAAACAGCTTTCGTTCAGCGGTTTATTCATAAATGCACTGGTCTTCCATTTCAGACCACACTGATCAACAGTACTGTACAAGATGTTTTAGCAAACCGGTCCACAACACTGAATAACAAACTGGTCCACGAAAGCAACATCCCAGCAATTGTTTGCATTGCTGCAGTCCAGAGAAAGCACATTTTTTTCTAACAGGTATTCACAAAAGCTTAGCACGCTTCCAGGCAACTTAAACTTGCACACTTGTGTCTTTGTGTTGCCGTAGGAACCTTGCATAAAAATGCACGCGGGTGACCAGGTAAAACTTCATGATGCGTGCAGAGAGCTCTTCAGAATGACCACCACATCCGACTTGTGCAAGGCTGTGTCCTTGTGTCAAATCTTTGACAATGCACCAAAACAGGTCTCCAAACACTACGTTGTCCCTTGTTCTTTACGTTATGGCGCTCTCAACATCGGTAAGAAGTGACGTCAAATCTTTTGATGGCAGCTGGGGGGCACCCGGAACAAAAGACCGCATCTCTGTCAGAATGGCTGCAGATGTTACGTCATCAGTAGCAAGAAGAGTAGCCTTACAGTCCCCGCAGCTCGAAAACTTTTCTGCTTCCTTCACTACGTATCCTGTCAGGTAGTACAGAGCAGCATCGTATGGAGTTGGTCGACCATAGTCGTGCTGGTTTGCGTCCTCTTCTGGCAGCTTCTCCAACACAATGCTGTGCATGAGCTGTCCGAGCTTGTCTTCTCACTCCTTCTTCTGATGAAGGACTTCCAGCCTCTTCGAGCTCAGGCTCTCCTCCATGGTGACGAGAACAGGATCCGCATCGCCAGTGCAATTTCCTTTTGTCGCCATCTTTAAAGGCTCAAAAGCCTGAATATTTAGCCGAAATGTACTATCGTAGGGTGATTTTCGTCACCACCAAACGACCTCACGACTCCAAAAAAGCGCTGGGGAGAAAAAAAACTGTCAGTGTGAAGAGCAACAGAAGGAATGCAAAATTACATCAAAATGAATCCTAAAAATACCTACTTCCAATGGGTCCTGGTTCAATTTTGCAGTCAGCACATATCTCACATTCTTGTCAAGAAGCAGGGTGATTATGTCCAGAACTGACATCAACGTGACTCGTAGAGATTCCGTCGTCAACTGAGATGCAAACAGCTTTGTGTTTTTTTCAATGCTGTTCCTTTCGGTCTCATTCAGCATGACCAGGAAGTCTTCCATCACCTGTAGCATGGCAGACAAATGCCCCCTTTAATATATTCGACTCATAGTATAACACAATAAGCATAAGAAATAAGCATAAGTAATAACACAATAAGCATAAGGATTTCAACAGTTTCTCCGTTGATCACGTGCACATACGTTTTGCGAATGTCCTGATCGTGAATGTGGATGGAGCATACCCTAGACTTCGTTGTGAGGTCTTTGTCTGCGCGGGGTATCACCCTGTTCCAAGCTGCGTGAAGTCGCTGGGAGCGGAGAAGAAATGCAGGACCGACGGGCTAGTGTCGTTCCGGTACCCGCTTGTACAGCCAGGTACGCAACATGTCGGCATGATTTGGTCGGTTTAGGGGCACCCACAGCACTGCATCGAACAAGACAATCGATATGTTCATGCAAACACATCGGTCTGAAAACGTGCACCACACAAAATCACCCGGGAGTTAGACCGGCGACTGCCCAAACTGGCTGCGCAGCGCGGCTGGCGAGGCCGTTGGGCGAGGCGAAATCCGTGGAGCCGGGTGCGACTGCAGCGCCAGTGGGAGCAGTATCGGTGGCGGTTCCGCGCAACGCAACGAAGTTTGTAAACTAAACCTATTCTAGTAACGTTGGCTGGTACCGCCCCGTCGCTGTGATAATACTGTCGGTCGCGAGCGCCACCGCACAAAGCTTGTTTAAAACTGATGGCAGGCCAACTTCGCTGAGAGCGCGAGCCATTCCTCAGGCAGCTTTCTAGAGGAGGCGTTGGTAGTGTTCTGTCAAAGCCTCCTAGATTTCTAGTGCCTGCCAAATAAACGCGAAACATAGGTCATCTGTGGCGGCGCTGCCTACGTAGGAATAAGAGAACAGCCACATTCATCCATTCATTCATCCGAAGGTCTTTGTACTTGGCCTTTGAGATTGACAATTTTGGCGTTTGTTACTAATTTTAGAGGATCATCATTGTCATCATCATCAGCCTGTCTACGTCCACTGCAGGACAAAGGCCTCTCCCATGTTCCGCCAGTTAACCCGGTCCTGTGCTTGCTGTTGCCAATTTATACCCGCAAACTTTTTAATCTCATCTGCCCACCTAACCTTCTGTCTCCCCCTACCCCGCTTCCCTTCTCTGGGAATCCAGTTAGTGACCCTTAATGACCAGCGGTTATCCTGTCTACGTGCTACATGCCCGGCCCATGTCAATTTCCTCTTCTTTATTGCAGCTATGATATCCTTAACTCCCGTTTGTCCCCTAATCCACTCTGCTCTCTTCTTGTCTCTTAAGGTTACACCTACCATTTTTCTTTCCATTGCTCGCTGCGTCGTCCTCAATTTAAGTTGAACCCTCTTTGTGAGTCTCCAGGTTTCTGCTCCGTAGCTAAGTACCGGCAAGATACAGCTGTTATATACCTTCCTCTTGAGGGACAGTGGCAATCTACTTGTCATAATTTGAGAGTGCCTGCCGAATGTGCTCCACCCCATTCTTATTCTTCTAGTTACTTCAATCTCGTGGTTAGGCTCTGCGGTTATTACCTGCCCTAAGTAGACATAGTCTTTTACAACTTCAAGTGCACTATTACCTATCGCAAAGCGCTGCTCCTTTCCGAGGTGGTTGTACATTACTTTCGTTTTCTGCAGATTAATTTTAAGACCCACCTTTCTGCTCTCCTTGTCTAACTCCGTAATCATGAGTTGCAATTCGTCCCCTGAGTTACTCAGCAATGCAATGTCATCGGCGAAGCGCAGGTTACTGAGGTGCTCTCCATTAACTCTTATCCCTAACTGTTCCCATTCTAGGCTTCTGAAAACGTCCTTTAAGCACGCAGTGAATAGCATTGGGGAGATTGTGCCCCCCTGCCTTACACCCTTCTTTATTGGTATTCTGTTGCTTTCTTTATGAAGCACTATGGTAGCAGTTGATCCCCTGTAGATTTCTTCCAGAATGTTTATATATATTTCATCTACGCCCTGATTCCGCAGTGTCTGCATGACGGCTGATATTTCTACTGAATCAAACGCCTTCTCGTAATCTATGAAGGCTATGTATAGTGGTTGGTTATACTCTGAGCATTTCTCTATTAACTGATTGATAGTATGAATGTGGTCAATTGTTGAGTAGCCTGTTCTAAATCCTGCTTGTTCCCTTGGTTGATTGAATTCCAATGTTTTCTTTACTCTGCTAGCAATTACCTTTGTAAATAGCTTGTATACTACAGAGAGCAAGCTGATGGGCCTGTAATTCTTCAAGTCCTTGTGATCTACTTTCTTATGTATTAAGATGATGTTAGCGTTCTTCCAAGACTCTGGTACTTTTCCCGTCAGGAGACACCTCGTAAATAGAGTGGCTAGTTTTTCTAACACAATCTATCCTCCATCTTTCAGCAGATCTGATGTTACCCGATCCTCACCAGCAGCTTTGCCTCTGTGCATGCTCTCCAAAGCTTTTCTGACTTCTTCTATCATTACCGGTGGGCTGTCGTCTGGGTTACTGCTAGTTCTTATAGTATTAAGGTCGTGGTTGTCTCGGCTACTGTACAGATCTCTGTCAAACTCCTCCGCTATTTTAACTATCCTATCCATATTGGTAGTTATTTTTTGCCTTCTTTGTCCCTTAGTGCATACATCCGCCTTTTGCCTATCCCAAGTTTCCTCTTCACTGCTTTGACGCTTCCTCCGTTTTTCAGAGTGTGCTCAATTCTCTCCATGTTATACCTTCTTACATCGCATACTTTACGTCTATTAATCAACTTCAAAAGCTCTGCCAGTTCTATTTTGTCTGTTGTACTTGACACTTTCATGATTTGACGCTTCTTAATTAGGTTCTTCGTTTCCTGGGAAAGCTTGCCGGTGTCCTGTCTAGCTACCCTGCCTCCAACTTCCACTGCACACTCCGTGATGATACTCGTCAGATTATCATTCATTGTATCTACGCTAAGGTTGGTTTCCTCGCTAAGAGCAGAGTACCTGTTCTGCAGTGACACTCTGAATTCCTGTACTTTCCCTCTCAGTGCTAGCTCATTGATTGGCTTCTTGCGTATCAGTTTCTGTCGTTCCTTCTTCAAGTCTAGGTGGATTCGAGCCCGTACCATTCTATGGTCACTGCATCTTACCTTGCCAACCACTTCCACATCCTTCACGACTCCTGGGTGTGCAGTTATTATAAAGTCTATTTCGTTCTTATTTACGCCATTAGGGCTCCTCCATGTCCACTTGCGGTTTTCTCGTTTTCGGTAGAAGGTATTCAAAATACGCAGATTATTGCGTTCTGCGAATTCTGCTAGTAGCTCTCCTCTGGCGTTTCTAGTGCCGATGCCATAATCTCCTACTGCCTGGTCTCCAACCTGCTTCTTCCCTACCTTTGCATTGAAGTCGCCCATTACTATAGTATACTGTGTTTTCACCTTACTCATTGCCGATTCCACGTCTTCATAGAAGCTTTCAACTGAAGCGTCATCATGGCTGGATGTAGGCGGGTAAGCCTGTACTACATTCATTTTGTATCTTTTATTCAGTTTAATTACAATGCCTACCACCCTTTCATTAATGCTATAGTAATCCTCTATGTTGCCAGCTATGTTTCTGTGAATTAGGAACCCTACTCCCAGTTCTCTTCCGTCTGCCAAGCCCCGATAGCAAATGACGTGCCCATTCTGTAGCACAGTATAGGCCTCATCTGTCCTCCTAACATCACTCAGCCCCATTACATCCCATTTAATGCCTTCTAGCTCCTCGAATAATACAGCTAGACTTCCCTCACTAGATAACGTTCTAACGTTAAACGTTGCTAAGTTCAAGTTCCAATGGTGGCCTGTCCGTATCCAGAGATTCCTAGCACCCTCTGCTGCTTTGCAGATCTGACCGCCGCCGTGGTCAGTTGCTCCGCAGCTGGTTTGGACTGAGGGCCGTGAGTTAATTGACGAATGCCTATGGGAGGGGGTGGCCAGATACTGCACCAGGGTGGCCAATCCTTCTCTGGTGAGATCATCGGTGCGTACCGGCTTTAAGCCGGTACGATCAGACAGTAGTGGGAATGCTCCATGCATGTCTTCCTTATTGTTGTTCAGAGCATATGATAGTGTAGAGTATTCTATCTTGACTAATCAGTTATGGAGTCATGGACTTCCACCTTATATAGTAGCATGGGTGACGGAATTTTTAAATAGAAGAGAATTCTATTGTTATCAAGGCGGTTTCTCTTCCTGTAAGCACAAGCAAACCCGAGGTGTACCTCAGGGGTCAGTACTTTCCCCGGTTTTATTCAACATATTGCTTAGTACCATGCCCGTTCATCCAGAAGTGAAAACCTATGTTTATGCCGATGACATTGCTTTCTTTGCTATGGCACATGACTTCCACTGTCTCTACACTATCTTGCAAACATATCTTAATAAAATAGAACATTGGTTGGATGGATTGATGTTGAACCTGAATACCGGTAAATGTGCTATACTCGTTTTTCCAATTAAAGATCCCGTGCACATATCTATTAATTACAAGCTTCAAGATATCCCACAAGTACAATCATTGAAATATCTTGGAGTTATGTATAATGAGCATCTGAATTGGCGCCCTCACATTGAATACATCGCGACAAAAGCAGTACGCGCGATGGGCGTATTGCGGAGGTTGAGCAATTGTAGATCAGGTATGAGAAGAAAGGCACTTTTGATTATATATAAAATGTATGTCCGACCTGTCTTGGAGTTTGGCTGCATTCTTTTTTCTGGTGCGCCAGCCTACAAACTCCGGCCGCTCGTTCTGTTGGAAAGAGAGGCTTTACGGCTCTGCTTAGGACTTCCAAAGTATACTGCAAATGCAGTGTTATACCTTGAAGCACGAATACCAACCTTATTATGTCGCTTTAACATTCTTACTGTGCAGACCTTTTTACGACTATATGAAGCACCGTTTAACCCTGAACAAATTATTTTTATTTCCAATCCTGACCTTTTCTTTTCCGTGCATTGGCCCAGATTTACCAAACCACAAATAGTATTTGTTCAATCGTTACTTGAGCCCCTAAATGTACACGTTCGTGATCTGATTCCTTTAACTGAGCAACAAAATTCTCCAGAAATTGTTTACCATGATATCTTCCCAACTCACGCAAAGCTATTACCTACAGGCATTTTAAATGGTTTATTGCAGGACCATTTAAGTACTCTGCCAACAAATGTCATTATAGCAACGGACGCATCTCAATCACATGAAAAATCAGGCGTTGGAATATATTGCCCCGTACTTGATTGGTCATTTTCACTTCGCTTACCGGACTTTCTTCCTGTCTTTCTGGCTGAATTCATGGCAATAATGTTAGCTTTGCGAAAGGTAAATATTTCCATTCCAGTTGTAGCAGTCATAACTGATTCACTATCAGTGTGCTCTTCTCTGTCCGCATCTGGTCACTCACCTATAGTGAAACTTTTTAAATCGTTGATCCCCTGTCATATCCGAAGTATTCATTTAATCTGGACACCAGGGCACAAAGGTTTGTTGTTAAACGAAATAGCTGATTCTCTTGCGAAGGCATCCCTTTCGACACCAATTATTCCTATTTTCCCTCATACAGTATACATTACGGTGGCGCGATTTCGCACACTTAAAATCAGGCAAAATTTATCTGACCCTGCACTGACGGCTTCTCCAGAGTACAAACACTTGTTATTTCCCTGGCGCAGTGAACTGACTAAATCAAGGATGATGGAAGTTGTCATCACGAAATTTCGTTGCCGCGTAACCTCCCTCAATTTTTACTTGCATAGATCGGGCATATTGAATTCCCCTATGTGCATTTACTGTAATCAAGAGGAAACGATCACTCATTTTTTATTACATTGTCGCCGTTTCGATTTATTCAGGCAAAGCATACTAGCACCACCTCTTCAAAGACTGGGCTTGCAACTATCACAACCTGATCTTCTTTCATTTGGAGCCTCTACACTGGGTTTCAGCCACAGGGATGTTTTATTCGCCGTTCAAGAATACATCACTGCGACTAAACGATTTTCTTGCTAAATTGCTGTCTCACTATTTTTCTTTTTTTTTTCTTTTTTCTGCAAACTTGATATCGGTATTTCAAATCAAAATTAAGTTACAAAAAAAAAATTGCAGGAATGACGCAATGCTGAAAGTTTAGGGCAAATTCACCTTATAATCGGCCAATCCCCTTCTTTGGGTACGAGCCATTTGCACAGGGAAACAACAACAACAACAACAACAGCGTTGGCGGCCACGCACCACGGAGCCCAACGAGGGGATGCTACACGTTTACAAATGCTGAAACCTGCAGACGCCAGCCGTACAACGCCACTATAACCCAATGCGCCTAGACCAAGGTAGGCTATTTGCACAGGGTTAACCCTAGCCGCCAGGAAGTTTGGAAGTAAACGGAAGAGAGTAGAAGACAGGACAGATAAATAGTAAGAGATACAGACGAAGATGTAGGGAGAGAGAGATAGGAAAAGGCGACTGCCGATTCCCCTGGGTGGGTCAGCTCAGGGGTGCCGTCTACGTGAAGCCGGGGCCAAAGGGGTGTGTTGCCTCTGCCGGGGGGCCTTAACGGTCCAATCACCCAGCGTCGGCTCAACCCCCAGGATCCCCTTTGTAGGATGCCTTGTATTAAAAAAGTTGCTTGCTGAATGACGGCGTCACTTACGTATAGTAATTTATAATTACGTTTACGCCTTTTTAGAATTTTTTACGTTATTTTTGTTGCATATAAACTTCAAAAACGTAAAAACCTATTTGAAAACACCCCTACTTGAGTGACGCCACCACCCTAGTTCCGATGACCGCCGCTTCCCAAGTTACCGCCGATAATCCGGCAGGCACAAGAGATCTAGGAGGCGTTGGTTCTGTACCTCCGTGGTTCTGTGCTGTGTGTAGCGTCGCCATGTGGCCATGTGCGCCGTGGTTCTGTGCTGTGTGTAGCGTCGCCATGTGGCCATGTGCGCCGTGGTTCTGTGCTGTGTGTAGCGTCGCCATGTGGCCATGTGCGCCGCATGCGCCTGCGGCACCACAGAACACCTACTAGGCGGCACCAGCAGCACCGACGATGGCACGAATTCCGCAGTAGCAATGTGACGATGGGTTTATACGAGCACCCAGCTGCCCATTGAAGTCCGAAATTTCGTGACCTGTGTGCAAGGCCACTGTCAAGTAAGCGTCCATTGGGAGTGCCACGCGTCAGGGTGTGATTCATTTCTCTGTCTGGTTGATTTGGGAAGGCAGTGCCTATCAAGAGTAAGCAGTGAATACTGGCGAGATAGCGGAAACATGCTGATCGCCTGCTACAGCATGCTACCTTTGAAAGCTACACTTGAGCAACCCTACTGGGCATTGTGATGACTGTCTTCACGTGGCGTGAAAATGGATCGTAATGAAACCGGATATCTGCAGTCTCACTAAATTTTTAATGAGCGTCTCGTGCGCCGCTGCAAATGAATTAACGAATATCAGTAAGAGTTATGAGCTCGACCGAAGTAGGTTTGTGTGACCAAAGTAGGTTGTCGTAGTGCTTGTGGTCCCTCGGCAACAGCATATGTTGTTCAGCAAAAGCGAAACTGATTGCGTACAATGCGGTGTGTGAATAGGCACTTAGTGGTGTGGATGCGCCCTGTCACGTTCACCAAGTTCACGGATGCGTGCCTTCACGCAAGGGCTCATCTCGCCGCTTAGCAGCTCTTGTTCTGACAAGTTGTGGAACAAACAACGAACTCAGCATTCATTCAGTTCCTGTAATGTATAGCCATACTATGAACAAACATATGCGATTGCAGTCACTTGCATAAAACTCGGTTAGAATATTATTACAAGCTGCTGTTGAACAGCAGCTAATAATCTCTGGGTTTTTACGTGCTAGAACCCTGATAAGTTATAGTTTCTTAACACGCTTCTGAACCGGATTACGCGGCCTTCAGGCTCTCTGTCAAAATGCGACCGTCGCGGCCGAAACTGAACTTTGGATCAGCAGTCGACCACTGCCACCCCAGTGGCCAAGCAGCAGCTCGTATGCCCGCATCAATCTAATTCTTGCGAGAAGCAGACAGGATGTGCAAACAAAAGACTGGAATCACGACACCGCGTTGTCCCAACTTCTTTCTTCTTGTGTATGTATGTGCATGCACGCTCTCTTAGATTGAGTATGCTTACCAACTAGCTCAGCTCTGTTGGGCTTCTTCTTAAATGCTAGTGGGAGTGCTTGTCATTTCACGTGCCTGTACATGCTGCACTGTTAGGGACCTTAAGGAGTCTGGTGCTACCAGTGCCATTGATGCATCTACAAAAATTTGTGCCTGGCTTATGCTGCGAAAGTGTTGCACAAAGATTAAGCTGGCCCATGCCATCGTCCCTGCTGTATATGTTGAGGACAACGCTGTTGGCCGTGAGATCGAGCAGAGTCACCGCCTGGTGGAAACTGGCTGAAGTGTGAATTGTTCCCTGCGTCGTCTGCTAGCGACATTGCGTTTCTATGTGTGCGTGCACGTTCTGCACGTCACGCATGTTCTCAAAGTGTGGTTTGTCTGATCATGTCAGCGCGAGTGTAACTGCTTCTGCGTATGCCTTAAACAACCTACAAAATCATTCGATCTTGGTCTGCTGCTTATTGTCGCCGTACCCTCCAGTCACGAGAATAATTTCAGAGTGGGTGCCGCTTTCTGTTTTTAGCACATTGCAAAATGCTCTTGGCCTCCTCCCAAACATCAGGACTATTAAAAGATGTATGAATACAGTGTTTTATAGCGACTCAGCAAAAAAAAAAAAAAAGGCTCTAGACCATGCACTTGCGTGCTGTTGATAGGTGTACAGCTACGCCACTGTAGTTTATCGATCATGCGAGAAGCCTTAGTTGTGTTTATCTGGCCATGGTGCCACTACATAGAAATATCACTATACATAAACTGTGAGACTTTGGTACTCACGCTGTACTTAAAACAGAGTAACCAGAGTAACCATGTGCAGCTGTGTGCTTAGATTTAAAAACGCTTTAAAGAGCTCGACTATTTGAAATTGATACAGACGGCATGCCTTATATATTATGTCGTATAACTTAACTGAAAATTTCATCTTTTTTACATTGTCTTCCGTTTGTGTGGCATTGTTAGTGATAGATGGAAGGCAGTGGTAACTTTTTGTATGAAAAAAAAAAAATCATGCTTGGGTTCCATTAAGCAGGCCTTTCTTTTAGCACTGCTATGCACGTAATCCATCAATGAAAGCTTTCTGCTGAACTCTTATGTAAGATTTTTATTATATATTTACTGGGGCAAGAGCATGTGCAAACACATGGTAAATGCAGTGTAGCGCAAAGCGTCGTCAGCCACTAGGCTTTTCTGACAAGACTTATCGACTGTCCCACATTTCATGGTAAACAGTGTGAGAGAAAGAAAAATCATATGCGTATAAGGTGCGAACGGTGGTACTGAACAAATTGCACAGATAGGGAGGCTTTCTACGATCTTTATTTTTCTCTTTTTTGTAGTATGCAGATGACAAAGATGTAAATAAGTAGTTCAGTCATGCTACAGCAGTGCGTAGCAGGCTAAACACAAGCTACTCTCGTGCGAACAACTCAGCAAAGGCGTGATTTAGTGCGAAAGCGTGAAGGGATTCACACAGGCCGAGCATCCTTATCAAAGGCAGAATGCGCTTTACCAGCGGTTAATGGTAACATTGTATTGGCTTCGTGCACTGATTCAGTAGAGAAAAGCGTAGATATTACCAGTGGACTGTAGACAGCGCACTTTATCGACAATCGGCTTAGAACGCATGCAACGAAGCGCTGCTCTGTGTATTTGTATACGCACTGCCAACCGACAATCCACACTTGCGCGGGAACGGTGCTGCCACCTACAGCCTGATCTCGCCGCGAATAGTAACATCTAAAAGAGCCATCTTAAATTAAAGGTGTTTGCTTATGCAAATACATAGGGTAGGGTAGCAACTGCACAAAATCTTTTGTATTGGTGCTCTTCTTAAAAAAACAGATCACTGATGAATGTCTAAACAAAACAAAGTTTCTGGGTCTCTTGTTCACAATGGAATGACAACTGCAGAACTGGTTCTTTAGTGTTCAATGCATGACGCAGCTGCATTTGCTGCATTGCCCAAAAAGAAGTCCAGGAGTTTAAGTGGCTTTCCAGATAATCCATTGATTGTGTTACTTGTTGTCTATGTTGATGCATCAACATGACATGGCTTGTTGATGCGATGTGCCTGCAATGCAAAACAGCAGCCAGGTGGTGTCGAGGCCGATGCGCTGTGACACACCACCTAGGATGGAGGACGTGAACGACCGCGACAGCAGCGACGACGATGCACCGGCCGACATGGACGACATAGAAATTGTTGAAGTGTACGATGAAGTGGCCAGTGATTTCAGCGAGGAGGGAGAGGAAGGGGCTGCGGATGAGGTGGCCCCGCTGGACAACGCCGAGGTCTCCTTCGCAGCCCACCAGGGCTCGGCCTTCGTGTGCGCCGTGTCTGGTGATGGTCGGCATATCGTAACGGGAGGTGAGGACGACCGCGGTTGTGTCTGGCAGCTGGACACGGGCCAACTAGTGTTCGAGTGTGGCGGTCACACTGACTCGGTCACATGTGCCGCCTTCAACCACGATTCGACGTTGGTGGCCACAGCAGACATGGGTGGCTCCCTTCGAGTCTGGGCCGTGGAGAGCCATGAACAGCAGTGGGAGTTTGACATTGGCATGGACCTCAACTGGATCGACTGGCATGGACAGGCGAACGTCCTGCTAGCTGGAACGGCGGAAGGCATGGTCTGGATGTGGCAGGTGAGTTTCGTGCTGATTTGGAATGCCTTTGTTGACCAGGGTTAATACATTTCTCGATATCTCGCTATGCATGTTGTGCAGGCTATCTATTTTTCCTGCATAAGAATACACGAGGCATAGGCTAGCCGGGTAATGTGTATTCTGTGGTTGTGCCCAACACCTTCATTATGGCTTTTCACTGCTGCATTTGGGGCTGAAAGCATCGTGCTGCAATGGAGCTTGGGAAAATCAATGACCTTAGGGTAATGCCCTTTTTATGCAGCCATGTTTTTGTGCAGAGTCACGCCTCCGTTCAATATGTGCCAGGCTATTTCAGGCAGAATGTGCCAGCCAAAACAGGAAGAAAGATTGTCGAGCTAGTTGAGCTGCAATCAAACTGGTGTACTCGCTCAGCAAGGCACTATAGTCAGCTAAAAGTTAAGCAATCTGGAGAAGTTACTTCCAGAGGACAAAAGTGCAATAAGTGCGAAGAATTGCTCATGCACTTAACAACGCTCTCTCTAAAGACCACAGTGTGTGCCCGTTGGTGCAGGCCGCCTTTGAAGAGGAAACAGCAGAATACGTTGTATCTCACTATGAAGTTTGCTAAAGCACGTTGCTGGGCTAGTTGGTTGAAGTTCGTAATTCATATGATTGCAGCACAGCACGACACGCTGTGTGTGTGTGTCTCTTTTGTGTCCTTGTCGTGGTGCGCTATAGCCATATGAATCTCACTATAGTTGGCCTCCTTGTGAGGTGAATGCACTGCGAACAAACAGCTAACCACAACACTGTTGTATACCCTGTTCACACCATGCAACACCAGCCAGCCCAACGTGATTCCCGTTTGGCATCCTTAGTCAGGGCTTGCAGTATGGACTAAAAATAAATAGTGTTGCTTGCACTGAGGTGTGCATGCCTGGGTCACAGCAGAGCTGGCTGGCTTCGCTCTTTTTTACCGCTTGCTCTGGTACATACAATGCGACTAGGGTGTCTTGATGCCTACATGCTCCGCTCAGGGTGAAGACAAGCACGTCATCTGCTATGACAGCGGCAATTTTGCCTCCCGCGGCTGCAGGGTAGCATGCGAAACTACAGGACACCCTTGCGGTGCACCGATACGTTTGATAACACGTGTACGCTGGTATGCTTTTTTATTTTTTGAAGCTTGGGTAGCCCTTAGTGCTGTTTTCGCCTGAATTCTTGTTAGGGAACAGTGTACTTCAAATTAAACTAACGACCTGTGCATATGTTATGCCCTACAGATTGACGTATATATAGACTTAGTTGTATTTAAAACGAATCTTCTTTCTTCGGCCGCAAAAGAAAGTTTCCATAAACCGAAACGCTCATGTTTTTTTTTTTTCGTGAACTCTGCTGCCTACATACGCCAAAAGTTACTTAAAGTGGTCATACACATGTCAGCAGCAGCGGTAGACGTACACTAGTGCGCAAGTTTCCGTGTGGCAAAGCAAGCCAAAAGTGGTTATGGTGGGTTCTCTTGCGAAGTGTAATAGAGACACTTTGCGCTTTTCAATAATTACAGAGCTTATTGGATGTTTTCTTCGAAACATGTATGTGTGTATAGTATATAAACATGACTCGAAGAAAACGATTCATTGGCAGACTTTTCTGAAGACCGACCGCCACTGGTTGCTTCACAGCAATCCTAAACCAGTAAAAATAAAACCAACTGCGTAATGAAATAAAATTGGATGGGAATGCAACAACAAAGCACAGAAACAGTAAACAATAAAAAAAGTATCTGAGAGAGCGCTAACTTGATCGTCATTCAAATATTTCCAACTTTGTCAAAAAATTCATTGCATCACTTTCCAGTCTTTGCACTTTTTTATTGAGAGCTTTAACAGTGTTCTTGGCAGTGTCATCATGTTGCTGAAGTTGAGTATACTTTCGTGAAAGGTCTGCAAGCTTCTTCTTCAGTTTTGCTGATTCTGCAGTAGCATTTGATGTTTCATCAGCCGAATCTTTGACTTCTCTCGATCTGCATCACTAGAGCTTGCTCACACTTTACAAACTGTGATGCCAACTTTAATGGTGTTGTGTCTTTAAAGCGTCATTTCTTGCCATGATGATTCAATAACTGCATGACTTTATAGAGCCTCTCGTGATGTTTCAACTGTAGCTGGAAGTTGATGCAGCCTCAGAGCTGTCTTGGCGGTCTTTTTACTGAAGGGCAGAACACCGTCCTTTGCTTAATGGTCTTCGTTCTCTGGGTTGCGCTGCAAGCATGAACATATTCAAGTAATGCCAATTTATGTCAAGCCTGTTGTTAGTTTCATAACGTGACCAATGCAGCTGGTACCGGCATCGTCAATAGCTGTCATTCACTTCATGTGAGGCCTCGCCGATCTTAACATCGGCGTGCGGCAGACTCGCAGGCCTGCAACGCCTGAAAGGCCTGCAAGTGGTACATTTCAAATTTATTTGCAGGCCGGTCGACCAGTATGGAATTGCACACGTGGTTATGTTTGGGTCGACTGACGTACTCGCAGAGCAGACACGGACATTTCATTAAAAGCAGTCAAGCATTTAATTAAAACCAGGACGATGACAAGGTGTTAACAGAAATTAACTAAAAGAATAAACACAAATACGGGTGATGAAAGAACATTTACAAAACAAGGTATGCTCTAAACGAACAACTACAACAGGCACAATGCGGAATGTTAATAAAATAACAAGATAGAAATCCAAGGAAATACTAAGAAGAAACACGGCCGGACTAGAGTACGCGATGCGCGCTCTGTTTACGGCCTGTGTACGGGGGGCTGTTGCTGCCTGCCGCCGCAACTCTCCGGGGGTGCTGCGAACCTGGCCTTCACCGTTCCGCTCGCGGGGAGCTGCTGAGCCATTCACTCGAGAGAGTTTTGGTGCGCTCGTTGGTGCGCGCATTTTGCTGAATGGCTACTCCTCTTACCAGGATTTAACAACCAGGTTTTTGCAGTGACCGCTATAGGCACACAAAGGAATTAATCTTAGCGTTTTCTCTCACTTCAGAGAACCAGTATAGAAGGCTTAAACCATTACATTTAGCGCGCAGAAGGGGTGACGCGTATCATTAGCGGTGCATGGCTGTATTTGTTACCGACGAGTGCAAAAATGAAACAAGGCAACAAGACATTTCAGTAAGAAAGTAGGTTTAGGAAGCATTTATCTTCATCCTATAGGCAAGAGAATTCTGTAGTACTTGAAAATGTAAAAAAAAAATGGCACTTTTCTTTTTGCGACAATAACAAAATCTGACACTAAAAAACATTTGAATGCATCCATTCAACCTGTTCTCATTGCACTAGCCAGACTACACGAGACGAAAGCAGAACATTTTAGAACTCTTATAACATGATACATACTCTAAAGAACTAAAAGCTATAACAGGTGCACTACAATAAACTCTTAAAACACTGTTGTGAGACTCAGTTCTAAGGATTGTCATTTACAGCCTGAAATGCTTCCGTGTTGGCTTGTGGACGAAATCAGTTGGCTTGTCATTTTGGTCTGTTAATTTCTTTGTATAGTTGACGAGCAGAATTCGGGGAAACTTTTCAGATATCACGCGCGCTGACCTCTTGGCGTGACTCTTGTCAACACCCTCGGGGCAGTCTAAAAGAGGTGAATCTTCAAGATGTGGCTCGACGATTTGCTGCAAAGCTTCGAGGATTTTTGTTCATGGGAGATGTTTGACTGCCTTTTCAAGAAACGTCACAATTGTTTCCAGCAGTGATAGAAACTACGGCTTTCAATAGTAAAGTTCACCTGTCTGTTGTGTACGCAGAAGCTTGTACAGATGACTGCTTGTATTGTTCGTGGTCTCAAGCATGACGCAAGCATCGCACCCCAGTTTACCGATGAGCTTTGCAATATAGCCACCTACGTACACCAAGCCCGAATAAGCAACAGAGGCCGGCGGGGTTGGTGAATGTTCTCGCAGAACTTCCAGTTCTTGAACTATTTGTTGAGGAACAGTTCTTGAACTATATGTTGAGGAACAGATGCGACCGCTTCTTCGATGTCTTTGCGTTGATCGTTTGTTTCTTTCGACGGCAGCGCCTTTTCCTGTACGATGTGATCCAAAGCCACTGTCACGGCTCTTGCGTCCAGCGCGTCGTTCCGCCCACACATAAACCTCAATTTTCCGAACAGTGCCTTGACGGGATCACTGTTGAATTTCCTGGTCAGAACGTAGTTGACTCCACTCCTCAGGAGAAATTGGGCTGTTTGCACTGTGGACCTTGTGCTGAAACGCAGGGCATTGTACGTTTCATCTGTGAAGCTTCCAACATAAGCGGCGATTGAACTGTCTTGGATGTTCTTGATGTAGCTGCAAAACTCATTTTGGAGCCACAGTAGTCTGCTGTCGTCCTCCTTGGAGGGGGGCATTTTGCAGTCACTTCCTCTGAGTGTAGTGTCGTGGATGTCAAACCACTTTTTCATAACTTTCATGAAGTTGATTGTAGATGTTGCGTCCTTGAAAGCAAAGAGAGCTGAGTTGCCTTGCCGGTTCTTTTGCAGATGTTACAGCGCCACAATGAATTGAGGTGACAACATCTGCACAGCTCGCAGCACGTTCATCTTTTCAAGGTTGGACGAGTATACGTGTTTTCTTGTCAAGGCCGACAAAAAAACACGTATACCCCGTCGAGGCCGACTTGTCATTAATAACAAGATTTTCCCAGGAAATGTGTTTTCGCCATTTCGCGCACAGTTCCTCATCAACTGGAAACTGGTGGAACGACACACCTGGAGTCTTTCCAGACCGCGATTTGCAAAACGGCACGCAGCAGTACACCATAGCTACGTTAGCGGAATCGTGACATGCGAAGCACGGGATCCCAAGGCAGTCCCTTCAGAAGTTGGCAAACATGCATAAAAGGTCCGGTGCAGAAACTTACGGTGAAATGTCACTTGATGCAAGGCGCGCGAAGTGTATGGCAGGTGTGCTGGCCAGTTCACACGGCGAAGCTTTCGTTCACTCGTTTAAACACCGTGATTAAGCCAGCACCTGTAAACATGTGCCCGTGCGCACACTTACCAGCCCGAACCAAGCCGCAGCAAAGCGCGCGCGTGGAGAGCGCGTTCTCCGGAACGGTCGGGGTAAGGGTATGCTGGCAGCGCCATCTCTCAGAGATCGGCGCCCCAGAAGCTCAGAAAAAAATGCTTTGCCCTCGTCTGCTCAGGCCGTAAAGGGAGAGCGCGCGCGCGTGTACTCCAGTCCGGCCGTGGAAGAAATTACAAACAAGTCAAGCTTGCGCTTCTGAGTTACTACATATGACGCAGCGCACTCTAATACAATTATTAAAAAGCTGGGGATAATGAAATAACTAAAAAACACAATAAAATGTTCCATACGGACCAGTCCAGCTCATGTCTCACGTAAGGGGTTTAAGGGATTTGACGAGGTGCAGCTGATGGTCGTGCCAGCTTAGGCAGATGACGAGGGTGCCCGGTGTTACAGCCGTCTCAATACGTTGCTCGGGACACTTCATGCTCATGACGCTGATGACAGCGCTTCTCGCTGGTTGAACGTCAAATGAGTCAAAATTTCTTCGGGTCGTACGCATCCCACTTGCGGTAATTTTCCACGAACACATACGTGCCGCCCTCGCTGCAGCTGTAGAGAAGATGCAGCGGCGCCCTTGACGAGGCGTTAGTGCCCAGAAGTCTCTTCCCGACACAAAGGCGAAGGTGCGCGCTTGTGAAAATTTCAGACGCTTGTGACAATAGCGCTATGCTACACCTAGTGCGACAGGTCAAAAATGCCTAGAAACCTCGAAATGCACTTGTACTTTTTTTCAATGTATCAATTAATTCGGACACATTCTAAAGTTACATTGGTTTTAATCTTATAGAAGTTTCATGTTCATACAATGCCTGCATTAGATACTGCCTTATGTCACCCAAGAGCTAAGTTGACTTGTGTCTTAAGCTTTGACGTATGCCTGAACGTGAACAAAGTTGGGACTGCATTCGATTTAAAGTTTTTACAGCCATCTGCACGCTTTTGCTCGTAGTTGTTCGGTTCAAAATGAGCGTGCAAAGAAGATTTGAATGGTATGTTGACAGTCTGGTGTGACGAAAATGACTGCTTGTCATTGTGACTGAACCTGTACTTGTGTATGCAGTATTGTTCATGGCATGAGCTATAGCAGTGACTTGGACAAAAGATATGTAAAGAGCTGAGTTCACATCAGGCGCACAGCCAGGAAATTTTTCGGGGAGGGGGGGGGGGGGCTCTTGCTGAAGGCCTTGACTATTTTAGAAATACCCTTGTAATTTATTTTCGGTAAAACGCCCCTCCATCAAAATATGGCTGGGGGACGAAGGGCACCTCCTTCCCCTCCCCACTCCTTCCCTTTTGCGGGCATGAACCTAGCCTGATGCTATGGTTAGGCTTTGAAGTTTTGCAATGAAAATTCATGCAAATAAACAGATATTGGACAAAGGGCTAGGTTTATCAAAGGCAGTAATCAGAATTTGTCCATCAAAAACTTCGTACCCAAGGCTCTAAATTCTTAATACTGTGGAGTTCAATTATTGCGTAAAAATAACACAATATAGCGCTTCCTTTGTTAGCCAGGTAAAAGCTGTCGCTGCACAAGTGCACAGACGGCGATACAATAAAGCAGGCACAGTACCAGCCTCACAACAATACGCATGTCTCATTTTCGCAGTAACAGCATAAGTTTTGTATCCAATCGCAGTGATTTTGGTAGACACCTCAAATGTTGGTTAATTCGCGGAAAATGTGCACGAATAAATAAGTGCAGCAACCTGAGTAAAGTTTGTCTACCCAAACACATGGCTATATAACATGTAGCAATACTTCGGAATGTATAAGTGTACTCGGAGCTCTTTGATCAATACGAAATGCCAAGGGGGGTGCTTTTATATTCCATAAATTCACTAGCCTTCTATTTGATGAATTTTCTTGGTGCAAAGTAATCCACCGAATGACTCGTGTACTCTCAGAATGCTGTGGACAGTACGCTGCGCAGTGTCTGACTACCCGGCGTTTGCGTACGCTCTCAACAAAGAAATACAGTGCCAGATAACGTTGGCCTAACAAATTATCATGCATTCTTACAAAGAAAACACCAGAAAGTGTTTAGTTATGCTGCAAATGTATTATGCGTTTTGGATGTCACTAGTCATGCTTGAACTGTACGGTCTAAAGAAGTCGTCTTTTAGGGCCTCTTGGAAATCGGTACAACTTGCAGCCGTTCCTAGAATGACTGCTGTACTGTGGCACTCAACACCCGTGCATGGTGATGGCAGTGAGCACATATAACAGCAGAAATGCGAGCACTGACAAAAAAAAAAAAAAAACATGCACACCATGCAGGAGTGACCTGTCTGAGGAGTCAAAATGGCAACCACACTGCCTCCAAGGCAGAGAAAGTGGCACCTGCCCTTCCGAAAGCTGACATCACTCTAGCGGGGACGCGCACTCCGAGGCACTCTATATGTGACTAGTTGGTCGTGCCACCTAGCCTGTGATTCATATGAAATGAAGAACATTAGAACACAGGAAATTTGCTGTCGTCAAGCAGAACTGTGTGTTTTGTTTCTTGCTAGCTATGCACTGAGAATTTAATGTTTTGTGACGAGGATGAAATAGGGACCCATGTGGCCATGCTACCGAATGGCCCATAACTTTGTAATCTCTGAAAAAATGAATCCCTTTGCCAAAAACAGATGTAGAATTAAGATAAAAATTCCGGGGAAATTTGTTTGTTCAGGCCTCCAGTGTCTACGCAGGCTCTCGAGTTTCCCCCGTTCTGAGTTAAGTAGGATGGACCGCAATTCTAGAACGAGATTTTCAGGATTGTAGTGTGTGTATATTTAGGTATGTAGGCGAGTTTTTTGATGGGGTGATACTAGCATAAATGGTAAGGTGAACATTCTCAAAGCACTTGAGGACTATGGTCTTCAGTTCACATGCGAAGTTTCCAATCAAAAAAAAAAAAAGCTTCAGTTTCTTGATCGTACTTTGCCATTTCAAGATGCGCATGCCTGTTAGATCAATGCTCCTAGATCAGTGAAGCCCCTCCTTAACATTAAACCTGACCATTCAATACTGGTTGAAAATGGTATTGTCACATCATGTCGGTACTCAGCTGTCTCAAAACTTTGTTTTCCTGCCACAGAGGAAGTTTTCCGAAATCAGTGGGATTGCCTTAGACGGTGGGTTTTCTTACTGCCTTTCTGGTTTCTGCGTCTGAGCGTTCATTAAGGAGAATGAAAAGTAATGTTCAGTCTGCCAACCAGCCAGCAGTTAACTTCTCAATGTAAGCGAAAGCCTTTTGCAGTGATTCCCTGTGTACATTTCATTTCACATATATTAAAGAAACTTGGGGTTGACATTGTTTTTTCGGGTGGAAATAAATTGGGCCGTCTAGGTGGCAGAATTGAAAGACATGCAGGGGTTCAAAGTCTATTGATAATGCTAGCTCAATCAAGCATGTTAACAAGTGCACCGCATGTTCTACCGGGGCTAGTATATAAAATATCTTGCATGTGTGCCAGTGTCTACATTGGACAGACTGCTAGATGTGTCAATATCAGGCTGCAAGGGCATGACAGTTCCTTGAAGAATGGAATTTTGCCTCACCTTGCCAGCCATTGGCGTAATTGCAATCATACGTCTTCCTTTGCGGTGATCGTGATCATCGATTGCCACCATAGTCAACGTACACGTGAGATAGCTGAAGCATATATACCACATGGTGAAGTGCGTTGACAATTGTGTTAGCTGGCCATCTGTTGCATAAGCAGAATAAGAAATCTGTTTTATTCATCGGGTGTGGCGCATGGTTTTCTGTGTGACCTCTTTAAAATAAATTTTCAGTTGTTAGGCCCGTGCTCCTCCTGTTCCCTCTGTTTTTTTTTTATTGAAATAGAAAATAAACAAAGGAGTCGTCACCGTTGCTTGGCAACGGCTACCCCTTCCCACTTGATTGTTACAAATAAAGAATTAAAAAAATAGCCTATATACATATACAGCCCTACATAGGTGGGTACAAAAGTTCTCATATGGGCAGAACAAACACGTAGCCGCCACGCTCACTTTTAACTATAGTGCTTCTTTTGTGTTAACTATGGCCTTCTTTTGCGTTTTCAATTTGTGCTGTACTGATGATGAATTTGTAATCTCCACAAAGGCTACCGTCCTTTCTTAACACAGGGACAATTGGTCCTGCCGATTCAGATGAAGTGACTGGTTTTAGGATGTCTTGTCGCTTCAAAAGTTCTTCACACATCTTGTCTAAAACCGCAAAAGAAGCTGCATGGGCCGTGAAGAAGCGTGGCTTTCTTTCCTTAAAGCGAAACACATAGCTGTGATGGGAATCGATTGGACGAACACACAAAAAGAACAGAGTAAGTGAAAATGAACATCCTGTGTTTGTACAGTTGTGCACCAACTTGCCCAAGAAGAAGTTCTTCTAAAATACATGTGGTAAACTGCCCTACTGCTCTCTGTTTCTCATCAATCACATGCTAGGTGGTGCCATCTACTATATGTAACAAGTTAGTAAGGGTTCAGTTTTTCTTGTTGTACAGAGTGAGCAAGAGCTGGCTCATGATGATAATATACCAGCTCCGTTGTAAACAGCACCACAGTCGTCTGTCCCTTTGTTTCCCGGTAAGACATTATCCAGAAGAAAGAAAGGTGTGCCCTTCAAGATCTGCTTTTCTTGGAGGAGCATTCTGTGAATGCTTTCCTCTGTTGCACTGTAACGACAGGTTCCCGGTGGCCACTGCAAAAACCTGGTTGGCCCGGGTACCTCGTGCGGTGCAGGGCGCTTCCTGTCGGATGGTAGACGGGCAGCGGTCGGCTACGACGACGGCTCTGTGCGTGTCTGGGACCTGAAAGGGGTTGCCGTAGCACACAGCCTGACGGGAGCCGGCCAGGCACACTCAGGGGGCCCAGTCACGTGCCTGGACGTGGCCGGCGACCTCGTGGCATCGGCAGCGACCGACGTGCGACTGCTGCACGCCAGCACGGGGAGGCTCCTTGCGGCCTTTACCCTCAACAATTCTGCCGGTGAGCTCATCATCAGACCGGGTAATACTGAATGCATATTGTGCTGCTAATGAACACGCATACTAAAGAAGGCGACGAGGATAACACCGCTGGCAGCTGGTGCCTTCTTCTTTCGTAGGCATGTTTATTAGCAGCAAAATATGTATTCAGCACCCTACCTACTAGGCCAAGATCTCAAGCATGTGACCGGGAAATGTCTGACAAGTTCCACTTGCTAAAATATCGCCATAAAGAGTGAGCGAGAGACACTAAAGACTGACGAGGGCTGGAGCTGTACCCGTCATGAAACAATGAAAATGCGCCTTGCTTTAGTTTTAAGCATCGATCAACAAACTCAGACTCGGATCAAGATGCAAGTCGGATATAGTTTGATGAGTGGGAGTTCAAGTGGCCGAGAAAAATTTTGTTTAGTCTTAAGTTTGAGTGAAGCTTAAAATGTATTTTGCGAGTGAATCTGAGTGAGCTCCGCATTTTTGTCGACCTATAGGTTTAGGTGCTCATTATTTTAGAATACAAGGTAAAAGGCACGAAAAAGACTACGGTTGAGATGAAGGACACATTCATACACAGACCGGACACTCGGTTGTTCTCCCCAATGTAGCATTTTAGGGGCCTGGCTTGTTGTCCATTCATACGTCCTGTGTATCAAATCATCAAGAGGCTCAAAGCAAAGTGGGGGATGCTCAAAACTGGATTAAAATTATAGAATGAGGTAATTAACAGAAATAACCAACAGGTTATCACAATAATTAACTTAATAGTATCACTAATAAAAGCATCTTATAAATATGGCTGAGTCCAGCTCCTTGCAAGAGAGTGTACCACCACCTCACTAAGCAAGGGCTTTCCAACGTCATGCTCTGATAAAGTAATTTCTTCTCCCATCAGTGCTTCACCAATGTGTAGTGGTTACATCTCAAGGGGGAAACAAACTTTACGACTCACACTTAAAAAGTGCAAAAGAAACGCAGAGGTGAAGACGTGCAGGACAGGTGCCTTCTAACAACTAGTCTTATTAATGGAGGCTTTTTATCCGAACAGAAATACACTAGGTACTTGAGAAACATCAGCTCACATAGCCAAACACACAAAATTTCTAGTCACAGAAAAGCATGTAGTAGTGATGTCTCTTTGTCTGGTATAGAAATGGAGGTAGGATATTTATACTGTAAAATTAAAAATGCTTCTACGATTTGCCTAGATGTCTGCTTATAATGGTTGAAAAAAAGGTGTTATTAACGCGGAAGCTGCAGTCCCATTTGTTGCAGTGAAGGACGAGGTGTGTGCTAGAACGTCCTTTCAAACTGGTCTTGTGTTCTCTTAATTTGGGTTCACGCACCTGCCAGTCTGTCTCAGATACATGTGCCCGCACATCATAGGTATCCTGATGGAACTGATGAAATCTGATGGAACTCAACCTTCGTAATAAGCAGGGGGTCAATAAAGTGCGGTAAAAAGTGGCACACATGTCATGTACCGAGTCTCCTCAGCAAGATGCGACTCATGCCGGGAAACCCTTCAAACCTACCTCAAGCCTTGGCGTTATCAACAATTTGGGAATTCTGTGAATGGGAATTGCTGGGAACCACTGCAGCAAGATACCGGCTGTGAGGGAATCACTTGAGCAGCCTTGCACAGCGCAGCACTTCGTGCCATGTTCCCTGTCACCCACCAGCCATGCAGTCTGTCATATGCCTTTGTGAGCTAGCTTAGCTTCTCTGGAATGACACACCAGTAAGTAAAGCACGTACAGAAAAACAACATGCAGGGGATGCATGTAAAACCACTGCACATAGCTGACTGTATTCCAAGAAAAGGCAAACGCGCAGGGGGGGGGGGGGACAAAAAGTTAGGTGGGCTGATGAGATTCAAGAAGTTGGCAAGTACAACGTGGCAGCAGCAAGCACAGGATGGCTGATTGACGAAACATGGGAGAGACCTTTGCCCTGCAGTGGGCGTAGTCAGGCTGATGATGATGATGTTTCCTCTGACATTGATTTTTTTCACAGATAATAGTGCTATCGCTCTTGAAATCTCAGATAATTCTGATAACAAGTTCCCACAAGCTGATGTTAATGTCATCTTAAACTGGTTTGATTTGTGACATAATGTATTTACACGACTGTAAGTTGACTTGAATGCTCGTTGTTCCTGCTAAAATTGGTGCATAAAAAAATAAAGGTGTGAGCTCATTTCATGGAGAAAATTTATTAAAGGGGTACTGACACAAAAGCATTGGCGTCGCATTTTTCTGCTGCAATGCATTGCTGGGGCCGTGTTAGTCATGACATGACACATCGTTTGCATGCGACAGATAATTAATTACAGGCCCCTCATTATCAATCAGTTTCAGTTTCGGTTTGAGAGAGTTCCAAAAACTGGGTGCAACTGTCGCCACCTAGCGTGTGGAGCTCTTGACCAGTCAGCGCACAGAACTGTGATGCACTTCCGCACGGTAAACATCAAGAATTACCTTGGAATAGATAACGGGGCTGGAATGTCGCCAAACACAAAACTTTCTAAGCGTGCGCTACGGCCACGCACTCGCAACCATCCGCTGAGAAATTAAGACTTGGGAAATAACGCGGCAAAAGAAAAATGGCGGCTATGACGTCATCATAACTTCTTTTGTTGACCGCAGCGTGGTAACGTGAGGGAACTAAGGGGTCACCTCGGAGTCACCTCCTAGGGTGTCTATAGCGCTACGGAGTCAGTCGCTCACACAAACTTCAAAATTAATTTAAAATACCTTCCAAGCTATATTCGCTGATGACATCTTGCAGATGATATACGAATGTTCACGAGAATTGATCCCGCAGGCTATCTCGGCCCCGAAATTTTGTGTCAGTACCCCTTTGACATGATAGTGTTTTATGCCGGGTTCCGCTATGACTGCAGTGACATATTTCCGTCACGTATATGTAGTTGTAAAGTATGCACTTACTGGTGGCAAAAAAAAAAAAAAACTATAAAGTTCTGCTTCCGGTAGTCAAACCTACGACACTCGCTCTGGAATATGCATCTCTAGATGACTTTGCCATAAAGGACACATTCTTCGGCATAGTAACGAACGTTATATTAATATACACCATCATCACTTAGCTGTACTCAGAGCTCGTTGACTTGAGCGTGTTTTCCTCATCACTAGTGAGATGGCGCCACATTCAAGATGATTCGGGCAGCCTCACACGGAACCTTCTTCGAGGTAGACAGCCACTTCCCGAGCTCTTTGGGCTGACAACCTTCAGAGCTGGGCAACTTTACTGCTTTCGTTGCTGTAGCGGTGCCTATCTTGCTGTTCTTCACAGTTCAAAGCTGCACAGCACAGTGGCAGCTCATTCTCTGTGATTTTCCATCTCGGGTCGGGTGCCACGAGCCTTTCTTCAAGCATCTCCTGTGTGAACGTGGCGCCTATGCGCACCATGGGGGTCTCGCACATCGAAGCCGCATTCCAGCGCCCGGCACGTCTTCGCGCTCTCTTACTCACGACACTTGTGCTCTCATCACAAGTTACAGCAAATTTCATTGAGAGAACATGAGTAGAGGGGTAGTACAGGGAAAGGTGGTGGAGGGGGGGCAGCACACTGTGAGCATGGCCATTCCACCTGCCACTGCAATGCGACACGCTCCTAGAGAGCAGGTGAGTGGGATGAAGTTTACAAAGTGATCCAAACATTAAAGATGCCAGAATTCTTTGCAAGACAGCAGCAAAGTCCACTTAAAATCTGTCAGTCGCATTATCTCCACTATACTAATTCGTACTCGCGCAGTACATTTGTACGATGACGTATCCAGCAAATGTAGCTGCGTACTTTTCCTAGTCATCACAGTCCCTATCTGTGCAAGTAGCAGCAATACCCTGGGATATTGTAATACTGTTACGACAAACAAGAGCAGTGTGAAACTACCCGAAACGACACATGGTTGCTGCCATTGTCGCTGCCCTCATCAACTGAAGAAAAATGCCCCAACTGTGGTTTTTAGGCAAGAAGACTACCAACGGGTCCTGACTGCTTTCGCTCTGCCAATGGATGACAGTGCTCCTGCAGGACCACTGAAACACGCCAGCTCTGAAGAGAGTGCTTTCAGCCTGCTCTTGAGTGCCTCTTCTCTGGAATGGGTCATTAGCACCAAGGTCACTTTGCTCACTACAGCAACCACTTTTGTGAAAAGAGCACACATAAAGAAGTTACAACTGTGCAAGTTATCACTCGTTCTGTGTATACTTCATGCATCCTTTGAGTTTGAGCAGTGTGTCCCGGTGCCAGAATTTGAGCATGTTTTTCATTGGTTCTTCTAGTGTTGTGTAATGCACCGATATTGTTGCACAAGAGGTAATGCCGTAATCAAAGCTGTTATAGTTTTAATGCATGGAATAAGCTACATGGGTTTCAGACTATAGCTGCACACATCAGCTAATTTTGCTGTGACTTCTTGCCATTTGACAGTGATGAGAATGACGATGCAGGTCATTCGTTTTTGATTGGCTTGATGCGACAAGTAGCGTGCAGTATTCATATAATGGTAGCTAGGCCATTCAAGTGAGTACTAAAAACAGTAAGATTCCCTTTTGTACTTTCTCTAAAAAAAATTATTTCTGTTCCCAACGTGTTTTACATGTGTCATGCACGATATGATGTGGCCGGCTCAGTTCGTTGGAGCAAGAGGAAAGAATGCAAGAAGGGGGACATAGGGTGGCACAAAAACTCACTTCATTTTCCTGAACGACATGAATGCAGTTAAACCTGCTTATAACAAACCTCTATATAACGAATTCCTCGATGTAACGAAGTTTTTCAATTCCCCGTCGCCGCTCCATAGAAGCACATGTATTTGCCATCTTTATGTAACAAAGTAACAGCGGGAGACAACCTTGATATAACGAATTTTCTCTACGGACAATTTAGAAATTTCGCTCTGCATTTTGGCATTTTGGTACGAGCGTGCATCTTCTGCAGCTGCCCTGCCGTTGATGAAGCGGGGGCAGCTCGCACGGCGCACCAGGCAAAAGCAAGCGCTCATTATTGCGCGCGGGTGGGCGCCAGGCGGGCCTACATTCCACGAACCAGCGTGGCCGCTGTTCTCGCCGCCGCGGGTGTGCCCCGCTTTCCCTCCCCAAACTCTTAACCAAAATCAAAAGAAAAAAAAAGAAAACTACATTAGCACGTTGGCAGTGCTACGCTTTTAGTTAGCGTCACATATGTGGGGCCGCATTGCCTATGGAGGGCGCTTTACCGAATAGTTTTCCGCGGTATCCGTATTTGTGTGCCTGTCGTACTCTCTTCGTTTTGGACACCGCACAGCGCGCGTAGTTTCACTGCGCGCGTATGGTGTAACCTCGACGACGTTCAGCTTTTTTTTTTCTTATTGCGATAGCAAATATATGGACAGTCTCGGCTGAATTTAGTTTTTTTTTTTGCCGCTGCCGCCGCCATTCACTGTGAGTGTGTGTGTGTGTGTGTGTGTGTGTGTGTGTGTGTGTGTGTGTATTTATTTTATTTTTATTTACAGGTACCTTACAGGCCCTTGGTTAGGGCATTGAGTAAGGGGGGCTAACAAAGACATGTACAACAAGTAAAAGGGCGAAAGGTTTCCAAAACATAAGCTCAAGACATGAGTAACAAATAAACAAGAAATAAGTAAGTATAAATTGACAACATACATCGTTACCAAAAAACTAAAAAGATGCAGTTCATGGCACGCAGCAGTTAGGAAGTGTACAATACGTGTAAGTAAAATGGCACAGATTGTGGTATAATACACTGGGAAAATCATGAAAGCGCTTATAGGAAGTGTGAACAGGTCGTCCTAAGCAAACAAAAATAAAGCACAAAAAAATAACAATAAGGGGGCAATAAGCGCATTAGAAAAAAACTTTTTGCACGGCATTATGAATGTCATATACATACAAGAACGAAACTGTGAACATGAAATTATCAACCAAACTCTAAGACCAATTTGTTGCGGAAGGAAACAGGGTTAGTGTCAGATACCAAGTTATCGGGAAGATCATTCCACAACGTGATGGCACGAGACAAAGCGGATGCATTAGAAGAGTTCGTTTTGCCGTACATGCGCGAGAAACTAAGCCGGTTGTGTAGTCTAGTTGATAAATAGGAGGGTCGTTCAATTGGAAGTCTGGTTAGTTTAGTGCTATTGACGTATTTATGAAAGAGGCATAAAAGAGAAATGTTGCGGCGAGTGGATAATAATTGAAGTGAATAATCCATTTTAATTTTTGTTACACTGCAGCAGAAATTATAATTACGAGAAATGAATCGGACTGCCCTATTTTGAACTGCCTCGATCATGTTGGTTAAGTAATTTTGGTGGGGGGACCAGATTGGTGAGGCAAATTCAAGTTGAGGTCGAACAAAAGTTTCGTAAGCTAGTTTTCGGACGTTAGCAGGGGAGGAATGTAAGTTACGGCGTAGGTATCCCAGTGATCTCGAGGCATTTGCGCAGATGTTAGTGATGTGAGAGGACCATGAAAGATTTTGTGTGAAGTGTAGGCCCAAATATTTGTATGTGGACACATGCGAGAGCGGGTCATTATTTATACGGTATAAAAAAATGGAGGAGTCATGCTTACGGCTAAATGAGATGGTTTTGCATTTTGATGCGTTTAGAACCATTTGCCATGTCTCACACCATTTCATAATTACATCAAGGTTTTTCTGTAGTGCGTAATGATCGTTAACATTTTTGATAGGGTGGTAGATTATGCAGTCATCGGCAAATATTCGTATGAATGATGTAACGCCATCAGGCAAGTCGTTTATAAATATAAGAAATAGCAGCGGGGCGAGCACGCTGCCCTGTGGCACCCCGGAAGTTACATCGCATATTGACGACCAATCGTTATTGATGACAGTGAACTGTTTCCGGAGAGAAAGAAGTGTCTACGATTACCGCCTAAGGCCGCTGTGTACCTTTCTATTTCGCCGTTCCCACCTGTTCCTGATGGCGACTACTTGGCAGCTCCATTCATTGACCTGACCCTTTCCCGAAACATCATACTTCCTCATACTATAGTGAGGATTAGCGACAACAAGACGATTCTCCCTGTCCTCAACTTCTCCGTGTCGACCCAGGTCATTCCTCAAGGTATTGCCTTAGCAGAACTCTCCACTTTGGAGCAATGTACAATTTCATCTCTCACTCCTGACATCAAGACCGTAGCCGAACCTGCTGCAGCCGCACAGAATAGAGCTTTCTTAGACAAAACGATATCAAACGACCTGTCGCCATCCCAAGTTGAACCGCTCTGTGGTCTTCTATTTGCTTACCTCGACATTTTTGGTATCGACGACCGTTCCTTGGGCCGCACAAGCGTCGTAGCCCATCGTATCGACACTGGCGAGGCCAGTCCCTTTCAAAAGCTTCCTTACCGTGTGTCTCATTCAGAGTGCGAAATAATCCAGAAGGAGTTAGAGAAAATGCTTGACAAAGACGTCAGAGAGCCTTCAACCAGTCCTTGGTCTTCACCTGTTGTGCTTGTTAAAAAAAAAAGACAACACCTGGCGGTTCGGCGTCGACTATCACCATCTCAATCAAATAACCAAGAAGGACGTCTATCCTCTACCTTGAATTGATGATGCGCTCGACTGCCTTTATGGTGTCAAGTATTTCTCTTCCCTGGACCTACGATCTGGTTATTGGCAAATTTCAGTCGATGACCGCGAGAAGACGGCATTCATAACACCCGACGGGCTTTATCAATTTAAAGTCGTGTCTTTTGAGTTGTGCAATGCGCCAACAACGTTTGAACGCATGATGGACTTCCTCCTTCGCGGTTTTAAATGGTCGACGTGCCTGTGCTATCCAGACGATGTCATCGTTTTCTTGCCAACCTTTGAAAGCCATCTTCCACGTCTGTCGGCCATTCTTGACGTTTTTCGCTCTGCTGGCCCCCAGCTTAACGCATCTAAGTGCACCTTTGGGCGCCGTCAGATAAAGCTACTTGGCCACCTTGTTGACGCTACGTCCCGACCCTGATAAAGTCCGCGCAGTGCGCGAGTTTCCGGTCCCACATTCCACGCAAGAAGTCCGCAGCTTTTTGGGACTCTGTTCATATTTCCGCTGTTTTGTCAGCAACTTCGCGAAAATTGCTGGGCCCCTCACGGATCTCCTCAAAAAGAACGTGGCTTTTTCCTGGCGTGAAGACCAAGAACATTCCTTTGAGTCGTTGATTTCTGCGCTCACATCACCACCTGTGTTGGCCTATTTCGACCCAGCCGCTTGAACGGAGCTTCGCACCGACGCAAGTGGCCATACTCGCACAAACGCAAAACGGCACAAACCGTGTCATAGCCACGACCTACTGTACTCCTGACCTGCCCAGCTGGCAGCGGTCTACGAAGCTGCCTGCGCCTGCTCGGATTACGAACTTCGCTGCCTAAGGGGCGCTCGAGTTACCCCAGCTGAGGGCCGTTGGATGCATGGAAATGCATGGGTCGCCGCCGGTTAGAGAAGAGTTTCATCACGCATTGAGTAAATGTGGCGGCTATCTTGAATAATTTTATTTTATGTGACTTTGAAATCTTCTTTTGCATTTTAGTTGACATTTTAGTGCATTGTTTTTCAAATAGAATCGCAAATCAGGTACAAACACATGTATCAGCGTGCAAAACAAGAAAGAATGACGACGGAGACAGGTTGTAAAAAGCGCTGGCCACCTAATGTTTATTCAACTCATAATACCAGCTATATGTGTATAAAATGCTAGACTTGTTGCTGTTGGAGTACACTCAGCCGGCTTCCGTTTACTGTCTGGGCAAGAAAGGGCAAGGACTATCATATTTGACAGTGTCCGCGGCATCCGGCGCACATAGAAAACAACCCAATACAGACAATTTCGTGCATAAATACCTTCGTCTGAAATTGCAAATGTGGATTGCAGGTACATGAATAATCAATGAAAGACACTCTGCAACTGTTTTGAAACAAAACAGCACTTAAAATCACTTATTCAACACTGATTCTTCACACAATGGGTGTGTTTAAAAACCTAGTTGCATAGCCACATGTAGTGACATGATTACCACATGTGCACTCCTGTCATCTTTTTTTTTTGTTGCTAATAAACAGTTGTGGGTATAGCTCGTCGTCGTTTGCTTTCTTGAGGTTGTCAGTTAATTTTTTTTGCGCTAATATGCGTTTCAGTCTGTCATGCACCACCAACCAGCCCAGCAACTCATTCTTTTAGAGACTCGTAGTCTTTTACAACACAGAAATCACCATGATCAATTTTTCACGAACCTCGGTCACTGGAAACTTATGAAAAGTCACATCAGGAGTTTTCCCTTGCCTTGATTTGCAGAAAGGCACATAGCACAGCACCACCGTGATGGTTAATTTGCACCAAGAAACCTCGCTTCGCTGGTGTACAAACGGCACCGACCTGCACGCTTTTGTCGTAGCTCGGCACGAGGATATGGTGGCAAAAGATCGTCATTATACTTTTAGGTTTATTCAAAAAGAGGCTTTTATTCATTTTAATCGTCCAGAGTGTATGCAGGCGTAAACATTGCTATTCTTCTCCCAGCGTCGCGCGAGCAGACAACAAAAAATAAAATAAACAATAAGCGCGGCGACTCATGTTTTGGCCGCCAGCAACTGGTGAGGATGGGGTAAGTTGCAGCGCCACAGGGTGCATAGCGGCAGGTGCCAGTACCAGAAAGGGCGTGCTGGCACTTAGCTCGCTGGGTAGGTCAGTAAAATACAGTAGGTCATGGTCATAGCGTACGCTAGCCGCCTACTTTCTCAGTCGGAAAGGAACTATTCAATTACTGAGCAAGAGTGCATGGCTCTCATCTAAGCTATCGCGAAATTTTGTCCGTACCTATATGGACGCACGTTCGCAGTCATCACTGACCACCATGCGCTCTGCTGGCTGTCAACCCTTAAGGATCCTACAGGAAGGGCATTGCGATTGCGAAGGGCGGGCGATGGGCATTGTGATTGCAGGAGTACACGTTCTCTGTAGTGTACAAGTCTGGCAAGCTTCACAGCGATGCCGACTGCTTATCTCGACACCCTGTTGATCCACCCGACTTCTTTGAGTTGGAAGCTGATGCCAACATTCTAGCCATAACAGATTTTCTGCAAATAGCCGACGAACAACCCCGAGATCCATCGCTGCTATCGATGATTGACCGTCTTCAATCCGGCCATAAATACCCTTCAATGAGCTTATTTTTTCTTCAAGACGTTTTGTATCGCCGCAACTTACAGCCCGATGGCTCAGAACTTTTGCTTGTCGTGCCACGTCATCTGCGCAAGGACATCTTGCAAGAACTTCACAACGCCCCAACTGCCGGACATTTAGGTGTCTCCAGAACCTATGACCGCGTCCGCCGACGGGTATTCTGAAAGGGCCTTTATCGTTCTGTTCGCTGCTACGTTGCAGCGTGTGACCTTTGCCAGCGTCGGAAGAAGCCTACGTCTCTCCCTGCTGGTCACCTTCAACCCATTGAAGTCCCAGCCGAGTCGTTTCATTGGGTGGGTTTGGATTTGTTAGGTCCCTTCCCAACATCGGCAACGGGAAACAAATAGATAGCAGTAGCTACGGATTATGCCACTCGGTATGCAATTACTCTAGCGCTACCAATCAGCTGCGCAACGGACGTTGCAGATTTTCTACTCTATTACATCATTCTTCAGCATGGCGCTCCTCACCTACTTACGCACCGTGGCCACTGCTTCCTGTCTCGTGTGGTTGACGACCTTTTTAGTTCCTGTGCTACGCGGCACAACTTTACGACTTCTTACCATCCTCAGACTAACGTACTTACTGAACGCCTCAATCGCACACTGAAGGACATGCTTGCTATGTATGTTTCTGACCACCACACCGATTGGGACACTGCCCTTCTGTTTGTAACCTTCCCCCACAACTCGCTGCATCATGAAACTGTCGGCTACTCACCATTTTATCTTCTCTTTGGCCGTGAACACCCTTCTTTTTATCTTCTCTTTGGCCGTGTCTGAACTGCCCTGTTGTCCTGCATCCTTGCCCACTGTGTGCAGTGTTAGCCCAACAGGGGTTAACTTATTAAGTACTCCCCGTTACAATGTATATGTTGTAAGAATTCATTGGACGTCATCTTCCTCATCTGTCAATAACCATCATCGGTCTTCGTCCCGTTCCTCTTCATCATCAACGCCATCTTGCTGTTGCTTGAATAAAGGGTCAGCTGAACCGTTGTATTTCAAGTGGTGGAAGGTGCTTCCCGATCTCTGCGACTTCTCTCCATCCAAAGCCAGCTCCTGGAGCTCCGTTCGGGACGTCGCCTACGCCAGCAGAGCACCATGGCACAAGAGCAAGCCCAACCGAATCACCCGCCGGCGCAACCACCAGCCATCAACCCTAGCCCGGTCAACAACCCCCCTCGGGAGCCTCCAATCTTCTCCGGTCTGCCTGGCGAAGATGTCAAAGACTGGCTCGACAACTATGACTGTGTAGATGTCTACAACAACCGGAACGAGGCATCGAAATTAGCACGCGTCCAGTTTTACGTCTCTCAGGTTGCCAAGACGTGGTTCCTGAATCATGAGAGCGACTTCCGCGATTGGTCTTCCTTCAAAGACCAGCTCCGACGCATTTTGGCACACCGACCGTCCGTTCAGAAGTTGCTCGCAAGAAACTGGCAGAACGCGTTCAACATTGCGGTGAGTCCTACACTTCCTATATTAAGGATGTGCTTGCACTTTGCCGCCGTATCGACGACACCATGCCAGAAGGTGATTGTGTCCGGCACCTTCTGAAGGGTATCGAACCTACCGCTTTCAACGCCCTCGTCGCGCACAACCCTTCGACGGTTTCCGACGTCGTCTCTGTATGCCAGCGTCTTGATACCTTGCAGTCAATCCGCCTGCGACCCGACTTCTCTGAGAACTCCCTGGTAAACAGTATGGAGCTCCGATCCATCATTTGAGCCATAATTCGTGAGGAATTGCAAGCCTACAGTTTACCTCCTTCTAACAACGTTCCCGCTCAACCCGCCTCTAGCGATCTGCGTGGCATTATTAGGGAAGAAATGTCAGCTTTTCAAAGCACCCACCGTGCTCCACCATGCCCCCAACCCGCTTCGTATGCACAGATCCCTTCAATGCAACCCTCACCGTCTCAAGTACCATCAGCTGTGCCTGATCATGAATATCTCGCACCTCTAGTCGCCCATCCATCGAACCCAACCTACCATTCTTCCTGGCGGGCCCCACGGCCTATTTGCTACTACTGTGGAATTCGAGGACACATTTCCCGGGTCTGTCGACGTCGACAGCAAGATGAACGTCGTGCTTATGCCGCTTTTGAACGAGACGACACATGTGCTCTAGGTTACTACCGTTATGCCGACAGTCGTTCCAACCACCGATCACCGTCTCCTGTGCGCATTTCCAACACGACCAATAGTACACGTGCATCCCGATTACGCTCCCCTTCGCCACTCCGACGCTCTGTTTCACCACTTCGGCCTGTCTCTCAACTGACTGCCCAGCAATCGGAAAACTAAACAGTGCAGTTTTTGGAGGGAAAACTGCATCGCAGCGAAATGACTCTAGTCCTCCTAAACGACCATCAAACATGTTATTGGTAACTGTGCAAAGTGTGCGGGTGTTGGCTTTGGTGGACACGGGAGCAACTATTTCAGTTATGCGTGCCGACTTGTGTTCTCGATTGCGGAAAGTGAAGACACCCTACCTTGGATCATCTTTGATTGGGGCCAATGGAGCAATAATTAGACCATCGGCCCAATGTACAGCGCGTGTCTTCATTGATGGTAATTGTCATCACATCACCTTCGCTGTCTTAATTTCATGTGCTCATGAACTAATTTTAGGTTGGGACTTTCTCTCATGAGTATCTGCATTAATTTCTTGCCGTCAACGTGTAGTCGAAATGACCGAGACCGATCACTGCAGCGAACGCGTCGACGAAAACCTATTGCGTTTCTTCACAGCTTCCGAATCCATACTGCTCCCGGGTCAGGAGCAACTCATCACCATCACTTCTCCGAATATTGCCAATGGTGACGCCCTTATCACCCCTTCCAGCAGCTGTCTAGCTCGCGGCGTTGTAGTCTACTTCAGCCTGGTGCGGTTCAAAGACAGTGCTGCGATAATCCTTGGCCTGAACCCTACTCCAGAGCCTGTCCTCCTACCGCAAGGTTCTGCAGTGTCATGTTATGTGGATACCCAACCGGTATCTTTGGTCTCTCTTGACGCCCTGACAGCTCAGCCACAACAGGCCCAGTCTGTTACTTCCTCCTCTTTTGCTCCCGGGATAAATCCTGACCTTTCTGCTTCTCAACGTGAGGCATTGCTAAATTTGCTAAGGAAACACCAGGCCTCCTTCGAAGCCAATGCTTCGGCACTTGGACAGACCACAGTTGCGCATCATCGCATCAACACTGACGGTCACACTGTTGTACGCCGTCGTCCCTACCGAGTCTCCTTGGCCGAGCGCAAAATCGTCGAGGAGAACGTAACCGATATGCTAAAAAGAAACATCATACGACCCTCTACCAGTTCTTGGTCATCACCCGTTGTGTTGGTACAAAAGAAGGATGGATCGGTACGATTTTGTGTTGATTACCGCGCGCTCAACAAGATTACCCGAAAGGATGTATATTCAATGCCCCGTATAGATGATGCACTTGACTCACTTGACTCATTGCAAGGCGCCCAATACTTCTCCATCCTTGACCTTCGGTCTGGGTATTGGCAAATACCAATGGACGAAGCAGACAAAGAAAAGACAGCCTTTTCTACGCCGGACGGTTTTTACGAGTTTAACGGCCTTTGTAATGCTCCCGCCACATTTGAAAGGATGATCGACACTGTGCTTCGTGGCCTCAAGTGGAAAACTTGTCTATGCTACCTCGATGATATCGTCGTGTTTTCTTCCACTTTTGCTGATCATCTGCAATGCCTAGATCAAGTGCTCACATGTCTCTCCAATGCTGGCTGACTTCAACTAAACACAAAGAAGGGCCATTTTGGCAACACAGCTATAAAAGTTCTAGGACATCTCATTAGTAAAGATGGCCTCCAGCCCGATCCTGACAAAATTTTTGCAGTTCTCAACTTTCCGCGACCCTTTCGCTCCAAAGAGCTATGCAGTTTCCTTGGACTCGCATCATACTTTCGCCGCTTCATTCGCAACTTTGCCACTATTGCCGCTCCTCTCCACAAGCTCCTTGCCAGTACCGGTTCCTTCGATTGGAATGATCAATGCGAAGCCTCATTTCAAGAACTCAAGCAGGCACTGACATCCCCACCGGTGCTTGGTTATTTCGATGACAAAGCACCTACGATATTACACACTGACACTAGTGGACAAGGAATCGGCCCCGTACTCCTCCAGCGCGACCATGCCTTTCGCGAGAAAGTTGTCGCGTATGCAAGCCGCACTCTGACCTCTGCAGAGAAGAGGTACTCGATAACCGAACAATAGTGCTTGGCTGTTGTCTGGTCCATCCAAAAATTTCGTCCGTACCTACATGGTCGACATTTTACTGTTGTGACAGACCACCATGCTCTTTGCTGGTTGTACACAATCAAAAACTTGTCGGGACGACTTGGCTGCTGGATTCTCCGATTACAATCTTATGACTTTGACGTCATCTACAAGACTGGAAGACAACATCAAGATGCCGACGCTTTGTCACGATGCCCTTTGCCACAGTTTTCGGCGCACGTCACATCCCCTTGTCGAATTGGCTATACGGAGTACGCCTCGTCGATATTAGCCATTTTTTCTCTACCTTCATCCACCCGCCTGTCAGTACTTACTACTCACCAGCGAGCCGATTCTTACTCACTGACATCATCGGTCGGCTTACTGGCGCTTCATCTTCCCCTAATGCCAGGCTCCGGAAACAACTTAATTGTTTCCTTATAGTCAACTTGAATAGTCAACTTAATTGACTATTCAAGTTGGAGGACGATGTGCAGTATCGATACATTTTCCACCCGGAAGGCCACCGATGGGTTTCCGTTGTACCACGCGCACTACGCACTGAAGTTCTGTGCGCTTCCCACGACGACCCGACGTCAGGACACTTGGATTACTACAAAACATACGAGCGTATCCGCAGTCGATTCTTCTGGCCAGGTCTTTCCACGATGGTAGCTAAATATATTACCTTGTGCGCACTTTGCCAACACCGCAAGCGGCCCACAACTGCTCGAGTCGGGACCCTACAACCACTTCCTTGTCCATCAGAGCCGTTCTCTGTCATCGGAATTGACCTCTTCGGGCCCCTCCCAACTACATCAGACGGCAAGAGATGGATCATCACCGCCGTTGATCACTTGACCTGGTACGCTGAGACGGCCTCGATCACTTCAGGAACTGCTTCGGAAGTAGCAACTTTCTTCCTGAATGCTATTTACCTACGTCGCGGAGCCCCTCGTGTTTTTTTGAGCGACCGGGGCAAGGCATTTGTTTCAAGCACGCTCAGTGAAGTTCTTCAAGCATCAAAAACAGTTCATAAAACAACATCTAGCTATCACCCGCAAACCAATGACTTAATGGAAAGATTTCATCGCACGCTGTGTGACATGCTGTCCATGTATATCCGACCGGACCATCGCAATTGGGATGCGATACTTCCCTTTGTCACGTATGCATATAATACGTCAGTTCAACGAACCACAGGCTATTCTCCATTTTTCCTAGTATACGGACGCCAACCGACATCACCACTCGACGTTTCATTCTTTTCTGGCCCTGTCAACTCTTCACCATTCGTTTGCGACCTGTTTTTGTCCTGTGTTGCTCGATGCCGTCGTCTTGCCCGTGTAAACACCGAAGCTAGCCAAGAAGATCGCAAACATCGTTACGATGCCACTCACCTCGTCGTTCTCTACCGCCCTGGCGACAATGTACTTCTTTGGACTCCTTCGCGAACGCCTGGCTTATGCGAGAAGCTTGAGTCACGCTATCTTGGCCCCTACAAAGTTGTCGAACAGACCTCACCGGTGAACTACCTTGTCACACCTGTTCATGTCCCCACTGACCAACGCTGCCGCGGGACAGAGATTGTGCACGTTTCGCGTCTCAAGCCCTATCGTATGCGTTACCCAGCGCAATTCGCGGCCAGGCTGGCCGCTTCCGTCGACGGGGGAAATTAATGTAAGAATTCATTGGACGTCATCTTCCTCATCTGTCAATAACCATCATCAGTCTTCACCCCGTTCCTCTTCATCATCGGCGCCATCTTGCTGTTGCTTGAATAAAGCGTCAGCTCAACCGTTGTGTTTCAATATATATATATATATATATATATATATATATATATATATATATATATATATATATATATATATATATATTTATTTATTTATTTATTTGTAATGAATCTGAATGATGGACGCTCTCTTGTTACTGCAGAAGACGATGATCGGTGGCTGGGGTAGTAGCTCGTGCTCGCTGCTTGCCAGTAGCCAGATCTGCCTCATAAAGCATCTTTCGCCAACCAGTGTCTGAACGTTTCTCGACATACAACATCCCCCGCAGGGGCGCCTGCGCAAGCAGGCGTTCGGTGTGTAGCGACACCACGGACCCGAGCTAACGGGGGAGTTTTGACTCCCTCTCTCGCCTAGCCGTGCGTGGCTTTGCCGTGTCCGGGGAAAAGGGGATCCTGGGGGTTGAGCCAATGCTGTGTGATTGGACCTTTAAGGCCCCCCAGTGGCGGCAAAACACCCCTTTGGCCTCTGCTTCACGTAGACAGCACCCCTGGGCTGACCCACACATGGGAAACCAGCAGTCGCCTTTTCCTGTCTCTCCCTCTCTTCATCTTCGTCTTTCCCTCTTGTTTTCAATCTTTCCTGTTCTCTCCTCTCTTCAATTTACTTTTGTTTTTCCTGGCGGCAAGGGTTAACCTTGTGTGGCTATCCAAACTAGGGTAAACCATATTGGGTTATAGTAACTGCGTACTGCTGGCGTTGCGCAGACATGCCCACATGCTCTGCCACGTCCCCTTGTTGGACTCCATGGTGGGTGGTAGGCGCCGTTACCGAAAAATCCACATTTTCCCATGGGATTCTCGACCCCCTCTCTAACTGATCGTGCCTCGAAAAGGGTATACGCATCCATGTAACTTCAATACTTTGGCCCAAGAACAGAGAAACTTTCCCAAAATACCATGTCCTCCACTGCGAACAATCATCTACAAAAGCTAGAGCAATTTCACCTTTCCTTGTGGTTAAGTGCTTGAGAGAGATCATTGGAACAGGTTATAAGGCCACGAAGATGGAAAGTGGAGATCTGCTTCTCGGATTAAAAGACAAGGAACAGTACAATAAACTCTCGCACCTTGTAGCCTTTGGTAACATCCCCGTCTCTGTGAGCGCACACCGTACCATGAATACAGTGAAGGGCGTGGTATTGGACGAAGATTTGATGACACTGAGTGAAGAAGAGCTCCTTGATGGATGGAAGGACCAAGGTGTAATGCATGTCCAGCGCATCAAAATCAGACGTAACAACAACTAAATAGCAACAAAGCACTTGATACTCACCTTCAACTCAACCACTTTACCTGAGACTCTCAAAACTGGCTATATAAAACTCCATGTCCGACCCTTCATTCCAAACCTGAGGCGTTGTTTCAAATGTCAGCGATTTGGTCATGCATCCCAGAGCTGCCGAGGACAGCTGATGTGTGCTAAGTGTGGCACAACTGGCCACAGTGCTGATGAATGTAGTCATGACGAGGTCCTCTGTGCTAACTGCAAAGGTAGTCACCCCGCATACTCCAGAGCGTGCCCAGCCTGGAAAAGAGAAAAAGAAATAATAACTATAAAAGTTAAGGAAAAAATCACATTCAGGGAAGCAAGACAACGGATCTCGTTATCATTGGCACTAAAAACACCTTTTGCCGAAGTGGTGCAACGAGGGGCGGCACCACAAAGGCCCTTGGCAGTTGCCCGGACCTGCCTAGCGTGCCGAGACCAATGCCACAAGCCCCTACAGCGGGAGCAGCCAGTGCTGCCCTGCCCAGATTCAGCCTGCACACACCAGTGACCTCTACAAGCTCTGGCAGTAGCCAGGGCAATCACGAGGCCAAGGGGGCTTCATCGACACCCAGCTCGGTGGGGACAAAGACTTCGTCGATTGAGGCGAAGTCTAAGCGACGCACAGATCGCTCTGTAGAGCGGGCGTCCAGTGCCTCGCAAGAGGCTATGGACACCAGTTCAAGCCAAACGGCGCAGGAAGCGCCGAAGGAGCGGCGAGCTTCTTTCGACTGCCCCAAAAAGGACAAAACGTTGATTACAGGGCCTGACAAAGGCCGTATGAAATGAGCTAATCTCTGTCTTCTCTGCACACAGCGCTTTTTCCCTTTTTTTTTTCCCACTATGGACAAAATCATACAGTGGACCGTAAGGGGAATACTTGGAAATTTAGATGACGTCCAAGAAGTTCTGTGTAAGTTTAACGCGAAAGTGCTATGTGTGCAAGAAACGCACTTAACTCCTAAGCACAAGGACTTCCTACGGCAATATATTATTTTCCGAAAAGACCGGGAGGATGCTGTCGTACCATCTGGCGGTGTGGCCATTATAGCTGATCGAAGTATAGCATGCCAGCACTTGAAGCTCCAAACGGCCCTTGAGGCAGTGGCCATTCGAGCTGTACTTTTTAGTAAACTCATTACCATATGTTCTGTGTACATACCACCGCATCAACAGCTACACAGACGTGATCTAGAATCATTAATAGATGAACTACCAGAGTTGTTTCTGGTTCTAGGTGATTTTAATGCACACAATTTCCTGTGGGGCGATGCTCACTGTGATGCGCGAGGACGTCTCATTGAGCAGCTCCTTTTCTCTTCTAGTTTATGTCTTTTAAATATGAAGGAGCCTATGTATTTTAGCCTTGCAAACAACACGTACTTCTCCATAGATCTTAACATTTCATCACCGTCCCTTTTACCCGTTTTTAAGTGGAACGTTCTTAAAAACCCTTATGGGAGTGACCACTTCCCAATCATCCTGAGTGCGCCGAACAAAGATCAACTACCCCCGCAAGTTCCTCGATGGAAGATTGACTCAGCTGATATGGAAGGGTATAGAACACTTACACACATGACATGGGCTGAGCTGTCTGCCCTGACCATAGATGACGCTGTCACGTATTTTACAGCTTTTATACTTGATGCCGCATCTAAATGTTGTATTGCCAAAATGAGCGGCATGTCTTCAAAATGACGAGTCCCATGGTGGAACGACGCGTGCAGGAAACCACAGACCACTCAGAACAAAGCATGGGCGTTGCTTTGCGATTCCCCTACAGCAGAAAACCTGGAAAATTTCAAGCGGGTCAAATTGCAGGCAAAGAGAACGCGTCGACAAGCTAGACGAGAGAGCTGGACAAAATTTATATCGAGTATCAACTCATACACAGATGAGGGAAAAGTGTGGAATAAGGTAAAGAAAATTAAGGACGAACAAACATATTCCCTTCCACTAGTAAATAGCCTCGGGGAAAGCTTGGAGGATCAAGCCAACTTTCTTGGCACACATTTCGAACACATATCGAGCTCCTCACACTTTTCCGAATCCTTCCAGAATTACAAGGCACGAATAGAAAAACAAAAGTTAGAAAGAAAATCCGCAAGAAATTAGGCATATACTGCACCATTCTGCTTAGCAGAACTGCGAACAGCACTCAGCTGCTGTAATACATCTACCCCAGGTTCTGACAACGTAATGTACGCGATGCTGGAGCAACTACCCTCCGAAACTAAAGAAACCCTCCTCTGTCATATAATCGCATATGGTTTTCAGGTGTGATCCCCTCCTCCTGGAAGGAGGCTGTTATAATTCCAATTTTGAAGCAGGGAAAGGATCCCTCTTCCGTATCAAGTTACAGACCTATAGCGTTAACAAGCTGCCTCTGCAAACTATTTGAAAAAATGATTAATTGCCGCTTACTCCACTACTTAAAAACAAACAAATTGCTCGATCCATACCAGTGTGGGTTTAGAGTGGGCCGATCTACCACCGACCATCTCATACGTATCGAGGCACACATACGTGAGTGAGGCTTTTGTTCATAATCAGTTTTTCTTATCTGTGTTCCTCGACATGGAGAAGGCCTACGATACTATGTGGAGGTTTGGAATATTGAGAGACCTCTCACGCATAGGTATACACTGTAATATGTTCAGTGTCATTGAAAGCTATCTGTCTGATCGTACCTTCCGCGTTAGAGTGAGCAATGTTCTGTTCCGAACATTTGTACAGGAAACCGGAACGCCACAGGGTGGGGTGCTCAGCTGTACGCTCTTTATTATAAAAATGAATTCTTTCCGTCTGTACATCCCATGTAATATCTTTTATTCAACATATGTCGACGATGTGCAGATAGGTTTTCAATCGTGTCCTCTTGGGATCTGTGAGCGACAGGTTCAGCTCGCCCTTAACAAGGTATCCAAATGGGCTGATGAAAACGGGTTCAAACTGAACCCACAGAAAAGCACCTGTGTCCTTTTTTCATGAAGAAGGAGCTTGCACCCTGATCCTGAACTGGTCGTTAAAGGTGAGCGTCTACCCGTAAACACAGAACATAAGTTCCTACGTATAATTCTAGATGCGAAGTTAACCTTTGTACCGCACATAAAACATCTTAAAAATAAATGCTTGAAAACAATGAATATCCTAAAGGTGCTGTCACGAACAACGTGGGGCAGCGACAGAAAGTGCCTCATGAATCTGTATAGAAGCCTCATACGCTCACGCCTTGAGTATGGGGCAATAGTCTATCACTCTGCCACGCCAAGCGCTCTGAAAATGTTGGACCCTATTCATCATCAAGGCATCCGCCTGTCCACAGGCGCCTTTAGAACAAGCCCAGTTGAAAGACTTTATGTAGAATCGGACGAGTGGTCACTCCATCTGCAAAGGGCATATTCTTCCTTCATATATTTCCTTAAAGTAAGTGCAATCGGCCCGCAATGGCACGCCCTTTCTCGCTGCGTGTTAGAGACCTAGCTGAAGAAACAGATGTCCCGCTGCTTGAATACCACCTCACTCAGCCCGTACAGAGCGCCGTACAGAGGTCAGTCTCTGTTGGCTTAGAATAGGACACACACACAGCACGCACACTCACCTTTTGTCCGGTGGTGACCCACCCAGCTGTCACAGATGTGGCCTTCCACTTATCGTACTCCACATACTCCTTGAATGCTCTGAGCTAGAGGCTTACAGGAAAAAACATTTTCCACTAGCGAACAAGGAACACATACCCCTTCACCTAGCTATGTTTATTGGTCGCGGACCTCTTTTTAAATGTAATGCATTGATGCATTCTTAAAGGAAGTAAATACTTTCCATGTTATCTGCTCAAGTGATCGGTAGCACGGCCTCTGAAAGAAGGCTGCTGCTGCGGAGGCTGCTGCTGCGGTTGCCATATCCAAAAAGAGCACCTGTGTCCCAGCCCTTGGGACCAAGGGCGCTGGCGAGAAATCGGTGCTAATATAACGCTCCTATTTTATGATGTCATGATAACTTAAGATTCATTCTCACCAGGCATGCTTCACTTCACTTTCATGATTTTAATAAATATATGTCTTACGCACCTTTAGAGCGCAGAATTTTAGGCCTTTTTACAGCCATTTACCATAACCTTTGCACTCATCCGATATCATTTCCTGGCACTCTTTGGCCATCAATGGCCCTTGCGCCTTTAAACAACATATATCATAATCATCATCGACATACAATATCGCTATTTTAAGTGGTGGAGGAGCCGGGGTTCCCATCAACCTGGAACTTTGCAATCGGATGCTACCCTCACCGTTCACCATGACTGCTCCTGGCCCTTCTTAAGCTGCTCCACCAACGGCAGTCTTCTGTGCCTCCGCAATGCGACCCACCAATTTTTGGCAGCAATGACGAACAAGACGTCGAGGATTGGCTTATTGAGTACAAAATCGTAAGTGCTTCCAACAAATGAAACGCCTATGACCAGCTCACGAACGTGGGGTTTCACCTCTCTGATGTGGCCAGCCTCTCGTTCAAGAACCACGAAGGCGAAGTCACCAACTGGTCCGCCTTCAAGACCACCATCGCCGCGGTCTTCGGTCGTTTCGCCATGCACCGGCTAGGCACGGAACAGCGTCTGCGTAGTCGAGTTCAGCGCAGGGACGAGACCTTTACAAGTTTTATCGAAGATGTCTTGTCTCTTTGCAAGCGCGACGATGCATCTCTAGCCGAACACGACAAAATCAAGCACACCATCAAAGGAGTTGACGACGATACCTTCCAGATGCTCGTCGCTAGGAACCCACAGACTTTCATCGACGTTGTCCAGCGCTGTTAGGAGTACAACGAGTTGCGTAAGCAGCGTGTCTTGACGCGCAGGGCCGCTGAAGATACAGCTGAACTTTCCGCCTTCGTGCACGACGTCGCTGCTGATCGCACCGTCGTACTGCCCCACATCAAACAATTCATCCGAGCCAGTGACCTCGTTAGACCCTCGTCTACGCTAGGTTATTGAGACACAGGTCACGCAGGCACTGCCTTCATCGACATCTGTCTCTATGCCACTGACCTACGCTGCCGTCATTGCTAGACCACTAGCCCCACCTGTCTCTAGCGCATACCGGGGCACCGGGCCCTCCTAGCCTACGACGCTGCCTGCATATACGGCACCCCATCCTACTTCACCCTCTGCCCCTTCTGTCGTTAACCTATGGTGCACCTTCGATAATCGACCCATCTGTTTTGCATGCGATTTTGTGGGACGTATAGTACGCTACTGCCGCCATCGCAACTGCCAGCCTCTATAGTGCTGTGGGAATTCTGCAAATTACCACGCTGTCCAGAATCCCCAGCGATCATCTTCTCTTATCGCCGACTCGTTGTCCCCACGACGCCCTCTCGACTCCTCCTGGTCATTACCGCCTCGTCGCCGATCTGTCTCCCCGATGCTTCGGTGCACAAGCCCCGCTCAAGAGGAAAACTAAGAGCCGCAGTTCCAGTGGCAAGAACTGCGTCGTCGTTGAACTCTCCAAGACCTCTTCTTTGTCCGCCCAATGAAATTAATGTGCTAGTAGAAGGTGTCGCTGTACGTGCACTTGTCGACACAGGCGCCGTCGTTCTGTAATTAGTAATACTGTGTTGCGATTTGAGAAAAGTTACAACGCCGCTTTCGAATCTTTCCCTGGGTACAGCCACCTCCCATTTCATCGCACCGACGGCTCAGTGCACAGCACGTGTTCAAGATGTTTGGTACGACGTCATACTAGGATGGGATTTCCTTTCTACCCATCAGGCCCTTGAGAACTGTGCTCGTGCTGAACTCACGTTGACGAATCCATGCCTTGATAGCAACCACCACAGTCATCGAAAATGTTTGCCGCAGCTGATGTCCGCATCGCGCCTTTGTCCGCCGTTTTAGTGCCTGTGTTTTTCCCTGCATCCACTAACCCTACACTCTTGTTCCAACATAACTAGTGCGCACCGCCGAACCATCGTCCTCCGTTCGCTGTCATCAACTTTTCCAATGGTTCGGGGGTACTTTATGCGTGCAACATCTCTGCTTGTCCATACATCCTGCTACGCGGCAAGTGTCTGGGGAGCCTCGAGACCTTAGATTGTATTTTCAAAGATCCTGTGTATACAGACAAGCCATGTCTACTGACTTGTGCCATTACACCCGTAACTGACACCAATGACCCAAGAGATGTATTTTACAAATTCATTGATTGCCACCTCACACCTGGGCAGCAGGAACAGCTGATCAAGCACCTCCAGCGTTTTCTAATCTCCTTTGACCACATTCAGCCTTCCTTAGGTTGAGGGTCATCTGTTGTTCACCATATTGATACCGGTCAAACAACACCATTACACCAGCGTCCATATCGTGTGTCAACTGCCGAACGCCGTGTCATCAATAAACAGGTCGACGATATGCTGAAACGTGGCGTAATTGCATCATCAAGCAGTCCCTGGGCCTCTCCAGTTGTGCTGGTGAAGGAGAAGGACAGATCTATTGGGTTCTGCGTGGATTACAGACGTCTCAACCGAACGTTCTATTTGAGGCCACTATCCTTTGTGGCCTCAAATAGAACGTTTGCCTTTGTTATTTAGATGACATTGTCGTCTTTCAACTGATTTCACAACCCATTTAACCCACCTTGAGAAAATCCTCGCATATCTCTCCACCGCGGGGCTGCAACTGTATCTGAAGAAGTGCCATTTCACCGCTCGAAAGCTTACGATCCTTGGTCACGCGGTTTCGAAGGACGGCATGCTTCCTGACCCTGCCAAATTTACAGCCGTTTCAGCGTTTTCCAAACCGACCACCATGAAACAGCTCCAAAGCTTCATAGGCCTTTGCTCCTACTTCTGGCGCTTCGTCCACAATTTCGCGACGATAATCGCCCCTTTGACCAAGCTTCTCGCTGGCTCTAGGGATCTTTCGGCCTGGTCTCCCGCTTGTGACGATTTTTTCAATGAACTGTGCCGCCTACTCACATCGCCACCTATTCTGTGACACTATGATCCATTGACACCCACAGAGATACACACTGATGCTAGTGCTGTTCGGCTAGGCGCTATTCTTGTGCAGCAGAAAGACGGCTTCCAAGAGTACGTGGTTGCCTATGCAAGCCAAACTCTTAGCAACGCCGAAACCAGCTATTCTGTCACTGAAAAAGAATGTCTCGCCATTATTTGGGTGATAGAGAAATTTCGACCTTACGTGTACGTGCCCCCTTTTGACATGGTGACTGACTACCACGCCCTCTGCTGGTTGTCGTCACTGAAGGATCTAAGTGGTCGCCTCACCCGATGGGCGTTACACTTTCAAAAATATGATATTCGCATGGTATATCGCTCTGGCCGGAAACATTCGGATGCAGACGCCCTCTCTCATTTGCCCCTACCCCTTGACCCTGCCTGCTGCGAAAGTCTTATCTGTGACACCACTGCCGTCACCATCGCTGACATGCCATCTGAGCAATGCAAGGACCCTTGGCTTGCTTCTATTCTAGACATCCTGGCTGGGCGGACGACTTTCCCCCCTACTCACCCGTTGCATCGGCAAGTCGAGCACTTCACGACTTGCGAAGACGTGCTGTACCGATGCAACTACGCACCTGGTGGACGGCAATGGCTACTTGTGATTCCACGTCATCTGCAATCTGAAATTTGTTCCACTTTTTATGACGACCCCCAATGTGGCCACGCAGGTTTCCTGAAGACTTATTCTCGCATACAGTTCCGATTTTACTGGTGTGGCGGGTATCGTTTTATTCGACAGTATGTTCGGGCTTGCTCGATGTGCCAGAGACGACAGACTCCCCCTCATTACGCCAGCGGTACCTTATTACCTTTACCATGCCCCTCCGAACCGTTAGATGGCATCGATATCTATGGTCCCCTTCTCAACACTGCAAACTGTAACCGCTGAATCATAGTTGCTGTCGACCACCTCACACCGTATGCCGAAACTTCATTCCTTCCTTCGTCTACAACAAAAGACGTCGCGACTTTCATTCTTCACAACATCGTATTACGTCATGGAACACCTCGAGAGTTACTGAGTAATCGTGGTCATGTATTCTTGCCAGACGTCATCACAGCATTGCTGTATGAGTGCTATGACGTTCACCGCACTACAAGCGCCGATCATCCCCAGACCAATGGAATGACAGAGCGCTTCAACCACACCCTCGGTGGCATGCTGTTTATGTACATTTTGTCAGACCACTTCAATTGGGATCGAGTGCTTTCGTTTATCACTTTTGCCTATAATACCGCCATTCAAAGCACTACTGGGTTCTCCCCTTTTTTCCTCCTTTACAAACGCGAACCTTCGTGCACTATGGACACCATTCTTCTATACAGACCTGAATCCTCAGAGTCCACGACTCTGTCTCAAGCTGCTACATATGCTGAAGAATGTCGCTAACTGGCAAGATCATTCACAACACAAGACCAAGGACGCCAAAAGCACCACCATGACGCATCAATTAACACTACTTCGTACGATTCAGGTTCACTCGTATGGCTGCATGTCCCTTCTGCTACACCTGGCCTTTCTAGCCAGTTGGTCTTCAAGTATCATGGCCCATTTTGTATACTACAAAAAACGTCACCGGTGAATTACTTCATCAAGCCACTGGAACCATCTTCTGACCAACGTCGTCGTGGCCAGGAAATTGTTCACTTGTCGAGACTTAAGCACTGCTACGACCCTCTCGTGTTTACTTGTCCATAGGTCGCCAGGATGGCTCCTTATTTTGCGGGGAGTAATTGTAATGAATCTGAATGACGGACGCTCTTCTGTTACTGAAGAAGACGATGATGATCGGTGGCTGTGGTAGTAGCTCGCGCACGCCGCTCGCCGGTAGCCAGACCTGCCTCATAAAGCACCTTTCGCCAAGCAGCATCTGAACGTTTCTCGTCGTACAACACCGCTATTTTAATATCGGAGATAAGCACACGTTGGCTCATCGTATATATTGCCACCTAGAGTTGTGAGTCCGCAAGCCCTAGCGAGTTGAAAAGGGCAAAGAGAACAAAGAAGAAGTGTGTGTTAGCGCTTTGTTTAAAGATACACGCTCGTGTCTTTCTGCCCCGCTGTTCCTGTCTTGTCTCCACGGCGCTTGGTGCGTGACAAACTGGTGGAGGTGCTGGGTAATCTATGCGCCGTACCCCTCCACATAGCAACAACTCAAGCGTCGTACCGGTGGTCACTCCTTTGCACCGCGCCAGCAGAAAAATCTGAGGGCGATCCCCTGAGTTTGGATTGCTCGTAAAGAACATGGCAGCTCCGACCAGCCCTACTGATGCCAACCCAAACGGTACGAATGGCACAACGCCGCTTCATTGCACCTTACTCACACCGCGAACGCCGAATCCCTTTCATGGCACTGCACTTGAGGATGTCGAAGATTGGCTCGTTCATTACGAGTTCGTTGCCGTGCACAACCAGAGGGACGACGCAGACAAACTGCGGCACGTCTATTTCAGTCTTTTGGACGGCGCACGTGTATGGTGTGAGAACCGGGCAGGTATTCTTACATTGTGGGAAGACTTCAAACGCCGACTTCTTGGGACATATGCCAGCCCTGACTGTTGGGAGAGAGCTGAGCACTATTTGCAGTCCCGCATACAACTGCCGAATGAAGGGGTTGCGATGTATGTTGAGGACAGGACGCATCTTTTCCATTGAGCTGACCCCGGCATGCCAGAAGAAAAGAAAGTGTGGTACCTCATGTGCAGGGTGAAAGGGCAGCTTTTTGGTGGGCTTGTGCGCAGTCCTACCAAGACTGTGTCAGAATTTCTCAGAGAAACCGTCACCATCGAACGAAAGCACTCTTAGGCACCGGGCCCCGTCATACAAACGGCACGTCAACGCTTCAACTACGGACTACTTGGGAGCTTTCGGTGGCCAAATGGTTTTCTTCCGAGAGGTTATACGTTCAGTCATCCGGGAAGAACTCCAGAAGCTGTCAGTGCCCTCACAGCCCACTATCTCCTCGTTGTCCAGCGTAGTCCGAGACGAAGTCCAGCATGCCTTAAGAGAACCTCCTTTCATGTGGGATTATCAACCACCCAGTGACTTCTCCCGCATGTTGTATGCTCAAGCTTTCCGGCAACCTGTTACACCCGCAATCACGTATCCCACCGTGGCCCCAGCCATGCTGCAGACGGTCCAAGCGGCAGCATATTGCAGCGCACCTCGCCTGATTTCCCGGAAATCAGACGTTTGGCATGCGCCAGATCGACGTCCTCTCTGCTTCCATTGCGGCGAAGCTGGGCATCCGTACCGACACTGTTCTTACCGACAGCTTGGACTACGCAGATTTTCGACGAACTCACCGCCACCCAGGTTTGGTCAGCGGCCCCCTGAAATTGAAGAGTATGTGGCTCAGCAGCGCGGGACTTCGTCGTCTTTGCACCAGTCACGCTCCCCGTCACCGCGGCGATTTTCTCCTAATCGCCGTACCTATTCGAGCGTGGCGCAGGGTCGGTCACCCAGTCCACGCCGGAAAAACTAACCACAGCGACCTTCGGGGGCGAGCTCATACTGGAAAAGCTCAAGGCCTCCTACCGACGCTTCCGCAAACTGACGATACCCCGACGACGACACCAGCTGGTTCCGCAAAGATTTCATTACACATTTTAGTGCGGCTCGACAGTCGCAAAGTCAGTGCTTTAGTTGACAAGGGTGCGGATTTTTCTATAATAAGTGAAAAACAGGCTGCTCTCCTGAAGAAAGTGACGATGTCTTGGAACCTCAGGCCAATTGGTACTGCTGGCGGGCACATCGTCACGCCACTCGGCGTTAGTACAGCACGAATACAGATTCGTAGTCCTACCTTTGTCATTGAGCGTTCTCCATCAGTGTTCTCAAGACCTGATCATGGGCATGGACTTCCTGAGAAAGCACGGTGTTATCATCGACATTCGACAACGCCTCGTCACGTTTTCAACAAAAAGCGCCACACGAGAGCATAATCCCAGCCACGATCGAGTATGTCTGCGTGTAATTGACGATGTTGTGATGATACCATCGCGCTCAAGTGTTATGTTTAAAGTGGCGTGTAATGAATCAGCACACGGTAAAATGGTGGCGGGTAGCAATCGATCCCTACTTTTTTCCCAAAGTGTCTGCGTAGCACGAAGCCTAGTAGACCTCCAGGCTGGTCACTGCGAGGCTCTTGTTACAAACTTCAGCTACGAGCACCGACACCTTTTCACTGATACTGTCATCGCCTATGCCTACCCAGTAACCAATGTGACTTGAGTGTTTTGCTTCCGAGGCAACCGATAATGCTGAAGCACCTCTCCGGTGTGTCGACATAAATCCAACGCTTTCTGACGAAAACAAACGCAGGCTTAATGACCTGTTGATAGAATTCCACGCCTGTTTTGCACGTTGATCGAGAATCCGTCAGACATCGATTATCAAACACCCTATTATCACCTACGGCGACGCGTACCCGATACGGCAACAGCCTTACCGAGTTTCACCAACCGAACGACGCGTGATTCAAAATCAAGTGAAGGAAATGCTTCAAGATGGTGTAATACAGCCATCAAGCAGCCCAGCCCTTGGTCATCGCCAGTGGTCCTTGAAAAGAAGAAGGATGGTACACTTCGCTTTTGTGTCAATTATAGGAAGCTGAATAACGTCACAAAGAAAGACGTGTACTGTTGCCTCGAGTGGATGATTGTCTTGACAGGCTGAGGCGAGCAAAGTACTTTTCCTCAATCGACCTCAAAAGTGGTTACTGACAAATTGAAGTTGATTAACGTGACTGCGAAAAAACTGCTTTTGTAACTCCTGACGGTCTGCATGAATTCCGAGTGCTCCCATTCGGTCTCTGTTCCGCTCCGGCCACATTCCAACGAATGATGGATACCGTTCTCGCTGAGCTGAAGTGAAAAAGTTGCCTCGTCTATCTAGATGATGTCGTTGTCTTTTTAAGAACGTTTGATGAGCTCCTTCAACGCCTTCAGAGTGTTCTTGAAGCTATACGATCCGCTGACCTTACCCACAAGCCTGAGAAGTGCTATTTCGGCTACAAAGAACTGAAGTTCCTGGGTCACGTTGTGAGCGCTGCAGGCGTTCGGCCCGATCCCGAGAAGACTGCCTCTGTGGCCGCTTTTTCAGCTCCAACAGCCAAGAAAAGTCTTCGACGATTTCTGGGGCTCTGCGCATACTATCCCTGCTTTATCGAAAACTTCTCTAAGATTGCAGAGCCACTCATCAGACTTACGCGTGACGACACCCCATTTCTGTGGACTGACGAACAAGCGACTGCCTTTGCGGAACTGCAACATCGACTGTCTTCCCCTCCTGTGCTTGGTCATTTCGTTGAGGACGCTGACACAGAGGTGCACACTGACGCAAGCAACATTGGTCTCGAAGCTATCTTGGTGCAAACACAAGATGGGACCGAACGTGTGATTGCCTACGCGAGCCGCACTTTATCACGTGCCAAAACCAACTATTCAACGTCAGAGAGGGAATGTCTCGCGGTAATATGGGCGATTACAAAGTTCAGGCCTTATCTCTACGGGCGCCCATTTAAAGTGGTGACTGATCACCACGCTTTATGTTGGTTGGCTAACCTCAGAGACCCCTCTGAGCTATTAGCACGAGGAGTCTGCCACTTCAAGAGTTTGATGTCACCATCGTATACAAGTCGGGTAGAAAGCACGAAGACGCCGACATGCTATCACGAGCACCTCTCGAATCCGACCATACAGCTGTAGAAGACGACAGTGCCTTTCTGGGGACCCTCAGTGGGGCGAACCTCCTCAGTAAGCAACGAGTGGACCCCGAGTTAAGGCCCATCATCGATCATTTAGAAGGCAGCCCCGCGTCTCTTTCTCGTTCACTTTCCCGTACGTGGCCGTCATTTTGCTTATGACACGGCATATCATATAAGAAAAACACCGGTGCCGGCAGCAGATCTTATCTCCTAGTCGTTCCTCAAGACCTTCGTGATGATATCCTATTAGCCTGCCACGATAAGCCTACATCCGGCCATCTGGGGTACTCACGGACGCTCGACCGGGTACGACAGCTATATTTCTGGCCAAAACTCGCAGCTTGTGTCAAATGCTACGTGAAAGGATGCCGCGAATGTCAGCGTCGCATGTCATCACCTGTAAAGCCTGCAGGCCTCCTACAACCCATCGACCCACCACGTACACCGTTTGACCAAGTTGGAATAGACCTTCTTGGACCGTTTCCTTTGTCTCACTCTGGAAACAAGAGGATCATCATCGCAACTGATTATTTGACGCGTTACGCTGAAACGAAGCCACTGCCACGCGGTACAGCGTCTGAAGTCGCCCAGTTTTTCGTGCACCACATAGTGCTTCGTCACGGCGCCCCGTCATTCATCATCACTGACCGAGGGACAGCGTTTACAGCAAAACTGTTGGACGACATCTTCAAGCTCAGTTACACGAACCACCGTAAGACAATCGGATACCACCCCCAGAGTAACGACTTGACAGAAAGGCTACACAAAACACTGGCGGACATGATTTCTATGTTTGTGGATGTGCAGCATAAAACGTGAGACGAGATCCTGCTGTACGTAACGTTGGCGTATAACACCGCAACCCAGGAAACGCAGGTTTGCACTCTTCCACCTCGTTTACGGTCAAGACGTGCAAACCATGCTAGACGCCATGATTCCTTGTGACATCGACCAGCACGAGCTGCTAACTCCTGATGTCGAGGATTACACTCAGCGTGCATAGGAAGCACGTCAACTAGCTCGTGTCCACATAAGATCGCAGCAATGTAAAGACTCCCGAAAGTACAAAACATGCACCATCGACCAGTTACCTATCAACCTGGCGACCAAGTGTGGGTTTGGACTCCTGTTAGATGGCGAGGTCTCAGCGAGACACTCCTGAGCAAATACTTCGGACCCTACAAAGTATTACGGCAATTGAACGAAGTCAATCACGAAGTTATTCCAGATGGAAGCTCGGCAACGACCCAGTGCCACTCACCACGAACAGAGATTGTGCATGTCGTCCACTTAAAACCTTATTTTACGCGGTAATACTCTTCTTATTGTGCCAGGGCAGCAAACATTTCTTTCTTTTTTGCATTGTCCGCAGGGTCTCGATCGAACTTTGAACTGTGTTAATATTTTTTTCTTTTCTTATGACCTACCACAGACATTTTTTTTTGCACCTGCATATGCCCTGTGCACTATAAGTATCGTTTCTCCCTTTATTTTTATTCCCTTATGGGCCCTGCTGTCCCCTTGTGTATGAGCATCGAGTCGATGCTCTAATGGGAGGGGGAATAATGCCACCTAGAGTTGTGAGCCGGCAAGCCCTAGCGAGCCGAAAAGGGCAAAGAGAACGAAGAAGTGTGTGTTAGCACTTCGTTTAAAGATACACGCTCGTGTCTTTCTGGCCCGCTGTTCCTGTCTTGTCTTCACAGCTCTTGGTGCGAGACAATATATATATATATATATATATATATATATATATATATATATATATATATATATATATATATATATATACACACACACACACGATGAGCCGACGCGCGCTTATCTCTGACGCTTACTTTGCCTCGCGAGTTGGGGTGGGAGGGGTTAGATGCTTGTGCGCGCGCACGCTTATCCTTCGATGGGGAAGTCCCGCGCCTTCGACTTTGGCCGGAATGATTGCGTTTAGTTGCCGGGCGCACAAAGATCTCTTCGCTTGCTGGGCAGGCGCCATTTGCAAAAAGAGTGTGCTTTTCAAACACAGCGCAGTAACAAAATTAACTGGGGCACTTGTTAGTTCGCACTCATATCTGCAATTGTGATTACGTTTCATGCCTCGTTTTCGTTTAAACAGCACGTTAAGTATCGAGCTACAAACGTTGTTAGTTCGTTCTCGTCCTGTGTATGCCGTTTTCGTGCGTCATTCGTGCGTGAGCCGTGCGCTGCACGTTTCGATCTGCATGCCGTTCTCAGTGTTACATTCCAAGTTGTCGCCATCGCATTCATTGCTTCGCGCTTGCGGCGAAACTGACTTTTCTTAATTTCGGACAACCGTGATTGTAATGTTATAAGATGTAAGGCAGCCAATTTTTTTGGATCTGATGTCGCAGAACTCATACAAAATGCTGGTGTGAGCAAATACGGCCACTCCAGGGAGAAGTGCTCGTTCAAGACGGGTAGTTTACTTTTTGTTTGAGCATTCGACGGCAGTTCTAACGCGTGGGAGATGTTATCTTATGCAGTTTCCGGGCGATATGGGATGTGCAATACTTTTTTGATCTCTGCTTCAGCAGTGCTCGCGCGCTTTTACCCGCTCGTGAAAGTTCCGATGCGCGGAGGCATGTTACGGAATATGGCGGTGATGGCAAAAACCCGCTGAGAGTGTTCATAAAATGGCTATCGCAATAATAGCGCAGTTTTTTTACTCTCAAATAAGTGTTTTTGATTAGCTCTGCCTTCAGTCCCCTTTTTGTTTATTTCTGCATTTATTTTTCGAATTTTCGGGCCGAACCTGCATTAACTCTTTCGCTACGGCAGAAAAACGGCACTTTTTTTGTGCTTTCACAAAAAAATTAATTACTCTTGACAAAAAAGGAACATGTAGCATTGTAATATATATATGAAATGGTAGCTTATTGATTCGACCTTCTATACATATAAAACACTTTGGTATGAGACTTATAGAATTGGAAAATTTAATTGTTAAATAATAAAAAAAACTTACAAAAAGTTATACAAGCACTTCACAAGTTAGTGAATGTAGAGAGCAAAAAAATTATTTTGAGAAATCTGAAATATACAAATTGTTACTAGTTCTCTTAGCTATCATTCTAGATAAACACAAATTCAGTGCAGCATGTCAACAATTTTTTTTCGGCCCATAAACCTACTGGCCCCCACGACTGTGCCACTCGGCAAAACAGTCTCGTGAAGGCAGGAAGCAAAGGTAAATATTACAGGTCGAGCAGAATACGTTCGTTCTGTTTTGTGTTTTCATTTTGTCGTAGCAAAGCTTGCAGTTTCTTCTCTTTTCCATTCTTTTCGGCTGGTGCCGAACAGGATCTAGAGGGGAGAAAGGGGGTGAGAAAGGGGCGTGTCCTTCAGAAACTTCATCGTATTGAAATATTTGTTGAATCAATTCTTCTCTGAATGCCAATTGGTCAAAGTTCCTGTTTCTGAATAGTTCTTCGACATTTGGTTCTCTTTTTGGTGCTCCTGAAATAAAATAAAACTGTTTACGCATGCAATGTCCACAGCATGAAAAAACAATGTCTTCCACCAACGTACACACTTTCTGAGTACGTTGTACGTGGCAATTATATGACCAGATTTGTCCACGCCGAGCATTCCGATGTTATACTCATGAACAAGAAGGGGCTTCTTTATGGTATTCACAACCCACTGGCCTCCCCTTTTCTCTCTCTTTTTAGCAGCAACATGTTTATTTGCTGTGTGCATCGTGCTCATCATACACACAGAACGTCGATCCTTCCATTGCATGAAAAGGATGTTGCCTTCCCGAATCCAGCGAACGTCCCCACGCTGCGCCCTTCTTTCCCACGTAGCATCCTTCAATTCTTTTGGGAAGCCCCGACGATCTTTGCGAGTGGTTCCACAGGCAAGCGTCTTGTGCTCAAGGAGGTGTTTGAATAATTTTGCCGATGTATAAAAGTTATCCATAAAAATTTTATATCCCCGATGAAGATACTCTGTGCAAAGCTGAGTTACAACGTCAAACGGTAATCCATCGGGTCCAGGTACCTCGTGTTTTCCAGTGTACACAAAAAAATGTATTGTATAGCCTGTATTCGAATCCGCCAGCACCCACAGCTTATATCCAAGTTTCGTCACTTTGTCCCGAATGTACTGCCTGATTCCTGACCTCGCTTTTGATTTTACCATGCGTTCATCCACGGCAAGGTTGCGCTGTGGTTGAAACAAATTTTGTGACTGCAGATTTATGTGTCGCAGGAGCCATCACACCCTCCAAGTTTTCCCATCAGATGCTGCAGCTGCAATATCTTCCGGGTCCCCTAGCCCCGCCGTGGTGGTCTAGTGGGTAAGGTACTCCGCTGCTGACCCGCAGGTCGCGGGTTCGAATCCCGGCTGCGGCGGCTGCATTTCCGATGGAGGCGGAAATGTTGTAGGCCCGTGTGCTTAGATTTGGGTGCACGTTAAAGAACCCCAGGTGGTCTAAATTTCCGGAGCCCTCCACTACAGCGTTTCTCATAATCATATGGTGGTTTTGGGACGTTAAACCCCACAAATCAATTCCGGGTCCCCTACGCTCAGGAAAGCTAACAGTGCAAAGAATCGATCCCGTTTCATAACATTTGGTGAGAGAAGGCTTGAAAATATCCCCGTTGTCTGCCAGTACATGTGGAGCCGTGGTACATCAACAACCCCCATGTAGATGATAAGTCCAATGAACCTCAGCATCTCCAGTGGCATTACCTTTTCCCAGGAGCCGTCCCGGCAAGCGTAGGTTTGCCGGTCCAAAATACGCATCCAGGCGTACTTAATAGTGTTGTCACATAACGTCTGGAGCACTTCCGTCGTGAAAAACAAAAGGAAGAAATCAAGTGCCCTTGAGAAGCGACGCACGTCACTCCGTAGCGCTGCTGCAAGATGGGCACCAGGCTGTCTTGTGGGTGAAAACTTCACACAGTTTGCTGCATTTGGCAAAACATCCTTGCCGTACGTTGTTAAGACCCTAAGCAAGGAAAGGATACCATTATCGTCAAATATCAAGTGCGTTTTTCCTTCATAAGCAGTGTGAAGAAGTCAAAAACGATACTTACTTGGTAGCACTTGTGGAAGTCTGAGGCGCCTGGTCTGGAGTGTCATCGTCGAAACTCGACTCTGAACGACATCGTCAATCGAGTCGTCTGCACTACTCAGATCGAAAAAATCGTCGGTAGAAGGGGCCGAAGTGCTTGAAACAGCAATCGGCTGTCGCAGCGGGCGACGGGGAGTGGCGGCCATTCTCACGTAAAACGAAACTGGATTCCGTTCAAAGTTTCTCCAAGCTCTCGAAGACTGTGGCAAGACCCAGACCCCCTAGAACATCAGCCATCATCTCCGTCGTCCTGGCTTGCCACGTTCTCCACTGCGCGCGCCTGTTCAATATGGCCTCTCAGCGTGTGCTTCTTCTTTCTTCACTTGTCATCCTTGACAAGATGGCCCCCACCTCCTCGAGTTTTCGCTCTCAACTTCTTTTACAACGGCATCACACTTCTTGTCACAAATCACCTCGTTGCACGTAGCCGACACTTCACTGCACCAGCACCACACTTCAACACAACACAGCCTGCCACCACGCACCTCACCGCTGTATTGTACGTCACTAATACTTCAGTGCACATAGCTAACACTTCACTGCGCATCACAAACATGCACAGTTTCACAATCTAATTAACCATTCGCCGATCAGCACACTTCTCTACCCCCCTGCAGTATTTGAATGAGTCACAAGAACGCATACAATTCACATAACTATTGTCAATTTGCAATGTCCACCAAGCGTTACTATGTTTCTCAATACTGTCACTGTATGCATACCCTACACTCATACTGCTGAATACTGCGTGTATTATTTAACTTAATCCAATCCTCTCAGCGTGCTCATCCTACATTTCGCACACTACCTGACAAATCATTTCAGATGACTTTGCATGTTTGGCCAAAAGAAGTGTTCTGCAATAATGCTAGCCATCTTTCTCACTCCTTTGTGGTTATCGCTTCCAGTGCCATGTATACGATTGATAATTGCCCTTTGAATATCCAACGGCACAACCAGTGGTTGCTTTTCTACTTTATGTGGGTCCTTTACTATCCGGTGGAGCAGTCCTCCAGTTTTGACGAACTTGGTTTTCCATTGGTTCTTCTTGCAATTAATCCAGTCTCTTGCACATTGAAAGACCGATGCAAGGTACTGTCTGCTTCTTGTTTTTCTCTTAACTTGTCAGCTGTTACGTTGTATAAGGTGTCTGCATTATTCATTTTGCAGTCATCTTTCTTATTCTCATTTCTTGGGAATTCCTCCGCTGAACGTACGGCAGCTTTTTTTGTTGGTAGGTCCCATATTTTCTTGTCGTCCTTGGTGACCTCACTCTCTTCTGTCTTTCTTCGGTTTGTAATTTTTGTATTAGGGATACTTCACCAAGGGTCTGGATTGTTCCCTCCTCAAACACCTGGTATATTCTTTTGAATGACGTCATACCTCGGGTTCTTAGCACAACATGCCTCGACCCACCCGCAGTAATATGGGGTCAAGATAAGGAGTCGTGCCACATGCATTTTCCGCTTGGTCCCACCCGCCAATCGGACACACGTTTGCTTACCTTTCAGATCGTTAGAGACAAGAGATTCTCTTACCAGCATAATATTCGATCCCGTATCTCTGAGTACAGTTACTGGTCGTGTTACTGGTCGTGAGTACAGCTACTGGTCGTCCCTCATGTCCTTGGTGCTAGCGCTGAATGTCGTGTCATGCATGATGCGAAGTGCTCGCCTGTCGTTCACTTGGTGCACCCGCTGAAGGTAGGCTCTCCTAGCACACCTCTGGAGATCCTGGTTCATACGTCGTGGTGGGGCATACGGGCGTCTGCGAGCCCGGGCTCGTTGAAGGTCGGTGGCATGACGCTGACTCGTCCCGGCAGCTCCCCGCGCAGCTGGCCAGCAGGATGCCTGAAACATGAAGATGGCAGTTCGCCAAAGTAGAAACTCGAGCGAACCATCAAGCTCGCAAAGACTGGGCCAAAACCAAGACCGCATAGAACATCCGCTGTCATCTCAGTCATCCTGGCCTGCTACGTTTTCCACTGCGTGTGCCCTTTCAATATGGGCTCCCCTGGTGTGCTTGTTTTTTCTTCACTTGTCATCCTTGACAGCATGCTAGCCGAGAACAAAGCTACTCGACACGCAGGTGCGCCATAACCATGGTAACTGTGGCATCGAAAAGAGCGATAGAGAGGTACGCTATTACGAGACGCATGCTGTGAAATGCAAAAGGGAACATTTCACTTTGCTGTCTGCTCGAGTTTGGAACATTGAGGACTCATAGGTTTTCTTTTTGTGTATCAATTTCCATCATTCTTGTTACATACATTTGGCATTCATTACAACATGTTTTCAGATACTAAATAAGGCTGTCGCGAAATTGTCGCCAGGCCTCTTGAAGTGTCGAGCTACGACAGCTGTTAGTTCATGCTGATCCTGTGTATGTTCTTTCTGTGCATTCTTTTTCTGATTGAGCAGAGCATCGCATGTTTGGAATTGCATGTCTGCGTGTGAGATTGCATTTTTTTTGCTTTAGCATTGTTCCTTTGACCTTGTCAAAAAACAATGCACAGTAAACACTGAGCTCATACCGTTTCTTGTGACAAAGGGATCGGCCATGTTTTTGCGTCAGTGCATGTGTTCAGTCGTTTCTAAGCCAGCCCCGCTTCCTGACTTGAGACATAACTAGTATCAAAAGAACAAAGACAAACAAGTTGAGGAAAGCTGACAGGACGTAGTGCTGCACCGTTGTCTCCAGTCCATTGTCTTTACTTGGTCCATCATCTGTTTTGGAGCTAATTAGTTATGTTTCATGTTAATTGGCACCAGCTGCCTCCACTGGCCTCTCTAATGTAAGAGAAGCCAACTGCTGCTTATACCTTTCCGGCGCTAATTATGATCTGGTGTCTACAAATGCGTCAAATTCGCAAGGCATAACGTCAAGGCACTCGGTATTATATTTCACAAAAAACATTGAAGAAATGTGCTGTTTTTAGTTAGTTTCAGTAATTAATGTAATTAGCATTTAGTTACATATTTTATTTTTTTTGCAGTCAGTATGCAGAGCTTTGATCACTCCCAAAAAGAACGATATTGTCGCGACGTGAAGACAGAGGCCGTATTTCAAGATGCTGAGAAAGCCGCAGCAGATCAGTCTTTTTATTTGCGTGCCAGAGAGTTCCTCGTCGGGCTAGCTGTCTGGCTTCTTTGGCGTCAGCATGAGTGTCGTCACACTCGTGTGACTTTGCACCCGTGTATTAAACTAAACGGCGTCATTCCGGTTGTTTCCTGCCAGGCATTATTATTGGCGAAGGTCATATAAGGCAAGATTTCATCCCAGTTCTTGTGTTCTGTGTCAACATACATGCCGAGCATGTCTGCGATGGTCTTACAAAGCCGCTCTGTTAGTCCGTTCGTTTGTGGATGGTACGCTGTTGTTCTCCGGTGAGCTGTACTGCTGAGCCTGAGAACCGACTCCATAAGTTCTGCCATGAACGCAGTTCCTCTACCCGTGATGAGAACTGTTGGAGCACCATGCCGAAGGACGACGTTTTCTATGAAGTAATGAGCCGCTCCTGCTGCTGTGGCCCTCGGCATGGCTTTAGTTTTCGCGTAGCGAGACAAGTAATCGGTGGCGACAATGATCCATCTCTTCCCTGTGGTATAAGTTGGGAATGGGCCCAGGAAATCCATTCCGGTTTGGGCGAATGGCTTTGCTGGTACTTGGGCGTAATGTAAAAGCCTGCCGGCCTGCCGGGGGGTGCTTTGCGTCTTTGACAGTCGGCACGTATTTGGACGTAATGTTTTACAGCAGCAGGTAGGTTCGGCCACTAGTAACTGTTTTGCAGATGAGACAATGTTCGAGTGTAGCGACGGGAGGTGATTTCGTCCGAGACAAGAGCTCGTCCGGCATACTGGTGGTCGCCGCACAGGTTTCCGCTGCCATCCAGGCAAGGTAACGGGCCTTGGCTGAAAGGGTGCTTCTTCTGGGGCAGGCAGATGACGGCGGACGACATCAACATAATGGACGTGATTCATGTGGTGGCACCGGTGATGGAAAGGCTTGCCGTAGTTTCTGGCGCACGATTTCCGCAACAGAAGCAACTGGAGGCTCGGTAGACGAAAGGCCGAGGGCCCGCAGCTTTTCCTGCGAGATTTGCCTAATCATTTGCCGTAAAGAGCTTTCGGAAACGGCAGCGTTTTGAGCGGCGGCACCAACAGGGGTTTTGTCGGGCGGGGGGTCAAAGTGGCGGCATCGTTGCCGGAGCGCCCGCTCAATGACAGTTACCTCTTTGATAAATTCATCCACTGTTGTTGACGGATTTCCTACAAGGCCGGCGAAAAGCGGTTCCTTAACTCCCCGCATCAAGTGACGAACTTTCCTCGCCTCGGGCATGTCAGGGTCAGCGCGGTGAAATAGACGGGCCACATCTTCAGCGAACATGGCGACGCTTTTGTTCGGCTTTTGCACTCGGGCTTCGATCATCTGTTGTGCGAGATCTCATCGGTCCGCACTCAGGAACGTCTCGAGAAGCTTTTGGCGGAAATTGTCCCGCCAAGTAGGCTCCCTGGAAAGTAGGCTCCCTGTTCTTGTACCATGTGCGAGCGCTATTTTCTATTGCGAAGTAGGCACGGCCAAGTTTCTTTTGCACGCTCCAACGATTCACCACAGCGGTCCCCTCGTACTGGTCTAGCCAGTCCTCGACATCTTCATACGATTCTCCACGGAAGACTAGGGAACACGAGGAGTCTCAAAAGTTACCTGGTAAAGATGAATCGTCTGGGCCGTAGAAAGATTCGCGGACTTTGAAGGGGCTGCCATGTTGGTAAGAAGAAATGCAGTCAAGAGTTCTGGACGCACGTGACAATATTTTACACCCAAAAGACATCCAGCTCATTTTTTGGTCGCATTCATTTAGAGCAAAAGAAAAAAATGGTCTGGACAGGTTTGTCATGGAATGTGGCATGTCAAATGATTGTTCAACATGGTAGTGTGTCCAGCAACGAGATCCTCTGCTGCAATATGCTGTCCAATAAAGTTAATTGATCGCCAGTTGTCCATTCAGGAAGCTTTCATGCACACCGCATTCCAAGTCACCTGAAGAAATTCACGGTCCATGACGCAACAATTGATGTGTATAGTTGTGCGCATTGCCGCTGAAGAGATTATAATAGGAATCTCAGTGTTTATATTACTTTTTTCTGACAGCTGATGTATATTGTATGATGCGTACTCGGCTGCTGACCTGCAGGTCGCGGGATCGAATCCCGGCTGTGGCGGCTGCATTTCCGATGGAGGCGGAAATGTTGTAGGCCCGTGTGCTCAGATTTGGGTGCACGTTGAAGAACCCCAGGTGGTCGAAATTTCCGGAGTCTTCCACTACGGCGTCTCTCAAAATGATATGGTGGTTTTGGGATGTTAAACCCCACATATCAATATTGTATGATGCAAACGCTCAGGAGACAAATTTACGTGTAGTTTTCCTGATGTTTCGTTTTTTTTTTTTCATTATTTGTGGGCTTATGGTTGTATACCCCCCTTTTGTTTCTGCATTGTGCTCACAAACATGTCTTCTATGCTATTTTTGGTATCAGGAAATTTTGTAGCAAGTTTTATGTATGCACCTTTTCTTAGACCATAATATGGTAGTATTAGAATGGTAGTCTATGTATGGTATGGTTACTCCATTGTCTATCAGACATAATCTGCAGACACTATCATCCCAACTGCCTTGTAAAGGGTTCACTGGCCTTATCAAGCAGCCCATAAAAATCTTTTGGCCAGTGAACCTTTCTGGACTTGTTTCATTTTGGGAATGTGTTTAGGTGTTGTATATAGAATTCCCCTTAAGGTGTACTCCAGACAGTCAGGCAATTGTATAAATGATCGCCTAGAGAACATGCACTGTTATGAAGAAATGGTACAGGAGTGCATCATTGCAAAGAACGCTTGTGTGATCCTCTGGTGAACAGCTTGTGTATTTTGTGTAGGAGCAAAGACACACGAACTAGCAGAGGTGATGTATATTAAGCAAATTGGAGGCCAATGCATCAGCATTTCGTCTTTGTCCTTGTTTGAAAATGAGTTTAGTTTCTTGGTTGGTAGGTGAATTTTTTGTCAATGTACGCATGTGTGGCTGTTTTAGAAGCTAAGAATCAGTTTAATAAAAGTTTAATAAGTGTGCGCTTGTCCATGTCCCTGCTTTGTCCTTCTGCACCTACAGTTTTCTTCCTGGATTTGATTACCATAAAATGCCGAGCAAGCACATCCCCCACATGTATACGTACAATCTTACCAGAATTGGAGGGGGGGCACTTGTTCCCGTACTGAATGTTTCTAATGCCATGCTTTATTTATTTTTTGATTGCCCCTCGTCACTTTTAAACTCCTCGACCGACTCGTCATAGTGGGATGCAAATGTAAGTCTGGGCACTCATCCTGGAGAAAGCTGCGGTATCTGGTGGTACTTCCCGGACACCGTAGAGCCTGGTGTGCGGAGCACTATCCTCCAAACCATCTAGTACATTAGATATGCCACACCCACTAAATGATTGAGTTTTTCACTCAATGACTGAGGTTCCATTCGGCTTCCACTAATCGGAGAGAGCACTTACTTGGTAACTGACGCTTGTTTCAGATTTCCCAAAAAAGGGAGTGGGACATATGCTTTTGCATTTTACGAGAGGCGACTTTCGGGCGTGTTCTTGTCATGTGCAGGCGACGAAGCCTCAACAGTGGAAGCGGTGTGCATCGATGGAGCCCAGCGCACCCTGGCGGCCGGCTTGCTTTCTGGTAGGCTTTCCCTGTGGGACCTGGGCTCACAGGCCGAGCGTCAGAGTTGCTTGCACCCTGAGGGCGTGACGCGTGCCTTCTGGCAGGGACCGCACACCGTGGTGACAGGATGCCTGGACGGTGCCGTGCGTTCCTGGGATGTGCGCACCCCGCAAGAGCCGGCCCTGTGCTGGAGGGCACACCGGCACGACATCTTAGACCTGGTACTGTGCCCGGATGGACAGCGTGTAGTGAGCGTGTCCGACGATGGCATCTGTGCCGTGCACAGGTTCGCCTCGCCCGATTGATCTCGTCTTCACCGGCCACTACACTGCCGCATTTTTATGCAGTAAAGGTTTTGTTCTGTTTGAAATATTTATTCGGTCATTTCATTTGTAGCTTGAACACGGACGACTTGTGTCATTTCTTAGACCGCCTCGTCTACACGACAGGTTTTGAGCTACCAGTCACAAAGCTCAATGAAATGTGCCAGTACGCATAGAAAGCAAGAGCCTCCCGTCTTGTGAAATCTTAGATTTTTTTTTTTTCTCGAAGCAGCTGCGTTTCCTTGCTGTGATTTCATAACAGCACTTTGTACAACAGTTTAAAAAAATAATACACGCCCAAAATTATTTTAATGTAAACATTTTGTCAGAAGTTTGTCTGGCTGGTAGAAGATTAAGGAAGTTTAGTTACCTCCAGCCACAATCTTGGAGAAAACCCGACTTTCGGACCGGCTTTGTCCCTTCCTCAGGGGTGACTATGATGGTCAGGGAAGTGCAACCAACGCACACTGGCAGGTACTTGCACTTTCCCTCGAGTCACCTCACTGTCCACAATGGTTCCCGGGCATCGGCGCTACTTTCGCGAGCAAGAACCATGTGCACCATCGTAGGGGCATCAGGTGCATAGTGACACCACAGACCCGAGGTGGGTTGTCACTCACTCCCACGCCTAACCGTGCGTGGCTGAGTAGTGTCCGTGGAAAAGGAGATCTTGGGGGTTGAGCCGATGCCGGGTGACTGGACTTTTAAGGCCACCCGGCAGAGGCAACACACACTTTTGGCCCCGGCTTCATGTAGACGGCACACCTGGTCTGACCCACCCAGGGAATATTGGCAGTCGCCTTTTCCTGCCTCTCTGTCTCCCAAGCTTCATCTTTCTTTTTCACTTTTTTATCTTTCCTGTCTACTTCTCTTTTCCGTTTACGTCTGATCTTTCCTGGCAGCAAGGGTAACCTTGTGTGGATGCCCAGTCTTGGCTATTCCATATTAGGTTACAGCAGCGCTGTAGAGCTGGCGTTAACAGGATTTGCATAGCATCTCCTGCCATGCGTCCCCTTGTTGGGCTTGGTGGTGGGTGGCTGGCACCGCTGCCTAACTTAAACGACCCGTTGTGTTAAGTGCATCTTCTTTCAAAGCTGATCGTAACCTGAAAAGGTTGCACACCGAAGCAGTCACCACATTCTTCTCCAGGACCAAAGAACACTTTCCAATGTAGTACTTAGTGAACAATCTGGTGGAAAAGCCAGAGCTATCTCTCCATTCTTAGTAGCAAGAAACCTAACAGAGAAACTAGGACTTGGCTATAAGGCCTCAAGATAGCTAGCGGTGATCTGCTGCTTGAACTGCGCGACAGGAAGCAATATGAAGCTCTCCCAAATCTGACATCCATTAACATCACTGTCAGTTCACATCGGTCTATGAGTACTGTTCGAGGTGTTGTCTCTGATCATGACCCCCTGAACCTAACTGAAGCTGAGCTCCTTAAAGGATGGAAAGAGCAAAATTTTGTAAACGTTCAAAGAATAAAGATCAGACGGGGCAACACAGAAAAGCCAACAACACACATTATACTTACATTTGATTATAGTGAACTGCCAGAACACATTGAAACAGGCTACACTAAACTACGAGTGCAGCTATACGTACCAAACCCGTGAAGGTGCTTCAAGTGTCAACGGTACGGTCATGGCTCCCTTGCTGGCCGTGGGCAATCCACATGTGCCAAATGTGCATCAAAAGACCATATCTTCGAGAAATGCAATTCTCCATGTCACTGTGCGAACTACGGTGGTGACCACCCAGCACGCTCCCGATCGTGTCCAGTGTGAAAGAAGGAAAAGGACATTGAAAGTGACGGAAAACATCTTCAGGGAGGCTAGGAGGAGGTGCTCACCATTCTACGACCCAACCTACGCTGATGCGGTGCATCAGGGGCAGTGCCGCACTAGCCTCCGCCACTTGCTCGGCCCACGCAGAGCGAGCTGATGGCTGTGGCGGCTGCCCCAAAGGTGGCAGTAATTTGAAGTCAACTTCGCGAACTCGTGAACAGGAACCGGCGACTCCAGGGCCGTTGGGTCCCAAGGCCTTGTCGCACCAGGCGAGACCCCAAACTCGAACTAAAGACCCACACGTGTGGTCTTCCAGTGCCTCTCAGGAGGCAATGGAAACAACACCGGTACCTCTGGTGCCACAACACCGGCGCCAAGAAAACAAAAAAGCCAATAGCGGAGCCGGACGATAATCCTGTCTCTTGAACCTTAAAGTGCACACAGCACTATTCTTAGCTCATCACGCAGACACAAATACTACAGTGGAACATTCGAGGCCTTCTCAGAAACCTTGATGACCTACAAGAACTTCTCCACAAACTCAATCCAAAAGTGTTGTGTGTACGAGACCCACTTGAAAGTAAAATGCACAAACTTTCTACGGAACTTCACCATTTTTTCGAAGGGATGGAAATGATGCAATGGCATCATTTGGTGGTGTAGATATTGTTAATCAAGGAATAGCATGCACGCATTTACCTCTTCAAACTTTCCTTGAGGCAGTGGCTGTTCAAGCCGTTATCTTCAATGAACTAACAGCAATCTGCTCAGTTTACATACTTCTACACCACAATTTACAAAAAAATGAATTCCAGTCCTTAACAGATCAGCTACGAGAACCTTGGGGACTTCAATCTACATAGCAGTCTCTGGGGTGACTTGTTGCGATGCGTGAGGTCGCCTGATTGAAAAATTTTTTTTCTCCTGCTGCTTGTTTTTGTAATCCAACCTATTACAACATCGCAAATAGAACACTCTCCTTCATAGATCTCAGCATTGCGTTTCTGTGTCTTCTTCCCCTTCTTAACTGGGAAGTTATTGGGAATCCATATGGAAGTGACCACTTGCAAATAATTATAAGGCACAAGTTTCCAAATGGCATTTGGATGCAGCCGATTGGGAACAGTTTCGAAACCTCACTCTTGGACTGACCCGTGTATCTTAAGCATGCAAGCTGCTGTCCATTACTTTACAGCTTTTCTGATCGACACTGCAACAAAATGCATCCCACAAACAAATGGACAGTCCGGAAAATTACTTGTTTCATGGTGGAACAACGACTGTCAAAATGCACGCAAAAAACAAAAAACAAAGCCTGGAGGTTGCTGCGGGACTATCCAACAGCAGAAAACCTCGCTATCTTTAAGAACATAAAGTCGGAAGTCAGGAGGACGCGCCAACAAGCGAGACGGAGGGAAAGTTGACAGAAGTTTCTATCTGGAATCAGTTCATATACTCATGAGACTGAAGTGTGGAAAGTGGTTAGTAGAGGAATAGAAAAGCAGGCATATTCACTCCCACTGGCTAAGACACAGGGCGACAGCTTGGAAGACCAGGCAAACTCCCTGGGCGAACACTTCCAACAGGTCGAACACTTCCATCGCATTACTCTGAGGCCTTTCAGCCCTACAAAACAAGAATAGAAAACCAGAAACTGGAGCGGAAATGTACAAAACACGAAGCATATAATGAATATTTTTGTTCACCTGAACTAATGTCGTCGCTTAATTGTTCTAATAAATCCGCTCCAGGTTCACGCTGTGTAGTATATGAAATGCTAAAAACCTAACTCTCAAAACACAAAAACCCTACTTTCCCTGTACAATGCTATCTGGTTTTCCATAGAAATGCCTACTTGTTGGAAAGAGGCTATGTCATCCCCATTTTAAAACAAGGCAAAGATGCATCCTTCGTCGCCAGCTACAAGGCCATTGCTCTAACAAGCTGCCTATGCAAGCTTTTCGATAAGATGATAAACTGCAGACGTATATTTTCTCGAAACAAACAATACATATCGAGGCACAGATCCGAGATGCTTTCATACACAACCAATGTTCTTTCTGTGTTCCTTGATATGGAAAAAGCTTATGACACCACATGGCGCTTTGGAATATTGAGAGACTTATCTAACCTTGGCGTGCGTGACAGAATGCTAATCCTAATTAAAAGTTACTTGTTCAACCGCAAGTTTGGTCTTTGAGTAGGCAATGATTTGTTCCGAACATTTGTCTAAGAAATAGGAGTGTCTCAAGGTGGTGTACTTATTTGTACACTTTTTATCATCAAAATGAACTCCTTGCATTTTTACATCCTATGAAATCTGTTTTATTGCACCTATGTCGACGATCTGCGAATTGGTTTGAAATCATGCAATCTTTCGATGTGTAAGCGGCAAGTCCAGCTAGGTCTGAACAAGGTCGCAAGGTGGGCAGGGAATGGTTTCAGTTTTAATGCTCAAAAAAGCATTTGCGTCCTGTTCTCCCATAAGGGCGGCCTTTATCCTGAACCAGATATTGACCTACATGGTCAACATCTCACTGTGAAAACTGAGCACAAATTCTTAGGCCTAATCCTGGATAGTAAACTAACTTTCGTATTACATGTAAAAAATTTAACAAACAAATGCATAAAAACAATGAATGTTTTGAAAGTTCTGTCAGACACTATTTGGGACAGTGACAAAAAACGCCTGATGAACTTGTATAAATGTCTCACTCGCTTAGACTACGGGGCAATAATCTATTAGTCTGCAGCACAAAGCACCCTACAAATTCTAGGTCCGATCCACCATCTATACTCTATTCCAGAAGTTCCATGCAGCAGAGCCAATGCTACAGGACCCTCGAACGCATGTTGTTGCGAAGCGAGATGTAGTGCCCCGTATACGTAGCCAATTGTTTGTCCTCGTGACTTTTGCAAGCGGTCTCGGCGGAGGATTTTTACTTGAAGGCTTTTCTGCGTGTTGTAGCTGTAAATTGTATGACGATTTTATCGCATTTAATTTTCGTGGCTCCATGATACTGAAGAAAGAGTTCTTGCTTGTACGTGTTATGCAAATGATGAAAGAAATAACACTGTTGTGGCTCGTATGTGTCATGTTTTTACATATAAAGTACGAAGGAATGGTATGACACTGTCTAAACTTTTATTAGTAGTCGGCACAGCCCGAGCATCCACAGCGCCGCAGATGACCCAGTTCTAGGTTTTGATTAGGCCGCGGTGGCAGATTTGGTCACTTCTGTCAAAATGGCTGCGCCTGAATCACCTGTGCGATATCGTTCCAGGATCAGCTTTTACGACAAGGAAGCGAAGCAGTTGGCTCTAAATGTGTTAGGGACACTGCGTAAGGAGGGCGGCTGAAATGCAAGCATGAGCTCTCTCATTAAGAGAACGGCTGCGTTCACCAACATCAGCGAGCGTGCGCTGTACAAGTGGGTAGCGGAGCACATAAGCATGGGAGGCACAATAAGCACGGGAGGCACAATAAGGGCGGCGAGGCACTGGGATTAGAGCCATAGTTTCGTATCGTACATGAGCGGCACTTTGCATGCCCATAGGCATGCGTATACGAAATCTGATGAGAAGCGTGGTGCTTTCATATTCAATTTGGCTAGTGCGGCACTTTCCACCGAAACATGAGCCACTGAACCCTATCCCTCAAATGTCTACGTGCAAGAAGACGCGTGCTTTCACGGTGCTAAGGAGAATATTTAACTGCTTTTACAGTTATAGCTCATCTCACTGTGCAGTTGCACAGTGTCCCGAGATGCTCTTGGAGCTTTCGCTGCAGCGCAAGTTGCTAGCAGATGACAGGGCACGTAAGGATACACTTAGATGTGCTTGCCCTCCTGATTGGTTCAGAAGGCCAGTAGCTTCCACAGTGCTGCATGAAACTTCTGGAACGGAGTATAGCCCCCCCACCGCGGTGGTCTAGTGGATAAGGTACTCAATTCAATTGGCTAGTGCGGCACTTTCCACCGAAACATGAGCCACTGAACCCTATCCCTCAAATGTCTACGTGCAAGAAGACGCGTGCTTTCACAGTGCTAAGGAGAATATTTAACTGCTTTTACAGTTATAGCTCATCTCACTGTGCAGTTGCACAGTGTCCCGAGACGCTCTTGGAGCTTTCGCTGCAGCGCAAGTTGCTAGCAGATGACAGGGCACGTAAGGATACACTTAGATGTGCTTGCCCTCCTGATTGGTTCAGAAGGCCAGTAGCTTCCACAGTGCTGCATGAAACTTCTGGAACGGAGTATAGCCCCCCCACCGCGGTGGTCTAGTGGATAAGGTACTCGGCTGCTGACCCGCAGGTCGCGGGTTCAAATCCCGGCTGCGGCGGCTGCATTTCCGATGGAGGAGGAAATGTTGTAGGCCCGTGTACTCAGATTTGGGTGCACGTTAAAGAACCCCAGATGGTCAAAATTTCCGGAGCCCTCCACTACGGCGTCTCTCATAATCATATGGTGGTTTTGGGACGTTAAACCCCACAAATCTAATCTGGAACGGAGTATAGGCATTTACTCACCTATGGGCACCTTTCGTACCGGACCCGTAGAAAGCCTCGAATGAGTAGTCATTTGTCAAAAACGAGCGTTCAAGGGAGCCTGCACCTCCGAATGCTGGCGACGGCGACGATACCAGGAGCCACATCGACACCCTCCGAAGCCAGAGTTAAGGAAAAAAAAAACATCAAAGGATTCCTCGAGCGCGCCGACTCTCCCCTTCGGATGCACCGCTATGCTGATCAACCTCCTCGCATCGGTCAGCGAGAGATCGCTGAAAAAATCTCGAAGGAAAGAGGCGTGGCGATGCAAGTTGCGTCACGTGTCGCGGATTGTTCTCGTAAAGACTTGCCCTTTGGCCAACCTTGGCTGCGCAGCGTGCCAACGAAACGATTAGAAACATTTAGAAACCAGCGCCAAGGTATTTAAGCGAGTGGCGGAGAGTGAATGAACGAGACTAGTGACATTGCTCCATCTGCAGAGATCCTACTTAGCGTTTGTATATTTTCTCAAGGTGAACGCAAATAAGGAACACCCTTTGTACTCCACTGTCGACGATCTATCTACTCCTACCTTTTTTCATAACCATCCTTCTAAGCGAGAGCCCTACACGCTTCGTGTGAGGGGCCTAGCCGAAAAAATGGGCGTGCCTATCCAGGAACGCAGTTTGGCGGTCCCCGCTGTAAGTCTTTCACCGTGGCAGTGGCACTTCATAGACTACGATGTGTCCATCGTGGAAGTTTCAAAACATGCCCCTCTTGCACATATTCATACATACTTCCTTGGACTGGAGTACAAGTGCAGCTGTCCTGAATTCTTTACGGATGCTTCTAAGTCTCACACTTCTGTGTCATACGCAGCAGTTGGTCTGCATTTTTCAGATGTCGGCATTCTGCACATTTATACCAGCATTTTCCCAGTAAGAGCTTATGCGATACTTGCGGCCATAAAACATATTAAACAACTGAAACTACAAAAGGCAGTAACATACTGATTCCCTGAGTGTGGTAAAAGCTATAAAAACAATGAATATGCTCAAAAATCTTGTCCTCATCTCACTTTATGCGAAGTTTACATGCTTAAACAACATGTCGTGGTGTGCTAGGTGCCAGGGCACGGCGAGATCCATGGAAACGTGTTAGCAGATCAGCTAGCCGCATCTGCCCATGAAAGCACTGCCAATACAGGTCCCTGAACTTGACCAGAAACCCTATCCTAAACGAAAGCTCAGGCAAACATTGGCAGCAATTACTGACAGGCAAACACAGAATAAACTTCATCTCATAAAACCACATCTCGAAAATTGGTCGCAAGTATCGAGGTCACGTCACAAAGAAGTACTACAAGACAGTGTGAAAAAACAACAAAAAACTAAGCTTTTTCCTGCAGTTTTGTAGTTATAAATTACAAACTCGCCTAGTGTTGAGTACAAAGAAGTAACACCAGATTTAAAATAGGACGCACCTATAGTACACACTCATACCTTTTGTCCAGTGCCGATCCACCATTGTGTCATAAGTGTGGGGAACCACTCACCGTGCTACATATTCTTATCCTATGCACTGAAGTCGATCACATCAGAAAAAAGTACTTCCCATCTATCTTCCGAGAACAAGTGCCACTTCATCCATTGATGCTCGCTCATAGGCAGTGAACCAGTTTTTAAACCTCAGTCATTGTTTGCGTTTTTGAGAGAAGTTGAGAATTTTCATGTCATATACCCAGGCAACCCGACCTTTGACGCACAACTTCTGAAGAGAGGCTGTTACGGTTTTTTTATTTGAGAAAGCACCGGCCTCCCTGCTTCTAGCCTCAAAGGCCGTGAGGACGCATCGGTGCTATCGTCTATAATTTGCTTGCATATATATCACGATTACTCATTGCACACCCATGGTCACATTACGCATCATTGCCATAATTTTACTATTTATATACAGACTATTAGGCTTTGATTTTAGCCCTCTATACAACCATAATACATCCTGTCATCGCAAACATTGGTCACCGCAAACACCACATAAAAGACATGGCAGTTTTTGGCCACTTATGGCCCTTGTGCCATAAAACCCCAATAATCATCATCATCACCAAGAACCATCTGCACATCAGAACGGAACAGAAAGAGCGAAGAAAAAAGGCTTATAACGAAACTTAGAATGAACAAATACACCGCAGCTTTCATCCCCTGTGTTGCACGCCGCATGACGGGAGGGGAGCCTACCCACAGTGAAGACAATCCTGCACATGACACGCATGGCCCCCCTCCCTCACTTGCCACACCACCAGCTACAATGGCATTAAAGAGACAAACTCAACGAGTCGTGATCTCGTATGTGCTGGAAACTAGCGATCAGCTCACCAGGATCCTCACAAAAGCTGGAGTCACGGTAGTTCATAAGCCGGCTTCAACACTCACATACGTATTATTGCGGCTGAAAAATTGACAATCCAGGGAGCAACACAAGGACGTGGTATACAAAGTGCGTGTGTGGAATGTCGAGTGAGCTGCATAGAGGAAAAAAATACGCCAGCACAGGTGCAACGCAGTGCCCTTGCAGATCATTGAGAGAAGCACGACCACAAGATTGACTTCGACGGTGCTTCTATCATATAAACAGAAGAGAATCTTGAAAGGGGGCTCTTGCTTGAGTTGTGGCACGTACAGAATGTGAACCGGTCCCTGGGAACAATGCCTCCGATTTACATGAGGAAAAGACGAAGCCTAAGACAAGGCGCGTCGATGCTTCCCTAACCATTACAGTCACCCCTGAGGAAGGGACCAAGCCGGTCTCCTCCAAGATTCTGGCTGGAGGTAATTCAACTTCCTTAATCCACAACTGCTGCCTCAATATCTTTACCAAGAGAACCTACGCCACGACTGAATAAATGTTGTGGAGACAGCATTCGCCTACATCCAAAAGTTTTGGAACTTCACTTTCTTTTTCTCAGCTTTCAGTAAGTCAGGATTGTCATTAAACAAACAAAGTTGCTTTGCAGAAGATGCTGGGCTGCCTTTCTTGTCTCACTGAGGAGCATCAACCGTAGCTAGGCCTAACCTGAAAGGCTGTCGATGCTCTTCTACCACTTGTTGAGTATGTCGCACATAAAAAATACCTGGCCATCGTTTCTAGTTGCTGGAAACGTTGCTTCCGTGATGGTCTTTGATAATCACAGTTGAGTAGAAGCCAATGGATTTGTAGAGTTTGTCTGTGACAAGTTGTCTCAAGCAGAGCCCATCGAACACCACATTGGAGCATAAGAGCGGCCAGGAAGGCTGGCTACCATGCAGAAGTACTAAAAGCTGGCAGGTACTACATGTATTCATTTAATTTAAAAATTATTTAATAATGAACTTGCTGGCAATCTTTGTCAATATTTTATTTTATTTATTTCATTTTGTTTAAAAGTACCTGACAGGCCTCATGGGGAGCATTGCAAAATAAGAAACAACCAAAGAAAGCAAATACATGAGTGCATAAAGAGTATACAATAATAATGTGCTGGCAATGCAATGTGAAAAATATAATTAGATGGCAAAGAATACCAAAAATGCTCAAAAAAGAATGAGTAAACAGTATGAATTGTTACAAAAGGAGCGTTGCAATGGTCGCATAAAAAAAAAAGCACTTAGATCTGCACATATAAGAACACACAAAACATCAAAGTGTAAAGTACGGAAGACTGCCAAACAGTGCTAAAATTAGGAAAAAAATAAAATCGCACTGAAAAACGCCCAGCGAAAATAAAAAACGAGAAAGACAATTACATGGGAGCACACAGCTTGACACAAGAGAAAGAATACAAAAGAAAAGAAAACTACGTTTGCAGTACATTTACAAAAATGAGGGGACCCTAAAGCTTTACCTTTAGGAGTTGAACGTGATAGCGACATCCTGTTCCTACTGCATATTTCAAACACCTAATGCATGAAACCTTTTCGAATTTGTTATGCAGTTACTTACGTGGTCTTAAGGGAATAGGCACAATAGCATGTGTGCCTTTTGTAGTAGGGTACCGTATTTAAACCATGGAGCCATTATGATGATCACATATTGTGACGCATGTTGGCAATGTGTGCTAGTACCGAGAATTATTACTGCAACATTTCACATTGCACTGTGAAGCATGTATACGGGAAGCATGTGTTTGTGAATCATGAAAGCTACTTTCACTGCATTACCAAGCAGAGAAAGTTCTTTTCCCTGTTTTCACAAGCGGAAGCACGTGCGTGTGATAGAACATCCGCTTGCCATGCAATCGACCCGAGTTCCATCCCCACTCTGCTCTAGGATATTTTAACATTTATTTATTTTAATTGCATCATTCTCGATTTTTTGGTCACGCATAAAATAATAATTTTTCGCTCACAACGTACCATGCCAACACCCGAATTTCTGCAAAACGAGCTCTTTAACCCTATCGTGCTAAAACAAAATGTGAAGATGATGAATGTGAATCTGTTACGGTGATAATTGTAGAGTAAGGCATTCCCTAAATTTGTCTTTATTTGTTTATGTAACAGTGTTGTTAGGATGTGAATTCCATAATCGAACAGCTCAAGGCAAAGCTGATGAACTAAATGCGTCTGTGTTCCCATAAATGCAATCATAACTGAGGTCGTTGTAAAAACGCCGTGATGTGCGGGATGCGCGTACGAATGGCAAGTTTCATGGTTTAATTTGATGTCTGTGGAACAAGGGAAAGAGGGCTATGTTACGTCGACTACATAGAGTTTGAAGGGAAAGGTTGAGTTTTATTGGCGTTATGCTTGACTCGTAGTTGTAATCGCGGAAAATAAATCGACTAATACGATTTTCGATGGCCTCTAACATGCAAATGAAGTACTCATAATAGGGAGACCATATGGGAACACACATTCAAGCTGCGGACGTACCAATGTTAAGCAGGCAACTTTACGAAAATTAGATGGGCAATATATGTAAGTTGCAGCGAATGTAACCAAGAGATTTGGAAGCCTTAGTGCATATGGTTGTGATATGAGAGGTCGTGGAAAGGCTTAGTGCAAGATTTACGCCTAAGTATTTGTATGATGAAGTCTACTCACTAGGGCGATTGGGAATGCACGTGAATTACAGTCATCAGCCAAAGCAAACAACACAAAGTTGCCAGCAATATTATTATTTATTTATTTTTATTTATTTGTGAAACCCTCAGGGTACCTTTTTTTGCAACAACAAAATAACTACAGGATTATGTAAACACATTTAACATGAAGATAAATATAATGACGAAGTTTTACATGTAAGAAGTACACTATATTAAAATACAACTGAACTAGAACCACAAAGACTACACTAAACAGTCAATAACACACCGATTAGTACAGTTCACAATTCTAAGTTTATTAGTGCATTCTTAAATCGAGTGGGGTCAGTGATGCTTAGGTAGGTTATTCCAAACTATTGAGGCCTTAGGGAGGAATGACTGTGAACATGCTAAGGTGTTGTGACGAGGTACGCTGACCTTGTACACCTGATCACGGCCAGCAGAATGGTATACGATCCCGGGTGAAACCAAAGTGAGCGGAGGAAAAGATTGTGGTGAGAAATTTTATGAAATAATGAAATGCGTGAATTCTTTCTGTGAATAGAGAGTGAAGGAATATGGAGCGTACTCTCCATTATTGGAACACTAATAGAGCAATGATAATTACTTAGGATGAAACGAACAGTGTGATTTTGTACTGATTCAATTTTGCTGATTAATGTGACATGATGAGGATACCAGATGGATTAGGCATATTCCAGTTTGGGGCGGACGTAGCTTATATATAGCATTCGTTTTAATTGTACAGGTGCAAACGAAAAATTTCTTTTCAAATATCCTAATGAGCGGTTAGCTTTTGATGTTATGTATTGTATGTGCTGCTTCCAAGAGAGGCCGTAGGTAATATGAATGCCTAGATAACGGTAGGTACTAACAGATTGAAGGGGGCAGTTATTTAGTGCATAGGCAGGGCAGGTTGTGTTAGAACAAGAAATGCGCATCGATTTACATTTATTATGCACAGTTCCATGCACCATGTGAGGTGCCACTTACATATGTTATTCAAGTCGGATTGTAGGATTGCTATGTCAGAGGCATCTCTAATTTTGCGATAGGAATAACTTTTTGTCGGACAAATCGGTGTACGTTTATAATTGATTGTAAGGTGCAAGAAAAAATAAATCTCTTGTGATTGTGTTTTTTTTTTCACGTCTTAAAATCAGTTATTAGATATGGTCAGTTGGAACAGTCCAATCCTGGGGCAGCAACAACTGGTATCCTTGAGAGGTGGCACTGGCGTGGCACGAAGATTGAGCAGTTCAGCCACGTTCTCCGCTTTGGCATAGCATGCACTCACAGTTGTAGAGCACTCGTTGCAAATTGTATTTCAGGAACCCTGATCACAGGTTATTCTGTTAAGCAATGTTTGAGAGATGCTGAGCTGCATGTCTAAGTGGTTGCAAGAAAACATTTACGATTGGTGGTAATTCACCCAATCCTAAATGACTCAAGGCATGCACAACAACACAAAAATTTTTTTTCAATTGATAAAGAAATGTTGGTCCACAAATGCACCAGCTACTTCTCTTGAATAGGTTGAGAGTACGACACCCAGGATCAAAAAACTACATCTGAAACTGCCTTCCCACAATAACAGCAAAATATAAAATATACACAGTACATACACTACATCAGTATAAGTGACACCTTAGCACCAGGATAACAAGTCTCAAAAATACAAACAATAATGTACCATTACAAGTTGTCTAGTTAGCAGGTGGCACACGCATCATTTACATGAACTTTCACAACAGACTTAATAACGGTTTAGTGAAAACAAGGTGTAGTCAACAATCTCGTACATGTATGTTGCAACAATAAAATAAAAATTTAAGCTTGCTAATAATAACCAACAATACCACTGTATTCAAGAGTGCTTCAGCAAGAACAATTGTTTGCCATGGGCTGAGAACATTGAACTGAGTGGCCTATATGTGCGCTCATTGAAGCCACAGTCCTGGTGTGATAGTAGGGTTATTCTAGGAGGAGGCGATTCAAACTACACTCAACACCTACCCATGCAATCTAACCATCTACTATAGTAGATGGTTCCATGTGATAGGTGGACATTTAATTTGGCTGCTGTTGCTTGAAATTTCTCTAAGTATATTCTCTCGCACCTGCCTAAACTGAGGACAACCACCTCTGAAGCTTAGAGGAGTCAATGCTTATGATGCACATGCTCGAGGTCGTCCCAATCCAGAGTTGCGTTCCAAGCAAACAGCTCGATTCTCTGAATTTTTAGAGAAATGAGTGGTTCAACTCCCAGAGTGTTTGACTCACGATGGCTGTAGGAAAGCGATGAAAAGAGCGGCATTTTGTGTTGCGGCATTGTTGTCACCAGCAGGGCTTTGTTTCACAGGAAGGCTCATTCCAATACATCTAGATTTCAATTTATTAAACAGTTTTTATACTATCATTAGGAGCAACATTTATTTATGAATGGTGAGGTTATAAAGCAAATCAGCATGTCACAATAACCAAGAATTAATACTGTGAGCAGTAAAACAAGAATGGATGATTTCAACCAACTTGAACAGGAACAATTGAACTTGAACATTTGAAAGTGAACGATGACATCAGGCTGAGATCATGATGGGAATGTTCAACATACCATAAATTTTCGTTCATATTAGCTTGTGCTAGAATATCCGTTCTTGTTATACTGCATACAATATTCATTCCTGGTTATTGTTGCAATAGCAACTAGAGGGACAATGTCAGCGGATTGTTGCTGTCATGTCCCGGACATGCATATTTATGTATGTGTATCTTCGCAATTTCATTATGCTCACCAGTGGTAAGCAATCACAAATCGGCTTACATCTGAAACATCATGAAGACATCTTATGTACACTATACTTTAGTTATATTAATTATTATTAAGACTATATGCATTAATTAGCAGAAGCCAAGCACAATATCCCAATAGACTATTGTGGGCCATCGACTGTATTATAATTCTGCCCCTAGGAACTATGAAGTGGTTGAATATGCCGTATTTACTCTCATAATCCTCACACTTTTTTTTCACGAAAAATCTATGAGAAGTTGCGAGGTGCTATAATTGTGTGAGGAAAGTTTTCTGCGAAACCGATAGAGTGGACAAAAAACAGAATGCATGCAACACAACAGAGATGCAAAGCATGTCTTTCCTGCACCTCACCCGAGTCGACAGGAACAAGCACCTGAGTACCGACAGCTATAAACAAACTCTTACCCATACCCTGTGCACCTCCACAGGAGCTACCCACACTTATACCCAAACAATAAATGCAAACTATGCATAACAGAAATGGCCTCTTATATATATAATATAACATGACATATAATATGGGAATGCCCCAACTTATCAACATGTTCTGATGCCCTTCGGGAGCGGTGGTGGCTATTGCTGTTCAGCTCGGAGGTGTAAGACCAAAAATGAGCTATCCAGCAGGCCAGGGAGGCTGTACGGAGACAAGGTCTCTTGGTACCTCCCTGTGCCGTCTAGCTCAGACCACAAACGTACCGGGTCAGGAAATAAAGTTTATTCATTCACTCAATGGCCACAAGTTATGTTTCCCACATCAGCAACTCGGCAGCTAACTACAACCTTTGAGAAGTATTTATCAAGACTTACCTCACCTTTTTCCCACTAAGAAAAAGCTGAGTGCATGTGGACTTCTTCAGAAGTTTTCTCATTCTTATTTATGGCTTAGCACATTACAATGATAGCTCACTACACTAACGCAATGCGATCATTGATTGATATGTGGGGTTTAACCTCCCCAAACCACTGTATGATATTGAGAGACGTCGTAGAACAGGGCTCCGGAAATTTTGACCTTCTGGGATTGTTTAACGTGCACCCAAATCTGAGCACACGGGCCTACAGCATTTTCACCTTCATCGAAAATGCAGCCGGGATTCGATCCCGCGACCTACGCGTTAGCAGCAGAGTTCTTTAGCTACTAGACCACTGCAGGGGGGGACAATTCGATTATACCACAGGAAGTGTGGCATGGAAGGACTCTGATGGAGAAAGGCAACAGCTCTTAGTAATAAAAACAGATCTTGGATGGCTTACTTTCACTGTCTACATTGTCGTGGTAGGTACCATTTTGGAATACAGATCTCGAAGGCCATTTGCTCACTGCATTCTTCTGTCCTGGGTGTATTGGATTAAGCATGGGGTGCAATCATTATGCGTGCCAAAAAAATGAAATTTTGAAGACAAATTTCAGGTGCTTAGAGATTGAGCAGCTGCATAGAATTGGAGGATTTAAAAGCAACTTACTGTGGATGTGCTGCTTGATCGGGTGTGGAATGACAGAAAATTTGAAATTAGCTGTGGCATGGGAAGGCGGGCTTACTCGGGTAGGAGTGCTTGCTTGGAATTGTTAAATTGCAAGATTATTCAACCGTGCAGTTGATTACATGTAACTGTATGCAGTTGATTATATACAATTCTGCGGCTTAGCCATGTAATATTGAAATTATTAATTACATTTGAATGGCCTCAATGCTGCCTCTAGCAACGATGGCGTAGTGGTTAGAGCATCCGCCTCGCATGCAAAAGGTCCGTGGCTCAAATCCCGGTGCCACGCAGTTCCCAACCGGATTTAAAAAAAAAAAAACACGTGATGGAACTGCATTACGAGGCCTGGGGTGCGGCCTCACCGGTAACCACCACCGGGAATGCACTCCTTCACTAGAGAAGGATTGGCCACCCTGGTGCAGTATCTGGCCACTACCTCCCACATGCATACGTCAAATAACTCGCGGCCCTCAGTCCCCAGCAGCTGCGAAGCAACTGACCACGGCGGCGGTCAGATCTGTAACGCAGCAGAGGGTGCTAAGAATCTCTGGATCCGGACAGAGGCCGCCTCTGGAACCTGAACTTGACAACGTTTACCGCTAGAACATTATCTAGTGAGGGAAGTCCAGCTGTACTATTCGAGGAGCTAGAGGGTGTTAAATGGGATATAATAGGGCTCAGTGAGGTTAGGAGGACAGATGAGGCCGATACGGTGCTACAGAATGGGCACGTCCTTTGCTATCGGGGCTTGGCTGACAGAAGAGAACTGGGAGTGGGGTTCTTAATTCACAGAAACATAGCTGGCAACATAGAGGAATACTATAGCATTAATGAAAGGGTGGTAGGTATCGTAATTAAACTGAATAAGAGATACAAGATGAAGGTGGTACAGGCTTACGCGCCTACATCCAGCCATGATGACGCTTCAGTTGAAAGCTTCTATGAAGACGTGGAATCGGCAATGAGTAAGATAAAAACATAGTATACAATACTGATGGGAGACTTTAATGCAAAGATAGGGAAGAAGCAGACTGGAGACCAGGCAGTAGGAGATTATGGCATCGGTACTAGAAACGCCAGAGGAAAGTTACTAATAGAATTCGCAGAACGCAATAATTTACGAATTTTGAATACCTTCTACTGAAAACGAGGAAACCGCAAGTGGACATGGAGTAGCCCTAATGGCGAAAATAAGAACGAAATAGAGTGGACACCCAGGCATCGTGCAGGATGTGTAAGTGGTTGGCAAGGTACGATGCAGTGACCATAGAATGGTACGGTCTCGAATTCGCCTAGACTTGAGAAAGAAACGACAGAAACTGATATGCAAGAAGCCAATAAATGAGCTAGCACTGAGAGGGAAAGTACAGGAATTCAGAGTCTCGCTTCGGAACAGGTATTCGGCTCTTAATGAGGAAACCAACCTTAGCATAGATACAATCAATGATAATCTGGCGAGTATCATTACGGAGTGTGCACTGGAAGTTGGAGGCAGGGTAGTTAGACAGGACACTGGCAAGCTTACCCAGGAAACGAAGAATCTCATTAAGAAGCGTCAAATCATGAAAGTCTCAAGTACAACAGACAAAATAGAACTGGCAGAGCTTTCGAAGTTAATTAATAGGCGTAAGGTATCTGATGTAAGAAGGTATAACATGGAGAGTATTGAACACGCTCAGAAAAATGGAGGAAGCATCAAAGCAGTGAAGAGGAAACTTGGGATAGGCAGAAATCGGATGTATGCACTAATGGACAAAGAAGGCAAAATAACTACCCATATGGATAGGATAGTTAAAATAGCTGAGGAGTTTTACAGAGATCTGTGCAGTAGCCAAAACAACTACGACCTTAATACCATAAGAACTAGCAGTAACCCAGATGACATCCCACCAGTGATGATTGAAGAAGTCAGAAAAGCTTTGGAGAGCATGCAAAGAGGCAAAGCTGCTGGCAAGGATCAGGTAACATCAGATCTGCTGAAAGATGGAGGACAGATTGTGTTAGAAAAACTAGCCACCCTGTTTACGAGGTGTCTCCTGACGGGAAGAGTACCAGAGTCTTGGAAGAACGCTAACATCATCTTAATACATAAGAAAGGAGATGACAAGGACTTGACGAATTACAGGCCGATTAGCTTGCTCTCTGTAGTATACAAGCTATTTACAAAGGTAATTGCTAACAGAGTAAAGAAAACATTAGAATTCAATCAACCAAAGGAAGAAGCAGGATTTCGAACAGGCTGCCCAAAAATCGACCACATTCATACTATCAATCAGGTAATAGAGAAATGCTCAGAATATAACCAACCACTGTACATAGCCTTCATAGATTACGAGAAGGCATTTGATTCAGTAGAAATATCAGCTGTCATGCAGACACTGTGGAATCAGGGCTTCGATGAATTATATATAAACATTCTGGAAGAAATCTACAGGGGATCAACTGCTACCATAGTGCTTCATGAACAAAGCAACAGAATACCAATCAAGAAGGGTGTAAAGCAGGGGGACACAATCTCCCCAATGCTATTTACCGCATGCTTACGGGAGGTTTTCAGAAGCCTAGAATGGGAACAGTTAGGGATAAGAGTTAATGGAGAGTACCTTAGTAACCTGCGCTTCGCCGATGACATTGCATTGCTGAGTAACTCAGGGGACGCATTGCAACTCATGATTACGGAGTTAGACAAGGAGAGCAGAAAAGTGGGTTTTAAAATTAATCTGCAGAAAACGAAAGTAATGTACAACCACCTCGGAAGAGAGCAATGCTTCGAGATAGGTAAAAGTGCACTTCAACTTGTAAAACACTATGTCTAGTGAGGGCAGGTAATAACCGCGGAGCCGAACTACGAGATTGAAGTAACTAGAAGAATAAGAATGGGGTGGAGCACATTTGGCAAGCACTCTCAAATTATCACAGGTAGATTACCACTATCCCTCAAGAGGAAGGTATATAACAGCTCTATCTTGCCGGTACTTAGCTACGGAGCATAAACCTGGAGACTTACAAAGAGGGTTCAGTTTAAATTGAGGACGACGCAGCGAGTAATGGAAAGAAAAATGGTAGGTGTAACTTTAAGAGACAAGAAGAGAGCAGAGTGGATTAGGAAACAAACGGGGGTTAAGGATATTATAGCTGAAATCAAGAAGAAGAAATGGACATGGGCCGGCATTTAGTGCGTAGACAGGATAATCGCTGGTCGTTAAGGGTAACTAACTGGATTCCCAGAGAAGGCAAGCGGGTTAGGGGGAGACGGAAGGTTAGGCGGGCAGATGAGATTAAGAAGTTTGCGGGTATAAATTGGCAGCAGCAAGCACAGGACCGGGTTAACTGGGGGAATATGGGAGAGGCCTTTGTCCTGCAGTGGACATAGTCAGGCTGATGATGATGATCTTCGCAATGATTACAAGTGCCAAGCCATCGCTGGACGTCTTCCCCGCAAAGGCCTGAAATACGGAATCGTCTCGTTGCGATATACAAATGGTGTAGTGAGGCCTAACAGGCTAGGAAGAAGTGGACACATTGGTTTTTGCCATCTTTGTTGTTTGATGCTGCAACTGTCGACCAGACTGAAGCTCCAGGGATGACCGGTAGGACATGGCTACCAAAGCACGCTCCACCACTTACAAAACGACCTCCGGTACAGCAATAGCAAAGTTCGTTGCAGATGCGCAAGACCTAAAGCGGGCCAGCCCACGTAATAAATGATGATGGTCATTACAATAGTTGGAATATACAGACGATGAAGTACTACTATAGTCAGTGTTCACAACATACATAGAAAAAGGCACAAGAATGAATTACACAAAAATTTTAAAGCTCCTAACCAGTGACGCGAACTGGCGACCTTGTGCTATGCAGCACGCGACAACTCAACCATGCGCTGTGCATTTGCCGGCGTAATAATGATGAGCTATGGGCATTGAGTTCTGTAAAATAATCCCGAGAGAAAACTCAGAGAGAAAACTGAAATAACCCAGAGAGATCGTTGTACCCCCATGGAAATGATGGGCTTTGGACTCGATAGCATTATCTAGTGAACAGATTTTGTTCACGGTTTCGTTGTATGTATGCGCTGCATGGATGCAGTCCCAAGTACTCGAGCAGTGCCTTTCTTGTTCAAAGAAGCTGCTACGTTTCTTGCAGCATTGTAGCTTCACAGGACGTATTTGAGAGTTTTAGCAAAGTGTCGTGCACTCATCGCTCTGTGCACATATGTAGCGTCTCATGCCAGAGCAGAATATTGCATCGAGTTCTCGTTTCTTTATGAGCACGCCTTGCAAAAACTAGTTCAAACAGACTGCAAAGTGACGACTAAGCCAAGTAGATGCACTACCACGCTCTTGTGATTCAAATTCACAACAAAATGAGAAATGCGTTAAGGGCAGAACAGACACATCTGGCGTCACAGTCTTTCTCACTCGATACAGTACGGGTATTTTTATGAATAGATAATGTGCACTTTTGAGGAAAAAATAGGCGTGTTTGCTTGCAAGTGTCATAAAAAGTTATATTTAGATGCCAGAACTGGAACACAATGGAAAAGCAATGGTGCTTGAATTTCTCCAGGTTTAACTTTCGTCTCATGAAAGCTTTTGGCTATATGTTTTACGTAGGAAAGAATGAAGCAAGTTTTCATTAGCAATGTCACTTCATTTTACACTCCAAAAGCAAGTGTCGTGAATCTCGAGAATTATTCGAAGCCTTCATAGTGCCAGATTCCCCTTGAAATATTACATTACGCACATCTCAGAGGAGCTTAGTGAGTGTTCCATTAAATTTTCCTTCAAATTGGCAACTGCCCTTGAGACATCCCTGTCATGATGTGGTGCGAGAAAAACACCAGGCACCACGCTAGTCTCGTCTCTGTGTAAGTAAAGTGCCACCATGCTGTGTTGGACGCCACCAGGAGGTGCATGGGGGTTGCTTCACGTGCTGCTGTTTAAAAGAAATCTCTCAAGGCATTCTATGTTGCTGAAACATAAAAGCATAACAGTTGCTTGTTCACGCTTATTCTGTGTATATCTCTGCATTCTTTTTGAGCATCCTCATATGTGCTTCTGTGGCACGCCACAAGCATCAAGCTGCTTGTCATTCTTCGCACGACAATCAAATTTGCTGCCCTTGTGGTGAAACTGCGACTTTTACTGTGATATGCTGATTTGCTTTATAACTGAATAAGCTTGGTAAATAAACGAATATGATATTTTAAAAACAATTACTGTACTAGAAAAATATTCACACATTTGAAATCAGGACATAAATATACACTAGTATCTGCAAAAACTCCATAAAAATCTACTTAAAAATAAAGAGGTATCTGAAGCAGAGGGTTGCAGGTGGCAAACTTTGTATAACTTTTAGAGGGCGACACACAAATAAAATCTCAGAATTCATTTTAGAAGGCAAGACACTAGTTATGATGTAGAAAAAATAATTAAAACTGCACATTTAAGGGCAACACAAGCTGGAAACCAGCAAAGGCTCACTGAACATAAGCTACTGTGACCTGTAATAGCTTGTGAACCCAGCTAATAACACAATATTGAAACCCTATGTGAGTGACATAAAAGGTTTTTGGTATTAATACTGGTCCTTTGTTTTGTTATAATATGTATCGACAATAAAATGTCTTGCAAAAAACTTTTGTCTTTAAATATCTTTTTTCTCTTTTACACTGCCTGTAGAAAAAGAATATTTTACAACTTTGACTCAATTCAAATAGGCTGAATCACAGTTTTACTTTTTTCCTTGAAGTTTTTACGTGAATAGGTAAGGCACCAAAATACATCACAGTTAACAGAACTTTCTGGTTTGGGTCGTGTTGGGCATTTCTTAGCAGTTATATTTTTTTAATATGCCTACATGTCACGATTATCCCGGTAGCCCTTACAACAGATTAGATTGAGAGAGACATGAAATGGGCATGGCAAAAGAAACACCCTTTATCACACCAAAAAAATAAAAGGTCAGAAAGGGAACGCGAAAACAAACACTCGCCGGCACATACAATGAACTCAGTAACAAAGCGCATACATAAGTAAACCGTCTCTAGCCCTAGCCAGTAACTATCCAATATAGACGTCAGGCTCTGCCCAGGCGACGCTGCAAAAAACGCCGCCACCAGCGCCCCCATCACCGCACTGGCCATAACTGGGTAGTGCAAAGAGCCATTCGCAAGGGAGCCTGCATAGGCCGTCTTCTTTCGTTGTGTTGAAGAGCAGTTCCCTCAGTTCCCTAAAAATCAAGGACCAGGCAAGCTTCATCCATTAATTCGACTTCGCATCAGAAAAGTAGTAAGCTCGTTAAAGCGAACTGCAGGTACAACGCAAAGGATATTTAAGTTATTTCGGTGTGCTGCAGCTTCCAATTTGAGTGCAAGTGAGCATCGCATGACGTCGAGTTTGAGGGAGGCACTTCAACGTGTGTTCTGTAATGCCTAAATGCATTAAATTTGGTCATAAAGATAATGCCAAAGCGATGAACTGCGTACACGAGCAATGTATCTTACGATCAGTGGTACGAAGCTCACTTGATCTGGCACGAATGGCCGCACGGTGGTTTTTACCTTTGCAGTTGTGTTCTCAATCCATCTACCGCTTCCAGTGCATTAAACTGTTTTAATACGCATCCTAGAATGTTCTGTTGACAGTTGTATTCTGTTTGTATACACTGCGAATGGGATACATGAGTGTCCAATTTCTCAGTGTACAACGAAAAGTGAAACCAAAGCCTCCGATCAACATTTTACAATTTATCTGTGTGACCAGTGTATTCGCATTTGATAGTTGAAACTGGAGCCTTCAAAGCCTACGTGCACAACGCTGTGTGGTGGCGACCACTTCAAATTATCAGGAGTCGCGGTGTGTGCGGTGTTTATCGTGCTCGTCACAAGTCTACTGTTGCACGGTGTGCACTGTGGTCAGAGGCTCTGATGAGTTTCATAGTCAAAGTTAGCGCGGTTCTCCATCAAGGCTACTCAAAACAATAGCAAGATACCTGCATTATCACACTTTTTCATATGACAGGCTGCAGAGAACGCGAAAAATTTGCTTACCCAACACGTTCGCAACAGCTCGCATAGCGCTCTTGCAGTTCTGCTTTGCGAGAGCTACGGAAATCGGTAAAGGTAAAGTCTCTTACGTTCGTGGCAATTCGCATTGCAACAGCAGCATGGATTGGGGTATTTTTTCATAGATCGCGGAGCTATTGCGCATGCTCTTGTTTTCGCCACCATTCCGGCGAGTGAGCCAGCAAGCACATCACGGCGGTTTGGTGGCACACCCTACTAGCCAACAGAAATTCGTAGCTCTTTTTCTAAGAGTTCAATGTGCAAACGTACCTATATTTAGCTCAATCGTTATTTCGCACGCACTTGTTGAACTTGGTTGCGCAGCGAACTGTGCAGGAAAGTCGGGCTTTGAACTACCCAAAAATGTGTCGACAGGTGACGCTACGTGTTTGAAAACTCCAGAGTTTGATGTCTGTGGCGTTTCAGTAACAAAACTGTCTTACAGTACATGTCGCATTGCCATGTCGACTCTGTGCTCTTGCCGTGTCGAAGGTTCGTCGATTCTGTCGTCGACGTCCTCCCCGAGTTCCTACCTTCATGGTCTGCCGAACGAGCTGCTCATCTTCATTGCCGTTTGGTTACAGTCTTCATCATCTTCAGCCTCGCTAGGCCAGGCTTAGCTAGTCTTGGAATCCCTTTATGACTGTCAAACGGACCACATTCATTCTAGTTTAAAGTGGAAGAGCTGTAGGCCCATCAGGAACTGCGGTGAAAGGTTGCGGAAAGTCTGGGCAGCCTGACTCGAGTCTTCCGGGATCGAAGGCCTACGAGGAATACTGCTGCCGGTAATTTTAACCTTCCTCCCACGAACGTCTATGGAGAACGGCGTCTGCAGTTGGTCAGTACCGAAATCTGGAATAGATTGCCCCAGGATATAAAATCGGCTGTTAACTTTCCTCTGAAAATGAAAAAACACTTTCTTGCAATCCTCATTGTGTCTCTGTAACCCCCTTAATAGTAACAAAATCGTCCAATCCTTGTATATAAGTACCACTACGTCCAGTGAGAGTTTACTGCGTAGTTGTTATTACTCATTGCCTTTCTTTTGTTTGTGTAAAAAAATTACATGTTTCTGTTATCTTACCCAAGTTCGAGTATTTGAATATATATGTCTGTACAATGCCTAACCTTCTTTACTATATCCACAATGTTTAGCATCTTGTATCCTGGTTCAATGCCTTGTTCTATTGTTTTGCTACATGTGCTATTTTTGCCTTGTGCTATAGTTTGGATACTGTGCCATTTTGTATTGCATCATTGGACCCTAATCTAGCCTTTGGCTATGGGTCCAAACAGTTTATTGATCTATCATTTTAGAATTGAAAATAAAGTGGAAAAAAATGAAAATGAAAAATGAAATGAACCGCTTGGCTGACAGTCTTCAAAACCGGGCGGCACTACTGCTTCAGTCACTGTAGTGACTCTGACCTTCTTGGTTTTTGTAGTTCGAAGCCCCCGTGCACAGTGCCAGCTCATCCTTTGTGATTTACCATTACGGCTCTTATCACGTGCTATGAGCCTTTCTCCGGCCTATCCCACATGTGAATGTGGTGCGCCTGCAAGTCATCGGGGTGTCGCACTCCGTCCGCACATTCCAGCACCCAGCACGCGCCTTGTTACTCATGACACCACTTCGTATAAAAAAAAGGCGACAAAAATTGTTTAGTGGAGATATGCCTGTGTGATCTCAACTGGAATTTCTTTAAAGTTTTTATCTAAAGCCATCAAACAGATAGCATCTTCTTGGTTATTCTTACCTATGCAATGTCTACTTTGATTAAACTGTCCCTAAACCCCGATGCTTTCAGACAATCTAGCCTCAAAGCCTTGGAGCGAAGCTCTTTGCAGACAAGCAGCAGCAGTTGCTTAGCCATTTGCTGTTCCTCTCAACACAAGGTGCATCTATCCCTTCACACTTGCTTTACTTCACAATACTCCTGTCCTGGCTTCGGACAACAGATGGCCGACTCAAGAATTGTCGCAGATTTTCTTTTTTGGCAATTTCCTACTTGCAAGTTTTATAGGTTTTCAGCACTAACTTGTTAAGCTACCATAGTTTTCACAGTCCCCTCTCCATTTATTTAAAGGGGCAATAACATGGTGAAACAAATATTCGTGATTTTTAGCAAAAACCAAATTAGAGGGTCTATTATACCGATACAGATATGAAATCTGTATTTTAAGAGGCATATTCTTTCTTAATATGCAGAACATTTCAGAAAGAAGTCGGATAGGAGAGAGCGCTTTGTGTGCACAAGCGTTCTGCACACTAAGAAAGTATATTTCTTTTAAATTGGAATGCCGACCAGCCCAGCTGGCAACTATTTTGCTGAAAGGTGGGCCACAGGAAAATATTGTTACGGGTAACTTATTTAATAAATTAAATACGAAGCACTGTGCTCGGCGAACAAGATGGCGACAGTTCATCAATAACCAGCCACCAACGTCGTCTTTCTCTTTCTTCCAGACAGGCTGTGCCGGCTGTTGCGTATCATAACCCCCGGGCGGTAGAAGCACCGTCTCGGTGCTTGAGCAACTCGGATGCGGTAGAACGAGCGTGATAGGGCTTGAGTCAAGCTATGTGCACGATGTCACTCGAACGTGATGATGATGAAGTTGAATCGGCTGGAACGATCTCGTATGTAACGTCAGTCACCTGGCGAACGACGCGGTATGGTCCAGTGTAGCGTGACAGCAGTTTTTCAGAAAGCCCTACACGCCGAGTGGGGGACCAGAGAAGGACAAGGGAACCCGGTGAAAAGTGCACATTTCGATGATGGGAATCGTAGAGCTGTCTTTGGTGCTCCTGTGAAGCCTGCAGGTGGCTGCGGGCGAGTTGGCGTGCGTGGTCGGCTCGCGCGATGGCTTCGCCGGCATACTTAGTGACCGAGGGCAGCAAGGTGTTAAATGGTAGGGCGGGTTCTCGGCCGTATAGAAGATAGAATGGTGAATAGCCGGCAGTGTCGTGACGTGACGAATTATATGCGAACGTCACAAATGGCAAATGAACGTCCCAGTCCTGGTGGTCGGCCGCTACGTATTTACAAAGCATGTCGGTTATGGTGCGGTTGAGGCGCTCCATAAGACCGTTCGTTTGCGGATGGTACGAAGTGGCAAACTTGTGCTTGGCAGAGCAAGAGCGCAGGATTTCATCAACGACAGCTGATAGGAAGGTGCGGCCCCGGTCAGTGAGAAGTTGGCGTGGAGCTCCGTGTACTAAAATAATATCATATACCAGAAAGTCCGCCACATTGGTTGCGCAACTCGTCGGAAGTGCTCGTGTGATAGCGTACCGTGTCGTATAGTCAGTGGGGACAGCGATCCATTTGTTGCCTGAGCTGGAGATCGGGAATGGGCCAAGCAGGTCGAGGCCAACTCGAAAAAAAGGTTCAATGGGAATGTCAATCGGCTGAAGGAATCCAGCTGGTAGGGAAGATGGCTTTTTGCGGCGCTGGCAGGGTTCACAAGCGGCGACGTAGCGTCGAACAGAGCGGGCAAGACCAGGCCAAAAGAAACGACGACGTACACGGTCGTATGTGCGAGAGACGCCCAAGTGGCCCGCTAAAGGAGCGTCATGAAGTTGGTTGAGAACAGTCGCACGAAGATGTGCTGGTATGACGGGAAGCAAGTCATGGCCATATGGATCGAGGTTACGGCGATACAGGATGCCGTCTTTTACCAGGAACATTTGTAGAGATGCGTCGCGAGGCCTTGACTCAAGCTTGTCAATGATGGTTCGCAGGGAAGCATCCAGGCGTTGTTCGTGACCAAGGTTGAGTAGCTGCGTCACAGACAGAAGGTCTGGAAAGGTGTCAGTATGGGCAGGCTCTTCCACAGGGTAGCCTGATAAACAATCAGCATCTTGGTGTGACCGCCCTGTTTTGTACGTTACGGTGAACGTGTATTCTTGCAATCGTAGGGACCAACGAGCGAGGCGTCCTGTGGGATCCTTGAGTGAGGCCAGCCAGCAGAGCGCGTGATGGTCGGTGACTACCCGGAATGGACGCCCGTATAAGTATGGGCGAAACTTGGCGACTGCCCACATGAGAGCGAGACACTCACGTTCCGTGATTGAATAGTTGCGCTCGGCTGTAGATAGCAGGCGGCTTGCATATGCTATAACACGGTCATGTCCGCGTTGATGTTGCATTAGCATTGCCCCGATGCCATGCCCACTAGCGTCAGTGCGAACCTCGGTTGGAGCTGATGGATCGAAATGGGCTAAAATCGGCGGTGTTGTAAGGAGAGTCGTGAGCTGGGAAAAGATGAGGCTTGATCAGCGCCCCAGAAAAACGGGGTGTCCTTCTTCAGGAGGTTTGTGAGTGGGCGTGCAATGATGGCGAAATCCTTAACAAACCGCCGAAAGTAGGAGCATAAGCCCACAAAACTGCGAACGTCCTTTGTTGACTTCGGAACAGTAAAGTCCGTGACGGCGCGAATTTTCTCGGGATCCGGGCGGACTCCTGCAGCATCGACGATGTGGCCAAGTACGGTTATTTGACGACGAGCAAAGTGGCATTTCGACGAGTTCAGTTGAAGTCCGGCTCGACGAAAAACTTCAAGAATCGCCGATAAACGCTTGAGATGGGAGTCGAATGTGGGCGAGAAAACGATAACGTCGTCTAAATAACATAAGCAGGTTGACCATATAAACCCTTGGAGCAACGAGTCCATCATTCTTTCGAATGTGGCCGGCGCATTACAGAGACCAAAGGGCATAACTTTGAAGTGATAAAGCCCGTCAGGAGTGACGAATGCGGTCTTCTCACGGTCCATCTCATCCACAGCGATCTGCCAATAGCCAGATCGAAGGTCGATAGTAGAAAAATACGTAGCACCGTAAAGGCAGTCTAAGGCATCGTCGATTCTAGGCAACGGATAAACGTCTTTCTTCGTAATTTTGTTGAGATGCCTATAATCTACACAAAAGTGCCATGTTCCATCCTTCTTTCTGATCAGGACGACAGGAGAAGCCCAGGGGCTACAAGAGGGTTCGATTATGTCTTTTGCAAGCATCTTTTCGACTTCCTGTTGTATGACTGTGCGCTCGGACGCGGAAACACGGTATGGACGTCGGTGAATGGGACTCGCGTCACCAGTATTGATGCGATGAGTAACAACACTCGTTCGGGTTAAAGCCGTGCTGGCGAAGTCGAAAATGTCACTATAGGACTCCAGGACGTGACGAAGGGCTTCCGCTTGATCAGGAGCGAGGTCTGATGGTACCATGTGGTCAACGTCGACGCCCGATGAACGTGATAGAGTTGGTTCATTGTCTGAGGTGCAGCAATCATCCACTCTGAAGGGTTCAACCGTATGGTCTTGTAGAGCAGTAATTTCGGCCAGGGAGATACCTTGTGGAAGAATTTGGGCAGTGAGGGCAAAATTGACAATAGGAAGGCATGTGCGGTTTTCAACAATTGTCAAAATGGTGTGCGGAACAGCGACGCCATGCGTAAGCATCACGGCATGAATTGGTGCCACCATGTAATCGCCGTCAGGTACAGGTGGTGTAGAGAAGAGGTTGATATGTGTGACACAGTTAGGCGGAAGGCATGCGAAATCAATGCAGCAAAGGCGACTTTGGGGTGGGTTGGTCAGATCAGAAAGTAGAGGCATTTCAAGGTCAAGACAGCCGGCTGAACAATCTATAAGGGCCGAGTGAGCGGTTAGAAAATCCATGCCTAGAATTACTTCATGGGGACAATTTTCTATAACGGTGAAAAGAACAGCAGTGCTTCTATCGGCGATTGTCACACGGGCAGAGCACATGCCAATAATCGCGGCAGTTCCCCCGTCGGCGACTGGAACGGCTCGGTTCAAGGCGGGTGTGACAACTTTCTTTAAGCGGCGACGAAGAGCAGCACTCATTATGGACACATGCGCGCCAGTATCGATCAACGCGCGCACAGGTACATTGGCTAAAGTAACGTTCAACAGATTCCGGGTGGTCGGTAATGTTACACGAGGATTTCTTGCAGAGGTCGTCGTCAATGCAGCTTCACCTCCAGAAGCTGCACTGCCTAGTTTTCCGGTCGGGGGCGCTGCGAATAGGTCGGAGAGGCAGGACGGCGTTGTGGGGGCGAACGAGATTGACGGCGAGCAGGGGATGGTGAGCGGGCGTAGCGAGGTCTCGTCAGAGGTGCGACAGAATCAGCGGATGTGGTCGGCATAGGGGAACCAAAATCAAATGTTGAGGACGACTGGTGGTCAGAAGTGGCTTGGGTAGGAGGACCATAGCGTGCCGGCGGAGCCCAGTGATTGCGTCAGTGGCGAGCAATATGACCGACACGCCGGCAGTTGAAGCATATGGGCTTGTCGTCCAGTGTACGCCATTCGGACAAATTGCGCTGTAGAGAGTAGTTGGAACCAAATCGAGGAGCGGATGGACGACGATAAAACGGCTCGGCAGAGTAGACTGGTTGAATAGGGTGTAGGCCGACGTTCGATAATTCTTGACGAACGACGGCTTGTATCAGTGAGATAGTGGTCGGTGAAGGATCAGGCGTTGGAAATGGAGTAGCTACTGGTTGGGCTGCCTCGACCTCACGACGAATGATGCGGGTGAGGTTGTCACATCGGGGAACTGGGCGGACGGCGTCATCACAAGAGGAAGTAGCAGCTGTGTTCGGCAGGCGCATGATGCCGTGGGTGACGCGGCGGGCTTTAGCCTGTTCTAGACGGCGGCATTCTGTCAGGATTGTGTCGATGCTTGTGACATTATTAAATACCAGAAGGTTGAAGGCATCGTCAGCAATCCCTTTGAGGACATGGTTAACTTTTTCTTCTTCTGACATGCGCTGATCGACCTTGCTACAAAGGGCCAAGACGTCAAGAATGTATGAGATGTACGATTCAGTAGACGTCTGGGCGCGAGTGGCGAGAGTCTCCTTGGCAGCGAGCTGACGACCAGATGAATCGCCGAAAAGATCACGGATCTTCGATTTGAAAAGATCCCAGCTTGTGATTTCAGCTTCGTTGGTTTCGAACCATGTCCGCGGCGTGCCGTCGAGGTAAAACACAACATTGGCGAGCATGAGCGTGGGATCCCAGCGGTGGGTAGCACTGACTCGCTCGTACCGGTGCAGCCAGGAGTCAACGTCGATGGTGCCGTCAGCGGAGAAAGTTCCAGGATCCCGCAGGGGTGGCAGGGTGATGTAGGTTGTCGACTCGGATCGAGAGACCGGTGGGGATGAGGCACTGGCAGTTGAAGTAGCCGAGGAGTCCCCGGTGTTGCGACCGCTGCGCGTCTCCATCGAGGTACGGGAGTCGTTACTCCACCAATAATGTTACGGGTAACTTATGTAATAAATTAAATACGAAGCACTGTGCTCGGCGAACAAGATGGCGACAGTTCATCAACAACCAGCCACCAACGTCGTCTTTCTCTTTCTTCCAGACAGGCTGTGCCGGCTGTTGCGTATCAATATTTCATTGCAAAGTAAGCTCTAGAGGTCGCCAGCTGTTAAATCCGCCACTGCCGGTGGCCGTCATGTGCTGGAAGGAGCGGAGCTGTCGTCTTCTACCAGCATTTCAGCCGTTGTTCATTTTCCATGCAAATGAGAAGAAAGCTAAAACATATTTCGATTTCAAGTGCAGCTGACCACGTTTGCCAGAGTGCAGACGCTTGCACACAGTGTACCAACTCTTTTGCAAGTGGGGGGCTGTCACACAGTCCCGTTAATTAGGGAGGCGATCGCCGGGCTAATTCCAAGGGCCGAAGTATCAGCCCCCTGAACCGCACTACGAAAGCAGGACAATTTAGAAGTGGTCCTTTTTGGCGCGCCAGCGGACGCCGGCTGTGGCCCAAAGAACAAGTCAGAGCCGAGAGTTGATAAACAAGCAAACTTATATTCTCAATAATGGCAGATCGAAAACAATGCACAAGAATGCACACTCCACAATAGATGAGGACAATATGTCACCAATCAAACAACGTACTACACAGTACAATCAGCCACACTCGAAACAACGGACACAGACAACAATACGCACTACAATGCAGTCGCATGCATTGAACAACCAAGACACTTAAAGACTAAAGAGATAGAAAACCTATTCAGTCCAAAGTTCTTGGAACAAAAGTCTGGATGATACTCTTTCGAGAATCACTCACTCAAAGTCCAGCGTTGTTGTCGTTCCGCTGCCCCTGAAGTTTCTCTTCCAGGAAACCTCGCCGAAGTTTCTCTTCCAGGAAACCTCGCGTCTTCAATTGGCCACTCTCCAAGCTTCAAACTTCTTCGCCGGAAACACGTCGGCTTCACACACGCAGCTGTTGCCACGCGTCTTCGCTCAATAGCGGTAAACACACACTCTTGCCTGTAGCTCGAGTCGTCACCCCTCAGGTGGAAATCATCTTCTTCTCCGGCTTTGTCTCTACGGACAAAACCTTCGCCGACTACACGGCGGAATCCCTACGCGCTCTGGCGCTAACTTCCGTCTTCTCCTGATCTCTCATCTCTGCTGCTCGGTTAAATACCTTCCGCGCGACATTCCAGAAAGTTCTCATGATTTCGTCGGCGGCGCGATGCGCAGCGGAGGCTGGGGGAAGGCGCGAAACTGTACGAGGGCCGTCCCTGACAGATGACTAAACCCCGCATAACACGCCCCTTTCCATCTAGAAATTTCGAGTGCTTGCTCGGCCGCCGATGTGGGGTGAGGAGGTTCGTCGGCGAAGCCACGCTTTCGAGGGGAGAGAGTCGCGCGCCCGGGGAGCCTTGGATGTTTGTTTTCTCTTTTTTTGTTCTTTTATCATTGACCTCGCGGCGTCACTCAGCGTTTCGTCGCGAGAATTTGGCGGCACGCCCTTTTTGAGCGCTCGTTCTGTGACACTGCCCCCCACTTTAAGAATATTATCTCATAATATTCAAAACCACACAAACGAGCGCGAACAGTCACCACACACTCTCAAAGACTGTAACATAGTCCGTCGCTCATGACACGTCACATTCACAATATATCACTCAATACAATTGGACATTACAATTCAATCTCACACACATGAAATATAACCGCAGGTACATGAGTACAATGCTTCATCACACATTCCAAACAAAACAAACGTACAAAGTTCTGTCTTTACAACAATTATACAACACTATACATCACATCACAGCACAGACACTTCGACACTTGTGACACAAGATAACACAACATTAACACAACATATGGCACTCAGCACTGCCAAACACATTCTGATTTGACCTCAGCACTTATCCTGTGTACTTTGAGCGGCGCTTGCGCCCTTTCTTGCGGTGCTCGCTCGATCTCTTCTTGTGTTTCCACGTTCTTTTTCGGCGAGCCCTTTCCAACGACGATATCTGAGGCGGCGTCTCAGCCATCGTTGTCACTTCCGACACCGTTAACGGGTCATAACGTCCAACGGGTCCTGTCGGTTTATTTACCAGCTTGTTCATGTCACGGCATTGTGCCTGGCTGGCCGACTCCGTCATTTTTACACTGTCGGGCGGTTGGGGTCGTGCCGACGTACGTCCAGCTGCCCAGTACGTGAACTCATTCAACTCAATCATCTTCTCATTCGCTGTCTCTTGCGCCGCGGCTTCACCTTGGGCTCTAGTGAGATCCGTCACGGGATGCTCCTCCACTGTATCTCGCGGTCGCTGGGTTGGCGAGGGGTCTATCTTAGGGTCTTCTCCCAAACATTCCAAATCATTCGGTCTTCGCGCCCCGTCGATGTTTCCGATGACAAGGTCGTGAAGGGGGGTCGTCATACATAGAGCGGTAACCTTCCCATTGAAGTACGGGGTTTCCACCCAACTCAATCTCTGCTTTGGGAAGCATCCGAACCGTACGGTCAATTAGGCAAACTGGTTTCGTTTTGCCTGTTAACTCACTTTCCCGTACCAAATTTCTCCGCACGATAACCGTGGAGCTACCGGTATCTCTTAACACCGTAACCTTCTTGCCCGCAACTTTTCCAGGCATCACAGGCATTCCCTTCATAGCACCTCTTTGCTGTTTTGTCACCACAGCACCCACAAAAGGAATTTTTTCCCCATTTTTCAATTCTACGAATCCGTCGGTGATAGCGTTATCATCGGATTTCGGTGCTACTAGCACACAGGATACCTGGTGAGTTTGACTCGCTCCGTTACGACATGCGTCTGCTTTGTGCCCAGTCTGACCACACTTGAAACATTTTACTACTGTAGGGCTCGTAAAGTTAGTACGACAGTTGCTCGCGCGGTGACCCACTCGGTTACACAGAAAACATCGCGGAACACTCTCCGGTGCACGCTTCTTTTGTTAAGGTGCCGAATTTTTCGAATCTTCGGGACACTCCTTCTTGACCTTAGCCAAATTAGTTCCACCTTGCGCTTCCAAGAATTGATCAGCCAATTCAAGCATTCCTTCAAGTGACTCAGCCTTCCTCTCTTTCAAGTACAGCGACAGGCTTGGGTGGCAACTAGTAAGAAATTGTTCTCTAATTAGGAGCTCTCTAAGCTCATCGTACTCCTGCGCTGTCCCTGAAAGTTCAATCCATCTGTCGAAATAATGGCAAAGTCGGGCGGCATACTGCGTAGCCGTCTCGCCATCAGCTGGCTATCCTGTCCGAAAGCTGTCCCGGAAACCTTCTACAGTAAATCTAAATCGCTTCAGCAAAGCAGTTTTCACCTTTGCATAGTTGGCTGCATCGGTCGGCGTCAGCCTACCGTACACACTGAGCGCTTCACCGCTCAAGCAAGTACTCAAAGCAGTTGCCCATTGATGTTCCGGCCAATTTTGGCTCCTTGCAATCGTCTCAAATCTGTGAAGGTACGCGTCAAGGTCGTCCTTCCTTTCATCAAACGCCACGAGCAGCTTGCTTGGGTTCAAGCAGAAGACATGCTCTTCCCTTTCGCTGCTTTCAACTCTAGCTTGGACGGGAGTTTCACTTCGCTGTTGCAAACGGAGCCGCTCGAGTTCCATCTCGTGCTGCCGCTGCCGTTCCCTTTCAGCCATCTCCACTTCTCTTTCTTCTCTCGCCCTTTCAGCTGCCAACCTCTCTCGTTCCAACTCAGCTGCTTTTTCTTCCTTGGCTCTCTCAGCTGCCAACCTCTCTCGTTCCAACTCAGCTGCTTTTTCTTCCTTGGCCCTCTCAGCTGCCAACCTCTCTCGTTCCAACTCAGCTTCCTTTTTCGCTTTAGCTCTTTCAACCGCCAACCTTTTTTTTTCCAGCTCGGCTGCCTTTTCTTCCTTGGCCCTCTCTTTTTCTTCTTTTTCCTTCTGGGTGACCCACTTCTGTAGTTCGGCGCCAGAAAGACCCATCTTCTCACCAAGAGCGACTAACTTTTCGAGATCCATTGTGTCTCGCAACTCGCAAATAAAACCTTGCCGCGTGCAAAAAGTATCTGCCTAAATCAGTATATCGGAACACTCTCCTGCACTCGTTAACGAGAACACTGAACAACACACAAAATCGTTCCGATAGCAGTATCAACAACTCGAGGCTCTTTCTCACTACTTTGGACACACTGTGCACCAAAAGGTCCTGTCGCGGATGCCAGATTAATTGTCACACAGTCCCGTTAATTAGGGAGGCGATCGCCGGGCTAACTCCAAGGGCCGAAGTATCGGCCCCCCGAACCGCACCACGAAAGCGTGGACAATTTAGAAGTGGTCCTTTTTGGCGCGCCCGCGGACGCCGGCTGTGGCCCAAAGAACAAGTCATAGCCGAGAGTTGATAAACAAACAAACTTATAACAAGTCAGAGCCGAGAGTTAATAAACAAACAAACTTATATTCTCAATAATGGCAGATCGAAAACAATGCACAAGAATGCACACTCCACAATAAATGAGGACAATATGTCACCAATCAAACAACGTACTACACTGTACAATCAGCCACACTCGAAACAACGGACACAGACAACAATACGCACTACAATGCAGTCGCATGCATTGAACAACCAAGACACTTAAAGACTAAATAGATAGAAAACCTATTCAGTCCAAAGTTCTTGGAAGAAAAGTCTGGATGATACTCTTCCGAGAATCACTCACTCAAAGTCCAGCGTTGTTGTCGTTCCGCTGCCCCTGAAGTTTCTCTTCCAGGAAACCTCGCCAAAGTTTCTCTTCCAGGAAACCTCGCGTCTTCAATTGGCCACTCTCCAAGCTTCAAACTTCTTCGCCGGAAACACGTCGGCTTCACACACGCAGCTGTTGCCACGTGTCTTCGCTCAATAGCGGTAAACACACACTCTTGCCTGTAGCTCGAGTCGTCACCCCTCAGGTGGAAATCATCTTCTTCTCCTGCTTTGTCTCTACGGACAAAACCTTCGCCGACTACACGGCGGAATCCCTACGCGCTCTGGCGCTAACTTTCGTCTTCTCCTGATCTCTCATCTCCGCTGCTCGGTTAAATACCTTCCGCGCGACATTCCAGTAAGTTCTCATCATTTCGTCGGCGGCGCGATGCGCAGCGGAGGCTTGAGGAAGGCGCGAGACTGTACGAGGGCCGTCCCTGACAGATGACTCAACCCCGCATAACACGCCCCTTTCCATCTAGAAATTTCGAGTGCTTGCTCGGCCGCCGATATGGGGTGAGGAGGTTCGTCGGCGAAGGCACGCTTTTGAGGGGAGAGAGTCGCGCGCTCGGGGAGCCTTGGATGTTTGTTTTCTCTTTTTTTGTTCTTTTATCTTTGACCTCGCGGCGTCACTCGGCGTTTCTTCGCGAGAATTTGGCGGCGCGCCCTTTTTGAGCGCTCGTTCTGTGACAGGGGCAGACCTACCTAACTTCTCTGCTGGGATGTGTATATATATCATCATCATCATCGTCATAATCATCATCATCATCAGCCTGACTACGTCCACTGCAAGACAAGGGCCTCTCCCGTGTTCCGCCAGTCAACCTGGTCCTGTATTTGCTGCTTCTAATTTGTACCCGCAAACTTCGTAATCTCATCTGCTCACCTAACCTTCTGTCTCTCCGTAACCCGCTTGCCTTCTCCGGGAATCCAGTTAGTTACCCTTAATGACCAACGGTTATCCTGTCTAGGTGCTACATGCCCGGCCCATGTCCATTTCCTCTTCTTGATTTCAACTATGATATCCTTAACCCCTGTTTGTTCTCTAATTCACTCTGCTCTCTTATTGTCTTTTAAGGTTACACCTACCATTTTTCTTTCCATTACTCGCTGCGTCGTCCTCAATTTAAACTGAACCCTCTTTGTAAGTCTACAGGTTTCTGCTCCGTAGCTAAGTACTAGCAAGATACAGCTGTTATATACCTTCCTCTTGAGGGATAGTGGCAATCTACCTGTCATAATTTGTGAGTGCTTGCCAAATGTGCTCCACCCCATTCTTATTTTTCTAGTTACTTCAATCTTGTGGTTCGACTCCGCTGTTATTATCTGCCCTAAGTAGACATAGTCTTTTAAAACTTGCAGTTCACTGTTACCTATCTCGAAGCGCTGCTCTCTTCCAAGGTAGTTGTACATCACTTTCGTTCTCTGCGGATTAATTTTAAGACCTACCTTTCAGCTCTCCTTGTCCAACTCCGTAATCGTGAGTTGCAATTCGTCCCCTGAGTTACTCACCAATGCAATGTCATCGGCGAAGCGTAGCTTACTAAGGTACTCTCCATTAACTCTTATCCCTAACTGTTCCCATTCTAGGCTTCTGAAACCCTCCTGTAAGCACGCGGTAAATAGCATTGGGGAGATTGTGTTCCCTTGCCTTACACCCTTCTTGATTGGTATTCTGTTGCTTTGTTCATGAAGCACTATAGTAGCAGTTGATGCCCTGTAGATTTCTTCCAGGATGTTTATATATACTTCATCGACGCCCTGATTCCGCAGTGTCTGCATGACAGCTGATATAATCTATGAAGGCTATGTATATTGGTTGGTTATATTCTGAGCATTTCTCTATCACCTGATTGATAGTATGAATGTGGTCGATTGTTGAGTAGCCTGTTCGAAATCCTGCTTGTTCCTTTGGTTGATTGAATTCTGTTTTCTTTACTGTTAGCAATTACCTTTGTAAACAGCTTGTATACTACAGAGAGCAAGCTGATCGGCCTGTAATTTTTCAAGTTCTTGTCATCTCCTTTCTTATGTATTAAGGTGATGTTAGTGTTCTTCCAAGACCCTGGCACTCTTCCCGTCAGGAGACACCTAGTAAACAGGCGGCTAGTTTTTCTAACACAATCTGTCCTCCATCTTTCAGCAGATCTGATGTTACCTGATCCTCACCAGCAGCTTTACCTCGTTTCATGCTCTTCAAAGCTTTTCTGACTTCTTCTATCATTACGGGTGGGGTGTCGTCTGAGTTACTGCTAGTTCTTATAGTATTAGGGCGTTTTGATTGATTGATTGATATGTGGGGTTTAACGTCCCAGAACCACCATATGATTGTGAGAGATGCTGTAGTGGAGGGCTCCGGAAATTTCGACCACGTGGGGTTCTTTAACATGCACCCAAATCTGAGCACACGGGCCTACAACATTTTCGCCTCCAGCCTCCATCGGAAATGCAGCTGCCGCAGCGGGGATTCGATCCCGTGACCTGCGGGTCAGCAGCCGAGTACCTTAGCCACTAGACCACCACGGCGGGGCTGTATTAGGGACGTGGTTGTCCCGGCTACTGTACAGATCTTCGTAAAACTCTTCCGCTATTTTAACTATCCTATCCATATTGGTAGTTATGTTGCCTTCTTTGTCCCTTAGTGCATACATCCGATTTTTGCCTATCCCAAGTTTCCTCTTCACTGCTTTGACGCTTCCTCCATTTTGCAGAGCATGTTCAATTCTCTCCATGTTATAACTTCTTACATCGCATACCTTATGCCTATTAATCAACTTCGAAAGCTCTACTAGTTCTATTTTGTCTGTTGTACTTGAGACTTTCATGATTTGACACTTCTTAATGAGATTCTTTGTTTCCTGGGAAAGCTTGCCAATGTCCTGTCTAACTACCCTGCCTCCAACTACCACTGCACACTCCGTAATGATACTCGTCACATTATATTTCATTGTATCTATGCTAAAGTTGGTGTATATATATATATATATATATATATATATATGTGTACACAAAAAGACCTTCAATGACTGACGCGCTTTACTAGACATCACGATGTTCAATCACACTTTAAAAGGCCGAGGCAAAGGAACGGCGCCCTCAGCCAAATTTTCGCATACAATATGCAATGCTCACCTTGCTATCACGCCTCTGTCTCTCTGATTATGCTTTGGCAATTAACATCTACAGATACGACAATAGTTTCTTTAATAAGTTTATCTTAGATGTTAGTCGTCGAGATGGATATGTACCAAGCGTCAACGAGGGTACATCCTTGTTCAACAGGGCTTTAGCTGCCAAATACCAAAACATACATTCGGCAAACCCTCATCTATCAATGTACAGTAAATATTCAATTACTTCTGTAAGGACGTGTTTTACTTCCGCGTTTTACTGCCGCTATAGCTCCAACTTCCAAGTTAGCATAAGCATGGCTGATCAGGTTTATTAGAAACTAAATAACAGTTTTTGGCATTTCAGTGTCAAAAAACGTTAACATTATAAACAATTTGTCACACTCATCCGCTCGCAACAGCTTCGACAGAGCAGCGGTGATGATATACCCTTTTCGAAGAAAATTATTTTCGGAAGCCGCAAATGATTTGATCAGTCCATAAAACGTTTGCTCATTACAATCCGTAACAGCATCAACAAGTCACAGCAGAATAAAAACATGAACGAGTGATGCAATATTATAGGGCTCCTGTTCAGTGCTTGCTTGCTCTGCAATACTACAGCGTAAGATGTGAAAATGCTGCATAGGCGACCTGCACCGCAAAGAACCTAGAAGGAAAAATCATCACAGCGGTAATGTTGGCGAAATTTCACTATTTGTACCATTGCCTCGTAACTTTTTCATTCACCCATAAGAACATAATTGAGTTATTACTGTTGTGATGGAAAACTTTGGCTTACTTGTTGCTTTCCTCAGCGTGCAACCAAAAGTGACTACTGCCGAAAGTGAGCCCCCTCGCCCCCAACTTTTGTCAGTGGGGGGAGGGGGGGGGCTTGCACCCTCCTTGCCCCTCTCGGCTGATACGCCTATGCTTGCACAGCTAGTTGCTTGTTAGCTTGCAAGTGCACAAGTGTTGTTAGACTCTTAGGCAGCTCGTGTGTTTATAGAAATATTCAATTACAAATTAAGTGTTTGACCAAATGCACGAATATTTTGCTGCTATACTTGTGAATGCTCATGAGGTAACCAATGTAATACACATTATGATAAAAAATTAAGTGTCATGGCCCCAATAAGATTTTCTTCTACTGACCTTTCTACTTTGTTTTGATCTCCTGCTGTTGTTTGAGTCAAGCAATAATTGATCTGACGTAACTCCTCAATTTTTTTGTGTGTGGACACCCGTCGTGTACGGACCTCATTTTTATGAAAATGAAAATGTGAGTGCGTGGCAGATAGCCTCTTGAGGAGTGTGTGGCTCTGGGAAAATATGGAAACAAAAGGAAAGTGTGGTGTCTTTCTTTCTATTGTGTACACTCACAACACAAATGTGTTTATTTTATGTTTTTTTTCTCTTTATACTCATCTTTTGCGGGGGTGTCTCAGCAAACGAAGGCTATTTTTGATAAGGACTGTCAGTATCACACATTCAGATTGTTGCCATAGCAACAACATAGAGCCCTGAAATAGAACTAAAACACTGCAATGTGGGCAACTGCAATGTGGTTCAGGCGTCCTCAGACCCCGAACGATCTGCTAAATGATGTTTAGCGTCACATAATCAGCGCCCTTCACCTATTGACTCATTTTCGATGCTTTTGGCTAACTTCCGTAGCCTATACCATAAGACTGACATCTTAAAAGCCATCATGCACACGTGCTGTGCAGAAATCATTATCGGTACCGAAACGTGGCTGTCTGAGGACGTCACAAGCAGCGAACTTTCGTTACCATCGTCACTCCTCATCTTCCGCAAAGATAGAACCGGCTCCCGAGGTGGTGGTGTGGTTGTTGCGATAAACGAATTATACCACCCCTCTCCAATTTCAGTGGACTCACCTCTCGAAATAGTCTGGGCATCATGTCACATTGGTCAAGTTGCTTGCGTCATTGGCGCTTGTTATCGACCCCCCGACAGCAATTATGAGTTTCCAGAACTTCTTGGTGATGCCATTGAACAAGTTACACAGAAATTTCCTAATTCGCTTTTATTCTTAGATGGTGACTTTAATTATCCAGAAATAGATTGGTCCACTCTGTCTGCCCTTCATGACAATAATCGATCTGAATGTATTCGATTTCTTCAGCTGCTCCTTTATCACAATTTAACACAACTTGTACATAAACCTACGTGGAAGGATCGGGTTTTAGACTTGGTCCTAACTAACAGCCCCGAAATCTGTAGCACACGCGTGCTAGAAGAAATCAGTGATCACAGGGTTGTCCATTGCTTGGTTTCACTTCCTACTGCAAGGAAATCAAAAATTAAAAAACAGTTGCTGAACTATGCGCGTACCGACATAGCAAAAATGAACAGTATGCTACACACTTTCGCAGCGGAATTTTACGAATACTTTGACGACCGTACAACTAATGAAAACTGGTGTTTGTTCCGGGATAAACTTAAAGAAACTGAAGCTACCTGTGTTCCTAAATTAACAATAAGTTCTAGATCAGATGATCCATGGTTCACGCGAGACGTAAAACGCGCCCTGAACAAGAAGAAAAGGGTTTACAGAAAAGCAAGTCGCTCGAACTGTCCCCAAGATTGGGAAGCTAACGAAAACATTTCAGCTGAAACACACAGCATCATTTTTCAAGCGAAAGATAAATTCTTTAACGAAACGCTACCTAACCTCATGAAAACGGACCCTAAAAAATTTTGGAATATCGTGAACCCCAAAAGCACCCACTCAACAGCAGTATTAATGAGGGAAGACGGCAGCACCTTATCGGTAGAACACTCCGCCGAAAAATTCAACAAACACTTCACTACGGTATTCACTGACGAACTTCCACTGAATGATTCTCTTTCACTGTCACAACTGCCCATTGAATACCCTTTTCCAGCAATCCTAATAACAGAGCACGGTGTAGCTAGCGCTATCAGTAGACTTCCCCTTAAAACCAGTCCCGGCCCCGATGGCATCAGCGCCAAACTACTTAAATTAACCTGTCAACATTCAGCTATGTTGCTTGCATTCATTTTCCAGCAATCCCTTGACTCTGGTTGTATACCAGATGACTGGAAATCGGCTAATGTGGTACCCATCTTTAAGTCCGGTAACAGCAATCACCCCAACAACTATAGGCCGATTTCACTCACGTACATTTCGTGTAAGTTACTAGAGCACATCATACACTCCCAGGTCATGCGTCACCTCAACCGTAACAATTTACTTCTTCAAACCCAACATGGTTTTCGAGAAAAATTATCATGTCAGACTCAACTTTTCGAACTCGTGACAGACCTGCACACAGCTCTTCATATGTCCATCTGCATCGACGCGCTCTTCATAGACTTTTCTAAGGCTTTTGATTGTGTTCCCCATAACCGGCTAATGTTAAAAATACGTCACCTCAGCCTCGACCAGAAAACGACTGCATGGATACAAGAATTTCTAAACAACAGGTCTCAGTCAGTTAAACTTAACAACTACATATCTCATCCTACCCGAGTAACATCTGGTGTGCCACAAGGCAGTGTGCTGGGTCCTCTTCTCTTTTTAGTATACATTATTGACATTGCATCTAACATAAGTTCATCAATTCGTCTTTTTGCGGACGATTGCGTTGTTTATAGGAAAATAACTTGCACAGATGACGTTGCAGAACTACAACAGGATCTTACCAGGTTAGGGGAATGGTGCAGCAAATGGCAAATGGAAATTAATGTCGAAAAAACCAAGCACTTAATGTTTACTAATATCACTTCTGCATGCTATAGCTCTTATAAAATAAACGATTTGATAATAGAAAAAGTCATGTCATTTAAGTATCTGGGCGTAATACTCACTTCAGATCTAAGCTGGACTGCTCACATAGAGTATACTACTAATAAGACTCTCAAGAAACTCGGCCTCCTTAAACGTCGCTTGCATTCCACTAATAAGGACACAAGAATGCGCGCTTTCAATTAATTGATTCGGCCATCCCTAGAATACGCTTCAATCATAGGGTATCCTCACCAAATCAGTCTTACTAACATGCTCGAAATGGTACAGAATAAAGCTGCTCGGTTCATCTCATCATCCTACTCGCGTTACATAAGTGTTTCTTTACTAAAATCGGACCTTAGCCTTACCACACTTGCCATGCGCAGGCGACATACTCGACTATCGTTCTTTCACTCACTTTATCACAGCAACTCATCCTTCGCCCAGTCTCATATTTTTCCAGCCCCTCGTACTTCATCCCGCCTCGATCATGCGCACAGGGTGGCCCCATTTTTGCTAGGACCAAGAAGTTTCAAAATTCGCCATTATCATTATGCATAATCGAGTGGAATTCTCTTCCACCTAACATCGCCGAAATAACAGATCCTTCCATATTTAACTTCATGCTTCAGGGCTATTTGCATAGTGAAAAACATGGCTGACCTGTGTCTGATTGCCCTCGTTTCGTCTGCTGTTTTTGCTCCCGATACTTATTCAGTGTTCTTCGATGTAATTTTTTTAAGTGTTTTCATTATTATTGTACTAATGAATATGTACTCGATTAATGTTGGTGAACGTACTTGACTTGATGCTGTGATTCGATTTACTCGCTGTTTCCTTTTTATTGTTACTTTTTGGTATTCTGTTTTCTGTCCATGTTGCTTGAAATGTATGTATTCACTTAAATTCCCCCCTATGTAATGCCCAATGGGGCCTTTAGGGTATTGAAATAAAAAAAAAACAGAAGGAATGGCGGTGCTCTCTTCCTTTATTTACACATGCGCGGTTCGTGGTTATTTGCAATGTGTTCCCTCTCAAAAAATTAATGGCTGAAGTAGCTGACTGCGTATGTAAACTGTCAGTCATGCTTTCTTGAAGAGAATTACATTTCTTGGAGCATGCGGGAGTGCACAACAAGCTACTGCGATTGTTAATTTTTTTTGTCTCTCGGCACTCCTTTGTTGCTTCATTGTCAGCACAATTGTTTTCTTTGTAACTGTTGCCACACATGCACATACATTGTGTTTGTGTCAATAAAATGATCAATTAAATGTGAGTGCTTGCCCAGTGCTTTTCATTTTTTTTGCACTGTTTATCATGAGAAGCCTGTGAGTGAAAAGAGCGTACCTTCTTTAGAGCTGCTACGCTACTATGCCGGGAGGGGACGAAGCAATGCAGTGTCTCCCAGCAGCAGCCTGCACAGACCCTCTGGGGCATACAGGTCTCGGTGGCTGGGCTCCCAGGAGAGCATGTCCTCGGCGAAGCAGAGCACCAGCGTGTCCACCACGGTTCCATAGAGGGAAAGCACACAGTGGGCCACAAAGTACGAGAACACAGTCACAGCTAGCACAGGCACAGCGCACAGTTGAAGGTGCGGCTGGCCACAAAGCAGAACCACTGCCAGCAGACCGACCGCAGACGTTACCAGGCACTTGGCCAGGAAAAGCGGGAAGCCAACCGAGCCACTGAGGACCGAGATGACATGGGAGCTCTGGGAAAGCAAAGAGTCAGCCATGCGACCAGCTGTGCAGAAAGATGTGCCACGAATGGTGACAATGGTGTATGCATTGTGGCTCCCACAGTTGAAGCACCACAGCCCTCTATGGCAGCGAGCCCAGAGCAACAGATCCGAGGTGGTAAACAAACAGGCGAGCTGCAGAGCGGCCCACAGGCCACACTAACGTGGTGCAGTCCTTGCTGAAGTACCACGACGCAACGGCTCCGGCAATGACAGTCTGCTGACAGGCCAGCACAAACTCGGCCGACCATAGGAGAAACAGCAGCTGGAACCACCAGGCAAAGCGGACCCAAGAAGGCTTCTCGTAAGTCACTAGAGTTAAGTGTCGCCCCTTGGCAACAGGTTCAACGGCTGCGATGGGGAGAGTTTCTCGGCTGGCATGGTTGGCAGTGGCCAAGTGAAGGAAGACTACGGTCCACGCTGTAAAGAGAGCCAGCAGAGCAACCAGAGTCCATAGTGGCTGTACGAAAAGAAAGGGCATCTGCCGAATACAGTGTCCAGCTTCGTTAAACAAAGCCAGTCTAGTCTGCTGGTGCGATGCCACAGCAAGAGCCAGCAAAACCGTGGCGAACAGGGTCGCTGCAGTAGCAAAAACAAGGAATGCACACTCATTCTTAGCAGATTTTTCTAGCAGGTGATCGAACGGTGTTGTGTCAAGATGGACCTTGATGTCCACATAAGTCCACCAGAGTGTACCTGCTACAGCAATCACAGAGACCACTGACAAAATCAGGATGACCTTTGCTGCTACTGCGGCAAATCGATGGAGCAAGAAGACCACAGCAAAGGACAGTACACAGGCAGACGAGAGCATATAGCATACCTCGGGCCATGCGGCAAACAAATCACTGACAACCTGCTGAAGGGTGTCAGCACTGTTGAGGTATCCGTACATACTGCGAAGGATGTCTGAACTGGCATCGTATGGAACACAGCGGTTGTGAACAGGCTTGGTGGGTGGCACTGGAAGCCTTGGGCAGGGGCCAAGTGCCGTGCTTATCTGCTCCTCATTGAAAAAGTCGAGGCCAATCGCTGTTGAATTGGACAACGCAGTGGGAACATCGTAACGGCAAAGGGACGAGCCCGTCTTGGCACCAAAGTGAAGCACCTGTGTGAAGTGAGTTGTATGATGATCAGCCTGAAAAAATGCAGACACAGCGAAGGACAAGCACCAACTCTCAACTAAGTTTATTGACAGCAGTGACTTGAAAGATGCGCCAATTGTGCCAAACTGCATCAAGAGGTTAAATGGGCTAAATAATGCCACATTTTTGCAAAATCTCATTTGTGCCAAATTTGCCAAGGTGTTGTTTTTGCGTTCTGAACTGCACGTGCTTGCAAACAGTAGGTAAGAAGCCAAGTGATGAAAACTTAAAAAAAAAAATAATCCCTAGAGATTATTAGTCTCCAATATAAAGCAAGTCTATGTTTTGTTGATTTCTCATAAGTAAAAATATCATTAAATGTATGCCTTGCACAAACACTGCTAACACAAAAGTTCCACTCACTGAAAAGAATTGATTTTTTAAGAGGGACATGAACAATGTATTGACATGTGCAATAAACCAAAATGAATGACAACCGATGAATAATAAAATCATAGTAATTAAATAACCAAAAGAAGTATGCACTCGCACTAGGGGCACCTTCATATAACAGGCATCCATATTAAATCTTGTTGCACAATTTTGCTTATTGAGGTTCATTACTATAGTAATAAGAAAGTGTGCCAAGGTTTAATAAAATATGTTCATTAGCAAAATAGTTCACGCGTGGAAAAATACCAGAAACGAAAGCTCCGACAATATCAACAAAAAAAAATTGGAAGAGGTTTAGCGCTGACACAAGATGATCAGAAGGGCTTCCGATCATCTTGTGTTTTGTGTGTGCTCATGTTTGTGTGTGTGTGTGGTTTCTGGCGCTCATGTAGCCAACTATGTTTACACAAAAACTGCTCTGGGTTCCACTCACATGCTGCTCTCTGAAGCTGAAACTGTGATTGAGCAGTAATAGATTGTTTGTAAATAATTAACTGCCAAGTGCAAACGATCTTTCCAGTTTTGATAAATGGGTCCACCTATTTCAATAAAAAGAACAAGATAAAAAATTTTCTGTCAGTAGTTCTTTAATTTTATCTTTTGGCAAGTAATGCAAGTAATGATGCATGTACTTGTGCATAGATCAAGTTTGTCAAACATAGTCTAGCTTAAAGAAAACTATTTCTGTTTACAAATGTTTGCTTGGTAACTGAGCTGAATGACTTTGGCCAATCGCGTCACTGTGACAAAATATGGCATGCACACACACAGCAAGAGAAAAATATGTATACGGCTTAAAATAAGCAACAAGTAGCATTAAAAAATTCCACTTCTTTTGATGATGTGTTTTTATGAAGGCAAACAGGGTAGCTGTGTCAATGTGTGGTTTACAGAGCATCTGTTGTCTCGAAATAATAACATGTACGCTGCTCAGCTGCTTACTGTTCATGGGTTCAATCCCAGCTGCAATGGTTGCATTTCGATGGAAGCAATACGTGGAGGCACGCGTACTGTTCGATGTCAGTGCATGCCATATGGTTGAAATTTCCGGAGCCCTCCACTGTGGTGTCCCTCATAACCATATTCTGGTTTTGGGACATTGCAATAACCAGTATGCTCATGTGTCGGCCCATTGTACCCAATCAACGCAGCTGTTTGCTTATGTTGAAAAACAAAACCATTCTTAAATTCTTTAAACCATTCTTAATTAAAGATTTGAACACAAAGTTGGTGATGAGAGACGGCACGCACTGAGCATAAGGGGGAGCGATGCATGCGTCAAATAAATAACATCACTTCTTCGCTCCACATGGGGTCTATAGAAATATGTTCCTGTTGACAGCATACAAATGCATCAAATACAACATGTTTACAACTTTTCCATCGTCACATACATTGCATACATATGCACTACTGTATACATATGCTGCAAGATTTATTGTTGATCTGTTTCAACTTGAGCTTGCAGACACTGCATCCACCAGGCCTTTTCATAAGAAATATTAGAAAAACACGAATCAGTTCAAACTAGGGCTGGGAATGAAACCATATCGGGTGATTAAAGCTTCTGGGTGACATCTCACTCACGTTCAGCACTGCATGCTGCAATTGATATTCTTCTCTGCACTGAGCTCTGCACACAGTATTGTTTCATAACGAGTTGAACCACCGCATGGCCTAATTATTTGAGCTGCGAATCCATCGAGTGGCCCCTGTGCCAGGGAACGGAGAAGCTCTATTTGTTACACCATTATTAGTAGTGTGTGCCTACTGAAAACTTTGCACAAACAGCTGGCAATTTTAGCTATTATCATTGAGGCCCCTACACGAACACTCGGCCTGACTCGGCTTCACGCATCAAGAAACAGTGCTCACATGTAGCTGGCTTAGATCGGTAGATGGAAACTGAATACTACTGTCAAATCCAGAAAGCGTCTCAGGAGCTGGTAAAGTTCATAATGATCCATCATGGTGGTAGCTATGTGGTTATGCATTTCAATGCATGGGGTCTATGGAAAGTTTTTTTTCTAGAGTAACTATAATAACTCTAGCCAGAATGCGAATGACAGATAGTACACAGATTTGCCTAAACTTTGTTCTTTCAGCTCTGTCTTGCCTGAATCCGCTTAATGCAAAGTTGAACACTTGTGCTTCGTCACCTATTTCTTTGTAGGCTCACATATTTAAATGAATTTTAGAAGTTAACAATGGTTCATTCTTTTATCTAAAACAAAACACAATAAAAAGCAAAGCCACAAATGCATTCGAAAGCTGCAAGCATTAAAATTAAGCAAATCCACCTTGTACTACCTACCATTCCCATGGTAGCTGAGAGATAGCAGCCCCAGAGTTCACTCTAGTAAATATAGATGGATGCATGTCGGGAAAGGAATCGTGCTAACATGAGTAATAAAGTGTTTTAGAACATCAAAGGAACAACCACGCATCACACAAAGTGGGTCGTCCAATGATTCAATCCATTACAAAAGCGTGTTCTTGTTCAATATTTAACTGTGGTGCACACCCACGTCAGGCATAATTCTTCATTGTCTTCAGCTACTGCATAAAAATATTGCACAATATTCCTAGCAAGCGTGTAGCAGATGCCACGCTTCTCCGAAGACTGATGAAGCATAGCATAGTGAATGCCAGCCTACTACGCAAAAATTACGATGATTTATTGCATAGTAGATACCCAGCAAGTGTGCTTGTAGCAGTTACTCAAAGAGTGTTGAGAAAAGGCTCTGAATGGTTGCTCTTCAAACCTTCGCTGCGACATTGCTGTGTGTTCCGTGCAGGCCTGACTTTTTTTTCCTTTCCTTTTAAGAAAGTATAGGTAAGTGCGTGTGGTGCTTATATGTGCGTGTGTGCGCGAGAGAGTATTCTGGCCAGAAATTTTTTTCGGCGTGGGGAGAGAGACGGGGGGTTCTACAGTACTTAACGTATGCTTAATAAGTGTACATGTATCAGTGAATTATACATTTCGCGGGGGAGGGTTTGAGTCCCTCAACCCTGGCAGGTAATGTCAGTGACATCTGTACCGTACATAGAGATGTATCATGTATCATAGGTGTATCATACATAGATGAGGAGAGAGTTAAAACACTTAATTTTTCCTCTGGGGAGCAGAATACACAAAAGCTCTTCGCCATAGTTTTTATTTCGATCGAACTGATATGCGTACCTCGTCCCAGGTGCGGAGCGCTCGGGACGGACACTGGCTGACGCATATCTTGAGCGAGTGGCGCAGGTCGGCGACGTCCATGTAGAAGAGGTACGGCCTGTCCCTCGCGTCCATGCCCGACAAGGCGAGACTGCCGATGGGCACGTTGCGCGCTCCGCACACGTTGCCGAAGCTGTCATAACCGTGCACGAGGCGCAGGGGGTCACCCAGAGCCAGTGCGAACGACGCTACAAACACGGCGACACCCAGCAATGCGGCCAAAGCGAACAGCCACGGCAGGTCAGTGCAGCCGCGCGCTTCGTACGGCGCATTGCTGCTGGGCTCGTCAGATGCCATTGCCCCTACGGGTCACGCAGCGGCATCCACGGATCGGTGTTAGTGGGGCCCAAAACTCAGCGCATTTCAAACACTGTGCAACGCGTCGACTGCAAAAGTATGCGGGTCGCGATCGCTAGCGCGCAAGGGCAGAGGGGCCCCAGAATAGGGTCTCTATGCCGACGTTTTATCCTTACACAAGCCACCAAAATACCCTAGATTTGAACGCGAACCGGATGGATGGACGAATGCCATTAACATCCCCAATGTAACGGGGCATGTGTATCGCCAGGCTTCAAAAAATAATAACAATAAAACTTTTTCATCTTCACCTTTATTTATTTTGATTAAATAAAGAAAAATATAAATTCCCGGTTTATCTCTCAGGCTCTTCAAGCAGAATGGCCTCATTTTCCCCATTTCCGTCTTATAGGAGGGTTGCACGGGACGTCATCATAGAGAAAGAAGAAGACAAGAGCGGACACTCGGCAAAACCTGGCCTTAGGAAGTGCGTCACGACTACGTAACGAACTGGTGCTCCCACCAAACTTCAGAGGGCGCAAGCGCAAAAAAAAAAAAACACAGTTGTAATCAATGCAACCAAATTGTTTTCACAGATTAATAAGTACACGCCCAAATTTGGTATTTTCTTTATACATAAAAACGATTTATTCAACACACCTTACGCGATTATTTTTCTTCAGCCGTACTGTCATAAACACCATCTACCCAGCGACAAGCTCATGCATGATTGACGGCGAGAAGCATTCGTCGCTTTCGTCAACGTCGGCTGCGTCGGCGTTTTCAAGCGTGAGATAACAGGTGAGGCACGTTTTCAAGCGAAGCTTGTTGAATGACATGTTGTTGGTCTTGTTGGGTCATTTTTTCAGAAAACGGTTACGCCTGCGCGAAAAAGACACCATGCAACAAACATAGAAAGATGCACACACACACGTTGCGCTTCGTGTGTGCGAGTTTGTTTCTTACGTGGCGTCTCATTCACGCAGTTGTAACCTTTTTCTGAATCTTGTAAGGACTGGGAGGTTCGCTAAAAAGAAAGTTTGTGGCTCTATGCGGCGGTTAGACGGGAACATTGTGCAACGTATGCAGTATAGCAAAGGCGGCACGGCGTCAAGCCGAGGCGACGCGTGCTGCGTCTGCCACGGACGCGAGCGTCTGTGCGCTGAGCATAGCTGGGCAGCTAGGTCATAGGCTCGGTGCAAAATATTGAGAATAGTTCGCTGGGCCTCGCATGCTTCACGACGCGTTTCCCGAAGGCTCGGAACACGAATAATTCTTGGTGTGCCGGAGGCAAATCTGGACTAGCCAAGTGGCCATCATCTTCGTTTCTTCGCTAGCCTTGTGCCACTAGTGCAAGCTGCCCACAAATTTTTTTTACGTTTCCAATATGATTTTACCGCACAAATTTCAACTACGATTTTTCTTCCCAATGTACTGCTGATACTGCGTACGCACGAAGGTGTTCTAAAGTTTCCAGGCCGCGATACCATTGCATTACAAGGGATAGCGGCCTGGAAACTTCTGATCTTTGTTCGTGGTCTTGACGTATATCTTTGTAAGTCAGAGTTTTATGGGTCAGAGATGTATCACTGGTTTTGTATTGTGCATCGGTTAGCTAATCATTCAAAGGGGTTTGCTGGTACACTTATGACGTGCACATATCTTTTTCGTAATTTGACAGCGAAGCATCCACTTACTAACATTTTCAGACCGCGCTGACGCCATGCCGTCCGGCGGTCCAAGCTACGGCAGCTACTGCTGTGTATCGTGGTGCTTCAACAATGGCAGAACCGACAAGAAGCCTGGGACGAGTTTCTTCCGCGTACCACGGGACGGCAGGTGTGTTAAAGCTTTTGTATGGTTTGCATGTCTGTAGGCTTTCTGTTCGTACTTGCTAAGTGAGGGTAACAATAAAAAATCACTATTCAAGCGCTTCCCCTTTCAGCTGATAGTTCATTGCCAATGCAGGATGAAAGCATGGATGCAGTATGCTGGACGCGATGATCTCCTGAGTAAGCCGGCCAGCCTATTGTACGCAACTTACAGGGTTTGTAGCGACCATTTTACTGCTCAAAGTTGAATGGACCCTGGGCACACAAGGCTTACAAGAATGGCTGTTCCCAGTGTGCAACCAGCTGCACCATGTAAGTGATTGACTGAAACTCAAATATGTGAAATAGCAGCCACTTGTATTGAATCAGTGGCGACAGTTAACCGTGAAAATCTTTGTAGCCGATGGAGAAACCTCACTACAGAAGTAACACTTGGAAAGTCTTAAACTCTGTGAATTGTGGGCTATTACCTTCCTAACAGCAGCTTTACATTTCTGTCATATTTTGATGCTCTGGACCTGCGCAACTTGTTTTGAAAGACTTTAAAGGGCTATTTCACGTTATCTTCAAGCCTGAGTGCACATGTACGTATACCTTTCATCAGTGAAAGCTGCCACTGTTGATAATTCCAAAAATCACAAATTACTTGTTTCCTAGTTGGTGCCGTCTCTTTTCTTCCACGTTCGACCAATTTATGCGTTTGAAAGAGCTGTTTAAGTTTCCCCATGCTACAAGCTTTGTAACTTGTACCAACTGCACATATATGCAGGTTCTCTGAGCGTCGCTTCATGTAGTGACTGTGACATGGCTGCAGAAGCTGCACTGCAAGGTGCGGATGAGCTTCAGTTTGTGTTATTTTAAGCCTCTTACTGACACATTGTCGTAATTTCATTTCTTCAGGACCTGCGGTAGAGGCTTCAAAAAGCGGCTCCCACACATTGAGGTGCCCCGATGAACAGGGTGCGTTCAGTGTCGCGATTTCTTTTTTTTTTACCCAAATTGACTGTTGACCAAACCTCTGCAGGTGGCAGCTCCCTTGTAGCTGGTGAAAGAATTTTTGCTGATTTCGTCTTGCCGGAGAAAACCTTAACCAGTCGTTCAGCTGTCACAAAAGGAACCTGTGTGGCCGGTAAGTTGTATGTTCACTTCAACACCAGAGTGGATTGATATAGAGACTTCCGCAGGCCGCTTGCAAGATTGTTCCGACAGCACTGTCCGAGGCACTGAACAAGCTTCACAAGACCCTCCAGAAGACGTCTCCGCCAACAGCTCCACGCCTGAGTGCCTTAGAGATAATGGTGACTATGCTTTTATTGCAGCAGTTTTTAATGTGCTATTTTATGTTTAGGACATTCTGAGGAAACTATCCTCAAAAGGACAATACGTGTGCACTTACAAAATGTAGGGGTGGGCTCTCAGTGATTTTCATTTTTTTGTGCATTGTCAACATTGTGAATGGTCTGTTTTTAGGTAGTGGAATCGAAAACTTTGTATCACAGAAAGTTGTGCACCTTGGGTCTGAAAGAGCGAGGAAAGTGCTCGTATGGGATTAGTTGTTCTTCGCTTTTACATCAATTTTTTTTTTTATTGCAGTGCGTTCCTGTGTGCTAGTGACAATGTCTCCATCAATGAAGTACAAGCAAACCATTAAACATCTGCAAGCCAAAGTAGCACCACAGCGGAAAACTATCAAAAGACTGCAGAGACAGCCTCACCAAGCACCGTCATAGACTTCGAAGGCCCTTGAAGTTATCCGACCGCACGTCACCGAGGAGGTTTTTAAACTTCTTTCTGCACATGTTCGCTTGAGGCCCAAACGCAAGGGCAAGCGGTTTCCCGTGTGGTTCAAGAAATTCGCTCTTCACTTAAACTTCCGAGGTCCGCGAGCATACCGATTTCTGGCTCCATACTTTTCTTTGCCCTCCCGGCGTTCATTAAGGAGATGGCTAGCTAATGTAAAGATGACTCCAGGCATAATTCCAGGAATCCTTACTTCCATAGCAACAAATACTCATGCTTGGAATGAACGGGACCGAGTGTGCGCTTTTGTTTTCGACGAAATAGCACTCAAAAAGAATTTGTACTATGATGCTTCAAGAGACGTCCAGGGTTTTACAGATGATGGCACTCATCCCACTTCAACCTTCGCTGATCGAGCACTGGTTTTTCTGCTTGTTGGTGTTTCGAGAAAGTGGGTTCAACCGGTTGCTTTTACTATAGGGCACACATCAACACCATCATCTGTTATGCATAACTTGCTGGTGTCACTCATTTTGGAGCTTAGGAGCATTAATATTGCAGTGAAAGCAGTCATTCGTGACCAGGGCAGTTCAAATGTAAGTCTTGCTAACCAACTAAGAGTGACTGTAGCAAAGCCTTTTTTTGAAGTTAATGGTGAGCGGGTATATTACATTTTTGATGTTCTGCATTTAATTAAAACAACGCGCAATAATGTTCAAGCACACAAGTTATACATTGGGGATGACATCGTTAACTGGTCGAACATTGTAAGCCTTTACCAATCCTCACATGAGTTGCGGTTGCGATTGGCTCCAAAGTTGACTGAACGGCACGTTCATCAGAAACCTTTTTCTAATATGAAGGTCAGCAGAGCAACTCAGGTCCTCAGTGCATCAGTTTCGATTGCTATCACGGCAATGGTGTATGCGAAGGTGCTGCCTGCCTCGGCCATCACTACAGCTCAATTTTGTGATCGTATGGAGAGGATTTTCGATGCCTTGAACAGCTCGAGTAAAAAAAGAACTTCGCAAAAGCTGCGGCATGCAATCATGAAAAATGATTCAGAGCTGATTGACTTCCTCCGAGGCCAGCTTCCCTGGATTGCATCATGGCAGTTTGTTGGCAGACGTCAACCACAAACCATCGTAGGTTGGCAAATTACAATTCAGGCAATTTGTCAACTATGGGACGACCTCTCCAAAAATTACAATTTTGAATACCTGTTAACACGCAGGCTTCAACAGGATCCTCTGGAGAACATATTTGGCCACATTAGGCAAAAACAGGGTTGCAACACCAACCCCGATGTAGCACAATTTATTTGTGGCCTGAAGCACATCTGCATAAGAAAACTCTTCAAGCTGTCAGAATACGGAAATGTCGAGGATGATGAATGTGACCTTCTCAAACAGCAGCTCTCGCCATTCTCCCTCACCAGTGCGTCTCTTGTGGATAATGAGGAGTGTGCACAGCCACAGCCTGACGACTTTCCCGCTCTAGACGATCTCTCTGAACTTGCGACAAACATTCATTCCCATATTATCGATGACTCCGCTGCATATTATGTAGCTGGTTTTCTCATCAAACACTTCCTTCGGAATGCATGTGACGGTTGCAGTTGCCCACAGTTACTGAAAGACGACAGTGAGACGCTTAAGGGTACCCACCAGTATTTCACAATGCTCAAAGCATACCACGTCCCCAGCAAACTTTTTGGGAATCTCACTGTGCCATCAGAAGCAGCTTTTGCATACGTACAACAACTTGAATCTCACTTTCTTGCCATAATTGAGGCCACTGCACATCACCTGAAAGTGTGCGATGTTTTGTATCACCATCTGTCAAGTGTTGGCGATTTTCATTTCTGCTCTGCTGGGTGTCGCGCTAAGTTTCTGAAAATGTTTTGCCGGGTTCGTTTATGTTGGCATGTGCGTTTTGTGAACCGAAACTTAGACAGGGTTAGGTTCCAGTCTTCAATCTCGGGCATACAGCTTGACAAGTTCAAAGGTTAGCAATTAGCGGCGGGTTTACACTAAAGTATTCGAGTTGAGCCGAATCCTGCAATAGCTTTGTTATGTTATTACTTTGTTACAGCAGACTTCATTATGGTCTTATATGCTTATATTCAGTTCAACTGGACTAACCACTCCTTCGTTGCATTCATTGTTTTGGTTACCTGCTATGAGGAGTACGAACACTGTGTATTCGCTCGAAGTGATTTGCATAACCTTAAAAAGAATGTTGGGTATCCTGTCTGTATTTTTTGTAGCAAATACGGGCGAACTGTACACTTTACTGTGGGTCGCTTGGTCACTGTGTATGCTTTATCTTTCCAGCTCAAGTAATATATCGATAACAAAACCGCTTGTTGAAATGTCTTCGAGCGGGTAAGGAACACAGTATGAAGTGGGCACGGTTCATGTTATCACGCTTTTCGTATTTTAGCTTATCATCAACCTCCTCATCTTGCCCATCAAAATTTTCAAAAGAATACCCAAACTTGTAGCGTTTGATGGGGCTGCGGACGCTGCCATTTTATTTTTATATAGCTTGTGAGTGATAAAGTACGATGTAGAGCCTTTGTGAAAAATAATGAGCCAAAGTGGTTTCCTTCTGCTATTTATTAGCCCTGTAATACCGCTCTCGTAGCACCAATTAAAGTCCACAATTCTGGATAAAGTGATGACTACAATCTATTTTAGCTCGCAAGCGTCACAGCAACACTCAGACGCAAATCACTTGGGATCTTTAGTTTTTGATGAAGGCGACGCATAACAAAAGCCACAAGACCTGCCAGTGTTGTAGCATAAAGTTTGTCTTTCACGTAGTGAGCAAGCTGCAAAGCCCTACCTTTCTGAGGACAAGCAGGCATCAAGTCTGCTTTTTTTCATTTTGGACTAGCTGTTCTTAAGCACAGCCAGCTCACTGCACCTTTGCCTTTCTGCTATATTGTGTCGTGTTGTTTCTGTGCGCTCTTTTTTTCTATGCATTATTTCGGTTAAGCCCAGGCGTGATTCGCGACTTCATTGCTGTGTATATGTCACTTCTTCCTTCTTCATCAGCGTTGTGCGCTGTGTTTTTGCCATAGATCCTTACTTACCCACTGGCCCGGTGTGTCATACTTCACCAGCTTCTCGGCTTCTGCCAACTCTAGCGATGTGTGCGTTGTCTGTGTTCTCTATGTATTTGTTACAATATTTGTTACAATTTATTTGTAAGGCGAGATGCATTTGTTGTCTACCTTTGTCATATTGTGCTTTTTATATTCTCATACTCTACCTTGCCTTTGAATAAAACATTGCGGATGCTCTGTTTCTTTGACTGATATATACATTGATCACTTGTTCCAAAGAAAAACACAAGCGCGATGAATAAAACCATAGTGAATTATCATTACCTGCATCTCTTTTTATTATAATTTAATCGAAATAAAAATTACGTCACGACCGATTCGCACGAACCACTGAACAAAACAAAACAGGGAATCGCTAAATCAAAACGACCTACAAAAACTATCCATTTGGGCGATGAATAGTGGTCTGAAATCATGAACTTTCGTCATAGCCAAACGTCGGTTATGCAAAGTAATTCAAAATTTGCGCCAGTGAAACCGAAACCGGAAGCGCACGCCACTTGCTCTCATCAACCACTAGGTGTGCAAGAGTCGATTGGGCCGCTGGGGTCTATGGGAGTGTCCACTCTTCACCTTTTTTTTATTTCTCTATGACGTCATCTGCTTGAGGCGCTAGCGGCGTTTGCCTCTAAGAAGTCCGCACTAGAGATCTATCGAACTTTTAAGCAGAAAATTGCCAAGGAAAGGATCTATGATAATACTCGGGGTAGTTCTCTACTGTTTGAGGCCAGGACGGGAGTACTGCGAACCAATACATATCGGGCCAAATACGAAGGGGTAGACACAGTATGCAGTGCGTGTGGAGAGGAAGAAGAAACTGCCGAACACTTGATAATGTTCTGTAAAGGGCTTCACCCTATAGTTCAGGATGATGGCGCAGAGTTTTTCAAAGCACTGGGGTTTAGGGACCGGGAGGGCAAAAGAAATTTTAAGCGGGTAGACCTAACTAGAAGGAGGTTATTTGATTGGTGGCTAAAGTCAAGGCACGAGTGAAAATTAAACTCTTCACTGCAAAGTACGAATCCTCAAACTCACGTTTTAAGGAAAAAAAAATAAATATAGTTTTCGGTTCATTAGGTAATACGGCTTGGTGGCGTTAGCCACCGCCCAATCTAAAGGGTACAGCCATATCCATCCATCCATCCATCTACCGCCATGTCAGTGGTGTGGGCGCGCCCTTTTTGAAGCAGCGAGTGGCAGTGAGAGGTTGTGTGCGTGCCGCTGCGTACTGTATCACCTTGTTGGGATTTACCCGCAAGGTCCGTGTTGGCCCTCGGCAACTCTACTCGTCGAGGCGGAAGGTGGCTCTCTTCCTCGAGAAGGACTAAGCTGGCTTTCAGCCGTGCCGGTTTCCGTGGGTACGTTTGGTTTGCGTGCAGCAGCACTGGCCTCTGCACCAAACAGTAGTCCTGTAGACCCCACAGAACGGATTGTGTCTCACTGCGCCCTTGTGGTGAGGAGACGGGCCGTGTCCGCAAAGCGCCTCGCGCCGAGCGATAGCCCATCCGCACTGAGGGGATGTCGTCGCAGGCTCTCAGCCGTGCGACAGTGTGACGGCACGGGCACTTTGGTTGCGGTGACTGAAGTTTCCGCGACCAAGGGCAGTCCCGCTGCCATGTTTCTGGGTACGTCCGCCTTGCGTGCGGTGACGAGAGCCACCGTGCGGAAGGGTAGCCTCTGCGTCAAGTCTCGCTGGGCCTTAGCGGTCAGGAGACGGGCCATGACCGCAGCGCACCCCACGCGCTGCGATAGCCCACTTTGCCAGGGTACGTTCACTTTGTGCGTTGCGACCGAAGTTGCTTTGCCGAAGGGTAGTCCCTTTGTTGGGCCTCCCTGGCTTGTACGCCGGGAGGCAGGCCGCGTCTGTTTGGTGCCTGGCGCCGAACGTTGGCCCCCTTGCCAGGGCATGGCCGTCTGTCCGAAACAAATCGTCCCCCCCCCCCCACACGACCCTGGGGGGGGGAGGAAGTGCCGGGACAGACGTAGGATGACGATGGGTTGATGAGTTAAGTGTGACTCTGAGACAAAGCGCTTCGGCGCCGCGTCTCCTTCCTATCTGACAACGGCACCAATGTGGCGAAATGCGACTGAGTGCTTACGCGCGTGACTTCCGAGGTCCGGCAAAACTTCGCTATGAACATAAGGTTCACCTTTTCGGCGCATATCGGCCCGTTCGACTTCAGCAGCGATGAAGCTGTGCGTGATGTACTTTGGCAGCGTCTCCTGCGCAGCAGCCAGCCCCACACAGAAGTGGCTCCTGCGCCGCACGAAAGTGACGTCACTTTAACAATTAATACTTAAGGCTAGTTAAATGTGTAAATTATTGGTGTGTAATGCCTTAAACCTACAAAAGTTTTACTAAACAGGTGTTTAACGAGTCAATTAGCATAGGTTTGTTATTTAAATACTTATTACAAGTATTCTAAATACAGGGACGCCATGGGCGCTGCGGCTGCGAAAGGTAAACACTGCGAGATGGTAGCCGCCTGCGATGTGTTAGGTGGTGAAAACTCCGATGAAATCGTGGCCATGGCCTAGGCCACTCCCAAGGAGAACTGGAGTGTCGTCGCTGCTTCATGTGATTGCTGTATGCGGTATAGTTGAACCTGGTGGTTGGAGCTAGCGCGGCCGTCCACCGCGCCGCAGCTTCATCTGAGTGTGTGCGCCTTTCTCAGTGTGTGTGCCTTTCTCAGTGTGATGTGCGGATAACAGTTGTTGGACGTATTGAATTTTCTAGATTGCAATGCCAAGCGTGGTGTTGTCAAAGGTGAAAGTGGTCTTGGTGCCGAGTTTTGCTTGTCGCGAAGGACAAGGTCGACGATAAAATAAATGCTTTCGCACAGTTCACGTGTGACTGACCGGACGCACATGCATGGAACCCCTGTGCGTCGGCGAAGTGTTCATACGGTGGATGGCAACAACTTTCTTGTAATGTTCTTACGAAGCCTGAGATATACGTAGGCCAGAGCTACTGCATTGCCGTCTGTTTTGTCACGGCCGTTCTCATCCGTTGCTACGTGAATGCTCCCGTGCTGTCACAGGCCGCGCGTGTTATTGAGCTAGGCAGACAAGCTGTTTTGTAGTTAGATGGGCTAACGCCGTCGGCACTTGCCCTTGGGCATTGTTTATCAAGTGCTGATCGACTAGAACATTGCGGTGACACGTAAGTATTTAAAAAAAAAGCGGCCTGCCGATTACCTCGTCAGGTGATGGTACACTGAGCGACATAAAAAAAAGTTGTCCGAGATTACGTGGCAGTGCACCTTTCTGTCATCAAAACTTTGATAAACCGTGGAAATCAACATTCCTGACACCTGTTCCGAAGAAACACATGCAGCCAGCTGCATTCGAGTTTTTTGTGTCTTTTTGCGTCTCGCCGATTAAGAGCACTAATTCGCAAAACAATTTATCATAATAAATATAGTAAATCCTGCAAGAGTCATCGAAGATCCAATATTAAAGGCTCTGTGGACGGAACCACCACCAGCAGCAAGTCGGGCTCATCGGAAGCGCAAATGTTAAAACAATACATGCGTGAACAAAAAAAAAAGACAAAGTATCGATAACAGCAATGAGACTTGAACCACCAACCTCGCACCAGTTGATGTGTTGCTTTAACCAACTACGCCACAGCTGCTTTTTTTTCTTTCTTTATTGCATGTGTACATACAACATTCGGAAACATATATACATCAAACAAAGTAGAAACATGAAACAAAGAAAAGAGGTAAAAAGCGTCATATTTAACAGGCTTTTTAAAATTCCTTCATCTGTAGAAGGCTTTCTACTTGGTGAAGACATTCGGGCACCTCTTGTTGAACCTTTTGTGATTCCACAAACGAACAGACAGATTGAAAGAACTATTGCCGTGCATTAACATCAGCATGGCGCACCGCCATTCTAGATTGCCATATACCGTGCAGGCCCAGTAACATAACTAGGTCGAAAGGTATTCCTTCTTCATTTGATACTGGTAGAAATCTGATGCCATAGGCATCGAGAGGCAGATCCTTTTTCAAAGTCCTTTGGAGAACATCCCAGAAAAAGACTGCATCCCAGCAGTCAAGGAAAACATGTTCGATTGTTTACGGCTTTTTGCAGAGAAGGCAATCAACACCCCAAAGAACGAATAAGCCTTTTTTCTTGCATCCATGTTTTCACGGGCAAGGTCCCAGTGTGCAATTTAAAGAAAAAGGATTTCACTCCAGGTGGTACCTTCATGTTTTTTTTACACGGCTTAAGACATTTCGGCCTGGGCCTACACGGTATAATGTTCTATATAGGGGAACAGGAAGAACTGTTTCTACTAAATTTTGTATAACATTTTACGCGAAACTGTACTGAGGTATTCCAATGAAAAACGCGTTTTTAGAAAGAGACATGAATCAACAACTTCTTTTAGGAAACCTCTAATGCTTGCTTTCATGTGAACAGATGCTACCACAAATTCTGGCAACCGTCTTCCAAGTCTAAGCTGTATAACAGTACGTATGAATGGGTCTCGATTATTTCGGAAAAACATAAACCGATTAGCTAACTGACGAAGGTATAAATGACACAGACCAAGTCCTCCAGAGCGAACCCGTCTGAATAAGTTAGTTCTACTTGTTCGCTCCTAAGAAGAACCCCACAAGAAAACAGCAAATATTCGATGAAGCTTCTGTAGATTCACACGGGAACAATGCAATACCCGAAGGGCATACCAGAGCTTACTGACTAAAAATACGTTACAAAAGGTCGCTCTGGCGAAAATTGATAGCTGGAAACCATTGAGTTTTTCAGCTTTTTCTCATAGCTCCACGGCCTGACGTCGCCAGTACGGTTCACGGTCACAATAATATTCTAATGGCACACCTAGGTATCGTACCGGAGTAGTAGTCCATGAAAAACCAGCCACAAATTGTGGAGTCACAGGCCATTCGCCGTGCCAGTAACCCAGGCACTTGCTCCAGTTTACCAAACTACCACTTGTATTGCAATAAAGGTTCACAATTGTTATGGTTTCAGCGATACTGTCATAATCTTTACAAAACACAGCTATATCATCTGCGTATGCCAGTACCCGTACTTCAGCTTCTGGTAGTTTGTACCCCAATATGTTACTGCTTTTCATGACTTTTTGGCAAAATGACTCCATATAAATTGAAAATAGGAGGGAAGACAAAGGGCAGCCTTGTCGTACAGAACGTCTGACATTAATTCGTTTCCCAAGAACTTTGTTGATGATTAGCCGAGTTTTACATCCAGTATATGCCATTCAAACTGCATCTCAAATTACTTTGCCAACATTGACATGGTCTAACAAAAGAAAGAGAACTTCGTGCGGTACTCGGTCAAATGCTTTTTCTAAATTTATCTGGATCATCGCGATGTGATCGTTTGTGGCATCGCAGCACTCCAATACACTTCGTGCTTTGTGAATGTTTGTGAATATAGTGCGCCTTTTAATCCCACATGTCTGGTGGTCGCCTACAATGTTATTAATAGCTGTCTGCAGTCTCCTTGCTAACACTTTCATCAAAATCTTGTAGTCAATATTTGATAGACTGATTGGCCTGTACGATTTCACTTCCCGTAATTTAACTGCGTCCTCAGTTTTTTTAATTAATATAGTATGAGATAGCAGAAGAGAAGGTGGTAGCATTTTTATGTCTAAGGCTTCGTTAAAAACCGCTGCCAGGATCGGTGCTAGTTCGTGTTTGAATTCCTTATGAAATGCGGCTGTTAACCCATCAGGTCGCTGCGGCGGCTGCATTTCCGATGGAGGCGGAAATGTTGTAGGCCCGTGTGCTCAGATTTGGGTGCACGTTAAAGAACCCCAGGTGGTCTAAATTTCCGGAGCCCTCCACTACGGCGTCTCTCATAATCATATAGTGGTTTTGGGACGTTAAACCCCACATATCAATCAATAACCCATCAGGTCCTGGGGACTTTCCCAAATGGAGGGCAATGATTGCTTTTGTCACTTACGGTTCAGAAATCGGACATTCTAAGCTGTCTTTCCTGCAGTCCTCAACCTTTGGCATTAATTTTAAATATTCATTCTTGAAATCAGCTACATTTACTTTACATTTATCAAATAAAGTGGTGTAGTACTCGTGGAAAGCATCCTCTATATATCTTTGTTCTCTTGTAATGTTACCCATGTATGCAATCTGATGTATAACATTCCGCTGAGCGTTTCGTTTTTCGAGACCAAGCATTCTTTTGGTCGGTTTCTCTCCTACGGTCATTTTCTCTGCCCTTGCCCTTATTTGCGTGCCACGATACTTCTCCTTATCAATTTTTTCCAATTTGGACTTTACTGACCTTATATCGTTTGTGAATAAGCCTGGCGTTTTGCTTTCCTCTGCTAGCAGTTCTTTCAGATTTAAGCGTCTTTCTTCTTCACTCTTTCCGTGTTTTTTTACACATGAGCGTTCTATAGCTTTCAACTTTATATTCTGTTTAAATTGTTCTCATTTCACTCCGTATTTTTTGTCTCCACTGTCTATGTTTACCAACGCCTCTCGAACACTGTCCATAAATATTTCATCTTCCAAGAGATTAGAATTTAGCTTCCACGTGTCCCAGTTAAATACTGGTCTACGTCTATTCCTTTAACCTATTACAAATGATACTAAGCAATGATCACTAAATGAAATAGGGAGGACATTGTACTCACTGATAATCGGAACTAAATCCAGTGACACGTAGGCCCTGTCTAGACGCGTATGACTGGAACCTTGGAAATGCGTATACAGTGTTGGTCCTTTGCCAATACACTCTGCAACATCCTCAAGGCCTAGGTCAGAAATTAGATTCGTTAACGCGATTGTGCTTTAGTCGTTAAAATTGGATGAACTTATTTTATCATCGGCACTGATCACACAATTGAAATCTTCCATAAGGATGACTATGCGATCGCATTCACAATAAGTACGAATTTCGTGAATGTTACACACCTTTCATCAACTTTAAGTGGTGCATATAAACAAATCACCCACCAATTAAGAGAAAAAAAAGGCCAAATCACATAAAACAAACCTTCCGGATGAATCAGACGTGACATTTCGAACACTGGCACCTAAACTATTCCGCACAAAGATCACACACCCTGCCGACCTACCAACTGCATGACTGACGCTGGCGGTGTAGCGCCCAGTGAAACTTTGCAGTAGGCTCTCGGTGGCGTCCACGCTCTCCACTTTGGTTTCCTGAACCGCAATAATGTCCAGGTCTTGGTCCATGGCTAGTCTGTAGAGCTGAGTCTGTTTCTTTCTGGAAGCCAGTCCTCGTACGTTGAGCGTCGCTGCTTTCAAACGAACCCGCTCAGCGACGTGATCGGTGAGCGGGTCCAAGCTGAGAGCCCTGCACGTTCACTTATTGGGCTCTCGTCGTCCAGGGTGGATCCATGTTGTTCACTTTTAGTTTGAGCGGCCATCGTCGCGTTTGAGCGACGACGACCGTTGTCGGGCAGCGTTTCTTTTTTTGCCTCCACTGACCACCTTCCACTGCACTTCCGACTTTACTTGCATTTCGTCTACTTGAGCGCCGTCGTCTGAGTCGCGACGGCGTTTTACAGACGCCGATTCTAATTCCATCCTTAAGGTATTCAGGTCGCCAGGCGAATCCTCATTTTCGTGTGTTTCGTTCGCCAAAGAGTGCTGTGAAGCCGAGTTTAGAGGAGTCGAAGCAGCGTTGGCCTGGGACGCCGGCGTTTCAGGGCGCGTCGCTTGCAGCTGCGACGCGGCGTGCATTGCAGGCGCAGGACGCGTCTGTTCGCTAGTCGTTGGGGCCACTGGACTTCCCATCTTCCACCCGGCGTTCATGTCCAGGGCTGAAGAAACTTGCTTGCTTTTGTTCAGCACCGGCGTGTCGTCCGATGTCGTCTGCTTCTGTGGTGTCGCAGGCAAAGACGCTTGTTCAGATTCCTCCTCATCCATGAGAAGTTCACTCTGTTGAGTCTCTGGTCGTCGCCCTGCAACTCGTGAGTGTGCGTATGTGTGTATAAACGGTTGCACTCGTCCTGCTCATGACCGAAAGAGTGGCATTCGCTGCACCTTGGGACCTTACAATCGCGTCGCATATGCCCCGTGCTTCGGCACCGCAAGCACAAAGGCGGTCTTCCCGGCACCACGACCAGTGCCGTACTGCTGCCAATACGCACCTGATGGGGCAGTTGATCCACAGAAACGCCGTCTCGTAGTTGCATGCGTATTAAACGAGTTGTCGATTCAACTCCTTCAAAATCCTCGACTCTCCATCGGTCATCGGTCACCTCCTTGACGTCGCCGTATTCATAGAAGGCACGTCGAATAGCGTCTTTTGTAACATCGAATGCTAGCCAGTGCAATTTAATCTTGACCTCTTGCCGCGTCGGGTCAATGACGAGACATAGCCGGTCTTTAACTTTGAGAACGCCTGCGTCTGTCAGCGCTTTCTTTGATTCCACGGTCTTCATGTTCAATAGCCATACGTGCGATATCTGATATGCTCCCATGCCACTTACTTGCTGTATGACGCCTAAATCTTTGAGAGGTTTCCTGAAGTCGTCGATGCGGTATGGTCGGCCGCTGACGTCGCAGTGTAGAGGCACTGCTCGACGCATCGCTTCACCTGATGGCAACGAAGGCAGAATACGCGTAGACGCGAGCGTACGCGTGCCAGTGGTTGGCACTTAATCCTGTAGTCCTTTGGAACGAGGGACGCTGTACCGCGGCCGGCGTCGGCCACTGTCGCTGCTCGGGACGAGCTTTCCATCCTGCGTCCGCACCAATCGGCGTCCAGAAGCAGAATGACTACGCCACAGCTGTGGATCAGTTTTAGATGGCAAACAAGTCGGTTTTGTATTGTAGTCACGCTAAACCTAACTAACATTGTTGTTCACCTTTTCGTTTGGACGTAATTTTAAGTGCTTTTATCGTTATGTCTAGACCTACCGCTAGACACTCCCGACTATTCAAACAAAGCGCCTAACCGGACAATGCATGACGTCACGTCCGTGCGGCGCAGCAGCCGTTTCTGTGTGGGGGTGGCTCTTGCGCCGCGTGGCGCAGCAGTCTCTGCCATCTATCTGCCTCTTGCTTCTACAGCGGACATGTCCAGCTAAAATCCAAGGCGCCACACTAAACCAAACATGTTCACTCTCCCACAGCTAGGCTGAAGTTCACCTGTATTGAATCTTGCTTTAAAACTACGTGTATACTACGCGTTCTAAGGCTACGTACCCGAACTCCCTTCAAACAGTAAAGCGCTCCCTCCTTCATTATCATAAAATCTCTCCCTCCTTATTTCGTTTTCGCACTTTCGAGGGTCGGCGTCTTTCGCTGTCATCCAATAAATTATCAGTCCAATAATTATCATCCAATTATTATATTTCACTCACTTGCTCACTCGGCCTCTCCAACTTTTCGCTTAGTGCTGATATATATATATATATATATATATATATATATATATATATATATATATATATATGGGAAAAAAGTGTATACCTAAGGGCTCGTTTTTCCGAGTTTTAACACAATAATAATGAGATCTAGCAGACAGTAATGCCAAGGAATGTACAGGGGAAGTTATTATAACATATATAATGTAAATAAGAAGAAAGAAAAGTGGATGAAAAAATAACCAGTGAGCAGGAATCGAACCTACGACCTTCTAATAACGCGTTCGATGCTCTAACCACTGAGCTACCACAGCGGCCTTCCCTCCGTCCACTTTTTTGGGTTTATATGTGAATTTAGAAGTAGGAGTGACAGTCAGCGCCATCTATAAGCCAAGCGACGAGTGTGAAAAAACTCTTTTATGCGCATGTTTGGCGTCACGTAGCACGTGAACTTATTATGAGCGGGCAGCTGAATAATAGTCCCTCGTATACAACCTAATGACACCAAGTCTGCCAGTACGAGACCCTCGTTTAATGAAATAAGGGAAAAAAGTGTATACCTAAGGGCTCGTTTTCCGTGTTTTAGCACAATATTAATGAGATTTAACAGACAGTAATGCCAAGGAATGTACAGGGGAAGTTATTAGAACCAATGGAATGTAAATAAGAAGAAAGAAAAGTATATGAAAAAATAACCAGATGTGAGCAGGAATCAAACCTACGACCTTCTAATAACGCGTTCGATGCTCTAACTACTGAGCTACCACAGTGGCCTTCCCTCCGTGCACTTTTTTGGGTTTATATGTGAATTTAGAAGTAGGAGTGAGTCAGCGCCATCTATAAGCCAAGCGACGAGTGTGAAAACACTCTTTTATGCGCATGTTTGGCGTCGCGTAGCACGTGAACTTATTATGAGCGGGCAGCTGATTAATAGTCCCTCGTATACAACCTAATGACACCAAGTCTGCCAGTACGAGACCCTCGTTTAGTAAAATAAGGGAAAAATGTGTATACCTAAGGGCTCGTTTTCCATGTTTTAGCACAATAATAATGAGATCTAACAGACAGTAATGCCAAGGAATGTACAGGGGAAGTTATTAGAACCAATGGAATGTAAATAAGAAGAAAAGTATATGAAAGAATAACCAGATGTGAGCAGGAATCGAACCTACGACCTTCTAATAACGCGTTCGATGCTCTAACCACTGAGCTACCACAGCGGCCTTCCCTCCATCCACTTTTTTGGGTTTATATGTGAATTTAGAAGTAGGAGTGACAGTCAGCGCCATCTATAAGCCAAGCGACGAGTGTGAAAACACTCTTTCATGCGCATGTTTGGCGTCACGTAGCACGTGAACTTATTATTAGCGGGCAGCTGATTAATAGTCCCTTGTATACAACCTAATAACACCAAGTATCTTTCTCTCTCTCTCTCTCTCTCTCTCTCTCTATATATATATATATATATATATATCTGTGTGTGTGTGTGTGTGTGTGTGTGTGTGTATCATAGCTGCCAGCCGGCGCCATTACATTCCAGCACCGTTGCATGGATGGATGGATGTGGCTGTACCCTTTAGATCGGGTGGCGGCTAACGCTACCTCGCCGTAATACTTAGTGAACTAACCAGTAGATTCATCTTTTCTTTTTTCCCGTTAAATAGCGAAGTTGAGGACTGGTACTTTGCAGTGAAGGCTTTATTTAATTTTCACTCATGCCTTGACTTTAGTCACCACTCAGATAACCTTCTTTAGCCACCAATCAGATAACCCAGTGCTTTGAAAAACTGTGTGCCATCATCCTGAACTATAAGATGAAGCCCTTTACAGAACACGCCACGCCGAAGTAATGTCGTCGTTAAACGAAGAGCCAGCCAGAAATTGCTCGAAGATCGAGTAACAGATGTAACCGAGAGATTAGCAGCGGTTGAGAACAAGGTTTCCACCCTGGAACGCCTTACTGACGACGCTGACACTCGCCGCACAGTAGCTGATATTGTAAACTGCGAAAATTCGGCTGTGCTGTCTCGCCTCGATGATTTAGAAGATAGGGCTCGGCGGGACAACTTGCTTTTTTACGGCTTTGACGATAGTCATTCAGATACGTGGGCGTCAGCTGAAGAGAAAGTACGGAAGCTCTTGTCCACCACCTTTTCTGAACCAGTGCCCGCTGATGGCATTGCTCGGGCACACAGATTAGGCTCCTTTGTCGAGAACAAGTGCCGACCTATAATTGTCAAGTTTGCGTCTTCCAAAACAAAAGACCGAATTTTATCTCAAAGGGCTAAACTTAAGGGCACCGGTATCACAATCCAGGAAGACTTTTGTAAGGCCACTCGCTACTCGCGCAAAAAGCTTCACGATTTCTGCAAGGCTACAGGGAAACAGTACAGCTTGCGCTATAACAAGCTGTACGTCGGCAAACAATGTTATGCTTATTGCAGTGTAACCGATAGTGTCTGTGAAATTGGGACGTACAGTGCCCCTCTTTCCACTGGTGATACAGCCAACTCTCTGTTACCGCACCAAACCACTACCTAGCAACCCTCGGCCGTGCGGGCGAAATCGAAACGCGACTATTCTTTTCTGTTCACCAACATCAGAAGTTTGATTCCAAAACGTGATGAGTTATCGTCTGCGATTGACGCGTGCTCAGCTGATGTTGTTGTGCTCGCCGAAACTTGGCTGCATGAACATGTGGATATTAAAAAACTGCTGAAGTGCAAAAAAGATTACACCATATACAAGCACGACAGAATTGAGCGGAAAGGAGGTGGAATTCTTATTGCGGTATCCGATGAGATTGCGTCTTATGACGTCAGCATTGCATCACATTTAGAATTTCTTTGTGTTTGTATCCAGATAAACTACGCAGATTTCTTGTTCTGTGCTTGCTACCGTCCGCCGAACAGTTCGTCTACTTTTTGCGATGAATTCCACGATTGCCTTAACCAAGTCGTCGTTAAATTTCCTAAAGCCCCCTTGTTTGTTTTGGGTCAGTTTAACTTTCCGGCAATTTCGTCGAACGAGCCGTTTCTTGTAACAACCAGTCCTTCTAAAGAATGCTCAAATTTATTGACGTTCGCTCTATATTTAACTTAGGTCAACTTGTTCAAGGACCTACTCGCATTACCCAGTCGTCTTCCAGCACCCTTTACCTTTTACTGACCACTGTTCCCGAGTCTGTTTCATCTTTAACGCTTTTGCCTGCTTTGAGTGACCACTTAGTTGCCCATTTCACTATACCGTCATCCTCTTCGCGCCCCGCTAAACAGTTTAAACAAATTAGAGACTACGTTAAAGCTGATTTCCAAGCCATAAATAGGGAACTGGAAGCTTTTATAGAATATTTTCTTCCTGAATTTCGGGAGCGTCCGCTCATTGTTAATTGGGATTTATTTCGAAACAAGGTTCAATGGCTGACTGATAAGTACATACCGCTCAGACGAATACCTTGTCCTAAACGCCAACCGTGGTACAATGTCTCACTAAAACGGCTGCTTAATAAAAAAAAGCGCATTTTTCGTCGCTGTAGACTATCAAGTTCTGCTGAAAGGTGGGCGGCTTATGCGCGCGTCGCATCAGAATATAAAAAAGCCCTTTCTCGTGCAAAAACCGAGTTTTATCAGCGAACGCTCCCATCCCTCTTATCGACTTATCCCCGCAAGTTCTGGAGCGCTGTTAATATGAGCACATCTAAAGACGTAAAATTCAAAACACCGGATGGAACACTTGTTCCACGAGAGCAGTGCTGTGTGTTGCTCAACAATACATTTTCTTTATTTTTTACTAAAACAATTCCTACTTTTTTTCCTGTTAAAGAAAGCCTACATCTTGAACCAATGGAACCCATTTTTATTGACTGTGCTGGAATTTTCAAGCTGATACAGGGGGCTAACATTTCTTCATTTTCTGGAATAGATGGAATTAACTCTAAGTTTCTGAAAAGTACCAATGTGAACTCCTCATTGATCCTTTCCTATATTTTTTCACAGTATTTACAGTGTTCCTTATTGCCCGACGACTGGAAAGGTGGAAAGGTGATTCCAGTGTACAAGTCTGGTGAAGTTTTCTCCCCTTTTAACTATCGACCCATCTCTCTTACATCAATCCCATGCAAACTACTCGAACACATCCTTTACACTAACTTGATGAGCTTTCTAGAATCTAATTCATTTTTTTACAGTCTACCAACACGGTTTTCGCAAAAATCATTCCTGTGAAACTCAATCAATCACCTTTACTAATGATCTCTGTTCTTCGTTGGATCGTGCGTCAGTAGTCGATTGCATTTTCATTGATTTCGCGAAGGCATTTGACTGCGTCTCCCACCCACTACTACTTTATAAACTTAGCAAAGTGAGCATTGACCCTAACATTTTAAGGTGGATTGAATGTTTTCTGCAGAATCGCTTTCAATATGTAGCCGTTAATGATAACGAATCTCCTCACTGTCCTGTTACATCTGGTGTCCCTCAGGGATCAGTATTGGGGCCTCTTCTCTTCGTAATTTATATTAATGATCTTCCTGATACCATAACCTCATCAATACGTCTTTTCGCTGATGATTGTGTTATATATAGAAATATATGTGAACCTTCTGATCCCTCACAACTTCAAACCGACCCTAACACAATTTCAGCCTGGGGTAACACCTGGCTAATGAAACTAAACGTCGACAAGTGCAAATATATGAGGTTAACTCGAACAATCAAGCACACCCCTGTAAACACATATTTCCTGAATGGCTCCCCTCTATTATGGGTTACCACCTACAAATACCTGGGCGTTCAGATTTCAGATAACCTTTCATGGCACTCGCACATTGAATATATTAGCAATAATGCGAACCGCATGCTCGGCTTCCTTCAATGAAATTTCCCTCGAGCTCCCACTTCATTATAACTGCAGCTTTACAAAACCCTTGTACGGCCGAAGATTAAATATGCCTCTTCTGTATGGGATCCACATTCTGCCAATCTTGTCTCTACGCTTGAAGCTATCCAAAGTCGGGCCGCTCGTTTCATTCCTCTGATTATTCCCGGTTATCCAGTGTCACTAACATGAAGCAAGTAGTACAACTACCTGATCTTGCAACCCGTCGTATGATGTCCCGCCTATGCGTTTTCCATAAAATATTTTACAGCAATCAGACCTTAAAACAATCCCTTTTTTCAGTTCCATCATACGTGTCGTCCCGCATTGATCATCCGTTAAAAGTTGGTGTGCCGAACTCCCGAACAAACCTCTACCTGAACTCGTTTGTCCCAACGACCAGTGTGCAGTGGAATCACCTTCCAGCCTCCATCGTCTCCATCAGCGACGCTGCGCACTTCAGGTCCACTGTCAGCAATCACTTTTTGTAACCACCCCGCTGTTGTCTTTTCTCTTGATTGTTTAATATTGTACCCCTCCTCTCTGTAACGCCGTACGGCATTGAGAGTAAATAAATGAAATAAATGAAATGAAACATTATCAAGTGTTCGGCAGTTTCCTCCTCCTCTCCACATGCACTGCATACCCTGTCTACCCCTTCGTATTTGGCCCTAGCTGGCCTCAAACAGTAGAAAACTACCCCGATTATTATCATAGATCCTTTTCCTGGCAATCTCCTGCTTAAAAGTTCGATAGATCTCTGGTGCGGACTTCCTAATTAGGCCAATTCTCCACGTGTCAGTCTCCGTTTCCTTCACTTTCTTCTTAACCGATAGTTTTTTCTGGTTCGCTTCCTCCATTTTGTATCGACATTCTTCATGTACAAGTAGCTGAAAACCTTCCTAGCCAGAGGCTCCTCCCCCATTTCTCTTAATCGCTTCTAAAATTTTGCCTTGCTGCTAGCTTCCCTGCCCTCAAATGATGTCCATCCCATATATCACCTTGTACTAGCTACCTGATTTGGTGTACTCCCGTAAGCTCCTAAAGCAAGCCTACCTATTCCACGTTGCTTAATTTCTAATCTTGCTTGAACTTGTGATCTCATGCACAAGACCGCATTGCCGAACGTCAGCCCAGGAAGAATGACCCTTTTCCATATTCCTCTCACAACATCATACCTATTGTAATTCCACAGTGCCCTATTTTTCATCACTGCTGTATTCCTGTTACCTTTAGTTGTCACGTATATTTCGTGTTCCATTAGGTACTCGGTCCCATTGCTTATCCATACGCCCAGATATTTATATTTATCTGTTATCTCTAGCGTGACCTCCTGTATTCTAAGCTCACTACCTTCGTTATCATTAAAAATTATGACTGCAGATTTTTATTTATTTTATTTATTTTATTTTTATTTATTTATACAATACTGCGGACCAATTTAATGGTCCAAGCAGGACGGTCAGAAAAAAAGAATGTTCACGCACATACAATGCAATGCAATGTAACAAAAACAATGAAGCAACAAAACGCAGAATTCACTTGGAACTACAAAATAAACAAGCCACGGTAAAACCGACTTTTCGCACAAACATAGCAGGGTTTCCGATCCAAATAAAACTAAAAAATCACGCACAACTTCAAGAAAAATTGCTAAAAACCCGAACGTCAGTAATTAAAAGTTTCTAAAATGATCGTGTAGGGCTGTTATAAAATTTCCACTAAAAGTTCTTTCTGGCAATTTATTCCAGTCATCTACCGTGCGTGGAAAATATGAAAACTTAAAGGTATTTGTTCGGGCAAAGAATGGGGATAAACTGTGGCTATGTGTATGTCGTGTTTTCCTCGTGGTGGACGGACTAATGAATGGAGTGGGTGATAATCCAGTCTTACACTTAATTAGGGATTCCATAAAAGCTAAGCGGGCAACTTGGCGTCTAATGTGTAGTGGTTGGATTTTATTGAGTGCCATGATACCTGACGGAGAATCACTTCTTTTATATTTATTATAAATAAAACGAACAGCCCTCCTCTGAAACTTCTCCAATTCGTTAATGTTTTGTTCGTGTGCGGGTCCCAAACAACCGCTGCATACTCCTGTTTAGGCCTAATTATGGAATTATACGCTAAAAGCTTAACGTTACTAGGTGTACCTCGAAGTTTATGCCGTAAATGACCAAGTTTTTTTTTAGCGCTGAAGAAGTTACCTGCTGAACGTGGTCGTTCCAATCTAATCTGGAGTTCAATACGATACCTAGGTATTTAAACTTACTAACCTCCTCGATTAAGGTGTTTTTAATTTTGTACCGGAAAGTTATGGGGTTTCGTTTCCTGGTTATACGTAAAAGAACTGTTTTTGTAGTGCTAATTTTCATGCCCCATTTGTCGCACCAAGATGATATGTCACATAAAGCCCTATCTAGCCGATGTTGATCAGAAGCAGACTGCACTTCAGTATAAATCATGATATCATCCGCGAAGATTCCAATATTCACAGTATCACCAACCACAGACACTAAATCATTAACATACAACAAAAAAAGCAGGGGCCCCAGCACACTTCCCTGGGGCACACCTGATGTCACTGTTAGAGAAGAGGAACAAGTACCATCGATGTCTACAAATTGCGTTCGATCTTTCAAATATGAATTAACCCAATTTACAAGTGTAGAAGGAATTCCTGCTTGTTTAAGTTTTAAAAGAAGGCTACCATGAGGAACCCTGTCGAATGCCTTGCTTAAGTCTAAAAACAAAACATCAATTTGCCCGGAGTGATCTAAGATTGAACTCAAACTATGAACCGCGGTGACCAACTGCGTAACGGTAGAAAATCCCCTTCTAAAACCATGTTGGAAGGGACTCAATGTTTTATTTTTTTCCAGTAAATTAAGAATATGGTTAGCTACAATATGTTCTATCATCTTGCAACAACAGCACGTTAAGAAAATTGGTCGATAATTGTCAACACGGAAACGGTCTCCTTTTTTAAAAACTGGAATTACCCTAGCCATAAGCCAATCATGGGGCAGCACGGACGTCCGAAAAGATTCACGAAAAATGACTGTCAAAAACCGAGCTAAAGATTCTGCATAGCGGCGCAGAAAGGCGTTCGGGATTTCATCCGGGCCAGTAGTGCACTTAGGATCTAATCGCAGAAGCATTTCAAAAACTCCTTCAAAAGAAACAAGCTCGATCTGTTCCGAATGAGCCTCCATATAAAATTCATCACCTTGATCGTTTGAAAACACAGAATGAAAAAAGGAATTGAAAGCATTAGCAATGGAGAGACGAGATGTTTCCATCTTGCCATCAACCAATAATTGATCGACCGATTTACGTGCACTACGGATGTGATTCCAGAAGTTTCCTGGATCGTTTAAAATGAACTGAGGCAAACTTTCGCAAAAATACCGTTTCCTTGCGGATTTTACGCTGCTCGAAAGTTTGGAGACTAACCTATTTAAGACATCACAATCGGGCTTGCGAGTCTTCTTGATACGTTTAATTCGCCGTTTTAGGTGAATAATATCTCGGTTAATCCATGAATTGACCCTTTTGGTTCGTTTTTTCTTATCAGGTATAAAAGACTTTAAACAAAATTTGCAATGCTCTTTAAACATTTCCCACAAATGCCGCACATCATTACCTTGAAAGCTTTCGTAAGCTATGTCAAGGTAATACAAAACAGACTCATCTCTCGCCCTGGAGTAGTCTTTGACATATGTATGCTTAACTCCCGCCCAACGGTTTTTAGGTTCTAGAAAGACATTGGTAACTGCAACCTTGTGATCAGAAATCCCGTCACTTACATGTAATGAATAATCAGAAAAACTGCGATCTAAGAACACAAGATCGAGTACGGACCTAGCTGTACCGCAAATTCTGGTGGGCTCAAGAACAACCTGGTTTTATTATCATCATCATCATCATAATCATCATCAGCCTGTCTACGTCCACTGCAGGACAAAGGCCTCTCCCATGTTCCGCCAGTTAACCCGGTCCTGTGCTTGCTGTTGCCAATTTATACCCGCAAACTTCTTAATCTCATCTGCCCACCTAACCTTCTGTCTCCCCCTACCCCGCTTCCCTTCTCTGGGAATCCAGTTGGTGACCCTTAATGACCAGCGGTTATCCTGTCTACGTGCTACATGCCCGGCCCATGTCCATTTCTTCTTCTTGATTTCAGCTACGATATCCTTAACCCCCGTTTGTTCCCTAATCCACTCTGCTCTCTTCTTGTCTCTTAAGGTTACACCTACCATTTTCCTTTCCATTGCTCGCTGCGTCGTCCTCAATTTAAGCTGAACCCTCTTTGTGAGTCTCCAGGTTTCTGCTCCGTAGCTAAGTACCGGCAAGATACAGCTGTTATATACCTGCCTCTTGAGGGACAGTGGCAATCTACTTGTCATAATTTGAGAGTGCCTGCCGAATGTGCTCCACCCCATTCTTATTCTTCTACTTACTTCAATCTCGTGGTTAGGCTCTGCGGTTATTACCTGCCCTAAGTAGACATAGTCTTTTACAACTTCAAGTGCACTATTACCTATCGCAAAGCGCTGCTCCTTTCCGAGGTTGTTGTAGATTACTTTCGTTTTCTACAGATTAATTTTAAGACCCACCTTTCTGCTCTCCTTGTCTAACTCCGTAATCATGAGTTGCAATTCGTCCCCTGAGTTACTCAGCAATGCAATGTCATCGGCGAAGCGCAGGTTACTGAGGTACTCTCCATTAACTCTTATCCCTAACTGTTCCCATTCTAGGCTTCTGAAAACGTCCTGTAAGCACGCAGTGAATAGCAATGGGGAGATTGTGTCCCCCTGCCTTACACCCTTCTTTATTGGTATTCTGTTGCTTTTTTTATGAAGCACTATGGTAGCAGTTCATCCCCTGTAGATTTCTTCCAGAATGTTTATATATATTTCATATACGCCCTGATTCCGCAGTGTCTGCATGACGGCTGATATTTCTACTGAATCAAACGCCTTCTCGTAATCTATGAAGGCTATGTATAGTGGTTTGTTATACTCTGAGCATTTCTCTATTACCTGATTGATAGTATGAATGTGGTCAATTGTTGAGTAGCCTGTTCTAAATCCTGCTTGTTCCTTTGGTTGATTGAATTCTAATGTTTTCTTTACTCTGCTAGCAATTACCTTTGTAAATAGCTTGTATACTACAGAGAGCAAGCTGATCGGCCTGTAATTCTTCAAGTCCTTGTCATCTCCTTTCTTGTGTATTAAGATGATGTTAGCGTTCTTCCAAGACTCTGGTACTTTTCCCGTCAGGAGACACCTCGTAAATAGAGTGGCTAGTTTTTCTAACACAATCTGTCCTCCATCTTTCAGCAGATTTGATGTTACTTGATCCTCACCAGCAGCTTTGCCTCTGTGCATGCTCTCCAAAGCTTTTATGACTTCTTCTATCATTACCGGTGGGGTGTCGTCTGGGTTACTGCTAGTTCTTATAGTATTAAGGTCGTGGTTGTCTCGGCTACTGTACAGATCTCTGTAAAACTCCTCCGCTATTTTAACTATCCTATCCATATTGGTAGTTAATTTGCCTTCTTTGTCCCTTAGTGCATACATCCGCCTTTTGCCTATCCCAAGTTTCCTCTTCACTGCTTTGACGCTTCCTCCGTTTTCCAGAGCGTGCTCAATTCTCTCCATGTTATACCTTCTTACATCGCATACTTTACGTCTATTAATCAGCTTCGAAAGCTCTGCCAGTTCTATTTTGTCTGTTGTACTTGACACTTTCATGATTTGACGCTTCTTAATTAGGTTCTTCGGTTCTTGGGAAAGCTTGCCGGTGTCCTGTCTAGCTACCCTGCCTCCAACTTCCACTGCACACTCCGTGATGATACTCGTCAGATTATCATTCATTGTATCTACGCTAAGGTTGGTTTCCTCGCTAAGAGCAGAGTACCTGTTCTGCAGTGACACTCTGAATTCCTGTACTTTCCCTCTCAGTGCTAGCTCATTGATTTGCTTCTTGCGTATCAGTTTCTGTCGTTCCTTCTTCAAGTCTAGGCGGATTCGAGCCCGTACCATTCTATGGTCACTGCATCTTACCTTGCCAACCACTTCCACATCCTGCACGACTCCTGGGTGTGCAGTGATTATAAAGTCTATTTCGTTCCTATTTACGCCATTAGGGCTCCTCCATGTCCACTTGCGGTTTTCTCGTTTTCGGTAGAAGGTATTCAAAATACGCAGATTATTGCGTTCTGCGAATTCTACTAGTAGCTCTCCTCTGGCGTTTCTAGTGCCGATGCCATAATCTCCTACTGCCTGGTCTCCAGCCTGCTTCTTCCCTACCTTTGCATTAAAGTCGCCCATTACTATAGTATACTGTGTTTTCACCTTACTCATTGCCGATTCCACGTCTTCATAGAAGCTTTCAACTGAAGCGTCATCATGGCTGGATGTAGGCGCGTAAGCCTGTACTACCTTCATTTTGTATCTTTTATTCAGTTTAATTACAATGCCTACCACCCTTTCATTAATGCTATAGTAATCCTCTATGTTGCCAGCTATGTTTTTTGTGAATTAGGAACCCTACTCCCAGTTCTCTTCTGTCTGCCAAGCCCCGATAGCAAATGACGTGCCCATTCTGTAGCACAGTATAGGCCTCATCTGTCCTCCTAACCTCACTCAGCCCTATTATATCCCATTTAATGCCTTCTAGCTCCTCGAATAATACAGCTAGACTTCCCTCACTAGATAACGTTCTAACGTTAAACGTTGCTAAGTTCAAGTTCCAATGGTGGCCTGTCCGTATCCAGAGATTCCTAGCACCCTCTGCTGCTTTGCAGATCTGACCGCCGCCGTGGTCAGTTGCTCCGCAGCTGGTGGGGACTGAGGGCCGTGAGTTAATTGACGAATGCCTACGGGAGGGGGTGGCCAGATACTGCACCAGGGTGGCCAATCCTTCTCTGGTGAGATCATCGGTGCGTACCGGCTTTAAGCCGGTACGATCAGACAGTAGTGGGAATGCTCCATGCATGTCTTTCTTATTGTTGTTCAGCAGCGTTGGCGGCCACCCACCACGGAGCCCAACGAGGGGACGCTACAGGGTTACAAATGCTGAAACCTGCAGACGCCAGCCGCACAACGCCACTATAACCCAATGCGCCTAGACCAAGGTAGGCTATTTGCACAGGGTTAACCCTAGCCGCCAGGAAGTTTGGAAGTAAACGGAAGAGAGTAGAAGACAGGACAGATAAATAGTAAGAGATACAGACGAAGATGTAGGGAGAGAGAGATAGGAAAAGGCGACTGCCGATTCCCCTGGGTGGGTGAGCTCAGGGGTGCCGTCTACGTGAAGCCGGGGCCAAAGGGGTGTGTTGCCTCTGCCGGGGGGCCTTAACGGTCCAATCACCCAGCGTCGGCTCAACCCCCAGGATCCCCTTTTCCTCGGACACGGCAAAGCCACGCACGGCTAGGCGTGGGAGGGAGTCGAAACTCCCCCGTTAGCTCGGGTTCGTGGTGTCGCTACACACCAAGCGCCTACTTGCGCAGGCGCCCCTGCGGGCTTTTTTACGATGGAGTTAGGTTTATGGCACAAGTTCTTGGCCAACTTGCAAGGCGAGTTCGACTACATGGTGTAACAAAGGCACGCGCCCATTAGCCCGGCGACGACCGTATATCTATCGTATCTGCCGTTGCTATGACGACGTGGCCACCGGCGTTGTAACAGCGGCCTACGGTTGGAACTTTATTTCCTAACATTCCATAACATTCCATGCCATGACGTTACGCCGTCCCGCTTCCGCTACGGTCAGTGGACCGGTGTCGTTACTTCTACTGGTCGATCGCGTTTATCAAGTTTGCTGGCCTAATGAGTATATATCTTAAACCGTAGTTTACAGTTAGTGACTGCGCGCCCGGATCCTTGGATTGATTGACGACGCAAACTACAGGTGGCCAATGTGGCTTCCTTTAATCGCTGAAATTAGCAAAACTGAGAAAATTTTGAGGCTGGTCAGGGATTTTGGCACATCGTGGCACAATTTCGACAAATTACGCGTTTACGGCGCAGCTCGGCGAAAAAATACTGAATCGTATCAAATTGGCGCAGCTGCTGCGCCTTTGCGAGTCATTTTCCTTCGCAGCGCTGCTACCACCAAATGATGGCAATGAGTTGAGCGATATCGTTTAGGCCGAAGTGCAGCAGTACAAAGCTGAAAGCGGTCCTTATACCTCTTGCCAATCGCACAATACATGCCCGTCATCACTTTAGCCGAGAAAAGGCGAATACGTAAACACATCCGTAGGAAAACGCAGGGCTTAAGGAACCCAAAACAGGCGAGACAAGAACGAAGACGCGCGCTGACGGCCAACACTCGGTTGATTGTGCGTTAACACGTTAACGCACGCAAAGAGCGCGAAAAAAATAAGAGAGGGGACCGAGGAAAGGGAACATACGCGCATGGGTGTGACAATGCTGAAAAAAAAAGCAAACAAAAGTGTGCGCAGATATAAGGACAGCGTGGCACGGCACATTTTGAAACGCACACGATGATGTGCAAACGCACCGAATGTGTCAGTGCTCGTTCGCTCACTTTAAGTGACAAGGAATATCTAGAACAATAATCGGAAGCATCCAGGTCTAATGTCATCCTTACACCCAAGCGCACATGTTCCTTTCTTTAAAGCCCATTCTATCTCTTTTACATTCTACCTGCCCGCCGCTTCCTTGACACCATTTTGCCTTTTCATACTGACGCGGACCTTCCTTCCTATCGCACACTCTCTGTGCCGCGCAGAGGAAGCACGGCACGTAGCTCAGGTTGGTACGGTGGCCCACCAGGACCGTTCCAATATCACGTATACGACTCACGGCACAAGGACCTGTCTTACGACAGAAAAGACATATTCTGGCTCAGGACGCCGCTTCGCAAGCGAGGCCAGTGTCAAAAGTTTCTGGCACGTTACATCGGTCCCTTCGTCATCGTCGATCGCCTCAGAGACCGGGCGTACTCGATAGCTCGTCTCATAAATCACGGCTACCGTTCTCGGCAGTCGCAACTTGTTCACGTCACGCACCTAAAACGCTGTCATCCGAGCTCACGTAGCCGTCACTCGCCCGCTGGGCTTAGTCAGTGGAGGGAGGAGTGCTACGCTAACCCGACAAGCACGAAAAAAAGAAGAGGACAACGAAGAGAGATTGTCTTGCGAGCGCATCAGTGCTGCGGGGCAACCGCTCAGCCCTTTTTTCATCAGCCCATCTGTGAATGAAAATATTTTATCGCGGCAATATGTTAACGCACAATAAACCGACTGCCCGCAGTCCGCGCACGTCCCCATTCCTGTCTCGTGTGTTTTGTGTTCCTTAAAGTTGCGTTTTCTGATGGACTCGTACCAACAAGCTCGCCTTGACAGTTTCTCTCAAGTCACATAAACACAAGAAGACACACTGTTGTATTGCTGTATCTCGCATGTTTGCCCCGTGTTTGTCAACTTTGCGCTAAAATGAAAATGTCGCGAAGTGCAACTGGCCCAGAAACATGTTCTTATTAATACATTTGTCGTCGTATTAAGTGTCGATCGAAATGTGGTTGCGAATACCCCCCCCCCCCCTCCTTTTCATATTAACTAACAGCTTGGTTTATTCATCGACTATTTATTTATTGGTTTGCTTGTTTGTTTGTTTATTGTAAAGCTAGTACAGACACGCCACAAACGAAGAATCGACGTGTAAACCATCCACTGTTGTCTAGTGGTTAAGGTGCTCGACTGCTGGTCCGCATGTCGCGATATCGAATCCCGGCCACGGAAGCCAAATTTTCGAGTGATGCAGAAATTCGAGAGCCCTCCACAACGGCGTCTCTCATAATCGTATCGTGGTTTGGGACGCTAAACCCTGACCATTATTATTATTATTATTATTATTATTATTATTATTATTATTATTATTATTTGACGCTATATAAATAGACGCAATATTTACGGAAGCACCGCTAGCATCAAGCGAAAGGTCAGAAAAGCAGCGGGAACGAATGTGGCCGGAACAAGCCACAATAAAAAGAGACTTTCAACAACGGCAGCAGACTGATAACTATAAGGCAAACTTGAGTAGCGGCGGCCTGCGTTTGCGATACAACGTGGCCGGCTCCCATCGGTCAACAAAAGTGTGAACACAATTATGAGTTAGCATAATGATTTTTTTTGTACTGAATCTAAAATCTAACCAATCTCCCTAATTACCGCAGATGTCCATCAATCTCTGCAAATCTTTCTTGTTGTCGGCCATTAGCACTATATCATGTGCGTACATTGACGCTGGTAGTGCCTGATCTATGAGTTTTCCTTGTTTGACTAAAGAAAGGTTGAAGCCAAGTCCACATCCCTCTAATTTGGACACAACACGGTAGCGGGATGAATGGATGGATGGATAGATATGGCTGCATTCTTTAGATTGGGCGGCGGCTAGCGCCACCAAGCCGTAATACTTAATGAACCAAAAACTAGATTCATTTTTTTTCTCTTAAATAGTGAGGTTGAGGATTGGTACTTTGCAGTGAAGAGTTTAATTTTCACTCGTGCCTTGACTTTAGCCACCAATCAGATGAACTCCTTCTAGTTAATTCTACCCGCTTAAAGTCTATTTTGCCCTCACTGCCCCTAAACCCCAGTGCTTTGAAAAACTCTGCGTCATCATCTTGACCTATAGGGTGAAGGCCTTTACAGAACATTATCAAGTGTTCGGCAGTTTCTTCTTCCTCTCCACACGCACTACAAACCGTGTCTACCCCTTCGTATTTGGCCCGATATGTCTTGGTTCGCAATACTCCCGTCCAGGCCTCAAACAGTAGAGAAGTACCCCGAGTATTATCATAGATCCTTTCCTTGGCGATTTCCTGCCTAAACGTTCGATATATCTCTAGTGCGAACTTCTCAATCATGCCAATTCACCACATATCAGTCTCAGCTTCCTTCACCTTCTTCTTAACCGATAATTCTTTTTGGTTTGGCCCCCTGCCGTTTTCCAAGTATTTACCAGTCAATTTTCTGGTTCGTTTCCGCCATTTTGTATCGACATTCTTCATGTACAAGTAGCTGAGTACCTTCCTAGCCTAACGCTCCTCCCCCATTCCTCTCAATCGCTCCTCAAATTTTATCTTGCTGGTAGCTTCCCTGCCCTCAAATGATGTACATCCCATATCACCTTGTACTCTCTGAATTGGTGTATTCCCGTGAGCTCCTAAGGCAAGCCTACCTAATCCACATTGCTTAATTTCTAATCTTGCTTGAACTTCTGATCTCATGCACAAGACCGCATTGCCGAACGTCAGACCAGGAACCAGGACCCCTTTACATATTCCTCTCACAACATCATACCTATTGTAATTCTACAGTGCCCTCTTTTTCATTACCGCTGCATTCCTGTTACTTTTAGTCGACACGTATATTTCGTGTTCCCTTAGGTACGCGGCCCCATTGCTTATCCATATGCCCAAATATTTGTATTTGTCTGTTATATCTAGCGTGACCTCCTGTATTCTAAGCTCCCTACCTTCATTGTCATTGAAAATCAGGACTGCTGATTATTCCTTACTGAATCGGAAATCTAACCTATCTCCCTCACTATCGCAGAGGCCCATCAATCTCTGCAAATCTTCCTTGTTGTCGGCAATTAGCACTATAACATCTGCGTGCATTAATGCTGGTAGTGCCTGTTCAATGAGTTTTTCTTGCTTGACGGAAGAGTGTTTGAAGCCCAGTCCACTTCCCTCTAATTTGGCCTCTAATCCTTGTTGGTACATCATGAGAATAATAAGGGTGACAGGGGACACCCCTGCTTAAGCCCCCGTTTTACTTCTGCAGACTCGGATAGCTGTTTTTCCCACTTTAGAATTACCTTGTTACCTTTATAGATATCCTTTAAGATTGATTTGATTGATTTGTGGGGTTTAACGTCCCAAAACCACCATTTGATCATGAGAGACGCCGTAGTGGAGGGCTCCGGAAATTTTGACCACCTGGGGTTCTTTAACGTGCACCCAAATCTGAGTACACGGGCCTACAACATTTCCGCCTCCATCGGAAATGCAGCCGCCGCAGCCGGGAATCGAACCCGCGACCTGCGGGTCAGCAGCCGAGTACCTTAGCCACTAGACCACCGCGGCGGGGCAGATATCCTTTAAGAGTATAATGACTACATGTTCCACGCCTAGTGTGTCTAGTGTTCCCCACAATTTTTCTTGAACCACGCTATCGTACGCTCTCTTGATATCCAAAAATGCTAGCCACAGGGGCCTGTGTTCCTTTTATGCTATTCCGATGCACTGCGTCAGTGAGAACAGATTGTCTTCCAACCTCCCGTGTTTCCGAAACCCATTCTGCAGTTCCCCCAGCATCCCTCATCCTCTATCCATGCCTGCAGTCTTTCCTTTATAATCTTCATCGCCAGCCTGTAGACCACTGATGTCCCTGTTATAGGACGGTAGTTGTTTATGTGAGTTTTGTCCCCCTTTGCTTAATAGATCATGCTCATCCTGCTAAGTTTTCATCCATCGGGAACTTCACCATCGATTATTAGTTTGCTCACTGCCTCTCTCAAAGCCTGCTTAAACTTCGGACCTAATGTCTTGATCAGCATACTTGGAATGCCATCCGGGCCTGTTCATGAACTACTAGGAACCCTTTTCTCAGCCCTTTCCCACTATGGTGTTGAAAATTGAGCCATTGCACCACTTGATTCATCCTTGTCTATTGTGGTGCATAAAGCACTTCTTTGATGAAATTTTTCTGTCACCATTGTTCTTATATATTCAATAGCTTCGTCTCCTTCCAGCCTAGCACCTTGGGCTGTAGTTAAAAACCTCTGCTCTAGGCTCGTCTCATTCCTTAGGGAGTTTAGATGGTTTCAAAGTTTCGCAGCTGCCTTTCTATATTTTTTATGTACTTCTGCCAGCCACTGAGCTCCGTTTCTTCTAATCTTTTCATTGATCTGAAGGGATGCATTCTTTCTACAGCTTAGAAAGTTTTCCCATTTTCTTTCAACATCATCTGTCGGTTCACCCCGCTGCTTAGCATGTCTGTGTTACCTAGAGGCTTCCTGACGTTTTGCTATGGCTCTCTTAACTTCCTCATCCCACCAACTTTTGGGTTTGTGTCTTCTTTTCCGGGGTGACTTGTCACGCGTCTTAGCAAGCTCTAGCTCACACTGTCTAATTATATTCGTGTAAGTCTACACTGTTTTATTATCCTCCGTGATTACTTTCTCAATTTGTTTAGTGGCTATTTCGATTTGCCTTTCTGAATAAAAATTTTCCTGTAGTTGCTCATCTTGTCTCCTTCCCACTTTCACTGCTCTTCCAAAACTTAGCTTGATACGTTTGTGATCGCTACCCAGACTTCTGGAGCCACCTTCATCTATGTGCATTCCCCTGTGCTTATCATACATCCTATGTGACATCAGTGCATAATCTATCGTCGACTGAAGCCTTCCTACCTCCCATGTTATTTGCCCTTCACACTTCTCGGTACTGTTGCAAATGATCAAATCAAGCCTTTCACACATATCCATGATCATTTTGCCTGTCGGGTCGGTATACCCATCTATATCTTCTATGTGCGCATTCATGTCTCCTAGTATAATTATTTCGCACTCTCTTCCTAACTCCTGAATGTCCTTTGATATACACTCTACCATTGCCTGGTTTTCCTCTCTGGCCTTTGCTCCCGTCCACAAGTACACGAAACCAAGGAGTGTCATTTGACCTGCCACTTTCCCTTTTAGCCATAAATGTTCCTTGCACTCCTGCTTGACCCTTTGCCAGTCTGTACTTTTATGAATGAATGCCCCAATACCACCCCCCTTTTTCTGCTGCCTTCTGTTCTATTAAAATATTCCCACGCGTAGTCCGGATTGTTCGCAGGTTGTTCCATGTCCCTGAGATGTGTTTCTACAAAACCGTATACCATCGGCCTCTCTTCCCTTAGCTGTTCTTCTATCTCTTCCCACTTCAGCCTGTTCCTACCACCCTGCATGTTAATATACCCTATGTCTGAATTGGCTCGGCGCTCGTGGCTACGTCTATTTATGCCCCGGACTCTACCTATCTTAGATATTGATGCCACTTTGGAATTGTATCTGTCCATACCACCTGTCGAAGAGTCTCCCTGGTTGTTTTCCTCGTTACTAGCTATTCTGCACCCCGAAGGGCTCGCTTGCCCCCCAAAAAGCTACTGCGTGTCCTGCAAGTCGCCAACCCGCCTCATGACCTAGCCGCCCATCGAAGTGAATTCTGTCTCGTTGAAAACCCCCCACCTATGCACCTATCTGTTTATTTTCACCACCTCAAAGTCTTTCTCTCGACTCAAACGCCATATCTCTTGGTTTGCGTTGACCACCGCTCTTTGCAGGTTGCTATCATGCACCGGTACCTCCGGTATCGTGCATATCACTACCTGTACCTTAGGAAAAGTGGCGCGCATGTCATCGACGCCTTTCGCCAGTGTGGTTGCTAGTCCTGCTGTATCTTCATTTAAGACATCGTTTAAACTGCCTGGAATTATCACGAGGTTTCGTCTATCAGCTGTAGTTTTGAGTTTTGCGTTCGCTTGCCTCATGATTGCTTCCAGCTTGCGTCCTGGGAACGCCCTACTGCAACCCTCTTGTCACCTCTTACTTTGTATTTGATGGCTTCTGTGCGTCGATTTTAATTCGAGTCCCCGGCGATTACCACATGCTGTGACTTTTCAGCTGGAGCGTCTTGCACCTGGGGGCTACTTGCACATGTGACGCCGGCTGCTTTGTCCACTCCCAGCCCCAACACTACCTCGCGGAAGCAGGGCCTTGCGACAATTGAACCGGCTGAACCTGTTTTTTCCAAACTTGCTTGCTCTTCCTTCTCCACCGTTCTGGTTGCAGGTTCCCTACTGTTCTCTCCGTAGGCCGCTCCTTTGTTCACCTTCGCTAGTGCTTCCTCGGCGGACTTCAGCCTTTCTCTTACAGCCCTTGTTTTTTCTTGATCTGTCTCCAATGCAATCTCCAGCTCAGGGATTCTCAATAGCAGCTCACTATGGTCAACCATCACTTTTTCCATTTTTCCCTCGACCTTACATTGCCTACACTTGGCGTCAGGCTCCCCTCCATTCGTTTCTGCACTTGGTACCATTTTCAAACCCACCCCGCATCCCGAACACTTTACAGTCTTTTTAAACCGTTTATTTCTCACACCAATTGTCCTAATAAATTCTCTCACTCGATAATAACAAAACACGACCCTTGCCCTACGAAAAGGAGAAAGTATAAGCTGTACTACAAACATTTGTGTGTTCATTGTACGTGCACCTTCCCCACAGGGTGGCAAGAGAAAAAACACTAAGAAACAATCACGCACACATACACAAACTAGTAAATACCTGGTGACTAACCACCCAATACCCATACAATGAAATAAAAGCTAAAAAAATTTCAACTGCTGCCTTAATAAATATAAAGGCAAGCTCAAAACATGCAAAACCACTTATCTGCGCAATCTATCGGGAGCGCTCAAAGAAACACGTCCATCCACCATGCCAGTCTGAACTGAACTGAACCACATCCTCACTCGGCGGAATTCAGTCTTTCTCCCATTGCCCTCGTTTTTTCTTGCTCTGTCGCCAATGCAGTCTCGAGCTTGGCGATTCTCATCAGCAGTTCACTCTGGGCAACCATCATTTTCTCCACTTTTTCCTCGACCTCACATTGCCTACACTTCGCGTCAGCCTCTTCTCCATCCGCTTCTACACTTGAGTCCACTTTGAAGTCCACTCCACATCCTGAACACTTTACAGTCTCTTTAACCATGTCTTTCTGACAAAAATTGTCCCTATATTCAATAATTACTTAACTCGAGCCCTGCGCTACGAAAAAATAGAAAGTCTAAGCTCTACTACAAAAGTTTGCGTGTTCAATGTACACGCACCTCCCCCATGGGGTGGCAAAAGGAAAAAAAACAACAACAACAAAAATTCAAACACACACACCCGCAATGACTAATAAATACCTGGTGACTGGCCCCCGAAAAAGCCGTACCATAAAACAAGTGCTACGAAGATTTCAACTGCTGCCTTATAATTATAAAGACAAGCTCAAAACATGCAAAAACACTTATCTGCGCAGTCGATCGGGAGCGCTCAGAAAACACGTCCATTCACCGTGACAGTCCGAACCGAACACAGCTAGGTGGTGGTGGTAGGGGTTAGAAGATGAGAAAAGACACTTAATTTTGCAACCCGGTCGGGTGCACGGCGCAGTGCCTTTAACCGAACACAGGTGAAAGGTACAGAAGCGTCACCTTTGTATGTCTGGGAGAAACGCCTCGCCGCGGGGCCTTTCCACGGCCCACTACCCCTAATTACAGTGTACTAGAAGAATTCTAGTATACTGTACCCTAATCTAGTACACTATAGTTTTGTCGTTGGACCCAACGTTTCTAGAACTAGGTAAGTTGCGAAACTGAGCGATGATGCGCGGCGCCGCCGCTGCCAGCGACAAATGTGGCGCTGCTGTCGCATCCAGATTCACTCACTGCATGCTCGCTCGCATCACTCCCGTAACCTCTATCGCCTGTGCATGTTGCAGTGCGTCGATATCAGTGAAGTCTTTTTTATGCGTGAACAGTTTTTTGCTTCAGCGTGCCCTATTCTGCTTTGTTTGTGTTGCGTGTTTCCATCATGCCCATATGTTGCGTTCCCGGCTGTAGAGTGGCTACAGGAAATGGGAGACACCACGACATTTCTTTGATGTCCGCGTATACCTGAGAAGCGAGAGGTATCATCATCACCATCATCAGCCTGACTACGTCCACTGCAGGACAAAGGCCTCTTCCGTGTTGCGCCAGTTAACCCGGTCCTCTGCTTGCTGCTGCCAATTTACACACGCAAACTTCTTAATGTCATCTGTCCACCTAATCTTCTGTTTCCCTCTAACCCGCTTGCCTTATCTGGGAATCCAGTTAGTTACCCTTAACGACCAGCGGTTATCCTGTCTACGTGCTACATGCCCGGCCCATGTCCATTTCTTCTTCTTGATTTCAGCTACGATATCCTTAACCCCCGTTTGTTCCCTAATCCACTCTGCTCTCTTCTTGTCTCTTAAGGTTACACCTACCATTTTTCTTTCCATTGCTCGCTGCGTCGTCCTCAATTTAAGCTGAACCCTCTTTGTAAGTCTCCAGGTTTCTGCTCCGTAGCTAAGTACCGGCAAGATACAGCTGTTATATACCTTCCTCTTGAGGCATAGTGGCAATCTACGTGTCATAATTTGAGAGTGCTTGCCAAATGTGCTCCACCCCATTCTTATTCTTCTAGTTACTTCAATCTCGTGGTTCGGCTCCGCGGTTATTACCTGCCCTAAGTAGACATAGTCTTTTACAACTTGAAGTTCACTATTATTTATCTCGAAGCGCTGCTCTCTTCCAAGGTTGTTGTACATCACTTTCGTTCTCTGCAGATTAATGTTAAGACCTACTTTTCTGCTCTCCTTGTCCAACTCCGTAATCGTGAGTTGCAATTCGTCCCCTGAGTTACTCACCAATGCAATGTCATCGGCGAAGCGCAGCTTACTAAGGTACTCTCCATTAATTCTTATCCCTAACTGTTCCCATTCTAGGCTTCTGAAAACCTCCTGTAAGCACGCGGTAAATAGCATTGGGGAGATTGTGTTCCTTTGCCTTACACCTTTCTTGATTGGTATTCTGTTGCTTTGTTTATGAAGCACTATAGTAGCAGTTGATCCCCTGTAGATTTCTTCCAGGATGTTTATATATACTTCATCGACGCCCCGATTCCGCACTGTCTGCATGACGGCTGATATTTATACTGAATCAAATGCCTTCTCGTAATGTATGAAGGCTATGTATAGTGGTTGGTTATATTCTGAGCATTTCTCTATCACCTGATTGATAGTATGAATGTGGTCGATTGTTGAGTAGCCTGTTCGAAATCCTGCTTGTTCTTTTGGTTGATTGAATTCTATTGTTTTCTTTACTCTATTAGCAATTACCTTTGTAAATAGCTTGTATACTACAGAGAGCAAGCTAATCGGCCTGTAATTCTTCAAGTCCTTGTCATATCCTTTCTTATGTATTAGGATGATGTTAGCGTTCATCCAAGACTCTGGTACTCTTCCCGTCAGGAGACACCTCGTAAATAGGGTGGCTAGTTTTTCTAACACAATCTGTCCTCCATCTTTCAGCAGATCTGATCTTACCTGATCCTTGCCAGCAGCTTTGCCTCTTTGCATGCTCTCCAAAGCTTTTCTGACTTCTTCAATCATCACTGGTGGGATGTCATCTGGGTTACTGCTAGTTCTTATGGTATTAAGGTCGTAGTTGTTTTGGCTACTGCACAGATCTCTGTAAAACTCCTCAGCTATTTTAACTGTCCTATCCATATGGGTAGTTATTTTGCCTTCTTTGTTCCTTAGTGCATACATCCAATTTTCGCCTATCCGAAGTTTCCTCTTCACTGCTTTGACGCTTCCTCCGTTTTTCAGAGCGTGTTCAATTCTATCCATGTGACACCTTCTTACATCGCATACCTTACGCCTATTACTCAACTTCGAAAGCTCTGCCAGTTCTATTTTGTCTGTTGTACTTGAGACTTTCATGATTTGACGCTTCTTAATGATATTCTTCGTTTCCTGGGAAGGCTTGCCAGTGTCCTGTCTAACTACCCTGCCTCCAACTTCCACTGCACACTCCGTAATGATACTCGTCATATTATCATTCATTGTATCTACGCTAAGGTTAGTTTTCTCACTAAGAGCCGAGTACCTGTTCTGAAGTGAGACTCTGAATTCCTGTACTTTCCCTCTCAGTGCTAGCTCATTGATTGGCTTCTTGCGTATCAGTTTCTGTCGTTCCTTTCTCAAGTCTAGGCGAAGCGAGAGGTATGGGACCACGCTATTCCTCATGCGGATAATTGCCCAGCACCTCACGTGTGTGATATGCACTTTCACGAGAAGGACATCCTGAAGACTCACTCACGTTATCAATGGTAAGAAGGTACAAATCACCGAAGGAAAGTGGGACCTCGTCGAAGGATGCGTTTCACGGATATTCCCGAATTTGCCCGCTTACCCCGAATTCGCCCGCTTACCTTGCTCGCTTACTTTTGTCGCGGGGCCCGCGACAAAGAAGCGAAAGCTGCCCGATAGGAGTGGGGTACTTTCCAGAATATCATCGGCGAAAAAAGAATAGACTATCTCCGAGCACTGATCTCGAAGACAGTGAAAAAAGTCCCGGCAAACCGTGAACGAGTGGCGTCATTTCGCGTTAAGACAAAGAAAACGTTTGTTTGCCTGCTGCATGCTCGCGGAAAGTTGTTGAGACTGGCGAGACTTGCAAGACGTCTTGTTGTGTTTCTAGTGCTCAAAGCAAAAAAGAAAAAGAGCGCCATTTGTGGAGAAATGCGTGGTCGTCGCAGAAGACATGACAGTCACTATTAGCAGCCATCCCTATCGCTTAGCCAAGTCGCCCGGCAGTGCAGATACCATCACACAATTGGCGGAACTTCTGGAGGACATAGAGAAGCTGAAAGTGTGTTCATGTTGTCCCAGTGCATCAGCAGGCAGACTCGTGAGTAATGACTACGAAGTGCTCACCGATACCCCAAAGTGTGGTCTCTGCTCGAAGCTTGGCTGCAGCTGTGTTAACAGGCTTCATTAGAGGAACTCAAGAAGAAGATGAGGGAACACACACTAAAAAAATGGCCGCACGCGTAGCTTTTTGTTGGTCTAAGTTGATAAAGAATGTGACTGACATGAAAAAAAAAAGCTGACTACATAACCAGACAAAAGCTGTGTGATTGCGCCACATAGTTGTAATTTATTTTCAAGCACGAAAAAAAAACATCCATAAGAGAGGATGCAAGACATTGTAATTGGGGTTTTCGCGTCTAAACGTCTATTGCGAACGTACACCAACTAAAACTGACCGACAGACTCGTAGGTTATGTTATATCAAGCATTGTTCATTGTGGGCAGCTCAGAAAGCCATACCTATACTGTATTTACCTTACACAACTAAATATTACGCAGTATTAAGTTTCTGCGGCAGCCCAACAAATCTCGATAACATACTGTTGGCAAAGCTCTTTCAGAACGGCCGCCACGGCGTCTTGCCACGACGACTACGCGTTTTCGTCTGCCAGCGGAAGCTTGTTGCGCCGCCAGTGCCACCAAACCAGAAGATGTCCCGGCGCCGTGTGACGAGTAGTCTGACGCGGGGAGTTTTACAACTTACCTAGTCTAGAAACGTTGGTTGGATCAGCGCTACAGTGTACTAGAAGGGGGCAGTGGAGTGAACGAGGCGGCCGCGCCGCATTTTGGCAGATTCTTCGGTGGGTGACAGTGGCGGCGACGCTGTTGTCCCATAGTACTGAAGATCTCAGGGGCGTCTGCATTGGGAGTGTGTGTGCCGTAGCATGAAAAAGCGTCTAATTGATCATTTTCAGCGCGTTAAATGCGTTTCTGAGCCTTTATCAGAGGACGCACCTGCTACGCGCCATGGTGCACGAGTGAATACGCAGGCACGCTGGAACTGCGTCGATACATTCACTGTTTAAAGGGCCTGCCGACCCACACACACACACACAAATAAAATGTCAATCGGAATTTGCACGGATCCGCTTAGCTTCTCACTCAAGTGGCGCTTTGAGCTGCGTTACATCATAAGTGGCTACAGATAAACTACAATGAGAGGAGAAGTATCAATACTGCTATTAAATGATACGCTCGTTTTGTCGGCAGTCTCTACAATATGCAGAGCACAGTGTTCCTTATATGAGCCTACATACGCTCGATCGTTTCACAAGAAACCCGAGCATAAGTAACGCTGTTACGACATTTATATCGGTGATTACTTAATTTCATCATGCCAGTTTTGCGGAAGATAATAATTATTGCTTTCTGAAAGGCTTATTACATGTTCAACATATTAAAAAACACACAAGCCTATTAAAAGTGCCAATTGTATATATAGCCTGTCTGCTAATCTGCGTAAATTTATTGTAACCAGTTCTCATTTTGTATCGACAGCTTAAATTTTACTGCTTTCCAAATAATCTATTCGCGTGACGCCATTGCAAGCCAGCAAATTTATGACGATGTTTAGTATTATAAGGATAGTTCCATTATTAAGTGTCAAAAGTGTAGGCAGACAGTGGTGCATCTTGTTTTGAGAAGTTTAACTTCTATATGTATGCACTACACACACACACACACACACACACACACACACACACACACACACACACACACACACACACACATATATATATATATATATATATATATATATATATATATATATATATATATATATATATATATATATATATATATATAAGTACACGCATTTAAGTCACACGCCACCGCCCCATTGACAATATCCATGCAATGCCCCTTAGCACAGCTGCTATATTTAGGTGGTGCATTTCTCGTCCGACTACGTTAGACTTGAACTAGTTTTAGGACGTCAGACTGTCGGAAAGGTAAAATTTACAGTGCGCATTCGTACAGACACACGCTGTATTCAGCTTCACCAACTGCAAAGATTCGGCGCAAAGCTAGCACACAGAATTCCTTTTTTGACGGGGGGATGCAGCAGAACCACTAACTTTTACTATTGGTGGTCACTGTGAATGCGTGTAAATATTTTAGTATACCCCAAAAAGTTAAATTACAAAAAATTCCATGGTGTAGGGGGTTCAGGTTCCCTCCCTCTCCCCTCTCTACTAACTGCCTCCTGGTTCTGCGTGCGCTTGAAACGGTATTTTTTTTAATTTCACAGCTTTCAGAGCGCAGCTAACATCAAATATATCGGCTCAGTTATTTTGTATGTTGTAGACGCGTAACCAACGAAGGAAAAGTCAAGACAGAAGAAATAATTATAAGACACCCTCTTTCTGAATTATTTTCGATCTCTACAAGAGCTCAAGTTCAGCAGATTGGCCTCTCATACTTCAAGGACTATGACATATATGCTAGACATGAATGATGGACAGGTAGGAAGAAATCTGAATTAAGGAAGTGTGACCGAGGAGCCGAAACGCATAGCAGTTCCTGCACGCGGCTTTTTTAGTACTATTCAAGTGCAGCGCCGCCGCTACGGGCAATGCGGAAGGGATCAGGCGGCGAGGCGCGGTCTCGCCACTCAACAATTCTAGTACACTCTACCAGCGCGAAGTTCAAGCTACGTGTTTATTTGCGGCGAGCACTCTTCCTCACGATAAATCTACGCTTGAGTGACGATAGTGATGGACACAAATGTTCACAGCTTCATAGTGCACCTTGTGTTAAGACGGGTAAGCTGTAAACCTCTAACTAATCCCCGGGTGAACGCGCGTTTGCACCATTAATTTCGTGGCAGTGATCGTAATACCGCTCTGTGTTAATGAACCACAATTTGAAAACGTTCCCGCTGCGCAAGTGGCTTGTTTGTACAGCAGCCTGATGAGATTAATGTAAAGGCTGATACAGATCTTGACAATAAAAGTAAGACTTTCATTGTTTACCGTACTTCTGCCGTACGTGTTGCGTATTTCTCCTGTTGCGATACGTGTACTCTTGATGTCCATTTATTGTGTGTGTAATTTAAACACGTTGCTGGTTTTAGGATCTCGTGTCGCTCTTCAGGGGGTCGCCGAGTAGGGAGAGCATGCGACGGACGCGAATCACATCGGCTCCGGCTCAGGTTCATTTTCAAGAATTTCTTCCTGGCGACCTGTTGCGATGATAGGAACTTGTTCCTAGCATCACCACTGTCAAGACTATACCGGACTTCAACCTGTGAGTGCGCTTTTAAACGTCTTAACGCTTTCGAAAGTTCTTGAAGAGGTCCACTTCGTAACCCTAACGGAGACGCGGCTTGGACAGAACGCCGCCCAGCTCTACAGCGGATGGCGAGCGTCTCTGGGAGCGTCGCAGCTGACGAGAAGCACTCATTCACTAGAGTCTCAACGGGCTCTGGTGAGACGGGCGCGAGTAGGGGCCTCGTCATGCGGTGTCCCGGACTAAGGACGCCGACCATGTAGCAGGGTCATGCTTTGGCCCCGTACCTCTCTTTTTTATAATAAATGTTTTTCATCATCATCATTGCCCTCTCGCTCCACGGACCACATGATGGATACGCAGACCAGTCAAGACGCCGATACGAAGGTGAGCAATGAGCACAATGCACATCCATGGATCACTGTTACGAAGAGAGCGGACAAACGCCGACAGCTGCAACCCCATACCGTACCGCCTCAACAGCTGCAACCCCATTCCGTACCGCCTCAACAGCTGCCCAGCACGCCGCCTGAGCTCGCTCTACGCTAGAGCCGGCCTAAGACGCGTCTACCAAGACTCCCAACGCTCCCTGCCGAGGACTACAAGCAAGCAATCCGTCCCCATGGTGGATTAAATCTGAGAAAGGTTAGCCCCAAGACGTTACTTCTCGCCGTAGCTCATGCAGCAAATATACGCAGTGAGAAGCCTGATATCAAGCTTCGAGTTGACGAAAATCAAAATGTGCTAACAATAAGCACCTTATCTCAACACATCGCCACGGCACTTGGACAAATCACCAAAGTACAGTGCACGCAGCAACCTACGACATCACCTCTTATGGTATTGCGCCCGATAATTCGTGCAAAGGGGTGGTCAACGTAATAGGCCATGAAATCACACCAGACGACTTCCTGACAGAAGTTGAAGTACCGGGCTACGAGGTCCTTACGTGCAGACGCCTCGGCATCTCCGGAGCAATGGTGCTCACAATTTGTGGCAAGCGAGTCCCTTTCTTCGTCAACGCGTACGGACAGACTCTTCGCTGCTACCTCTACAAACGGACTATTCCCTACTGTAGAAAGTGCAACAAAACAGGACACCACGAGGATGTGTGCCCACAGCCTCCTGACACACCAAAATGTCGAGTGTGCGGGGATTCACTATCACCCAACAACCACGAGTGCCACCCTTCTTGCATGCTTTGTGGTGGCGACCACCCGACGGCTGCCAAACCATGCCCAAAGTGGTTTTTGCCACCAGTCAACCGACGCAAACCACCCCGGTCAGCTACTCCCACCAAGAAGGCCCAGTCACCATCTCCCAGCCCCGGATGGCAGAGCAGTGCGTCCGGGAGTGCAGCCAGGCGAAGGAGCCATTCCAGGGATAAGTCGGGGCCCAAGCGAGGAAACTCGTCATCGCGGAGCGGTTTCGCTGGCCAGCCGGGATCTCAAGGCTGGCACACGGACGGCACAACGCATCATCATGGCCAGCAAAGCGGTTCCCACAAGAAAGCACAAACGGTAAGGTGGGCAGGGCAGTTCCCTACTCTCCCTTTCTCTCCACACCAGTCCCACTCCCTCACACAAACATCAACGCAGGAAAGAACACCACAACCAATGCCACCTAGACTACCACAACCCATGTCAGTAGACACTCAGCTTCACCCTGACATGCCGTCAACTACGGCACGATCCGACTATTGCACACGAGATGCGTTGAATGAAATGGCTACTTCTTTAAGGAATGAATTCGCAGCTATGATGCAGGTAGAAATGCAGAAAATGAAGGATAGCATTATGGCTGAACTAACAGCTCCACTCCAACAATTGATCCAGCAGGCCCTGCAACCTGCTGTCCAGCAGATTGTAACGGATGTTAAACAGCAGATATCGGCTGCACATGGCCAACTTAATATTTCGCCATCTGCACCAAAACGCACCACGTCTCCGACACGTGAAACACAGCGACGGCATCCTTACATACGCCCCTCCCGTTTCCTATCACCGTCCCGAAAAACCGTCCCAACAGCCGCAGCTGCTGCAGTCCCGCTTCCCACCACGTACCCTCCACCAAGATTTAGCACAGTCTGGAATGCCTCCGTGTACTACCGAGGCCCCGCTATTGCATGATACTGGCGAGAAACCGTAGGTCAACGCGTGACACCCCTCAACTCCTACGTGTGTGGCAGTGGAATTGAAGGGGGTATCGTAGGAAACGCGGAGCTCTAATGCAGTTCATTGCGACGCAGCGGATTACTCCCGATGTCATAGCGTTACAAGAAGTACAATGTACCCCTACGCTTCCGGGTTACACCACATACACGGACGTAACAAACAATACACCACATCGCACAGCTACATTAGTTTCTAAGCATGTCACTGTCATAGAACACACCCTTCAAAGCACCTCCATCTCACACGTACTTCTTGAATTAGTCCCGTGCTCTCGTTCCAGTACGTACCTGTACGTGCCTGTACGTACTTAACGTTTACAGTGCACCTAACGCCAGGAACGATGACAGCCTTACGTGCTCAGTGGATAAGTCGGAGTTGTTATTGGTATACAAGCGGCGCCGCAAAACCGCTGATTCTCCTGACATTTCGCTGTTTCTTGATGGCCATCCTACCCCTCTGGTACCACGAATTCGCATTTTAGGCCTCTATCTTCAGTCCCACGGCAAGGCCTCGCACACTACACACCTTCTGGTTCAGCAGATAACTCAAATTACACACATGATCCAACGCATCACCAATCGCAGGAGAGGCCTCTGTGAGAAGGATGTCCTCCGCTTAGTACAAGCACTCACAGTTAGTCGGCTCACCTATCATCTTCCCTTTCACAATCTCGCGCTAGCTCAAATAAAAAAGATGGACATCCTTCTACGGACAGCTGTGAAGGTGGCTCTCGGCTTGCCTCCACACGCATCTACACAACGCCTCCTTCAATTAGGAGTCCACAACACCGTAACCGAACTCATCGAGGCCCAGGACAACAGTCAGCTCCAACGGCTCAGGCAGGGCTGCGCCATCCTGTCTCGTCTTGGCTACCCGATTCCCCGAAAACCCGCACATGTACCGCGACATAAACTTGCTTCTACTGTCCGCGCACTCATCAAAGTGCCTCCGATTCCACGCAATGTGAATCCCTCCCGCCACGCCGGTCGTCGACGTGCCCGAGTTCAGGCTATGACACGCGTCTTTGGTGATGGTACCTAAGACTTACAAGTACTTTACACTGATGCAGCACGCTACCCAGATAAGTCAACCATGTGTTTAGCCGTCACAGATGACACAGACGCCCGTGTGGCGCCCGCCACACATCGCACTACTGACAGTGATCTGGTAGAGGAGGGAGCTCTCGCTCTGGCAATTGTTCACGCTACGACACTGTCACATGACTCCCCTGTCACTATTGTAACAGATTCACAAGCTGCCTGCCATGCTTTCACTCAAGGACTTGTGGCTGCACATACACACAATATCCTCTCTTCTGTCTCACCGTCCGCATTACGTCCTGTGCGTATCGTCTGGACTCCTGGACACGCCTCTCTCCATGGTAATGAACGCGTTCATGCGGTTGCCCGAGAGCTGACCGGCCGGGCTCCATTGGAAGAGCTGTCCAATGCAGACGACGCATCGACAGAACCACTAAGCTACAACACTACGCTGGAGTACTACCGACAGAGCCGCTATACGTATCCTCCCCCTCATCCTTCACTTAACAGAGCAGATGCTGTCGCTTGGCGACAACTACAGACCAATTCATTTCCTTGCCTTTATATGCTAAATCGCTTTCATCCGACTCTCTGCCCCTCCTACTGCCCCTTCTGTGGATCCGTACCAACGGTGTACCACTCCACGTGGGATTGCTCTGCCCCACAGGGCGTTCCTCCCATTCCCAATCCCACCCCTTCCTCTTGGGAGTCTGCACTGCTCAGCTTACGCTGGCAGGAACAGCAGCAGCTGGTGCAGCGGGCTCGCAGGGTCGCGCAAAGCAATGGAGCCCTAGAATGAGGGCCCCACCCAAAGAAGGATCAGTGTGCATTTGTTATTTATAAATGTTTATTCTCTCTCTTTCTCGCTCTTCAGCTGTGCCCAATCTGCAGCGGGAGCGTTTCAACCAGGTAAAATTGGCTGCGCTGACACTTAGTGACGGACGAGTCAGCTGCTCAGTGCTGCATAACAAATTAGGGTGATCCGTCACATTTGGCCCACTTTTCAAAATCTTATGCTATTTGAAACTATAAACCACCAAAAGAAAATTCCAGATGAGCGTCGGCGGGGGTAAAATGTTTTTCACTTTTGCCCAGGAACGAACTCTTCATTGGTTAGCCAGCAGTCGTGCCTCCAGCACTTGACATGCTGGTAATAAAATAAAAAGACCCAATTACTAAATATCCTAATATCGGTGATACAGCATAAAAACATCACTATTTTTGTTTTTTTCATATTTTCGGTCTTGGTATACATAGTGTGCACGTGCGTCACGAAGCGCCCCTTCGTCACTTTCGAAATGCACCACCGACATGCCCGGGTAACTGCCGACTTCGTCGCCTACCGCTACCGTCTTGTCTCCTCGTGCTTGCGCCCATTTAGTATTGCCTCACGATGCAAGTTTGAGGGCTGCTAGTGAGGCAAGTTCATTTAGTAGTCCCCGAAGAGAGAGAAGAGCTTCGGGGTGTTTCTTCGCCGAAAATGATTACCCAAAGTTGAGAACGCACTCTGCGAGTTTCCGAAAAGTACCGGCGTGTATGGCTGGCGCGGATTAACAAAAAAAAACCCCTACTTGAAGAAACTCGGTGATATTTGCGTCTTCAAGTGTAACTTCATTTCGGGTAAGTGCCATAGACAAGCACTTACCTGTAAACAGAGATAGCTTACCAAGATACTGTACATACAAACTTATCCGCGACCACTGCGTGCACAAGCGTGTCAGGGAGGCAGTCAAAATCGTGATGGTGATCGCGGAAATACAGGTATTGCATTGAAACAAACTGTGGAAATGAATGCAAAACAATATTAGTTCATCTTGAAAATAGCCGATCGGTTCGAGTGGGGGGGGGGGTCAGGATTTTCAAAAATTGGTCAATTAATGCCCTAACACAGTCTCCATCATTTTCAGGGTCTCCACTGTACATTAGCGCACAAAAAGTAAAATACAAAGTGAAAAACGTGTCAAAACATACGCGAAAAAAAGTGATGACCGGCATTACCGTGGCATGCACCACGCGAAGTCTCTATCTGCTTCGCATAATGTTTTCCTCGGCTGTTTCCACAAATTTCAATCAAACAGGCCCAACATCAGCACTGTTTAAAACACTAGGGGGGGGGGGGACGCTGCTACTTTGGTGGCGTGGGCCGCAGCAATATATTCATATTAATATTATATATCTTGTAAACTTGCCCAGCTCTGCACGACTCATTTTCGACGGGAGCTGCTGCGCTTCGCTCATCCACTCTTAAAATTGCGGCTCGAGAGACTTTGGGCTTTCACTTGTTCTTGGGCCACGCAATTTGTGGTGTTTGTAGTGAAAGCGAGATAATGGGCCTTCGTAGGTTGTGGCGGGCAGTCGGTGTATGCGGTAGCTGGTATACGTGTCGCACATCTCGATTTTCTGATCTTGTATCGAGTGAACAACCGAGGCCTTCCTGATCTGATGAGCTCGTTAAAGTACGAGAACAACAACAACAACAAAAAGCTACGATGCTTGTCCTTGAACATCGCACAAAGCGACAGATAATGAGCCCCCCATAAACCGCGCTGCAGGACGCAAACTGCCGTAGGTACCCAGGCATGGCGAGACAGGGCGACAACGGTGGAAGTGACATCACATGAACACTATGTATAGTACGTACTAGTCTGTAGACGCAAGATGGCAGGAAATAAACAAAAGATGGCAGGAAATAAACGATGAAGAGCAATCGTTGGTTCACTAACTAGGTCAAATGATTGCTTAAAAGAAACCAAGGCAATGGGTGCATTGAGAATCTACTAAAATACAGAAAAAAATGAGCTATTATTAACGCGGTATATACAAGGCAGTACCAATTTTAATATTTTTGAAGATCAGAAGTGTCATGTTATGAAACCAAAAAACACAGAAGTTGAGAGGAAGACAAGCTTAAGAGATGAAACATTTGCGAACACGGGTTGTCGCTAGGGCCATCGTCTCAACATGCAGACTTCTACTAGGCTGCTACTGCCGACCTATCTGAATTGTGTAGGGCGGACTTATCAAGATGAAGGGAACCCAAATACACTGCTGCCAACAATCAGCAAATGACCACAAAACAGTTCACATATGTTGTACCAACAAGGCCAGAATAAGGCCTTGTTTACCTTAGCACATTTTGTATATTCTTTATACCCTCTCTTCCAACTTAAACAAAGCAGGGAAGGCCGCGTGCGAAAACAGGGAGATGAAAACGAGGAGTCGGCATGCTGAATTGGGCGAGCTAAAAGCCGATCCCTCTTAATGGGTTGCGCCAGGATAAAAGGGGCAATCAATCAAAAGCCCATGAAACAAAAAGAAATGAGGGGCAGGAGGGAGCAAGAGTTTTTCATGGATAGGTAGAAAAGGAAAAGGCATTTTGCGGAATTATCTTTGCCTCGAGGAAGCACCACCTGACAATGAGGATAATTAGCGTTAGAAATTCCTTAAAAAATGGCTTATTTTTTATATGCTTTCATTGTGTATGAGCCATGTCAAATTGTTTCAAGTGCCCCCTTGAAACATTTAAACTTGTTGGCTGGAATGTATTAAACTTGTTAATAAGGTGTGGCAATTTTTCTTTTTGAAAAGCTAGTTATTGTATTTAAGGTTTAAGATGGTTGCAGATATCTCCTGCCACTATAAAATGCTGCGCCATTGCTTTCAGTTATTTGCCATGCTTGCTTGATGCCTATTTAAAGAAACGTTAACGGGCTGTCCTCTTTGTTCAGTTGGGTTGAGAGCTGGGCTAGTTGGTGAGATATTTCACCATATGGTGTAATACCGCAACTTGGACGGCGACACCGATGACAAGAAAAGCGAGTGTCGTCTTTTCTTGTACTCTGTGTCCTTGTCGACGTTAGGCTACTACACCATGTTAAAATGTTGTCCTGTTTGTGACAATGTGTATATTTAATCATGTTGACAATGTTTGAACTACAGCAGGCAAAACTAGATTTTATACTATTCATAAATCACTTCTAGTGCTTTCAATTCTGACATGATGTTGAAGGTGTTTGCAGGGCTTAATTTTTGAATGACAACTAGATATTATGTGTACAAAAAATGCAGGTTTGCTTTTGCATGCACTAACATGTCGGGGAACGTTTTCCCAAGCGGTTCGCTGCTAGTTAATGTCGGGTAGTACTTGCAAAAGATAATATTTAGGTTTGGAAGTGCGTTTCGGTATTTGATTGCAAAGGCTAGCGGCTGGTTAGGCTGTGCTATGGGAAATGTTCAGCTAGTGAGGATTTCCTCATTTTCAAGCTTCATTTCGGATTTTGTTCAAAGTGTTGTGCAGGTAATTTCGCCAAATGTCTCCTTTGGCTTGCTTAATTAATGAGCATAGCGATCGTTGTCGCTACAGACGCTACTTAAACGCTTTGCCTGCCTGACGAATATTTCTTCTTTGCCGTATCATAGGTGATGGCTTGTGTAGTCTATGTATTATAGTTAACCATTCGTTGGCATTATGTAGAGTGTCACCTTTTATTTCTCTGTAAAAGAAAGAACTCCAAGACAGCCCCATTGAGATGGGCATCACAAGAACTCACCACTGAAGATTAAATTTGGCCAAACATGTTAGCAGCAAAAACAACATTGTAAACCAAAGCAAGATCTGTCCAGTTTGACTGGGGCTGGAGTCTCCTACTCCTGCACATCCTTCCTCCTCGAAATTTCACTCAGCTATGCCCTGTTTATTTTTATTTTCTAATTGGCATTGCCTGCTATATGTTTATGGTGTGGGCAGAGAATTTGTCTTTTTTTTCATACCTCACATTAAAGAATGTTTCAATAGATACCATCATATCTAGGAAGTTAATTTTGCTGACAGGGTGGTGCATGGTAAATTTACTAGTAGGGTGAAACTTCTTAGAATTGCCAATTAATGCAGTTGTCATGAATGCACGTCAGAAAGGAGGCTCGTAGCAGAGCTAATGAATTCATTCTTCAAAATGATTATATTTTCAATATCAGTGTTACCTCAAGACAGCTTATCTACTGAAAGATCAAAAAACAACATTTAAACCAAGAAAAGTGCATGTGTTAGTCTCTGTTTAGGATAGAGTTTTAAAGAACAAGTGGAATAAATGTCACGTTTTGCCACTATTGAACCTGTAGAACCTGTTTGAACCACTATTGCCACTATTGAACCTGTTTTGCCACTATTGAACCTGGTTGAAACTGTAGAAGGAAACTCTGGAGCGATTTATAGGCGTCTGCTGCTGTAGCCTCGAGCAGTTTGGTTCTCTTCACTGCAGCAATGTGACATGGGTGAAATCACAATGCACAAACTCCGTACTCCCAACACCAGTTGCTGTGCAGCTTTGCACTTGATTCACAAGCTTCTTGTGTGTATTTTACAAAAGCATTACAAAAATACTGAAGAGAAACAGTGACCTTGTTTAGATTGACAAACTGCACTCTGAAAACTCTAATGCCAATGTCATAAGTTTCACTATCCCAAGGTCATTATTAGCGGAGAAAATTAAGGTGGAAGTTTCACTATTGAAAGTTATGCCGAAATGTCCATACGTGACGCCAAAAGTTTTTAAATGTATTTTTCATATTTTTGCAACTGGCCCGATGATATTTTCTGAAACTTCGTATTCTAGGCCCATGACACCCACAGATGACAATGTCCTTCATTTTTATCGATTATAAGCTATGTAGAAACCAGTAGATGCCATCAAAATTAATGTTGTCATGGTGTTTGGTGAGACATTTTCTTTGCGCGGTTTCGCATTTACCAAGCATAGTGGCGTGGGAAGAGTGGTGTTGTGAAATCATACTTCAATAGTATGCAAAAAATTATTTCGCTTTTGAGTGTCCCTTCAACACCAAAAGAAAAAAAAAACTCACAAGAATGATGTAGAGTAGCTGACCAGCTCATTCACCTGGCCCAAAGAGAAGTGAAAGTCAGTGTAGTTGTAATGCTAAGTGTACCACATCTCAATGCGTATAATCCTTGGAGCATGGAGGGTAGGAAGTCTGACACAGAGGACAATTTATTGCAACAGACACTTATTACAAGTACATTTTAACGAGCTCATGCACTGCTTTTCTCAAACAAGCAAAAAAAAGCAGTCTCACAAATATTCAGCACTGTGGTACCTTGTGAGGTGACGTTCATATGCCCGAGCAGAGCACTATGAAAATGACTTTAAACTACTTAACTGTTGTGCGCTTCGTTAAAAAAGTTTGTAGTCAAGATAACTGGGTCATTTGCCACTCATTGCAACAAAAGATATGACACGTTCAGTTTTTGTGTCGGTACTCTCTTACCTTTATTTACTAACTGAATTGAAACAACCAAAACATCTGCTAAACAAAGCACATCACCTTTTGAAGGCATCTATTGGCAAACCAAAGAATTATTTATGGCCATTGGATTGGTGCTGATAAAAACAGAAGCAGGCACGCTTTTTTCAGCTGTAGGTTGATGGTACTGTAGCCAGTCGCCGCTGAGCGCAGGCCACGTGCTCACGTTTTCTCTTTCATAAAGGACGAAAGCGTATAGCCATGCTGACTATGACTGGTAACGTGGTAAGTCTTCTGTCCTTACAAGCTCAAAGGCTACACATGGCTGAAGATTGCCCTCATTCACACAAGTTGTTTGATGGACATGCGAGTTTCATCATAGTGAACTAAAGCTTGAAACAGTGCAAACGTATTTGGTATGCTGCATTTCTTCTCTTTGCGTAGGGGTACAAGTTTCCGAGTTCTTAGTACAATAAAGTGAGAGATGCACACTGGCCCAAGCACTACCTACAACTTCATACTACAGTAAAATCCTGAGAAATCACTCTCTCGGCGCTGAAAAATGATCTGGAAGGAGCCCTTGCTTGGTCTCGGACACTTGTTCAATATAAAAGTGCTTTTAAGAAAAATGCAACCTGTATTTCGAATGAAATGCTGTATTGAATACACACGCATTTACTGTTTTACAGACCCGAGGAGAATCCTTGTGTGAAATTTCAGGTGTTATGACAAGGCGGGAAAGATGTTCTACAAATGTTCAGACAATATGTGACAACTCAGAATGCAGCTTCGAGGCATCACACTATAAAAGTGTTAAAAAAATCTTGTGCATATATAAGGGCTCTCAGAACTTTGGTTCCGAAGAACTGCTGCTGCAGAATTCCGTTGTGGAGAACAGGTTGAAAAATAATTGTGGGAGTGGAGGGGGTGCTTGCTCGGTGGTCGGCACATATACGAGATCTCCTGTAAAGTAAAAAGGGGCGCATGCTCTGTATTTTGCAGTGCCCACTCGCGATTGAAGTTGGAATGGAGGCACTAGCATGTGCTTTTTTTCATAGCATTGCCAGGGCTGCACAAGAGGCCCATTGAATGTGACTACCCGTACAACCAAAAAACGCTTGCCACCAATTCAGCTGCTCTATCTGCGAGTGTTCTCTTCACACTATTTTAAGTGTGCGATACTTTACAGTAAAAATGCACACCTATATTCATATTTTTGTGTTTCAACCAATTTCGCTTAAATATCTGCAGTCTAAACAAAGTGGACACCTATTACAGTTTCTTATGAGAGTTTATTCTTTGAATTGCAGCCCGAGTCATGCAGTGAAGTTCATGCATGCACAGCTTACTCACCGCCACCCTTATTTAGGACTGGAAAGATAGGCTGCTGCTTGAATTGTGCAGGAAAATAAAAGAGGAGGTGGGGTAATTTGCTCTCTGTTACAGGTAGGTGTACTTGCTACCAAGGACCTCAAAGGAAGATAAGTGAAAGTGGCGGAAATGAATCTCCACTCCAGTCAAGTGCACAACGAGCTAAGTCAGGAACATTATTGAAAAGAACCACAAGTTAAGCATTTTAAGAACTGATAAAACAGTTTCTTGGCTTCATCATCCCACATGTAGCAATTTTCACAATTCCTTTATTTTTCCTGCATGAAAACCTCAAGATTAGCATTCTGTTGTTATTACTAGCGAATATGTTTGCAGGAGCTTATTTTGCTGCAATCTTCGATAGGATATTTAGTAAAAGTTCTTAATGACATTATTGTTTATCTGCTCTCTCGTTTTGTTTTAAGATGCACTTTTTTCTCGATTCGCACTTGTATCTAATTGCAGAGAATTCATATTGATCCTTGAGGTGTGTAGTAAATAACAAGCAACTTTTTCAGACAAGGTTACCTTATCATTTTCGATTATATGTGGGGTTTAACGTTCCAAAACCACCATATGATTATGAAAGACGCCTAACTCTGAATTTTCTTGTCAGTAACTTTTATTGAACATTTCTATTTGTCTGGACTATTATTTCTTTGACAGTATAGCTTCATGACTGCTGCACAATTATATAAAATTAGTTTGCCTAATGAAGATGAACAAATTTTGTTGATTTGCAAAGGTGTGTGTATGGGCCAACTTGAAAACATAACCAACTGTTTCAAACATCCTCCCATGCAGTAAATGTTCCCTGGTGAACTTGTCTACTGGTTTGAACAAATGTGAAAAAGAAAATGTCGTGGCAATAAGGAAGGCCTTGAAAAATCATACTGCTAAATAATGCCATAAATACTGTGATGAACCACACATTCACATGAAAAAAAAAAAACTGGAAGCAGAATTTTGCAAGCACTGTACATTTATGCTGGCTTAGAGAATAAATAATAAAGCTAAGTTTATGGTTTCACGTCGCAATACTAAAACTTGGTTATGAGATGCACTGTTTCAAGAGAAAGCTGAATTATTTTGACCTCATAATCTCTCTGAGTGCTAGGGCACTAGTACATATTACAACTATTATAATGCGACTCCTGAGGTTCGGAATGAATCCTGTGATCTCGTGCAGAACTGCATGCAGTGGCAGATCCAAAAGGAGGGTGCTAGAGGCCATCGCACCCCCCCCCCCCCCCAAAGTCTTTCAGTACCCCCTCCCCTCTCTTCTATGCTTGCCGTCCACCTGTCATCACAAATTAGGACAAATGAGTGGCATTCCTTTAAGCACACATAAATTGTATTTATGCTATGATAGAGTTTATGAGCTAGTAAAAAACAAAAAAGTAATGACCACGCCCCACTCTGGTGTTATCTTAAGTGACCCCCCTACCCCTAAATTGATTGGCTGAATCCACCCCTAACAGCACGGCACCATTTCCCTTTACCTTAGGGTCAGAATAGAGATATAGACTTTCTTTCTTTTAATGTACCACTTCATATTTAAATAAAGACAGCCGCATTCACACTGATGATTTTTAAAGCTACATGTGTAGACCAAAAAAGCATGTATATGCGCCCGATGGTATAGTGCCCTGTACAAACAAACAGTATTGCTCATATGCTCTACAGCAGAATGCTGAATAACGTCACTGCCTTAAACAATAGCTTAAAAAGAAACCTCTTCGTGGTGAATGGGAGATGTGACAGATTAATCTATTTTGGCATATTGCATCAAACACTATGCTAAGTCGGAGTGAAATATGAGAAATACAGGCAATATTATTACGACTTACGGGTTGTTAAAATGTCTATAGTGAAATGGACAGACATAAAGAAGAGGATATATATTGTGCTACTATATGTACATGCAACAAAGTGGAAGCTCAATACTAATTACTTAAATTAAATTAGTTCTATGAATATGGAGATCACCAGGAATGCTTTTACTGAATGATGTTACCCTCTCCATGAGATGCAGTAAAACACCACATTTGGATTATACAAGTTTTCTGTTTACTAAGTAGAGGCATTTGTCATTAGATCATTTGTGATGTGTTTGACAATCAGTGCAAATGCATGGCAATTGAAACAGCACCTGTTCAATCAGAGCAAAAATATTCGATTCATTACAGTCAAGTTCAATATGTTAAGACACCATCCTGACACGCTAAAAAAAATCTGAATAACTTGTGAGAATCTTGACTTCAGAAGTATTTGAATCCATAGACATTTGACGTTCAGGTATTAGCAGCTTGTTATATACAGATAGGTAAGAAGCTATATAACGAGTAAACATAAGCTTAGTATAACATTGTTCTGAGGCCAGCAAAAGACCATAAGACCTAGAAAAACTGTTCACTTTCCTTAGTGTTAGCAAAAGGGGTTAAAACTCTATTGCCAAAGACTAGCAAAGGCTTTTTTTAATCACAATCAAGAGAAGCATTGCCTTGGTTTTTCTGCTAAGAAAGTATTTTCTTTTGGACCACCAAGGCCTCCTCAGGGGGTGGTACAGCATCTAAAGATTATAAGTACTTTTACCTCCTCAACTAGCTCTAACCAGACAAACTTCCTGTTGGAATATATGGCTGCAAGAGGTAAATCGAATTCCTTTATTATGCTTTTAATGGAGAGACGTAGGCTCCTTCTGCTCTGCAAGCACAGAAACTTATGCAAGTACAAAAGATCTGTACATGATTACAAACTCCAATTAGTGCTGTGACCAAGTTCTCCCAGCTTTTATTTACCTGCAAATAACTTGCTTAAAGTGCCGGAGCTGTTGTTTCGCACCTATTGACCACATATTTTAGACAAATACTGTTACGCTGGGCTATAATCAGTAGGCATGGAGTACAATTTGGGTACTTTTTAAAAACTAATGAACTAGCTGCTGTCGATTGTTTGAGCATGTTTTCACAACCAAAAGTTTACCCAGACAAATACTGCAACAATAGAATTTATTATGCATTAAATATGCCAAGCAGTCGTCTTTGAGTTGCAGTTGAAAATTGCAAAACAGTAGTGCATGATCAAAGTGTCAAGGCCCTCCACTGCCCTGGTCCTTTTATTATTTATGAGATGTGATCTTTTATTAAATATTTTGCATTATGAAGTGGTAAAAAGCAACAAGACCATAACTGATATTTCTTGCCCAAAATATATTACTGCTAGACCATGAAAAGAGGATGAACCGAGCAAAATACGCCGCACTTAACTGCACTGTGGAATGTTCCATAATGTTAACGTTATCGCGTGTCACGAACATATAAAACAACCCCTTCACATACAATCAACTCCTATACATCGCCTTCATAGAGTACGAGTAGGTGTTTGACTCAGTCAAGACATCAGCAGCAATGCAGCCACTACTGAATGAGGGCATCGAATAACACTATATAAACATACTGAAAGAAATCTAGTGTGGATGCACAGCCTCCATAAAGAAAAAGAAAGCGACAGAATCCGAATATAGAAGGGCGCAAGGCAGGGAGATACAATCTCTCCAGTGCTATTCATCTCGTGTTTACAGGAGGTTTTCAGGGCCCTAGCTTGGGAAGAGTTAGGAATAAGAGTTAATGGAAAGTATCTTAGTAACCTGCGATTCGCTGATGACGTTGCCTCGATGACTAACTTAGGAGATGAATTACAGCTCACGATTACCGAACTGAACAGGGAAAGCAGGAAAGTAGGCCTGAAAATGAATGTGCACAAAACTAAAGTAATGTGCCATCGTCTCGGCAGAAAACAGCACCTTGCAATAGGTGGAGAGACGCTGGAAGTTGTAAAGGAATATGTCTACTTAGGATAGGTAATAACCGCAAAGCCGAACCACGAGAGTGAAGTAACTAAAGGAATAAAGATGGGGTTGATCATATTCAGCAAACAATCTTCAATAATGAATGGTAATCTACCACTAACCGTCAAGAAAAAGGTATATAACAACTGCATCTTGTCAGTATTTACCTATGGAGCAGAAACTTGGAAGCTTACAAAGAGGGTTGAGCTTAAATTGAGGATGACCCAGTGAGCGAAGGAAAGGAAAATGATTGGTGTAACTTTAAAAGACAAGAAGAGAGCAGAGTGGGCCAGCGAACAAACCAGGGTTCAGGATATCATAGTTGTAATCAAGAAGAAGAAATGGACATGAGCCGGGCTTATTGCATGTAGGCAGGATAACCGCTGGTCATTAAGGGTAACTGACTGGATTCTCAGAAAAGGCAAACGCACGAAGGGGAGACAGAACATTAGGTGGGTCAATAAGATTAAAAAATCTGCAGGTATAACATGGCAATGAAAAGCACAAGACCGGGTTAATTGGCAGATCATGGGAGATGCCTTTGCCCCTCAGTGGGCGTAGTCAAGTTGATGATGATGACACCATCAATGTACGACGGGGTTTAGATTTATATGTTAAGCAAAAAGTGAGCATGCCAAAGTTGCGCAGAAGGCAAAGCACTCGCGTTTTATGCAGATCACAATTTACAGGTGACCACTTGACACACCAATCATACAATGTATGTATAATGCCGTGGTCCACTGCGGATCATGTCAGCAGAATCCTAACAACAAAATCTGCCAAAAGCGTGAGCAATAAGCTTGTTTGCAAGACCGAACATGTACACGGGTTTCTTTGCAGACGTTTTATCTTTTCTAGAGACTTGCCTAAGTATGATGCACCGATTTTGCGTAATTTTGATCTAATTAGTAGACTGCTTTTTTTTTCTTGCATTGTCATGTAAGCAGCAGCCAAAGAAGTAGAGGCCACAAAAGTGTACAGAACTAAACGGTTTAACTTGGTATAAGCATTCACGATTGATAACCGACAGAGGATATCACAGTCACAGCTTTTTTTTCTCTATGCTACTTGGACTACATGTGCGAGTAGTGGAAATAATACGATATTCATACCGCCGGTGTCACACAGACACTTGTGATCGCGGTCAGGGCATCTGCGCCAAAGTTGATGCTGTACAGCGCAGCAGCGACAAAGTTGTTTCGCGCGATCAAAATTTCTCGAGGAAAACCGGTATTAGTCATCGCTACATGGTCCGGATCAAATATAGTGCAGCGCGACCACATGCAGCAAGTACCCGTGTCACAGCGTTCACTAAAGCGCGTCAAAGCACACCGTGCATTCAGAACTAACGTCCACACAGAACAGTCAGCACTCAAGCATCACCATATTCGCAAGGAATAATATCACAATAATACAAACCGCCGCACAACACCGAAATAGAGGAAGCGTTGACACACACATAACACAGCCAGCGGCGCCTTTACATACCCACACCGCTCCAGCCAGCGCGGGCGCACCGCTAGGGACTAAAATGCCTAGGGATGCTCGCATAATTTGGCACCTAGGCCGCACGTGGTCGTGAAAAAAGCACATAGCGGAGAGGCTATTCTTATTAGTTCGCGCCATGGCTCACCGTGGCGTGGAAGTCACCTGTCTGGAAAAAGGCCGAAGGAAAAATTCCAAAGCGCACTGCCGCGGGTTTAGATGGGATTCCCGTTAGCCTCATTAACGAACTAGGACATAACACTAAAGAAGCATTGTTAAAAGCAGTAGAAAAAAGCTTAAAGGACGGACAAATACCGGACAGTTGGCGACAAAGTAGAATGAACTTAATCTATAAAGGCAAGGGAGAAAAGGACAAGATTCGCTCGTATAGACCACTAACCATTACATCGGTACTATACAGGTTGGCGATGCAAGCAGTAAAAATGAAAATAGAAACATGGGCCGAACATAACGATATTTTGGGAGAACTTCAGAACGGATTTCGAGTCGACAGGCGGTTAGACGATAACCTGTTTGTTCTCACTCAGTGTATAGAAATATCTAAAATAGAGAATAGGCCCTTGTACGTGGCTTTTCTAGACATCACTGGGGCATACGACAACGTTAATCAGGAAATTTTGTGGGATATATTGAAAGGAATGGGCATGGGCGACGACTGTATACAGCTTTTGAGGGAGATATACCGAGAAAATACAGTTTGCATAGAGTGGGAAGGAATGCGTAGCAAAGAGAACGTTGAGGTTAGCAAGGGTCTGAGACAGGGATGTCCTTTGTCCCCGCTGTTATTCATGCTGTACATGGTGAGTATGGAAAAAGCGCTAGAAGGTAGCAACATTGGTTTTAATCTGTCACACAAACAGGGCGGCATGATGATTGAGCAGAAGCTTCCAGGTTTATTTTATGCGGACGATATCATCTTATTTGCGGACAGTCGAGATGATATACAGCAGCTGGCGAATATATGCGGAAGGGAAGGTGAAGCTCTTGGACTAGGATTCAGTGTAACGAAGTGTGGATTGATGGTATTCAATGATCCCTGTGATCAGACGGTGTCCATACAAGGCCAAGAAATACCGAGGGTAAGTGAATACAAGTACCTTGGAGTATGGGTAAATGAGAGTGATAGATACATGGAGGTACAGGAAAAAGCCTCGGCAGCAAAAGGAAAGAGGAATGCGGCAATAATGAAGCACAGAGCGTTGTGGGGATACAATAGGTATGAGGTGCTTCGAGGTCTGTGGAAGGGTGTAATGGTTCCAGGGCTTACTTTTGGGAACTCAGTGGTGTGCATGAGGGCAGAGGTGCAATCGGGAATGGATGTAAATCAAAGGACTGTGGGACGCCTCGCGTTGGGTGCTCACGGGAAGACGACAAACGAGGCTGTAAAGGGCGATATGGGGTGGGCAGGTTTTGAGGCGAGGGAAGCGCAGAGCAAAATAAGGTTCGAAGAAAGGCTAAGAAATATGAAGGAGAGTAGATGGGCAGAGAAGGTGTTCCGTTATTTGTATAGGAAGAGCGTGGACACACAGTGGAGAAAAAGAACTAGAAGACTCACTAGTAAATATACGGCTGGTATTGTAAGCCATATGTCAACAAACAGCGTTAAGGGAAAAGTCAGGGAGGCGGAGAGGATTTACTGGATGGCAGCTATGGAGAAAAAACCGGCTTTGAGTAACTACCGAAAGGGCAAAAATGAAATAAGGAGGGAGGCATTTTACGATAATTCAAGGGGAAGCGCTTTGCTGTTTGAGGCGAGATCGGGTTGCCTTAGAACGCGTAGTTATAAAGCAAGATTCAGTAAAGAAGAAGAACAATGCACATGCTGCGGGAAAGATAAGGAAACGGCGGAGCATGTTCTGATTGAATGTGGAGATATCCACCCAGGTGTACGTTTGGGCACGAGCCTACAGGAAGCCTTGGGTTTTAGGGACAACAATGGAAAGCTGAACACACCCGCGATTGAAATAAGTAGGAGACGGTTAGAGTATTGGTGGCAGAAAATTAGAAAGAAAGGACAAAAATAAATATTGGAAAAATAAAATATGGACAGTGTGCCGTAAATGGCAGAGAACTTAAGCTGAAAATTTACCTTTTTTTCCATTAAGATAGAATTTATCGAAGTAGAGGCATTAGGCCAACATCAAAAAAGAAAAAAAGATTTTTTTTTGTCGAGCCTGGTGGCATACATGTCACCACCCCGTTATAAAGGGGACGCTCATAGCATCCATCCATCCATGGAACGGTGCTGGAATGTAATGTATCTGCCCTCCCCTACCTTTCTTTCCTCCGTGCATGAGCCATGTATTCACTGCATGGTGGGCTTCCTAGTTCTTTTAACGTGATAGCGTTAAAGAGCTTGTATCGCAGAATTTCCGCCGTCAGCGTCTGCATTGTTGGTTGTGAGCGAAAACTTGAGAAAGAAGAAAAAAAAAGATAAAGAAGAAAACTTTTGCTTCCACCAAGGATAGAACCCGGGCCGTTCGCGTGGTAAGCTGTTCCATGAATGGAGGGATTGATGTGGCTGTACCCTTTAGATTGGGCGGTGGCTAGCGCCACCTAGCTGTAATAATTAGTGATCTTAAATTAGATTTGTCTTTTTACTTTCTTTAAATAGCGAAGTATAGTACTGGTACTTTGCAGTGAATGGTTTAATTTTCACTCGTACCTTGACTTTAGCTACCAATCAGATAACCTCCTTATATTTAATTCTACCCACTTAAAGTATATTTTGCACTCCCTGTCTCTAAACACCAGTGCTTTGAAAAACTCTGCGCCATCATCCTGAACTATAGAATGAAGCCCTTTACAGAACATTATCAAGTGTTCGGCAGTTTACTCCTCCTCTCCGCATGCACTGCATACCGTGTCTAACCCTTTGTATTTGACCCGATATGTCTTGGTTCGCAATACTCCCGTCCTAGCCTCCAACAGTAGAGAACTACCACGAGTATCATAGATCCTTTCCTTGGCAATTTCCTGCTTGAAAGTTCGATAGATCTCTAGTGCAGACTTCCTAATCATGCCAGTTCTCCACATGTCTCCGTTTCCTTCACTTTCTTCTTAACCGATAGTTTTTTTTTTGGTTTGGCAACGTGCTGTTTTCTAAGTATTTGCCAGTCAATTTCCTGGTTCGCTTCCTATATTTTCTATCGACATTCTTCATGTACAAGAGGCTGAAAACCTTCCTAGCCCAACGCTCCTCCCCCATTTCTCTCAACCGCTTCTCAAGTTTTATCTTGCTGCTAGCTTCTCTGCCCTGAAATGTCCCGTCCCATATCACCTTGTACTCCCTGATTTGGTGTATTCCAGTGAGCTCCTAAAGCAAGCCAACCTATTCCACGTTGCTTAATTTCTAATCTTGTTTGAACTTCTGATCTCATGCACAAGACCACATTGCCGAACGTCAGCCCAGGAACCATGACCCCTTTCCATTTTCCTCTCACATCATCATACCTATTGTAATGGCACGGTGTCCTATTTTTCATTACTGCTGCATTCCTGTTACCTTTAGTCGTCACGAATATTTCGTGTTCCCTTAGGTACTCGGTTCATTGCTTATGCATACTCCCAGATATTTGTATTTATCTGTTATCTCTAGCGTGACCTCCTGTATCCTGAGCGCACTACCTTCATTATCATTAAAAATCACGACTGCTGATTTTTTCTTACTGAATCTGAAATTTAACCTATCCTCCTCATTACTGCAGATGTCCACCAATCTTTGCAAATCTTCCTTGTTGTCGGCCATCAGCACTATACCATCTGCGTACATCAATGATGGTAGTGCCTGTTCAATGTGTTTTCCTTGTTTGACGAAAGAGAGGTTGAAGCCAAGTCCACTTCGCTCTAATTTGGCCTCTAATCCTCGTAAGTACATCATGAATGATAAGGGTGACAGAGCGCAGCCCTGCCTAAGCCCCCGTTTTACCTCTATGGGCTTGGATACCTTTTTTTACCACTTTATAACTACCTTGTTACTTTTATAGATGTCCTTTAGAATATTAGTGACTCCATCTTCCACACCTAGTGTGTCCAGTATTCCCCACATGTCCTCTTGAACCACATTATCGTACGCTCCCTTGATATCCAAGAATGCTAGCCACAGGGGCCTGCGTTCTTTTTCTGCTATTTAGATGCACTGCATCAGTGAGAACAGATTGTCTTCCAACCTCCTGTGTTTTCAAAACCCATTCTGCAGTTCCCTCAGCACATCCTCATCCTCTGTCCATGCTTGCAGTCTTTTCTTTATAGTCCGCATTGCCAACCTGTAGACCACTGATGTCCATGTTATAGGACGGTAGTTTTTATGTCAGCTTTGTCCCATTTACTTTATAAATCTTGCTCATCCTGCTAAGTTTCCATCAATCAGGGGTAGCACCATCGATTATTATTTTGCTCACTGCTTCTATCAAAGTGTGTTTTGACTTCAGACCCATTGTCTTTATCAGCCTAATTAGAATACCATCTGGGCCTGCTGATGTACTACTAGGAACCCTCTCCTCAGCCCATTCCCACTGTCGTTGTGAAAATGAAGCAATTGCGCCACTTGATCCACCCTGGTCTATTGTGGTGCATAACGCACTTATTTGTTGAAATTTTTGTGTCACCCTTGTGATATATTCAATAGCATCGCCTCTTCTAGCCTAGCATCTTGATCTGTAGTTATAAACCTGTGTTCTAGTCTTGTCTCATTTCTTAGGGAGTTCAGATGGTTCCAAAATTTCGCAGCTGCCTTTCTATCTTTTTTATGTACTTTTGCCAGCCACTGAGCTCCTTTTCTTCTAATCTTTTCATAGATCAGAAGAGATACATCTCTTCTACAGCTTAGAAAGATGTCCCATTTTCTTTCAACATCATCTGTCGGTTCACCCCGCTGCTTAGCATGTCTGTGTTCCCTAGAGGCTTCCTGACGTTTTGCTATGGCTCTCTTCTTAACTTTCCATCCCACCAACTCTTGGGCTTGTGTCTTCTTGTCTGGGGTGACTTGTCACATGCCTTAGCAAGCTCTAGCCGAAACAGTATTTTTACATTTGTGTATGTCCACACTGTTTTATTATCCTCAGTGATTATTTCTCAATTTGTTTAGTAGCTATTTCTATTTGCTTTTCTAAATAAAGTTTTTCCTGTAGTTGCTCATGTTGTCTCCTTCCCACTCTGACTGCTCTTCCAAAACTTAGCTTGATACGTTTGTGATCACTACCCAGACTTCTGGAGCCACAATGATTTATGTGCATTCCCCTGAGCCTATCATACATCCTCTGTGACATCAGCTAATAATCTATCGTCGACTGCAGCCTTCTCACCACCTATGTTATTTGCCCTTCACACTTCTCAGTACTGTTGTAAATCATCAAATCATGCCTTTCACACCTAGCCATGTTCAATTTGCCTGTTGGGTCAGTATACCCATCCATATCTTCTATGTGCGCATTCATATCATATCTCCTAGTATAATTATCTCGCACTCTCCTCCTAACTGCTGAATGTCATTTGATATACACTCTACCATTGCTTCGTTTTCCTCTCTGGCCTTTGCTCCCGTCCACAAGTACACGAAAGCAAAGAGTGTCATGTGCCCTGCCACTTTCCCTTTTAGCCATAAATATTCCTTGCATCCCTGCTTGAGTCTTTGCCAACCCATACTTTAATGTATGAATGCACCAATTCCACCCCCCCCCCCAATTTTTTGCTGCCTTCTGTTCTATTGCAATATTCCCATAAGTAGTCCGGATTGCAAGGTGGTTGCTCCATGTCCCGAAGATGCGTGCTCACAACCCCATATACGATGAGCTCCTCCTGCCTCAACTGCTCTTCTATCTCTTCCCTCTTTAACCTATTCCTGCCACCCTGCATGTTAATATAGCCTACGTCTGACTTAGCTCGGCCCTTGTGCTTACGTCCATTTCTTCTCCCACGGACTCCGTGTGGCTTGAATATTTGTGCTCCTTCAGAACCGTCTTTGATCACCCAGCCAAGTGACTGTAGCAGCACGGCGAGCCATGGCGCGAACTATTAAGAATAGCCTCGTGCTAGGTGCTTTTCTCATGACCGCGCGCGCCGTAGGTACCAAATTTCTAAATGAAATAGCCGATTCCTTAGCTCAGTCGTCAATCAGCGAACCGATTCTACCACACTGTCCATCATCCGCTGATATGACTGCTGCTCGATTTTGCCAACGTACGCTTATGAAAGTCTTTAGAGGTACAGTACTAACAAACTACAGAACATCGCCACTTACTGTATCCCTGGCAAAAAGACTTTTGCCGCACTTGTAAACAAGAAGTAGCCATCACAAGGCTGCATCGCCGGGTACCAAATCTAAATTTCTATAAACACAGGTCTGCTCAGGCACCTTCGCCACTGTGCGCGTTCTGTGATGAACTGGAAACAATAGATCATTTTTTTTACCTGCAGGTGGTTTAACACATTACGAAAAACCCTTTAGATATACCTTTACGAGGTATTGGCATGGACTGATCTGTGCTTATCATTTTGTATTTTGGAGCTTCCATTTCTGGTTTCTCTAATGCGACAGTATGCGCGGCCGTCCGGGACTGTATTGATGAAACTAATAGGTTGACTAATTAACCTGTTTCATTATCCTAACATGTCCACAAAATTATATATGTTAATTATTCAGATAATTGCTCTATTCTAAGAATAAATTCGTTTATGTAAATATTTGTATGCATTACATTAAGCACCACACTTTCCTAGGATATCGGTAATCTTTCTGTTATACCTCCCTTATTCCAAACCTGAACAGTAATCTTTAAAACCACTCCATTCTTGGCCAATCCCCCATAGTGAGTATGCGCCACTATCAGGTGAACAACAACAACAATACCAAGTTCCCTAGGCACTTTAGTCTCTAGCGGTGTGCCCACGCTGGCTGGAGAGGTGGTGGTATGTAAAAGCGCCGCCGGCTGTGTTATATGTGTGTCAGCGCTTCCTCTATTTCGGTGTTGTGCGGCGGTTTGTATTATTGTGATATTATTCCTTGCGAATATGGTGATGCGTGAGTGCTCACTGTTCTGTCTGGATGTTAGTTCTGAATGCACGGTGTGCTCTGATGCACTTTAGTGAACGCTGTCACACGGGTACTTGCCGCATGTGGTTGCGCTGCACTGTATTTGATCCGGATTAGTTTAGACCGTGTAGCGGTGACTAATACCGGTTATCCTCAAGAAATTTTGATCGCCCGCAACAACTTTGTCGCTGCTGTGCTGTACAGCATCGAGTTTGGCGCAGATGTCCTGACCACGATCACAAGTGTCCGTGTGACACCGGCGGTATGAATATCGCAGTATTTCCACTACTCGCACAGGTAGTCTAAGTAGTATAGAGAAAAAAAAAAACTTGTGACTGCGATATCCCCTCTCAGTGATCACACGTGAATGCTTATACCAAGTTAAACCGCTCAGTTCTGTACACTTTTGTGGCCTCTACTTCTTTGGCTGCTGCTTACATGACAATGCAAGAAAAAAGCAGTCGACTAATTACATAAAAATTACGCAGAAATGATGCATCATACTAATGCAAGTCTCTAGAAGAGGTCAAAAGTCTGCAAAGAAGCCCATGTACGTGTTCTGTCTTGCAAACAAGCTTATTGCTCACGGTTTGGGCAAGTTTTGTTGTTAGGTTTCTGCTGACATGAGCCGCAGTGGATTACCGCATTATACATATATTGTATGATTGGTGTGTCAAGTGGTCCCCTGTAAATTGTGATCTGCATAAAAAGCGAGTGCTTCGCCTTCTGCGCAACTTTGGCATGCTCAGTTCTTGTTTAACACCTAAATCTAAACTTCGTCGTACATTGATGGCGTCATCATCATCAGCTTGACTACGCCCACTGCAGGGCAAAGGCATCTCCCATGATCTGCCAATCAACCCGGTCTTGGGCTTTTCGTTGCCATGTTATACCTGCAAGCGTTTTAATCTCATTGACCCACCTAATGTTCTGTCTCCCCTTCGTGCGTTTGCCTTCTCTGGGAATCCAGTCAGTTACCCTTAATGGCCAGCGGTTATCCTGCCTACGCGCAATGTGCCCGGCCCATGTTTATTTCTTCTTTTTGATTACAACTATGATATCCTGAACCCTGATTTGTTCGCTGAACCACTCTGCTCTCTTCTTGTCTTTTGAAGTTACACCAATCACTTTCCTTTCCTTCGCTCACTGGGTCATCCTCAATTTAAGCTCAACCCTCTTTGTAAGCCTCCAGGTTTCTGCTCCATAGGTAAATACTGACAAGATGCAGTTGTTGTATACCTTTTTCTTGACGGTTAGTGGTAGATTACCATTCATTATTGAAGAATGCTTGCTGAATATGATCAACCCCATCTCTATTCGTTTAGTTTCTCCACTCTCGTGGCTCGGCTCGCGGTGACTACCTGTCGTAAATAGACATGTTCTTTTACAACTTCCAGCGTCTCCCCACCTATCGCAAAGTGCTGTTTTCTGCCGAGACTGTAACGCATTACTTTAGTTTTGTGCACATGTTCAATTCTTTAATCATGAGCAGCAATTCATCTCGCAAGTTACTCATCGAGACAATGTCATCAGCGAATCGCAGGTTACTAAGATACTTTCCATTAACTCTTATTCCTAACTCTTCCCAAGCTAGGATCCTGAAAACCTACTGTAAACACGAGATGAATAGCACTGGAGAGATTGTATCTCCCTGCCTTGCGCCCTTCTATATTCGGATTCTGCCGCTTTCTTTATGATGGCTGTGCATCCACTGTAGATTGCTTCCACTATGTTTATGTAGCGTTATTCAATGCCCTGATTCAGTAGTGCGTGCATTACTGCTGATGTCTTGACTGAGTCAAACACCTTCTCGTACTCTATGAAGGCTATGTATAGGTGTTAATTGTATGTGAAGGGGTTGTTTTATATGTTCATGGCACACGATAACGTTAACATTATGGTACATTCCACAGTGCAGTCAAGTGCGGCGTATTTCGGTCGGTGCATCTTCTTTTCATGATCTAGCAGTAATATATTTTGGGCAAGAAATATCAGTTATGGTCTTGTTGCTTTTTACCACTTCATAATGCAAATTATTTGTATAAAGATCACATCTCATACATTAATAAAAGGACCAGGGCAGTGGAGGGCTTTGACACTTTGATCATGCACTACTATATATCAAATTTCAACTGCAACTCAAAGACGACTGCTTGGCATATTTAATGCATAATAAATTCTATTGTTGCAGTATTTGTCTGTGTAAATTTTTGGTTGTGAAAACATGCTCAAAAAGTCGACAATAGCTGGTTTATTAGTTTTTAAAAAGTACCGAAATTGCACTCCATGCCTACTGATTATAGCACAGCGTAATGTATTTGTCTAAAATATGTGGTCAATAGGTGCGAAACAACAGCGGCGGCACTTTAAGCAAGTTATTTGCAGAATAATAAAAGCTGGGAGAACTTGGTCACAGCACTAATTGGAGTTTGTAACCATGTACAGATCTTTTGTACTTGCATAAGTTTCTGTGCTTGCAGAGCAGAAGGAGCCTACGTCTCTCCATTAAAAGCATAATAAAGGAATTCGATTTACCTCTTGCAGCCATATATTCCAAGTAGGAAGTTTGTCTGGTTAGAGTTAGTGGAGGAGGTAAAAGTACTTATGATCTTTAGATGCTGTACCACCCCCTGAGGAGGCCTTGGTGGTCCAAAAGAAAATACTTTCTTAGCAGAAAAACCAAGGCAATGCTACTCTTGATTGTGATTAAAAAAAGCCTTTGCTAGTCTTTGGCAATAGAGTTTTAACCCCTTTTGCTAACACTAAGGAAAGTGAACAGTTTTTCTAGGTCTTATGGTCTTTTGCTGGCCTCCGAACAATGTTATACTAAGCTTATGTTTACTCGTTATATAGCTTCTTACCTATCTGTATATAACAAGCTGCTAATACCTGAACGTCAAATGTCTAAAAATTAAAATACTTCGGAAATCAAGGTTGTCATAAATTATTCTGGTTTTCTTTAGCGTGTCAGGATGACGTCATAACATATTGAACTTTACTGTGATAAATAGAATATTTTTGCTCTGATTGAACAGGTGCTGTTTCAATTGCCATGCATTTGCACAAATGGTCAAACACATCACAAATGATCTAATACCAAATGCCTCAACTTAGTAAACCGAAAACTTGTATAATTCTAATATGGTGTTTGATTGTATCTCATGAAGAGGGTAACATCATTCAGCAAAAGCATTGTTGGTTATCTCCATAGTCATAGAACTAATTGAATTTAAATAATTAGTATTGAGGTTCCACTTTGTTGGATGTACAGTACGGCCCACGCCAGGAGGGAACACGGCAACGCGTGGCCGGCTGCCTTGGTGGCGCAAACTGGCGGCGAGATTTGTAAACACAGCGCATGTGCACACATGCGGAAGGGTGGGGCTTGTCATGGTTCGTCTCCGTCCGCTCCGGCGCTTACCACGTTCGGCTTTTCGCGATACGATTCATGCTCTCGCCACTTTCCCTGCGCCTCCCCGGTTACTCAGCGCACAGAGAAAAAAAAAAGCGCCGTTCGTTTGTTGTTGTGCTTTGTCGGCAGCTTCGCTGCGATTCCATGCATGACCACAGCAGCAGAAGTGAGAACAGGCGAAGTGAAAAGAAAAGCCATGTGCCTATAGTATTTTTTAGAAACATGTTCAGGAAACATGTGATTGAAAATACTTCCACGTATGCCTCTATGGCGTGACACCGCGTTATATAATTATTGTGGATTGCAATAACCAACCAATGTTAGTTCTAACTCGCGTTATGTTTCTTTTTCTATGTTAAAGCGAAAACGCCAGAAGCTCAGTGTTTCGAATACGCGATAGCATGTACGTTTCTAAAATTCATTACATTTCACTAATAAGCACGCTAAAAAATTGTGTACGTAGAACGATGTGAAGTAAAAAAAAATTTATTCGTAAACTATTAGTGACGGACAGGTTGAGTGAAGCAAGGTCTGTAGCCTGGAGGAATTTCTATGATGCAAAGGTAAAAAAAACACATTTTTGCCCTGTGAAAGATAAAATAAAAGGCAGATCTGTGCAAGCAAACTAGGGCCACGCGTGACAGAACTAGGCACTAAAAAAGTTACATTCGTAACGCTGATGACTTCGCTGGCAAAGAGACAAGAACGTCGACTGTCTATACCCGGGCTTTTGGTTTGATTGTTTTGGGGGTGCAGTGAAATATGTGGTGAATTTGAAGTTTTCCGTTCTCATATATTTATCGGATGCTTCGTGCTGAAATAGCGGCTCCTTGACTTCATTTAGTACCGAGTGACGTCACCGTGAGCGTCGACTACGGCTTCAATCTTGTCAGGCAGAAACCTACCTGTAAAGGGCTTCTGTGAAAGATGAGTCACACTTAAGGCGCTCCCACTCCTCCTTGATCACAGCCCAGAGGCCATCTGAAAAATTTCCGTGAAGATTTAGGCGAGACAGTGATGACTTCATCCTTCCCCACACATATTCTATACTATTCAAATCAGGAGACTGTAGGGGCCACATGAGGACAGACACTGAGCTAGCAGGTGATCGACCTTTTTGGCGGTGTGCACTGGTGACCGATCATGCTGAGAAATGCAGTCATGCTGTAGTGTGACGTGGCTAGTAATGTGTGGGAGGGCGACGGCGTCCAGTACATGGGTGTATTTGTCTGCTGTGAGGGTCCCTTGTATGCGCATGAGGGGTCCAAGGCCATCACGCGTGATGCATCTCCAAACGCTCACCACAGTCCGACCGCTTGCTGCTACTAGCTGCACATACACAGCCCTGAACCTATAGTAGAGACAAACACAACGAAAAAGAAAATAAGTTGTACAAGGCTGTGTAGAGTAGCACTCAGGTCTTGTAATGCCAATCAAGTTACAACGAAAGCAACTACGAGACGAAACAGCAAACCTAAGATTACTATTAAGACGAAAATGCCGTGGTTCGTCCACCTATTTATAACTGCACTCGTGAAGAACTCCAGGTAACGTGGTCCGAATTTCCAGACCCCTTCCCATTGGCATCCCTCATAGTCATATCGTGGATTTGGGACGTTAACCACCGGGCATTATTAAGATTACTCAAAATCAAGGGTTTCATCCTCAGAATATTATATCTGCTGTAGGAATGTATTCAAACCTATGCATGTGGCACAATGGGTGTATGACAAGTAACGTATAATTTCTAAAGAAGTTCAAATCGCGGCGTTTTTGTGAGACTTGTGTTTTTCTTAAACTTTGCCACGTTTAAACTCAAATTAACACATTGCTTTACTATGGCAATTGTTGCGAGATCAGAAAAGTGGAGAACACTTACAAGTTTTTGAACACACAGAGTTCTATCTGGAAGCCAGACCCGCTGATTCCATTTGGTCGTGTATGTGCACTCATCGCTGAAGATCACTCGGTTCCAATCGTCAGCGGACCAGGCTTCATGCTGCTGTGCGAATGACAGGCGCTTTGATTTGTTTATGGTCGTCAGCAGCGACTTTTGCACTGCCATCCTGCTCCTCAGACCTGCTTCAGCCAGACGCCGCTTCACAGTTGTTTTTGAAATGGTCGGTTGAAAGCACTGGCGTATTTCACTAACTAAAGCTCGAGGGTTGCAAGCGACGTACGCCACGATATTCATGTCGTCTTCTTCAGCTGTCACTCGTGGCCTTGGTTTTCTAGGGGCGTCCTTGATCCTGTCTTCATCTCTGAAGGCCTGAATAATTCTAATTACGGTCCTAAGTGACCTTTTCACAAAAGCAGCGATAGCACGCTGGCTGTATTCTTTGATGTACCGCTCGATTATTCGAAGCCTTTCGTCCTGAGGCACTCTAGCCATGCTGTTTATAAGAGCAAGCTCCACCGAAAATGCGATCAGAGAATAAATACGCCCGCAGCTGTGGAATAATGTGAAAGCGATAATGAAGCCCATCGCTCGCGTAGTGTGGTGTGCATGCTCACGAAAAATGTAATCGTAAGCTTTCCAAACTCCGTTTTAAACCGCTAGCCGCTTTTGATAACATAAATGAAAACTGATGGTCGATGCGGCGAGCATAACAAGCGTATCGCTAGCACGCGCCGAGCGTAGGGCGGGGAAGTAGCAGACGACGCGGGCAAGTACCGCCCTTGCGATTCTGTGCTCGTGCTCTGCATTTCGAAATCTCGCCACCAGTTAGCGCCCTGCGGAGCACCAGCCACGCGTTCGCGTGTTGCCCCTAACGGTGGACCGCACTGTACATATAGTAGCACCATATTTATCATCTCCTATATGCCTGTGTATTTCATTATAGACATATTAACAACCTGGAAGTCGTATTAATATTGTCTGTCTTTGTCATATTTCACTCTGACTTAGCACAGTGTTTGATGCTAGATGCCAAAAGACACAAACATGTCACATCTCCCATTCATCACGAAGAGATTTCTTTTTAAGCTATTGTTAAAGGCAGTGCCGTTATTCAGCACTTTGCTGTAGAGCATATGAGCCATACTGTTTGTACAGGATGCTATACCATCGGTCCTATATACACGCTTTTTCGGTCTACGCATCTAGCTTTAAAAATCATCAGTGTAAACGCGGCTGTCTTTATTTGAATATGAAGTACTGCATTAAAAGAAAGAAAGTATGTACCTCTATCCTAACCCAAGGTAAAGAAAAATGGTGCCGTGCGGACAAGGGTGCATCCAGCCAATAATTTCAGGGGGAGGGGGTTTGCTTAAAGTAACACCAGAGAGAGGGACGTGGTCATTACTTTTTTGTTTGTTTACTAGCTCAAAACTCTATCATAGCATAAATACTATTAATGTGTGCTTAAAGAAATCCCACTCATGTGTCCTAATTGGTGATAAAAGGTGACGGCAAGAATAGAAGATGGGGGGAGCGGATACTGACAGGCTTTGGGGGGGGGTGATCGCTTCTAGTGCGCCCCTTCTGGATCCGCTATAGCGTGCAGTTCTGCACGAGATCACAGTATTGATTCCGAACCTCAGGAGTCACATTATAATAGTTGTAATATGTAGTATTGCCCTAGTTCCACTCACTCAGAGAGATTATGAGGTCAAAATAATTAAGCTTTCACATGAAACAGTGCATCTCATAACAATATTTTAGTATTGCGACGTGAAACCGTAAACTTAGCTTTATTATTTATTTTCTAAACCAGCATAAATGTACAGTGCTTGCAAAATTCTGCTCCCAGTTTTTTTTTCATGTGAATGTGTGGTTCATCACAGTATTTATGGCATTATTTAGCAGTATGATTTTTCAAGGCCTTCCTTATTGCCACGACATTTTCTTTTTCACATTTGTTCAAACCAGTAGACAAGTTCACCAGGGAACATTTACTGCATGGGAGGATGTTTGAAACAGTTGGTTATGTGTTCAAGTTGGCCCATACACACACCTTTGCAAATCAACAAAATTTGTTCATCTTCATTAGGCAAACTAATTTTATATAATTGTGCAGCAGTCATTGAGCTATATTAGGAAAGAAATAACGTTCCAGACAAATGTTCAATAAAAGCTACTGATATGAAAATGTAAATTTAGGCGTCTTTCATAATCATATGGTGGTTTGGGGTGTTGAACCCCACATATAATCGAAAATGATAACGTAAACTTGCCTGAAAAAGTTGCTTGTTATTTACTACACACCTAAAAGATAAATATCAATTCTCTGCAATCAGAGACAAGTGAAAATCTAGAAAAAAGTGCATCTTAAAACCAAACCAGGGAACATATAAACATTAATGTCAATGAGCACTTTTACTAAATATCCTATCCAAGATTGCAGGAAAATAGGCAGCTGCAAACATATGCGCGAATAATAACAACAGAATGCTCATATTGAGGTTTTTTTATACAAGAAAAGTAAATAACTTGTGAAAATGACTACATGTGGGATGATGAAGCCAAGAAAAAGTTTTATTATCAGTTCTTAAAATGCTTAACTTTTGGTTCTTTACAATAATATTCCTGACTTAGCTCGTTGTGTACTTGACTGGAGTGCAGATTCATTTCCGCCACTGTCACTTATCTTCCTTTGAGGTCCTTGGTAGCAAGTACACCTGCCTGTAACAGACAGCAAATTACCCCACCTCCTCTTTTATTTTCCTGCACAATTCAAACAGCAGCCTATCTTTCCACTCCCAAATAAAGGTGGTGGTTAGTAAGCCGTGCATGCATGAATTTCACTGCATGACTCGGGCTGCAATTAAAAGCATAAACTCTCATAAGAAACTGTAATAAGTGTCCGCTTTGTTTTGACTGCAGGTATTTAGGCACAATTGGTTAAAACACAAAAATATGAAATTAGGTGCGCATTTTTACTGTAAAGTATAGCACAGTAAAAATAGTCTGGAAAGAACTCTCGCAGATAGAGCAGCTGAATTGGTGGCAAGCGTTCTTTGGTTGTACAGGTAGTCACATTCAATGGGCCTCTTGTGTAAAAAAAAAAACTGGACGTGTCATTTCTTCTGTTACAATGAGTGGCTAATGACCCAGTTATCTTGACTGCAAACCTTTTTTAACGGAGTGCACAACAGTATGCTCGTCGCCTCACAAGGTACCACAGTTCTGAATACTTGTGAGACTGCTTTTTTTGCTTGTTTGAGAAAAGCAGTGCACGGGCTCGTTAAAATGTACATGTAATAAGTGTCTGTTGCAATAAATTGTCCTCTGTGTCACGCTTCGTACGCTCCATCCTCCAAGGATTATACGCATTCAGATGTGGTACACCTAACATTACAACTACACTGACTTTAATTTCTCTTTGAGCCAGGTGAATGAGCTGGTCAGCTACTCTACATCATTCTTGTTAGTTTTTATTTCTTTTGGTGTTGAAGGGACACTCAAAAGCGAAATAATTTTTCGCATACGATTGAAGTATGATTTCACAGCACCACTCTTACCACGCCAGAATGCTTGGTGAGTCCGAAACCGCGCAACGAAAATATCTCACCAAACACCATGACAACATTAATTTTGATGACATTTACTGGGTTCTACATAGCTTATAATCAATAAAAATGAAGGACATTGTCATCTGTGGGTGTCATAGGCCTAGCATACGAAGTTTCAGAAAATATCACCGAGCCAGTCACAAAATTATGAAAAATACATTTAAAAACTTTTGGCGTCACGTATGGACATTTTGGCATAACTTTCAATAGTGAAACTTCCACCTTAATTTTCTCTGCTAATAATGACCTTGGGATAGTGAAACTTATGACATTGGCATTAGAGTTTTCAGAGTGCAGTTTGTCAATCGAAACAAGGTCACCGTTTCTCTTCAGTATTCTTGTAATGCTTTTGTAAAGTACACACAAGAAGCTTGTGAATCAAGTGCAAAGCTGCACAGCAACTGGTGTTGGGAGTACGGAGTTTGTACAATGTGATTTAACCCATGTCACATTGCTGCAGTGAAGGGAACCAAACTGCTCGGGACTACAGCAGCAGATGCCTATAAATCCCCCCAGAATTTCCTTCCGCAGTTTAAACCACGTGGGTTTAATAGTGACAAAATATGTGATTTCTTCCTCTTGTTCTTTACAACTCTATCATAAACAGAGACTGACACATGAGTTTTTCTTGGTTTAAATGTTGTTTTATGATCTTTCAGTGAATACGTTGTCTTGTGGCACTGATATTATTGAAAATAGAATAATTTTTAAAAAATAGATTCTATAGCTGCGCTGATAGCCTCTTTTCTGACATTAATTCATGACAATCATATTTAATGGTAATTGTAAGAAGTTTAAACCTAGTAGTAAATTTACCATGAATCAACGTTTTAGCAAATTTAACTTCCTGGATACGACGGCATCTATTAAAACATTTTTCATTGTGACATGTAAAAAACAAAAAAAAAACGCTTGTGACCATAAACATATAGCAAGCAATGCCAATCAGAAAAGAAAAATTAACAGGGCAGAGACAAAAGAAATTTTGAGGAGGAAGGATGTGCAGGAGAAGGGCACTGTTTCCCCAGTCGAACGGGACAATAAGAAAAAAAAAGATCTTGGTTTGGTTTACAACGTTATTCTTGCTGCTAATATGTTTGCCCAAATTTAATCATCAGGGGTGAATTCTCGTGATGCGTATCTTATTGGTGCTGTCTTGCAGTTCTTGCTTTTACAGATAAATGAAAGGTTACGCTCTACATAATGGAAACGAATAGCCATCTATAATGCATAGAATACACAAACTATTATTCACGACATGGCAAAGAAGAAATATTCGTCAGACAGGCGAAGCCTTCAAGAAGTGTCTGTAGGGACAACGATCACTATACTCACGAATTAAGCAAGCCAAAGGAGACATATGGTGTAATGATCTGCACAACCATATGAACAAAATCTAAAATGAAGCTTGAGCTTGAAAATTAGTAATTCATCACGAGCTGAACATGTCCCACAGCACAGCCTAACGAGCTGCTAGCCTTTGCAATCACATTCTGAAACGCACTTCCAAACCTAAATAATATTCTTTGCAAGTACTACCCAACACTAACAAGCAACGAGCCGCTTCGGAAAATGTTCCCCCGACATGTTAGTTCTTTCGAAGGTAAACCGCATTTTTTGTACACATATTACCTAGTTGTCATCCAAGATTTAAGACCTGCAAACACATTAGAAATATGTTAGGATTAAAAGCACTAGAAGTGAATATGCATAGTATAAAATCTAGTTTTACCTGCACTACTTTAAACATTATCAACATGAATAAATATACATATTGTCACAAACAGGACAACATTTTAACATGGTGTAGTAGCACAACTTTAAGAGGGACAGAGTACAAGAAAACACGATACTCGCTTGTCTTGTCTTCTGTGTCCCCGTTGAAGTTGCGCTACTACACCACATGTTAAAATGGTATCTCACCAACTAGCCTAGCTCTCAGCCCTACTGGACAAACAGGACAACCTGTTAACATTTCATTAAATAGGCATCAAGCAAGCATGGCAAATAACTGGAAGCAATGGCGCAGCATTTTATAGTGGCAGGAAATATCTTGAACGATCTTAAACCTTAAATACAGTAACCAGCTTTTCGAAAAGGAAAAAAAAAATGCCGCACCTTATTCACAAGTTTAATACATTCAAGCCAACAAGTATAAATGTTTCAAAGGGGGCAATTGAACCAATTTGACATGGCACATACACAACGAAAACCTATAAAAATTAAGCCATTCTTCAAGGAATTTCTAAGGCTAATTATCGCCATTGTCAGGGGGTGCCTCCTCGAAGCAAAGATAGTTCAGCAAAATGTCTTTTCCTTTTCTACCCACCCATGCAAAACCCTTGCTCCCTCTTGCCCCTTATTGCTTTCTGTTTCATGGGCTTTTGATTGATTGCCCCTTTTACTGTGGTGCAGCCCATCACGGACGATCGGCTTTCGACTCACCCAATACAGCATGCCGACTCCTCCTTTTCATCTTCCCGTTTTCACATGTGGCCTTCCCTGCTTTGTTTAAGTTGGAGAAGAGGGTATGAAGAATATAAAAAATGCACTGAGGTAGGCAAGGGATGAACTTTGGCCTTGTTGGTACAACAACTGTGAAATGTTTTGTGGTCATCTGCTGATTGTTAGCACCAGTGTATGTTGGTTCCCTTCATCGTAATAAATCTGCCCTACACAATTCAGATGGGACGGCAGTTGCAGCCTTGAAAAAATCTGCATGTTGAGACTATGACACTAGCGACAACCCGTGTTCACAAATGTTTCAGTCTATACAGATGTTGCGGAATATCAGGACAAAGACGCTTTTGTGATTGTGGTGGAGGACAGGCGGGGACGCTTGGTCGCCCCTGGATCGGTCAAAACCCGCTCCTCAGAAACTGCAGAAGTGGCGGCAATAGTGCTAGCTATAACTAATTCACAGTCGGATTTGATTCTCAGTGATCCGAAATCTGGTGAGGGGCGGAATATCGGCGACCGCCGCACAATTTCTGCATGGGGCCACGGGAGGAGAAATTCCAGAAATAGTAATTGTCTGGGTTCCAGCACACTCTGGGAACCCTGGGAACGAGGCGGCTCACCTGAATGCTAGAGGTTTCGTCAGCTGGGAAGGTGAGCCGCCCGTTCTGGGTAGGTCCACGAGAGATGAGCTGGTGTCCTTTCATGGCATAACGAATCATTATAAACTAGAGCGGATGTTTTATCCGCCCCCGCACAAGTGGTTGACTAAGGCGCAGGAATGCGTCTGGAGAAAACTGCAGACGCGATCGTTCCCCAACCCTTACGTGTTGAACAAAATGTACCCGGAGGAGATAAAGCCGCAATGCAAAGGGTGTCAGGCTGCGGCAACATATGATCACATACTTTGGGAATGCAGCAAAGTGCCGCCGCCGATGGATATTATGCGTGATCCCTTTCTTGAGTACTGGGAGGCCGTGGTGACTAGCTCAGACCCAGTCGTCCAGACGGTCCAGTTAAGGGTCGTGGAGTGGGCCACACAGGTCGCCGCCAGCCTTGGGTTGATGGCCATCTAACACGGAATCATCCGCAGTTGCTTTCTGACGAAATAACTTTTTACCATTCATTCATCTCTTTAGGCTTGTCTTCCTCTAAACTTCTGTGTTTTTTAGTTTCATAACATGACACTTCTGATTAAAAATAGTAAATTTGGTAATGCCTTGTATAATCCGTGTTAATAATAGCTCATTTTGACTGTATTTTGGTTGATTTTCAGTCCACCCATTGTCTTGGTTTCTTTTGAGCAATCATTTGACTGAGTTAGTGAACCAACGATTGCTCTTGATCGTTTATTTCCTGCCATATTTTGTTTATTTCCTGCAATCTTGCATCTACAGACTAGTACGTGCTATGCTAAGACTGAAAATATGAAAGAAACAAAAAGAATGATGTTTTTACACTGTAGCACAGAAATTAGGATATTTAGTGATTGCGTCTCTTTATCTTATTATCAGCATGTCAAGTGTCGGAGGTATGACTCCTGGCTAACTAATGCAGAGTTCATTCTTGGGCGAAAGTGAAAAACATGTCACTTCTCATGGACGCTCATCTGCAATTTTTTTCGGTGGTTCATTAATTCAAATAGCAATGTCAAAAGTTGGCCAAATGTGACGTATCAGCCTAATTTGTTATGCAGCACTGAGCAGCTGACTCGTCCGTCACTCAGTGTCAGCACAGCCGATTTTACCTGGTTGAAACGCTCCCGCTGCAGATCGGGCACAGCAGAAGAGCGAATCGTGATCCGAAAACCAGCAACGTGTATAAAGTACACACACAATAAACGGACATCATGAGTACACGTATCGCAACAAGAGAAATATGCAACACATACGGTGGAAGTTACGGTAAACAATAGGGAGATTTAGAATAGCGCACCGCGAGCCCTTGCGGAGCGGTTGCTGCCACTGCGCCTGCGTCGTAACGCGAGTTGGTGTTCGCGGACCGCTCGCAAGAAATCCGAAATTGCGTGTGGTAAGTGCGGCTCGTAAGCGCTGGTTTGGAGGCTACAGGTGGTGATGGCAGCTCACATGTGGCCCGCAAGCGCTGGTTTAGAGGCTACAGTGTCGCTGCGATCGTGCGTTGCGGTACGCAGCAGGGCACGGTGGAGGAATAGGAGAGGTGGCTCAATTGCGGCCGCCCAAGCATACTGGTCTCGCGTGGGCTTCAAGCAGTTTCCGATGGATGGCGCGCGTGCATGGGGGCCATCGGTCAGCACAACGCATAGGGCCCGACGCTGTAAATACTCGCTCTGTTAAGCAATGTAAGCTCATAAAATTATCTTTACGTGCATTATTGCACGTCGTTCATAAATTTTAGCAACGTTTTTCTGTGCGCAAGTGTATTAAGTACTTATCTTCAGTGGCTTTGGTGACTTTGGGAGCCGACGCAACTGTTATAGCAGCTGGCCGGCGCGTTTCTAATGACTTCTACCTCTTCTAGTTACTTTGAAATTTGATAGCGGGAACCCTGTGTGGCATAATGAAAAAGCCTGTAGCGTAATAAATGACACCTTGTGGAGATAGGTTTGCACAAGGCTTACCTACTATGCGCAACCGTGTAGGGGCGCGACGTACTCCACTGCCGCTGCGTGCGAAGACGTTGCGGCCGGGTTCGTCGTTTTCTCCGGCACGGCGCGGAAACCACGCACGAAGCAGGATAACAACAACAACGGGTTTATTAACCCAAGATGCAGCACCGACACTCACGGGCTTGCAGGCCGTATAGGGAACTCCGCAAGACTGAGCAAGTACGCTTGCCTAGGGCGCTACGACTCCCACACAAGGGCCGAAGTCGAACACACGAACGAGAAGCCGCCTGCTAAGCAGCGCGTCAACGTCTCGTGCAGGCCTGAGAGCATTGGCCGTGACGAGCGAATCTTCGGGCACAACACAGCTCGTAAGAGAGGAGGATGTCACGCGCACCCAATGAAAAATGGCGCTGCGTTGTGACGTAGGCCCGCGCAGCGCACCAGCATAGCGTGCCCGGACTTGCCAGCGTGGGAAGAAGCCGACGGTTGACTGGCCCAGACCAAGAGGCGCCCTGGCAGCCATCTTGGCGGATGCCGGCGCTTATGCGCGCCCGGGCTGCGCTGTCAGTGTGCGTGCGGCAGCTGGTAACGAAATGCCAGGTAGGAGGGCGCTTCGATTCCCACATCCCTCCTCCTAAGACCAAGGCCACCCTAAAGACGCCGTGATAACAGCATCCACTGACACCGAAAAAACTGAGGTCCAGCTCCGTGCCCTCTACGAGATCGTCGGGCGCCCCGGTGTCTTCGTTCGGCGGCGTCTCAGCAGGAGCCTGGGGCCGTGGGAGGGCGGCGGACACCGCAGCAGCGATGGCCCACTTGAATGAAGAGTCCGTGATGAGCGCCGCCGTGACCGCCTTATTGGAGTCGGTCGACAGGGCAGGTCGAAGGCGCGAGCCAAGGGGCACCGCAGGAGTGGACAGGACCGCAGGGTCACTGCCGGATTTCGCTCGGTGAACCCGCGAATGGAGGTGGGTAGCCTCGTTCACCAGCAGGACACCACAAGCGTCGCAGCACCACCGCCTGATCGGAGTCGGTCGATAGGGCGGGTTGAAGGCCCGAGCCAGGCGGCACCGCTGGAGTGGACAGGCCCGCAAGGTCACTGCCGGACTTCGCTCAGTGAACCCGCGAATGGAGGTGGGTAGCTTCGTGCACCAGCCGGACACCACAAGCATCGCAGTTGGAGGCCTCAGGAACAGGCGGCATCGAGGCACCTACGGAAGCGTCGAGCAGGTCCGGAAGGGTGCATCCGCAGAAAAGACGCGGGAAGGACTCGGGGTCTAACCCCACCCAGACTTTGCATTGCTTGGACCAGCGACGAGTCGACACGAAGGCGACCGGGGCCTCAGTGCCATGTTGGAACGTCCACGTAGCGACTTCACGACGAGGCGGTGTCTTGTTAGCCGGGGCCGGGGGAGCATTTGACGGAGGTAGCATGGACGTGGTCGTTGCCTGCGGTACGACCGAGCTCGCGGCTGGTCTCCCGGGATTTTTCTTGGAAGAACGGGTCCTTGAGGAGGACATAACGAAAGCTGGGGTGTCGGTGAAATGCCGAAACGCAACTGAAGGTGCACCCCGGATGCGCGACAGGCTGGCCAAATAAAGAGAGCCAACTCCATCGGATTGAAGGTTGCGTCAGCCAATAGGGCGCACGCTTCCCTTCTCCCGCTGACTACGCGGAAAAAACCCAGTGAGAGAGTGAGCCACCGGGGAAAGGGCTTTTCTCTCTCGAGCAGCCGGGAGCGCTGGAAACTGAGTGGATATTCCGTGCGCAGCGTGCGTAATGTTGTTACCAGGGAGAAACCTCGCCAGGTAGCCGTTACTGTTGCTGCTAGATGGGCAATCGCACAGCAGCTATAATCTCCGCTCCCTTACATATAGGGGATGACATCCCGCTACATGCCGGGGGCGAAAGTCAGCCTAGGTGCGTTTTCGCAGGTTGTACCGGTGGCGTGGTTTGGAACCAGCCTTATCCCGGTTTCCCTGCGGTTCGGTGACCGCCTCCCCCTCCCCGAAGTCGTTGCTGTGGGCAACGAAAGGTTTGAGGTCAGAGACGTTAACTGGACCGCCGACTAGTCTCCCTGGGGAGTCAGCCAGCTTGTATACCAGGGGCGAAACTTTGGTGTGCACTCGCTATGGGCCCAACCATTTGGCCGAAATGGAGGCCGAGATGCCTTTGGCGGCGTCACTCAAGACGTGATTGCGCCTGAGGACGAGATCACCGACATCGTAACGGACATCCCGATGCGACCGGTCGTATTGAGCCTTCTGACCAGCTCGCGCTTTTGCCAGGTTAGAACGCGCCAGGTCGAGGGCCGCGTCCATCCGTGAGCGCAGTTCTGCCGCTTAGCCAGACGGGCTGACCTTCGCGGCGCTTGCCCCGCCTCCACCCCGTAGGACGCGGTCCGTGGGGTTAGACAGCTCTTTCCCAAAGTTGAGGAAAGCGGGCGTGTACCCTGTCGAGCGATTGACCGTACCGCAAGGAGAAGCCGATCTCGTTAAGACAAGAATCCAAATCCCTGTATTGCTGCGCAAAGGCTGTCAGCAAGGGCTTGAGGTTCCGGTTGATCCGCTCGGTCGGGTTGGCCTGTGGGTGATACGTGGTTGTTTTATGGTGCTTAATGCCAAAGGTAGCACACGCATCCACGAACACCTTGGCCATGAAATAGGACGCATTTTCCGTGATCAACTCCGCCGGAAATCCAAAGCGGGTAAAGACCTCGGTCAACTTGTCCCAGATTACGCGTGCCGTTAACTTCCTAAAGGGAAACAGTTCGACCCACTTCGTGAAGTGATCTGTGACAGCCGGGAGAAAAAATTGCCCGCAGCTTCCCTCGGGGGAACACTGAGGAGGATGCGGAAGCGGTTCCGCCAACAGTTTGGCCGGCGCTGGTCGAAGGGACGTCGATCATTCTGTTTGTGGATTCGTTGGCATTCATTTCACGGCGACTTCGGACGTCGACGCGCCGTACAAACCAACGGACGAGCGGCAACTGAGCGAGCGAGTGCCGACCTTGAGTATATATACAGCGCGACGGCGCATGCGCTGTCAGCTGTCGAGTGTTCTCGAAGGAGAAGCGCGCGCGCGGCACAGATGGCGACGGCGTGACGGCGCATGCGCTGTCAGCTGTCGAATGTTCTCGAAGGAGAAGCGCGCGCGGCACAGATGGTGGGCGACGGCGCGACGGCGCATGCGCGCGCGTCAGCTGTCGAATGTTCGAGAAGCAGTGCGGACGGCGCGGACGGTGCACTACAAGGCGCGAGTATAAGATGCTTCCGCATCTAAAACATGGCCTCTCCGGCTTCTTGGGAAAGGTCCCATAATGTCACAGGCCATGACCTGCCAAGGTTGTTGGCTGTCGATCGGCTGCATGAGCCCGGGATGCTTGCCCCCGCGAGGCTTCATGCATTGGCACACGCGGCATGAGCGGGCGTAGTGAAGGGCGTCGCGCTTCATGACAGGCCAGGTTGTGGAGCGGCACAACTTTTGAAAAGTCTTAAGACCACTCGCGTGTCCGGCCAACCGCGAGTCGTGGAAATAACCTAGGGTGGCTTTCCTTAGACTGCGGGGTATCACCACCTTGAAAGACTCCTGGGGAGCTTCTTCAGATGGGACGTAGCGCAGGAGAACGCCGTCGGCATCAAGCAGGTACGAGTCCAACGTGCCCGCAGCAATACCAGCCCGCGTATGGCACTCAGCGCCGACAGAAATACCAGCTACCTGTTCGCGCCCGGCGGCTTGACCACCACGCTCCTCTTGGGAGCTCAGCTCTTTGAGCTCATCAACGATGTGTTGACAAAACGGATCGTCCTGCTGTGCCTTGAGCAGCTCCTCTCTGCTAAAGACGATACCGGTGGATGTGACAGGGTCTACCAGATATGCGTCCTCACCCGAGGCTGTCGACTCAAAAGTCACTTTGCCATCAGGGTTCGCGCCTTTCGACCCTTTGGAGCCAGAGGGCCCGGGGTCTACTTGATGTGATTTCTCTCGGGGGTAGCGGACACAAGTGTCGGACGCCGAAACGGGGGCACGCGACAAAGCGTCAGCCACGACGTTCGAACTCCCTTTCCGGTAGCGCACAACTAAGTTGTACCGTTGCAAGGTCAACGCCCAGCGCGCGAGGCGGCCCGAGGGCTCGCGCAAGCGCTTAAGCCAGGTGAGTACCATGTGGTCCGTTTCCACCACAAATGGCACGTCGTCGACATAGCAGTCGAACTTCCGGAGAGCAAAAACTATTGCGAGACATTCCCTTTATGTGACGCTATAGTTACGCTCAGCGGCGTTAAGTGACCGACTCGCAAAGGCGTCTGGTCGGAGGACGCCGTCGTGCTCCTGAATGAGTACCACGCCGAGACCCAGGTCGCTCGCATCCGCTTGGACAACGAACTCCCTGTTCAGGTCGGGCAGCTTTAACTCGGCTGTGGCCACTAGAGCTTCGGAAAGTGACTTGAAGGCTCGCTCTTGTTCTGGCCCCCAGTTCCATCGTGCCGACATTTTTAAGAGTGCAGTGAAGGGCGCTTGGAGGGCCGCACAGTTTGGGATGAACTGTCGATAGTAGTTCACCATGCCGAAAAAGCACCTCAGGCCCTGAATGTTTGCCGGCGTCGGGTACTCCACAATGGCACGTACCTTATCGCACGGCAGAACACGACCACTCTGAATGGTAAAGCCTAATAGTGAGATGCGAGTCTCAGCTATTTGAGCTTTCTTCGGGTTCAAAGTCAACCCGGCGGCACGCAACTTCCCGAGGACATCCTCCAAGTGGTGAAGGTGTTCCTCGAACGTTCGAGAGAAGATGACGATGTCGTCGAGGTACGCCATGGCGTGTTGCCATTCAGCGTCCCCTAGAACGCGGTATATCAATCTCTGGAACGTAGCTGCAGCTCCAGAACAGCCAAACGGCATGCGGGTAAACACGTACAAACCTCTGTGAGAGGTGAACGCAGTTTTCTCCGCGTCCGCTTGCTCCATCTGAACCTGTAGGTAACCGCGGCTAGCATCCAAGGTGCTGAAGTAGCAAGCACCACCTAGAGCAGCCGCGATCGAGTCAACGTTAGGCATAGGATAAGCATCCTTCCTCGTTACCTCGTTCAGCTGGCGGTAGTCCACACAGAGCCGATGAGAGCCGTCTATTTTGAGGACCATTACCATCAGTGAACCCCAAGGACTGTTTGAGCGTTGGACAACTCCGGTCTCAATCAACTCATCCAGTGCCTGGTCAATTGCTTTCCTTTTTGCCGCACTAACGGGGCGAGGATTGCATTTCCACGGTTGTGCTTCACCTGTGTCAATCCGGTGCCTCACCAGAGAGGTGCAACGCGGGCGTTCCGTGAACGTATCGCTGAAACGTGTCAACAACGACGACAGGCGTGCTTTCTCGCGTTTCGACAAGCTGTCCGGCAAAGGCTGCAGCGAGCCATTCGAGTTGCTGCTTAGCGGGGGGGGGGGGAGGTTCACCAGCATAGCCGAGACCTCGTTCATCGCGGCAGCATATGCTCGAGGGGAAGCTGTACGCACGGACCGTTTTCCGCCGCGCCGGTCAAAGGACCAGTCTTGGCGTCGGAGGGGGAGACGCGGGCCGCGGGGGCAACGCTTGGTCTTCTTGCCTCCTTCTTCCGCGTGGCGTCCGGTGACTTACTGGCAGCCGAGACCACGGGAAGTGCAGCGAAAGGCCATAGGGCGCCGGAAGGGCCGTCCCTGTAGCCTCCGCTTGCGACGTCTATCACGATACCTGTGTGCGCGAGAAAGTCGCGACCGAGAATCACAGGCACGGAAAGACCAGGGAGATGCACAAAGCGCTGTCGGCGTGCGCGATTCTCCCAACGCACAACCAACCGCGCAGCACGAGGTGGCGGTACCGCTGGCGAGGTGGAAGGCAGTGTCACAAGCTCGAATGCGGACAGAGCGGTCGCGCAAATGAGCCCTAACCTCTTTGCCGAACAGCGAGATCGAAGCCCCGCTATATGCAGCAACGCCGCAAACTCTCGGTCAGCGATTGTAAGGGCGATGAACGGTGCCGGCGTGGCTGGAATGTCATGTCCAGTGCGACATGCCATCGTTGCCAGAGGTTGTGTTACACCTCCGTGCTCTCTTACTGCTGCAGCCGCCGGCAAGGGGGAGCTCACCGACGGCTCACCCTGTTTCCCGACGGGCGAGGAGGCCCTTGTGTCGGTTGGGGCGCGTTGCACTCTCGCGCGGTGTGACCACGCTCAGGCAACACCACCTAGAACTAGAGAAGGCCTGTGCAGGGCTGCGTGACGTCACCGCAGTGAGATCGGCCTAAAAGTCGGCTTCACCCAATGCTACGCTTTTTCTTTCCGAAATGGCATTTTCCCTACATTATTATTATTTTCGCGGTTTTGGAGTGCACAGAATATTTGCATTAAGGAATATTTTCAGTATGTTTTAACTAAACGCTGGCTTGAAATAATTCATCAGGCACTCGTGAAATTTTTAACAGCATGCACAGCCATTTCGTGCAGTTTAAAAGAGGCTTAAATTTTCGTTGTGAGACATATTTATTCGTGATACATCATAATCCAAACAGGCAGAACAATTCATAAGAAAGAAGATTATGCTTGAAGAGTACTGAGCTTCCGCTTCGCAGCCTTGCTTTCAGTTCCTTTATTTTCAACTTTGTTCCGCTTTGCAGCCTTGCTTTCATCCAGCTTGTTATTTTGAACTTTGCACAAATTATTCAGCAGCGTATTGGCAGCAGCACTGAGAACATAGTTTAAGACAAGTTCAGGTGAGTGGCCACCATCGTAGAAATCAAAGTCTTCATTGCACTCAACAAGGGAAGTCGCGAGGCTTACAAGAACTTCTTTTTGTTTTGCGCAAGCAAAAAATTGTGATGCGTACTTCGGACTTCTCAGCTTGTCAAGCACAATTTCCATTGTGAGCACGGCATTCACAACTACCGCTTGTGGAAATTTCAGTCCACCACGCGTTGCATTAGCTATCAGCACATCATCATCCAGTTCAATGGTCCGATTCTCAACAGTCAAGTTTTCCTGGCAGGAAGAGCAGGCAAGTTTCCTAACTGCAGCATATGCACAATATCCTGCTACATATGTAATAGCTGGTAGTATTTTCTCCTTCTCCTTCACATCATCGTCCATCACTGCAACATCAAACTGCTTAACAAGGAATTTCAAATCAGTGGTAGGAATGCAAGGTGCAATGGTATCCAAGTTGGGAAGATCAAGTAGCTTCTGAAGTCTCAGCTTCTGCCCGGATTCATAAATCTGACGTATCGAAACGTGGTATTGGGCACCAGACAGTTGCCTGTACCTGCCAAACCTGTCTTCCAAACTGTCGGTTTGAAATTTCCCTAGCAAAACGTATTTGAACCGAAGTTCTTCAATGCAATACGTTGACACCTCAACAAGGGCATGTGAGGTATGTCGCAGTGCCATGTGCGTTTCGTGAGTTAACTGGCCAGCATCATGCTTGAAGCTCTGCCAGTGGTCCAACCAATCCACAATCTTGTTTAGAAACTCAATTTGGTGGCATTGCAGTGCACTTATAGGTTCTTGAAATGGGTCTCGGAGACGCTGATCTTTGAATGGGGTCTTGACATTCACCACATTCCACCATGTCAAAACAATGTTAATAAGTTCCAATGTACCAGCTTTATGCTCAAGTGCGACTTTGGTGCTTCTTAGTGCTGCAGCAGTTGAACTGTTGAAGATCCTCAGTGCGAGCTTTACGTTTTGTCGCTCTAGATTGGATGGATTCAGCGACTTGAAGGACAAAGTTGGAGCTAGTCGCAAAAGCTCATTTTTTTCTCCTTCATGCAACTTGCATAGTGTGTTAAACGAGGCTGTCAGGACAGATGGGTTTTCCGAGAGGGCACTGAAATTGGGAAAGAAGATGCACCTTCCACAATTACGCTGATTCAGCCAGTTATTTCGGATACACTTTAATATATGCACTGCATCCAGAATAAAAAACAAGGGTCTTGGTGAGTCTGACGGGTGCCTGTATACAATGCTCACTTTGGGAGGATCAGCAAAAAATGACAGCCTTTCGGTTGATCGAGTTGTTGTCAGACACCACTGCAACTACTCGTATTCCAATGTCTTCTAGGTGCCTGATCAGCAGATCAAGAAATTCATGGAGCTCTTTCGCTTCTATTTGTGCTACTGGAAGTATATGCACAACATCCTTGTTTGATGATAACAAGCTTTGTATCATAAAGACGTATGCTGTCTTTGCCGCATTTTCATTGTTTGTCGCTGCACCAGTGACATAACCACCCTTGTACTGAAAGGATGCCTGCAGGTGGATCTCGTCCATCATAAGCGTCACAAAGCGCTCATGGTCTTTTAGTGTTGATGCCAGTCTCCTTGCATAAGAAAGGAATGAATCCTCTTGTTGCTCTCTGGATGGGCTAGCACGGTAAGAGGCACAAATGCGTCTTATTGTCTGTGGATGTGGGAGCTTTAATTTTGCTGTACTCCTGATGAATCTGTATGCGCGTGGCGATATTGTGTACACAAGGCTGCAGAACACCAGAAAGTCAGCTGGGTCTTATTGTCTGTGGATGTGGGAGCTTTAATTTTGCTGTACTCCTGATGAATCTGTATGCGCGTGGCGATATTGTGTACACAAGGCTGCAGAACACCAGAAAGTCAGCTGGGTAAGTCGACGCCTTAGTGAGGAGAACTTGAAGTTGCTGTGTCACAAATTTGACGACTTGCACTTGTCACTCATGCGGGAGAGCTGAAGATGACAGTTGCTCCAGGAGTGCCACGACACGCTTCAGCAGAATCTCTAGTTGGAGTTCATTATTTGTGGAATCCTTCGTGACGTCTTCCACATCGCACAGAACTTTGTGAAGCACTCTCAAGTCAGAAATTGTCATAGGAAGCACAGAGGAACCTACGTTTTGTAACCTCATTTCACCAACATACACTGCCAAAGAAAGGTCGGATGCCACTGTCACTGCACGATGCACAACTGGGGCACCTTGGTCGCTGAAGTTGAGGAAAAGTACTTGTTTCTGGGTGACCACCTTGGTCCAGAAGTCAGTAAGAGAGAGGTCACCTACTGCTGTCAATAGGTCTTCGAAAGTGGCGATGGCATTCTTCGTTTCTTCCGCTTCGTGAGACTGCTCTGATAACCGTATTGCTTCCTGCAACGCTTCTGCGTCCACACGAGCGCGCTTTTCTTCTGGGCTCACGCGTGCAGAAGTTTCTTGGCGGGACAAGTAAGCAGGGCAATTAGGGAAAACGCTTGGGATTGCAGAAGGCTTCAAGCGCCTCAGCTTGAGGGGTACTTCAATTACTTTCCCAGTCATGCTGTCAGTGCAGCTGGTGGAGTCTACGAAGTCACCTTCAAGAAAGTGGTGCTCACAGACCTGGAACATAAGCACAAACAACGAAGTATAAGATGAAAGCGACAGAATTATACATATCAGTTTTACAGAATTATATGATCCCAGGGCGCCGTTTGTAAAGATTAAAACAAATTCTTTCGCTTTACTTATCTGATTCTGTACGGCAACCACGACCACGCAGTCAACAAGAATGACGTCTCACTTAGCGAACCTTGCTTTGAGACGGTAAACCACGAGCCATCGTTTGTTTGGCGCTCAAGTAGTGGCGGACGCCCCACATGTAAAGTAACTACGCCGTCTACATCGTATGTTCGACGCAGGCAGTTTTACTCGCGAATACATTGCGTTAAATCAATTTCTGATTAGGCAGAACCGCACATGAGCAACCTGAGGCGTAAACATGGCACTATACACTACGGCACGACCATGGAACAATATTACACTGAAACACACCATTTGCTCAGTTGTCAATCCTTAAGGTGCATAGCGCGTCGTAACGGTTGCATGCGTCACGCAATTAACTAGACTCTGTTCCCACGAGAAGCACGACTGCCGGAAAACAAACGGGAACATGTGCTTACCACAGTGTACCTCGTAGGTGTGAAGTTTTCCCGCCGCACAGCCTTCGTCCACGCTGCATTTTGGGCGGGGTCCAACGGAAACCTGTACACGCGTGCTCGCGGTCCATTAGCGTGGTTCGATCGACAGTTCGGTGCACAGCAGCACCCAGGCATTTTCGCCAGCACACCAGCAAAAGTTCATGCAGCACGCCTGAGCAACTGAGTACAAAGAAAATGCACGCCAACAAGCTGCAGCACTGAAAATAGTGTCAGCGTTGCCAGATGCTTAGGCTGATACCGCTAGCATTGGTGCTCTTATGTATTCAAGCCTGCAGTATATCGCAATTTTTATAACCAGTACTGCGCCGCATGAATAGACCATGATGTAAATGAAAACACATATAAATTTTCCTTATTTTCTGCATCAAAAAAAAAAACACCTTGCGGCTGCCATATTCAATAAACAGTTTTCTACCCACAACGCGCATGCTGGCAGATGGATTCCGTACTAGCCACAGCCGAAAGCCAAGCCGAGCCGCGCCAGTTCCCGTGTGCGCCGTGCGCTGTCTCTGCTCGCGTCGTCGGGCTTGCAGATCTCACTGTGGTGACGTAGTTGGTGTGGAGAGGGAACATGCGCGGGCCTTCTCCTAGTTCTAGGTGGTGTTGGCTCAGGGCAACGAAAGCAGACAACGCCCTTTCCTCTAACAGGGGGGATTTTGGCGATCCTTTAGAGCGACGAGGTGTCAGTTCGCTAGCCGCAGTGGGGGCTCCGCGATCGAATATCCCCTCGTGCACTGGATCACGGGGTTTCCGTTCTTGTTCACGCTTCCGGACAACGGTGGCCGCCCGGCCGTACGAGTACGGGTCCAGAGCGCGGTGCGACACGTCGAGCGCGTCTCGGTCTCTCGCGGCAGAGGCCGCCTCATGCTTCGGGGAACCCCAGTGTGACGAGTCACGACCAGCCCACACACAAGGAGGCTCGAGAGACGCGGATGGCGGTGGCGGTGGGCGATAGGCTCGCACCGCCAGAATGTCGCCCTGAATACGCTTCACATCGGATGCCAGCTCGTTTAGGTCACGATAACGGGCACTCCGAAGGTAAGTGGTTGGATGAGCCTGGCGTATGACTCGCTCCACCTTCTCGGCGTCTGATGCCGTAGGATCGGCAAGGAGGTAGAGCTCCTGCAAAGCCCGAACGTACTCGGGAAGAGATTCGTCGGGATGCTGTGTGCGAAGCTCTAACTCGCGACGCATGCGGCAGTCGTATTCAGGAGGAAGGAATTGGCTACGAAAGAGCGCCCTAAACTCTTCGATCGAGCGAGCTTGGTGGCCGACGAGCCGGTACCACCTCGCCGCTTGGGTTGTCAGCGACACGGGCAAAACAGAGCCTAGCATAACGCTGTCGCTCAGCCTCGTAGCCTGTTGATAGCGGTGCAGCGCCTCGAGGTACTCTGTGGAATTGATGCGGTCCGAATAACCACTGTACTAAGGCAGAACTACCCTTAAGCTACTCGGAACACTTGGCTAAGGGGACTCGGGGTCTCCCTTTAAAGCACAAGGCTGCGAGCGCACCGCTTCCAACAGAACGTTTAGGAGCTGCGCCGCAGTTGCGTGCAGTGGTGACTGCTCTGACGCGGGTGTGGCCATGACAGGTGCGCGTGCCTGTTCCCCAACATGCGCGTCCGACCGAAAAGGGCCTGTACACGGCATGGAAGAGGGTAGGGTTTGCGCTCCGACTGGTGCTTGAGGCCTCAGGCGACTGGCAAACGGGTCGACTGCGGAGCACGGTGCCCCGCGTCCGTCGAAAGCGTCGCCCACGCGAGTCTCAGACCAGCGAGCGTCGGTGAACGCGGTGACGTTGTCGGTTAAGCGAGCAGGCTCGCGAACGACATCGTCAACCCTTTGCGGTCGCGACCACGACGGGTCAGTAAGCGCGTTCCCGCCAACACCTGAGTGCCCCCGGTAAGAAGGACTGGGTGCGGCGATTTGAGCTGTCAACCGTGCTGCTGACGGGGAAAGGTCAGCGAGCGGAGACTGCGCCGGGAATGGGCCCGTAAGCGCGTGAGTCTCGAACAGCTGATACAGCCCGTTACTGGCTTGGCTAGGACTATGGTCCTCGTTCAAGCGACTCGCATCACCGTAGGGGCCCCGAAAAAGGGACCTCTCCCGGTGAACGAAAGCAGAGGGTCGCCGAGAGGGCCGTACCCCGTGCTGTTGCAGCCGTCCGCCTCGAACGAGATCAAGTCCGTCGCCACAGGATCGAACAGGAACGAGCGCCTCGAAGGGGTCTGCTCTGAAGCCATGCCGAAACCAAGTTGGGCGCCAGTTATGTGGAGATAGGTTTGCACAAGGCTTACCTACTATGCGCAACCGTGTAGAGATGCGACGTTTTCCACTGCCGCTGCGTGTGAAGACGTTGCGGCCGGGTTCGTCGTTTTCTCCGGCACGGCGCAGAAACCACGCACGAGGAAGAATAACAACAACGGGTTTATTAACCCAAGATGCAGCACAGTGCGAATATCACGGGCTTGCAGGCCGTATAGGGAACTCCGCAAGACCGAGAAAGTACTCTTGCCTAGGGCGCTACGACTCCTGCACAAGGGCCGAAGTCGAACGCACGAACGAGAAGCCGCCTGCTAAGCAGCGCGTCAACGTCTCGTGGAGGCCTGAAAGCATCTGCGTGACGAGCGAATCGTTGGGCACAACACAGCTCGTAGGAGAGGAGGGTGTCACGCGCGCCCAATGGGAAATGGCGCTGCGTTGTGACGTTGGCCCGCGCAGCGCACCAGCGTAGCGTGCCCGGACATGCCAGTGCGGGAAGAAGCCGACAGTTGACTGGCCCACACAAAGAGGCGCCCTGGCAGCCATCTTGGCGGATGCCGGCGCTCATGCGCGCCCGGGCTACGCTGTCGGCGCGCGCGCGGCAGCTGGGAACGAGGCGCCAGGTAGGAGGGCGCTTTCGATTCCCACAACCTAGACACTAGTGGATGGCACTTCTCGCAAAAATAGCCCTCTGACTTTGGCTGATTGAATTCGGCCGAAAGCAAGTCAGTAGGCTATTGGCTAGGTAATTAAAGTTTTAATTGGTCGCGTGTGCATTGCACCACTCAGTAATCAATGTAGGCACGAAATTCGCAGAATTAATTTCTTCGTCGAGGAACAATTTTATGGTTTGTCACTTCTTGGGAATGCGCCTTGCCATATCTGGCGCTTTGTGGAATGCGCCAGATATAGAATGCGCCAGATTTAAATAGCTAACTGCACCGGCTTCGTATAGGAAGCCTACAGGCACTCTTTGAAAGCAAGCAAAACAAGTCTCTGGCCCCCCCCCCCCCCCGAAAAAATAGATGTTTCATCGAACTGTGTAGCAGATTGGGGAACAGCAAGCGTGATTATGTGCGTCGCACCACGAAATAGCCGCGCGTCTTCTTCTACTCACGATGATTAAAGCTGCCATAATTTCTAGGTAACTCGCACTGCCATACAACAAAGAAAATGGTCAAAGTTGAAAGGGGCGCCTCACAATTGCCACAAAACTTGCACTTGACAATTTATTTGCACACACTAACATGGAACAGTAACTAATTCGAACGGCCAACAATGAGCTTCCTCTGGCCCTGACTGCGCTTTTGGAGATTCTATGTCGATGCCTGCCTGGACTGTATGCAGGCATCTCATCGCATGTGGCAGTTCGGCGGGTCGTCGTCGTTGTTGCTGACGCTAGAAGGGGCGCCTTTTCGCTTCGCTGGCGCCAAAAGCTGCCTTTCAGCGGGCCGCTTTCGAGTCATCGATCTCTTCGAGAGGTAGGGCGGGCAATCCGGAAATACCGTGGGAACAGCGTCACACGCCAGGGATGCTCGTCATGGCACGCTAATCAGTACATTGCCGTTGCTGTGGACAGTCCACGTCTTAGTCACGAGATGAGAATCGAATTGTCTCTCGCAAACACTGTCTGTTGGTTGTAGCGGGCGATTTTTCCTCGGTATGGCATGTCGCCAGAGCTTGAGACGCTCGTCGTATTTCGAGGCAGAAAACAGCCAGTACTTCTCCTTACATGACTTGTAGCCGGTCGTGCAACGCGGAACGAAGCACTTTTTCCCCATCAGAGGTTCACCAAACGATTCACACCGCAAGAAACCGTGCAAACGCTACACATGTCTACGTATTCACCACATCAAACTGCGCGAACGATGGCCGCTGAACATACAGCGGCTCCTCTCGGAGGGAGGGCGAAACGCGTGCAAATCGTCCGTGTGCGCTCAGTACGGAGATGCGCCGCTGTTCACACACCTCTCCTATTCCTCCACCGTGCAGCAGGGCAAACGCTATTCTGAAACTCATATGGCGCCCGCTACGCCCGCAACGCCCGCAGCGCTTGCAAACGGTAGTCTAATGTTGAATTCCAATGGCGGAGTCGGAGCAAGTTTTTCTGCTCCTTTCAGAGCAAGTGTGTTCCAATGACAGAGTGAGAGCGAGAGTCAAATGTTCCAATGAGAGAGCCGGAGGGGATTCAGAGCGGGAGTCCCTCCGTGGAGCAGGAAAAACTGCTCCGCCGAAATCGGTGGAGTGGACCGGAACTCAGCGTGACGCATTTCCTTTAACACGTTTGCCTGCTTGGGGGCGCGGCTGGCGCGGCGCGAGTTGTGTTGATAATGGCGGACGGCATGGACGGCTCGGCTACCTCGGCAAAGCGTGCGGCAATGCTTCTGCTACGCGCAAGGTATCCTGGGTAACGCGGCAGCTTCCGCCTTGCTCCAGCAGGGCGGGTTGTGTTCCGATGGCGGATTCGGAGGATTTGCTCTACGCCAGAGTCGAGCGCTCGCTCGCGGAGTCGGTCGGCTGCACCGACTCCGCCATTGGAATTCAACATAAAACTCCCCGATGAAAGTCTTACTTTTATTGTCAGGATCTGCATTAGCCTTTACAATAGCCTCATCAGGTTGCTGTACAAACCAAGCAACTTGCGTAGCGAGAGCGTTTTCGAATTGTGGTACATTAACACAGAGCGGTATTACGATCACAGCCACGAAATTAATGGTACAAAGGTGCTTTCACCAGGAGATAAGTTAGAAGTTGACAGCTTACGTGTCTTTGACACGAGATGCACTATAAAGCTGTGAACATTTGTGTTCATCACTGTCGTCACCCAAGAGTAGATTTATCGAGAGGAAGAGTGCTTGTCGCAAATAAACACGTAGCTTGAACTTCGCGCTGGTCCAATGATAAAACCGGCAGCCACCATAACACTTTTCCTCACAGGAAACCATGGATACAGCGGGGTGTCTAGAATTGGAACGTGTGAAAACCGGCTGCTCCAAAGTTGCTCCCACTTGCGAGCTTGTGGTGGTGGCGCTGTAGTCAGAGGCGCTGCTATCTTTCTCCGTTGCGATGAACCCGCAATGGTCGTTTCGAGGTTTTCGCCCCTACAAGAGTTTTGTCGAAGTAAATATCAAACATAAATTTCACCTAATATGAATACACGCATCTTTCGCACAACAAACATTTCATTAGAGCGAAGTTTTCGACGGAGCATCATGCAGACACCACCACTCTTTATATGCTTGGTGAAACCAAACCGGTTTTATTTTCTATAACATTGAACTACGTCTTAATAGAGTAAAAAAAAACTTGCTCAAGTGGAGCGGGGTTTCTTTGACTACGTTAGTTTGCCAACATTACCTTGTGCTAGCCCGCGATAGATTGTGACGTTTGCTGCTTAATCTGCCTGGACAGTGCGACTTACCAAGTGCAGTTACGCATGGCTATTTTCTCAATGCTAGACTTGTATTACACTTGAGGCAATATTCTGAAACATGTGTAGAAACTGAGACAACTCTTAGTTTTATGGCTGCAACAAAATTTATTACATTAAGTCACTAACGAACATTTTTTTACGTGACACAGGGCTTCAATCGCTTGACTTCTTTTTCACTTTTTGCTTGGTTCAGACCCTTAAAAAAGAACCGTTGTCACGCAAAATCCTCTGACCACTGCTTTGTTCGAATATTTGCAATGTTCAACGCAGGAAATTTTTGAAAACTGCTTAGAGATCGTAGAAGACTGGCTTTTAAATTTGAATGCAGGCGCACTGTGCTAAACACATGTGACAACTTGGTTTCCAGAGTCTCTACCAGGTTTTAGAGACTATGATGGATACAGAAGTCCCCTTAGATTCCAATCTATAGTCGCCTGCCTTGGCAGCTCGTCGAGTCATTTGGGCAATCCTCCAACGTGCTAGGGTTATCGGGTCGCTTCTTTGCTGGTACGTAGTCCGATGAAGCAGCATTTCATCTTTTTTCTTCTTTAAGCAAATTCTTCTATATATATTTGGGCAGGCTTGGGAATAAGGTGGGTACAGCATCATATCTTAAACTAGTCTCGTCACGCTGCATTCTTCCTGTCCTTCTTGAATATGCACGAATTCTCGCACGCTGAATCAAAAACCAAGTGAGGAAACATACTTTTCAGGTAAATAAATGTATTTATCGATAAGCAATGGCCGAGTGTTAAGAGCGGCGCAAAGTGTTCAATATCTTCGCTTTCCGATGCCTTCCACACATGCGCACAAGTCTGTTCTGCTTTTGAATGAATTCAAAACATTTACCAACGCGCAGAAATGTTTTCCGATGACGGTGGTATTTTCCTGGAGTGCTTTGCCCACCGAACACTGACCAGTAGTCCCACTCGCCACACTCGCCTTGGCGGCGAGTGTGGTGAGTGGAACTACTGGTGAGCTGCCCACTCGTAATAAGTTCACGTGCTACGTGACGCCAAACTGGCTCAAAAGAGTGCGCCACACTCGCCGCCAAGGCTACTGGTGGTTCTGACTGAACTCCCACGTTAAATTCACATATAAACCCAATAAAGTGGCTGGTGGGATGGCTGTCGTGGTAGCTCAAGTGGTAGAGCATCGAGCGCGTCATTCAAAGGTCGCAAGTTCAGATCCTGCCTACGGCAAGTTATCTTTTCACTCACTTTTCTTGTTTGTTACATTACAATTCAGTCTAATATCTTCCCTATAATTTCCTAGGCATTATTGTCTGTTAGATCTCTCTCTCTCCCTCTCTCTCTCTCTCTCTCTCTCTCTCTCTCTCTCTCTCTCTCTCTCTCTCTCTCTCTCTCTCTCTCTCTCCCTCTCTCTCTCTCTCTCTCTCTCTATATATATATATATATATATATATATATATATATATATAGTCCAGTAGATCCTCCGTGAGCGGTCACAACGTGGTTTATTTCGCCGTTTCGGCCTAGAGTGTGGCCTTCATCAGGATTAAAGGTACAGTTTGTTGGTGCACAGCTTTTTACAATCTCAAATCAGAGGGAAAGGAAAGAGGAAAAAGACAGAAAAAAGAAAAAAAGAAGAAAAAACGAAAAATGGAAAAAAATAATATAAGGTGGACTCCCTTCGGGCGCTCCCTTTCCACACTTCCCTCCACTTCCACCTCACCCCTCTCCCCTTTTTCCCTTCACCTTTCTGATGTCAGTGGTCTGTGTATACTTCCTTTCACTAACGCATTCTTCCCGACCAGACGGCGCCTCCTGGCACTGGCGGTTCGGTGTGGGGCAAAAAAGAGTTTTTTAGGAAGTTCTAAGCCTTTAACTACTCGGGGTCCCGTCAACATTTCGTCGTAGAAAGAGGGGTTCCGCGTATTGTGGCAGAGGCTAATAAAACTCTGGGCTTCTTGAAGCGTCACCTACGTCATGCACCAAAACATGTGAAGTTGCTAGCATATCAGTCCCTCATCAGATCGAAACTCGAATATGCCTCCCCCATATGGAACCCGCCCCAAACATACCTCATTAACGACCTCGAATCTGTCCAAAATCGCGCCGCTCGATTCATTCACTCCCAGTACTCATACGACATCAGTATTTCATTCTTGAAAGCACAATCCGGTTTATCACCCCTCTCTGTGCGCCGCCGTATCGCCACCCTTTCTCTCTTTCATAATTTTTTCATTCTTCTCTCAATGCAGCTCCTTACATCCTCCCCCCGACATACATTTCACACCGCACAAGCCATCCACTTCAAGTGTCCCGTTATCGTAACAGAACTGCCGCTTTTTCCGCTTCTTTTTTTCCCCGCGCCGTCAAGGATTGGAACGACCTTCCCTGCTCCATTGCTTCAACCACCTGCCCATCATCCTTCGCGACAAATCTTACAAATCACCTCTGCTGCGAAAACTAACGTGTTCAAATGTTCTTTTCCTGTGTATCCACCCCTTATGTAATACCCCCGAGTGGGGTCCTTAAGGAAATAAAAATGAATGAATGAATGAATGAATGAATGAATAAACCACGTTGTGATCGCTCACGGAGTATCTACTGGACTATATGCAACGCTACGGCCACTCAACCACCATGCCTGCCTACACAAGACCGGCCACAGGCGCACCTTTAGTCGAGCGGGTCTCACGGAAGTACCCTAAACATGCACCAACCTCAGCCATCATCGAAAACTCGCAAACAAGGTATTTACATCGGCATTTCAACCCGCATGAGAAGACGACACCTGCGATCATTTCAATCCGTGGAGCCTCCACATTCGACATCGAGAAAGAGCTTGCTTGCATACCACGATCTGTGACCACGCTAGTTTTTCACGTCGGTACATGCGAGCTGGCGTCATACGGACTAGAGGAATCGCTACGCCGCCTTCGCCACCTAGTGAACAACACGCTTCGCACATGCCAGGAACTCGAAAGGCTCGTTGTTTCATGCGTGCTGCCCCGTAACATCAACCTACACCTGGAACGATCGAACGAACAATTCGCGCACCGCTTCAACTGGGACGCTCGTCAATTCAACGAGACAGTCAAGGCCTACTGCCGAAGACCCAGCAAGGTGTCATACATCGACTACCAATTCGAGCAGTTGCCACCAAGACGCTTTCTTGCTGTGGATGGGCTTCATCCGAGTTTTATGGGTGTCGCTTTGATCGCCGAAACCCTCAAGAGTGCACTTGGTCGCGGAGATTTCGGAGCTACCACGGGGTGGTCGACTCAACCAGCAGCTCCCGTCAATATCCGTTCAACACAACAAGACACCCAGGACAAGAACTCTGCATATCAGAATACACCAGGAGCCCCACACCAGGAGCCGCACCCACCCAACATGACAGATGAGTTCCCGACGATCGGCGAAACTGGGACTCCCGCGAGCCACAAGCACCCCCTCACCATCATCAACAGCGCACCACTACTAGGGGGGAAGTCCGCTGAACAGCCAACATGCGTTTCTCCATATCGGATGTCGAGACCAAAAGCACTACACGACAGCACCACTACACCACTCCTCAAAGGGAAGCCTGCCGAACTAAGAAACCGCGTCCTCCTATTGCGGACCCCGGACCTGCCTACGAACACGTTCGCCGGGAACCCAACGCCGAAATCCCCCTTACAATGACGAAGGCCTGCCGGACATAACTACAACCTGCGCACCTCATCAGTGCCATCCCCGCACCCAAAAGAAGATTGACTTCTGAAATGTAAGTCCAGCTCATCACTTCGCAGTTGCAGTGTCACTTTCCTTAAGGTACGAAAACTTGCTGACAAACGAATTAGACATGAAATGCATAAATCAACATTGCAAGTGTACCTTCGTGCTAGAATAGCCCCCAAGGGTATGACACTCTCCCTCACACCAGCCGCTACAAATCTACACACGACCAAATAACATGAAAAATGTCATCCTTGATGCATCTCTTAAATTAACAGAAATCGCTCTTATTCACAGTGATAAGCAGGTAAAGAAACTGGTTGCTATGACCAACACCATTCTCCCCCACAACACTTCATCGAATGAAGAAATCACCCAATTAACAGAATTTGAACAGAATAAATACCAAGCCATCATGACCACAAAAATTCATAAACTAAAAAGAGACCATGTGCCCGAACCCACGTTCCCTGATATAGTTCCTCATCACTACAACACCACCACCCAGGAAACCACTAACGGTACAAACGAGCACCCATCTAGGAACACACCCTGTGACACAGTGGTTGTAAACTTATCGGACACAAGCTTGCCACCTGACGAAAAAAAAACTGCTATCTAAGGGACTAAGCTTCTGCCCGACCACAAAATTTTTCGATGAATTCCGCTTGCTCCGAGACCTCGACAACTTCGCTCGAAGCTTGAGGTTGCACGAATATTTCTTGGACAGGCCTTCTAACCACGAAACAATTCACCGTCGTAAACCAAATGATTGGACACTGAACAGTAATCGAGACAAGTGCATGGACCTTTATATCACTGCAGTACAGAAAGATATAGTACACGAATACCACAGACAGAAAGGAAACCGAGAAAACTTGACAAAATCTGAAAAAAAAGTATGAGAAATTTGGCATGTAGGACAGACATAACAATAAAACCCGCTGACAAAGGAGGAGCAACTGTAGTCCTAATACAACCAACTACTTACAAGAAGCATACCACCAACTAGCCGACTCAAGATTTCACGAACGCCTTCCAGGTGATCCGACAGACGAATACAAACGTATCGTATCGACAGAACTAAAGAAACTGTTGGATGCTGAAAAGATAATCAACACTGACCACAAACTGATGCGAGCAGCATACCCTCGTCCAGGTCGCTTCTACATCCCCCCAAAAATTCATAAACCCGGTAACCCAGGTCGACCAATCATATCAGGCATCGGTACAATAACTGAACCCATATCAGGGTACGTGGACAAACTAATAAGCCACATTCCATGCACCCCTCGCGTCGTACATAAAAGACACCACACATTTTCTTCGAGACATTGCAGGTCTGTGTGTGCCGAAAAACTCGTACTTGGTTACTCTTGATGTCTCTTCATTGTATACAAATATTCCAATTGTTTTCTAATGCTTTAATTGCCGCAAGTGTACCAGGATTCTCATTTATTCCTCTATCGAGGGTGTTAAATCAGTGGATAAGGTATGACTCTCGTTGTTCACGTTCTCGATTTGATTTAAATCCCGTCTCTAAGAGCGTTACTGATAGTTTGTCGAATGCATGGTCGGGAAGATTTAGATGTTTTGATAGAGGTAAACTTGGGGCTGATTTCGCATGGGCTCTGTGATTATTGATGCGAATCCTAAATGGTGTTTCTGTTTGTCCGATGTACTGCATACCACACACGTTGCATTCGAGTAGGTATACCACATTAGAGGAATCGCATGTTAGGTTTCCTCGTATGTTAATCGAAAACTTGGATTGTGTGCTGGTTGCTTTGTCTGTTTCTCGCATCGCCTTACATACAAGACATCGTGGCTTTAAGCAAGGGCGGCATGAATTATTGGGGGGTGATGTGTTAATTTGGGAGTGGACAAGGGTGTCTTTGAGGTTACGTAAACGACGCCTGGAGCGGATGGGAATGCGCGTTTCAGACGTTCACTTTGTTCCAGAATGTTGTAATGTCGTTTAAGGATTTTGTTTACATTGGGGAAGTTTGTGCTGTAAGTCAAGCAGAGGTTTGTTCGTTGTGGGTCTTCTCGTGGTGGTCGCTTCATAAGTAAGTCTTCACGTTTTAGTTTTCTCGCTTTTTGAACAGCGTCATAAATTACATGTGGGGGGTATTTTTGTTGCTCGAGCATAAGTTTTAGCCTCTGTGAGCTCGTGTCAAGCGCGGAGTAGTTAAAGGCTTAGAACTTCCTAAAATGCCCGCTGACCAGCCTCTGCCACAATACGCGGCCCCCGTCCTTCTACGACGAATTGTTTACGGGACCCCGAGTAGTTAAAGGCTTAAGGACTTCCTGAAAAGCTCTTTTTTGCCCCACACCGAACCGCCAGTGCCAGGAGGGGCCGTCTGATCGGGAGGAATGCGCTAGTGAACGGAAACATACACAGACCGCTGACATCAGAAAGGTGAAGGGGAGAGGGGGGAGAGAGATCGGGGGGGAAGTGGAAGGAAAAGTGGAAGGGGGCACCCAAGGGGCGTCCACCGTATATTATTTTTCTTTTTTTCTTTCCTTTTCTTTCCTTTTTTTTTCTCTTTCCTTTCCCTCCAATTTGAGATTGTATAAAGCTGAGCACCGACAAACTGTATCTTTATTCCTGATGAAGGCCAGACTCTAGGCCGAAACGTCGAAATAAACCACGTTGTGACCGCTCACGGAGGATCTACTAGACTATATATATATATATAGTTATATATATATTATATTGTAAATGTAAGGTCAATAGCAGTATCAGCGTCGGTACAGAAGCAGTTAGAGCTGGCCGGGTATACGGGCAGCGTAGCAGCAGCAACCAGGCAGTCTTAGCTCGTGCTTCGCGCGAACGTGTCGATGTGGCTGCCGTAGTGGGCATTCCTCTTCACTACACTTCGTCCCCCGTCGAAAAAGGAGCCATCCTGGCGACTCACGGTGAACAGAGTACGAGCGGATCGTAATAAGGTTTCAATCGCTGTACGTGAACGGTTTCACGACCACGAAAGCGCTGGTCTGTGGATGGCGTAACGGGTTCGACAATGTAGGTAACAGGTGAAGTCTGCGAGACAATGGGGTAGGGTCCCTGGTATTTTGAAACAAGCTTCGAGGAAAGGCCTGTAGGCACAGCGGGAACCCAAAGTCACACAAGAGTGTCCGGAACAAAGTTAGAGTATGGCTGTTTATCGTCACGCCGAGATTTTAGTCTCCATTGGTGGACGGTTATAAATGACTGGGCGAGCTTACGGCATTCCTCGGCACGGCGGGCACCTTCAGAGATGTGTGCAGGACAACACAACTCTGAAGAATGCACAGTTCAGGGAAAGGTCTTGCTGTCTCTGCGGTGGCCCTCACCCATCTGTTGATGGCACATGCCCTGCAAGAGCTCAGGAGATTCAAATTATGGAAATAATTGAGCAAAAACGTTGTTCAAGACGCGAAGCTCGAATCGCCATCGCAGAGCGCTCTCGTGGAAACGCAGTTTCTGCGATCCGTAATAACCACGTCATGGACTCGACACTCTCAGACGTGATAGCCTCGACCATTGAGAAAAAAATGACAAAGCTATTGAAGAACCTTTTTGTGACGCTGACGGAGTTATTTGCTCAAATAGTAAATGCACAAATTGCTCAGGTCCTCATGAATGTTAATCATCCACATGCAGCATCTATGCTTTATTCAGCTAAAGAGGTGAATGCAGGATATGTAGAAACAAGACCTTTTAAACCCAGCTACCCGATACCAACATCTGTTGAAGAGTTATATTCATCAAGAGCTAATCTGTCGAACTGCGGCCGTAAAATAATCCCCGTTAAACATCTGGATTGCAGCTCTGATTCAGGTTCACAGGACTCACAAATCGAATTCGACACAAAAAAAATAAAACGGCGGGCCTCGCCACGAACAAATGGATCTCCAGTGAGTCCTAAAAAGAAAAGTAAAAAAAAAATATCAGAAAGAAGTAGCATCAAAAGAGGATTTCTTGAAAGTTAGCTTATTGCAGAAGGCAGTGAATGCTGCCGGCATATCCTCAAAATAGGTGGATTAGGAATCTTGCAGTGGAATGGCCGGTCAATTTTTTCCGCGTCATTACAGGCGAAGAAAAGCAGCATGGCGAAAACTGCTCTATAACCAGTGTCCTAGAAACCGGAGTGATTACAAATACGCGGCTGCAATTTTTAAGCGAACAGTTGCCGCTGCGAAGGATAACTGTGACAGCTAACGCTCCGAGTTCAATTCAAAGCTTGGCCACAGGAAATCACTTTTCAACTTCTTAAAGCCCAAAAAGTAATCCCATCATCAACAAACCTTGAATCAATAGTTTCAACGCCACGTGAGTTGCCTACTTTTCTGGAAAGTATTGCTCAAGGGCTGGAAAGCCGCTTCACGGCTGCTAACTTTTACCACTCGCCATGCCTTGTTAACAGCGATGACTTTGAAAAGGTTACAGCGTCGGAAATAGCACAAGTAGTGAAAATATTACCCAATTCTGCTCCAGGTCCCGATGGAATATTTGCATCGGTAATAAAAAGAATCGATAAAGTATCAACTCAAGATTTACTTGCAATAGTTAACCACTCTATTAGACAATTGTGGATTCCGCCTGAGTGGAGAATTGCGAAAATAATCCTTTAATAAAAAACATGGATCTGGGTTTACGGTTTACTTTGGATAAGATTAGGCCTATTTCACTCACATATAATGTGGTAAAACTAATCGAAAGACTTCTACACATTAGGATAGACAACTGGTTGGACGGAAATGCAATTTTAAGCCCAAGCCAAATTGGATTCAGGCGTGGCTGCTCCATTTGGTGTGCCCATGTTGATCTGGAAAGCAGGATACAACTTGCTAGTTCTAAGAAACAGGTTTCCGCCTTAGTCCCTTTAGGTATTGCAAAAGCTTATGACAGTGTGGAACATATTAAAATAATAAATTCGCTAACGCACATCGGGTTACCAAATTACTTCGTGGCATGGGTTTACTCCTTTGTAAGAGATAGGGAATTCTATTGCTCTCAATCTGACATGTCGTCTTCAAAGTGTAAACAAACTAGATGTCTCCCCGAAGGTTTGGTACTTTTACATGATTTTTTAATATTTCATTGTGCACAATCCCAGTACAACATGATGTACAAGTGTATGTATACGCTGACGACATCGCATATTTTGCTACAGCTACAGATATACATGCATTATATCAGATGCTACAGTTTTATATGAACGCTGTGGACACATGGTTAGACGACATTATACTATCATTAAACATCAGGAAAAGTGCAGTCGTAGCTTTTCCTATAAGTGCAGATTTCCGTACTTTACAGACAGGACTTTATCCCGCAGTCAAAATCGATTAAATACTTGGGAGTGTCTTATACTGAAAACCTAAATTGTAGTCCGCATATAGAAAATATGGCAGCTAAAGGAACACCGGCGCTTGGGAGGCTTCGTAGACTCAGCAATAAATGTTGTGGTTTACGTCGTGATGTGCGAATAATGATATATTGTATGTATATTCGCCCAATATTGGAGTTTTGCTCTGTCTTGTTTTCTGGAGCACCCGCCTACAAAATTAGACCACTGGTACAACTAGAACGCGAAGCCTTACGTTTATGTCTTGGGCTCCTTAAATTGTCGCAATTAATGTTTTATATACGGAAGCGCGCCTGCCTTCTCTTCGTGCTAGGTTCCAAATACTAGCAGTTCGTACCTTCCTAAAATATACGCATCCCAACAAAGGAGGTCACAATATGTTTTCATTAATGAGCCGACGTCCTTTTTTAACCAACAGTCGTCTAGATTAAAGTGTCCACAAGTCATCGTCGTACAGACTCTCTTGGAAACATTACATGTTAACCTTCGGGAAGTACGGGCACTAAGAACACCTATTCAAACAATGAAAATAGAATTTAACAATATTTTTTGTAATAATTGCAAAAATCTACCCAGTAGATATCGAAATGCCATTTTGAAAGATCACCTGGCAAGATTAAACGCAAAGATTGTAATAGCAACTGATGCTTCAGTTCCCGAAGAAAAGGCAGGAGTCGGAATTGCATTTTCAGTGTTGAATTGGTCCTTTTCGACTCGTTTACCTGACTTTACACCTATTTATCAAGCGGAGTTACTGGCAATTCTCTTAGCGTTACGCAAATTACCTCAATCAGTAACAGATGCTATTATTCTTCCAGACTGCTTGTCTGTGTGTATTTCATTAACTGCGCCTAATATGTCCAATGCTTTAAAAGTATTTTACGACCTTGCCCCAAGATATTCATGACTCATTCGCTTGGTGCGGATACCAGGACACAAAGGTTTAACCCTCAATAAATATGCAGATGCACTCACAGTGGCCTCACATAATTATCTCATAATAACTATATTGCCGACGCTAGCATTTACCGCCGTGGCATACTTTGAAAAATTTGTCATGTCAGTTCAGTTTGAAAAATCTCGCTTGGCAACATCAGATTTTCCCATCCTAAGTACCCTTGGAAAAATCGATGTTGCTCCTCTAAAAGGGCGGAGGTATCAATTACGAGACTAAGATACCAAGCCCCCCCCCCCCCCCCGAACTTTTATCTACACAGGTCTGGTCTGGCACAGTCTCCCCTATGCCTCCACTGCTACGAGAGTGAATTACTTCACCATTTCCTCTTAACATGCAGGTTATACACAAACCAAATGAAGAGACTGTTAGAAGAACCTCTCCGTAGGTTGGCTCTAAATTTATCCCTTCCGGTGGTCTTCTCCTTTAGAGCGACTGAAAAGAAATTTAGCCACAGGAATGTTTGCGAGGCCGTATGCGATTTTCTGAAGGCAACAAAACGATTAGAATGTTAAGCTGAGGCATAAATTCACTTTATTTCAAATCATATTAGCTTGTTCGTTTTTTGTATTACCTCTATTTTATTTCTAATCTACCATTTACCAATTGGTTCGTTGTTTAAACATCGTTATCAAAATAATCCAGCTGATAAATCAACTTTACCTTACAAATGAGGCACCGTCCCTTTCATGGCCGATCCCCCGTAGTGAGTTGCGCCAGGACTCTGAGGAACAACCAACCAACCAACCCTAAACCCAGGTGCTTTGAAAAACTCTGCGCCATCATCTTGAACTATAGGGTGAATATCAAGTGTTCCGCAGTTTCTTCTTCCTCTCCACAAGCACTGCATACCGTGTCTACTCCTTCGTATTTGGCCCGATATGTCTTGGTTCGCAATACTCCCGTCCTGGCCTCAAACAGTTGAGAATTAACTACCCCGAGTATTATCATAGATCCTTTCCTTGGCAATTTTATGCTTAAAAGTTCAATAGATCTCTAGTGCGGACTTCTTAATCATGCCAATTCTCCACATATCGGTCTCAGCTTCCTTCACCTTCTTCTTAACCGATAATTCTTTTTGGTTTGGCCCCCTGCTGTTTTCCAAGTATTTACCAGTCAATTTTCTGGTTCGCTTCCTCTATTTTGTATCGAAACTTATGTATAAGTAGCTGAATACCTTCCTAGCCCAACGCTCCTCCCCATTTTCTCTCAAACGCTTTTCAAGTTTTATCTTGCTGCTAGCTTCCCTGCCCTCAAATGATGCCCATCCCATATCGCCTTGTACTCCCTTATTTGGTTAATTCCCGTGAGCTCCTAAAACAAGCCTACCTATTTTACGTTGATTAATTTCTAATCTTGCCTGAACTTCTGATCTCATGCGAAAGACCGCATTGCCGAACGTCAGACCAGGTCTCATGACCCCTTTCCATATTCCTCGCACAACATCAGACCTATTGTAATTCCTTAGGTACTCGGCCCCATTGCTTATCCATACGCCCAGATATTTGTGACCTCCTGTATTCTAGGATCACTACCTTCATTGTAATTAAAAATCATGACTGCTGATTTTTCCTTACTGAATCTAAAATCTAACCTAGCTCCCTCATCACCGCAGATGTCCACCAATCTCTGCAAATGTTACTTGTTGTCGGCCATTAGCACTACATCATTTGCGTACATCAATGATGGTAGTGCCTTTTCAATTAATTTTACTTGTTTGACGAAAGAGAAGTTGAAGCCTAGCCCACTTCCCTCTAATTTGGCCTCTAATTTTTGTAGGTACATCATGAATAATAAGGGTGACAGGAGACGCCCCTGCCTAAGCCCCTGTTTTACCTCTCAGATACCTGTTTTTTCCACTTCATAATTACCTTGTTACCTTTAAAGATATCGTTTAAGAGATTAGTGACTGCATCTTCAACGCCTAGTGTGTCCAGTATTCCCCTCAATTCCTCTTGAACCATGCTATAATACGCTCTCCTGATATCTAAAAATGTTAACCACATGGGCCTGTGTTCTTTTTCTGCTAGTTCGATGCACTGCGTCAGTGAGAACAGATTATCTTCTAACCTCCTGTGTTTCCGAAACCCATTTTGCAGTTCCCCTAGCACCCCCTCATCCTCTATTCATGCTTGCAGTCTTTCCTTTATAATCTGCATCGCCAGCCTGTAGACCACTGATGTCACTGTTATAGGACGGTAGTGTTTATGTCAGCTTTGTCCCCCTTTCCTTTATAGATCATGCTCATCCTGCTAAGTTTCCATCCATTGGGAACTTCTCAATCGATTATCATTTTGCTCACTGCCTCTCTCAAAGCCTGCTTAGACTTCGTACTTAATGTCTTTATCAGCATAATTGGAATGCCATCTGGGCCTGTTGATGTACTACTAGTGACCCTTTTTTCAGCATTTTCCTACACTTGTGAAAATGAAGCCATTGTGGCATTTGATTCATCCTTGTTTATTGTGGTGCATAAAGTACTTCTTTGTTGAAATTTTTCTGTCACCCTTGTTTTTATATATTCAATAGCTTCGTCCCCTTCTAGCCTAGCACCTTGGGCTGTAGTTATAAAACTCTGCTCTAGGCTCGTCTCATTTCTTAGGGAGTTTAGATGGTTCCAAAATTTTGCAGCTGCCTTTCTACCTTCTTTATGTACTTCTACCAGCCACTGAGCTCCCTTCCTTCTAATCTTATAATTGATGAGAAGGGATGCATCCCTTCTACAGCTTAGAAAGATTTCCCATTTTCTTTCAACATCATCGGTCGGTTCGCCCCGCTGCTTAGCATGTCTGTGTTCCCTAGAGGCTTCTTGTCGTTTCGCTATGGCTCTCTTAATTTCCCCATCCCACCAACTTTTGGGTTTGTGTCTTCTTTTTCGGTGTGACTTGTCACGTGCCTTTGCAAGCTCCAGCTCAAACAGTCTAATTAGATTAATGTATGTCCACACTGTTTTGTTATCCTCAGTGATTACTTTCTCAATTTATTTAGTGGCTATTTCAATTTGCCTTTCTGAATAAAAATTTTTCTGTAGTTGCTCATCTTGTGTCCTTGCCACTTTCACTGCTCTTCCAAAACTTCGCTTGATACGTTTGTGATCACTACCCAGACTTCTGGAGCCACCTTCATCTATGTGCATTTCCCTGAGCTTATCATACATCCTATGCGACATCAGTGCGTAATCTATCGTCGACTGCAGCCTTCCTACCTCCCATATGTTATTTGCCTTTCACACTTCTGTGTAGTGTTGCAAATGATTAAATCAAGCCTTTCGCACATATGCATGATAATTTTGCCTTTCGGGTCGGTATACCCATCTATATCTTCTATGTGCGCATTCATATCTCCTAGTATAATTATCTCGCACTCTCCTCCTAACTCCTGATTGTCATTTGATATACATTCTACCATTGCCTGGTTTTCCTCTCAGATCTTTGCTCCTGTCCACAAGTACACGAAACCAAGGAGTGTCATTTGCCCTGCCACTTTACTTTTTAGCCATAAATGTTCCTTGCACTCTTGCTTGACCCTTTGCCAGTCTGTACTGTTATGTATGAATGCCCCAATACCACCCCTCTTTCTGCTGCCTTCTGTTCTATTACAATATTTACACGCGTAGTCCTCATTGTTAGGAGGTTGTTCCAAATCCCTGAGATGTGTTTCTACAAAACCGTATACCATCGGCCTCTCCTCCCTTAGCTGTTCTTCTATCTGTTCCCACTTCAGCCTGTTTCTACCACTCTGCATGTTAATACACCCTATGCCCGAAGTGGCTTGGCGCTCGTGGCTACGTCTATTTCTGCCCCGGACTCTACCTATCTTAGATACTAGTGTCACTTTGAAATCGTATCCATTCACACAACTTGTCAAGAAGTCTCCCTGGTGGTTTTCCTCATTACTAGCTATCCTGCACCCCGAAGGGCCCGCTAGCCCCCCACCCCCCCAAAAGCAACTGCGCGTCCTGCAAGTCGCCAATCCACCTCATGACCTAGCCGACCATAGAAGTGAATTCCGTCTCGTTGAAAACCATCCCACCTATGCACTTCTCCGTTTATTTCCACCACCTCAAAGCCTTTCTCTCGACTCATACGCAATATCTCTTGGTTTTCGTTCACAACCGCTCTTTGCAGGTTGCTATGACGCACCGGTACCTCCGGTATCGTGCATATCGCTACCTGTACCTGAGGAGAAGTGACGCGCATGTCAGCGACGCCTTTCGCCAGTGTGGTTGCTATTCCTGCTGTATTTTCATTTAAGACATCGTTTAAACCGCCTAAAATCATCACGAGGTTTCGACTATCAGCTGTACTTTTGAATTTTGTGCTCGCTTGCCTCATGACTGTTTCCAGCTTGTGTCCTGGGAACGCCCCTACTGCAACCCTCTTGTCACCTCTTACCTTGTATTTGATGGCTTCTGTGCGTCGATTTTAATTCGAGTCCCCGGTGATTATCACATGCTGTGACTTTTCAGCTGGAGCGTCCTGCACCTGTGACGCTGGCTGCTTTGTCCCCTCCCAGCCTCACCACTACTTCGCTGAAGCTGGGCCTTGCAACAATTGATCCGACTGAACCTGTATTTTGCAAACTTGCTTGCTCTTTCTTCTCCGCCGTTCCGGTCGCCGGTTCTATACTGTTCTCTCCGTAGGCCGCTCCTTTGTTCATCTTGGCTAGTGCTTCCTCGGCGGACTTCATCCTTTTTCCCTTATCCCTCGTTTTCTCTTGCTCTGTCGCCAACGCAGTCTCAAGCTCGGTGATTCTCATCAGCAGGTCACTCTGGGTAACCATCATTTTCTCCATTTTTTCCTCGACCTCACATTGCCTACACTTCGCGTCAGCCTCTTTTCCTTCCGCTTCGACACTTGGGTCTACTTTCAAACCAACCCCACATCCTGAACACTTTACAGTCTTTTTAACCATGTCTTTCCGACACCAAGTGTCCCTATGACTTGTCTCACTCGATAATTACAAAACCTGAAATCTGCCCTACGATAAGGAGAATGTTGTTGTTGTTGTTGTTCTCCTATTGTTGGTGGCGCATACCCACTGTGGGAAATTGGCAAGAGTGTAGTGGTTTTAAAATTTACTGTTCGGATTTGAATTGATGGAGGTATAACAGAAAGATTACCGATAGCCTAGGAAAGTGTGGGGCCTAATGTAATGCATACAAATATTTACATAAACGAATTTATTCTTAGAATAGAGCAATAATCTGATTTTATACGTATATAATTATGTGTATATGTTAGGATAATGAAACTGGTTAATTAGTCAACCTATTAGTTTCATCAATATAGTCCCGGACGGCCGCGCATACTGTCGGATTAGAGAAACCAGAAATGGAAGCTCCGAAAGACAAAATGACAGGCAGGGATAAGTCCATACTAATACCACGGAAAGGAATTTATAATAGGGTTTTATGTAATGTGTTAAACCGCCTTGAGGTCAAAAAGAAATGGTCGATTGTTTCCAGTTCATCACAGAAGTCGCACAGTGGCGAAGGTGCTTGAGCAGACCTGTGTTTATAGAAATTTAAATTTGGTACCCGGTAACGCAGCCTTGTGACAGGTACTTCTTGTTTTCGAGTGCGGCAAAAGTCTCTTCGCCAGGGATATAATAATGGCCATATTCTGTAGAGTTTGTTAGTGCTGAACCTTTAAAGACTTGCATAAGCGTACGTCTGTAAAAACGAGCAGCAGTCACATAAGCGGATGGTGGACAGAGCGGTAGAATTGGTTCGCTGATTGACGACTTGCTATGGAATCGGCTATTTCATTTAGAAGCAAACCTTTATGTCCAGACACCCAAACTAATCGTACTTTTCTCAAATGCGCAGGTACTAGTGCACGGAACGCATTTGTTACGTGATTATCAGCACCAACAGAAAGTGCCGCACAGAGAGATAGGGAATCTGTTATTATGACAGCTGATGTAACTGCTGTATATAAATTGCGTAAGGCGTGCACTATTGCCAGAAACTCAGCCTCAAAAACGGGTATGAAATCGGGTAGTCGAAGGGAATAAATCCCATTTAAAATCGGGCTGAAAATACCAACCGCTGACTTTTCGTCGTACTGCGATGTGTCTGTAGCAATAATAACGTTCGTTGTAAAACGGCGCAGGTGATCTTGTAGTGAACCATTCAAAATATTATGGGGAAGTAATTTGGAATTATTAGGAAAAATGTCATCGAATTGAATTTCCACCGGGGCTGAATTATCACGACTCGGCATGATGTCGCATATACGTACGTTTAGAGGCTCCAGTAAATTTTGCACAAATATAATTTGTGGGGTGTGAAATCGCGGCCATCTAGCAGCAAAAAATGATTCCGGGGTGGAAATAAAGGCTGTTTCTGAATGTCGTAATGGTGATTCATAAATTCTTAAGAATGTCGGAACAGTCAGAAGGGGAATTCTACAAGAAAGCGGAGGGACCCTGGATTCGAGATACAACACATTGTTGGCAACTGTTTTGGGAAGGCCAAGGCATAAGCGCAAATCTTCTCTTTCCAGAAGAATTAGAGGCGGCAACTTGTAAGCTGGAACTCCAGAGAAAAGTCCCAAACCAAATTCCAAGATGGGACGAACGTACATGCGAAATATCATTACCAATGTGTCTCTTCTCATACCTATGCGGTAGTTGCTTAGCCTACGTAATATGCCAATGACCCGCACACCTTTTCCGGCGATATATTCGATATGAGGTCGCCAGTGAAGCGATGTGTGATAAATTACTCCAAGGTATTTAACAGATTCCACCTGTGGTATATCCTCATGATGGTAAGACTGAGAGATGTTCACACAGTATTACAGCGGGAAAACAAGGAGGGCACATTTACTCGGATTAAGTAAAAAGCTGTTGCCATCAAGCCAGCTCTCCAATATATTAAGGTAAGTCTGCAGCCGTTATTATAAGGTCTGAATGTTATCTGCCATTGCAAAAAAGTGTGATATCGTCTGCATAAACATAAGTTGTTGTATCCTGTTTACGTGGAATGGTGCTCATTAGTAAATTAAACAGCACCGGGGAAAGCACCGTGCCTTGTGGTACTCCCCTCGTTTGGGTATGAGTAGATGATGAAAACCCATCTTTAAAACACTTAAATTGATTGTTTGCAACAAGATTGTAAATCCACGCCACTATGTATGATGGAAAATCAAGGTATTATAATCGATCTATCAATACACAGTGCTCCACGGTATCATATGCTTTAGCGATGTCTAAGGTAACTAAAGCTGCATATTTTTTATGTAGCCGAGCTAATTGAAGCCGACTTTTTAAATCAACGTGGGCATCCCAAATTGAACAACCAGCCCTGAACCCAATTTGACAGTGACTTAGAAGTGACCTCATGGTAATAAGTTCATTAATTTGTATATTGATGATTCTTTCAACCAATTTCACTAAGTTTGATGTCCGTGCGATCGGCCTTATGTTATCCAACGTGTATGCATCATTTTCATTCTTTAGCAACAATACAATTCTGGCAAGCTTCCATTCTGGAGGTATCCTTGCGTTCCCTAACGAATGATTCACTAGTTCTAGCAAAAGATTATGCGATTCCTGGAGTAAACATTTCAACTTAGAGTTCGTAATCCCATCTGGTCCGGGAGCGGCCCTGGGTAAGCATAATACTGTCTGACTCAATTCAGCTAAGGAAACTTCTGGAAATTCATGCAAGTTTACCTGAGCTGACTGAATAGCCAAAAAATTAGTAGTGAAGCGGCGTTCTAAACCTTGCGCTATGTCTTCTAGAGAGGTCTGGCGTCAAGACACATGACTGCAACGTTAAAGGTGCTGACAGTACTTTTCTTGTCCGAAGATAAGCGAACAAAGCACGCTAACTTTTTTAGTTAGAAAGATAATCAAAATGTCTACTGTCGTATTCTTCATTCGCGCGGTTCACTGTACGCTTAAATACGCCAGCAAGGAATTGATAGTCTTTCCACTTTGTTGGGCTCTGAATATGAAGAAGTTTTTTTCCAAGCGGCTTTTCGTCTTCTATAATCGCGCGTACACTCATCGTTCCGCCAACGAGAGGAGGATCGTTTATTGGAGGGAATAGAAAATTCGGAATTTTTTCTAGATCCCTCCAGCATTGAACCAATCGTAGATGCAATCTCTTTAGTGCTGGCATTTTCAAGCTTGGAAATGGCAGAACGGAGGCAGGCTTGAAATTTGCTATGGTTGATGTATGTGCGTTTTGGCTGGTCTAAAGTTATTGTTGGACAAGTAATGTCAAAAACTACAGGAAGATGGTCGCTGTTAGTCGCCGAATCCAGAACAGCCCATTACAAAACTTGGATTGCATTGGAGCAAAACGTTAAACTCAATACTGAGCTAGTTTGACCTCGGACAAATGTTACATGACCTTTATTCAGACATGGGAGATTGTGACCAATAGTCCACTTTCATAGTCGCCTACCACAAGAATCTGTCCTTATACCCCAAGACAAATGATGTGAATTAAAGTCTCCTGTGTGTACGATTTCCTTTTTACATGCTACCAAAACGCTGTCAAGATAACGCGTACTTTGCACACCGGAGAAGTAACAATTTACAATTGAAAAAGGGTGGTATCCAGGGAGACACAAGTCTAATGCTAATATTTCACAATCGAAGTCTAACATTCTGAAAGAAATTTTCGCCCTATGGCAAAATTTACTTGATACAAGGATCATTAAACCACCACCACGTGATGGGCGATCTAATCGAAACGAACGAAAACCTGCAGGATGGAAATTTTTATCTGGTGTGAGCCAAGTTTCTTGGAGAATTATAATATCAAGATTAAAATTATTGCAAAGGTAATGTAAATTGGTTGAGGCTGAGAATATAGAACGGCAGTTCCACTGTAGTACCCTCAACTGACCTATGGTGTTGAGCGCACCGCCGAGGCGCATGTCGCGCCCTTGTTAGCATCTTCACGCGAAATAGTTGATTCATTCCTTTTAGATTTGGACTTGAGATCGGTGAAGATAGGGGATCTGGTACGTTTATTAGTTCGTATATTGAGTTCCATATCTGTAGCAGTATTTGTGCTCGGCTGAGGCGTATGTCGGTCCAAGTGCACCTGTGTTCTTGACTGCTTAGCCTTGCCTGCAGATGCAGAAAATTCGTCCAACACTACATTGCGTAGCTGTGTGGCATCACTGGTAATGTATAATACTACAGGTTCTGTACTAGTCTGTACTGTTTGTCCAATCTGACTTGAAAGAATCTGCACCAAACCGTCGGAAAGGTTAGATATGAGTTTATCTATTGCCTTACTCACTGCCTTTTCCACAGCAGTTTCAATAGTCTGCGATAGGTTTGGGCCCATACTGGAAGTGCAGCGCGCTGTAATACCAGAGTATCCAAAAGCCCTGTCTCTAACTATGTCAATGGCTTCCCTTCGAGAACAGCGGCGACGGTCAATAACTTCTAGGATTTGAACCTCCCGGGAACGAGTGGAACAGTCAGAGTTGTCGGCGCAGTGACTGCTTCCCCCAGAGACAACACTTTTCCGCTGTTGCAGTACACTTGCTTGAAGGATGGCTCTCTCCGCAGGTGCTACAACGAACGTTAGATTTACATCCTCCCGCACTCTGGCCGAATCTCCAGACGAGAAGCGAGGGGTTCTACTTGGAAGATCAGTGGCCATAATTTTATTTCTGATGGGCTTTTTGTGCCCACAAATGTCGCGATGACAGATTCGGTTGGTACCCTCTCTTTGTCGACTAGGCGATTACACCGGTAAATTGAAATTACGTCTGCTAAAGAGAGCCTGTCTAGGGTCTCAGCTGAACTCAGCTTGGAGTCGACTCCCCGTACAAGGTCTTTGGTACATTCAAGGTGAGGCGGAATAAAAGCACTCACCGGGGTAGCAGCAAAGGAGGTGCATTTGAGAAGGTCCTGCACGCAGGTCTGATCCGGCGACCTACACACGATACCTCCTCGCCCAAATGGGCGCACATCTGTGATGGTCTGGAAATGGTTTGAAGTTGTCTTAAGTTCCTTTTGAACCGCCTGAGGGTTTGTAAGTCTGATGACGCTTCCATTTGTAGGTACCTGTGCCACGGGAATGCTGTCGATACCATTGCGGAAGAAGGAGTCTAGCGGTAATTCATTAGACGGCAGGGACGCTGACCAGGCGGAACGCGCCTGGCCAGGAGAAGTAGTCGACATGAGCACTAGAGATATGGTTAGACTCAGAAACAGATAAACTATAGAATCGGACTCTAAAACAGAAAGTTAAAATCACTCAATCCTCAGTCAAGAACACCCCAGCAGGTTGAGCACGGGAAAGCTTGAAGGCGAGAGAGAAAGTTTAAGCTCTACTACAAACATTTGCGTGTTCAATGTACGTGAACTTCCTCCACGGTATGGCAAAAGAAAAAAAACAAAAAGTACAAAAAAATCAAACACCCACACGCACAAACTAATGAATACCTGGTGACTGACCCCCTAAAAAGCCGTACATTAATGCAAGTGCAACAGGGATTTTAACTGCTGCCTTATAATTATAAACACAAGCTCAAATAATGCAAAACAACTTATCTGCGCAGTCGATCGGGAGCGCTCAAAAACAGGTCCATCCACCGTGACAGTCCGAACCGAACCGCACATAGCAGTTCCTGCGCGCAGCGTGCGGCTCTTTCAGTACTATTCGACTGCAGTGCTGCCGCTACGGGCAACGCGGAAGGCATCAGGCGGCGAGGCACTGTTATGGCACTCAACACTTCTAGTATACTCTACCACGGAGGAAGGAAAGGTAGGAGAGGGCATGCCCAGCCGGCGCGCTACGTGAAAAGTGTGGCGGAAATGACATCATGAAAGACGCTGCGCCGTGCTCCCTAACGGGCTGCAGAAAGTGGGCATCTTTTCCTTCTTCTAATAACCACCACCACCACCATAATGGCGGCCATATTCACTGGGCACAATGGTGGCGTTGCTATGGTTACTTGTCGTGCAGTGGAGCTAGCCTAGAAGTGAGCGGCCACGGCTGGCGGTGGCATGTGTGCCTCCCCAGGTCTCGTGCTGAGCCGTGGCAGACAATAGAGAGTTTTAGTACTGCGTACGCTGCGTACGTGGCGGCGTTGCGTACTTAAGAACGCCACGTTCTGCGTAGTGCGCATGCGCAGACCGCAACGCGCACGTAACGCATTACGTACGCAGCCGCTACGTACGCACGCATGAGATCCGTGCGTGCGTACGTACGAGGTGATCGCGCCGCTCTCGAACAAGTTCGTGACAGCACGAGACTTCGTTTTGCGAAATGGTGGCATCGAAGGCAAGCACCGACCGGCTCAGTGGCTTAAAATATGGCCCTAATATGGCTATAACACTTGGATTGGCTCACAATGGCTGTCAACAACACGTGCTTCTATTTTGATCTACCAGATGGCGCAACACGCTTCTCGCTCGTTGCGTACATGGGTAGTACGGCGTACTAAAAGCCGATTAGTGGGATACGACGCCACGTAACGCAAGGCGCTTGCGTCATGCGTACGTAGCACTATTCCGTAGTACTAAAACTCTCTATTGTCCATGCTCTGCGCCGCGTTATTGGTTACGCAGTGTTCTCTTGGCAGTTACTGTACTCTTAGCAACGTTTACAAATCCTTTTGGGCATCACGGGGTTTGAACAGTGCGTAGAACGAGTGCATGTCTGTGTGTCGTGTGGCGGATGACGCGGATGGATGAAGCAATTATTGTTCGATGAAATCGCGCTGGGCACCATGACGAAGCGGAACGATGACGAACGCCTTGCAGTTCAGTGACGGTTGGGCAGTGCTCCTGCTTCTGACAACGAACGACGTTGTTGAGCCCAGCAAGACGCAATGAGGACCATGTGCACATACGTAGTTTCGTGTTCTGTGTGTACAGTGACAACTTGCTTGTGCGTAATAAAACACCTTTTCTGTTCCGCTTCGTATACTCTGCCCCAGCATTGCATGTAATCTCAACGTAACAGCAACCACATTCAAGTGTCACTTGCACCGTGCTCAAAGTCACCGTGGTCGCAGAATGCTGACGACGCTGAGTTTTACGTGGAACACGGACACAGTGGCCGGACGCTGCGTCGGCCGCGTGGCGGAATGCAACCGTAGAAGGCGCACGGGGGATTGTATTGTCTGTACAGTAGCTGAAATAATGACGTGACAACAATCGCCGCTATTAGTGTATCTAGCGCGGGTTCTCCTGTGCTTGCTTCGTTGTCAGTGAGCTGTTAATCGCTGTTAATACTTGGACGAAATGATTTCGCCGAAGGTGTCGCGCTGGCCCAGAGTGTTAAGCCCCCGTTTCATTAGCTTCGGATCATCACGACACGCGCGCTGCGGAGCTCACTTGCTTTCCGACCCAGATAGAGGGCCGTGCCTTCTACTTTACATTCGGATGTAAACAAGAGAGAGGATTTGCCCAGTCTTATGTCCGGCTTCCGGCTTCATTGCGGCTTAACAACAAGTACCGTCAAGTACAGTGGCTAAAATAGGGAAGTGTGATGAACGCGCCGGGTAGGCGCGTAACGCCTTGGGAGGAAACCGCCAAATGGCGCTGGCAGACGTTTGCATGGATATTTATATAAAGGTAACAAGGTAGTTATAAAGTGGAAAAACAGGTATCCAAGCCTGCAGAGGTAAAACGGGGGCTAAGGCAGGGGTGTCCCGTGTCACCCTTGTTATTCATGATGTACCTACAAAGATTAGAGGCCAAATTAGAGGGAAGTGGACTGGGATTTAACCTATCTTTCATCAAACAAGGAAAATCATTGAACAGGCGCTACCAGCATTGATGTACACAGATGATATAGTGCTAATGGCTGACAACAAGGAAGATTTGCAGAGATTGGTGGACATATGCGGTAATGAGGGAGATAGGTTAGATTTCAGACTCAGTAAAGAAAAATCAGCAATCATGATTTTTAATGACAATGAAGGTAGTGAGCTTAGAATGCAGGAGGTAATGCTAGAGATATCAGACAAATACGAATATCTGGGCGTATGAATGAGCATCGGGGCCGAGTACCTAAAGGAACACGAAATATACGTGTCGACTAAAGGTAACAGGAATGCAGCGGTAATGAAAAACAGGGTACTGTGGAATTACAATAGGTATGATGTTGTGAGAGGAATATGGAAAGGGTTCATGGTTCCTGGTCTGACGTTCGGCAATGCGGTCTTGTGCATGAGACCAGACGTTCAAGCAAGATCAGAAATTAGGCAACGTCGAGTAGGTAGGCTTGCTTTAGGAGCTCACGGGAATACATCAAATCAGGGAGTACAAGGTGATATGAGATGGACATCATTTGAAGGCAGGGAAGCTAGCAGCAAGATAAAATTAGAGAAGCGATTGAGAGAAATGGAGGAAGAGCGTTGGGCTAGGAAAATATTCAGCTACTTGTACATGAAGAATGTCGATACAAAATGGAGGAAGCGAACCAGAAAATTGACTGGTAAATACTTGGAAAACAGCAGGGGGCCAAACCAAAAAAAAAATTACAGGTTAAGAAGAAGGTGAAGGAAGCTGAGACCGATATGCGAAGAATTGGCATAATTACGAAGTCCGCACTAGATATCTATCAAACTTTCCAGCAGGAAATTGCCAAGGAAAGGATCTATCATTATACTCGGGGTAGTTCTCTACTATTTGAGACCAGGACGGGAATATTGCAAACTAAGACATATTGGGCCGAATACGAAGAGGTAGACATGGTATGCAGTTCGTGTGGAGATGAAGAAGAAACTGCTGAACACTTGATAATGTTCTGTAAAGGGCTTCACCCTATACTTCAGGATGATGGCGCAGAGCTTTTCAAAGCATGGAGGTTTTGGGACAGGGAGGGCAAAATGGACTTTAAGCGGGTAGAAATAACTAGAAGGAGGTTATCTGATTGGTGGCTAAAGTCAAGACACGAGAGAAAATTTAACCCTTCACTGCAAAGTACGAATTCTCAACCTCACTATTCAAGAAAAAAAATCTACTTTTTGGTTAATTAAGTATTACGGCTTGGTGGCGCTAGCCACCGCCCAATCTAAAGGGTACGACCATATCCATCCATCCATCCATCCATCCATCCATCCATTCATCCATCCATCCATCCATCCATCCATCCATCCATCCATCCATCCATCCATCCATCCATCCATCCATCCATCCATCCATCCATCCATCCATCCATCCATCCATCCATCCATCCATCCATCCATCCATCCATCCAACAATCCATCCATCCATCCATCCACATCCATCCATCCATCCATCCATCCATCCATCCATCCATCCATCCATCCATCCATCCATCCATCCATCCATCCATCCATCCATATATTTTTTTCTCGTGGATGGCCTCAAATGACGACCGAGAAAATATGTTAATTAGTTTCTGGAAAACAGAATGTTTACGCGGTTGCACGACTGATCTGAAATCTCGTCAGGTCGACAGGATGCCGACAGTGAGCGCGTAGTGATACTGAAACATTTTGTCGATGAGAAGTGGTAGAAAAGTGGACCGATGAACTCAGTTGTGAGCCATCGCTTGCAATACTTTTCATGGCGAACCATCATTTTCTCAAGCACTAATCTGTAAATGAAGCCCCATCAATAAAAACGTCATAATCATGAGACGAGCACCACGAGCGGTGTCTGACTGAAATCCTTTAATTTCTGCACACAGGTGATAGAACACTTTTCCGAGTAGTGACTCACTATATGTTTACAACAATGCATTCTTAATAATTGGTTGCGTGTCCTTTTTTATCCCCAAGAAAAAAAAGTTTACTAGTTCACAAGCGCCCCACAGAACATTGGTCTGCAAGCTTAGGTGATGCGCCTGAGCTTCAGGTACTTCCTCTTTTCACGGGAATACGCTCGCTTTTTGTGGAGTAGCTTTGTGTAAAAATGCAAATGGGTGAGCAGAAAAAAACTTGTTCACTTGATTGGTGAGGGTCGGACCATGTTGTGTGCAGGCCAGTGTGACATCTTTTTTTTTCAAGCACAAAACAAGCTCTTCCAAGCTATCACTGTGAAGCTCGTTGTAGCTAAAAGACTTTGAAAAAGTGATTTCAAAGGCGTCTACAAATGCGAAGAGCTTCTCCGAAAGTCCTACCCATAGGCGTCCGCACGAGGGGCGAAAAGGGTGCTGGCCACCTGGGATGGCGGCGCTAAATGTGTTCTATACATTGACTAGGCAGTGGGGAACTCTTTTAGTCATCTAGAAGGGTGGCGTAAAAACTGCCTCATACACTGATTTGATAGAAAGGAGGCACCTTGCAATGAAACTTCGCCCCCCCCCCCCCATCACCTGAACAGCAAGCACGCCCATGTGTGTACCCCTTTCAATGCGGACAGTTTCGCCCATCACAGTGTGCTCGAGGTGCCGGGAGATGTACCTCTCGCCGAAGTGCAGCTCGCACGCAGCCGAGTTTTCTTGAAGCAGCTTGTCAGCGCGCGGGATCGCTCTGCGCCACTGCGCTAACAGAGCTTCGTCCTTTGGAACGCCGAACAACGCGTGCTTTTTTTTAGCTGACTTGTAGCCTGTAGTGAACCCGGGGATGAAGCAATGACTTAGTTTTCACGTCATGAGAGTACATGCACAAGCATCGGTGTCAGAGTGCCACCGCAATTTAAAAAAAAACGGGGACGAACGCGCCCGACGAAACTGTCGGAAACGTGCAAACGACGTATATACAATTGCGCGCGTCCCCACGTGGCTCCACTCGGAGGCTTCAGTGCACTCCGTAGGTGCCGCTTGCCGCTAATCACACTTTCCTATTCTAGCCACTGTACGTAAGGGCCTCTCCTACCTTTCCTTTCTCCGTGCAGAAAACAGACGTAGTGCCAACGAGCCAACGTAAGCCTAAGTTGTTGCGAGCGAAATTCAACGCAGCTACCACCTCAGATACAGTATCGATGACCGACCTCATATCGATGACGGCCCTCAGTCCCCAGCAGCTGCGAAGCAACTGACCGCGGCGGCGGTCAGATCTGCAACGCAGCAGAGGGTGCTAAGAATCTCTGGATTCTTGACAGGCCGCCATTGGAACCTGAGCTTGGCAACGTTTAACGCTAGAACCTTGTCTAGTGAGGGTAGTCTAGCTGTACTATTCGAGGAGCTAGAGGGTGTCAAATGGGATATAATAGGGCTCAGTGAGGTTAGGAGGACAGATGAGGCCTACACGGTGCTACAGAATGGGCAGGTTCTTTGCTATCGGGGCTTGGCTGACAGAAGAGAACTGGGAGTGGTGTTCCTGATATACAGAAACATAGCTGGCAACATAGATGAATAATATAGCAATAATGGAAGAGTGGAAGGTATTGTAATTAAACTGAATAAGAGATACAAGATGAAGGTGGTACAGGCTTACGCGCCTACATGCAGCCATGATGACGCTTCAGTTGAAAGTTTTTATGAAGACGTGAAATCGGCAATGAGTAAGGTAAAAACACAGTATACAATACTGATGGGAGACTTTAATGCAAAAGTAAGAAAGAAGCAAACTGCAGACCATGCAGTAGGAGATTATGGCATTGGTACTAGAAATGCCAGAGGAAAGCTACTAGTAGAATTCGTAGAACGCAATAATTTACGGATTTTGAATACCTTCTACCGAAAACGAGGAAACCGCAAGTGGACATGGAGGAGCCCTAACGGCGAAAATAAGAACGCGACAGACTTTATAATGAGTGCACACCCAGTCATCGTGCAGGATGTGGAAGTGGTTGGCAAGGTACGATGCAGTGACCATAGAATGGTACGGTCTCGAATTCGCCCAGACTTGAAAAAGAAACGACAGAAACTGATGCAAAAGAAGCCAATCAATGAGCTAGCACTGACAGGGAAAGTACAGGAATTCATTGTCTTGCTTCAGAACAGGCACTCGGCTCTTAGTGAGGAAACCAACCTTAGCGTAGATACAATGAATGATAATATGACGAGTATCATTACGGAGTGTGCAGTGGAAGTTGGAGGCCAGGTAGTTAGACAGGACACTGGCAAGCTTTCCCAGGAAACGTATAATCTCATTAAGAAGCGTCAAATCATAAAAGTCTCAAGTACAACAGACAAAATAGAACTGGCAGAGCTTTTGAAGTTTTGTAATAAGTGTAAGGTATGTGATGTAAGAAGTTATCACATGGAGAGAATTGAACACGCTCTGAAAAACGGAGGAAGCGTCAAAGCAGTGAAGAGGAAACTTCGGATAGGCCAAAATTGGATGTATGCACTGAGGAACAAAGAAGGCAAAATAACTACCCATATGGATAGGGTAGTTAAGATAGCTGAGGAGTTTTACAGAGATCTGTACAGTAGCCAAAACAACTACGACCTTAATACCATAAGAACTAGCAGTAACCCAAATGAAACCCCACCAGTATTGATTGAAGAAGTCAGAACAGCTTTGGAGAGCATACAAAGAGGCAAAGCTGCTGGCAAGGATCAGGTAACATCAGATCTGCTGAAAGATGGAGGACAGTTCGGGTTAGGAAAACTAGCCACCCTATGTACGAGGTGTCTCCTGACAGGAAAAGTGCCAGAGTCTTGGAAGAATGCTAACATCATCTTAATACATAAGAAAGGAGATGACAAGGACTTGACGAATTACAGGCTGATTAGCTTGCTCTCTGTAGTATACAAGCTATTTACAAAGGTAATTGCTAACAGAGTAAAGAAAACATTAGAATTCAATCAACCAAAGGAAGAAGCAGGATTTTGAACAGGCTACTCAACAATCGACTACATTCATTTTATCAATCAGGTAATAGAGAAATGCTCAGAATATAACCAACCACTATACATAGCCTTCATAGATTACGAGAAGGCGTTTGATTCAGTAGAAATATCAACTGTCACTTCGGAATCAGCGCGTCGATGAAGTATATATAAACACACTGGAAGAAATCTACAGGGAATCAACTGCTACCATAGTGCTTCATAAAGAAAGCAACAGAATACAAATCAAGAAGGGTGTAAGGCAGGGGGACACAATCTCGTCAATGCTATTTACCGCGTGCTTAAAGGAGGTTTTCAGAAGCCTAGAATGGGAACAGTTAGGGACAAGAGTTAATGGAGAGTACCTTAGTAAGCTGCGCTTCGCCGATGACATTGCATTGGTGAGTAAATCAGGGGACGAATTGCAACTCATGATTACGGAGTTGGACAAGGAGAGCAGAAAAGGAGGTCTTAGAATAAATCTCCAGAAAACGAAAGTGATGTACAACAAGCTTGGAAGAGAGCAGCGCTTCGAGATAGGTAATAGTGCACTTCAAGTTGTAAAAGACTATGTCTACTTAGGGCAGGTAATAACCGCGGAGCCGAACCACGATATTGAACTAACAAGAAGAATAAGAATGAGGTGGAGCACATTTGGCAAGCACTCTCAAATTATGACAGGTTATTGCCACTATCCCTCAAGAGGAGGGTATATAACAGCTGTATTTTGCCAGTACTTAGCTACGGAGCAGAAACTTGGAGACTTACAAAGAGGGTTCAGCTTAAGTTAAGGACGATGCAGCGAGAAATAGAAAGAAAAATGGTAGATGTAACCTTAAAAGACAAGAAGAGAGCAGAGTGGATTAGAGAATAAACGCGGGTTAAGAATACCGTAGTTGAAATCAAGAAGAGGAAAGGGACATGGGCCGGGCATGTAGCGCGTAGACAGGATAACCACTGGTAATTAAGGGTAGCTGACTGGATTCCCAGAGAAGGCAAGAGAGTTAGGGGGAGACAGGAGGTTAGGTGGGCAGAGGAGATTGAGAAGTTTGCGGGTATAAATTGGCAGCAGCAAGCACATTACCGGGTTAACTGGCGGAACATGGGAGAGGCCTTTGTCCTGCAGTGGACGTAGTCAGGCTGATGATGATGATTTTAATGATGATGATGATGATGGACTGAGGGTCTTAACCGAGAAAGTGTTAAAGTAGGGTTACAGATAAATAAGTAAAAGACAAGGATCTAATGTTAGGAGACCAAACAAGAGAGCGAGAGTTTGCAGCGGCACGCTACAATCCCTACAATAAATATGTATTTAGGTCAGATATTCACAGGACACACTATACATAAAAAGAAAATTCACCAAACAATATGGATGGGCTAAAGATTTGATGGCAGACATTCCTTAATCATAAACGACAATTTACAACTGTCACTAAAGCAGAAAGCGGTCAACTATTGTATGCTGCGAGTACTAACATATGGTGCAGAAAGTGGAATGCTAGTAAAAAAAGAAAAAAAAGTCCAGAATAAATCAAGAATTATGCAAAATAGAAACAAAAATGGTTAGCATAACTTGGGTTGTAAAAACTGCGCAAAAATACAGAGAAGGACAGAGCAAGGGAGGACACTGCGCTGAACTCGCAACTAAACTTTATTGGAAGACACACGCACATATATCAAGCATTCGACCCGGTCATATTCCAAACCAAAGGCGTCTGCGCATCAAAGCATACACGGTACGAAACAAGCCTAATCATATCGACCATCAACATGTGCATCAAAAACCTAGAAAAAACAAACAAACACTTCTTCATACTTGCCAAAAACATACACAACAGTCCATAACAAACTAATAATCACCTTAACGTGGCAGTCCTGAACCCAGGTACCGAACTTGCTTTTCATCAAGGGCCACAGATGGCTTACTTACACACCTTTCTCCCTCCTTTCAATGAAAAAAAAGCCTCCGTCATTTCTCTAGTGCACTTGTTTCGATGTTCAAACCATAACATAGAGATATTAAAAAAGCTGAGGTCGATAGAGAACAAACAGAGCTAGATGACATTCTAGCTGACATTAAGAAAAAAAAGGTGGACCTGGGCAGGTCAAGCAATGTGAGGGAGTGACAAGTGACCAGTTAGAGAGATTGTGTGGTGACGAAAAGATGGGAAAAAGAACTGAGAAAGGCAGAAGGCTAGGTGGAATGATGAATTGAAAAATTTGCACGCTAAGATCGAATAAGCTTGCACAGGGTTGGGATAATTGTTGGTAACTTGGGAAGCATTTGTATAGCATTGGACATAAAAAATGCTAATATACAAGAAGAGCATGTGTTATCGAGTTGTTGCGCATCGCAGGTTGGTTTCAATACCAACAGGTTATTCAACTCACATCGCAGTGCTACGGCTTACGTATTGTAGTTGTACTACCAACTGCTTTTCGACAGGTTCCTAGCAACGTTTAAACATATCTGGAACATTTAGCAGTACCATGTACAGCCAAGTCCCCGGCTCTGTGTAGTGCATCTGCAGCCAGGCTTAATCCGTGGTACCTTGCGAAAGTTGTGGGCTCCGACGTGGTGTGGCCAGGAGCATGCGTGACCTAATAGACATGCTGGGCTGCTTTGCACAAAAGTGACCATGTTGAAAGGTGTGCCTGTTTAACCGTAGATGCATGGTTCCTCTGGGCGATTTCAGTACGTGAATTCCGAGAGATGACGCGTTTCGACTGATAAAACATGTCTGACTAGGCAGTTGTTATTGTGCCTGGTAAGTACGATACGGTTGGCACTGCAAAACTTCTGTAGCACCAACCACTCCAGTTCCAAACTAAAGCACATTGCATGAAGGAGGTAAAAAATAGGTGCACCTGCCAATTCGGATTTTAAAATTTTACATACTTGCTAACACAACCAAATGAAGGCGCGACTTCCCCGAAAGGCCATGTTCTACAAGAAGTGAGTGCTTTTTATGGGAAAGTCACACCTTGATTTGGTCATGTTACTAAAGTATGTGAAATCATAATGTGTGGCAGCAGGTGTCCTTTCTTTACCTGTTTTATGCAATTTGCTTCAGTTTGGACCTGGAGCCCCGCCACGGTGGTCTAGTGGCTAAAGTACTCGCCTGCTGACCCGCAGGTCGCGGGATCAAATCCCGGCTGTGGCGGCTGCATTTCCGATGGAGGCGGAAATGTTGTAGGCCCGTGTACTCAGATTTGGGGGCACGTTAAAGAACCCCAGGTGGTCAAAATTTCCGGAGCCCTCCACTACGGCGTCTCTCATAATCATATGGTGGTTTTGGAACGTTAAACCCCACAAATCAATCAATCAATCAATCAATCAATCAATCAATCAATCAATCAATCAATCAATCAATCAATCAATCAATGAATCAATCAATCAATCAGTTTGGACCTGGAGGGGCTGGCACTGAAGAAGTTTCGCAATGCCAAGCGTTCAGCAGCCAACATCACTGACGCAAACTGGAACCTGAAGATGAGGCATGACCGCTGCTTCATACTGAAGAAGCCTGCTCGCACGACCTGGGAAGGCCTCACTGGGCTGGGAAATGTTCACATAGCAGAAAGTGTACGCTATGTATTCAACAAAGGCCTAAAATTTAGCCATGAACCTCTATGGCTGGCTCACTAATTACTGGCATTGCACCGACGAGTTACGGCAAAAGTAGATGTCGCAGTTAGGGACTGTTGCTTACAAGATAGTGTCTAAGCTCTAGCAAGAACAGGGCAAAAACCTTCTTCGTCAGGAGGATACGTTGGTGGGTGTTGCCATTTTTCAAGTGCAATAATTTGTGTCCATTTCCAGTGGGTAATTGTAGTGGCTCCGTAGCAATGGATGTAGATTTGTGTAACTTCAAGGCAAGACAAGCAGTCTACATGAACTTGGTCAAGTTAAAAGTAATCAGAACAAGAGTTTTGAAAGGCAAGGCAGTGGCTCCAAGTAAGGACTTCGAACTTGCACAACAAGCAGAGTCTATTGCATACTGCAGCTAGCAGAAGAACACCCTTTCCGTATTTTTTGCGGCGAAGACGAATAAGCCGTGAGTTTCAATCAGGACAATTGTGAGTGATTGATGTGTCTGGCAGAACATGATTAGTCTGATTTCAATGAAGCGGCTAGACTCGGTTGTCATGAGAGACCCATTTTAAACTGAGAACTTCCTATGCATCATCCACTTTCTTCAAATAATCCTTCGATAAGCTCTTGTTCTTGGTTGAAGTTGAGGATCTATTTTATTCTGTCCTGCATAGTGAATTGTTTTTCTACATAAGAAGTTGTATAGACGAAAGTGGTGTGGTTGCCTTCAGGCATGCCGCGGGCATGGCAGTATAAGTTTTTATGGCCCTTCTCAAGTTTTTTGTTAAGGTCAACTGCATAATCAATTTTATATTAAAAAACGAGGCATTTTTGTAGGCTCGTATTGCCACCCTAATGAGCGAGACGCTGTGGTTCATACTCTTTTTGGGGCTGCAAAGAAGAAGAGAACATTTTCGTTGCTTTGGTTCAGGTGTACTCCTGGCTGTAGGTCTTGTTTTGCTCGTGATATTACTGGTGGAGGCGTTGGGTACGTGTACTTCGGCTGTGTCAGCCATCTTGGAGACCGCTGCATTTCCCAGAGTAAGAAGCAGCTGCCACCTGCGTGCGTTACCCCCTGAGTTTGGTCCCTTGGAATCGACATCCAGAAAGATGGCAACTCCGATGACAAGCAAGACGGTCCCAACCAGCGATGCCCATGGTTCTCTTCTCGCGCATGTCTTTCATGCGCCACAGACACCAAAGCCGTTTTGTGGAGACATCTTCGTAGCTGTTGATGACTGGCTCGACCACTTTGATCGGGTTGCTAGTATCAACGAATGGGACGATGTTCGCAAGCTGCGCCGAGTTCACTTCTACTTGGAGAATTCTGTGAAGACGTGGTACGAGAAACATGAGGACTCCTTTGCAACCTGGCAAGAGTTTAGCCGACAGCTCCGTGACGCCTATCGCAACACCGAGAGGAAGGAGAGGGCTGAACAAGCCATATCCTGAAGAAATCAGCAGCCGAACGAACGAGTATCCATGTTTGTGGAGGACATGCTTCGGCTCTTCAAGCGCGCGGACCTTGCCATGCCGGAGGAAAAGAATGCGCGGCATTTGATGCACGTAGTAAAAGAATAGCTTTTCGCCGGTCTCGTGCGCAATTCACCAACGACAGTCACCCAGTTCATCAGTGAGGCAACCACAATGGAACGTACTCTGCAGCAGCGGTCGCCACAATACGAAAGCCAGATCCCGGCCACCACATGCTCCATTGGCTCTGACAGTGAGAGACAGGCCCTCGCAGACTTCATTCGAAGTATCGTTCGGGAAGAATTGCGACAGCTTCAGGCAGTGGCATCCCATAGCACTGTGTCAGCCTTCGCGAATGTAATCAGACAAGAAGTCCTAAAGGCCGTCATACCCCTGGCCCCAATCACACCACCGATTTCCGAGGCCCCAGTCTTGACATACGCAGCGGCATTTTGATTCCCTGCGCCATCGGCTACAGATCCTGCTATGCGGCCAAGGTACCAGGCTATGCAGCCATTCCACGACACTGCTTCGAGCCCGCCTCTCGGCTCAAGGTTTCCGAGCACACCCACCTAAATGCCGTCTGCCTGAAGACAAAGTGGTAGCAAGGCAAGCACGTGGCGCACCTCAGATAACCTTCCGCTCTGCTATCACTGCGGTGAAGCGGGTCACGTATACCGGAACTGTCAATACCGGCAACTAGGTCTCCGCGGCTTCCACCCTGATACTCGATGCCCATGTTACGGTGAGCGCCCCGGCAAAATAAAAGCCTTACTCACGGGCCAGCGAACTCCTTCGACTATTCAGCACCACCAGTCGAGATCGCCATCGCCTCGCCGGTTTACGTCACCCAGTTTGCCCTCATCGTCTTTCGCTCCTTTTAGGAGCCTGTCACCAAGTCCCCGCAGGGGAAACTAAGAACGGCGACTTTTGGGGGTGAAGTCGTGGCCTGGTGAACTGTAAAAGACCCTCCTTTCGCGCAATGACCGGACTAGGACCATTCCAGTTTTGCAGTGTTTTTTTGACAGCAAAAAGAAAGTTTCTGCCGAAATCGCTGTCTTCGTCGACAATCACGCTGTCAACGCCCTCGTCTACACTGGCGCCGACTATTATGTAATGAGCGCCACACTGGACTCTGGACTGAGGAAGGTTACCACAACGTGACAAGGACCCCAGTAGAGCATGGCAGTTGGCCGGCCATCTGGTGATGCTTACTGGTATGTGCCCGGCACTCATTCGAATACATAAGTCGAAATTTGCGGGCTCTTTTCTCATATTGCAGATGTGCTCTTGGCCAGTCATTCTAGGAATGGACTTCCTTCATGAATACGGTGCGATCATCGACCTCCATGAAATACTTGTGTCGTTCAAGGATCCTTTTTGCATTGCAAATGAGGGTATGAAATTTTTGAAAAGAGTGCTCCATGTTGCCTACAATTCTCTGAATTTCCCACCTCGAAGCAGGCTTTTTGTCGAGGTAGAATTGAGACAGGACTTGTCTGATGCAGTAATTGCAGAGGCCAATTTGTCTCTCCTTATTTCACGACAAATATGGGTTGCCTGAAGAATCATTCAATCTAGCAACAGGCATGCTCACCTGCTGGTCACGAACTTCAGCGACGAATATCGCCACCTCACGAGAAACATTGCCGTTGGATATATAGAAGAACTTGCCGATGCAGAAGGTTCGCCACGTTAGCTTCACTTTCATTTAAAGGCCTCCGTAACGAGGCCTTCGCGAGCACTCTCGACATAAACGAGAGTCTACCTTCGGCAGAACGAGAAAGCCTTTCGCGTATACTCGGCGCATTTCAAGACTGCTTTGCCACTACATCGAAGGTTAAACAGACGCCACTTGCTCAGCATCGTATCATCACGGAACCCACCGAGAGACCCATTCGACAACATCACTACAGAATGTAGCAAAAAAAAAACAAGACGCTATACTTGACCAAGTCCAGCGGATGCTTCAGGACGATGTCATCCAGCCATCGACCAGTCCCTGTGCTTCGCCAGTTGCGCTAGTAAAGGAGAACGACGGTACGTTACGTTTTTGCGTTTATTACTGTAAACTGAACAAGGTCACGAAAAAGGGCGTTTATCCTCTACGTTGAATAGATGACTCGTTGGACCGTATACACAATGCTAAATAATTTCCCGCCATATATTTGTGTAGCAGCTACTGAAAAATCGCAGGGGATGAGCGCGACCGCGAAAATACGGCGTTTATTACTCCCGACGGCCTGTACGAGTTTAAAGTGTTTCATTTCGGTCTATGCTCAGCGCCAGCTACTTTCTAAAGAATGATAGACACGGTTCTCACGGGGCTCAAATGGCAATCATGTCTTGTTTACCTTGATTACGTCGTGGTCCTTGCAGACACGTTTGAACAACACGTCCAACACCTTCAGGCAGTTCTTCAGACAATTAGAACAGCGGGGCTTTCTCTCAAACCCGAGAAATGTCATTTTGGATATGAAGAACTGAAGTTCCTTGGGGACGTTGTGAGCCATGCCGCCATCCGCCAAGATCCGGAGAAAACCCGCGCTGTTGCCGTCTTTCCCGTGCCCACAAATAAGCGCAACCTACGCCGATTTCTGAGACTCTGTGCGTATTACAGGCGCTTTGTCAAAAACTTTTCGAAGATTGCTGAACCCGTCAACAAGCTTACAAAAGACGCTGTCTCGTTTGTTTGGGATCCCGATCAGTGCCATGCGTTCGACGCCCTCCGAAACTGTTGTGTTCTGGGTTTCGGTTTCGGATTGACATGTGAGGATGCCAGGGGGCGCCGCTCTAGCATCTAGGATTTCGAGGCGACTGTAAAATAAAGACAGTGTGTGTTAGGTAACCGTGGAGTGCGGTTGTTGTGCTTTTCTTTCGGCGCTTCGCGCCAACCCGCGTGTTCGGGCTGGTTGGTGTCCCCGCCGGCCGCGTACGTCTCCGTCGGCCATCTTCTTCTTCTTCTGCTTCGCCGGGACCAGCCAGCCCCAACACAGCAATGGCGACGAGGATGGGATACAGGTTCACACCACAAGGCACCACTGGAGTGTCTCCTGCTTAACTTCTCCACGGTAGGCAACCGCGAGTTGCTCTCGACATAGTCTCTTTGCCTCGTAACATAGCAGTGTCTTCTCCTGATCGAATTCGTACCAGGGTTTTTTCTCATCAACAAGCAATGAAAAGGTATGTCGACACCCATCGAGGTGCAAAGCAGTCCAAAGTTCGCACTGGCGATCAAGTAAAGGTTCGTGTGCCAGGCAAGCGCCCCAAGTATCGGGGTCCTTACAAAGTCTTGGGCCAGGTTAGCCCCACTTCGTTTCACTTAAGTGATGGTAATATCTGGAATGCTTCGCCCCTTGTTATTTTTCATACAGATTCGCCTTCAACACCTAAAAGTCTTCCCCATTACGTTCCGTCCGCGCCTTTCAACTATCCATCAGATTATTACATGTGGCCTCCATGTACAGGCATTTCTTCAAGGGGGGAGGAGTTACCAGTCGGTGTCGCTGATTCAAGTACACCAAGTCATACGGTTCACTTCGAACCTTCAAATTCGGCTGAGACCGTTGAACCGGACTCCGGTCCGCAAAATCTTCCGAAGCTCATGCTGCGAGCTCTGATGAGACCGAAAATTTTAACGCTCGTTCAGAGCCTTCACAATCTTCCACTGATCTTGATGTGCCACATCAGAGCAGAAGTGACCAAGGTGCAGAGACACCTGATTCTAAACCCAAAAGGGCCCGCCCTAAGCGGAAGCGGCAGAAGCCCCGTCGGTTCGAAGACTATGTGATGTAGAACTCTTGTTTCGAACAGTTGTGTACATTTTTTTTGTTTGTCAGTGCATTTTCAGGACCCGTAGTGTGCGAGTTCGGTGTGCCGTGCTCCGAATTTCATGTGTTCTAACGTACATACCTTGTATATACTTTTGTATCGATCATGTATAATATAAACAGTGTATAGGTGAACTTTTTCGAGGAGGGGATGGTTGTTGCGTTCTAGGTTTCGGTTTCGGATTGACATGTGAGGATGCCAGGGGGCGCCGCTCTGGCATCTAGAATTTCAAGGCGACTGTAAAATAAAGATAGTGTGTGTTAGGTAACCGTAGAGTGCGGTTGTTGTGCTTTTCTTTCGGCGCGTCGCGCCAACCCGCCTGTTCGGGCTGGTTGGTGTCCCCGCCGGCCGCGTACGTCTCCATCGGCCGTCTTCTTCTTCTTCTGCTTCGTCGGGACCAGCCAGCCCCAACACAGCAGAAACCTCCTCCATGCTCCGCCTGTACTGGGTCATTATGACAAAAGTGCCGACACGGAATTACACACTCGCGCCAGCAACGTTGGACTAGGAGTGCTAATCTGTGGCATAATTGCGTGGAGCGCGTCATCGCTTATGCAACCAGAACGTTATCCCCAGCAGAGAAAAACTATTCTGCAACCGAAAAGGAATGCCTCGCTGTTGTCTGGGCCCTAACAAAGTTCCGCCCATACTTGTATGGTTGCTCATTCAGGGTAGATAGCAACGACCATTCCCTTTGTTGGCTCGCAAATCTCAAAGATCCCTCAGGTCGTCCAGCACGATGGAGCCTTCGGCTACACGATTTCGATGTCACCATCGTCTACAAATCTGGGCGGAAACACACCGACCCCGACTGTCTCTCACGTGCACCGGTCGAAAATGCCAACACTGACCTTGAAGACGACGACACTTTTCTATCTGCTGTATCAGCAACCCGCTTAGCTTAGCAACAGCGTCATGACACGTAACTCATCCTGCTCATTGACTACCTGGAAGGACACAATTACTACTCTCCTCGAAGCTTTGCACGCTCGCTATCTTCCTTCTGTTTCCACAATGGAGTGTTCATAAAAAGAACTTTCATCTTACACAAGCTGTGTATCTGCTTGTTGTGCCAGCTACGCTTCGTTGTGACATTTTACGTGCGCGTCATGATGAGCCATCGTCCGAACACCTCGGCTATACGCGCACGTTGCAACGGATCCAACGCTCCTACTACTGGCCACGTCTCGCAAAGACTGTGAAGCACTACGTTCGCACATGTCGCCACTGTCAGCGACGTAAGGTTCCACCTTTACGACCAGCGGGACTACTGCAATCAATAGGCCCACCAAAGCCGCCATTTCATCAGATTGGCATAGACTTGCTGGGGTTATTCCTCACGTCTTCGTCTGGAAACCGGTAGATTGTGGTTGCTACCGACTACTTAACACGCTACTGTGAAACAAAGGCACTTCCAAAAGCCACCGCAGCAGACGTCACCAAATTTTTCGTTAACAGCAACGTCTTACATCACGGTGCGCCAGCTGTCGTCATAACTGATCGTGGGACAGCCTTCACCGCAGAAATGCTGCAGGAAGTCTTGCGATTAAGTCAAGACAAGTCAAGTCAAGTCAAGTTAATAAATAGTTCAGTTGAGTTACATGGTTAGCGTTATTACAGCAGGAGGTCCCAAAGTTTCAGAGAAACTGACAGGGGGACCTCCTATGGCTACATGGATGGGGTAATTACAAAAAATACAGCAATAGTATACGGACTTGTGAGTAATAATGAATAATCTTGATTAACAATAAAAATACGATCAATACACAACATAATGGTAATACTCACTATTGAAAAATAACAAGGAAATAGTCAAAAGCAAGTGAAGACAAAAACAATATTAATGAACTCTACGTGACAAATGCAACACGTTTCATTATCAGTGTTATCAATTATACAAAGGCAAATTGAAGTAGTAAAATAGCACAGAACTGTGGAGAGCTATTGACAGTTAATTACACAAATCGGATGAGTTAATTAATTCCTGAATGTAATATTTTTTACTGCGCGAAGCGAAAATATGGATGTTATTCGATGATTTCAATTCGAAAGGCAATGAATTCCAAATGGCTATGCTAGTAAATAATGTTGAGAACTTGCCGTAGTTTGTCCTTACGGCCGGCAAAAGAAGATTATTGCACTGAGAAAACCGGTTGATGTTACCATTAGTTAAGTGACGATGATCAATGCATGCAATAAAAATGTCATGCGTGATGAGTCTGAAGGCGACAATGGACATTCTATGACAAAATAATGGTCTAAATGGGAGTATGTTAAGCTGAGGAAACAACGAGCTGCAGGAGAAGTAAAATGGGCTGAAAGTCATTAACCTAACTGCTTGATTCTGAAGTCACTGCAAACGTTCGATGTGCGTGAAATATGTGTTGGCCCAAGATGGTACGGAATACGAAATATGGCTATGAATATAAGCAAAATACAAAGTACGTATGATGTGAGGTGGAAGATAAGTTCGTGTCTTGATGATAAGGTGAATACCAAATGCAATCTTTTTAACGAGTGATGCTGCATGTTTATGAAATTTTAGTTCGCTATCTAAGATGACGCCAAGAAACCGCGCTTCACTGGAAATGTTTATGACGGTATTACCAATGTGAAGGGAAGGTTGTATGGCGAGTGAAATGCGCTGGGAATGGAACAACATAAACACGGTTTTAGTAGCATTGATCTGAAGATAATTGGCCTGGCACCATAAAGTTATGTTATGTAAATCTGTGTTGAGGTCAGACTGGAGTGAATAAACTGATTTAGATGCCTGAAAGACGGTTGTGTCGTCAGCGTAAAGGGTGCACTTGGTCCTTGTAAGAATGGTAGGTAGATCATTCATAAACATCAAAAATAAAAGTGGGCATAAAATTGATCCCTGTGAAACACCAACGTTAATTAACTTGGGCGTTGAAAGATGGCCATTAACATGAACCATTTGAGACAGGTTACTGTGGTAGCTCTTAATAAAACTTAGTGGCGGACCAGACATACCAAATGATTCGAGTTTAGCAAGTAGAACGTGGTGATTTATAGTGTAAAAAGCATTCGTCAAATCGATAAACACAAAACCCACAAGTAACTCTCTATCAATAGCTTGTTTAATTTCCTCCGTTAAGGTAATTAGTGCCAGCTCAGTTGAATATCCTTGACGGAATCCGAATTGTTGTGGAGATAAAAGATTAAATTTTTTCAGATTACGCAATAATCTAACGTGGAATAACTTTTCAATTACCTTACCGAAGAAAGGCAGGATACAGATTGGCCTATAACTCTGTACAAAAGTCTTATCACCCTTCTTAAAAACTGGAACTATTTTACCAGCCTTAAGGCAGCTCGGAAACACCCGCTGAAAACAGCTTGTTAATAATTACTGCCAAAGGTGGTGATACTAAGTCTAAAACTAGTTTTACTTTAAAAGGATCAATATTTTCTAAACCAGCACTTGTAGTGTTTAGTGATGTGATGACCTGAAAGACTTCATCTGCACACGTGGAATGAAGATAAAAAGAATGAGTACACCGTGGTATATTGCGTAAATGACCTGGTGATTGCTGCGTATCCGCAGATGCGCTGAAATGCTCACTGAACGTGGCAGCCACTCTTACAGGGTCGGTATACATTTCTTCGCCTTGCCTTATTTTTATTGTAGGCTCTGAGCAGTTTTTCATGTTCAAAAATTCTTTTTTTAATGATTTTCCAGCAGCGTCTCGTGTTAACTGTGTTTTTTACAATGAGATTCCGGTAGTATTATTTATTAGTATAAATAATACTACCGGATAGTAATACTAATTGCGCTTAGCACGCAAAATAACGGTTTACCACCCGCAAGCAAACGGGCAAAATGAGCGACTCAATAAGACAATCGCAGACATGCTGTCAATGAATGTGGACATCGATCACAAGAACTGGGAGTCCATACTTCCTTACATAACTTTTGCATATAACACTACTGTTCAAGAAAGTACCGGTTTCACACCTTTTGGCTTAGTCCATGGTCACGAGGTCACGACGATGCTCGACGCCATGCTCCTGCCCGACAAATTAGTAATATACCACACCGATACCGCCAAATTCTTGCAGTGCGCAGAAGAGGCCCGTCAACTTGCTCGTCGCCGTATGTAACATCACCAAACCGCAGACGCGCGCCGCTACAATCTTCGTCACAGTGAAGTCATTTTCAAGCCTGGTGATGAAGTCTTGGTGTGGACCCCTATCCGACAGCTTGGCCGTTCAGAAAAGCTTCTTCGCTACTTCTTCGGCCCTTACAAGGTCGTACGATGTCTCAGCGACGTCACTTACGAGGTTCTCCCAGAAGGCACTTCGAGACGTTCCCGTTTCACCCTGAAAACTGAAGTCATTCACGTTTCACAGCTCAAATCATATTTTTCGCGCTGTGAATCACCAGTGAGTGACTTTATTGATAAATTCGCGTCTATCTTTTTGCTTGGTCTTTTCTTACATTCTTTCCTATTTTTCATATTTCTCATTTGACTCTTGACTCCACAACCATGTTATTCCACATTTCGCCACTCATTTTGCTTGCACGGTAATCATCGTCGTCATTTCCTTTTTTTTGCGTTCATGTACAGCATCGAGACGGTGCTTCTTGGGAGAGGGGGTAATGCCATCATTAATGAACGAGCTGCTGTGGCTCATACTCGTTTTGGAATGCAAAAAAGAAGAGAACATTTTCGTTGCTCTGGTTTAGGTGAACTCCTGGCTGTAGGTCCTGTTTTGCTCGTGACGGTATGTTGCTCCTGTGTTGTGCAATTTCTTATGTTTGACCATGACTGCATTTATTACATTTTACCAACATTTTATTTAGTAGGAGGTTTTGAAATTTCTTACGTATGATGATAATTTATTTATTGTTTTTAAGCAACTAACCACCGTCACATATTAGCCAATTGTTAACAATCTTCTAGCAGGATTTCGCAGACTGAAAAAGGATTGGTGTTTACACATGAGTGTAAAACTTGTGGCTCTTTGCAGTTTTTTGCTTAGCGCATTACCTTGCAGAGTCGTCACGGCTGTTGGTTTTTTTGTCAAGGTGTGCTGAAAAATTGCTTTCATATGATTTGACGAATTCAAACACTGTGAAAGGGGCCAAAGCTGAACAATGGCCAGAGTATGCATGTGCAGGGTCGTGCTCACACGTTATGCAGAATACTTTTCAAAACCAATTGGACAGGTTGTCGGTGGTTGGTTTCCTTCGCATGCTCCTTAACGCAGTAGCTGACTTGCTCCACCAGACTATCAAGAGAAAACACCACGGTACTGGGGTAGAGCAAGAGCGCAGAACAGCGAGACCTGATGTTGTACCGTGTATGCACCGAGATGCACATGATCTAAAATGGTTGGAAACAGAGATGGCATGCCGATTATTTTTTCTGTGCCACGAAAATCTTCTCAGCTTTCTCATGTATATAATATGATGGAAGCAACAAAGGCATGCCAATCATGCACAAAATGTGTGAACGTGGTCGTTTATGAATTTTCACTATCCTATGGCGAAAGATGAACGTTGGCCGGGCAAGAATATGCGTGAATGAGCATGCACAGAGACATGAACTTTCGTTAAAAGAAAAAAATGGGCAAATTTGCTGACGCATGGCGATTCTCATAAGTGTGAGCTGTACCTGGATAAGGTTTGGATTATTGGCAGAAGCAGGGATACAACTACTCGAGAATTCATTGATGCATTCTGTATAAAATCACGAGGTGCATTAGGTATCAGTGATACTTTGTCTTTCTGGTAGGTAGAGAACCAGTTCACCGGTTGTGATTGGTTAGTATGCTATCAATGTGAGCCTTGCTTACTTTACTCATGTGTGCCTATAATTATCGATGCAGAATATGATGAATAAACTGTCGAAACTTCGAGCTCTTCTAGAACCGTTTTCTCATTATTTTTTCATTAAAACAGCCATATCTTTGTGGCTTCTACAAGAACATGGACCGATTAGAATAGCAAAGAGTACTTCTAGCCTGACCTTTGTGTCTTAAAAATCCGTAGGGGCAAATTTGACATAGAAGAGAGAAAATATGTCTGGGTAATGCAAACCAGGGAGACATGAGGCTGTGACAAGTTACCGATATGCAATGGCAAGAAGAATAAATGCAGTGATTGTGCGAGCATTTCCAGCTAGAAAAAGGCTAGGAGTGATTAGTGCCTTCTGTCGCATAAGCCATGAAATGACAAAAGCAACCACCGTCAGCTCTGCCGCCATCTGGAACGTAAGAGCACTACCAAAGGCTGCATTCATTGTTCTTCTGCACAGGCTTACGGCGTGCAGCTTCATAAAAGTAAAGCGAGGGCACATAAATGCTCCAATGTGGTAGTGTCAGAGCGCATGCTCATATCGTTGCGGCAAATTATAAAAAATCACTGCTTTTTGATAGTTGATTGATTTAATTAATATGTGGGGTTTAACGTCCTAAAATCACCATATGATTATGAGAAACGCCGTAGTGGAGGGCTCCGGAAATTTCGACCACCTGGGGTTCTTTAAATAACTGCTTTTTTATGACCTAGTCGTTTAAAAAAAACTTAAAATCGGTCTGAAGACAACGCTACATTCCACAGATTCTTGCTGGTGAATGGAAATTCTTCGTTAGATTAGAAAATTCGTAAGATGGTTTTGATAGATACAGTTCTTTAGTATATATTAGTAAAAATTACACATTGGGAAGCCATGAAATATTTGTAAACGGGGGGTCGGTGCTGGAGATGACATTTTGACAAGTGCACTTGTCTTTTACAAGGCTCAACAAAATTTTGAGAAAGTTCTTTCAATACAAAAACCTTATTACTTTACCATTGTGCCTATCCCAAGAAATGAAGTTTCTTCACCGCCGCACAACGCCAAAATCAACGTTGACGTAGGCGCGCCGCTAGGGACTAAAGCGCCTTGGAATGTTCGCGCAATTTGGGTGCCTAGGCACCGCGTCGTCGCCAGAAAAGCACCTAGGGCACGGCCACTCGTATTAGGTCACGCCATGACTCGCCGTGGCACTTCAGTTACCGGCTGCAGTCTACAGGCTGGCAATGCAGATTATAAAGGAACAACTGCAGGCATGGATAGAGACTGAGGGGGTGCTGGGGGAACTGTAGAATGGGTTTCGGAAACACAGGAGGTTGGAAGACAATCTGTTCTCTCTGACTATGTGCATCGAAATAGCAGAAAAGCAACACAGGCTCCTGTGGCTAGCATTTTTGGATATCAAGGGAGCGTATGATAACATGGTTCAAGATGACTTGTGGGGAATACTGGACGCACTAAGTCTGGAAGATAAAGTCCCTAATCTTTTAATGATATCTATAAAAGTAAGAAAGTAGTTTTAAAGTGGAAAAAAACAGGTATCTAAGCCCACACAGGTAAAATGGGGGCTTAGGCAGGGGTGTCCTCTGTCACATTCACTTTTCATGATGTACCTACGAAGATTAGAGGCCAAATTAGAGGGAAGTGCACTTGGCTTCAACCTCTATTTTGTCAAACAAGAAAAACTCATTGAACAGGCACTACCAGCATTGATGTATGCAGATGGTATAGTGCTGATGGCCAACAACAAGGAAGATTTGCAAAGATCGATGGACATCTGTGGTAATGAGGGAGATAGGTTAGATTTCAGATTCAGTAAGAAAAAATCATCAGTCATAATTTTTAATGGTAATGAAGGTAGTGAGCTTAGGATACAGGAGGTCACGTTAGAGATAACAGATAAATACAAATATCTGGGCATATGAATGAGTGATCGGACCGAGTACTTGAGGGAGCACGAAATATCCGTAATGACCAAAGGTAATAGGAATGCGGTAGTGATGAAAAATAGGTCACTGTGGAGTTACAATAGGTATGATGTTGTGAGAGGAATATGGAAAGGCGTCATGGTTCCAGCTCTGACGTTCGGCAATGCGGTCTTGTGCATGAGATAAGAAGTTCACGCAAGATTAGAAATTAAGCAACGTGGAATTTGTAGGCTTCCTTTAGGAGCTCATGGGAATACTCCAAATCAGGGTGTACAAGGTGGTATGGGATGGACATCATTTGAGGGCAGGGAAGCTAGCAGCAAGATAACATATGAGAAGCGATTGAGAGAAACGGGGGAGGAGTGGTGGGCTAGGAAGGTTTTCAGCTACTTGTACATGAAGACTAATGATACAAAATGGAGGAAGCGAACCAGAAAATTGACGGGTAAATACTCAGAAAACAGCAGAGGGCCCAACCAAAAAGATCTATCAGTTAAGAAGAAGGTGAAGGAAACGGAGACTGACATGTGGAGAATTGGCATGATTAAGAAGTACGCACTAGAAATCTATCGAACTTTTAAGCAGGAAATCGCCGAGGGAAGGATCTATGGTAATTCTCGGGGTAGTTCTCAACTGTTTGAGGCCAGGACAGGAGTATTGCGAACCAAGACATATCGGGCCAAATACGAAGGGGTAGACACGGTGTGCAGTGCACGCGAGGAGGAGGAAACTGCCGAACACGATAATATTCTGTAAAGGGCTTCGCACTATAGTTCAGGATGATGGTGCATAGTTTTTCAAAGCACTGGGGTTTAGAGACAGGGAGGGCAAAATAGACTTTAGGCGGGTAAAATTAACTGGAAGGAGGTTATCTAATTGGCGGCTAAGGTCAAGGCACGAATGAAAACTAAACCATTCACATCAAAGTACCAGTCATAAACTTCACTATTTAAAGAAAAAAAAAGATAAATCTAGTTGGTGGTTCACTAAGTATTATGGCTAGGTGGCGTTAGCCGCCACCCGATCTAAAGAGTACAGCCACATACATACATACATACATACATACATACATACATACATACATACATACATACATACATACATACATACATACATACATACATACATACATACATACATACATACATACATACATACATACATACATACATACGTCCGTCCGTCCATCCGTCCGTCCGTCGGTCCGTCCGTCCATCCGTCCATCCATCCATCCATCCATCCATCCATCCATCCATCCATCCATCCATCCATCCATCCATCCATCCATCCATCCATCCATCCATCCATCCATCCATCCATCCATCCATCCATCCATCCATCCATCCATCCATCCATCCAACGGTGGCACGGGGCTGGAATGTAATGTCACCACTCTGTTATATTCTAGCCACTATAACCCGGTGGCACGAACGTTTCGAGGGCCAAAACCACGGTGGAGGAATATGAGAGGTGGCTCAGCTGCGCCCGCCCAAGCATATCAGTTTCGCGCGCTTCGAGCAGTTTCTGATGGCGCGTGTGGATGGGGGCCATCAGTCAGCACAACACATAGGGCCCAACGCTGCGAATACTCGCTCTGTTAAGCGATATAAGCTCATAAAATTATCTTTACGTGAATTATTGCACGCCGTTTATAAGTTTTAGCAACGTTTTACTGTGCGCAAGCGTTCTAAGTACTTATCTGCCATGGCTTTGGCGACTTTGGGAGCCGACGCAACTGTTATAGCACCCGGCCGGCCCGATTCTAATGATGGCTACCTCTTCTAGTTACTTTGAAATTTGATAGCGGGACCCAGTGTTGCCAGATGGCAGAATGGGGCGCAGCCAAAATTTAAAAAACATGTAGCCCAAAAATAGCCACCCATGCAATTGGGCCCAGTTAAGAAGTAGCCCAATGTAGCCAAGATTGATGTTCAAAAACCATGCACCGCAAAGTGGTACAAAGAGTTTTTTTATTAGCAAGAATTACTGTGACAGAGAAAAACAAGGCTTTTACGCCTATACAAATAAATTGAGAAACAGCAAGATACTCTAAATCAATCAATGAAAAAAAAAGACAGTGAATTTCTTCTAAATACACATCCACGGAGATACAGCAAGAATGAAAACACACACCTCGCAGCAAAAGACTTGCTGCCAAATTGATAACAAAGAGATAAGAAAATACTAACTTCTGTGTAAATGCAACTGACATGAGACATGCAAGAAAACACAGCATACCTCGCCGTACATACAACTTGCTGCCAGACTGATGAGACCGAAAAACACTGGCCGACTTCCTTGTGATTACAAGTAAACTGATGTAAAGCAAGACTAGGAAAATTTTGCACATCGTCGCGCACTATTCGATGCTCTAGGAACGTATTACGCCTCATACATGACAGCACTGTTAAATTTCTCCAAAAAGCGCTCGCTTGGCTTAAAATTGTTACAGCAGCCGAAATACTCTTTCAAGCCACACCGAACGTGCAGAATCATTTCCAGATTCCGCACAGTGAGTTTGTTTCTGTGGTCCGTCTTTGTTACAGTCACGAGACTGAACACTCTCTCGACAGCGGCGTTCGACGCAGGTAAACAAAGAAGTGCAAGCACCATCGCTGACAAGTTAGGAAAAAGAGCTTCACCCACACTGTTAGTAGCTTTCGCGACAGCCCTCCAGAATTCGCTAACATTGTCGCTCAATGCAAGAGAAGAGTGCATTGCCTGCAACGACACATACTCACTCTCAAGGATTGATGTGCTGCATGGTGCTGTGACCATAGAAATGACCTTGTGAAATGTACTAAAAGATGCGTTGCGAACATAGCAGGGCCTTAAGAACTTAAAGTTCTCGAACAACTCCAGGTTGCTTGGCAGCCTTTTGAGCAGAGACTTCACGCACGACACTAGGTAGTTGTTGTTGTTGTTGTTTTCCTTGTGCAAATGGCTCGTACCCAAAGAAGGAGATTGGCCGATTATAAGGTGAATTTGCCCTAAACTTTCAGCATTGCGTCATTACTACAATTTTTTTTCGTAACGTAATTTTGATTTGAAATACCGGTATCAAGTTTGCAGAAAAAAAAAGAAGAAAAATAGTGAGACAGCAATTTAGCAAGAGAATCGTTTAGTCGCAGTGATGTATTCTTGAACGGCGAATAAAACATCCCTGTGGCTGAAACCCAGTGTAGAGGCCCCAAATGAAAGAAGATCAGGTTGTGATAGTTGCAAGCCCAGTCTTTGAAGAGGTGGTGTTAGTATGCTTTGCCTGAATAAATCGAAACGGCGACAATGTAATAAAAAATGACTGATCGTTTCCTCTTGATTACAGTAAATGCACATAGGGGAATTCAATATGCCTGATCTATGCAAGTAAAAATTGAGGGAGGTAACGCGGCAACGAAATTTCGTGATGACTACTTCCATCATCCTTGAATTAGTCAGTTCACTGCGCCAGGGAAATAACAAGTGTTTGTACTCTGGAGAAGCTGTCAGTGCAGGGTCAGATAAATTTTGCCTGATTTTAAGTATGCGAAATTGCGCCACCGTAATGTATACTGTGTGAGGGAAAATAGGAATAATTGGTGTCGAAAGGGATGCCTTCGCAAGAGAATCAGCTATTTCGTTTAACAACAAACCTTTGTGCCCTGGTGTCCAGAATAAATGAATACTTTGGAGATGACAGGGGATCAACGATTTAAAAAGTTTCACTATAGGTGAGTGACCAGATGCGGACAGAGAAGAGCACACTGATAATGAATCAGTTATGACTGCTACGACTGGAATGCAAATATTTACCTTTCGCAAAGCTAACATTATTGCCATGAATTCAGCCAGAAAGACAGGAAGAAAGTCCGGTAAGCGAAGTGAAAATGACCAATCAAGTACGGGGCAATATATTCCAACGCCTGATTTTTCATGTGATTGAGATGCGTCCGTTGCTATAATGACATTTGTTGGCAGAGTACTTAGATGGTCCTGCAATAAACCATTTAAAATGCCTGTAGGTAATAGCTTAGCGTGAGTTGGGAAGATATCATGGTAAACAATTTCTGGTGAATTTCGTTGCTCAGTTAAAGGAATCAGATCACGAACGTGTACATTTAGGGGCTCAAGTAACGATTGAACAAATACTATTTGTGGTTTGGTAAATCTGGGCCAATGCACGGAGAAGAATAGGTCAGGATTGGAAATAAAAATAATTTGTTCAGGGTTAAACGGTGCTTCATATAGTCGTAAAAAGGTCTGCACAGTAAGAATATTAAAGCGACCTAATAAGGTTGGTATTCGTGCTTCAAGGTATAACACTGCATTTGCAGTATACTTTGGAAGTCCTAAGCAGAGCCGTAAAGCCTCTCTTTCCAACAGAACGAGCGGCCGAAGTTTGTAGGCTGGCGCACCAGAAAAAAGAATGCAGCCAAACTCCAACACAGGTCGAACATACATTTTATATATAATCAAAAGTGCCTTTCTTCTCATACCTGATCTACAATTGCTCAACCTCCGCAATACGCCCATCGCGCGTACTGCTTTTGTCGCGATGTATTCAATGTGAGGGCGCCAATTTAGATGTTCATTATACATAACTCCAAGATATTTCAATGATTGTACTTGTGGGATATCTTGAAGCTTGTAATTACTAGATATGTGAACGGGATCTTTGATTGGAAAAACGAGAATAGCACATTTACCGGTATTCAGGTTCAACATCAATCCATCCAGCCAATGTTCTATTTTATTAAGATATGCTTGCAAGATAGTGTAGAGACAGTGGAAGTCATGTGCCATAGCAAAAAAAAGCAATGTCATCGGCATAAACATAGGTTTTCACATCTGGATGAACGGGGATGGTACTAAGCAATATGTTGAATAAAACCGGGGAAAGTACTGACTCCTGAGGTACACCTCGGGTTTGCTTGTGCTTACAGGAAGAGAAACCGCCTTGATAACAATAGAATTCTCTTCTACTTAAAAATTCCGTCACCCATGCTACTATATAAGGTGGAAGTCCATGACTCCATAACTGATTAGTCAAGATAGAATACTCTACACTGTCATATGCTTTACATATGTCTAACGTTACTAAAGCCGCAAAGTGCTTTTTGTGACGGGCAATATGAATACGACTTTCCAGATCTACATGTGCATGCCATATGGAATATCCAGATCTAAAGCCAATTTGGGAAGAACTCAACAGTTGTTTCTCGTTAATAAACCTAATTATACGACCATGAAGTACCCTTTCAATAAGTTTCACTACATTAGATGTTAAGGCTATCGGTCGTATGTTGTCTAAATTATAGCCTGCCCCCTGTTTCTTAAGCAATGGTATAATTTTCGCAATCTTCCATTCAGAAGGGATCCATGCTCTTCTAAGGGAATAATTGACGAGACTTAACAGATCATTCGGATATTCCCTGTGAAGTATTTTTAGCATTGTATTTGTTATTCCATCGGGGCCTGGTGCTGCATTTGGCAATCTTTCCATGGCCTGATTCAATTCGGAAGTCGATATTTCTGTGTAGTCATAGATGGTTGTTGTGTAAGCCGAATTAGGAAGATGCGTTGAGAACCTGTTTTCTAATTCTTTAGCCAACTGATTCAATGATTCCTGTAGTTCCTGTGAGGTGTAAACTACTGAGTCAACGTTTCCTGGTATAGGGGTCTTCTTCCTACCACGAAGGAAGTTGAATAAAGCACGTTTGTTATTTGATTTAGACAGGTATTCGAAATGTTCTTGGTCATATTGCTCTTTCGCTCGCGATACAGTGCGTTTAAATGTTGCCGCAATTAACTGATAATCCTTCCAATTTTTTGGACTCTGATTACATATAAGTCTTTTCCATGCAGCTTTTCTTCTTCTATAGTCTCGTGTGCACTCATTATTCCACCATCTACTAGGTTGGGCGCTTTTGGATGACGACGAAGCAATTACAAATTCTGAAGTGTTCTTGGAGATTTTTAAAGCAGAACAGAGATTTCTGCCTAGGTCTTTATTTTGACCACTGGACACTGCCCTAATGTTGGAACGCAAGCAGTCTTTAAATTTTTTGTAATTGATCAATGTTTTCTCTGCCCTTTCAATAGATTTCACAGCACATGAGATTTCAAAGTATACAGGAAGATGGTCACTGTTTGAAGAGAAATCAATTGTTTTCCAAGACTTTATTGAAACACTTGGGCTGCAAAACGTGAGATCTAATACCGATCGTGTCCGTCCGCGAATAAATGTAGGCTGTCTATCATTTAGGCAGGTAAGATTTTTAATAATCATCCAATCCCACAGAAGAGTACCAGAAGGATCTGTTCGAAATCCCCATGAAACATGATGTGAGTTGAAATCACCAGTCAGAAAGAAATCATTCTTGCAATTAGCTAAGGCAGTATCTAATTGTTGAGTATTATGCAAACCCGTTGGAAAATATGCGTTTATAAGTGAAAAAGGGTGGTGCCCTGGCAGACAGAGGTCTATTGCCAAAATTTCACAGTCTGTGGACATAAGCTGAAAGCTATGCTCGCTGTGCGGCAAAATTTATTCGAGACTAGTATAATTAGACCACCTCCTAGTGATGGACGGTCTAACCGAAATGCTCTAAAATTGTTTAAATGATAATTCTTAACGGGGTTAAGCCAGGTTTCTTGTAATAAGATTATATCCGGATATAACTGATTAATTAGGCAAAGTAAGTCAGTAGAAGCAGAAATCAAAGACCTACAATTCCACTGTAGTACTTTCAAGGTATCTATGTTGACGAGCGACACACTTCAGCAACGGCTGCTTCTAAAATACTCTCCTTAAAAAGTGCACTGGCATTTTCGCTGCCCTTTTTGGGTTTTGTGTTTGGGCAAGGAGATTTTATTGGAGATCCAGTGCGCTTCTGACGCCTGAAATCTTGGCATACGTCCATTTCATTCTGATCCTCCACGTGGGTCGACGTAGAAGGAACGGACAAAATTGGGGTTTTCTCCTCTCGGGATTGTCGCTGTGGGGCTAAATTCAGTATCTCATCCACTGCACAAGGTGCCGACTTCGCCATCGGTACTGCTACTGCAGAAGCCAGCTGTGTCATCTGTGAGCAAAACACTTGAGAGATGCACTCACTCACGCTCGTAACTATGTGTTCCAGCGCTTTCGACATCGCCTTTTCTACTGCAGCCTCAATGAGATTAAGAATCTTCGTCTCACTTTGTTTTTCGTGCCTCGACGCGACTCCGGCATATCCAAAGGCTCTATCCTTCACAACTGTTATTGATTCTCGCTGCGAGCAATGACGTCTGTCCATGATTTCTAGAAGTTGCGTTTCATTTGACTTTGCGGTGCAGTTCAGATAATCGGCCGCGTGATTTCCTGCACAGAGGCAGCACTTTTCACTTTCGGCGTTGCACTCCTAGGTACCCACGGCAGCGAACCAACATCTGGTCCTTCTCTTCCTCTGAAAGCGTGCTGTTGTGAAGCGCGTCTAAAAAAACAGTTCCAAAATTACAAGCCCGCACATGAAGCAAATGCTTCTCCCACTCCGCAGTGGGAAAAGCGTGCTCTTTCAAAGCTACTCGCAACAGCATTGACTTGACGAGCAACTCCAAGTCTTCAAAAAGCTTGACCGGGTCAGGATTTTCGGATTGGAATAACCTGTTCACTTTGTCAAATTCCATTATGATGGGCTGAGCGAAAAGGAGGTACAAATGGTTTTTTTCGTCCTCAAACATCTCATGCAGTAGTCGTGCAGTATAGCACTGCTCAGTATTTTGCACTAGTCCGAAATGCAAACGCAGTTCGCTCCACTGGTCAATAATGCGATTTACTGCGGCAGCGACACTGAGCCACCTTGTGTTAGCTATGCTGATGAGCTTGAGTGGGTCGCAGTCATTGATCGCGGAATAGATCCGGCGATACTGCTCTCGCCGTTTCGGCGAACATGAAAACCAGTTATAGCATTCCCGCACGAGGAACTCTATGTTAGCTGGGAGAGCAGCAGTCACTCACTGCAGGCTAGATGAAGGGAATGGCATGTGCATTTTGCAAGAATCAGCTTAGGGTTTTCGTCTCTCATCAGGGAATACAACGAATGGTTCCGTCCACACATCACACTCGCACCGTCCGTGCCGATGCCAACACACCTTTTTAGGTCCAAGTTACACGACTCAAGAAATGATTTCAGTTCGTTGAACATTCCCGTAGCAGAAGCATCTGTTATCGAAATGAGCCCAAGAAACCGGGTTAGGAAATCATTGGCACGCTTGGAAAAGTAGCGGACAACGACTCCTAATTCTTTCTCGCAAGATATGTCAGTGCTTTCGTCCACTATCAGTGAGTACGGCTGCTCTCCTATGTCTTCGACCAACATCTCCCGAAAAGTAGGCCCTAGGACCTTCGACACTAAAGCTGTGCATTTCGTGCGTCCCAACGTCACTCCGTAAGCAACTTTTGATTCCGGAAACGTGCTTGCCAAGAGTGGAGCCAAGTGGTCGGCTGTGGAGAGTGAACTGTGCACGGCGACGTGTGCCGCAAGGCGCAGCTCCGCAACTTTTAACTCCATTCCTGTAGGCTTCGAGGGTCCGGGCTTGAAATGCGAGTCGATAGGTTTGGTGACAGCAGCCAGCTTCATCCTTTTGATATTTTCTACGTGCTTGTTTCTTGTGGTGTGCAGCTTCAGGACTTGCAGGTGTGGTCGCAGCTTGCAGTCGCATACCTTGCAGTACGCCATGTCCGTGCCGTCTCCTTTGTTCTCGCTTGACGACGTGAGCCAGTCTATCGGAAAATGCAGTACAACAAAAGTGGTTAACCCACAAATATATCGCAGGGTACATATTATACTAATCGCTGGCACTCACCTTTGAAGTATTCGTTGTTTTCCCATTCTTTTTGGTATTTTCGAGCGTATTTCGCCCACTTTCCCATGATGTGCGCAGTCCCGCCACCTCAGCCAGTACTCGGGCAACAACGCGAGACAATAGCGAAACGTCGTCTATTCCTTCTTTTTAGCTGATTTCAGTATCACGCCCGTTGGCACGTTGTTCCACCTAACGCGATATGGCGCGCACCAGCGGACCTTGCTTCACTAGCAGATAGACGTGTGTCATGCAGGAAACTATCACCAATGGAGAATGCGAGCCCGGCGTGCCCCAGCGAATTTTTGTTGCAGCCAGCGCCGCCTAAATGTATTTCAACCAAATTTAAGAGATCTTTAAGTCCGTACAATTTTATACTATTAAATAGAGAAACAGCACTATTTAAGGCAACAAAACAGCATAAATTTAACAAGCAAAACTTGTGAGGCCAGTTGGTAAGCAGCGGCCGCCAGGGGCGCTGCTAACCCTCCGACCAGCGCTGAACAGCACACCTCTCTTTCAGTTCTCCGTAGCTTTTAGTACGCTGCATACCCAACCAACAAATGTCGGCACATTCAGCACCTAGTTTCACGCTTACCAAACGTAGCGCGCATCAATAAAACACGCTTTTTAGAACGGGCTATCATTTGTACAGATGCAGCCCAAAAACAGCCACATAGCCATGCCGTTTAAAACAACGCCAGAAAAAAAATAAGTCGCCCAATTTGGCTATAAATAGCCCAATCTGGCAACGCTGGCGGGACCCTGTGTGGCTTAATGAAAAAGCCTGTAACGTAATAAACGACACCTAGACACTTGTGAAGAGAACCTCTCGCAAAAATAGCCTTTTTCTTCACACAACGCTCTTCACACCGACAAGCTCAAGTTTATAGCAACCACATGAATGAGAAGGCATAAATGATTGCGGTATTTTGCTAAACAAGCTTTCGAACGGCGAACGACGAGCTTCTTCTGGTCCCGACTGCGCTTTTAGAGATTCTATGTCGATGCCTGCCTGAACTGCATGCAGGCATCTCATCGTAACTCATGTGACAGTTCAGCGGGTCGTCGTCGTTGTTGCGGACGCTAGAAAGGGCGCCTTTTCACTTTGCTGGTACCAAAAGCTGCCTTTCAGCGGGCCGCTTCCGAGTCGTCGATCTCCTCGAGAGGTAGGGCAGGCAATCCGGAAATACCGTGGCAACAGCGTCACACGCAGGATGCTCGCCATGGCACCCTCATCAGTACGTTGCCGCTGTAGTGGGCAGTCCACGTCTTAGTTACGAGATGAGACTCGAAATATCTCTCGCAAACACTGTCGCTTGTAGCGGGCGATCTTTCCTCGGTATGACATGCCCCCAGAGCTTGAAACGCTCGTCGTCTTTCGGGGCAGAAAACAGCGAGTACTTCTCCTGATACGACTTGTAGCCGGTCGTGCAACGTGGAACAAAGCATTTTTTCTCCATCAGAGGTTCACAAAACGATTCATACCGCAGGAAACCATGCAAACGCTACACATGTCTACGTGTTGGCCCAATAGTTCACCTACGGCGGAAAGAAAATAAGCAACGTGGAATAGGTAGGCTTACTTTAGGAGCTCACGGGGATACACCAAATTAGGGAGCACAAGTCGACATGGCATGGGCATCATTTTTGGACAGAGAAGCTAGCAGCAAGATTAAATTTGAGAAGCAATTGAGACAAATGGGGGAGGAGCGGTGGGCTAGAATGGTTTTCAGCTACTTGTACACGAAGAATGTCGATACGAAATGGAGGAATCGAACCAGAAAATTGATGGAGTAAATACTTAGAAAACAGCAGGGGACCAAACCTAAAACAACTATCAGTTAGGAAGCAGATGAAAGAAATGGAGACTGACATGTGGAGAATTGGCATGATTAAAAAGTCCACACTGGAGATCTATCGAACTTGAAAGTTCGATAGATTGGCAGGAAATAGCCAAGAAAAGTAGCTATGATAATACTCGGGGTAGTTCTCTACTGTTTGAGGCCAGGACAGGAGTATTGCAAACCAAGACATATCGGGCCAAACATGGGTATGCAGTGCGTGTGGCGAGGAAAAGAAAACGGCCGAACACTTGATAATGTTCTGTAAAGGGCTTCACCCTATAGTTCAAGATGATGACGCAGAGTTTTTCAAAGCACTGAGGTTTAGGGACAGGCAGGGCAAAATTGACGTTAAGCGGGTAGAATTAACTACAAGGAGGTTATCTGATTGGTGGATAAAACTAAAGCACGAGTGAAAATTAAACCCGTCACTGCAAAGTATGAGTCCTCAGCCTCACTGTAATACGAAAAAAATAAATCTAGGTTCTGGTTCGCTAAGTATGGCAGCTTCGTGGCGTTAGCCACCACCCCATATAAAGGGGATGGTGGCCATATCAATCCATCCATCCATCCACCCCTTTAGTACTTGCGTTGCGAGTACTGTAGGTGTCGGACACGGGCTACGTTACAGTGACGTTGGCCACGTGAACTGCTTAGGCGGCTGTTTTGAACAAGTTCGTGGCGCCCGGTTAGTTGTTAAACAGCTAGAGCCGAACACGAAGGAGAGCTGGTGAGAGTCTACTAGCGAAATAAAACACGTGTGCGTTCATGGTAGGCGACAGCTTCTGACAGTTGTAGTGGCAAGAGAGTTAACGGAGGCGGCTGGATAGCGGGATTAGGGTTGAGCTTAGGGCTGTCGGGCGCTCGGTCCGATGGTCGGGCGGGCGATGGCTAAGGAGGCTAGGAAAACAACAGGCGAGAGTGAGCTGGTGCAGTGCGACGAATGCAAGCGCTGGTGCTGTTAGGACGAGACAGAATTCTCGAGTTTGGCTGACAAGCAGAAGGCGAGCTTCGTGTCCAGGCTGTGCGAGGCACTGAAGGCGGCCGTGCAGCACATGGGGGCTAGCATTGAGAGGCTTCAGGGGGAGCTTAGGGCGGAACGGTAGCATAGAATAGAACTCCGAAAACAGCTCAAAGCGTCCCGTGATCGGGAGGAGGCTACCGCCAGCCTATTAGAGCAAATGGAGGGCGACCTTCGAAAAGAACGGTAAGGGTGGACCGAGCTCGAGCAGCGGGTAAAGGAGCTAATGTCGATTTGCCGTGGCCGCGAGTGGTGTGAGACGAAAGGCGTGGGTAGCGGAGAAGACGACAGGCGGGAATGAACAGGCGAGAAGGGAGTTCAGGGGGCCGCAGTGTCTGGCCACAGCACGGAGGCTACGAGAACATACAGCTCGTTGGCGCGGCAGTCTTCGAGCAGTGCAGAAACACCGGACAGACGGCAGAGAGAGAAGCAGGTGAAGCAAACAGGGGCGCCATCACAAAGAGGAAGCCAGCGATTGGAGCGTTGAAGGGTTCTAGTGGGGGGGGGACTCTAACGTGGCCAGGGTTAGGGATGGCGTCTTCCCGACAGTGAAGGACGATGAGAAAGTGAGGGTGGAAGCGCACTCAGGGAAGAACATGATGGATGCACTCGCCAAAGCTCAGGAGGTTGCTGAGGACAGCATGGAGGGCGAAAATAACGTATTCATGCTGGGCTCAATGATGTGTTAAATAGCAAGGATGAGAACCTTCAAACACAGTTACAGGATGAGATGCTTAAGCTCCGAGAAGCCTCTGATAGTGTGCATGTGACCATATGCACAGTCTCAGAGGTCTGGGGGCAGTCTCGTGGGATTGAAAGCAGGGTAGTGGAGGCCAACTGTGTGATCAAGGGTATGAGCCGGCAACTCAAATACAGCGTAATGAAAGTGAACCAAGATGTTGACGAGCCCGACACTCGCCCCTTTGCACAGGATGGCATTCACCACAGTGGTGCGACGGGCAGGAGGGTCGGTAATAGAATTGGTCGTCAAGTCACAGGTTTTCCGGGGGACCCAGAGCCCTTAGGCCAACGGTGTAGCCAAAGACGGTTGTAAACAGGCAGAAATATTCAAGCCACACGGAGTTCGTGGGAGAAGAAATCGTCGTAAGCACAAGGGCCGAGCTAAGTCAGACGTAGGCTATATTAACATGCAGGGTGGCAGGAACAGGCTGAAGTGGGAAGAGATAGAAGAACAGCTAAGGGAAGAGAGGCCGATGGTATACCGTTTTGTAGAAACACATCTTAGGGACGTGGAACAACCTCATAACAATCCGGACTACGCGTGGGAATACTGTAATAGAACATAAGGCAGTAGAAAGTAAGGTGGTATTGGGGCATTCATTCATAAAAGTACACACTGGCACAGGGTCAAGCAAGAGTGCAAGGAACATTCATGGCTAAAAGGGAAAGTGGCAGGGCGAATGACACTCCTTGGTTTCGTGCACTTGTGGACAGGAGCAAATGTCCGAGAGGAAAACCAGGCGATGGTAGAGTGTATATGAAAGGACATTCAGGAGTTAGGAAGAGAGTGCGAGATAATTATACTAGGAGATATGAATGCGCACATAGAAGATATAGATAAGTATACCGACCCAACAGGCATAATGATCATGGATATGTGTGAAGGGCATGGTTTGATCATTTGCAAAAGTACCGAGAAGTGTGAAGGGCAAAACACATGGGAGGTAGGCAGGCTGCAGTCGACGATAGATTACGCGCTTATGTCACATAGATAGTATGCTAAGCTCAGGGGAATGCACATAGATGAAGGTGGCTCCAGCTGTCTGGGTAGTGATCACAAACGTATCAAGCTAAGTTTTGGAAGAGCAGTGAAAGTGGGAAGGACACAAGATGAGCAACTACAGGAAAATTTTTTTTCAGAAAGGCAAATTGAAGTAGCCACTAAAGAAATTGAGAAAGTAATTACTGAGGATAACAAAACAGTGTGAACATACATTAATCTAATTAGACTGTTTGAGCTGGAGCTTGCAAAGGCACGTGGCAAATCACCCCGAAAAAGAAGACAGAAACCCAAAAGTTGGTGGGATGAGGAAAATAAAAGAGCCATAGCAAATTGTCAGGAAGCCTCTAGGAAACACAGACATGCTAAGTAGCGGGGCGAACCGACAGATGATGTTGAAAGAAAATGGGAAATCTTTCTAAGCTGTAGAAGGGATGCATCCCTTCTGATCAGTTAAAAGATTAGAAGAAAGGGAGCTCAGTGACTAGCAGAAGTAGATAAAAAAGATAGAAAGGCAGCTGCGAAATTTTGGATCCATCTAAACTCCCTAAGAAATGAGACGAGCCTAGAGCAGAGGTTTACACCTCCAGCTCAAGGTGCTAAGCTAGAAGGGGACGAAGCTATTGAACATATAAGAACAAGGGTGACAGAAAAATTTTAACAAAGAAGTGCTTTATGCACCACAATAGACAAGCATGAATCAAGTGGCACAATGGCTTCATTTTCACAAAGAGAGTGGGAAAGGACTGAGAAGAGGGTTCCCAGTAGTTCAACAACAGGCCAAGCTGGCACTCCAATTATGCTGATAAAGACATTGGGCCCGAAGTCTAAGGAGGCTTTGAGAGAGGCAGTGAGCAAAATAATAAGCGATGGTGAAGTACCCGATTGATGGAAACTTAGCAGGATGCGCATGATCTATAAAGGAAAGGGGGACAAAGCTGACATAAACAACTACCGTCCTATAACAGTGACATGAGTGGTCTACAGTTGAAACGGCGTTACAATGAAAAAACAGTGCTAGTTCGATGAAAGGAAAGAAAAAGCAACCCTTTTTATTGAGTATAAACCGTGAGCGTAGCACGAGCACTCTTAGGACTTCACTTGCTGATCGGGCTGACATTTTCTTTTTCTTTGACAGTACCCTTCATATTTGCGAAATGCAGCCTGCAAACTTTGAAGCAAAGCTTCCAGCACACGCAGTTCTCTTGCAAAGTCATCGCAAATATAATATGATATGAGCGTTATAAATACAATTATATTATGTTCTTATATGAGCGTTGCAAATGTACAACAACAAAAAAAAAACAGTGGAGTATGAATACGCCCAACCATTGACTTCGCCTATCGTACACCTTGGCTCGACATTCCCGAATGAGTTTGAAGTGATATAGAAGCGCAAAACATTTTTTCTCGCCACATGCAAGGTTTAAGACAGCGCGGCAGCCTTTTCCACCATAAGAACGTGGAATAGGTAGGCTTGCCTTAGGAGCTCATGAAAATACACCAAATCAGGGAGTACAAGGTGATATGGGAGGGACATCATTTGAGGGCAGGGAAGCTAGCAGAAAGATAAAGTGTGAGAAACAATTGAGATAAAAGGGGGAAGAGCGTTGGGCTAGGAAGGTATTCAGCAGGGTTGACAGGCGGGCTAGTTGGTACAAATTCATAATGGAATAATTGGAAGCATAAACCAACGGGACACTCTTCTCTTGTGTCCCGTTGATTTGTGCTTCCAATTATTTCATTATGAAGGTATTCAGCTACTTGTACATGAAGAATGTTGAGACAAAAGAGAGGAAGCGAACAAGAAAATTGGCTGGTAAATACTTAAAAACAGCATGGGGCCAAACCAAAAAGAATTATGGTGAAGAAGAAGGTGAAGGAAGCTGAGACCAATATGTGGAGAATTGGCATGATTAAGAAGTACACACTAAAGATCTATCGAACTTTTAAGCAGGAACTTGCCAATGAAAGGGTCTATGATAATACTCGGGGTAGTTCTCTACTGTTTGAGGCCAGGACGGGAGTATTGCGAACCAAGACATATCAGGCCAAATACGAAGGGGTACTTACGGTATGCAGTGCGTGTGGAGAGGAAGAGGAAACTGCCGAACACTTGATAATGTTCTGTAAAGGGCTTCACCCTATAGTTCAGGGTGATGGCGCAGAGTATTTAAAATCACTGGTGTTTAGGGACAGGGAGGGCAAAATAGACTTCAAGCGAGTCGAATTACCTAGAAGGAGATTATCTGATTGGGGGATGAGTCAAGGCACGATTAAAAATTGAACCCTTCACTGCGAAGTACGAGTCCTCAAACTACTTAAAGGAAAAAAATAATTCTAGTTTTAGTTCACTAAGTATTACGGTTTAGTGGCCTTAGCCGCCGCACGATCTAAAGGGTACAGGCTTATCAATCCATCCAATCCATCCATCGAAGCAGACTACTCCTACAATACAGTCCTAATCCTTCGCCGCTTGTCGCCTTTTTCTGCGCCTGCCACATACCCGCTCTTTAGTGAAACGATAGTGTTTCCTTCCAAATTTGGTGACGCAAATCTGTCATTTTAAAACGTGGAAGACTTCAAAACTAGTAAAAGTTATCCAAGCTGTTCAAAGTGTTAGTAATATAGTTTAGCATAGACAGACTAACCTCAGAACGAAATAGTTGCTGGAAAAATGGTGATGCAGCAATAAGCTCGTTGTTTTCATCGCATACACCAAAAAATCGTTCCTAATAAAATGTGCTAAGTGGTGGTAACGTGATTACATCTAGGCGCAAACTCCGGGGTTAAAAAAAAATTTGTTACCTGATTTATCAGAAGTGAAGTTAGGACGCTTTCAATTCACTGAATAGATCGTGGTTTACCGTGCAATTACTTACGACTGCACCTGCGAATAGTACCGCCGCGCACACAATGATGGCGGAATGTTGACATGTACATTCACTCAGGTAATATGTACGTATTCTCCTCAACAGCCGCCAGGGGTTATGTAGTTGTATACCGTGATTTGCATGAAACACTGGTCCATATACCGCCACGTCGCAAACAGTGATGTTCCCTTCACGTGGAGCATGATTCCAAAAGAAACGCGATGAAGTCGCGATGGTGCACTCACCGACGTGGACAAAGTAATAATTAAATGTCCTTCTGTTCGATGACATGATGGCTGGTGTCAAACGTCATGTCCGCCCACAGGTGATCGATTGCAACGAAAGTCATCTTATAAGATGGCTGCCTAAACTGTTTCGTACAAGAATCTGACCGCAATAATGAATTTCCGCACATAACTACAGCCACACTTCACCCGAACAGTTTCCGTAAAATAAAGCACTGAAATTATCGCGAGGGAAACATGAAGCTAAACAACATGGTGAGTGAGAAAGTCTACAAAGAGAAGAGACACAAGAGCTGCTGTGGTATAGTATAGGGTGAGCACGATAGATATACAGCATGCGAGACTCGATAACACATGCGAACGCGGGGCTTCGCACACCAGTAATAGCGCATTCCTTAGATACATGAATGAGTCCGACACAAATACTGCTGGTGAAGGTAAAACCCTTATATCTTTTAATAAAGAAATCACTCATAAACAACTCAACCCGACAATGCAAATATGGTGCTTTGCATCTTAAAATCACGATGCGATTTGCAGCGATAAGTTTTCTGTATGTTAGCAGAAGCTTGTTCTGGCTTTTCGCACCCATCGAAATGCGGCCACCGTGGCCAGCAATGAAACCCATAATCGCAAAAAACAACATAACACGGACCTGCACATCTCTTTCATATTCGTTTATGACCGAAATCGAGCACCATTAGTGATTGCACAGGAGCAAAAGTAAACGTTTTATCGTTTTATGAGGAACAATACTGATTCTGATTTGGTCATTCATCTGCAGCTTGAGATGAGCGAACGCGAACGGGGCGACAACGCACAACCCACCACATGTTGTGTAGCCGCCCCACAAAAACAATCCGTGCCCTGACGTCCCCTAGGCTTCCCGCTAGGTGGCGCCACCTCATCTTTTCGGGGAAATAGCGCGAGCGCTTTAGGCATGATCGCCGGGACCTCAGTGAGTGCACATACCCACGCAGCTGCTGATTATGAACACCTTGCAAGCGAAGGCAGCGGTGCGGAGAGCTCGCAACGCGGCTGCAATGCGAGCGCCGCCAAAATAGAGCTCACCCGACTGAAGAAAAAATCACGGCATATCCACGAAGTGAATGATGCAGAGCGGGGCGAAGTGTCTGTCCATTCGACCATCCATCCATGCATGCGTCCATCCATCGTCCGTCCTTTCATGTGTGGTCCATATGTCCGTCCGTTCGTACATGCATTCGGCTGTCCGTGCGTGCATGCGTCTGTCTGTCCGTCTGAACATGCGTCCGTCTGCCCGCGTGTGCATGCGTCTGTATGTCTGTCTGTTCCTGCCTGTCTGTTTGTTTTTTGGTTTGTCTGTCTGGCGACGAGCACGAGCCACCACGGCCCTCCATGCCCACCGCTCCGCTTCGTCTAGCCCTGCCAACGATCCAACACGTACGGTGACGATCCAGGAGAGAGAGTGAGAGAGGCACTCACTCCCCGCGCAATCAGGCACAGTTCGCGCAGCAGCTAATCAGAGGGTAGTGGTACAGTGCCCTGTAGAATACCCTCGCTCAACAGCATTTTGTATGTGCATATATGAGACAGCGCCACATATTATATTGCTCGGGATATACTGCTGGTTACGCCTGATGCGTGACAAGGTTATACTTAGAGGAGGTTCCTTGCTAAACACATTAGCGTTGGCAGCAATCGCGCGCCAGCACCAGCATTGATCCGGAGGCATTGGCAGTAGAGAAGGCTCACGCAGACGAAACAAAGCGGGCTCATCGACAAGCGGATGCCGAAGTGAGAGCCCACTAACAGAAGTGGCATGGAACCAGTGACAGGATAACCTCGGATCGAAGTGGGTACGGGAAGTAGCAATCGCTATACCTGAGGGTGGTGCCGAAACGCGCTTGAAGCATGACTTTTTCGATTGCTTGTGCGGCCACAGTTGTAAGGTATGCGATCGCTTGTTGTTTCATAACAACCTTACCGCCATCGCCTCCATCCGCAATGATCAGTCTCCTAGAAACGCTATACCGCCGTGATCCAACTATTCTTTCATGGTTTAATTTACCAATTAGCATCCGAGCTTCGCCTTGCTCATCATCTTTCACTTCGCTGAGCCCGGAGTGTCCTGCTGCGTTACTCCGCCGTTGGGTTATAGACCCGAGCTTGGTGAACAGCTGAACCTGGAGTGATTTGCCAGGTTACTAGGCCTTCGGATTCTGGACCTGAGTCTGGTGAACAGCTAAGTCTGAAGCAACCTGCCCTGTTACTAGGCCGTTAGCCTGGTGAACCCTTCCACCCCTCCTTCCACCCCTTCCATCAAGTTGCTATATTCCAAGGCTTAATAACGAACTTTTTTAAACCAGCGGCGCGCCCCACGCCTAAGCTGAGGGACTGTTATGCTATGACTTTGGTAGCGCGGTTGATCAGTATAGCATCAGTTTATATATGTTCTCAGCGCTATGTGCGCTACGCTTCAGTGTGTGTATTAAATGCGGTGTGCAAGTGGTCTCACCTTTCTGTGCATGTTTGTGGTGGCGTCTCAGACATGCATTATGAACTTGTTCATTGTGAAAACATAACGTAGCACCCTGATGAGACATTTGGGCCAACAATTACACGCATTGATGATGTTATGCGTTTTTCATTAATATTCACGTGATGTCACTTGAAAAGGGTGCCAGCGAGGTGGTCACGAAACCTATGCTCACTGAACTATCTACTTGAATTTAGGTTTGGAACATTCGTTTCATTAAAAGATAAAAAATGCGCTTTACTGTCTATTGTGTGGCTCGGGTATACATTTAGGTATTTCTTAGTTCAATAAACGACCGATTTAGCCTTTTCTATTGTCATTTTGCTCAATGTTAGCTAGGTTTCCACGGCCACTGCTTATAAGTTGGTTTTCGGGGAACAAATACCTACATCAAAATTGCTGCCTTTTCTTTGTATTTTGCTTCATTGCTCAGTTCAGGTATATAGTTCCGTCAAAAGTGAATTAATTGTGGCGGCACCATTTTGTTGACTTCGACCTCGTAATAAGGACAACAATTTACTCACACATGATAAAACACACGCCACACAGGCTATACTCAAACGACACACAGGTCACTAAACACCACACAGACCAACTGCACGAATGCCTCTCGGGCATGTCGACGTCTTCTTTTACTAGCTACAAAAAGGGCACGAGCATTTCAAACATGTCGGTCATAATGCAACGCTTAACGTCCTCGTTTTGTCGCTCTCTGCAGTTAACTAGACGATTTGTGCATGGAATCGTTTGGTCATCCTCCTTTAACTGCTTACTTATTGACTAGATAGGAACAAGATGAATAAAAAATACGAAAAACAATGACCAACAATGGCGTCCTAAATTCATCACAGCACTGAAAAAGGGGCCAGTTTGTAACGTCAAACATTGAATAAAAGTTACATCTTCTGGCCATCTTGTCTAGCTTTACGATGCAGGAAGCCACAAGGTAATGAAAGAATAAGAACACACATACTTAGGTTGTCATAATGGCTTAGCACAGTGGGGTTCATTGGACACAAAAAAACAAAATCACGGCACGGAGTCTCGAAGCCTGGCTGGTTCTATGCGTTTGCACTGAAAATGCCGCACTGGAAAATCTGGGTCTTGTGATTTCCGGATGCGTCATTCTCACTATGGGATGCTTTATACGAAGGACACCACTTCTTGGGTAGTGAGGCGTAGGCAGCTCCTGAATATTGGCCTTTCCCTTCAGGACGTAAGTCAGTGACGCGGTGAGTGTCCGCAGACAAAGCGTGTGCGTCGACGAGTGGCCCATCACGTTTCGGTTGAGTTGTCGTAAAAGTGGCGTTTACAAGAACCTTGTTCAGAAATACTATTTATCTTGCTTCGCAGAGCTTTAGAGGGTAGCACTGGTGATTGCAGGCATCCTTCGTGCACTTGGGATTCTCTAATAAACGCTGATGCACACGTGGCCTGATTTCCTTATTTGGTTGCGAAGGAATTTTCGTATCGCTACGCTGCTGATATTGCTATGCACAAAATTTTGACTTGTAGCCGTAAAGCATCTTGAATGAAATCTTTCCGGTACTCTTGCTTGGGGCGTTGTTCTTGTTACACTCATCTGTTTGCAATCCGACATCCCGACAAAGTTGCTGAAGGTTTTGAACAATCGCTGCGATTTCTTATTTCATCTCAGGAAGCACACCACGTCCACATTGTCTGCAAAAGTTGGTCGCAGTGCAATCACTGGACGTAGTGATGTAATTCACAGAATCCTGATGAAGCTCACGTTCTCTCGCTGTCACGTGTAGTTCAAGCTGCTGCTCCGATGACACCAGATGAGTAAAAGGACAATCGTTTAGGTAGTAAAAGCGGAACGTGCTTCCAGCCTTGGAATACGGGACGTTGGGCAGTTCGGTGAACGTTCATCCCACCAACATGTCAATGCTTTGTGCGTCATCGGGGACTATCAGGACAGGCACATTTTCTGCGGTAACGCCGTCTATGCTCAACTTAGCCTTGCAATGACCGAGGATTTTCGTAACGGAAACATGCTGGCTGCTAAAACCATATACTCTAGTCGGTTGCTTAATGATCTCGATGCCGCATCGGGCCACCGCTGACGCACGCAACAAGAAACCGGAACTACCTGAGTCAATGAGACCTACTAGAGTGAAGTCGTCGTTGAACGTCACTTTCTTGAGCAACACATGACCGGTCTCGGTAGTGCATGGAAGTTCTCCGACAGCATTCGTCTCGTTATGCAACAAAGCCCTGCAATTTCGTTAAGCGTGATAAGCTGTTTTGCCACGCTGACACTTGAGCGGCGCTTAGGCTCAGGACAATCGCGTGGGATGTAGCTGTAAACGTTACAGTTAAAACATTTGCGCTCATCGTGATGGTTGACGGGCGGTGATCTCAGGCGTCGATCTGCTCCTTGAATCGAGTCGATGGTCTCTTTACCGGTCACGGGCTGGCTGCCATCCAAACCCTGCGAAGACGCAAAGCTTCGGTTGCAAGATCCGAAAATCTCCCGCCGTTCACGTTCGATACGCTCGAACTCCACGATGTCGTGAAGTAGGTCGTTATCGTCGTCATATACCCTTTCCAAAAACATGGTGCAGATTTCGAGAGACCTAGAGACCATGAGGACTTGTTCTCGTGTATCGGTGAAGTCGAGGTCGACTTCATGGCACAGATGGACCTTCACATGGAAATAGGCGGTCGTACTCTCGTTGTGCTGCTGCACACGCTCTTGCATCCTGTGCCATCCTTCCGCAACGCGAGTCTGGCTGACGAAGGTTCGACGGAAGCGTGTCTCAAACTCCTCCCATGACGTGATCTGGGAGCTCCTTGAATGGTACCAGTCCTTGGTAGTTCCTATCAATAGGGCTTTGGCTGTTTGCAGCGTGTACGCAGCTGGCCACCCGTGGAGGTTAGATGATCGATGAATATTCTTGATCCACTCGCGCGCCGAAGGAGCGTCTTCTGAGCCGTCGAAGATCTGATGTTGTGAATCAAGTCGGGAATTACCTAGAACGTTGGCGCTGGTTGAGGTTGCACCGCGCCGGCCACAGGCAGTTGTTCGAGCAGGATTGCTAGTAATTGACCATTTTCTTGAAGAGCTTGGAATAGGGCATGCGTCGACGTAGTGTCACCATGGCCAGGTGCTGTGTCTCTACCGCCAGTCGGGTTGTCTCTGTCGGTGGTGAATTCCATCTTAGGGTTAGTGATACCAGTTTCATGCACTGATGTAACTCACATGTATTCTCAGCGGCGATTGTATGGCGAGATCCTACTTCTGAAAATGTTGACTTCGACCTCGTAATAAAAAAACAATTTACTCACACGTGATAAAACACACGCCACACAGGCTATACTCAAATGCCACACAGGCTACTGAACGCCAGACAGGCCAACTGCATGAGTGTCTCTCAGCCACGTCGACGTCTTCTTGTACTAGCTACAAAAAGGGCACGTGCTTTTCTAACAACATGTTCAACTGATTTCTCGCTGATTGCTGCTTTCGCGCACTTAATACTTGCAAACGAACACCTCTGAATGAACATTTGAGATAAAACTCTGTAGCCAGTGAGCTGAAATATAAGTTGAGGACTCTATTTGTATCACTTTTATGGAATATCATCCACATGCAAGCTCATTATAATACACATAAATACAGGCAACTCGGCCGTCTGGACATCTTTTTCTTGCTGTGAACAGTGGTTCACGAATGTTGCGTATTTTCAATGTCTGTTATTGTAAGTTAACTTGTAATATAACAAAAACATGGTTGATGCGTTCGTCATAGGGATCACATAACATGAAAATTAGACGTGTTAGTAGTTGAATGTTTGCTGTGCATTGAACAGAACTTGGACAATGTCTATTTTTTTGGCAGCTATAGCACCGTTCAGCGTGGATGCAACCACGTTAACGCTTGGTAATAGATCTCCATCCTGGGAATTAACGTCTGTGATCACTGAATAAACGAATACCTGGTGTAGCGATAGCAGCCAAAATTATCGAATGACAAAAGTCGGCTAAATAAACAAATGTAATGACAAAAATAATGAATTGCTACTTGGAGTGACGGCAAACTCTGATTTTATTTCGAAGCATAAAACTTGAAAGGCACAACGTGATAAATCATAACGTTTTAATTGATGTGAATTCTGAGGAGTTTCTGTCACTATACGTAGGTACGATGAAGTGCCGAAAAACAAAGTATTCGGGACGCGCAAGTGTTTTACTTGGTTTCCAGCCACGGTGCACACTCTAGGTGGCGGAAGCTGCCCACGGCCCAGCTGCCATCCAGCAGCACTGTCGTCGGACTGGCTCGAGTGTAGCGAGGCCAAGGGCTCCCGGACTTCGGCACCCTGGGATATAGGATGGTAGCATTGCCGAAACACGCTGGCGGGCTAGGTGATTTGCATGCATGAAGTGTGGGTAAGCGCGAACAGACAAAGACGGAGAAGACGCAGACCGAGTGCTAATGACACAGAGTGATACTTTCATCTGATCTTTTATTTTCGCACGAACGGATAACTATATACCGCGCGAGCAGAAATAACATGAACATAAAAACATCTCGCGGAACCGCATCGCTGAACCAATCACGTGTACATTGCATTATAACAACATAGCTAAAATTCCATGTCACTTTGTCAAATCAAGGTAAGGAAGCTCTTTCTCAGAAAGCGATTCTGATCGTTGGCTGACACACATGTCTTATAATCTCGCGATTTGATATGCCTCCACAATCTCCCTTGTCTTTTTGTCAGGTGCTTTAAATTCAGCGAGACGTTCTTTACGCTCATGTTACTTTCTCTCGCTCGGTACATATTTAGTAGTTCATGCGCAAATAAAAGATCAGTTGTAAGTAGTGCTCTGTCCGTGTCTTCTACGTCCTTGCCTGTTCGCGCTTACTCACACTTCAGGATAGTAACAGTTAACGATTGGTAATAGATCATTATCCTGGAAACTAACGTACGGGATCACTGCATAAACAAATCTGATTGATTGATATGTGGGGTTTAACGTCCCAAAACCACTATATGATTATGAGAGACGCCGTAGTGGAGGGCTCCGGAAATTTAGACCACCTGGGGTTCTTTAACGTGCACCCAAATCTGAGCACACGGGCCTACAACATTTCCGCCTCCATCGGAAATGCAGCCGCCGCAGCCGGGATTTGAACCCGCGCCCTGCGGGTCAGCAGCCGAGTACCTTAGCCACTAGACCACCGCGGCGGGGCTGCATAAACAAATCTATATATATATATATATATATATATATATATATATATATATATATATATATATATATATATATATATATATATATATATATATATATATATATATATATATATATATATATATATATATATATAAGGCTTATATGCAGAAGAATAACTTCGGTTGCCGCAAGGTTATAAATATGAAAGTAGATGCGCTTTCACATAACAACTGTTTATTGTGCCGACGTTTCGACAGGAACCCTGTCTTTTCCAAGGCATAATACTATTTACACATGTTCCGTGCCTTTTTATATCCTGTCGAGACAGGAGGGGAGGGGTCAAATGAGAAAGAGAGAGAGAAAAAAAAGAGGAAGGAAGAAACAGCGAAACGGGAGGACAAACAATAAATAAAATATAGAAAATCTAGGAGAAGAAGCAAGACCGACATGGCGTAATTAGAAAGGGGCAGCTTTTCAACAGAGTAGGGCAGAGGTAGATGAGGAGTGTCATCATTGTCAACAATACCTCCCCCGCACCCACACTTCCCCAAGTGGGCAGGGAGCCGCCGTTTTTGTATTTCACCTTTCCGTGTAGTCCGCTGGCGGCTCGTTCCTCTTTGAAGTGTATGACAAGTTAATGGGGAGGGCTTAAGCGCTTTAAGTGCATGCTGGTGGCATCGGGAGTAGCGAAAAAGCCGGTGAATGAGGCACTGCCATCGATATTCATTATATGCATTGGTTCCTTGTCAGTGAAGGAACAGAATGTGCGTTAAAGGATTAACGAAGGAAAAAAAAAAGAAGAACAGGGGGGGGGGGGAGAGAGACTGTACCACTCCGGGATAGTCACCACACAGTTGAGGCGCACTGGGAAGATATGCGCGCATGTAGGAAAAAGTTAACGAAACCACCTAGCTGTCAGCTCCTTGTCAGTGAAGGAACAGAATGTGCGTTGAAGCTTGACGAAGAAAAAAAGAAAAAAAAAGCAAAAAAGGGGGGGGGGGACCGTACGACCTCCGGGACCACTTATCTGTGCGTTCCGGCTGTGCTTGATGAGGCAAATCGTTTCTATGTTGTCAGATGCATAGGCCAAAAGCTTCGTTAGCGGGTAATATTATTGTCGTAATGAAACCGGACTGATTAGAGAGAAGCGTTTGCGTCTTTTAGCGGTCGTAACGCAGACAGAGTGCCTGGGTGTTCATTTATTCCGTATTTTATCGTGTTAAATTTGTAGATAAAATAAGATTCCCGTTGTTCCCGTTCTCTGATTGTTCGAAAGTTGTTTTCTAGTAGTGTAACCCTGATGTCATCAAAGCTGTGGTCTTTTAATGTGCAGTGTTTTGAAAGTGGAAGGCCTGGAAGAGATCGTACATGTGCCCGATGGTTGTTGAATCTAATTCTAAACGGAGTGTCTGTCTGGCCCACGTATTGCTTGTTACATACCCCACATTCCAAGAGGTATATGACATTGTCTGAGTCACAGTCTAGTGCACCTCTTATCCTGTGCTTAAAATCCGAGTGGGTGCACCCACTCGGATTTTAAGCACAGGATAAGAGGTGCACTAGACTGTGACTCAGACAATGTCATATACCTCTTGGAATGTGGGGTATGTAACAAGCAATACGTGGGCCAGACAGACACTCCGTTTAGAATTAGATTCAACAACCATCGGGCACATGTACGATCTCTTCCAGGCCTTCCACTTTCAAAACACTGCACATTAAAAGACCACAGCTTTGATGACATCAGGGTTACACTACTAGAAAACAACTTTCGAACAATCAGAGAACGGGAACAACGGGAATCTTATTTTATCTACAAATTTAACACAATAAAATACGGAATAAATGAACACCCAGGCACTCTGTCTGCGTTACGACCGCTAAAAGACGCAAACGCTTCTCTCTAATCAGTCCGGTTTCATTACGACAATAATATTACCCGCTAACGAAGCTTTTGGCCTATGCATCTGACAACATAGAAACGATTTGCCTCATCAAGCACAGCCGGAACGCACAGATAAGTGGTCCCGGAGGTCGTACGGTCCCCCCCCCCCTTTTTTTGCTTTTTTTTTCTTTTTTTCTTCGTCAAGCTTCAACGCACATTCTGTTCCTTCACTGACAAGGAGCTGACAGCTAGGTGGTTTCGTTAACTTTTTCCTACATGCGCGCATATCTTCCCAGTGCGCCTCAACTGTGTGGTGACTATCCCGGAGTGGTACAGTCTCTCTCCCCCCCCCCCTGTTCTTCTTTTTTTTTTCCTTCGTTAATCCTTTAACGCACATTCTGTTCCTTCACTGACAAGGAACCAATGCATATAATGAATATCGATGGCAGTGCCTCATTCACCGGCTTTTTCGCTACTCCCGATGCCACCAGCATGCACTTAAAGCGCTTAAGCCCTCCCCATTAACTTGTCATACACTTCAAAGAGGAACGAGCCGCCAGCGGACTACACGGAAAGGTGAAATACAAAAACGGCGGCTCCCTGCCCACTTGGGGAAGTGTGGGTGCGGGGGAGGTATTGTTGACAATGATGACACTCCTCATCTACCTCTGCCCTACTCTGTTGAAAAGCTGCCCCTTTCTAATTACGCCATGTCGGTCTTGCTTCTTCTCCTAGATTTTCTATATTTTATTTATTGTTTGTCCTCCCGTTTCGCTGTTTCTTCCTTCCTCTTTTTTTTCTCTCTCTCTTTCTCATTTGACCCCTCCCCTCCTGTCTCGACAGGATATAAAAAGGCACGGAACATGTGTAAATAGTATTATGCCTTGAAAAAGACAGGGTTCCTGTCGAAACGTCGGCACAATAAACAGTTGTTATGTGAAAGCGCATCTACTTTCATATATATATATATATATATATATATATATATATATATATATATATATATATGCAAAATACCTTACATGCCAACTGAAGGGCATTGAGTAAGAGGGCATCAGTATACAAATAACAATAAAGGAGAAAAGCAGAACAATATATATATATATATATATATATATATATATATATATATTTATATATAAAGATTACAAAAATCAAGGTGCAACAGCGTTATACAATATTAGAGTGCAACGAAATCAGGTTATCAGAAAGGTTTCACGGTTACAATTGGATACAAAATTATCCGGAAGATCGTTCCAATATGCAATGGCTTGAGGTAGTGATGATAAGTTGAATGCCTGCATGTGACCATGAATGCGCATGAAACTACAGTTAGTTAGTTATGTTGGGTTTAGTGGCGCAAAAGCAACTAAGGCTATGCTGCGCCAGCCACATGGTGAAAAAAAAAAAAAAAAAAAGGAGAGAAAAAAGAGCAAAAGAAAACGTCACTAGTTAGCTCGGCATACATTGTGCTGTGAAAGTCTGATTGAAAAACTATTTTCTCTGAGGGAGTAAATCCGTCAGTCAGGGGAAATTGTGCTTCGTCGTCCAAGTGATTTTTCCTTTACAATGGTCATGACTATGAATGCGCGGTTAACGATGACTAATGGAATAAAATGAATAATGTTGTGCGGCTGTATAGAGACCCAAAACCAATCGCGTAATGTGTATACTTTTAAAATTATGGACATGGTACATGGTGTGGTCAATGGGTATGGTATGTGCGTGAGGTGATTTTGTCAAAAAATGTAAGGGGATCGCTCCAGCACTCCCGCCTCACCTGTGTCCTTGTGCGCAAGGACCAGGAGGTAAGTGCTGTGTTCAGAAGAAGCTGTCACAGCACTGACCTCTCGCAAGAGGCCGTGCTGTGGCCACACAGGTTCGTGAATCTTGCAGATCTGTACCGTACAAATACGATGGCGTGCTTCTTATAACTTATTTAGAAATTTGGTGTCATCCAGGAAGTTGACAACGTCAGTTAGGGGTATCAGCGCGTCATCTCCTAGAAGGAACATGGGGTGACGTGGAATGCGTAACTTGTACAAGGTGTAAAAATGTTTTCTTCGATGTGCTTCCAAATGTGCGCATGTAAGCAAGATGTGCAACACTGTTAGAGGTTCATCGCATTTATCACATGTTGGCTGTTTTTCTTGTTTTAACAAGTAATTATGAGTGATGTGCGTGTGACCAATTCGAAGACGGCACAGGATTACTTCGATAAAACGTTCTTGGTGGTAGCATGACTTCCATTCACTTAGGAATGGCTTGATTAGTTGAAGTTTGTTGTTGCCTGTCATATTCCATTCCCGTTGCCATTTAGATGTTAGCGCTGTACGGATTGCGCGGATACTATCCCTAACGGGAACATTTACTTGCGAGATACTTAAGTTCTTTGCTGCTGCTGCGCACTGATCTGCCCTTTCATTTCCGGGTATCCCGACGTGACTTGGGACCCAGCAGAACCGGATATTTTGTCCTTCACTTAGACGCGATAATACGCTTAAAATGTCGCCGATGAAGGGTTCGTATTGAGAGCGTATATGGAGGGCCTTCAATGCACTCAAGGAATCCGTAAAAAGTATTGCTTTCTTGTATCTAGCACTTTCAATTCTTTTTACTGCCATCCACAAGGCATAACATTCAGCAGTAAAAACTGAAACAAACCGTGGTAATCTGACTGTTTCTTCCCACGCACCTTGGACGACACTGCTACCGACATAGCTAGCCGCTTTGGAGCCATCAGTGTAAAATTCTTTGTATGTGCTGTACCTTTCTTGAACGATGCGAAATTCTTGCAGTATGTGTTCACGTGGTGTACCTTGTTTTTTGAGATGTGTCAATGAGAGGTCAAGAAATTGCGTAAAGTTTTTCCAGGGAGGCAGCCTTCTTGGCCTTTTAGTAACAGAAAGGGCATCTGTAGGGACGTTACACTCGCGACATTTTTCTTCGAATCTGAGTATAAGTGGCCTTATTGCGTTTGGTTTGTTTGTGTAATGGAGTCGTTTGTCACAGTGTGTGATAATGTTGTAGCATATATGGTTTGGCGATGAGCGAACTCTTAGGACATATGTAAGCATTAGCTGCGTTCGTCTGCTGTCCAGTGCCGGTTCGTTACTCTCGGAGTACAAGCTGGGAAGCGGCGAGGTCCGGTATGCACCGGTTGCCAAGCGTATCCCTTTGTTATGTACGGGGTCGAGTCTCTTGAGGTAGGATTGTCTCGCTGAACCGTAAACTACACTTCCATAATCTAATTTGCTACGCACCAATGAACGATATATGTGCAGAAGGCACTTACGGTCAGCGCCCCACCGCTTCCGCGACAGAACTTTGAGGACATTGAGTGCCCTAGTCGCTTTAATTTTTAGACTGGTAATGTGTGATAGAAAGTTAAGTTTCTTGTCAAATATGACTCCTAGAAACTTGTGCTCTTGTTTAACTGGTAGGACTGTTTCATTCAGTTCAAGAATTGGGTCCGGCTGCAAGCCTCTTTTCTGAGAATACACTACGGCAACTGTCTTTTCCCCGGAGAAACAGAAGCCGTTTTTCTCCGCCCATTGTGTTAGTTTGTTCAACGTGATTTGAATCTGTCGTTGACATGTCACCATGTTAGACGCGCGGCACGCAATCTGGAGGTCATCAACGTACAGAGAATGCATCAGTGTGGATGGTATAACTTTGTTTACAGAGTTCATTTTCACAACAAAAAGTGTAGTGCTCAGAACGCACCCCTGAGGTACACCGTTTTCTTGAGTAAATACACGAGAGAGTGTCACGCCAAGGCGGACCTGGAAGGTTCGGTTGGACAAAAAGTCGAAGAGACAGTTAAGCATTCTGCCGCGGATTCCCAGATCCGCCAAGTCTCGTAAAATACCATACCTCCAAGTAGTGTCGTAGGCTTTTTGAAGATCAAAAAAGACTGCTAGGCAGTGTTGTTTGTGTAAGAAAGCTTCTCGTATTGTGTTTTCAAGCCGAACTAGGTGGTCAATTGTTGAACAACCTTTTTTGTACCCGCATTGATGGATATCTAGTGAGTTTTCTGTTTCGAGGACGTACGTAAGCCTGATGTTAATGACACTCTCGTAGGTTTTTGCAAGACAACTTGTAAGTGCGATTGGCCTATAGCTGTTTGCTAATGTAGAATCTTTTCCCGTTTTTAGGAATGGGATTATAATGGCCTTCTTCCAATCCGTGGGCATTCGACCAGTTTGCCAAATAACGTTGAAGAAAAACAGAAGGGCCTCGACTGTTTTTGGCGACAGGTGGGCAAGCATTGCATAGTGTATTGTGTCAGGACCAGGCGCTGTTTTTTTACCTGTGGAGAGTACTGTGTTCAGTTCATGGATGGTTAAAGGCGCATTGTATGGCAAGTCTAAGAAACCTGCTGTAGGAAGCTTTTGTTTTTCTATAGATTGCTTGTGCCTTAGGAACGTTTCTGAATAGTTTGCTGAGCTAGATATGTTGTAAAAGTGAAGCCCTAATAGGTCTGCCTGTTCCTGTAGGGATGTCTGAGTACCTGTTGTTGAAAGAAAGGGGATGGTATAGGCAGCGTAGTTGCCATTAAACTTGCGAACCTGATCCCACATTCTTTTGGATGTGACCGAGCTGTTTATGGATGAAACGTAGTTTTGCCAGGAGATTTTCTCGGCTTGCCTACGAACATATCTAGCTTTCGCTTTCGCCTTTTTGAAGGAGATGAGGTTATCGTACGTCGGGTACCTCCGGAAGATACCCCAGGCTTTATTTTGGAGTTTTTTGGCTTCTGTACATTCGTGCGTCCACCAGGGCTTCAAATTCTTTTTTAAGCAACCAGAAGACTGAGGGATAGCTCTCTTTGCTGCCGCGATTATACACGTTGTAATCCTTTGATTCATTTCATCTACGCTCAGATTATCTAGACTCTCTTTATCCAGACTGGCTTGATCGGTAAAGAGAGCCCAGTCTGCCAAATGAAGTCGCCAGCGGGGTGGTCTGGAGGGTATGGTAGGAAGTGCTGTGGTTAGACTGATGAGTGCAGGCATGTGGTCACTACCGTATGGATTATCTATTACCTTCCATTTAAAATCTGTGAACAGCGCTGGAGAGCATAGCGCAAGGTCCAGGCAGCTCATAGCTCCTGAACTTGGGGAGCAGTAAGTGGCAGCGCCAGAATTTAAAAGACAAACATCGTTGGCTAAAATAAAATCTTCAAGTGTTTGTCCTCTAGAGTCAACTGTTTTACTACCCCAAAGCGTGTTATGTGCGTTAAAATCACCTGCTATCACAAAAGGTTCGGGTAGTTGGTCTAAAATTAATTCTAAATCGCTTACGGTGAATTGCGTGTGCGGTGGAATGTAGAGGGAACAGACGGTGATGGTTTTGTGCGCTACAATGGTAACGGCGGCGGCCTCTATATGACTATTAATATGAATTTCTCTCACTGCTATACCACCTTTAACAACAACAGCCACACCGCCCGACAGTCGGCTTGCCTGCGTACGATCGCGCCGCACAACAGTGAAGCCTTTTAGGATGTTTTGATATCGATCACCTAGGTTGGTTTCCTGAAGGCACAAGGCTACAGGAGAAAAGTCGTGTAGTATTTCCTTTACGTCACCAAAATTGTTTAAAAGCCCTCTACAGTTCCAATGAATTATAAAAGCCATGTTGAATGTAAAAGTTTAAAAAACGAAGGACAAGTGAGTAGGATATAGTAGAATGGAGGTGACTTGCTTCTAAAAGAACTAAAAAATGCGAGTTCCAAAATGGTGTAGGTTCACTTATTTTACAGGACCCTTTTCTGGCCCTGTAATTGGGGTTTTGCTTTTTTTGGAGCGGTCGAGAGTGTCTCGCCGCTCCTTAGGCGCTGCCTGCACCGCTGGGCTAGAAGTAGTGTCCATCGCCTCGTGCAAGACGTCGGACAGTTGCTCTAGCGAGCGATGATGGCGTTGTGTAGGCCTCGTCTTGGCAGACGAGGCCTTTGACCCCACCAGAGAAGAGGTCGGCAGGACCTCTTTGGCCTCTGAGCTGTCCCGGCTGGTGCCAGGTCTAGGAGAGGCCTCCAGTGTGGCCACGTTAGGGGAGGGTAGGGCAGCCGTGGCTGCTCCCACCGTGGGGGCGAGGGGCGGTCGCCTCAGCGCACTACGCGTGGCCTGGACGGCCGCCTGATGCCGTTGTGGTGCTGGCCCCCGTTGCACCACTTCGGCGAATGATGACTTTTTAGCAAGGTACGGTGAGAGGCGCTGTCTGGCTTCGCGGAAGCTTATGTTTTCCTTATATTTGATAGTGATGACCTCCTTCTCTTTTCTCCAAGCTGTGCAGGATCTCGAGTACGCCGGGTGGTCACCATCACAATTTGCACAGTGAGCTTCAGCATTGCAGTTGTCATCAGCAGAGTGTCCCGTAGCACTGCACTTAGCACAAGTAAGCTGCCCTCGGCAGCTCTGTGATGCATGGCCAAACCTTTGGCACTTGAAGCAGCGCCTTGGGTTCGGAATGTATGGTCTGACGTGCAACTTCAAGTAGCCTGTTTCTATTTCGTCTGGGAGTGTGCTAGAGTTGAAGGTAACGATTATGTGCCTAGTGAGTATTTCCCTGTTGTCTCGTCTGATTTTTATTCGTTGTACCTGTACAACATTCTCATCCTTCCAGCCGGCCAGGAGTTCATCGTCAGTAAGGTCCATGAGGTCATCGTCTGACACGACACCCTTCACCGTATTCATTGTTCTGTGGGCGGTGACAGTTATCGGTTGGTCCCCAAACGCTACAAGGTTCGTCAATTTTTGATACTGCGACTTATCTTTAACTTCAACCAGCAGGTCCCCACTGGCCATCTTCGTGGCTTTGTAGCCGCTTCCGATGGTCTCAGTGAGACACCTTGACACTAGGAAAGGTGAAATGTTACGGACTTTTTTGTCGGCGTTCTCACAGTGGATGACGTGATACTTGGGGAAGGTGTCTTTCTTTTTCTGGAGGATTTCAGCGGTTGCATCGGTGCGCCCCCGCTTCGGGGGACGATCATTTGCGAAAATGTTGGACGATCCCATTAAATGAGTACATTGTTCGGCAACAATGCCAGTCACCCACCACCGAGCCCAACAAGGGGACACGGCAGAGGTTGTGATGGAGCAAGCCCTGCCATGCCAACTGTACATCGTTGCTATAACCAAATATGGTGTACCCAAGGTAGGACCACCACACAAGGTTAACCCTCGCCGCCAGGAAAATTGGAAGTAAATAGAAGAGAGTAGAAGACAGGACAGATAGATAGCGAGAGATAAAGACGAAGATGTAGGCAGAGAGAGATAGGAAAAGGCGACTGCCGATTTCCCCTGGGTGGGTCAGCCCAGGGGTGCCGTCTACGTGAAGCCGGGGCCAAAGGGGTGTGTTGCCTCTGCCGGGGGGCCTTAAAGGTCCAATCACCCAGCGTCGGCTCAACCCCCAGGATTCCCTTTTCCCCGGACACGGCAAAGCCACGCACGGCTAGGCGTGGGAGGGAGTCAAAACTCCCCCGTTAGCTCGGGTCCGTGGTGTCGCTACACACCAAACGCCTACTTGCGCAGGCGCCCCTGCGGGGGCATGAAACTACAAGCATTGTGAATGCGCCGGGAACTGCGCGCAGGAGAATAAACTGGCAAACAGCGAATTTCGTTACTATGTATGTACCTATGAAACAGACATAAAAGAGCAATGTTGCAGCGTATTGCCAGTGACTGAAATGCAAGGTGTTGTTTTATTAGGGTAATGCTTGAATGATAGTCGTAGTTTCCAGAGATGAATCTCGCTGCCCTAATCTGGATGGCTTCCAACATGCGTACCAGCTAATTTTGATATTGTGACCATGTGGATGATGCATACTTTAGCAGTGAGTGAACATAAGTAATATATTGTTACGTGATTTTGTCTGACTGAAAGAGGGCATAGTGGGGCATACCCAAGAAAGGTGCCTCAGACTGAGAGTGAAGAAGTGGACGTTGTCGGTGAGCTGCGTTGTGGCTGCGGACTGACAACTGTTATTTTCCACGTAACATTTTTGGTGGAGGCGCTGGGTACTCTTCTGACAACGGAGCTACGCAGTGGACGCCTCCTTAAGTCTGCTACCATGGCTCCGGGTGAGGATACGGCTTCGCCACCTACCTCAGCAACGACAGCAACCCAGTACGTCGCCCTAACGCAACCCCGTGATCCCGGTACCTTTACTGGAGAGGACAACGCGAATGTGGACAAACGGCTTAGCTTGTACGAGTGCGTCAGCAAGCAATGTGGCTGGGACCCAACCATTATGCTTGCGAATGTCATTTTCTATCTTGACAAGACCCCTCGCATCTGGTTTGAGACCCACGAGCACGAAATCACAAGCTGAGAAATGTTTAAACAAATGCTCCGCGACCTCTTTGGCAACCCGTTTGGTCAACAGCTTGATGCCCGAAAGCAATTGGCTGTACGTACACAGACGTCCACTAAGCCCTACTTGACTTATATTCAAGACGTCTTAGCGTTGTGTCAAAGGGCCGATCCCAACATGACTGAGGCCGACAAGATTTCGCACGTTTTAAAAGGAATTGCCGACGATGCGTTCATCCTACTTGTATTTACCAACGTAACGACCATCGACGCCGTGATCAAAGAGTGCCGCCGTCTCGAGCAGGCGAAGAGTCGACGCATTTTGCAGCAGTTTCAGCGCCTACCCAACACCGCGGCAACGTCGTCTTGCGAAGCTCCTCCTTGTCATCTGTCTACAACCGAAGACGTGACGCGCATTGTCCGACGTGAACTCGAGGCCGCTTACCCGGCTGCCAACAAACCGACGTCGCCCGACGCCTCAACGCCAGCTGTCGCCTTGATCCAGGCTGTTGTCCGCCAGGAATTCGCTAACCTTGGTATCCTGTCCCCTGCACCCACCCTGGATAATACTGGTCCCTCGATAGCTTCTGTGGACATGAGACGTCGCCGTCCGTACTCTATTCGAACCAGGAACCCGTCTGAATGTAGAACAGCTGATGATAAGCCAATCTGCTTCCGCTGTGGTCGCGCTGGACACATCGCTCGTTACTGCCGCAGTTAAGGCCATCTATGTCTTCTGGCTCGTACCCCGCTTACAGTAACTCATTCCGTCCACCAAACCACCGTTATCCGACCCGCACTGAGTCTACAGCATTTACGGCCCCTGAGGACTACGGCCACCCTGTCCCGTCGTCGCCACCGCCTCGAAGCCGCCCTTCTCGTTCAAATACGCGTCGCCGCTCTCCCTCACCATCGTTTAACCGCCGCATGTCCCCGGAAAACTAGGCTGCGCAGCTTCTGGAGGTGAAGCTGCCCTGTCGACCTTACCCAAAAATCCTCTGTTGCCCTTACGTTTGAACCGGAACACCCTAGAAGTATATGTTGATGGCACACTTGTTGAAGCTTTGATAGATACGGGTGCTCACGTCTGTATTATCAGTTCGCGTTTTCGTCGTCGTATGAAGAAGGTCCTCACGCCCCCCTTGACCAGTGTCGTCCAAGTTGCAGATGGTGCAACAGTCCCTGTCGTCGGTATGTGCACAGCTCAACTTGCCGTAGCCGGTCATCAAGTGGCCGTCCTTTTTACCGTGCTTGCAGCATGTCTCCACGACCTCATTCTAGGCCTCGATTTTCTTGCCGCCAATTCTGCTCTGATTGATTGCTCCGCCGGTGTGCTCCGCCTTGAACTGCCACAAATCAGTGCCGCCCCGCACCAACCTACATGCCGATTACAATGCAGCGACTTTGTTCGCCTGCCCTCCAAAACTGTGACGTACGTCGATTTTCTGTGCTCACCAGCTGTCCCCGACGGTGACTATTACGCTACGCCTCTCACCGACGTACTCCTTGCGCACAATGTTGCAGTGCCCTATACGGTGCTCAGTATCACAGATAACAAAACTTGTCTACCTCTTGTCAATTCCGGCTACATGAATCACGTGCTTCTACAAGGCATTTCTGTGGCCCACCTGTGTCCGTTGCTCGATTCACAAATTGAAGTGCTTGCCTTAGACACACTTGTTTCACCGCAACGCACATCACTCGCAAGACATTCGGGCAGCCGTCAAATTGTAGACATGATCGCCACTGATCTTCCGCCTCCGCAAGTTGAAGCCCTACAACATCTTCTCGAGGCCTACCAGGATATTTTTGATTTTGGCGACCGACCTCTTGGGCAGACGTCCTTTGTCCAGCATCGCATACACACAGGTGATGCAAACCCTGTCCACCGCCATCCCTACAGAGTGTCCGCTTTTGAGCGGAGCATAATTCAGAAGGAGGTGAACAAGATGCTAGCGAAGGACATTATTGAACCATCATAAAGTCCTTGGGCATCTCCGGTTGTATTAGTTAAAAAGAAGGACGGATCGTGGCGATTTTGTGTGGACTATCGCCACCTTAACAACATCACCAAGAAAGACGCATACCCTCTGCCCCGCATTGACGACACCCTTGATTGCCTCCATGGTGCCGCCTACTTTTCTTCCATCGATCTTTGTTCTGGTTATTGGCAGATTGCCGTGGACACCATCGACCGAGAGAAGACGGCTTTTGTAACACCCGATGGCCTCTACCAATTCAAAGTCATGCCTTTCGGCTTATGTAATGCCCCCGCCACCTTTGAACGAATGATGGACTCCCTGCTCCTAGGATTCAAGTGGTCTACGTGTCTTTGTTATCTGGATGACGTGATTGTGTTTGCTCCCACTTTTGAAGCGCACCTTGAGAGACTGTCGAAAATTCTTGATGTATTCCGTCTCGCCGGCCTTCAGCTGAATTCATCCAAGTGCCGGTTTGGTCGCCGTCGCATTACAATACTTGGACATATTGTGGGCGCTTATAACGTACAGCCTGACCCAGAAGAAGTTCGAGCTGTGAGGGACTTCTCTGTGCCAAAAACCGCCAAAAATGTCCGCAGCTTTGTGGGGCTCTGCTTCTATTTTCGGCGGTTCATCAAGAACTTCGCGGAAATCGCTCGGCCCCTAGCAGATTTACTCAAACCAGATGAGACGTTTACCTGGGGTCCCCCGCAAGCAGCAGCATTTTCTGACCTGACCACTTTGCTCACTTCTTCTTCTGTGCTGGCTCACTTCGACCCTACGGCACCGACCGAAGTGCGCACCGATGCCAGCGGTTACGGAATAGGCGCTGTGTTGGCTCAGCGACAACGTGGGCAGCATCGCGTGATAGCTTATGCCAGCAGGCTGCTGTCCACCTCGGAGCGTAACTATTCCATCACAGAGCGCGAATGCCTAGCGCTGGTGTGGGCAGTCGCAAAAATTCGCCCTTACTTATACGGCCGACCATTTATAGTTCTCACCGACCACCACGCTCTCTGCTGGCTCGCCTCTCTCAAAGATCCCACAGGTCGTCTCGCCCACTGGGCACTCCGCCTCCAGAAGTATTCTTACACCGTAGTGTATAAATCAGGAAAACTGCACAAAGATGTGGATTGTTTGTCCCGCTACCCTGTGGCCGACTGCGATCCTACGAGCACTGATTCTGTGGGCTGCGTCCTTTCCATCTCCCAGCTGCTTCATCTCGGGGACGAGCAGCGTCGCGATCCGCATATCAGCCGCCTAATACAACAGCTCGAATCTTCACCGCAAGACGCTTCTGTTCGCATGTTTACCTTAAAGGACCGCACATTATATCGGCGTAATTTATCGCCCAATGGTCATGACCTACTTCTGGTCATACCAAAGCACCTGCGTTACACAGTCCTACGCGAGCTCCATGACGCACCAACCGCGGGTCACCTTGGTGTCTCTCGCACATATGACCGTGTGCGCCGCCGCTTCTACTGGCCTGGCCTTTCACGCTCGGTACGTCGCTATGTCAACGCTTGTGAAATTTGCCAGCGTCGCAAAAAGCCATCGGGACTACCTTCCGGATATCTTCAGCCCATTGACATCCCATCAGAGCCATTCTTCCGTGTTGGTTTGGACCTTCTTGGTCCCTTCCAAACATCCGCCTCCGGAAACAAGTGGGTCGCGGTGGCTACAGATTACGCGACCCATTATGCAGTTACACGAGCCATGCCAACAAGCTGCGCTACAGACATCGCTGATTTTCTACTACGCGATCTCATTTTAGTGCATGGAGCCCCTCGTCAACTGCGGACAGACCAAGGCCGTACGTTCCTTTCGAAAGTGGTTGACGATATCCTGCGTTCCTGCTCTACCCAACATAAGCTCACGACATCGTACCACCCCCAGACAAACGGACTTACAGAACGTTTAAACCGCACCCTGACAGACATGCTATCGAAATACGTCTCGGTCGACCATCGTGATTGGGACCTTGCACTACCCTACGTGACGTTCGCATACACTTACTCATGGCATGACACTGCTGGGTACTCGCCATTTTACCTTCTGTTTGGACGCGAACCAACATTGCCGTTGGATACCTTCCTGCCAGCAGCTGCGCAGTCTACTTCTGAATATGCACGCGATGCTATTACCCGAGCTGACCACGCTCGTCAGCTTGCCCGCAACAGAATAATGGCGTCCCAAGACTCGCAGAAGCAACGTTACGACGAGCGGCATCGCGACGAACACTTTCTAACACGTTCCCGCGTTCTTCTTTGGTTTCCTACGCGACATGCAGGCCTTTCAGAAAAACTTCTCTCTCGTTTCACAGGCCCATACCGCGTGCTTAGACGAGTGACCGACAATACATATGAAATTGTCCCTGATAATTCATCAACCTCTTCCGCTCTGCTGTCAAGGGACATCGTCAACGTATCAAGGCTCAAGCGTTACCACACTGCTCCTGCTGTGGCCCCGTAAACTCGCCGAGTCGGCGCTTTGGCCGCCGGGGGTCGTGTTACGTGATTTCGTCTGACTGAAAGAGGGCATAGTGGGGCATGCCCAAGAAAGGTGCCTCAGACTGAGAGTGAAGAAGTGGACGTTGTCGGTGAGCTGCGTTGTGGCTGCGGACTGACAACTTTTATTTTCCACGTAACAATATAATGCGCATAAGTTAGAAGGAGCGTTGCGCTAGTTTCTGCGGATATATCCGAGAGATTTAGAGGCTTTCGATGAGACAGCTGCTTCATGCGTAGACCAGGATAGATCCGATGTAAGGTGAACGCCTAAATATTTGTAAGATGGTGTAGCTGAAACAACGGCGTTATTATCCTATAGAGAAACGATGAATTGGTATGATTTCTGGTCAATGAGATTAACTTGCATTTAGAGGCGTTGAGCAACATCTGCCAAGTTTCGCGCCACCGGAAGGTTAGGTCAAGGTCATTTTGGAGAGCGGAATGATAATTAAAACATTTAATGTTTTACCCCAACACAACATTAAGCTTCCTTAAGGTACTTATTTGAATGAACGATGGTGCATTAGTAACTTGCGTATACAGAAAACCTACGGACCGGCAACAATACCTGAACTTCGAAAGCTGCCACCCGTGACCCTGCAAGACCAGTATTCCCTATTCCCAAGCACACAGATTCCGACGAATCTGCTCCCGCACCGAGGACTTCCACAAAAACAGCACACTTATGCACGAAGTACTCCTTAATCAAGAATACCCGCCAGCTATCATCGATGACGCCATCAAAAAAAGCTGAAAATTGGGACCGCCAGATTCTTCTCAACCTCCAGAAAAACGCCGACCAACACCGCAACAAAAATTTGCTATTAACTTTCACGAGCAACCCACCAAACAAAAACAAAGACCAAGAAAACACTTTAACATATTGCAACATAGCGTGCGATTATCCAAAATTTTCACGTCTCCTCCTTGTGTTGTATACAGGCGGCCGAAAAGTATAAAGGATCATTTGATAAACTCCAAGATAGGCATAAAACCTCATACAGGGTGTCGCCCTTGCGGAAAAAGCAGATGAGAGGTATGCAAACACATGCAAACAACGACAGTGGCGGAAAACACCCACTAAGATTTTAAGCACAGCATAAGAGTTGCCCTGGACTGTGACTCGGATAACGTCATATACCTTCTGGAATGTGGTATATGTAACATGCAAAACATAGGCCAGACTGACACTTTGTTTAGAATTAGATTTAACAACCATGGGGCCCATGCACGTTCCCTGCCAGGTCTTTTACTTTCAAAACACAGTGCACTAAAAGACCACAGCTTTGATGACATCAGGGTTACACTATTGGAAAGCAATTTCCGAACAATGAAAGAATGGAAACAACGGGAATCTTACTTTATCTACAAATTCAACAAGATGAAAAACGGAATAAATGAACACCCAGGCACTCTGTCAGCGTTACAATGACTAAAAGACGCAAACGCTCCTCTCTATTCAGCAAACTGCCCCTAGCCTCCCATTAAAACAACAATGATACCACCTAGCAAAGCTTTTAGTGTACATCTATACATCTATAGAGAAATCGTTTTCCGCTTCAAACACAGCCGGGAACGCACAAAGTAGTGGTCCCGGATGCCGTACAGCCCCCCCCCCCCCTTACTTATCTTTTTCTTTTTGTCTCTTTTTTTCTTTTTTCTTCTTCTTTTCCTTCACTGACAGGAGCCATGGCATATAATGAATATTGATGGCACTGCCACAATTACCGGCTCTTTCATATCTTCCGACGTTATCAACGTGCACTTGAAGTACTTGATAACGTCTTGGTGTCATTAGGTTGTATACGAGGGACTATTGGTCAGCTGCCCTCTCGTAATAACTTCACGTGCTACGTGATGCCGCACATGCGCATAAAAGGGTGTTTCACACTAGCCGCATGGCTTACAGATGGCTCTGACTGACACACCCACATGTAAATTCACACATAAACAAAAAAAAAAGTGGATGGAGGGAAGGCCGCTGTGATAGCTCAGTGGTTAGAGCATCGAACGCGTTATTCGAAGGTCGTATGTTGATTGATTTGATTGATTGATTTGTGGGGTTTAACGTCCCAAAACCACCATTTGATTATAAGAGACGCCGTAGTGGAGGGCTCCGGAAATTTTGACCACCTGGGGTTCTTTAACGTGCACCCAAATCTGAGTACACGGGCCTACAACATTTCCGCTTCCATCGTAAATGCAGCCGCCGCAGCCGGGAATCGAACCCGCGACCCACGGGTCAGCAGCCGAGTACCTTAGCCACTAGACCACCACGGCGGGGCTCGAAGGTCGTAGGTTCGATTTCTGCTCACGGCTGTTTATGTTTCCACTCACTTTTCTTTATTCTTATTTACATTCCATTTGTTCTAATAACTTCCCCTATACATTCCTTGGCTATATTGTCTGTTAGATCTCATTAATATTGCGTCAAAACACGGAAAAACGGGCCCTTAGGTATACACCTCTTTTCCTTATTCATTAACGAGGGTCTGCTACTGGCAGACTTGGTGTCATAAGGTTGTATACGAGGGACTATTGTAACAAGAGTACTGAGAGTTGGGCGAGTTGGTACTCATTCATGCGCCCGTGTTGTTTGCCTCTTTTCCTTGTGTCCGTGTACGTGTTTGCGCAAAGAAGTCATGAGGGACTATTGGTCAGCTGCCCGCTCGTAATAACTTCACGTGCTACGTGACGACACATGCGCATAAAAGGGTGTTTCACACTCGCTGCTTGGCTTACAGATGGTGCTGAATGACACTCCCACTCCTATATTCACATATAAACCCCAAAAAGTGGATGGAGGGAAGGCCGCTGTGATAGCTCAGGGCTTAGAGCATCAAACGCGTTATTCGAAGGTTCTAGGATCGATTCCTGCTCACGGCTGGTTATGTTTTCACCAACTTTTCTTCCTTCTTATTTACATTCCATTTGTTCTAACTTCCCCTGTACATTCATTTGCATTAGTGTCTGTTAAATCTCATTATATTGTGTCAAAAGACGGAAAAACGAGCCCTTAGGTATACACCTCTCTTCCTTACATATATATATATATATATATATATATATGTGTGTGTGTGTGTGTGTGTGATGCATTATCAAGGTGATTCTAGGAGAAGCCGACGAAGAGGAAGTGCGCGTGCATTAGAATAAACGCCTGGCATCTGGACCACGACGTGTCTCCATTTTGTAGCGTCACACAAGTCGACAGGATCGACTTCATCAACGTGCCATGGCTAAGCCAAAGCCTCCGCTCAACATAAAGAAGTTCAAGGGAACACCAGAAGACGTCCCCATCGACAAGTGGCTTCTTCTTTTCGACATGAAGGCAGCCGAGGCGTCATGGACGCACCGCGATTGGGTCAGTCACTTCAACGAATACATTGAAGGAGAAGCGTTCAAGTGGTACCTGACAGAGATTTTTGGCAATGGCGAGACAACTTGGGACGATATCAAGCGTGACATGCAAGCCCGCTTTGCTACGACTGACGGAGATGCCTTCCGTCCCTTCATTCACTACCGACTGAAAGGAGGGCAGACCATCAAGGACTACTACGACGAGAAAAAGCGACTGGGTTCCTTGGCTGACCTGAAAGAGTGCCGCATCATTTCTGGACTGACTGATGGTGTTCCTCCTGATGTGGAACTGGCGCTTGCCGGACTGTCTTTCAACTCCTCATTAGAGTGGCTCACCGCTGCTCAACGGGTCGAGACATCTTTAAAACGGGTGAGAAGAGTTTCCTTTACTCGTAACGCTAGTATCGAATCAAGAGCTCCACGTCTCTTCAGCAGACCGCAGACCGACAATAACTCCTCAACCGAGTGCCCCGCAAAACGAATGTAGATACTGCTCAGCTGCTGGTTTCTTACGGCAGTTTCACTGGCACAACGAATGTCCGCGCCGCGGCAATGTGTCCGCTATTGATACTGAACGGGGAAACGAGGAGGGCGACCCAGAGTTTCATTAATACACTTCAGTGCTCTCATAAACGGAAAACCAGTAAATACAATTCTCAATACAGGAGAAACAATTACTTGTATCAGCGAGGATGTGTACAAACAGTGGAAACTTCAGTTGATGAGAGACTCCAGCATCATGGTTCAGAAAGTTACATCAAGCATTCGAACTTTGGGTCGCGTAAACATTCAGTTACACATTGGGAACGTCATAAAGAAAGTTTATGCACATGTGCTACGAGGCATGAAAATGCAATTAATTCTTGACCTAGGCAGCGCTTCATACTTCAATCCTTCTGTAAATCTGGAAAGCAAGTCAGTGACACAAGCACGTGAGAATATGAACCTTCCGCATCACAATGAAAAGAAAACCATTCAAGCCCCGCTGATGCGAACCCTGACTTCAGAAAACTTATCAGAGCATGAGTCTGCGGCGCTCGACTCTCTTTTAAGCAAATATGACAACATATTTTCGAAATCTCAGACAGATATTGGGTGCATCACTACTGAGAAACATAGGATCGCACTTACCAATGCTGTCCCTATTCGTCGAGCACCATACCGATGTTCACAGGCAGACAAAGTGGAGATCAACAAACAAGTAAACGCTCTTCTCAAGCAAAGTGTTGTGAGGCCTTCATTATCACCTTACGCCGCACCTGTCATTTTAGCAGAAATGAAAGGTGAAGGACGCACTCGTCTATGTATTGACTACCGGAAACTCAATGCCATAACGGTACCCGACTTTCAACCAATTCCGCGTATAGATGATATTCTTGACCACTTGGGAAAGGCAGAGTTTTTCACTACGTTGGACGTAACGTCGGGATACTGGCATGTCCAAATGCATCCTGACGATGTTCAGAAAACTGCATTTGTCACGCCTGATGGTCATTTTGAGTGGTTGGTAATGCCGTTTGGGTTGAAGAACGCTCCAGCTACATTTGAAAGAGCCATAAAATCAATAATAGCGAAACATCAGCTCACCAATGTTATTAATTACTTTGACAATGTGGTCGTATACTCAAAGACATTTAATGATCATATACGACACCTTGAGGTGCTATTGAAAGCTCTCACATGCGAGAACGTAAATCTCAAACGAAAAAAAGTGCCAATTTGCACGCTGCAGCATTGAATACCTGGGCCACAAAATTTCACAACGAACAGTGACACCTAAGCAAAGTAATGTGGCTGCCATACTCAAATTTCCGACGCCAAAACGAGAAAAAGATCTCCAGCGTTTTCTGGGCACTGTAAACACCTACCGTCAGTACATCCCCCACTTCAGCGATATCGCTCTTCCACTCACAAAACTACTCCACAAAGGCAGCAAGTGAGTGTTGACAGAAGCATGCGAGCAAGCCTTTCGTGAACTGAAGGAGCGGATAACTGAAGAACCGGTGCTTCGCATATACGACCCTTCGAGACCATGTACTGTGTACTGTGACGCATCTGGCGAAGGCATCGGTGCAGTGCTAAAACAACCTGATGACAAAGGCAAAGAACATCCTGTTGCTTACTATTCCCGCTAACTACTTAGGCACGAGGTTAACTATGCTATTACAGAAAGAGAATGTCTTGCCATTGTAGACGCCATTGATAAATGGCATTGCTACCTTCATGGAAAGTCATTCACAGTTGTAACAGATCACTCTGCAATCCAGTGGCTGAGGAATGTTAAAAATCCTCAAGGTCGTCTCTTCCGGTGGTCTTTGAAACTGTCAATGTATGATGTGAACATCAAACATCAAAAGGGCGCAAGTAATGTCGAAGCAAATGCGCTCTCCAGAGCCCCAATAGGTAATCTTCTATTACACGACAACCTTCAGCGATGCAACAATGAGCGTCCAAAAGGAACGCACTAATTGGAAAATAACATCGTCATCGTTAAAAGAAAAGGACTACGGAAAATATACGTGCCCCATGAACTACGCCCAACCATTCTGAAGAATGCACATCAACATTTTGGACATGTCGGAGTGAAGAAGACGCTATCACTCCTGTCTCCGCAATATTATTGGCCGCATTTGGCAACCGATGTTTCCACTTACATTCGGCATTATGATACATGCCAGAGATGCAAGAAGACGAAAACAAAAAAGTTTGGGACGCTTGAATCACTGCCTCCAGCTGAAGAGCCCTTCGACCTCTTTGCAACAGACACCATTGGAGGATTTTCTGGATATGGCTCGTCAAAAAGGTTTATACACTTGGTTATTGATCATGCGACTCGCTACGTATGGGCGTTTGCTCATAAAAGTGAAAACAGTGACGCCATCATTTCATGCTTAAAAACAATTTTTTCTTCTGGAAAACCACGGAAGCTTCTTTCAGATCGTGGAACAGGATTTACCGCAGGAAAAATCAAGCAGTTTCTAAAACATAATCGTATACACCAACTATTCACCTCATCTCATCATCCACATTGCAACGGCATGAACGAGCGGACAAACCAGACTATCGTAACGAGACTTAAATGTAAGATCAATGACGAACCACAGAGGTCTTGGACTAAGCTGCTTCCGGAGGTAATTGACGAATTCAACAGAACACCTCACGAAGTGACCGGCTACGCACCTTCCTTCCTGATGTATGGAATTCCATCTTATCCTACTGTACTGGAACAACGAGAAGAAACTGTCGAAGAAGCGCGAAAAACTGCAGTTACCAATTCCATCGCCTACCACAATAAGAACAAAGTCATTTATGATAGAAAATTTCTTTCGATTGAGTTCCAAGTCGGTGACTTAGTCCTTTACGAGACACCATGGCATCCCAACAACGGCAAACTGAGTTCCGTCATGGAAAGACCCTACAAGATTCTACGCAAGGTCTCAACAGTGAACTATGAGATCAACCGCTCCGTGCTACCCTTACGTAGAAACTCTGACATTGTGCATGTTAGCAAACTGCGGCGTTATTTTGAACCTTCTGAACTGAGACTTTCTCGAGGGGAGGGGGAAGTGTGACGCATTAACAAGGTGATTCTAGGAGAAGCCGACGAAGAGGAAGTGCGCGTGCATTAGAATAAATGCATGGCATCTGGACCACGACGTGTGTCCATTTTGTAGCGTCATATATATATATATATATATATATATATATATATATATATATATATATGAGATGTAAGAGACAATAATGCAAAGGAAAGTATAGAAAAGTTACTAGACTGATTTGTAATGTAAACGTTAAGAAAGAAAAGTGAGGGAAAAGTTAACTTGCCATGAGCAGGAGCCGAACCTACGACCTACGAACAACGCGTTAGATGATCTACCCCTGCGCTACAATGGCGGCTATCCTCCCAGCCACTTATTTGGTTTTATATGTGGTTTTAAGCGTGGGAGTGTCAGTCAGCACCATCTGTTGCCATGGCGGCGAGTGTGGCACACTCTTTATGAGCCTGTATGGCATCACGTCCCACGTGAACGTATTACGAGCTGGCGGCTGACCAATAGTTCCTCGTATAGAACCTAGGGCACCAGGTTTGCCACAATGAGACCCTCGTTAATGAGTAAGGAAAAGAAGTGTATACTTAAGGGCTCGTTTTTCGTGGTTTTGGCAGAATAATATTGAGATCTAACGGACAATAATGCCAAAGAAAGTATAAGGGAAGTGACTAGACCAAACTTTAATGTTAATGTTAAGAAAGAAAAGTGGGTGAACAGATAACTTGCCGTGGTCAAGAACCGAACCTGCGACCTATGAATAGCGCGTTGTTTCTTTTCTTTCTTAACAATTACATTACAATTCGGTTGAGTAACTTCCCCTATACTTTCCGTGGCATTATTGTCAGTTAGATTGCATTATTGTGTGGAAACACTGAAAAGTGAGCCCTACTCTGTGTTGACGATAGTGCCTACAGCATTGCATATAATCAAGTAGATCCTCCGTGAGAAAGGTACCAACGAAAGCCTTTATTTTTACAGTTTCGGTTAGGGTTTGGCCTTCGTCAAGCATGAAAGTACTTTTTGTTGTTCGCGATCACATTGATAATATTTTAAGCAAGAAATGAGAATGAAAGACAGGCAAAGACAGAAAAAAATTTGACAAAACTAGAAGAAGAAAAAGGTTTGAAAAAAAAATTCTAGGGTTCACAGCGCTATGCGAGTAACATCGTGAGTGCGTATTGTCTTAGAACCATTGCGTTCGGTGTAGTTTGAATGGCAGTCCTATTAGTGTAGACGGTGGCCGGCTAAATTAAGGGCTGGCGTATTATGGAAGCTTTCTTTTTGACCCACGGTAACTAAGCAGGCGTCGATGATCGGGGCGGCAGAGGTTTAACTGTCAGGTGTCCTCTTTTTTCTACCGCGTGAGACGGCGTCCCGAGGCTGAAAGGATTTTATGGAGCAGCCACGCTTTGAAAGGGGTACCAGGCAGTGTCGCTGAAAGAAGAGCTTGAGCGTTTAAAGTGAATACTAGTTTGGTCTGAGAAGCTGCGTTTGGGGACTGTTAGTTGTGTATGCGGTGATTGTTCGACATGTCGGGCTTACAACCATTGATTGGTTAGTGAGAGACATAGAAAGGGACGACAGTAGTACATCAGAAAGGGTAGTTACACTGCACTGAAACATGGAAAGATATTTTTCATATCTTCCATTGTCGAGTAAGTCCTCGTCGTAGTTACAGTGGTGTGCGGAGTTCTGAAATTTCACACACACACACACACACACACACACACGCGCGTATATATATATATATATATATATATATATATATATATATATATATATATATTCACAATTCAGAAACAGCAGCAGTTCAATACCGGACAACTCGCTTTCAATGCACCAGAACACTGGCAAACTGATCGGATCAGAACCTCGTCTTTTTCTGTCGCTGCGCGTGCTCTTTGTAGTTCTGATGCTGCATATTCAATGCGGCATAAGCCCCCCTCCAGAGAGCAGCGTCCAGATACTCTTCTACAAAAGATGGTGCAGTAGATGTATGGTGCAAATTAGTCCGAAATATAGGGCTTCATTCAAACAACGTGCACGATTTCTGGTTTTCGATGGCGAGTTGTCGAGGGGCTGTCAGGAACAACCACGTAATTAGCGCCACTCAGGCGTTGTAAAACTGTGTTGGGGCCAAAATACCTCTTCAGCAATTTCTCATACAGTCGCCGGCGGCAGATAGGACTCTATACTCGAACTTTTTCACCGGGCCGATAGACGGCATGCCGGTGTCGCAGATTAAAACCATGGGCGTCGTAATGTTGGTGCTGGTTGATTCGGATGCGTGCAAGGAAGGAGGCTGAACGGCGTTTTTCGTGTAGTTTCTTGCATCGCTGTATTATAGGCAAAAGTGATCTACGGTAGAATGTCGTCCCATTTTTTTGTGATCCACGTCAACGTACATACTCAACATGTCGGCAATAGTCTTGTTGAGGCGTTCTGTTAAGCCGTTAGTTTGTGGATAATAGGAAGTGGTTTTCCGATGGGCTGTTCCACTGAGCTCAAGTACTGTCCTCAGAAGCGTGGCCGTGAAAGCGGTACCTCGATCCGTTATTACGATTGTCGAAGCACCGTGCCTCGGGACGATATTTTCTATGAAGAATCGTGCGGTTTCAATGGCGGTGCCACTTGACAAAGCCTTTGTTTCCGCGTAGCTCGTAAGATAATCAGTAGCGGCTATTACCCACTTGTTGCCAGCATGCGAAGTCGGATATGGTCCGAGGAGATCAATTCCAATTTGAGCAAAAGGTGCCGTGGGCACTTGAATTGGTTGTAATAGTTCAGCTGGTTTTCACGGTTGTTATTTTCGTCGTTGGCAATCAAAGCACGTGCGCACGTAGTGTTTCACAATAGCTAGAAGCCTTGGCCAGTACTATTTCTGTTGGATTCTGGCCAATGTACGTGTGTATCCGAGATGACCGGACGTTGGCTCATCGTGGCAAGCACAAAGTATCCCCTCACGGATTGACGTCGGAACGACAAGTAGGCGGGTGCTTCCTCTGGGAGAACATTGCTTCTTATAGAGGACACCACTGCGTAAGCAGCATGACGGCAGGCTCTTCGCAAATTTTCTGGGAACGGTTGTTGTCCGGCCATTCAAAAATTCAATAAGGGGAAGTAATTCGCTGTCTTCCTTTTGCTTGCACGAAATCGTAGTGGTGTCGACGGCTCCTACAAACGCCATGTTGTCATCTTCTGTGTCATCGTCGCGATTTATCGGTGACCTTGATAAGCAATCGGCGTCGGCGTGCTGCCGTCCGGACTTATACACGACCGTCATATCAAACTCTTGAGAGAGAGAGAGAGAATAAACTTTATTGGGTTCCAGCATGCGGGATTCCCTCCGGCCGCGCAGGGCGTGGGGTTCACCCTATCTCACGTTACACTAGAAGTCCTAATGTCACGCGGGCCTAGACCTCAAGGCCTTCGTGCCCCGGCGCCGCTCGGGTTACTGAGGGTGTCCCCCTTTCGCCTTTGCAGCGCCAGTGCGACCTCGAGCTGCCGGACGGCCCTTCGCTGGTCTTCTGGGTCCGTAGACCCCACACGCTGTTCTACTTGCGGCGGTAACACCGGCCTCCGAAGACGCGACGGCGACCGAAGAAGAAGGCGAGGAGCAGCTGCTCGATTACGGCGACATCCTCGCGTGGTACAGGGAGCAACGGCGTGGCTTCCCGCCTCCGCACAGGGATCTTACCCGGTGGGAGGCGGTGAGGTTGCGCCAGCTCCAAACCGAGACTGTGCTGACCCCATCGCTAGCGCGACACGTGTGCCCCGAACTCTACGTGAGTGAAATGTGCAGTGTGTGCGCGAGCGCGAGAGCCACCCTGGCTCACATACTCAAACTCTTGAAGGCGTAAGCTCCACCGTGTGAGCCGACCAGACAGGTCTTTCAAAAGTGCTTACCAGCGCAAACGACAGGGCAGGAAGGGACAGGAAAAGAGATGAGACAAAGCGCTGAACTGCCAACAACTAATTTCTTGCGAAGGTCTTCGCTTTTATACAGTTACCAGTCGCAATAGTCCTGCACGAAACCCAATGATAATGCATAAGTACATCACACCGACAAGCAAAAGAACAGCATATACGGAACCACGGTGAAAGCCTGTCTAGCTGTGACAGGTGGGACTGCATTATACGTCCCTATGGCCTTAAGTTCACGCAGCAGACCTTCGGCAACGGAAACTTGCACGTGGACGAGGTAACCAGCCGACGTCAGCCTTGAAGATTGCTCAACAAAGCTTTCTGTATTCTTGTGCACACAGGATTTTTGAAGGGATTCACGAAGCAAGATTTTATGATACCTCGCTTAATTATTTAGAATGCGCGGAATGAAAGGGCAAAACAGGCTTATTTCCACGCGGCTGATACATCCAGCAAGTGCGTCCATTATTCAGGAATAGCTTAAAGTCAAGGAACCTGATTTCACAATTCCCAGAAAGTTCATGAGACAGCTCAAAATGTTTAAAACCATTTTGACATTTCATTCCGCACATTCTAAATTATTTTCGCGAGGTATCCGTTGCCGTTTTTCTTTGTCATCTTCGTGCATGGGGATTTGCCAATAGCCGGAACGCAAGTCGAGGCTTGAAAAGAATGCAGCACCTTGTAAGGAATCGAGGGCGTCGTCGATACGTGGCATGGGGTATACGTCCTTCCTAGTGATCTTATTGAGTGCTCGGTAATCGACGCAAAATCGTACGGAACCGTCTTTTTTACGCACCAGAACCACTGGAGACGACCAAGGACTGGTTGAGGGTCAGATTATCTCCCGTTGCAGCATTTTCATTTCATTTTTCATTGCAGCATATCGTCTACGTTTTCCTCAATGATTTTCCGTTCGGCTAGGGAGACGCGGTAAGGACGACGATGCACAATGGATGTTCCGTCGGTCTGAATACGATGTGCTGTAGCAGTTGTCTGACCCAGGCTGGATGAATGAATGTCAAAAGAGTTTGCATGCTTTTGCAACAAATCAAGCAGCTGCTGCTTCTGTGAGTCTGTCAAGTCCTTATTGATGGCTGCTGTAAAGGCCGAGGAAGCAGTATGATCTCCAAGATGGCCTTTAGGGGAGGCAGGGGTAAGAGGTACGACGCACACAGGCTCCAGATCGGCAACGCAGGCGACAGTAGTGCCCCGCGGCAGTAAAATTTTATCTGGTGTGGTGTTCGTAGCAGCGAGGACAGCTGATTTATTGTTGAAGCGAGCCACACCTGATGCGAGAGCTATGCCTTTATTGAGGCAACGGGGCGATGAAGTGACCAAAATGTCACCAGAGTCGACGTAGTTGGAGAAAACTGTGACTAATTGATGTTTCTTCGTGGGTAACTCGATGTCTACAGCAGTGACGAGTCGAAGTGGCCTGTAGGTTTCGTCACTAAGCAAGTGGTCTGTGTCAGTAAGATGGACGACACGTTGTGCACACCAAATAGCCGCGGAAGCAGATGAAAGAAAGTCCCAGCCTAAAATGAGTTCGTGGGAGCACGGGGATAGCACAGCGAATTGTATGTGATGAAGAATGTCGTCGATTAGCACACGGGCAGTACAGAGAGCGGAAGGGCGAATCATTGTTTCCTGGGCTGTGACCAGTGTTGGTCCATCATAAGGCGTCGTGACTTTTCGAAGACGGGTACACAAATCAGCACGAATAATAGAAAACCCAGCCCCAGTGTCCACCAAAGCATCAACGTCCACTCCCTTAACTGAGACTGCAATCATATTGTAAGGGCGCGCTGGAGGAATTGGAGTACTGTGTTGGAATGCAGTTTGTCCTCCAAAAACTGCATCGCTTAGTTTTCCGGACGCCGATCAGAAGCGAGGGAAGCAGGCTGAAGAGGAGAAGAGGAGCGACGGTAGGGCGATGGTGAACGGCGTCTGGTTGATCGATGACTACTGCGCAGTTCACCGGATGCTGGCGGAGATGGAGACCGACGCGGCGGTGACGAATAACGACGGCCCTGGTACAAGGCTCCTGCGGTATAGTCTCGTTCGCGTATGTCGTACCCTCGGCGCTCATCTTGCTGGCGCTTGCGGCAAAAGCGTGAAATGTGACCACGATAGCCACAATAATAGCACGTAGGTCGAGTCGATCGATAAGGAGGGTAGTAGCTTGTGTTAGATGCACCGGGAGAGAGAGCAGTGAGAGGGACAGATGATGGCTCAGGCGGTGGTAATGGAAAGCTCGTGGGAAAGCTTCTGGGAGGTGCGGCAGCAACCGACGCGTACGTTGGTGGCGGCGACGTCGAGCTGACGGTGCCTGATGGTGCGGCGACGGCATGCGAGAACGATGGGAGAGTACGAGCGACAGTGGGCTGCAGGTGGGCCATGTGGGTCATGGACGTGAGCTCCTCCCTGATGACATCCCGCAATGACGTTGAAGAAGACTGCATGGGACACACTGAAGGTAGTGTGAATCCCATTGATTCTAATTCTTCGCGTATAACCACCTTTATTGTGTCTCGTAGGTTTGGATCTGCCGTAATACGAGCCGCGTCACTCTCCGGTTGTAGGCGCATAGACTCGAGTTCTTCGAGGCGCTGACAGGTTGTCGCAACGTCAGCAACAGTAGCTGGATTCTGGATTGCAAGGGCATTGAATGCGACGGGTGCAATCCCCTTACGAAGCTGGCGTACCTTGTCTGACTCTGTCATTGGGGTTTCAACCCGGCGGCAAAGTGAAAGGACATCCTCGATGTAGGATGTATACGACTCGCCGATGTGCTGTTTCCGAGCCACGAGAGCCTTCTTTGCGAGAGCCGAACGAACAGCCGGTGTGCCAAAGACATGGCGAAGCTGATCTTTGAAAGCTGACCAGTCGGGTATGTCGATGAAGTGGTTGAGGAACCACGTCTTCGCTACACCCGTGAGGTAGAATGAGACGTGAGCGAGTTTGTAGGTGTTATCCCACCGGTTAGCAGCGCCGACACGTTCGAAATCGTCCAGCCATTCCTCCACAGCTTCCCCGCGCATACCAGCGAAGGGATGGGGCTCACGCTGGAGGCTGGTAATGATGTGAAAAGGCGCGGCACGCGGTGGCGGAGTGGGAACGGCTTGAGCACCGACCTCTTCTTGGTGCGACATGTTTCCGGACACCTGGCCCAAGCGGCGACCTGAACGTAGCTCCAGGGGGTAGAGTGGTCGAGAGGATGACGAGGGATCTAACAGCACGCTCCACCACGTATGAAGTCTTGGTTTGGAATACCTTTATTAGGCCCGAGGAACCGGCAGCCGACAGCAGAGATGCACGAACCAAGATGATGATGATACGTGACAACGATGAGGATGCATAAGCAATACATGATAATGATGATAATGTACAGATGAAGAGGATTGGTATACTAAATGCCCACAATATATATATATATATATATATATATATATACATATATATATATATATATATGATATAGCACTACGGGAGCGTTGTCAACAAGGATAAATATATTTATTTCCCAACAGTTTCGGGAGGGGTCCTCCCTTCATCAGGGGATGAGTTATACTAACATGAACTTCCAAACTTCGTTGCTGCCAGCCGTGATAACCAGCCGTGAGCAGTTCATGATCACGGCTGGTTATCTTTTCATCCACTTTTCTTTCTTCTGATTTACATTCTATTGGCTCTAATAACTTCCCCTGTACATTCCTTGGCATTACTGTCTGTTAGATCTCATTATTATTGTGTTAAAACACGGAAAAACGAGCCCTTAGGTATACACTTCTTTCCTTTAATATATATATATATATATATATATATATATATATATATATATATATATATATATATATATATATATATATATATATATGTATATATATATATATATATATATATATAGATAAAGGTGAAGAAGAATATACTTAAAAGCTCGTTTTTTCGCGTTTTCTGACACAATGATAATGAGGTCTAACAGACAATATTGGCAAGAAAAGCATAGGGTAAGTTAATAGACCTAATTGAATTGCAAATGTGAAGAATAGTGGGTGAAAAGATAACTTGCCGTGGGCAGGAACCGAGCCTGCGACATTCGAATAATGCGTTCTATGCTCTACCACTAAACTACCACGACGACTTATGTATCCAATAAATCGGCTGGGGGTATACCGCTGTGGTAGCTCAATGGTAGAGCACCATTCGCGTCATTCGAAGGTTACAGGTTCGGTTCCTGTCCACGGCAAAGGTATCTTTCACCCACTGTTCTTTCTTCACACCTACATCAAAACTCGCTCTAGTAACATTCCCTACACTTTGCTTGGTATTATTGTCTGTTAGATATAATTAGTATTGTGTCAAACACTGAAAACCGAGCCCTTAGGTATATACTTGTTTTCTTGATGTGTATTGCGGGCATTTATTACGCACATCCATCTTCTCCACACATGCTCGTGATCATGAGTTTTTTGTCTTCATCGGTAGTGAGAACTCGGCTTGCTGGTGGTGTGTGCCTTGGGCGTGGTCCCTTTATCGTGCGTTCTGGGCCTAATAAAGGTAGCTTTAATCGTTATATTACAAGTGGTGGAGGCTGCTCATCGATCTTCCGTCCTCTAACCGCAAGAAATACCTCCTGAAGCTCCCCTTAGGTCGTCGTCTTGGCCAGGTGTCCGGTAGAAATTCTAAGAACGAGCCAACTGCTGCTCCCACTTCTACCTACACGGTGATAGAATTTTCTGTTTGTTGCGATGGTAGCGGTAGCCGAGAGCGGTGAGCAGTCGAACGATCTTCACTGTAGCCTTCGCTCAGAGGTGGAATAGAGAGGCAATAAGTTTTGCAAACAGCAACAGGAATGAACGTTTACAATAACAGGGTATAGTTAGTAGAGAGCCGGCCAGTACGACGACGTCGGCTAGGGCAAAATCCCTGCAAACATAGGTCGGGCATGACCTTAAATAATGTTTTTGGTCCTTTCTACGAGATCAGTTCCCGGTGCTCGGTGGAGGAGACGCAGCTTTGCCCGGAACTGCACGGGGGCTCGGTGGAGGAGGCGACGCTATCCCCGGAACCCCACGGTGACTCGCCGCCGTCTGCGTGGAAGGTGGCACTGGGAGGGGGGAGAAATCGTCGGAACTGCTTCGTTCTCGTTGGAAGAAGCGCTCCCAAATGAGGACCATGTCTGTGCCATAGCAACGGCCCCGGCTACTACGGCCTATTCACCTTGGACTAACACTAGACACCAGCGTCGTCGGCCCACGTAGGCCGGCCTTCGAAGTGAAGATGTGGAGGATTGGTTGAACCAATACAACCGAGTGAGTGCAACTAACAACTGGGATGATCCGGCTAAGCTACGTCATGTTTCTTTCTACCTGGTTTTTCAACTTTGAACGTGGCATGACGGATTTGACACAGTTCAAGCAGCATCTCCGCCAAATTTCGGCACCCCGGCGGTTCATTCAGCTCTCGCAAAGAAGACCCCGGATGTTCGAAATAAACAACATGGTGAATCTTACACCTCACACAAAGGGATGTACTTGCTCTATGTCACCGTTTTAACTCTTCCATGACGGAATCAGAAGAGGGTTCGCCATCTACTGAAAGGCATCGACATGGTCGCTTTGAAAATGTTGGACATCCATAACCCGACAAAAGTCAACGACGTTGTTACTACGTGTCAACCCCTAAATGAACTCGAGTCTCAATGGTTGCCATTTGATATTGACACGTGCGGTTCTTTTGGTTTACGATGAAAGCCGCTATCACTTTCTGTTAAGCGCAACGCAGGCCGCGTTTATCTTGTATGCCACTCTGGAACGCGTTATGACGCGTGTATAAAAGACTGACACGTGCGAAGCGCAACGCAGGCCGCGTTTATCTTGTATGCCACTCTGGAACGCGTTACGACGCGTGTATAAAAGCCGGCGCAGTGCGCCACTGGTGAGTCTTTTTCCGTCGGCCGACGAATGTTCACGCCGCTGTTGCTGTGAGTTGTGTTTGGCCTTCTTTTGCTGGGCACAAGTTCGCCCAATAAACAGTTCGCCTGACACCGCCCTGACTCCTGCGTGCTTCCTCTCAAGTGCTGCGTGTGTTACAACCTCGTGACATCTGGTGGAGGTGCTTCTCGGTCCATGTACCGTACGCCCCCGTCCAGCCGTGAGCCAAGCCCAAGCCACCAAGAGGACGACGCCGACCCGGTCGTTCGAGTGAGCCGAAGACAACAAGGACTACCGCCCGAATACCTGCCGCTCCCCGACAAGGACAAGAAAACAAAGGATGCTACGAAGCCGGCATCCACGATGACGGAAGCAAGGTCTTCGGCAACCGTGGTCGTCAACCAGCCCAAAGAGCCGCCTACCTTCCGCGGATCGACCTACGAAGACCCGGGAAGCTGGCTTGACATTTACGACCGCGTCGCAGCCCTCAATAAGTGGGACCCGGACGACAAGCTGCGTCATGTGTATTTTTACCTGGAAGACGCCACAAGGACTTGGTTCGAGAACCGCGAGTCAACGCTTCGAACCTGGGACGACTTCCGCGTTGCTTTCCTGCGCACCTTTGCAAGCGTCGTGCGGAAGGAAAGAGCCGCATCACTGCTTGAAACACGGGTGCAGCTCCCCAACGAAAACGTAACGATCTTCACGGAAGAGATGACGCGACTTTTCCGCCACGCCGACGCCGACATGTCTGAGGACAAGAAGGTTCGCCTGCTTATGCGAGGAGTGAAGCAGGAGCTCTTCGCCGGACTGATCAGAAACCCGCCAAAGACGGTACAAGAGTTCCTCTCCGAGGCTACCACCATCGAGAAGACTCTTGAAATGCGGATCCGCCAATACGATCGGCGCATGTCGCCAGACGTCGCAGAAGTCCGAGGACTCTGCCCCGACGACCTGCGCGAGACCATACGCGCTGTTGTTCGTGAAGAACTGCGCCGCATGTTGCCATCATCTCAGCCCCAAGTCGCCTCTCTCGAAGACGTGTTCCGCGAGGAACTACAGCGCTCACTGAGCGTTCCTGAACGGCCACAGCCCCAACCGGAGGCGATGACATACGCCGCTACTGCACGACGACCTGTCGCCGCTCCTCGCCAACACCAGGACCCAACGTCTCCGCAGTTTCGTCGCCAGCCACCGCCGCCACCTCTGACGCCTTCCCACTCGCCAGTAATCCAGCGCTCGCCGAGGAAAACTGACGTTTGGCGTACCCCGAACCACCGTCCACTATGCTACCACTGCGGCGAAGCCGGGCACACCTACCGCTACTGCCAGTACCGTGAGATGGGACTGCGTGGCTTCGACGTGAACGCGCCGCGTCCGCGCCCAGGTGAGCGTCCTCGCGACATCGCTGACTACATCGCCGGATCGCAGTGGCAACAACGACGACCATCCCGTTCACCTTCGCCTGGCCGCTACGTCTCCCCGGATCGCCGCCAGTACACCGGCCCTATCCGGGGCCGATCCCCAAGCCCCTACCCGGGAAACTAAAGGCAGCAACCGATGGAGGTGCGGTTGCTGCACGACGCAATGCCGAAGATCCTCCTCCGCCGCCGCCGCCGCTGCCGATGACGACGACCACGACGCACGAACTTTCCCGACGTAGTCGCAGTACGCCGCCTGAGCAGAGTCTTTACGACAAAGCCTCGCCGCCGACGCGACATAGCAGCACCGGACCAAGCCGACGCAGCCGTGATCCGACGCCCCGACCTAACCGGAACGCCAGACGACGAACCACCGACCTCGACGTGATCATCGACGGCCCCAGCGTCACCGCCCTAGTCGATTCCGGCGCCGACTACTCTATCATCAGTAGTCTCTTCGCCGCTAAGCTCAAGAAGGTAAAGACTGCATGGGAAGGACCGGATATCCGAACAGCAGGGGGCCACCTTATAACACCGACTGGAACCTGCACGGCAAGAGTCACGATTTACAGCCAGACGTATTCTGTGAATTTTGTGGTCCTGCAGCAATGCTCGCGAGACGTCATTTTAGGCATGGATTTCCTGGACCAGCAAGGCGCAGTCATCAACCTAAGATCCAGGTCAATCACGCTGTCCACGGATAATGCAATGGCGTCAGACTGCAACGTCGCTCACAACGCCTTGAATGTGACAGAAGAGCAGGTAACCATCCCGCCACTGTAGAGCGTCATCATTTCCGTCGGCACCAAAGCGTCTACCAACTTACAAGGTGTCATCGAAGGCGACCAGCACCTGCTCCTAGACCGTCAAATGTGCGTCGCAAGAGGCATAGCCAAGCTTCATAACGGCGAAGCCAAGGTAATGGTGACGAACTTCAGCAACGAATATAGGCACTTGAATAGGGGCACGACGGTAGCACATCTAAGCGAATTTGTGGAAGCGAGCAATGCCTTCGCCCTCACCGATTCTCAGGGAGCCGCAACGTCGACAGCAGTGTCCGCGCCCGCCTTCGACGTCAATCAAGGCCTTTCCAGGCAGCAACAAAAGGAGCTCAAAGCCTTACTCCACCAATACAAGGACTGCTTCTCGTCGTTATCGAGGCTTCGTCAGACCCCTCTCGCGAAACATCGCATCGTAACCGACGAATATGCCCGTCCGCTCCGTCAGAGCCCCTACCGAGTTTCTGCACGGGAACGCGAGGCCATCAAGCAACAAATCGACGAAATGCTGCGTGACGACATCATTCAGCCGTCTACGAGTCCGTGGGCATCACCCGTGGTGTTGTTGAAGAAGAAGGAGGGAACCCTACGTTTTTGCGTCGATTATTGTCGCCTGAACAAGATCACGAAGAAAGACGTGTATCCCCTCCCACGGATAGACGATGCTCTAGACAGACTCTACAACGCCAAGTACTTTTCGTCGATGGATCTCAAAACCGGCTACTGGCAAATCGAAGTAGACGAGAGAGACCGAGAGAAGACTGCCTTCATAACACCAGACGACCGATTCGAGTTTAAGGTCATGCCCTTTGGTCTTTGCTCGGCACCTGCGACGTTCCAACGGGTTATGGACACAGTACTCGCAGGCTTGAAGTGGCAGACTTGCCTCGTCTACTTGGACGACGTAGTCGTATTTTCTTCCAACTTCGACGAGCACCTCCGGCGCCTTGAAGCTGTTCTTCGGGTAATCAAAGCCTCGGGACTTACCCTGAAGCCAGAAAAGTGCCGCTTCGCCTACGAGGAACTATTGTTCCTTGGCCACGTTATCAGCAAGTTGGGAGTGCTCCCTGATCCACAGAAAACAGCTGCGATCGCCGACTTTCCTGCACCCACCGACAAGAAAGCAGTACGCCGATTTCTTGGCCTCTGCGCTTATTACAGGCGCTTCGTGAAAAACTTTTCGCGGATCGCCGAGCCACTGACGTACCTCACGAAGGCCGACGTCGACTTCAAATGGGAAACGCCGCAAGTCGAGGCATTTCAAGAATTAAAGCGACGCCTGCAAACGCCGCCAATACTGGCGCACTTCGACGAAGAAGCTGACACCGAAATTCACACGGACGCAAGCAGCACAGGGCTCGGCGCCGTGATCGTGCAGAGGACCGACGGACTTGAAAGGGTCATCAGTTACGCTAGCCGGTCACTTTCGGAGGCAGAAGCCAATTATTACACGACAGAAAAGGAATGCCTTGCCATCATCTGGGCTACATCAAAGTTCCGCCCCTACCTGTACGGCAGGCCTTTCAAAGTCGTGAGTGACCACCACGCCTTGTGTTGGCTAGCTAACTTGAAGGATCCATCAGGGCGCCTCGCACGGTGGAGTCTCAGACTACAAGAATTTGACATCACCGTCGTCTACAAGAGCGGACGAAAGCACTCCGACGCCGACTGCTTGTCTCGCGCCCCTGTCGATCCGCCGCCCCAGGATGACCAGGACGATGACTCTTTCCTGGGACCCATAAGTACCGACGACTTCGCGGAACGCCAACGAGCTGACCCAGAGCTCAAGATCCTCATGGACTACCTGCAAGGCAAGACCGTCGACGTGCCGAAAGTATTCCGCCGAGGACTGGCTTCGTTTTTCCTGCGAAACAACGTCTTCCTGAAGAAGAACTTCTCGCCGCTCCGCGCCGACCACCTCCTCGTGGTGCCTTCAGCGTTACGTCCAGAGGTTCTGGAAGCAGTACACGACGACCCGACAGCTGGACATCTTGGTGTTTCCCGCACACTGTCACGAATACAAGAGAAGTACTATTGGCCTCGCCTCACTGCCGACGTCGCCCACTACGTAAAGACATGCAGAGACTGTCAGCGACGCAAGACGCCGACAACTAGGCCAGCCGAACTTCTGCAACCCATCGAACCACCTCGACGGCCATTCCAACAAATCGGCATGGACTTACTGGGGCCGTTCCCGACGTCAACTTCTGGCAACAAATGGATTGTCGTAGCGACTGACTACCTCACCCGCTATGCCGAAACAAGGGCCTTGCCCAAGGGCACTGCCGCCGAGGTCGCCAAGTTCTTCATTGAAAACATCGTCCTCCGCCACGGAGCCCCCGAGGTCCTCATCACCGACAGAGGTACGGCCTTTACGGCTGACCTAACGCAGGCGATCTTGAGGTACAGTCAGACAAGCCACCGCCGAACCACCGCGTACCACCCACAGACGAATGGCCTCACCGAGCGTCTAAATAAGACCATCGCCGACATGCTGGCCATGTACGTGGACGTGGAACACAAGACGTGGGACGCCATACTCCCGTATGTAACCTTCGCGTACAACACGGCCGTGCAGGAAACGACGCAGTTTGCTCCATACAAGCTCGTCTACGGACGGAGCCCAACAACGACGCTTGACGCCATGCTACCGGTCGGCACCGACGAAGAAGACCTCGGCGTCGCCAGCTACCTGGATCGCGCTGAAGAAGCTCGACAGCTAGCCCGCCTGCGTATCAAGAGCCAACAGACGGTCGACAGGCGCCACTACAACCTTCGACGACACCACACCGAATACCAACCCGGCGACCTTGTCTGGGTCTGGACGCCGATACGACGACGGGGATTGTCTGAGAAGCTCCTGCGACACTACTTTGGACCCTACAAGGTAGTCTGACGTCGTGGTGAACTGGACTATGAGGTCGTGCCCGATGGCTTAACGTCATCCCAACGACGCCATGCACGACCCGAAGTCATACACGTGGTGCGACTTAAACCTTATTACGCGCGCTGATTAGCTGTGACACATTGTTAATGTAATTTATTGCATGTACTCTCTCTTATGTTCTGTCTTTAGCATCGGGACGATGCTTTTTCAGAGGGGGGTAGTGACACGTGCGGTTCTTTTGGTTTACTTTTTATCACTCACTGCATGAATATGCTGCCATTTTTTGTGTGCGAATATAGCCTTGCTGTTCACGTCAAAACGAAGCCTTGTATCCTGTTCTTTGCACGTTGCGGCACTGGTGGAGGTGCTGGACTTCTACGACTGATACTCGGGACTCCTGCACGGACCGGCACTTCAAGTCCAACACCGCAATCCGCTCCTTCAGTAGATACCCCTGCCCACCGCTACAGTCGCCGACAGCAAGGCCTTACTCCTGAGGCGATTCCCCTGGAACTTTCCCAGCAAAGCACTCCGCCTGGAGAAATGGCAGCTGCAGCTACTTACCAGCTGACGTTTGAGCAGCCTCAGATTCCGGAGACATTCCATGGTGAGGCGTATGAAGACGTTGAGGATTGGTTAGCCTAGTATGAGCTAGCCGCTAAGGCCAACCGCTGGAGCACCGAGCTAAAGCTTTCACGCGTCTAATTTGCAGACACGCGCCTAATTTGCAGACACCACTTTAGCAGACACCGCTCGTACGTGGCATGAGAACCACGAGGCAACGTTGTCTTCATGGGATGAATTTCGGCAGCAGATTCTCAGCACCTTCACAAACAACGAGCGTCGTGACTTTGCTCAGGAACTCACCGAGTTTTGGGTCCAGAAACCAAATAAGAGTGTCGATGTTTGCAGAGGACATGACTGGCCTATTTGAACGAGCTGACCCTGACATGCTTGCAGCCAAGAGAAACTCCGCCATTTTATGCGAGGTGTCAAAGAACAGCTGTTTGCCAGCCTTCTTCGCACTCCGCTGACGGCCATTGCGGAATTTGTCAAAGAGGCTACAGCTATCGAGGGCGCACTGCAGCAACAGTGTCGCCATTACGACCGACCAAACGGTGACTCAATCAGCGTATCTGCTATGACAGCCGGCAGTGACGGTTATCTGCGTGAGCTTATTCGCGAGGTTGTTCGTGAGGAAATCCGCAGCTTCCTTGTGACTCCGCAAGAACGTGCGATGGCTTCAGTTGGAGAGGTTGTGCGCCCAGAAATCAGGCAAGCATTTTCGCAGCCCGAATCACTACCAGCTTAGCGATCTATTAACTATGCGGCCGCCACTCGTCGTCCGTCGCCAGTGCCGCACAACCTGTCTGCACTGGCTCATTCTTACAATGCGCCGGCGGCACAAGTCTACAACCCACCGCCACCGCCACCAACGACGACGACTCCGCAATATGACGCACCTACTGAAACTCCATTATACCCACCGTTCTACCCTCCTCCGACACCCGCAACATGGTTGCCGAGGGTGCCTACAAGTCGACCATTAGTTCGCAAGACGGATCTGTGGCGCATCGTCGACCACTGTCCACTGTGTTTCAATTGCGGAGAAGCTGGACATGTTTACCGCATCTGACCATATCCTGAACAAAGATACCCGGCATATGCGTCGACTTTTTCACGGCCTCATTTCGACACCCATCGTGACAGCCTGCACCCGCAAGAACAGCCATCCGCTCTGTATCGTCGATACCGCCCTCCATCACCTTTGCCGAGCTCTTCGCCGAACCGTCGTAGTTAGGCCGACGTTGTCCGGGGTAGGTCCCCAAGCCCTCATTGGGAAACCTTAGAGCTGCGACCTTTGGAAGGAAGGTCGCCACTCGTCGAGAGGCTGCAATACCTCCAGTACCAGTACGATACGACGATACGACTATACGAGGATACGACGAACGATACAACGCCGCCAACCCCACAGGAAATCATAAGCGCCGACCTACCTATTTACATAGACGGACGCCCTGTGACAGCGCTAGTGGGCGCTGGCGCAGCTTTATCTATCATGAGCAGAAAGCTTGCTGATTAGCTTGAAAAACTTAAAACGTCGTGGACGGGGCCTAACGTAAGAACCGCGGGGGCCAACTGATGAAGCCGACTGAAAAGTGCACTGTCAGAATCAGTATCGGTGATTAAGCTTTCGTTGCCACGTTCGTGATTTTGTCCGAGTGCTGCAAATACCTGACTTGGGGATGGATTTCCTGTGTGAATACGGTGAAGTCATAGACATCCCAGACAGGTGAGTTACATTTTTGATGGCCCCAGGTCAATTTGCAGATATGAGATGTAACGACCAGTGACGTAATCATCTGCGCGTCTTCCAAGATCACGTGACCCTTCCACCCCGTTCAAGTGCTCTCGTAGCTGTGACGATGCGACCACCCAGGCAACTTTAGCCACATCGCTGAACAAATTCCAGTATTGCTATTCAGCCATGACCTATCTTTTGCAAGAGCCAGCGTAAGCCCCAATTTTGGACACATGCACGTTCTGGTTACGAATGTCAGTACTGAGCGACGACATCTTGCAAGAGTTATGGTAGTCGCGTACGTGGAGAAGCTCATTGAGGTTGCAGGCTGCTTGACTGTGGAGAAAGCCGATGTCACCGGGTCAGCTGCTCTATCCGTCGACGTTGGCTCAAGTTAACTGCCCCCTGTTACGACCGTAATCCCTATCAAATTCCTTCGGCTTTTGTGAACTGAACGAAAATACTTCGATGCATTCCAAGAGAGGGTGTGCTGTCAAGACGAGTTGGTTTTCTGTCAGCAAAACGTGAAAAGGGGTCCAGGACCGGTCTGCGCAAGGAAGGCACACGAGCCAAGAAAGGTCATGGTGAGCTCGACTCTATATAAGGCTTTCCAGGAAAACAGGTATATTCGCAGCTAAGCCCCCAATCCTAGCAAACAACAAGGAATGGAATGTGGGGTTGAAGGGAAGGAAAAGGCACTATCTGCTGCAGCCCTTGCGGGAGCCCGCCTCGACGACGAGGGATTAGTTGACTACTCCTCCTTCCCCCTTTCTCCATAGGATCGGCTGAATGGGGTGGCATATTTTGACAATACGCTGGCACACCACTACATTGTCCTACCCAAACACAGTCAGGCAAGTTTGGCACGTGTACTGGCAGCCGGTTTTCCGAACCTCACCCAGCTGCCAGAAGAGTCTTGGAAACCAAGGTCTGCTAAGGTCATCGGACGTGAGCGAAACTTGGTGACGTGCGCGAAAACGTTGGCGCAGTGCGTTGGGGACCATATTTAGGCATCGTGCAGACTGTGCCCTCTCCGTATGCGTTGTGTGGTGTCTTTCTTCTCCTTTGTGGGTGGAGCACCTAGACTATGGAGCGCCCCATTGGCGGAAGCCGCGGACAATGTGCCCAGGGTTGGCAACGAGGCGCTATATAAGCCAAAGAATTTCGTGTATCTGAAGTTCTACAGTTCAGCAGTTCTCATGTACAGTTCTTGACTTCTACTTGATCACTTGATTACCCCTTTTAAACTCTCTGTTACTAACCATGTAAATAAATTGTTGTTTTTACGAGTGCCTCATCGGACTTGTTCGGCGATGGGTCCTAGGACGGGGGCCCGCTACCAAACTGAGACCCGTGGGACCCGGAGTCGCAACAACTGGATGGCAGTGGTGGAATCGCGTCCACCCAAGTCGCAACCACTGGATTCAGCGGGAGATGGCGTCAACCCAGGTAGCAACGTCTCGACGACAGCAGTCAGATGCTACGACCCCATCGACTTCGAGAGGCGATACGACGACAACGGTCGGATGCTCCGAGCTCATAGACTTGAGAGGCAGCCGAACGGCACTTCTGGGATGACACGAGGTCATCGACTGCGCGAGGCAACCGGAAGGCACTGCTTGGGTGCACGACGCTGGAGGCATGACTGCATACCGGGTGAGTGCCGACTTTCTCTGTTAAACTTTACCAGGCATTTACTAATGTGTGAGTAAAAACTCGTTGGGCGAATACCTTTTTTGGTCATTGTGTACCTGGCGTCAGGCAGATTGTGAGATAGTTTGATTAAGCTATAGCCTGTGGGTGACGGCAAGGTTAACAGTGACAGAGCTATTTTAGTGATCAGGTTAACAGATAACTTGCGTCGGGCAGATAATTGTGAGATAGCTTGTTTAAGCTATAGTCGGTGGGTGACCGCAAGGTTAACGGTGACAGGGCTGTTTTAGTCAAATTTTTAACAGATAACTTGTGTCGGGCAGATAATTGTGAGATAGCTTGTTTAGGTTATAATCTGTGAGTGACGGCAAGGTTAACAGTCACAGAACAGGATTCCGTGTAAGAGCTTAAGGAAGCTTTTGCAGACTATGTGAAGAGGTAACTTGAGGCAAGGCAGAAAACTAGGGCTGCCGTTGTGTTCAGAGTTCATTAGCTGCAAGACAGGAATCATTTGTCGAACAGAGAACGGTATCGGAAGCAGTCATGAATCTGAAAGCCTTGCGAAAACCCGTATTGCTAGCGATCGCAGAGGAGTTGAAACTGGATGTGTCGGACTCCCCAAACAGAATAGAACTGATCGAGCGGATCGTCGGGACAGAGACAAGCGATGAGGAACTCTCGGGCTGTGTCATGGACGTTGAGGAAAGAAGGGTAGAAGCGCAGAGAAACGAGGCAGAGGATGCCCAGAAAAAAGAGCAGAAAGAAGAGGCAGAAGCCAAAAGAAATCACGACATTGAACTAAAGCTCATAGAACAACAGATTAGTCGCAATAGGGCAGGCAGTGAGGCATCAGGTGCAGCAGAGCGTGTCAAGTTCAAAATGACGGACCTTATGAGGTCGTACAAGCTAGGGGAGGACATTGGTTTGTTCCTCGTCAACTTTAAGAGAACTTGTGAAAGGCAAGGTTTCAGCCAGAATACATGGCCTCAACGCTTGTTGTCCCTAATTCCAGGGGAGGCCTACTACTTCCAGGGAAGTAATCGCGCGCCTGGCGAAAGAGGAAGCTCACGATTACAGTGAGGTAATGTCGAGCCTTCTAAAGAAATACAGGTTGTCGGCGGAAGGTTTCAGACAAAAGTTTCGCAACGCTGTAAAAGAGACCAATGATTCATAACCGGAGTTTGCTTACAAGGTAATGGCCAACATGGGCTCAAAGAAGCACGGGCATATGGGAATCATGACAAGGTGCTCGAGTGTATCGGTCTGGAACAATTCTATCAAAGGTTCCCAGAAACTGTGAGGTTCTGGGTGCAGGATAGACCAGACGTGAACACTGTAACGAAAGACGCAGAGCTCGCTGAAGAATTCGTTACGCGCCTCACTCTCGGGGTAAGCAGCGAGACAAAAAGGGAAAAATTCCTACGGCCGAATAAGGTGCCATTTAGAAAACATCCGACCGGTCTCGCACAAAAGGGTGAGAGAAACAAGGCATCTAACCATGGGGCGTCGGTAGAGGCAAGTAAAAGAAAATTTGAGGCAAAAAAATCTGGCGGCTTGTTTCAATTGCCACAAAATAGGGCACTTCGCGATACATAGCCCGAAAGAAAAGGTGGCCTTTTTATTTATAAATGAAGCCGACGAGAACATGAAGTTATTAGAGCCCTATATGTACGACCTTACCGTGAACAGCAAGCAGTGTCGGGTTCTTAGAGACTCCGCAGCCACTATGGAAGTAGTTCATCCGTCCTGTGTTCAGTCCGGACAGTATTCAGGAGACTGTGCCTGGATTAGACAAGCCGTAGAAGCAAACAGTCAGTGCCTTACCGTAGCTAAAGTTGTCCTTAAAGGCGCATTTGGTACGTTGGAAACGGAAGCCGTGGAATCACCACACCTCCTCCCTCAGTATCCTTACTGATTTTTAAATAAGTCAGATCAAATGCTTAAGGAGAAAGGTCTCACGTTGAGAGAAGGCATAGTGCAGGCATTGACTAGATCGAAGGCGCGTGCGCTGGCTGCGGGAGCGGCATTCACTGAGACAAACAAGCCTCAAATCGACAATGGGCCTAGGTGCGAGTTGGATACCACGGTAACAAATCAACTCGTGCGAGAACAGGCTGCTGAAGCTGTAGTCGCGGAGACAACCATGCCTAAAGGCGACGATGAACCTCCTCCCGAATCGGAAGGGGTCAATGTTGTCTCGTTGCCCGAGCAAATAGAAAATCCCATAGCTCCCAAACCGATTCCTGGTAGTACAGAGGATAGCACAGAGGCTGACACATTCGAGGTACTAGGAACTACAAAAGAGTTGTGTGTCATGACAACTTCGGATAACTTCAGTCGGCTGCTGCAAGTGAGCCCCGCTTCGTTAATAACCGAACAAAAGGGTGACCCAACGCTTAAGCAATTCCAGGGCAGTTCGAAAAAGGGAGTCACCAAACGAAATGTGAGATTACAAGAGAGGAGCGGCATACTCTATCGAAAATATCTAGACAGGTGAGGAGTAGAGTTTCACCAGGTAGTTTTACCTCTGGCGTATCGCCAGGATTTGCTTTGTTTGTTGCATGGAGGATCATGGTCCGGCCACTTAGGCGTAAAGAAGACGAAAAGTCGTCTTTTGCAGGAATACTACTGGCCTGGATGCTTTAAAGATGTGGAGAGGTCTGTAAAATCTTGCGATGTGTGTCAGCGAGTGGGTAAGCCGGGAGATAAGGCAAAATTTCCAATGAAGCTGGTACCCGTAATCACGGAGCCCTTTCGTTGGTTGGTAATTGACACAGTAGGGCCTTTGCCCAAGACAACTTCAGGCTACCGTCACATCCTGACATTATTCTGCCCAGGTACTAAATTTTCAGAGGCGGTCCCGCTAAAAGAGCTAGGTTCCGTAGAAATAGTGAACGCACTTGTGTCCGTGTTTGCCCAGGTAGGCTTTCCTGCCGAGATACAATCAGACCAGGGCACCATTTTCACGAGTGCCTTAACGACAACCTTTCTGGAGCGGTGTGGCATGAAATTATTGCATAGTTCAGTCTACCATCCGCAGTCAAACTTGATAGAGAAGCTTCACTCAGTGATGAAGCGAGTGTTAAGAGCCTTATGTTTTGAACGCAAAACGCACTGGGGGATGTGCTTACCTCCAATGGTGTTTGCATTAGGAATGGCCCCGCATAAGACTACAGGGTTTACGCCAGCGGAGCTCGTTTACGGCCGCGGACTGCGATCTGCTCTTCGCATACTTAGAGAGTCTTGGGAAGGTCACGGTGACGATCCATTGGTGGTGGAATATGTTCTCGCATTACTAGATTGTCTAACCAAAAGCTCAAGAACTGACCGAAAGTGCGATAACCCAGGCACAGGAGAAGGCTAAGCTTTATTACGACCGAACCGCTAAAGTTCGACAATTTGAGGTGGGTGACAAGGTCATGGTATTCAGGCCTTCACAAAAGAATAAACTGGAGGTGCAATGGGTAGGCCCGGCTGAAGTCACTCAAAGGTTGTCAGAAACCAACTATGTAATAAAACTGCCAGGAAGTCGTAAGGTACACCAGGTTTATCATAGCAACTTACTGAAGCCCTATAAAGAGAAGGAGGCAATCATGAACATGGCTTTAAATGTTCCGAAAGATGTTCCGGCAGAAATTTCTTAATTAGCTCCTGAATCGAACAAAGTCCCGATCGAGAAAAGAATTGATGATTTAGTATCAAAGTCACAACTGACAATGCAGCAGAAATAGGAATTGCGTGGTCTTTTGACCGAGTTTCAGGACAGGTTTGCGAACGAGCCAGTCCGGACATCCGTTCTGACTCATGACATAGAGCTTACATCGTCAGAACCGGTATAATTCAAGGTGTATCGGGTGTCGCCTCGTCGGCTTGAGATACACAAAGCAGAAGTTAGGAAGATACTGGAATTAGGCGTGATTGAGCCATGTGAAAGTGAGTACACTTCCTATTTGATTCTCGTGGAAGTGGCCGGCAAAGATCTGCGTCCTTGCAGAGACTATCGTAAGTTGAACCTCATCACCAAGGATCAGACGTACCTATACCCCACATTGAGGAGCGCGTCGAGAAGGTTAGTAGCGCGAAATTTATTTCAACGCCAGACCTAGTGAGAGGGTACTGGCAGGTGCCACTAACCAAGAGGGCAAGCCGGTACGCCGCTTTTATATCACCTTTGGGGACATTCCGTCCAAGGGTGTCGAGCTTCGGCCTAAAGAATGCACCCTACTGTTTTTCCAAATTAATAGATAAGGTGTTGCGAGGACAGGAGGAGTTCGCTTTGCCATACTTGCACGACGTCGCGGTATTCTCCTCTTCATGGCCTGAGCACTTGGAGCATTTGAGAGCAGTACTGACACGCCTACGTGAAGGGGGATTAACAGTAAAGGCACCTAAATGCCAGTTGGCGCAGGCAGAGGTACTCTACTTCGGGCATGTAATCTGTCGAGGACATCGCCATTCATCAGAATTGAAGGTGGCAGCAATCCGAGACTTCCCCCAGCCTCGAAGAAAAACCGATATTCGGGCATTTCTAGGGATAGCTGGCTACTATCGTAGGTACATTCCTAAGTATTCAGACATTGCCAGTGCTCTTACAGACGCATTGCGCAAAACGGAACCCCAAATGGTCAACTGGGATGAAAAAAAAGAAAAGGCTTTTCGTGATTTTAAAGCCGCCCTGTCGAGCCAGCACTTGCTTAGGTAGCCAGACTACTCAAAACCTTTCGTAGTGCATAGTGATGCTAGTGATAGAGGCATGGGGGCAGTTCTTAGCCAAAGTAACGGAGCTGATAAAGAACATCCAGTCCTTTACCTTAGCCGAAAACTCACCCTCCGAGAGCAGGTTTATAGCGCTAGCGAAAAGGAATGTGCCTGCTTGGTATGGGCAGTCACAAAATTGGCCTGTTACTTTGCCGGAAGCAAGTTCATCGTTAAGGTAGACCATTGTCCTCTCACATGGCTGTAGACCATGTCCTCAAAGAATAGCCACCTGCTGCGCTGGAGCCTCGTTTTGCGACAGTATACTTTTGACATACGCTACAAAAAGGGGTTACTCCATGGCAATGCTGATGGTTTGAGTCACTGTGCCTGACGCGAACGGCATTCTCAAGTGTTCTGAAATATTTTTTTCCTGACCTAGATGAGGACCACTGATGAGGTTTTGTTGTTGTTTTGTTGCATTTTTAGAGTTCGTTGAACTCATGCTTAGTACATTGAATACACCAATAATAAAGGTTTCAGATTGCGTGTGCTTCAAGTGCTGTTATTCTGTTTCACTAAAACGTAAGAGAGGAATTTAGAGTAACTAGTGTACTTCTTTTAATTAGTAATAAAGGGGTAAATGTACCTGGTGGGGTTTGACGGAATGGTCTGGCGCTCACTAGGTGAGTGGTTGTGGTTTCATGTGCGTATGTTAGGTGTGTTGAGCCAAAATGAAGCAGGTGGTCCCTACTTCATCAAGGACAGTCTTTACCAGAACGGAAGTCAGCGTTGATCTCTCCGGACTGTGGCTGCAAACCTCAGCCCATCGAGATCTTCCCCCTCTGCGCGAGAGACTGTTATGACCGTAATCCCTATCGAAGTCCTTCGTTTTTTGTGAACTGAACGAAAATATTTCGATTTTCGTTCAGTTTTCGATTTCGATGACAGCACACCCAAGGGAGGGTGTGCTGTCAAGACGGGTTCGTTTCCTGTCAGCAAAACGTGAAAAGGGGTCCAGGACAGGCCTGCGCAAGGAAGGCACACGAGCCAAGAAAGGCCATTGTGAGCTCGACTCTATGCAAAGCTTTCCAGGAAAACAAGGATATTCGCAGCTAAGCGCCTAATCCTAGCAAACAACAAGGAACGGAATGTGGGGTTGAAGGGAAGGAAAATGCACTATCTGCTGCAGCCCTTGCGGGAGCCCGCCTCGACGACGAGGGATTAGTTGACCGCTACTCCTTCCCCCTTTCTCCATAGGATCGGCTGAATGGGTGGCATATTTTGACGATACGCTGGCACACCACTACATTGTCCTACCCGAACACAGTCAGGCAAGTTTGACACGTGTACTGGCAGCCGGTTTTCCGAACATCACCCAGCTGCCAGAATAATCTTGGAAACCAAGGTCTGCTAAGATCATCGGACGTGCGCAAAACTTGGTGACGTGTGCGAAAACGTTGGTGCAGTGTGTCGGTGACCATATTTGGGCATCGTGTCGACTGTGCCCTCTCCGCATGCATTGTGTGGTGTTTTTCCTCTCCTTCGTGGGTGGAGCACCTAGACCATGGAGCGCCCTATTGGCGGAAGCCGCGGACAGTGTGCCCAGGGTTGGCAACGAGGCCCTATATAAGCCGAAGACTTTCGTGTATTTCAAGTTCTTCAATTCAGCAGTTCCCATGTACAGTTCTTGACTTCTACTTGATCACTTGATCCCCCCATTTCAAACTCTCAATTAATAACCATGTAAATAAATTGTTTTCCTTTTTATGAGCACCTCATCGAACTTGTTCGGCGATGGGTCCTAGGACGGGGGCCCGCTACCAAACCGAGACCCGCGGGACCCGGAGTCGCAATACCCCGCAAAAGCAAAGCCTTCTGGAGCTTATTAACGAATTTCAGGACTGTTTTTCTTCGAAGTCCAGAGTTCGCCAATTGCCGTTGACGAAACATCCCATAATTACGAATGAAACGACCAGACCTGTATGGCACAACACGTACCGAGTAGCTCCGCAGGAACGTGAGGCCATAGAAAATCAGGTGCGAAAGATGCACCAGGATCACGTTATTAAGCCGTCAAAAAGTCCTTGGGCCTCACCGGTTATATTGGGGAAGAAAAAAGATGGCACCTTACGTTTCTGCGTTGAATACCGCAAGCTCAATCAGGTTACGAAAAAGGACGTTTACCCGCTGCCTCGTATAGATGGTTCTCACGATCGACTACGCCATGCACGGTATTTCTCGTCGATGGATTCACGGAGCGGATATTGGCAAATAGAAGTTGACGAGAGAGATCGAGAAAAAACGACATTTGTGCCATTCGATGACACCCGATGTCACACGTTGGGACAATATGGTGGTTTCGGAACGTGAAACCCCACACATCAATCACGTATACTCATACTGTATATTTCCCAGTTTCGACGGTTGCGTGGCAGTTATAGTGAACAACTAATTATTTTATTTGTAATAATTGACTGATTATGCTAAGGCCAGGTTTTGGAGTGGAAACACGCTGAAGTAGACGCTGTTGAAGTAGTTAGTGCAAATATTCCAGATGTACTGATTCTAAGCAATGTAACTAAGCTACTGGACGTGTGCAGATCGATTCAGCGATACCCAGTCGATGCATTTCGATAAGCTGAACGGTAACACTTGGTTTACAAGAATGGTCAGTGAACACTTCGGGCAGTCACGTGTGTCAACGTAGGAACTCACCCAGCAACACTTTGCAAATCTTAGGAAAGCCTGGCCAAGTCAGGACTTGCTAGGTGTCTATTTACTGTGTTGTGAGCCAGCCTTGAGACGTATATAGTGCATACAAGCTGGGCAATTTGTTACTTTAATAGCAGTTTCGTCTTGCTGAAAAAAGTTCAGCACATTTTTAGTGTAGGAAGGAAAATGAATCATTTATTTGTTCGTAGTAGTTGTGATTTGCACACAAATTATTGTAATTAAGGTAAAAATACACAGTATTCTTTTTTGTTGGGGGGGGGGGGGGGGGGCAAACTACGAGTTTCGGAGCACGCAGACTGCTTTGCGTCAGGTATGAGCATGGCCTCAGAAGCAGCAAGTCATCGAGTGGCCGGAAAATGAAAATCAACCGACAGCACTGTGTGATGGTAGTGGTGTACGGAGTGTCAGCCGTCGAAAAACTGATCAGTGGCAGGGCGTGTCGTAATTCGCATACATGAGGCAGCGAAAATTCGAGCGCTATTGCTGGTGGCCGCGTTTGTTTGAGATTGAACTCGACTGTTTGCGTTAGCGTGTTTAAGCCTAACAGATGATCCGAAAATGATTTTGCACGTTTTCAACCATTCTGGCGTGGATTGTGCAAAGCACACACGAAATAAGCTGGCAGCATAAAAGAGAAAGGAGTGCGTGGGGCAGTATGAAATGATGATTGTTAAAGTGCGAGAACAGAACGACAACACAAATACAAGAAGGGAACGAAGGACGTGCCCTTCTCTGTGTCGTCGTTCTGTTCTCGCGCTGTAACAATCGTCATGTCATAGCAACTAGCCCAAGCTGCCACACTTCTAAGGCAGTGTGAAACTTCAGTTGCCTTTTTTGTTTTTTGTTTTTTGTTGTTCTTGGAACTTGAAGAAACTTTTAATGATGATGATATATGGTGTTTTTTGGCGCAAGGGCCATTCGATGGCCAAAGAGCGCCAGTTCATGGACAAGAAATGTGGACAATGATTGTGATTAGCGGCTGTGAAAGGGCCATAACATTCCTCGCGGTAAGGCGGATAAGAACGTACAAGTAATAAAATCATGACCATGCCGTGAAATGTGTGTGTGGTGTGAATAGATGACAAAAGTTGGTGATAATAAAAGAAGATGGTGGATATGTATGGCTTTGGCACAAGTGCCTCACTCGTTCATACCCTTGCGTCCAAGGGCCGTGAGGCAAGTGCTTTCTTGTGTAGCCACCACAGCGAAAACCTCTCTGGAGAGGTCGTGCTACGGAATGCCCGGGTATATGTTATGAAAACTATGAATTTATTTTGAAAACGCTAACAATGATTTATGACTAAAAAGCGGGTCCCTACCGACGAACATTGCAGGGTGTAAAGCTATATGTTGTCGGTAGGGTAATGGAAAGTGTTGTTTTCTCATAGTTTCCAATTTTTTGCACTGAATTAAAATGTGAAGAACTGTTAGAGCTTCACCACATCTATCACACAATGGTGGATCGCCACCGGACAGAAGATATGAGTGTGTCGTGTATGTGTGTCCTATCCTGAGCCTCGTTAATCTTACCTGAGTATGACGTGATTTTGATACTGGTGGCCGATGGCCAAGGTGTGGCTTGATAACGTGTAGTTTGTTTTGTATGTGTGTATCCCACTTGCTCTGCCAGTATTCCCTGAGCTTTCGTTTGAGAGACGGCTTAAGATCTAGGGCCGGGATTGATGTGGGTGTAGTGGCGGTGCTTTCGTGGACGAATGCAGCAAGCTGATCCGCCATCACGTTGCCTTGAATCTCATGGTGCCCTGGCACCCAGCACACTACAACATGTTGGTTAAGTGTGTAGGGTGTGCATAAAATGGAGTAAAGTGAGACGAGGACAGAGTTTGTTTGTTTTTAAGACTGTGCAGAGCCGTTACAACACTGAGGAAGTCTGTATAAATTACTGCTTTTTGTATTTGTAATTGTTTGATGTGTTTAGCTGCCACAAGTATCGCGTAAGCTTCCGCTGTGAAGATACTTGTGCCTGGATGTAGAGGGCCAGCATCCGAAAAGGAAGGGCCAACAGCAGCGTAGGACACAGAGGAGTTGAACTTAGAGGCATTTGTAAAAAACTCAGGACGTGTGTATTTGTGTTGAAGTTCCAGGAAGTATGTTCGGATATGGGCAATAAGCGCATGTTTTGTAACTTCTAGGAAAGACACATCGCAGTCTATACCGTAGTCTGCCACTGCCACGGTGGCGGGTATGATACAGGAGCCATTAAACTGTGTTAAAGTGGCACTCCAGTTTCTTCAGCTAGACCCTTCAGGCGTACTGAGAAGGGCTGCCTCATCAAAGGCCTGTTTTGGAACAGAATGGAGCTCGACAGATCATTAATAGTAGAGTGTGAGGGGTGCTTGTTGTCGGCTTTCACCTTAAGAAAATATACAAAGGACATGTAAGTTCTATGAAGATGAAGCGACCACTCATTTGACTCAACGTAAAGGCTTTCTACGGGGCTGGTGCGAAAAGCACCCGTAGAAAGGCGGATGCCCAAATGGTGCACGGGGTCCAGCATCTTCAAAGCACTTTGAGTCGCAGACTGATAAACAACGGCCCCATAATCTAAGCGGGTGCGAATGAGGCGTCTATACTGGTTGATGATACATTGCCTGTCACTACCCCACGTAGTACGTGACAACACTTTGATAACATTCATGGCTTTTAAACATTTTGTTTTTAAATACTTGATGTGCGGTACAAAGGTCAATTTGTTGTCCAAGATTAGGCCTAAGAATATATGCTCCGCATTGGCAGACAGACGTTGACCGTTCAGTTCAATGTCAGGTTCCGAATGCATGCCTCTCTTTCGAGAGAACAAGACACAGGTGCTTTTTTGTGGGTTAAGTCGAAATCTGTTTTCATCTGCCCATTTGGAGACCTTGTTTAAACCCAGCTGAACCTGCCGCTCACACCTTGCCAAGTTGCATGACTTGAAGCCAAGCTGAGCGTCGTCGGCATATGTACAATAGAACATATTGCGGGGGATGGACAAGGAATCCATTTGCAAGGAATTCATTTTGATAATACAAAGTGTGCAACTAAGTACATCACCTTGTGGCACGCCTGTTTCCTGGACAAATATTTGGGAGAGAACACTGCCCACACGGACACGGAATGTTCGGTTTGACAGGTAACTTTCAATTATGTGAAACATTCTTCCGCGCACGCCAAGGTGGGACAGGTCTCATAGAATTCCAAAACGCGAAGTTGTATCATAAGCCTTTTCGATATCGAGGAACACAGAGAGAAAGCATTGTTTATGAACGAAGGTGTCTCTGATCTGTGCCTCGATACGAACAAGGTGGTCTGTGGTAGATCTACTTTCTCGAAACCCGCACTGAAATGGGTCGAGCAAATTGTTTGTTTCAAAGATATTGCCACAAGGCAGTAGTACGAGTCGGCAGTTTATCATTTTTTCGAAGACTTTGCACAAGCAGCTTGTAAGTGCAATAGGCCTATAACTTGAAGCTAAAGAAGGGTCCTTGCCTTCTTTCAAAATGGGAATAATAATAGCCTCTTTCCAGGAGGTAGGGATAGTGCCTGAAAACCAGATATCATTGTACAAACAAAGTAAGGTTTTTGTGTTTCGGCTGGTAGGTTTTTAACATTTCATACACAACAGAGCCAGAACCTGGGGCAGAAGTACTGCAGGAGTTTAGAGATGATCGGAGCTCAGCTAGACTGAAAGCTTGGTTATATGCCTCGTATCTAGTGGATTTGTGTTCGAGTTTCTGCTTTTCTATTCTTGTTCTGTATTTTGGAAAGTGTCAGTATAGTGGGACGAGCTAGATACCTGTTCAATGTGTGCACCGAGGAAGTTTGCCTGATCTTTCAAGGTATCACTCTGAGTGTTTACGAGTGGAAGTGTGTGTACTTGTTTTCTTGCTATCCTACTGACCACGTTCCAGACTTTAGCCTCCTGTGTGTATGAATTGATCCCTGACAAAATCTTCTGCCAGCTTTCTCTTCTGGCCTGCCGACGCGTTCTCCTGCCTTGAGACTTTATTTTCTTGAAGGTGTCAAGATTTTCGGCTGTCGGTGAGTTCCGAAGCAGCCTACAAGCTCTGTTTTTGCTGTTTGCGCGCGTTTCGGCATTCGGATTTCCACCATGGCACACGCTGCTTTCCAGGGTGTCCATTTGTTTGTAGGATGCATTTTGTTGCAGAATCAATTAAAAACGCTGTGAAGTAGTTGACAGCAACATCAATGTTCAAAGTACATATGTCATTCCAACCTAGACGAGCGATGGTATAAAACTGTTCCCAGTCGGCTCTGTTTACGAGCCACTTGGGAACACGTGGTGGACACTCAGTTACTGTAGTTGTGCTCAAAACTACGGGGAAGTGGTGACTTCCGTACAGATTACTGACGACTTTGCACTGGAGTAGAGGCACAAGAGATGGAGATGCTATGCTTAAGTCTATGTAGGAGTAGGTGTTATTTGCGAAATTATAATAGGTTGGTTCTTTTCGATTTAGGAGACACGCGCTCGACGAGAGACGGAACTGTTCAATAAGTCGACCTCGCGCGTCATACCGAGAGTCACCCCATAGCCTGCTATGCGCATTAAAGTCTCCAAGGAAAACATAAGGTTCCGGAAGTTCATCAATTAAAGAGTGTAAGTCACGTTTTTGCAGCTGATAGCTAGGAGGAATGTAAATAGTGCAAATTGTGATCAGTTTATCAAAAAGAACCGCTCGAACAGCCACTGCCTCAAGGGATGTTTGGAGTTGTAAGTGTGTGCATGCAATTCCTTGATTCACTATGATGGCAACACCTCCGGATGTTGTCATGGCATCAACCCGGTCCTTTCGGAAAATAACGTAACTACGAAGAAAATTTGTGTGTTTTGAATTGAGGTGTGTTTCTTGTACACACATCACTTTTGGTGAGTGTTCGTGTGAGAGTTCTTGGATGTCGTCAAGGTTTCTGAGAAGGCCCCTGACGTTCCATTGTATAGTTTAAGTGTTCATGGTGAATGTAAAATAGTGCTGTGTGTACGAAAAGCGAGTGGATGTTTAGACAGGGAGTTCGAGTTCACTTAACAGGGCCGTCACCAGGCCCTGTTATTGGCTTTTTTGTTTTCTTGGCGCGCTCTAAGGAGCCACGCCGCTCTTTCGGCACCAAGGGTACCGACGTATCCATTGCTTCCTCAGAGGCACTGAATGCCCGCACGTGCAGGCTGTTAGCTCGAATTTCGGGCCTTGCTTGGTGAGGTGAGGCCTTGAGACCGGAGGACTCTGGAGTCTCAGGTCTCAGTTTGGGAGTAGGCAGTGTAGCCTGGGCTACAGCCGCATTGGGGGCAGGTGCCACAACCACCGGCTCGGTATGCGCGGGCCGAAGGAGTGGCGAGGGCTGGTGCGGCGGTGCCCCCTGACGCGCCGCATCAGCGTATGTAGGTCCACAGAATGGAGCGACTCTTCGCAGTGCTTCCTTAAATGTAATGTTCTCCTTCACCTTCAATGTAATTATTTTTTTTTCTTTTTTCCAGTATGTGCAGGAGCGTGAATATGCGGCATGGTTTCCTTCGCAGTTTACACAGTGTGGCGGTTGTTTGCAGTTCTCAGACACGTGGCCTAGGACTCCACATTGTGCACAAGTCTGGCAACCACGACAGGTTTTAGAGCCATGGCCATACCTCTGGCATTGGAAGCAACGACGAGAGTTGGGTATATACGGCCTGATAGATGTCTTCGTGTACCCAGTTTGAATGGAATCTGGTAGTTTACTGGATGCAAACATGAGTATTAAATGTTTCGTCGGTATTTCCTTATTATCTCTTCTGATGATAATTCTCTGTACATTATTGACATTCTGGCTCTTCCACCCTTCCAAAAGTTCAGTTTCGGTCAGGTCAAGTAAGTCTGCGTCAGATACCACTCCGCGAGTGATGTTCATAAATCTGTGTGGTGTAACGGTTATTGATACATCACCAAACGTTGAGAGGCTGTCAGGCTTTACAAATTGTGCTTTGTCCCGAATTTCAAGAAGGTCTTCGCTAGCCATTTTGGTTACTTTGTATCCAGCCCCGAGAGTTTCAGTAAGACACCTGGCAACTACGAAAGGAGATACGGTCCTGGCTTGCTTTCCGGTTTTTTCACAGTGAATGACGTGGAAGTGGTGAAAAGTTTCTATTGGCTGGTTGAAGAAATTTATGTCGTCGGTGCGTACCCGCTTTAGGCCGGTAGGATGAGACCGTAGAGGGAATGCTCCATGCACGCCGGTCTTATTTTTGTTCAGAAGCGTTGGCTGCCACCCACCACGGAGCCCAACAAGGAGACGCTGCAAGTTGGCAGGCGCTGAAAGCTTGCAGACGTCAGCCGTACAACACTGCCATAACCCAGTGCGCCTAGGCCAAGGTAGGCTATTTGCACGGGGTTAACCCCTGCCGCCAGGAAAATTGGAAGTAAACAGAAGAGAGTAGAAGACAGGACAGATAGATAGTGAGAGATAAAGGCGAAGATGTAGGCAGAGAGAAATAGGAAAAGGCGACTGCCGATTTCCCCTGGGTGGGTCAGCCCAGGGGTGCCGTCTACGTGAAGCCGGGGCCAAAGGGGCGTGTTGCCTCTGCCGGGGGGCCTTAAAGTTCCAATCACCCAGCAATGGATCAACCCCCAGAATCCCCTTTTCCCCGGACACGGCAAAGCCACGCACGGCTAGGCGTGGGAGGGAGTCAAAACTCCCCCGTTAGCTCGGGTCCGTGGTGTCGCTACACACCAAACGAGTACTTGCGCATGCGCCCCTGCGGGGTGAAGAAACCTTTATTTGTAATTTCAACTTCAGATGTTTATTTGCGATGACCCTGCATAACCTTGGTTGTTGTGGATTTGAAATTTGTTTCCACATAAAAACAATAAAACATGTAAATTTCATTCCGCTACGCAATGATACGAAACGTTTTGCTTAAGATTTTCGTCTCTATTTAAAATATTATTTTGTTCTGGCTTTTAGTTTTTTACCACCGTGCCACATCGTTCCGACTGATTAATCAGAAGAGTTACGTAAAGGAATAGTATTTTTATTATCTTTAATTATTATCGTTGAAATATACCCATAACTACACATTAAAAATCACACTGTTCCGAAAGTACATCTGCGTCACTATTCCTTTCGCAGGCCGTCACTGTATCAAAGTACACTTCAATAACTGCATCTATATGTTAATTTCTTGAATTAGAAACTCGGCGGCAATTTTCAACACTTGCATAATAACGAGACGAATAGCATGCCCTTTTACACATTCAAGGCATCCTATTAATGTGAAGTGTCTTGATCAGTTCGTACACACCCATATGTGTTTGGCCTCACACACACACACACACACACACACACACACACACACACACACACACACACACACACACACACACACACACACACACACACACACACACACACACACACACACACACACACATATATATATATATAGAGAGAGATAGAGAGAGAGACAGGGAGAGAGAGAGAAGAAACACAACTTAGCGGTTGTCTTATTTTATTACCAACGGTTTCGACCTGCCCACCGGTCGAAACAGTTGGTAATCAAATAAGACAACCGCTAAGTTGTGTTTCTTCTCTCTCTCTCTCCTGCCCACCGGTCGAAACAGTTGGTAATAAAATAAGACAAACGGTAAGGTGTGTTTCGTCTCTTCCCAAGTACGTTTGGCCCATAGAAAAAAGTTCTTCAGCATCAGCATTTATATATATATATATATATATATATATATATATATATATATATATATATATATATATATATATATATATTTATATATATATATGACACAGCAGTAGTCCGATATGGAAAAGCTCACTTTAATTAAAATGAAAGGCGCTCGTAACGAGGACCGGTCAAGAGCTTCGTCTTCCTTTCTGGCTGCGCGAGCTCTCCTCTGCAGGTTGAATGCGGCATTTGCCTCCCTCCAGAAAGAGCATCGACCCGATGCTCGGCTACAAAATACGCGGTGTATGTAGTTGACGTATTACGCAACTGGCTCAATGCAATATGGCTTCATCCGCACAACGTGTACGATTTCAGATTTTTGAGGTCGCGAGGAGCTGTCAGGGTTGACCTCATAATTCACGTCACTTAGGCGCCGTACAACATAGTAGGGACCAAAGTACTTCTTCAGTAAATTTTCAGAAAGGCCGCGTCAGCGAATAGGGCTGCAGACTCACACTTTCTCGCCTGGTTGATAAGCGATGTATCGGTGTCGCAGGTTATAATGTTGTGCCTCGTAACTCTGCTGTCTGGCGATTCGCACGCGTGTTAGCTGCCACGCCTCTTCAGCTCGTTGGGTAAAGGCTTGAACATCCATGTCTGTATCGTCGTAGTCGTGCAGCAACATGGCATCAAGCATTGTCGTCACTTCGCGGCCATAAAAAGACAAAATTTCGTGGTCCATGTAGTTTTCGGCTGCGCCCTAATGTAGGCAAACGTCACGTATCGTAGGACGTCGTCCCAATTTTTATGATCCACGTCGATGTACATACTGAGCATATCAGCAATTGTCTTGTTGAGGCGTTCTGTTAAGTCGTTGGTTTGTGGGTGGTAGGAGGTAGTTTTTCGATGCGCTGTTCTACTCAACTCAAGCACTGACTTGAGGAGCATGGCCGCGAAAGCGGTACCTCCATGCGTTATTAGAATTCTAGGAGCACCATGCCTCAGAACAATATTTTCAATGAAAAAGCGGGCCGTTTCTACTGCGGTTCCACTTAATAAAGCATTTGTTTCTGCGTAGCGAGTAAGATAGTCCGTAGCGACAATTACCCACTTGTTTCCAGTATGCGAAGTCGGAAATGGTCCAAGGAGATCCATTCCGATTTGTGCAAAAGGCATGGTGGGCACTTGAACTGATTGCAACAATCCGGCTGGTTTTAAAGGTGGCGATTTTCGTCATTGACAATCGAGGCACGTGTAGAAGTAATGCTTTACAGTGCCTGGAAGCTTCAGCCAGTAGTACTTCTGTTGGATTCTGGCCAATGTGCACGTGTATCCGAGGTGGCCGGAGGTTGGCTCATCGTGGCAAGCGCTCAGGATCTCATCGCGAATGGATGTCGGGACGACAAGTAAATGGGAATTTCCGCTGGGGGCAAAGTTCTTCTTGTATAGGACACCACTGCGCAAGCAGGCTCCCTGCAAATATCTTGGGAACGCTTGTAGACTGGCTGTTAAGAAAATAATAAGACGAAGCAACTCACTGTCTTCTTTCTGCTTAGACGAAATGTTGACTGTGTCGACCACTCCTAAAAATGCCATGTCATCGTCTTCTGAGACATCGTCTTGCTTTATAGGCGACCTGGATAAGCAATCAGCATCAGAGTGCTGCCGTCCGGACTTATAGACGACCGCCATATTGAATTCTTGTAGGCGTAAGCTCCAGCGCGCTAGCCGACCGGATGGGTCCTTCAACATGGTCAGCCAGCAAAGGGAGTGGTGGTCGCTGACTACGTGTAAGGGACGGCCGTAGAGGTATGGGTGAAACCTCAGAACTGCCCATACTACAGCAAGACATTTCTTTTCCGTTGTGGTATAATGGGACTCGGCACGGGAAAGCGTCCTACTTGCATAGGCAATCACTCTCTCGGCTGAGTCTTGCCACTGGACGAGTACAGCGCCTAAACCTACGTTGCTGGCTTCGGTGTGGATCATGGTTGGAGCGTCCTCGTCAAAGTGAGCAACACAGTGGTGCCTGCAGGCGCTGTCGTAGACCGTCCAATGCTGTTTGTTCCTCTTCGCCCCATAAAAATGGAACATCGTCTCTCGTTATGCGCGTTAAGGGTGACGCTATGTGCGAGAAATTGGCGATAAACCTGCGGTAGTAGGCGCAAAGACCAAGAAAACGTCTTACGGCCTTCTTCTCTGTTGGCACCGGAAATTTTTGGACGGCTTCGATCTTGTCGGGGTCCGGACGAACACCTTCATGGCTCACCACATGTCCTAAGAATCGGAGTTCTTTGTTCTTTGAAACCGAAATGACATTTCTAAGGTTTCAGCGTTAAGCCAGTGGACCGTATTGCTCGAAATACCTATAGCAGCCGTCTTAGATGTTCCTCGAATGTTGGTGAGAAAACAATGACGTCGTCGAGGTATACCAGACACGTCTGCCACATAAGGCCTGATAGAACGGTATCCATCAGTCTCTGAAATGTTGCTGGGGCTGAGCGCAATCCGAAGGGCAAGACTTTAAACTCGTAAAGCCCGTCAGGCGTAACAAAAGCAGTCTTTTTTCTGTCCTGCTCATCGACCTCGATTTGCCAATAACCGCTTTTCAGGTCCATCGACGAGAAGAAGCGTGCATGCCTCAGCCTGTCAAGTGAATCGTCAATACGCGGTAGTGGGTATACGTCTTTCTTTGTGGCACAAAACGAGCGCTTAAAAGGGCGCGCCGCCAAATTCTCGCGATGAAGCACCGAGAGGTCAACGATAAAAAAAAGAAAACAAGCATCCAAAGACTCCCCGGGCGCGCGTCCCTCTCCCCTCAGAAGCGTAGGTTCGCCGTCGAACCTCCTCGCATCGGCGGCCGAGCAAGTCCTAGAACGTTATCGATGGAAAGGGGCGTGGTGATGCAGGGTTGCGTCATCTTTCGCGAACGGCCCTTGTACCTTCTCGCCCTTTCCCCCCCAACCTTCGCTGCGCATCGCGCCGACGAAATGATGAGAATTTTCTGGAATCTCGCGCGGAAGGTATTTAACTGAGCAGCAGAGATGGGAGATCAGGAAAAGAGGGAAGTTAGCGCCAGTGTGCGTGGGGTATTCCGCCGCGTCTGTCGGTGAAGGTTTTGTCCTTAGTGACAAAGCAGGAGAAGAAGAAAGTATGCGCCAGAATGCGTTGGGTGTTCCGCCTTGTGGGCGATGCCTTTTGTCTTCCATGACAAAGGAGGAGAAGAAGAGGATTTCTACCTGAGGGGTGAAGACTCGAGTTACAGCGGTAGACACCCCTATCGAGCGAAGACGCGTAGCAACAGCTACGAGTGTGAAGCCGACGTGTTTCCGGCGAAGAAGTTAGAAGCTTGCAGAGCGACCAAGTGAATACGCGAGGTTTCCTGGAAGAAAAACTTCGGGGGCAGCGGAACGACAACAACGCTGGACTTGAGTGAGTGATTCTCGAAAGAGTATCATCCAGACTTTTGTTCCAAGAACTTTGGACTGAATAAGTTTCCTAACTCTTTAGTCTTTAAGTGTCTGTGTTGTTCGATGCATGCGACTGTATTGTAGTGCGTGTTGTTGTCTGTGTCCGTTGTTTCGAGAGTGGCTGATTGTACTGTGCAGTACATTATTTGATTGGTGACATATTGTATTCAACTATTGTCGAGTGTGCATACTTGTGTATCGTTTTGATCTGCCATAATTGAGAATACAATTTTGTTTTGTTTGTCAACTCTCGGCTCTGACTTGTTCTTTGGGCCACAGCCAGCGTCCACTGGCGCGCCAAATAGGACCACTTCTAAATTGTCCACGCTTTCGCGGTGCCGTTCGGGGGGCCGATACTTGGATGAAAAGTAAATGAAAAAATGACCAACTGTGCGCCTGCTCACAGTTGGTCATTTTTTCATCCACTTTTCTTTCTTCTTATTTACATGCCATTGGTTTTAATAACTTTTTCTGTACATTCCTTGGCATTACTGTCTGTTAGATCTCATTAGTATTGTGTTAAAGCACGGAAAAACGAGCCATTTATATATATATATATATATATATATATATATATATATATATATATATATATATATATATATATATATATTATAAATATAATTCACGCACAACGAACGTTTCAGCACAGTTTATTCCGACGTTACGGCCATGGAACCGGCCTTCGGCTGGGAAGTTTCCCAGACTGATGGCGAATTCCACTGGTAGATGCCGAGTGGCCGCAGAAATCTTGGAGCGAGCACACGGAGTGTTCCAGACGAGATCTGCGAGTTTAACACGTGAATACCCCGCGTGAGGTCTCTGCGGAACTTTTTCACGCATACGTCACTAAACCGGTACCGGAAAAAAATTTTTTTCCTACTCTCGACGTTTCAGTGACAATTGTGTCGCCACTGCAAAGCACGCATTTCGACCACGCAGTCTCGCGGAAAGCAGAGCTACCGCTGTCTATAGAGATTCCTAAAATGCCGCTTTACAAATTTAGGAACGTAAACAAGATCACATGGTCGCTAGGCCACCTCAAAAAAAAAAAAAAAACGCTGCGGGTAGCCCCGCTTCCCAACTGTACCGGAAATGACGGCAACGCATTCTCGAAGTTCCTGCAAAATATGTCTCTGAGAGACGGAGCACGCGGAACGCTCCATCGCGAAATTGATTGCTCCTAATATACTAGTGGGAAATGCGAACTTACTCCTAATCTATCAGTGAAACGCCCATTGTCAGCCCTAGAGCAAAAAAACTTGCTCCTGCTCGACGAGTGAAATTCGCCATGATTTTCCCAGATGAAGGCCAGTCGCACGGCCAAAACGTCGGACTAAACTGTGCCTAAATGTTCGTTGTGGGTGAATTACGGTTCTTTTTACACTATCAGAGCCATCGTAAAACTTCTTAGAGCCCACCGATATATATATATAGTTACGGGAAGGAGGCTGACTCAGAGGGGTAGTAACCGATGTATCTTCAGCCGGTTAGGCGAGCAGCGCCAGCCACACAGATTAGCTTGCGCCAGTCTATCTGCTTCGTCTTCTTCGTCTACATGCACTGGCACGTAGCAATATATATATATATATATATATATATATATATATATATATATACATATATATATAATATATGTCACGCTACGAAATGGAGACACGTCGTGGTCCAGATGACATGCGTTTATTTTAATGCACGTGCACTTCCTCTTTGTCGGTTTCTGCTAGAATCACCTTGTGAATGTGTCACACTTCCCCCTCCCCTCAAGAAAGTCTCAGTTCAGAAGGTTCAAAATAACGCCGCAGTTTGCTAACATGCACAATGTCAGAGTTTCTACGTAAGGGTAGCATGGAGTGGTTGATCTCATAGTTCACTGTTGAGACATTGCGTAGAATCTTGTAGGGTCCTTCCATGACAGAGCTCAGTTTGCCGTTGTTGGGATGCCATGGTGTCTCGGAAAGGACAAAGTCACCGACTTGGAACTCAATCGGAAGAAATTTTCTATCATAAATGACTTTGTTCTTATTATGGTAAATGATAGAATTGGTAACTGCAGTTTTTCGCGCTTCTTCGACGGTTTCTTCTCGTTGTCCCAGTACATTAGGATAAGATGGAATTCCATACATCAGGAAGGAAGTTGCGAAGCCGGTCACTTCGTGCGGTGTTCTGTTGTATTCGTCAATTACCTCCAGAAGCAGCTTAGTCCAAGACTTCTGTGGTTCGTCATTGATCTTACATTTAAGTCTCGTTACGAAAGTCTGGTTTGTCCGCTCGTTCATGCCGTTGCATTGTGGATGATGATATGAGGTGAATAGTTGGTGTATACGATTATGTTTTAAAAACTGCTAAAATTTTCCTGTGGTAAATCCTGTTCCACGGTCTGAAAGAAGCTTCCGTGGTTTTCCAGAAGAAAAAATGGTTTTTAAGCATGAAATGTAGGCGTCGCTGTTCTCAGTTTTATGAGCAAACGCCCATACGTAGCGAGTCGCATGATCAATAACCAAGTGTATAAACCTTTTTGACGAGCCATATCCAGAAAATCCTCCTATGGTGTCTATTGCAAAGAGGTAGAAGGGTTCTTCAGTTGGAGGCAGTGATTCAAGCGTCCCAAACTTTTTTGTTTTCGTCTTCTTGCATCTCTGGCATGTATCACAATGCCGAATGTAAGTGGAAACATCGGTTATCATATGCGGCCAATAATATTGCGGAGACAGGAGTGATAGCGTCTTCTTCACTCCGACATAACCAAAATGTTGATGTGCATTCTTCAGAATGGTTGGGCGTAGTTCATGGGGCACGTATATTTTCCGTAGTCCTTTCATTTTAACGATGATGATGTTATTTTCCCATGATTGCGTTCCTTTTGGACGCTCATTGTTGCATCGCTGAAGGTTGTCGTGTAATAGAAGATTACCTATTGGGGCTCTGGAGAGCGCATTTGCTTCGACATTACTTGCGCCCTTTTGATGTTTGATGTTCACATCATACATTGACAGTTTCAAAGACCACCGGAAGAGACGACCTTGAGGATTTTTAACATTCTTCAGCCACTGGATTGCAGAGTGATCTGTTACAACTGTGAATGACTTTCCATGAAGGTAGCAATGCCATTTATCAATGGCGTCTACAATGGCAAGACATTCTCTTTCTGTAATAGCATAGTTAACCTCGTGCCTAAGTAGTTTGCGGGAATAGTAAGCAACAGGATGTTCTTTGCCTTTGTCATCAGGTTGTTTTAGCACTGCACCGATGCTTTCGCCAGATGCGTCACAGTACACAGTACATGGTCTCGAAGGGTCGTATATGCGAAGCACCGGTTCTTCAGTTATCCGCTCCTTCAGTTCACGAAAGGCTTGCTCGCATGCTTCTGTCAACACTCACTTGCTGCCTTTGTGGAGTAGTTTTGTGAGTGGAAGAGCGATATCGCTGAAGTGGGGGATGTACTGACGGTAGGTGTTTACAGTGCCCAGAAAACGGTGGAGATCTTTTTCTCGTTTTGGTGTAGAAAATTTGAGTATGGCAGCCACATTACTTTGCTTAGGTGTCACTGTTCCTTGTGAAATTTTGTGGCCCAGGTATTCAATGCTGCAGCGTGCAAATTGGCGCTTTTTCGTTTGAGTTTTACGTTCTCCGTTTTGAGAGCTTTCAATAGCGCTTCAAGGTGTCCTATATGATCATTAAATGTCTCTGAGTATGCGACCACATCGTCAAAGTAATTAATAACATTGGTGAGCTGATGTTTCGCTATTATTGATTTCATGGCTCTTTCAAATGTAGCTGGAGCGTTCTTCAACCCAAACGGCATTACCAACCACTCAAAATGACCATCAGGCGTGTCAAATGCAGTTTTCTGAACATCGTCAGGATGCATTTGGACATGCCGATATCCCGACGTTACGTCCAACGTTGTGAAAAACTCCGCCTTTCCTAAGTGGTCAAGAATATCATCTATACGTGGAATTGGTTGAAAGTGGGGTACCGTTATGACATTGAGTTTCCGGTAGTCAATACATAGACAAGTGCGTCCTTCACCTTTCTTTTCTGCTAAAATGACAGGTGCGGCATAGGGCAATAATTAAGGCCTCACAACACCTTGCTTGAGGAGAGCGTTAACTTGTTTGTTGATCTCCACTTTGTTTGCATGTGAACATCGGTATGGTGCTCGACGAATAGGGACAGCATTGGTAAGTGCGATCCTATGTTTCGCAGTAGTGATGCCCCCAATATCTGTCTGAGATTTCGAAAATATCTCGTCATACTTGCTTAAAAGAGAGTCGAGCGCCACAGACTCATGCTCTGATAAGTTTCCTGAAGTCAGGGTTCGCATCAGCGGGGCTTCAATGGATTTCTTTTCATTGTGATGCTGATGGTTCACATTCTCACGTGCTTGTGTCACTGACTTGCTTTTCAGATTTACAGAAAGATTGAAGTATGAAGCGCTGTCTAGGCCAAGAATTATTTGCGTTCTCATGCCTCGCAGCACATGTGCATAAACTTTCTTGATGACGTTCTCAATTTGTAACTGAATGTTTACGCGACCCAAAGTTCGAATGCTTGATGCAACTTGCTAGACCATGATGCTGGAGTCTCTCATCAACTGAAGCTTTAGCAGTTTGTACACATCCTCGCTGATACAATTGTTGCTCCTGTATCGAGAAGTGTATTTACTGGCTTTCCGTTGATGAGAGCACTGAAGTGTATTAATGAAACTCTGGGTCGCCCTCCTCGTTTCCCCGTTCAGTATCGATAGCGGACACATTGCCGCGGCGCGGACATTCGTTGTGCCAGTGAAACTGCCGTAGGAAACCAGCAGCTGAGCAGTATCTACATTCGTTTTGCGGGGCACGCGGTTGAAGAGTTGTTGTCGGTTGCTGCGATCTGCTGTAGAGACGTGGAGCTCTTGATGCGATACTAGCGTTACGAGTAAAGGAAACTCCTCTCACCCGTTTTGAAGATGTCTCGACCCGTTGAGCAGTGGTGAGCCACTCTAATGACGAGTTGAAAAACAGTCCGGCGAGCGCCAGATACACATCAGGAGGAACACCATCAGTCAGCCCAGAAATGATGTGGCACTCTTTCAGGTCAGCCCAGGAACGCAGTCGCTTTTTCTCGTCGTAGTAGTCCTTGATGGTCTGCCCTCCTTTCAGTCGGTACTGAATGAAGAGACGGAAGGCATCTCCGTCAGTCGAAGCAAAGCGGGCTTGCATGTCACGCTTGATATCGTCCCAAGTTTTCTCGCCGTTGCCGAAAATCTCTGTCAGGTACCACTTGAACGCTTCCCCTTCAATGTATTCGTTGAAGGGAGTGATCCGATCGCGGTGAGTCCATGATGCCTCCAGTGCCTTCATGTCGAAAAGAAGAAGCCACTTGTCGATGGGGACGTCTTCTGGTGTTCCCTTGAACTACTGTATGTTGAGCGGAGGCTTTGGCTTAGCCACGGCACGTTGATGAGGTCGATCCTGTCGACTTGTGTGACGCTACGAAATGGAGATACGTCGTGGTCCAGATGCCATGCGTTTATTCTAATGCACGCGCACTTCCTCTTCGTCGGCTTCTCTTAGAATCACCTTGTGAATGCGTCACACCTACGACCTACGACCTACGACTTTTAGCTCTCCTGGCCGTTTGGTAATGGTATCGATACCAAACTGGTATGGCGTAGCGTGACTGTACTACGAGCTTATTTGACTAATCATAACATGAATATCATGACATGCATGTCACGTATGTCATGATTTACATTTCATAGTCTTGCTGCTTTTGCGACGGTTTCGTTCACATTACATGTTGCAAAGCTGGTATGGCAAGACACGACTGCATTGCGAACAAGGGCGACCGACGCCAACATAAAAATCATGACATGCGTGTTGTGTAACAACACCACATCATGCCAAACTCATGATGCGCTCGCCGCCGTTTTGCTACCTTCATGTATACCAAATATGGTATCACGGCACGTGAATAGACGATGAAAATATGTAACTGGTGCAAACATGATAACCATAAGATGCGTGTTTTTGAAAAACATGACTACATGTCACGCTCAGGATATATATATATATATATATATATATATATATATATATATATATATACATTATTGCACAACCATATATTTATTTCCCGGCAGTTTCGGAGGGGTCCTCCCTTTGTCAGGGGATGAGTTACACCAGAGTCCTTTAATACCGTTGAAGCAGGACGGAATAACGAAGACCCAACCGAAACGTGGGAGGCGAAGCTCGCCCTCCAGGACTTGGCAGACCAACAACTCCTCGCCAGGGCCAAGAGGGCAGTAGAAGCCAGAGGGTTCCTGGACTAATGAGCCCTCTCACCTCAGGGTGACACCATTGCTCGGGGCACTGTTTCAAAAATAAAACGTTCACTTCTCTTTCTCTCCTTTCAACCTGTCCTACACAACGCTTACAACCACTCAGCTACAACTTTTGTCGAGAGGCTTAACCTTTCGTCCATCATCCGGTAGATTCAATGAATTTGAACTGTACCAACACCTCGATAACTTTGCGCGTGGTCTCCATCTCCGTGAATACTTTCATGGTCGGAAGGACTCTACGAACGAGAATAGATTGATTGGTGGTGACAAATTATGGGTCCAGGTGAGCGGAGGGACAAACACCTCGATATGTATATATCAGCAGTTCAAAAAGATATCATCAGAGCGTATGAAAAACATCAGTCATCTCGAAACAACCTATGAAAGTCAGAACAAAGGGCACTTGATGAACTACGAAAAAACTCTGAAATTACCATTATACCTGCTGATAAAGGGGGCTGAATAGTAATTGTAAACTCGTCGGAGTGCTTGAAGGAAGGGGAACGACAACTGTCAGACACCAAATTTTACAAAGAAGTTGCAACGAACCCGACTCCCGAATTTGAAAGTGAGATAAAAAGAACCATAAGTAATCTCCGCTGGGACGAGAAAATTATCGGCAAAATGTTAAAGGCAATGTTACCAGCCCATTCTCTTCCCGGTCGATTCTATTTGCTCCACAAAATACACAAGGTAGGCAATCCAGGATGTCCAATAAAATCCAGTAACAGCACATCAACAGAAAGTATATCAGAATTCATCAATTCCTTAATAAAAGACATCCGTACAAATTTTCCTTATTACCTGAAGGACACAAACCACTTTACCTGCGAAACTTCAAGTCTCAACATACCAGAGGGTAGTTTTCTGGTGACCCTGGACGTCTGGTTCACCAACATACCCCACCACGACATAATAACGGCTATACTTTCTGAATATGTAAACTCTGACTCATCAACTAGTGTAAGTGGCGAGGTGCTGTTTGCACTTCTTGAACTTGTGCTAAATAATAACCATTTTGAGTTCAATGGCAAGCATTTCCTTCAGTTTAGTGACATTGCAATGGGCACAAAAATGACCCCAAACTTGGCGAGTGCTTTCATGACTTCACTTGAAATCCAATTCATTGAGGGACGCACTTGAAACCTTTCAGCTAAAGAAGATACTTAGACAATATTTTTATGATATGAAACCACAATGAGGAAAGTCGTTTCTGCTTCGTAGATGAATTTAAAAGTTTTACCCGTCAGGCAAATTCACGCACAAAATTTCCAAAACTAGCATTAATTTCTTGGACGTCACTGTCATGGTCAACAATGACCGCTTGTCAGCAAACCTTTACAATAAGCCTACAGACCGTCAAATGTACATATATTTCAACAGCATCCATCCAAAGCATTGCCAAACGGGTATTCCATAATCGCAGTCCTACCGGTACTGAAGAATGTGCACCGATATGCCGGAATTCGACAGACATGCAGAAAACCTAAAGCATTCCTTATTGAAACAAAATTATCCCGAAGAAATTATTGACAATGCCATACTACGTGCCCTCAACGTGAACCGGAATGATATAATTAAGGCGCCAAACAGAGTATCTAAAACGACTTCCCACATGAACCTTGTACTTACTTATTCCTCATCAGTGCCACGAATCAACAACATACTTAACCGCCATTTCAACATAATTAGGCAAAGCAAATGACGAACATCAATTTTCGCGGAGCGACCTCATGTGGTGTACCGCAGGGATAAAAACCTGAAGGACATTCTTGTCAGAGCAAAAACAAACCTTTCCCAAATTCAATCAGGGTGTAATTTTTGCGAAAAAGCTCGCTGAAAGGTATGCCCACAGATGGTCACAACACGTGAATCAAAAGCGAACTTCTCGGATTTCAAATTCTGCATAACTGAATGCCATAATTGTGACTCCAGTAACGTAATATACATGCTATATTGCAACATCTGTGGACAAGAATATATCGGCCAAACAGACACGCCATTTCGGCTGCGGTTCAAAACTCAGTGGTACCACGCCACTTCACTGCTGAAGCTGCATTTATCTAGACATCTGCTCTTGCCAAACCACAGTTTTGAAAATATCAGCGTAACCCATTTAAGTCCGGTTTCTTAAACAGGTGCGAGCGCGAACAGCCTGAGGCATATTTTATTTTCAAATTTAAAAACATTAGTAGACGGCATCAACGAGGACCCCGGAAGGCTCTCCTGCCTCCTAGAAATCAGCCAGGCGGAAATTCGTGACGAAGAATTGTAGCTGGAGACCATGCTTTTTTTTGACTGACTCGTACGTGTACGCTGTCCTTTCTTGTTGGTTTTTCTTTTTTTCTTTTTTTATACTATGGTTTTCTCACGTGTACATACAAAGTGTTCACACTCGCCTACCACTTGACAGCCATTGAGGGGAAACGGGTGAACATGAAAGGTAAAGAGTCGATCAACCCATTAAGGGGAATTCTTTCCTTACACGCGCCGTCGCGGGCCCCTTCCGCCACCACGGCGACAATCATGGGTGGCCCGACACACGCCGAGAACTGCCCAGCACAGGATAAGAACCAGATGTGGACTTACACCGACAATTGGATGTGCACAGTCTGGTTTTGTGCTCAGCATTCACAGTTTTTTGTTTATTATTGTTTTTTGTTTAATTCTCTCTCACTCTCGCGAACACCTTTCAAGGCTTGAGGGACGTGGCAGCAACGAAGTTTAAACGTCCATGTTACGGGCACTGCACCGTGCTCCCGACCGGGCTGCAGAAATTAGGAGCCTTTCTCCTCTTCTAACCACTACCACCACCACGTCCATGTTAGTATAACTCATCCCCTGACGAAAGCAGTACCCCTCCGGGTACTGTTGGGAAATAAATATATTTATCCTTGTTGATAATGCTCCCGTTGTGCCATATCCCATACCTTCACGAAGACTAACTGGCCCATTGAAACATTAGTCTCAGTATATATATATATATATATATATATATATATATATATATATATTCTCTGACCAAGGCGAAGGCCGCGCCACGGCCGAAACGTTAGTAAATACTATCCTTTTCTTATGTGCTATCTGCAAGTTATTTCACTATATATATATATATATATATATATATATATATATATATATATATATATATATATATATATATATATATATATATATATATATATATATATATATATATATTACCCACTTTTCTTTCTTCTTATTTACATTCCATTTGTTCTAATAACTTCCCCTGTACATTCCTTGGCATTACTGTCTGTTAGATCTCTTTAATATTGTGTTAAAACACGGAAAAACGAGCCCCTAGGTATACACTTCTTTCCCTTATAAATAAATAAATAAATAATTATATATATATATATATATATATATATATATATATATATATATATATATATATATATATATATATATATATATATATATATATATTGCCACGCTGTTGGTGGCAGAAGACGAGAGCGAAGAAGTGAATGGCAGCTGTGGCCCAGTAAACAGTCCTCCACTTCGAGTTCCTGCCTATCGTTTCCTCTCGCGACAGACTGGTGGACGTGCTGGGTGCTGTACTGCAACGACTTATGCCTGCTGGTCCGGAACCAAAAGCAACCACCGCCAGTGCACCAGGGTCTGCTGATATCTATCGAAGCAGCCGCCGCCTTCAAGGACTACCACCACAGCATGGCCCCTTGGCAAGTTCCGTGAGGACAATGTTTGCCACATCCGCAACCCAAACCGAGCATGACCCACTCGCTAGCGTACCCTGTGTCTTCAACACGCCTCGCACACCCAACCCATTCCATGGTGATGCCGGTGAGGATGTCAAAGACTGGCTTGACCATTTCAACCAGGTCGCTGCCATCAACGACTGGGACAATCGCCGTAAGTTGAAGAACGTGTATATTTCCCTCTTAAACGCGGCAAGAGTGTGGTATGAGAACCGCGAAACTTCATTCACAAGTTGGCAGGAATTTCATCGGCAGCTTCGCGAGGCGTTCAGTAACCCCGAACAGAAAGAGAGAGCGGAGCAAGCACTTTCTTCGCGATTTCAAATGCCGAACGAGAGCGTCGCCATGTTTGTCGAAGCAATGTCGCGATTGTTTCGACGGGCTGACCCCCACATGCCAGAAGACAAGAAAGTGCGCCTGCTAATGCGAGGCGTAAAGGAGCAACTTTTCGCGGGCCTTGTGCGCAACCCTCCTACGACTGTGTCCGAGTTCATACGTGAGGCCACAACTATGGAGCGCATGCTTCGGCAGCGGGTGTCGCAGTATGAGCGTCAGACGGCCATGTCCGCTGCGTGCTCGCTTGTACCAGGAGTCGATAACAGGGAGCTCCTCACAGAACTCATACGGCAAGTTGTACGCGACGAACTTCGGAAATTTCATGCAGCGTCCCCTCCCGGTAGCGCTGCTCTTACGGACGTCTTTCGTAACGAAATCAGGCAGTTCGTTTACTCCTCACCACCATCGCATGTTGAACCTCCCACGATTTCCTACGCGGATGCCCTACGCGCCTCTACGCCGTCGACGGCACATTTTGCTCATCAACCTACTGGGACCCGCAGACGCTTTCCAAGTCCAGCCCATCGCCTGCCTTCTCAGGCCGATCTTCGTCCTGGCCCGCGGAAATCCACCGTCTGGCGTGCACCCGACAATCGTCCTTTGTGCTACCAATGTGGCGAAGTTGGACACATGTACCACGACTGTTACTACCGACGAATAGGCCTAAGCGGATTCCACCCAGATGCGCGTTGTCCACGCTATGGTGAGCGCCCACAAGAAATTGCGGATTACTTGGAAGGTAGTCATCACGCTCCTGTCCCGCCGCGACGGCAGTCACGGTCACCATCACTCCGTCCGTCCACAACAACGCACCGCGCCCGACCCGCCTTTGGGTCCCCTGGTGTCAGTGGCGCAAGACCACGCCGGGAAAACTGAAAATGGCGACCTCCGGAGGTGAGGCCGCTGTCACGCGAACCGACAAATACCTTCTGCCGCTGCCTTACGACGTGCCGTTAAAGTCTGTTTGTGAAACCGCCAACAGAATGTCCGCTGCCATTACCGTTTCCGTCGACTGTTATCCTGTGACTGCGCTTGTCGACACGGGAGCTGATTACTCGGTGATGAGTGCTTCATTGGCCACCCGTCTACACAAGGTGCTGACAACGTGGGACTGCCCTCAACTAATCACCGCTGGAGGACACCTCGTATCTCCTATAGGAAGGTGCACCACCAGGCTTGAGATTTGTGCGTCGGCTTTTGTAGCATAATTCCTTGTACTGCCCAATTGTTCTCGGCCGGTCATTTTGGGCATGTATTTTCTGCAAGAGTAGGGAGCGATAGTTAGTCTGCGTGATTTGTTCGTCAGTTTTGTTAACTGTAATTCTCCATATTCCGACATCGAGAACGAACATCGTGGCGTGGCCTAACGCGTAGTCGATGATTGCGTCACGTTGCCACCTCGCAGTAGTATCTTCGTGCTTGTTGAGTGTCCACGAGAGTAGTCGATTACGGGCATCGCCGAAAGTAACCTGACGTTATTGCTTGATCGGGAAGTGGCCATTGCTCGAAGACTCGTTCAACTGCGAAATGCCCAGACTACAGTTTCAGTTACGAACTTCGGTGGCGAATACATGCATTTTGCGAAACGCACAACCATAGCTTACTTGGAGTCATTGGATGATTTAGGCGCCTTCCCATTGATTACGACGATCTCGACTGAGAACAGCTGCGATACTGACGTGACTAGTCGCCTCAACGTCAATTGCCAGTTGGAAGAACCTAAGAGGGCAAGGCTCCTCAGTCTCCTCGCATCTTTTAGTGACTGTTTTGCCACTACTTCGAAAGTCTGGCAGACTCCTCTAATGAAGCACAGAATTATCACTGAGTCTAACGTGCAACCTATGCGCCAACATGTTTACCGTGTGTCGCAGAAGGAGCAAGATGCTATCCGTCAACTTCTCGACGACGACGTAATTCAACCATCGACTAGTCTTTGGGCGTCACCAGTTGTTCTGGTTAAAAAGAAAGATGGTTCATTACGATTCTGCGTCGACTACCGCGAACTGAACAAGATAACGAAAAAAGACATATATCCTCTTCCTCGTATCGATGACTCCTTGGATCGGCTGCAACACGGCCATTACTTCTCTTCCATGGATCTCTGTAACGGATATTGGCAGATTGAAGTAGATGAACGGGACCGAGAAAAAACAGCGTTTTTTACACCGGACAGTCTCTACGAATTTAAAGCTTTCCATTTTGGACTGTGCTCCGCTACAGCCACGTTCCAACGAATGATGGACACAGTTTTATGTGACTTGAAGTGGTACTCTTGTTTAGTGTATTTGGACGACGTAGTCGTTTTTTCTACGACTTTTGAACAGAAAATTGACCGGCTTGAGGCGGTTCTTCTAGCTATTCGCACTTTCGGCCTCTCTCTGAAACCGGAAAAGTGTTATTTTAGATATGAGGAAATGAAATTCCTTGGCCACATTGTCAGCAGCAGTGGTGTTCGCCCCGATCCTGACAAGGCTATGGCAGTTGCTTTGTTCCCGATACCGAAAACAAAGCATGATGTACGCCGCTTTCTGGGACTTTGTGCTTATTACCACCGCTTCGTGCCGAACTTTTCGGAAATCGCCGACCCTCTACAACAACTCGTCAAGGATGACGTCGCCTTCGTCTGGGGCCCCAAACAATCCGGCGCTTTCCGCGACCTTCAACAACGCCTACAAACGCCATAGATCCTAGGTCATTTCGACACCGAAGCAGACACAAAAGTCCGCACTGACGCGAGCAACCTTGGCCTCGTAGCTATTCTAGTGCAATATCAAGATGGCGTGGAACGCGTCATCGCCTACGCTAGCCGCACGTTGTCATCTGCGGAGAACAACTACTCGACGACTGAAAAAGAATGTCTGGCGGTTGTATGGACCATAAAGAAATTCAGGGCCTACTTGTACGGACGCCCTTTCCTTATCGTCAGTGACCACCACTCTCTCTGCTGGCTAGCGAATCTGAAAGATCCTTCGGGCCGTCTCGCAAGATGGAGCCTTCGGTTACAAGAATTCGATATAACGATGGTTTACAAGTCTGGTCAGAAACACACCGACGCTGACTGTCTTTCCCGCGCACCCGTCGAGGTCACTGAAGAAGACAATGATGAAGACTTCAGCTGCCTTGCTATTCTCGCATAATTAAACGCGGCTGCGCTGCAACGCGAAGACTTAGAATTACAACCACTGATCGAATACCTCGAGGGACGTCGCCCACAGCCCCCACGTCAGTTCGTGCGCGATTTATCATCTTTTGGTCGACGCCAAAGCATACTCTACAAGCGCAACTTTCATTCAACGAAAACTGTTTACCTCCTCGTCGTTGCTGCTGCTCTCGGCGATGATATTTTGCATGCTTGTCACGACGAGCCATCGTCAGGGCATCTTGGCTTCGCGCGTACTTTAGAGTGGATCAAAGACAAATACTACAGGCGGAAACGTACGAAAACCGTCCGGCAGTACGTCAAGACATGCACAGGCTCTCAGCGCCGCAAAATTCTAACGACGAAACCAGCCGGTCTACTTCAGTCTTTGCGACCCCCTCACACAGCTTTTGAAAAGGTCGGGATGGATTTAATCGGCCCATTACCGAAGTCTACGGCTGGTAACCACTCGTTTGTGGTTGCCACCGACTACTTGACCATATACTGCGAAACACAAGCCGCCCAGCGAGCAACTGCTTCCGAGGTGGCTGACTTTTTCATCAACAACATCGTTCTCCGCCACGGTGCTCCCGCTGTCGTCATCACAGATCGTGGTACTGCTTTTACGGCACAGTTGCTCCAACAGATCCTGTTGCTGAGCGGCACAACGTACCGAACAGCAACTGCGTACCACCCGCACACTAACGGGTTAACCGAACGCCTTAACAAAACGATTACAGATATGCTTTCTATGTATGTCGCCAAGAATCAGAAGAATTGGGATGAAATCCTCTTGTATATAACATTTCCCTACAATACGGCTTTGCAGAAAACCACTGGCTTTGCTCCTTTTTGTCTGGTTTATGGCCGCGACATCACCACAATGCTTGACACCATGCTGCAACCAACTCTGCCGGACACGATTACCCCGGACACAGATGTATTTGTTCAGCGTGCCGAAGACGCCCGGCAGCTAGCGCGCTTTCGCATTTTATCGCGACAAAATCAAGATGCTCGCCGATACAACACCCACCACTGAGCAGTAATATACGAACCCGGTGACCTAGTCAGGGTTTGTACTCCTATACGTCAATGGGGACGCTCAGAAAAATTGTTATATTGGTACTTCGGACCCTACCGAGTTCTTCATCGCCTCGGCGAAGTGAACTACGAAGTTGTCCCAGCAGACACGTCACACCGTTCTCGCAGACCACGCTCCTCGGATGCGGTTCACGTCTCCAGGATGAAGCCGTACTATTCGCGTTGACTGCAAGTTAAGAACTTTGTGATGTGGCAATAGCGTCAAGACAATTGTGCATTACTTTATTGCTTCTTTATTTTTCATCTCGTCCTTTTTTTTAAAGGACAGAGACATTACTGACCTTTCGTTGTTTTTCGGAACCATAGCATGCATGCGATGCTCCTTCTTCTTTTTTTTTCTTGGGGAGAGAGTATTGCCACGCTGTTGGTGGCAGAAGACGAGAGCGAAGAAGTGAATGGCAGCTGTGGCTGAGTAAACAGCCCTCCACTTCGAGTTCCTGCCTATTGTTTCCTCTCGCGACAATATATATATATATATATATATATATATATATATATATATATATATATATATATATATATATATATATATATGTGTGTGTGTGTGTGTGTGTGTATATCCTAGTAACGCAGTACGTTATCCTAATGATGAATGTGGATTGAAAGCGCCCAGATGTCAGTCAGCAACGTTGCCTAAAAGCGGTTCAAGGCGTTGACCACTGCTTTACTGTCGTTAAACCGCACAAGGCCGGGTGCTATGGTAAGCCCCGCAGGTTTGGAGCGAACTGATGGGGCTATGAACACGTCACTGTTAACTATAGTATCCGAAGTGATCGTGAGAATTTGTTCATCTCCTGGCGAAATGAAACAATCAGCGGTAGCAACGAAACGGAAGCTGTATGAATTGACATCGGATGAACTCTCAGTAGCTGATATTTCAATTACTTGTACGACACAATATGAAAGCTGATGCCGAAGAAAGAAAGTCCCATCCTAAAATTACTGTGCGAGTGCACCAAGGAAGTACAAGAAACTGAATGTGGTGAAGGATGCCATCTATGAAAATGCGGACTGTGCAATCACTTGAAGGCTGAATAGGGACTCCATCTGTGCAACGAAGGGGAGGGCCATCGTATGGCGTCCTAACTTTTTTCAAGCGGGCAAAAAAGTCTGCACAAATTATGGAAAGTGATGCGCCTGTGTCTGCCAGTGCCTCTGCCTGTATAGCTTCAACGTACACCAATAAAACATTCGATGGGCGGTCCGGAGGAGTTAGACGCAGTCGAAAGATGCAGCTTTCCGTCCCGAAGCTGCACTGTTTAGTTTTCCAGTTGGCGGTCAGGAATTGAAGTAGAAGGTCGGAGAGGAGAAGAGCAACGCCGCATCTGTGAAGGTGAGCAACGACGTGAAAAACAGGAACTGCCAACTGAGCCAAAGTTCTGCAGAGACGGCAACCGACGTGTGCTGTTCGGATACAGCTGGCGATAGGGTGGTCCAGTGGAGTAGAAGCCGTCCCGTTCAAAGTTATCGTAGCTTCGTCTTTCGTCTCGCTGACGGCGTCGGCAAAACCTTGAAGTGTGACCACGGATGACGCAGTAGAAAGAAGTCGGCCGTGAAGTGCGCCAGTCATTGTAAGGCTGGGAAGATGGTCGCGGTGCGAGTGAGTTGAGCGAACCATGCCATTCGGCCGCTGGTAGCTGCATTGGGCTTTGCTGGGGTGCAGGTGTCCTAGCAGCAACTTGAGCATAAGTTGGCATGACCACAGGGTATGAGCTCAGAACTGGTAAGATTGTCATCGAGGCCAGGCTTCGCTGGGACGCAGGTGTCGTTGCAGCAACGTGAGCACAACTTGGAATGGGCGTGGTATGTGAACTCGGTACTGGTGTACCTGTGATCAATGCCAGTTCCTCCCCCACGACGTCGCGTAAACTAGTAGCAGGTGGCTTCGTTCGGATATCAAGGGGGCGAGGTTAAATCTGTGCATGAAGTTCCTCGCGGATGATAGAGCGGATCAATGCACGCAGCTCTGTAGTATCATGACTCGAGATGAGATCAGGCATATCAGGTTGTACCCGAGTGGTTTGAAGCTCCTGGAGGCGCTGACAGGTAGCTACAACATCGGCTACGGTCTGGGGATTCTGCACCACAAGCGCACTAAAAGCGACAGTCACAATGCCTTTTAGCAGGTGGCGCACACGGTCGTTTACTGCCACGTGGTTGTCGATGTGGCGGCAAAGGGCGAGAACACCTTCAATGTAAGAAGTGTAAGACTGGCCGGGGCGTTGAACACGAGCACCAAGCCTTTTCTTGGCAATATCCGAGCGCACCGACGGGTTGGCGAAAACCTGGCGGAGCTGGCGTGTAAAGGCGGGCAATGTCAAAAAATCTCTAGCGTGGTTTAAAAACCACGCTTTTGCGACGCCGCTAGAGTAGAATGCAACGTGGGTGAGTTTCGCAGGCTCATCCTAGTTGTTGATGCACTCACGCGCTCCTACTTCTCGAGCCAGTCTTCCACGTCTTCACCCGGAAGCCCTGCGAACAGCGGAGGATCCTTTTGAGGGCTGGTGATCAGGTGAGAAGGGTTTCTTGGCGGTGGGAGCGGTGGCGCACCTGCTGTGCTGGGCTGGTCGGCTTGCGACATTACCGAACCCAGGTCGTTTAAGCGGTGGCCTGAACGGAGCTCCAGGAGTGTGTCCTAGAAGATGCTGGGGTTGTCCGAGAGAGCGAGAGGACGTAGGAATCGGGCAGCACTCTCCACCACTTGTAAAAAGCGTCCAGTACCCTCAAGACTCTTCTTTATTGTCTCGAGTATGTGCCCCACAACCTAAGCTTGACCAGTGACGATGAGTATGTACAGATGAAAAAATGGGACGCATAAACAATGCTCACGATATATATATATATATATATATATATATATATATATATATATATATATATATATATATATATATATATATATATATATATATATATATAAACCACTAAATTTTTCGATGAATTCCACTTGCTCCGAGACCTCGACAACTTCGCTCGAAGCTTAAGGTTGCGCGAATATTTCTTGGACAGGCCTTCTAACCACGAAACAATTCACCGTCGTAAATCAAGTGATTGGACACCGAACAGTAACCGAGACAAGTGCTTGGACCTTTATATCACCGCAGTACAGAAAGATATAGTACACGAATACCACAGACAGAAAGGAAACCGAGAAAACTTGACAAAATATGAAAAAAAATAAGTATGAGAAATTAGGCATCTAGGGCACCCATAACAAGAAAACCCGCTGACAAAGGAGGAGCAATTGTAGTCCTTAATACAACCAACTACTTACAAGAAGCATACCGCCAACTAGACGACTCAAGATTTTACGAACGCCTCCCAGGTGATCCTACAGACGAACACAAACGTATCGTATCAACAGAACTAAAGAAACTGTTGGATGCAGAAAAGATAACCAACACTGACCACAAACTGATGCGAGCAGCATACCCTCGTCCAGGTCGCTTCTACACCCTCCCAAAAATTCATGAACCTGGTAACTCAGCTTGACCAATCATAACTGAACCCATATCAGGGTACGTTGACAAACTAATAAGCCACATTCCATGCACCCCTCGCGTCGTACATAAAAGACACCACACATTTTCTTCGAGACATTGCAGGTCTGTGTGTGCCGAAAAACTCGTACTTGGTTACTCTTGATGTCTCTTCATTGTATACAAATATTCCTCGCGATGACGGCATAGCTGCATTGAAAAACATGTACACAAACCATAGACAATCTAACAACCCAGATTTCTCTGCCATCGCAACTTTGACGAGGATGGTACTCGAATTAAATTCATTCGAGTTTAACCAAGAGTATTTTCGACAAATCAGTGGGACCGCTATGGGCACTAAAATGGCACCGTATTATGACAACATATTTATGGGAAAGCTAGAATCTGAATTTCTTGCACAAAGTTCCTTGAAACCAATGTTATACAGAAAATACATAGACGACATCTTTCTTATTTGGACCCACAGCGAGGACGAACTTCTCAGCTTTATCGACACTTACAATGCTGTACATCCGAACATACACTTCACACACACATACTCGCAAGTAACCGTAAATTTTCTTGATGTTACTATAACGATAGAAGAAGAAAAGCTCTCTAGAACGCTATATCGCAAACCAACGGATCGACAACAATACCTCCATTACTAAAGCGATCAGCCACGCCACTGTAAAAAATGGCAGCATATCTACGGAGTGAATGATGGAGAGTGGGGCGAAGCATTTGTCCGTCCATGCGTCCGTGTGTGTGACCGTCCATGCGTCTGTTCGTGCGCCCGTCCCTACGTTCGTTCATGCATCCGCCCCTGCGTCCGTTCATGCGTCCATCCATGCATCTGTCTGTGTGTTCATTCATCCATCTATTCAACACTCCAAGTCCCACAATCTCGCATCTTTTTATCATATATTCCCCATATAGAAGCACCGCCATCCAGCGGACATTCCAAGGACTAAACGAGAGGTGGCACACGCACACTTTCTTACGGCCTGCGCTTTGGGTCCACTTCCCACCTTTAACCACCTCGAGTTCATGGTATATTGTCACGGGGTCGTGACGTGGCCGAAGACAGGAGACTTCGTGTTGGGATTTAACTGTTTATCTGGGCGAACCTGTGCCCGGTAAACGGAAAGTCAAATTACAGCAGCAGTCTCGCACAGATAGCAGTCTCGGACTGATAGCGGCGAACGGAGCGTCGGCCTTCGATCAATAACTTACAAGCGGCGAAGCGCGTCGGCATTTATACTCTTGCCGTCGAATGTTCTAGCGTTAACGCTGGCGGTGGCGTAGCTTCCAGAACAATCTGTATCGTTCGCACAGTGGGCGTGATCTTATCGAAATGATCTACTACAGTCCGGAACCTTCTAGAAAACTGCAGGCGCGGTTTGCGTTGAGAATCGTGTGGTGCTTTGGGACGATAACAAAAACTTGGGAAATGGAAAGTGGCATTGCCCCCCTCTGAAAAAAGGCATCGTCCCGATGCTTTAACTAAAGATGAAAGTACAATAATAATGCAAGAAAGTACAATGAATGAATTCCGATACAACAATAATACAAAAAAAAACACTGGTTCAGTTCGTTAACGCGCATGAAACGGCTTGAGGCGCGCGACATGGACGACTTCAGGTCGCGATTGGCGTCCTTGAGAGTTCGTGATGCCGTCGGGAACAACCTCGTAATCAAGTGGGCCGAGACGTCGAACCACCCTGTACGCTCAGAAGTACCGTCGCAGAAGCTTTTCACTTAGTCCACGTCGGCGTATCGGCGTCCACACCCAAACACGTTCACCGGGCTGGTATTCCACGAAGTGTCGTCGAAGGTTGTAACGGTGGCTGTCGGTCGTCTGTTGATTCTTGATACGGAGACGCGCAAGTTGTCGGGCTTCTTCGGCGCGTTGAAGGTACTCGCTCACATCGAGGTTTTCTTCGTCGGTGACGTTGGGTAACATGGCATCGAGCGTCGTTGCCGGGCTCCTTCCGTAGACCAATTTGTATGGAGATATCTGCGTCCTCTCCTGCACCGCCGTGTTGAATGCGAAGGTCACATACGGAAGAATGGTGTCCCACGTCTTGTGTTCGACATCGACGTACATTGACAGCATGTCGGCGATCGTCTTGTTATGCCGCTCGGTGAGGCCGTTGGTCTGTGGGTGGTACGCTGTCGTCCGGCGGTGGTTTGTTTGGTTGTATGCCAAGATCGCTTGAGTTAAGTCGGCAGTGAATGCCGTTCTTCTGTCGGTAATAAGGACCTCCGGGGCGCCGTGACGTAGGACGATATTTTCGACGAAGAACTTAGCTACCTCGGATGCACTGGCTTTTGGCAGGGCTTTTGTCTCGGCGCAGCGGGTGAGGTAGTCGGTAGCTACCACGATCCACTTGTTTCCGAAAGCCGACGTCGGGAACGGCCCCAGTAGGTCCATACCAATCTGCTGGAAAGGTCGGCAAGGTGGGTCAATTGGCTGCAGAAGTCCCGCTGTCCTTGTCGGCGGTGTCTTGCGTCGCTGAAAGTCCCGGCATGTTCTCACATAACGAGTGACGTCGGTGGTAAGACGTGGCCAGTAGTACCTTTCTTGTATCCTCGCGAGCGTGCGAGAAACACCGAGGTGCCCTGCCGTCGGATCGTCGTGCAGGGCCTGCAGGAGTTCTGGTCGCAGAGTTGAAGGCACCACAAGGAGGTACTTAGCTCGAAGCGGTGAAAAGTTTTTCTTTTGTAGAAGACCGTTTCGTAGAAAGAACGACGCAAGTGCGCGCTTGAATACCTTCGGGACTTCGGCGGTCCGGCCTTCGAGGTATTCTATTAATCATGATTTATTTCAGCTTCAAAGACATTCAGTGGAGCTTGGTGGGTACGGACAAAAAGCCATAGATGAGGCTTGACAGGGTCCGTACCCCCGGGCTTGGCAAACGTGGCGTACAGAGTGGCGTACAATCGTAGCGTACAAAGGCAAAAACGGGCACATAACAGTTATCTTCATTGCAACAACATAAGCGAGCTAGTGGAACTGAAAAATGTACACAATAAAGAGAAAAGAAAAAAAAAAGGCACTGGTACAGTATATTGAGATGCACTCGTTCAAAATGAAGGGGGAGAGAGAGATTCACAGGTACATTTATCATCATACACATGCGAATTGAGTACGCGGAAGTGTTACTTATGTTTTTCGGATATGTTAAGTAGTAGCGGTAGCTGATATTTCAACATCTGTGTTGCGTAATTGGTTCGTGGTCTTGGTAATCTCCAGACTTCACGAGTCCTCAAAATTCGCACATGTTCAGCGCGAGTTAGCGCCGACAATTCTGTGAAAAATGTGTCGTTATTTTTTGTAGCCGACTTATAGCGATTGTTTAAAATTGTGTGATAGAGCTCATGTACTGGAAATAAGTGCAGAGCCTTGAAAATCGGTTCCGTGTGGGCATCGTATGCGGCACTAACGATGTTACGAATGGCTTTCTTTTGAAGTTTGTGTAATTTCTGAACGTTGGTTTTGGTGGTCGTGCCCCAGACTAAGTGACAATAAGATAAGTTAGACAAAAATAGTGATTTGTAAATTAACAATTTTATGTTTTGAGGCAGGACGTAACGGAACTTTGACAATATACCTACAGTTTTTGAAAGTTTATTTAAGGTGGCATTCACTTGATCTGTCCACGTCATATGCTCTTCAAAAATGACTCCCAGGCTTTTAGCAACGCGTGATAATTCTATAGTTGATGTACCTAACTTTAGACTGTTTGTGATGCCCAGTGTTTTGTTTTGAGGCCGAAATATAACAGCTTTCGTTTTAGCCGCGTTTAGGTTCAAAGAGTTGGCGATACTCCAAGTGTGAATTTTATTTAGGACGACATTGCCTTTTTCAATGAGGTTTGAAGGGTCACGTCCTGTAATAAAAACACTTGTATCATCTGCGTAAATGATAAATTTAGTATTAGCACAAATATTTACTATATCATTCACATATAAATTAAAGAGCAATGGGCCCAAAATGCTACCCTGAGGTACACCAGCCTTAATTGGTTTGAATTCGGATACAAAACCATTAATAGTGACTTGCTGGTGGCGATGATTAAAGTAAGAAATTATAAGTTTTAAGAAAGTGCCTCTAAAGCCATAATGCTGCAGTTTCTCAAACAAGGAATCGTGGTTAATTGAGTCAAATGCTTTTGAGTAGTCAATGAATATGCCTAGTGTACAGAGATGATCTTCGAAAGATTGTAAGATAAGCTCCTTTTGGCGCAATAGAGCCAAAAGGGCCTTAGGTTCCGGGTCGGCCCTCTGTCGTTTAGCGAAATCGTCGGTAGTTATCGTTCCTAAGAAATAGTCGTCATCAGGGTCGTCGGGTAGCGGTTGGTCTACAGGCGCACGAGAGAGACAGTCGGCGTCGGAGTGTTTTGTGCCGGACCTGTAAATGACAGTAATGTCATATTCTTGAAGTCTCAGGCTCCATCGTGCGAGGCAACCTGAAAGGTCCTTCAAGGTGGCTAGCCAACACAATGCATGGTGATCGCTCACAACTTTGAAGGGCCTGCCGTAGAGGTAGGGGCGAAATTTCGACGTAGCCCAGATGATGGCGAGGCACTCCTTTTCTGTTTTGGAATAATTTGTTTCTGCTTTGGATAGCGATCGGCTGGCGTAACTAATAACCCTTTCAAGTCCGTCAGCCCTCTGCACAAGAACGGCGCCAAGACCTAAGCTGCTTGCGTCAGTATGTATTTCTGTCTCGGCGAATTCGTCGAAATGGGCAAGTAACGGAGGCGTCTGGAGGCGATGTTTAAGCTCCTGGAAAGTGTGTTCCTGTGGCATTTCCCACTTGAACTCCGCGTCGTTCGTGGTAAGGTTAGTGAGAGGATCGGCGATGCGGGCGAAGTTTTTCACGAACCGCCTATAATAGGCGCACAGGCCCAGAAATCGGCGCACGGCCTTCTTGTCAGTGGGCGGCGGGAAGTCGGCGATGGCGGCTGTTTTCCGTGAATCTGGACGAACTCCAGACTTGCTGATAACGTGCCCCAGAAACAAGAGCTCCTCATACACAAATCTGCACTTTTCTGGCTTCAGTGTGAGTCCGGACGTCTTGATGTCTTGAAGTACAGCTTCAAGGCGCCGAAGATGCTCGTCGAAACTCGAGGAAAACACGACTACGTCGTCCAAGTACACAAGGCAAGTCTGCCACTTCAATCCTGCCAGTACTGTATCCATAACGCGTTGAAAAATTGCAGGGGCTGAGCAAAGGCCGAAGGGCATCACCTTAAACTCGAAGAGGCCGTCCGGTGTTATAAACGCCGTCTTCTCTCGGTCTCTTTCGTCGACTTCGATTTGCCAATAGCCAGTCTTGAGGTCCATTGACGAAAAGTACTTGGCGTTATGGAGCCGATCAAGTGCGTCGTCTATTCGTGGGAGAGGATACACGTCCTTTTTTGTGATTTTGTTCAGGCGGCGATAATCGACGCAGAAACATAGGGTCCCATCCTTTTTCTTCACTAACACCACGGGGGATGCCCATGGACTCTTGGACGGCTGGATAATGTCATCCCGCAGCATTTCATTAACTTGTCTCTTCATGGCCTCGCGTTCTCGCGTCGAAACCCTGTACGGACTCTGACGGAGTGGTCTTGCATTTTCTTCGGTTATGATGCGATGTTTCGTGATTGGGGTCTGCCGAATTTTCGATGACGACGAAAAGCAATCTTCGTATTGCAGGAGCAGGGCTTTGAGCTGTTCTTGCTTATCGTTCGGAAGTCTGGGATTGACATCGAAAGCTATGGGACTTCTTCTCGCACAATGTCGGCGATCGAATCCACTTGAGGCTGCGCCGAAGCCAACAGTTTGCGCAGCTCTTCCCGCACGATCGCTCGGATCGTTTCACGCAGGTCGTCGGAGTCACTGGCTTGAGCAGCAGCGCATTCTGGAGTCAGGCGATGATTATACTGTCTGGTGCGCATGTCCAGCGTTTTTTCGATGGTGGTCGCCTCGGATACAAATTCTTGAACGGTGTTCGGTGGATTCCTCATTAGTCCCGCGAAGAGCTCCTGTTTGACCCCTCGCATGAGGAAACGAACTTTCTTTTCCTCAGGCATGTCTGGGTCAGCGTGACGGAATAGGCGGTTCATCTCCTCTGTGAAAATTCCAACCTTTTCATTTGGTAGCTGAACCCGGGTCTCGAGTAGAGCAGCGGCCCTCTCTTTGCGAGCGACGCTCGCGAATGTTTGTAGAAATGCGCCGCAGAAGACATCCCACGTTCGGAGCGTGGACTCCCGATTCTCTAGCCAGGTCCTTGCGGTGTCTCCCAGGTAGAAGTACACACGACGGAGCTTTTCTTCGTTGTCCCAGTGGTTGAGGGCGGCCACACGGTCGTATGTTTCTAGCCAGGATTCCGGGTCTTCTAACGATGAGCCATGGAACGTTGGTGGTTCCCTAGGTTGATGAATGACGATCGCGGGCTGGGACGCTCCGGTTGTCATTGTCGCTGCAGTCGAGGTCATGGTCTTGGTCTTCCGCGCCTTGTCTTGTAGAAGGCCGTACTCCGGTGGGAGACCTTGCTGTCGGCGGCTTGTTCGCTGCCCGTGGTTGGCGTCGGTGTCTTCTCCGCGACGGGGGCTGGGTTCACGGCTTTACGGGGGCGTCCGGTACATGAACGAAGCAGCACCTCCACCAGATGTCACGGGGTCTTGACGTGGCCGAAGACAGGAGACTTCGTGTTGGGATTTAACTGTTTATTTGGGCGAACCTGTGCCCGGTAAACGGAAAGTCCAATCACAGCAGCAGTCTCGCACAGATAGCAGTCTCGGACTGATAGCGGCGAACGGAGCGTCGGCCTTCGATCAATAACTGACAAGAAGCGAAGCGCGTCGGCATTTATACTCTTGCCGTCAAATGTTCTAGCGTTAACGCTGGCAGTGGCGTAGCTTCCAGAACAATCTGTACCGTTCGCACAGTGAGCGTGATCTTATCAAAATGATCTACTACAGTCCGGAACCTTCTAGAAAACTGCAGGCGCGGTTTGCGATGAGAATCGTGTGGTGTTTCGGGACGATAACAAAAACTTGGGAAACGGAACGTGGCATTATACTAGTTCACTCTATTCATCTAGACCTGAGCCCGTAGTTGTAAAACAGTATTCTGCTGCAGACGATTTCCTGATTGTTCACTACCTAGAAGAAGCTTTGCTATCATTTTGCGACGACAGTGTTAACTCACCGTGGACACGATTCAAATCTTATTGCCACTTCTGCATTCGCAATTTCGTTCCAGATAAACTTAAAAAAGTTGGCCGTACAAACCCCTGGATAACGCGCGATCTAATTCACCTAAAACGCAAAATTAAAAGGCGAATAAAGCAAAAATAGCTAATGATGTAGTTCTGCACGATCTAAGAGATACTTTAGCATCCAAGTTGAAGGAGGCAAGAGAACATTATTACACCGAGACACTAGGTCGCTTTGCGTCAGAGAGTCCACGAAAATTTTACCAGTTCTTACAAAACAAAGACAACCGTATCCCTGATGAAATAATGAACGGAGAAACCGCTGTCGTAAATAAAAACGAAATAGCAAACGCATTTAATTTCTACTTTCAGAGCGTTTTCTGAAGACCACGAAACTTGAGTATTATGACGGTGCCAGGTCCCTCAAGCCTAATAAATATATCCTTGGAAGGGGTGACAGAACTATTATTGCGGCTAGACGTAAAAAAATCGACCGGCCCTGACGGTATCCCAGCTGTTTTTCTAAAGAGGTATGCTGAAATTATAGCTAGATTCCTAGTAATAATATTTGATGTTTTGATGAAAACTAGTACAGTGCCCGACGATTGGCTGCTAGCACGTGTAATTCTGGTATTTAAGAAAGGTAACAGATTATTAGTCAGCAATTATCGACCAATCTCCCTTACCTGTATTTGTTGCAAATTACTTGAACATATTATAGCGAAATATTTAAATACTTTTCTTGAACAAAATAATGTTATTCACAGCACGCAACATGGCTTCCGATGGGGATTATCTACCACCACACAATTATTAGCAACTGTTAACGAGTTCTCCAAAGTTCTGGACAAGTCTGGACAGGTTGATGTCATCTTTATGGAGTTTTCCAAGGCCTTTGACAAGGTCCCGCATATCAAGCTAATAGATAAAATGAAGGATATTGGCATTCTTCCGGAAATAATTAACTGGGTCATAGCATACTTAACGAACAGAAAACAGTACGTAGATATAAACGGTTTCACCTCTGGTTATTTGGGGGTGTTATCTGGAGTCCCGCAAGGGTCAGTTCTCGGGCCAATACTATTTAATATTTATATTAACGATTTAGTTCAAGCCATCCGACCTGGCGTGTCTGTTAAGTTATTTGCAGACGATTGATTAATTTTTAATACCATAAATTCTATCTCTGACCAGCGTGACTTGTGTGAGAACTTAAACTACATAAAAGAATGGTGTAAAAAGTGGCAAATGGTAATTAATTTTGTGAAAACTGCATATTTATGTCTGAGTAACAAAATCCGAAAACTGGAGTTTACTTATAATGTAGGTGGATACGCTATCAGGCAAGTAGGAGAATTCAAGTACTTGGGCGTAACGATTACATCGAAGCTTAGCTGGACAGCACATATTGATGATATATGTTCTGCTGCCAGGAGAAAATTAGGCTTCCTAAAATATAAATTGGGTCGTTCTTCTAGGTCACTAAAACTTAGAGCCTATAAAGTCATAGTTCGTCCCTCTCTTGAATATGCCAGCATTGTGTGGGACCCCCACACAGCTGGTAATATACAGAAAATAGAAAAAATACAACGATTAGCTGCTCGATTTATATACAACCGGTATAGATGTCGCGATTCGCCGTCAGCCCTGTTGCAGGATGCGAACCTCCAACTTTTGGCCGATCGAAGGAAGACTGCACAGCTTAACTTTTTCCGCCTTTTATATTTTTCCAGATCAGGATTGCATGCGCCAGATTACATAACACAGGACACAACCAGGGCTTCACGTCATAAACATAGTCGTAGCATTACACCTATATTTGCACGCACTAACATTTACCAGTATTCATTTTTCCCGAGAACTGTCTCTGATTGAAATGCTCTGCCCCATGATTCCCCCATGCTCGACACGCCGAGATGAAACTATTCTCTTTTCTTGTCGCTTAAGTCTGATTCTTTTCCTGTATTTGTCCGTTGTTATTCACGAATTTTTAATGTACATGAATTTTGTTCTGCAGTGAATGTATACTGCAGCGGAAGTGTATGTATGTTGAAGAATTTTGAACTCTATTGCCCTCTCCTGCATGGACCATACTTGGTCCGCAGTATGTGATAAATAAATAAAAAATAAATAAAATAAATGGCACTGCGGCTTAATGCTCGCTAATCCTTTCTAAAACCAAGGAGGTTACGCCCAGCGAGTATAACATAGCTACCTTTTCCTGTCAGATAGTCCTCAATGTACATGCCAGTGGCTGCTAATGTGAAATGAGAGACAGGAGGATTCAACTTTTAATTTCTTACGGCTTGTGCTTCGTATCTGCTTCCCCCCTTTAACCTCTTCGAATTCATTCATGGTATGTACTAGTTCCTTGTATTCATGGCCCTGCGGCTCAACGCTCGCTAAACCTTTCTAAAACTAAAGAGGTTACACCCAGCGAGTAAAATATAGCAACCCTTTCTTGTCCGATAGTGCTCAATGTACATGCCAATGGCTTCTAATGGGAATCGCAGCGTGCGCGTTGACTAAAAGCCGAATCCTCCTTTCTCTCATTCCCCATTAGCAGCCATTGGCATGTACATTGAGCACTATTTTTATTGTTAAACAACGCACAGAAGAAATCTTTCACCGGCACCACCTTGTAGGTCAAATGTTATACCTATTTTGGGTATGTGCCACTGGTGGTTACGTACTACGAAGGACGCACAAGCCATGCCAAAAGAAGATTCGCGCCTAAAACAGTATTCCACACAGCCAGGCTCACCGGTTTAAGCGAATCTGCTCTATATATAGAGATCTAGAGATCGCTTCTCGGCCTTTTGGCTAGGACCCTTTTTAGTCAACAGGCGGCAAGTTTTTCAAGTTTAGTCATCCCCGGTGCCCGCGATCTGCTCGGCCCGTTGCCTGCAACGCGAGGATGGCTTTCCGGGTGCCCCCTCCTAAGGCGCACTGCGTTTGTTTTAACGCTTCGGCGGATTCTACCGCAGATGAAATCATCGACGCAATCGAAGAAGTAACCGGGCCAAGAGGTCTCAAGTCCTTTCAGCACCAAGGCGGAACGAAGTTCTGTATTGCAGTAGCCACTGCGACGGCCGCAGCGAAGCTTTCGACTCGGGGAAGTTTCGTCTTCAATGGAGTATCAGTACCAGTCGCCCAAGTTGGACCCCAAGTAGTCGCAGTTACAGTCTTCAGGTGCCCCCTATTTCTTGGGGATGCCTCTTTGGCTGCAGCATTCACCCAGTACGGCAAAGTAATAGACATCCTTGAACAAACGTTCAAAGGGTGCCAGCACGTGGGCAACAGTCTCCGAGATGTACGGCTGGAGATGATCAAACCTGTGCCGAACTTCCTGACCGTGCAAGGGCACCGAGTAATGTGCGATTATCGGGGCGTGATGAAAGTCTGCTCCCGATGCTCCCAAGAAGGCCACGTAGGGAAGGACTGCCACACCCCGAGATGTAGGAGGTGCGAAGCATTCGGCCACGACACGACAGAATGTTCAGCCTCATGCCGCCGATGCGGCGGGAAACACGCGATCGCAGACTGCCTTCAGCCAAGGTCGTATGCAGCGGCCGCGGGGGAGAAACCTCCCACAAGTCCGAGAGCCCCCGAACCAGAACACGAACCTTGTGCGGACGTCACTGCCTACGGGGCCAGTACAGAAGAGGTGCAAGGCGGGAGGGCGCACAACCCTCAGGAGGAAGAGCCCATTAAATACTGGAGTGCATGGGTTGAAGATTCGTCCCCAAGCCCGCGGGTGACAAAAGACTCCTCATCCTTGTCGGAGACGGAGTCACTGTCGGGAGCAAGTCAGCTAACCTAAACGAAATTGGACGACACAAGGCAGTCGTCAAGCTCCACTGAGGACGCACTCCCAAACATCGAACCCTCGCACGGCAAGCCTGTGGGCGTCAAGCACCCCAGCGGACAGGTGGCCACCGGGCGAGGACACCGCACGCTCGGCAGTGAACCTCAAAATCGGAAAACATCGAGCGACCCTCCGAACACGCAGCAGGACCAACAACCGTTGAGCCCGGTGTCCCGAGTGCTGAAGCAGAGCCGGGACCCCAACCTTCGGAACCCACTGAACGACATTTTTGGAACTTTGGGCCAGGACTACGGAATGCAGCTGGACAAATTGGATTTGAAACGGCCACACCAATCATCGGCGTCAAGCTACGATGAAGTGGAAAACCCCCGCAAGCAGGCGGCGACGGAAACGCCACATACTGAGGGCCCGTCCGGGTCCAAGCCTCCGGACACGTAACGGGCGTCGACTGACCCGTCGTTCACCGGCGGGAAGGTATTTCTACCTTTAGCAAACATTTCTCTAGCAACAACAAGCAACAGCAAGAGAGAACTTTATTGAAAATTTGTTTCTTCAAGAGGTAAATTTTGTGTCGCCGGCAGATGTAACAGCCTTTCGCAATCGTTTCAATTCGCCATGCTATTTTTCGCTAGCTTCCACGCGTAGTTGCGGTGTCGGTGCGGTGATAATAAACACCGCCCTTTTTTCCACGCTCTTTTGCACTGTTGATAGCGATGGTCGAGTGTTGCTGTTGAAATGCAAGATAGGCAGCCTGCGCATGCGCTTTGTGTGTGTGTACGCGCCGACGCGAAGGAGGGACACGAACACCTTTTTTCGATCGTTATCGCCTTACTTCATAGACGAGTGCGCAACAGTGCTATGTGGGGATTTTAACTGTGTCACTGATAGCATGCGAGATGTACGGGGCCCGGGCAAAGGCAGAAATGTCAACAACGCTCCAGAGCTCGTCGGCTTAACACAGGACTTCAGGCTCCAAGACGCATGGATCCTTAAGAAAGGCAATACGTTTGTCCCGACCTGGAAAAGGGGTTCATCGGAGACAAGGCTAGATAGATTTTATGTCTGTGAGGCCTTGAGTCCTGTGGTGGCTGACGTGGTGGTGCGAGCCTTTCCGATAGAGGTGGGTTGAATTTCCGGCCAATTTCCTGTGGTTCTGTCTATGGCCTTGTCGGACCGTCGGATGGATGGGGTGCGCCTATGGCGCCTAGATCCAGCGGTGCTCGCAGATGACGCGGCGAAAGAGACTCTAAAGGCTGGGGTTATGGAAACGTTTTCGGGCGCGAGAGACCCCTCTCTGGAGTGGGATAGCTTAAAAGCACAGTGGCAGCATTGGGCCCAGGAATGTGGTAGGAACGTGAGACTGAGACTCACGTACGAGATTAATAAAACCATGCGGAAGAGTACTGAAAGCAGGCGCCCCCTTGACCCCAACCACGAGAGAGTATTTGGGAGTTTTTAGAGCCCGATATGACCGCATCTTCCCGGTCTAGTGGCTAAGGTACTCGGCTGCTGACCCGCAGGTCGTGGGATCAAATCCCGGCTGAGGTGGATGCATTTCCTATAGAGGCGGAAATGTTGTAGGCCCGTGTACTCAGATTTGGGTGCACGTTAAAGAACCCCAGGTGGTCAAAATTTCCGGAGCCCTCCACTACGGCGTCTTTCATAATCATATCGTGGTTTTGGGGCATTAAACCCCACAAATCAATCAATAAATCGACCGCATCTTCCTACGAACCACCCAAAAGGTACACATACAGCCGCCAGACTCAATTTTTCGAGACACGCCTGACCTAAGCCGCTTTTTGACATCATGGCGCTCGCCGAACGGCCCTGAGTACGCGATGGCAGTATGTATGCCGGACGGATCGGTTTCGGAAGAGAGCATAGATATAGACACGCGTTTTTTGGAGTATTTTTCGAACTTGTTTGCGGAAGGCGACTCACAAATACACGCGAGCACGGTAGTCAGTGAACTTGAAATCTTATGCGCAGAGCTGCCTAAATTGCCCGAAGAAGCGAGCGCAAACCCAATGAAAAAAGCGTCTGCTGCTTAAGTTTACTTGATTTCGCGATCACTGAAGTAGGCTCAGCCCCGGGCCCGGATGGACTGCCGACCGAATTTTATAAAGAGCTTTGGCCGGAAATTGGCGCTGGCTTGGTGGCCATAATCAACAGAATCTGAAAAGGTGGCAAGCTCCCAGACTCACTAGTGGAGGGTAAACTAATTTGTTACCTAAGGAAGGGAAAGATCGTAGGCAACCGGGATCATGGCGACCAATAACCGTGCTAAACGCAAATTATAAGATTTTCGCGGCAGTCCTTGTGGGTAGACTGAATCAGTGGTGGTCCGAAGTGATTTGTAATCAACAAACGGGCTCGGTGATGGGCGGAAACATTTTTAACGCCCTCACGCTCACTCGGGATCTCTTGGCGTACATGGCCCATACCAAGACGCGAGGGTTTTGCATTTCCTTAGACCAGGAACATGCCTTCGACCGCGTGAGGCACGAATACCTTTTCGGTGTATTAAGCAAGTACGGGCTTCAGCCCAAAGCTGTTGCATTGTTCCGTAACATCTACGCGAACATGAGAAGTGTTTTGGTGCTTAACGGGGTAGCGAAGGGGACGATACACCTAACTAGAGGCGTCCGGCAGGGGTGCTCCCTGAGCCGCATGCTGTTCGTATTGTGTATTGACCCCTTCCTTCGTGCAGTCTTGGCTGACACTCGAATACGCGGCCTTCCCCTTCCTGGCACAACCACAGTGAAAGTATCTGCGTACGCCGATGACGTCACGGTGTTTGCGCGAGACGAAGATAGTATCTCGCAGGTACTCATGCGCTTCGGGCAATATGCCAGGCTCTCAGGCGCGAAGTTAAATATGAACAAAAGTAGCGCCAGCATGGTGCTCGGCAACTCGCTCCATTCGAGTCTACCACACGACCTCCAAATAGCTACGAGGCTACAGATTCTAGGTATTACTTTTGAAAAAATCAGGAGTTGCACGCGATGTGTGGGAGGAGCTGAGTCGAGAAGTGACTGACTCGACACAGAGAGGTACGAGCTTTAAGTTTTCTTTTGCCGAGAAGGCATATCTGATCAAGTGTATTTTTTTTTGGCGTGGGTCTTCTATGTTTCGAGAATAGAATTTCCCCCGGCAGCAGTGTTGAAGGCCCTCGACCGAGCCGTATTTTCTTCCTTTTGGGACGGAAAGACGGAGCGCCTGCAGCAAGATGCACTCAGGCTTCCTCGGAATCTTCGGGGCTTCGGTCTCCCGTGTATTGGAACGACGGCGCAGCTGCTCGCACTCAACACAGTGTAGGGAATTTTAGACGATGTGGGGGCACCCGCAAGACCACTCGTCATGTTTTTTCTAGGCCCGCAGCGCAGAGTGCTGGTCCCCCGAGCACTGGGAAATTTGTGCCGGAGCGCAAAGCATACACCGACCTACTATAAGGCACTTGTGGCGCTCTCGCGGGAGCTCACGGCTATGAACCCGGATCTTGATCCGCGAGAAATCGCCTCTGTGCGGTTGTGTGAACAGCGGGTTTCTTCCAGGGGCACGTTAAGATGCCCGCCACCCACTTCCCCATGGCCCGAGTTAACGGCGGGTAAGCTACCAAAAGAGGTAGCTGACCTGCAATGGCAAAGGGGCTGGCGAATTTTGCCCACGCTAGAACGATTACAGCGTTGGGGGGTGGTGCAGTCCGTCAGATGCCCCAACTGCGGCAACACGGAAACCGCGACGCACGCGGTCTCAGCCTGTGTGGTGGCAAGAACTTTTTGGCAGCTAATTCACAGGACCATGCCCAGCCTGCGTGTCGCTCACTATTACACGAGAGACCGTTGCCCTCGGGGTAGGTTTGGCCGATTAGTGATCGCCGCTGGCGAGTTCGTTCTCTGGCGTAATCGCTGCAGGGCGGCCGTCCGACGGCAACACCTTTGGCTACAGTGGCCTCTGTTATCTTAGTTTCGAGAGACACTTGTATGCTTCCTGGAGGCTCATCTAGCAGCTCACGGGGAAATAGAATTCTTGAAACACTGGTCTTGCCCTTTTTTGGGAGTGACAGGAGACAAGGTCAAGCTCTCTGTCAGATTCCGCGACTGTCAAATAGTTTAAGAGATTACCATGTCGGTGTTGTTTGTGGGTTCCTTTTCCTTTTCTGTGTGTGTTTTCTTTCTTTCTCTTTTTTTCTCTTTGGCACAAGCTATCATTGTTAAGTTGCACGGAAAGCGTGTCTGTTGTACGAGCTCGAGTGTTATAGGCAATAAGCGTGTTTCGTCAGGTAGTATGTGTTCAATTGTAATTAGATCTACTTCTGTATGCGGAATGCTATTGACCAGTATTGATGTAATTATCTCTTGTTTGAAGTAAATAAAACTTTTCTCAATCTGCTCTAGAGACGCTGACTTTGACACGAGCTCACAGATGCTAAAACTTATGCTCGAGAAACAAAAATACCCCCCACATGTAATTAATGACGCCGTTGAAAAAGCGAGAAAACTAAAGCGTAACGACCTACTTACGAAGCGACCATCGCAAGAAGACCCACAACGAACAAACCTCTGCTTGACTTACAGCACAAACTTCCCCAATGTAAACAAAATCCTTAAACGACATTACAACATTCTAGAACAAAGTGAACGTCTGAAACGCGCATTCCCATCCGCTCCAGGCGTCGTTTACCGACGACCACGTAACCTCAAAGACACACTTGTCCACTCTCAAATTAACACATCACCCCCCAATAATTCATGCTGACATTCTTTAAAGCCTCGATGCCTTGTATGTAAGGCGATGCGAGAAACACATAAAGCAACCAGCACGCAATCCATGTTTTCGATTAACATACGAGGAAACCTAACATGCGATTCCTCTAATGTGGTATACCTACTCGAATGCAACGTGTGTGGTATGCAGTACATCGGACAAACAGAAACACAATTTAGGATTCGCTTCAATAATCACAGAGCCCATGCGAAATCAGCCCCAAATCTACCTCTATCAAAACATCTCAATCTTCCCCGCCATGCATTCGACAAACTATCAGTAACGCTCTTAGAGACGGGATTTAAATCAAATCGAGAACGTGAACAACGAGAGTCATACCTTATCCACCGATTTAACACCCTCGACAGAGGAATAACTGAGAATCCTGAAACACGTGCAGCAAATAAAGCATTACAAAACAATAACGGCAATAATGAAAACAGTAACTGAGTTCACGGCACTGCAGCTGCGAAGGGCACTGAACAACTTAGAACAATTCCGAGTGTAACTACTCTTCCTAAGTGCAGCTGTCGTCTGTTTTCTGTTTTATTTTACTACCCAATCAATTGTGCCATGCATGACATGCCCAACAGTAACGCTGTGCACAGCCGGGAGGCCCCCACTGCACGCGTAATCCAGAAGCGGGCAAGGAATTCGCATTGCGCCCGCTTACCAGCCTCTGCCGAAATACGCGGCACCCCACTTTATACGACGAAATGTTGACGGGGCGCCTAGTAGTTAAAAGCCCAAAAATTCCTAAAATGCCCGCTTACCAGCCTCTGCCGCAATACGCGGCACCCCTCCCTCTACGACGAAATGTTGACGGGGCTCCGAGTAGTTAAAGGCTTAGAACTTCCTAAAAAAGCTCTTTTTTGCCCCACACCGAACCGCCAGTGCCAGGAGACGCTGTCTGGTCGGGAAGAATGCGTTAGTGAAAGGAAGCATACACGGACCACTGACATTAGTAAGGTGACGAGAAAAAGGGGAGATGAAGGGGAGAAAGGGGAGAGAGATGAAGGGTAAATGGAAGGAAGAGTGGAAGGGGGCGCCCGAGGGGAGTCTACCTTATATTCTTTCTCTCTGTTTTTTTCTTTTTTTCGTTTTTTATGTCTTTTTCCTTTTTCCTTTAGCTCTGATTTGAGATTGTATAAAGCTGAGCACCAACAAACTGTACCTTTAATCCTGATGAAGGCCAGACTCTAGGCCGAAACGTCGAAAACAAACCACGTTGTGACCGCTCACGGAGGATCTACTGGACTATATATATATATATTGTCGCGGTTAAACGTAAGCAGTGCACCGAGACGTTGAGTCCGAGAACAGACGGCGTGTGTTTTTATGCAGGAGCCAAGAGCAGGCGAGCCAAAAAACGAAAGTACGTCGTCTTCTTCAGTCCTCCTTTTTCACGAGGCTGTTGGCGCGCACATCGTCTTCGTTCTTTGTTTCGGGCGCGGCATTTGCCTCCCCTTAAAAGAGCATCGCCCCGATGCTATAGCTGAGACAGTAATTTGCGCAAGAAGTCACTTTGTAGAAGCGACGGTGCCTCACAGAGTCACTCGCTGACGTATGGCTTAATGCGCACTACGTGCACAAGCTCAGGTCGGTGCTGGCGACGCCTTGAACAGTTTGGGCTATCCGGGACGACTTCATAGGTAACGTCACTTAGTCGTCGCAGCACTCGGTAAGGTCCGAAGTACCTTCTGAGCAATTTTTCGGATAGTCCCCGTCTTCGTACAGGTGTCCACACCCATACCCTGTCCCCGGTTTCGTACGTTACAGGTGTATGACGTTGGTTATAGCGGCCTGCGTCGTACTCTTGCTGTTTGTATATTCGCAGACGTGCGAGCTGCCTGGCTTCCTCTGCGCGTTGAGTAAACGCGTCAGCACTCGTTTCGTTGTCATCGCATTCGTGTGGCAGCATCGCGTCTAACATCGTTCTTACTTCTCGTCCGTAAACAAGGCTGAATGGGGTCATCCGTGTGGTTTCTTGTTTCGCAGTATTGTATGCGAACGTTATGTAAGAGAGAATCTCGTCCCAGTTTTTGTGTTCGAAGTCCACATACATTGAAAGCATGTCTGCTAGAGTTTTGTTAAGTCGCTCGGTCAACCCGTTGGTTTGTGGATGGTAAGCTGTCGACTTGCGATGAATAGTACCACTGAGCACCAACACATGATCTAAAAGCGCGGCCGTGAATGCGGTTCCGCGATCTGTTATAACGATCGATGGCGCACCGTGTCTCAGCACAATGTTCTTTATGAAGAACCGGGCTACCTCCTCTGCTGTGCCTCTCTGGATGGCTTTTGTCTCGGCGTAGCGAGTAAGGTAGTCGGTCGCCACTATAACCCAACGGTTACCAACACTAGAGGTGGGAAGTGGGCCCAAAAGGTCCATTCCGATCTGGTCAAACGTCGTTGTCGGGATCTGGACAGGGTGTAGCAAACCGGCTCGTTTCGTTGGAGGTGACTTGCGCCGCTGGCAATCGAGGCAGGTCCGAACATGATGCTTCACGGTAGCGGTGAGTCTAGGCCAGTAATATCTCCCTCGAACTCTGCTCAGTGTGCGCGTGTAGCCTAAATGTCCAGATGTTACCTCGTTGTGGCACGCTTGCAACACCTCAGATCGAAGAGTGGTAGGGACGACAAGCAGGTAGGTGGACCCGTCTGACGAGAAGTTCATTTTGTAAACGACATTGTTTCGCAGACAGAACGACGATAGTCCTCTTGTAAAGGCTTTGGGTGCATTCTGGCTTCGTCCTTCTAAATAATTAATCAAGCCAAGTAGCTCAGGATCGTCATGCTGGTGATCTGCGATGGTTGACGTGTCGAGGATTCCGAGGAATGCTGTTTCTTCATCAAAAGCAGCAGCCGACTCTATTGGTGATCGAGATAGGCAGTCGGCGTCCGCGTGTCGTTTTCCCGACTTATACACCATCGTTATATCAAACTCCTGTAGTCTAAGGCTCCAGCGGGCCAATCGCCCGGAAGGATCTTTCAGACTTGTTAACCAACACAACGAATGGTGGTCACTGATAACCTTGAATGGGCGGCCGTACAGGTATGGGCGAAATTTCATAACTGTTCACACCACGGCGAGGCATTCCTTTTCAGTGGTCGAGTAATTTGCTTCTGTGCGTGACAGAGTTCTGCTTGCGTAAGCAATCACTCTTTCCTCGTCATCCTGGTGCTGTACAAGCACAGCTCCGAGGCCAGCATTGCTGGCGTCAGTATGGAGCACTGTAGGGGCTGTGTCATCAAAATGGGCAAGTACGGGGGTCGTCTGTAGACGTTGCCGCAAGTCATTGAAAGCATCTTCCTGTTCGTCGCCCCAAACAAATGCAACGTCATCCCTCGTGAGACGAGTTAAAGGTGACGCAATGCGTGCAAAATCTGGAATAAATCGCCGATAATATGCACAGAGACCCAGAAAACGCCTCACTGCCTTTTTATCTGATGGTGTTGGAAACTGTGCGACGGCGGCAACTTTTTCGGGGTCTGGACGAACTCCTGCATAACTGACGACATGGCCGAGAAACTGCAGTTCCTCAAAGCAGAAGTGACATTTTTCCGGCTTGAGCGTCAGGCCTGCGGCCCGTATTTCCTGCAAGACCATTTGCAATCGTTCAAGGTGTTCGTCAAACGTTGTAGAAAACACAATGACGTCGTGAAGGTATACTATGCAGGTTCTCCATTTAAGGCCAGAGAGAACGGTATCCATGAGACGCTGGAAAGTAGCAGGAGCGGAGCACAAGCCAAATGGTAAAACTTTAAATTCGTAGAGTCCGTCTGGCGTCACGAAAGCGGTTTTTTCACGATCCCTGGCGTCTACTTCAATTTGCCAATATCCGCTCTTTAAGTCCATGGAAGAGAAGTAACGTGCGTTTCGAAGCCTGTCAATCGAATCATCTATGCGGGGAAGCGGGTAGACGTCCTTTTTTGTAACCTGATTTAGCTTTCGATAGTCCACACAGAAACGCAGGCTGCCGTCCTTATTTTTCACTAGAAAACGCATGCATAACACGCATGCATGAACACGCATGCGTGAACACGCATGCATCCGCATGCATAACAGATCGGACGATTGTCAACTGTGCGCCAAGGGTTTCCGTGATAGCGCTGTTGTGTTGCTGGAACTGGCGTCGTTGGTACTCGTAGAGGCTGGGGAGTCGGCCGAAGTGGAGGTCGTGGTGGAGTAGCAGCAACAGCAGCGTAAGTCAATGGCGCGGTGACAGGTGTTGTCTGAGAGACGGGCGGCAGTGCCTCAGATACCTGCGCCTGTATTACCTGTCTGATGGCGGGCGCGAGACGCTCAGAAGAGGGTTCCGTTGCCGGTTGATACGACAGACACGAAAGTTGTCGGGCCACCTCCTCGCGCACATATCGTTTGATTTCCGACATGATTGTGTTGTTGTCTCCACTTAGGGTCAATGCCGCGAGAGTTCTGTCGGTAGTCGCTGGCCGCCGTGTCATGACCCGCTGCTTGCGCAATTCCTCGAAGCTCTGGCAAAGAGTGGCGAGTTCAGACACGGTACGGGGGCCCTTGGCCAGCAGCATCTGGAAGGCGTCGTCGTCTATCCCCTTCAAGATGTGCTTGATCTTGTCTGCCTCGATCATTGAAGGGTCAAGGCGCTTGCACAAGTCGAGCACATCCTCGATGTAGCTTGTGAAGCCTTCCCCCTGAAGCTGTGCGCGTCCCCGTAGGCGCTGTTCGGCACGGAGCTTGCGTACCTCGGGGCGACCGAACACATCGGTGATGCGTAGCTTAAAGGCACCCCAAGTGGCGAATTCCGACTGGTGGTTGTTAAACCAGAGACTCGCCACTTCTTTCAGGTAGAAGGGTACATATTGAAGCTTCGAAGGGTCGTCCCACTTGTTGCTTGCGCCTACCTTTATTTATTTATTTATTATTTATTTATAAAAATAAATAATAAATAATAATATTTATTTATAAAAATAAATAATAAATAAATAAATAAAGGTAGGCGCAAGCAACAAGTGGGACGACCCTTCGAAGCTTCAATATGTACCCTTCTACCTGAAAGAAGTGGCGAGTCTCTGGTTTAACAACCACCAGTCGGAATTCGCGTGAACGTTGTACGAGCGAAGTATCATGTCATCATATTTTTTCTTTAAGCAATTTTCGTACTGAATCCAGGTGAAGAGAAATCGCTCTGTTGATTCTTGAACATGTTTCTGTTTTTCAGTGTGTATAAATTTGCGCTTCCTTGAAATACTTCGCCATATTGTAGGGTAGTTTCTTATTGCTGTAATTTCTTGTTATGTTTCTTGATGCATATGCCAATATGTCAACCAATGTGTCAACCAAGTCGCTGCATTTATTTTCTTCTGACAACTTTTCTTTACACTAATGTTTTATGCCTTCTTTGATCTGAAATTGTTAAATGATCCGATTCTGTTAGTTTCATTCTGTACTTTATCGCGATGTATGTCTTTATTGTGTACTTATTCGAATTTTTATGTTCACGCCCTTCCTGCTAAAATCCCTGATGGGATTGGCAGTATGTCGAAATAAATAAATAAATAAATAAATAAACAACAGGTGATGCCCAGGGGCTTTTCGACGGTTGAATGACGTCGTCTTCAAGCATTTTTGCTACCTGCTGTGCTATCGCTTCTCGCTCTTTTGAAGCCACACGGTACGGATTTTGATGAATTGGTCTAGCCGTGTCCTCTGTGATGATTCGGTGCTTGGTCAAGGACGTCCGGCCAACTTTCGAGGTCGACGCAAAACAGTCGTGGAACTCGTCTAGCAGCACAAGCAGGCGTTCCCGCTGTTGCTGAGTTAAAGTAGGGCTGACGTCAAGGTTAGGTGCTAGGTCACGTGGGTCTTGTGCAGGTGTTGCTTCGAGTGCTGAAAAGCAGTCATGAACATCTGCGATCTCGTCGAAATGTGCCAACGTTGTGCCTTTTGGAAGGTGCCGTCGCTCGGAGGTGAAATTGGTCAACAGCAAGTTCGTTCAGCCGTCGGTGACATTGACTATTCCTCGTGCTACGGAAATACCGTGAGTGAAAAGCAGCGAGGTTATTTGGTCGGCGACTCCTTCACCGTCGAACGGTACGTCACATGCTACTGAAACGAGGATACATGATCGAGGCGGCACGACTATATTGTGGTCTTTGAGACGAAAGGATTTGTGCTCTGGTAATGTAGGATCAGTCATACGAGCACTCTCGTAAAATGAAACCACGCGGTCCGGGATGTTGATTATTGCGCCATGCTCCCTGAGAAAGTCCATTCCTATAATTAGGAATGGACTTTGGGAGAACAATGAAAGTCGCGACGAAAGAAGAGTCCCCTATGCTGATTCTGGCTGTGCATCTTTCAGTAGGGAGCAGCAATTGACCACCCGCTGTTCTTATATGTGGTCCTGTCCATGGCGTTCTTACTTTTCTAAGATGATCAGCCAGCTTGCGACTTATTATGGAAAAATCAGCACCCGTATCGACTAAGGCCGTCACTTGCTCTCCGTCAATAATTACATTAAGGTCGGCGCTCACCATTTCGTCGTTGTTAATATTCGTCTGCGTCAAGCCGTTCTGTCGCGGCAGTACTGGGGACTTTTTATCGTCTTGTGGTCGGGCTGCGACCTTACCCCGAGAGGTCGCCGCCTTTAGTTTCCCCGGTAAGGGCTGGGCGACCTTGTTCCCCGAAGGTCAGCAAAAGTACGTCGATTCGGTGATGATGTCTGAGCAGGGGATGGAGAGCGTGACCTGTGGGCGGAATTGGGCTGGCGATGAGGAGGCGACTCGTGATAGGGAGACCACGTTGTTGAAGGTCCTCGAAAACCAGGGTCGTCATGGCGAACAATGTAGTCGTCATTGGCACGGCGACCCTCATACCCTGGCCGAGACGGGCGAAGCGATGTGTCGCGGTACCAACAATAGCGAGCTATATGGCCGGCACCACCACAGTTGATATATATATATATATATATATATATATATATATATATATATATATATATATATATATATATATATATACATGATGAATCGGAGACGTGGCCTGGCTCATACGCCATGTTTACTCTATTCTGCACTTCTTCCTTCTCTGCCTCTAGAAACATCGCTTCATACGTCACACAATTCCCCCTCCCCCCGAAAGAAGACATGCATTACAAACGAGAAAAAGTAAACAAGGATAGGTTGAGAAAGAAATCACAAATGTCAAGATGAACAATTGGTTTCCAATGGTGTTCCGTAAGCTCGCAAAACTTCAGAAAAGAGTGCAGCAGTCCGGTAAATGGGGGACTTCTGGTGGGCGAGGCCAGCTGTGGCGTTCCGGAGAAGGTAACCGCATCATGCAAAACTGCACTGACCATGACAAGACTTAGGCAGTTGCGAGGAACGAACAAGGTTGCAAGTCCTTGTAGCATTTGAAGGTCGAATGTCGCCGGCGTTGTATTTTTCTCGTGAATGGTGCAATCCCAGTGCTTCTTGCTTTCCTGCTTTTTGACAGACTGTGATGAAATCCCTGAGTGCTTGCGGTGTGCAAGCAGTGCTTCCGCGTCTTTCTCGGCGTTTTCTGTGTTGGTGCAGTCGGTGTAATAGCTGGGGCAGGAAGTGTCTCTGGTGGCATTTTTTTGTGCCAAAGTGTCTGACATCTTGAACTGGTCTTTGGTTTAGAGGTCTTATTTTCGGATGTTCTTCAATTGGTAAGTTCCCTTCCGTTGAATTTTGTGTTCGTCGATGCCCTCGTTGCAGTCTCTCTCGTTGTCTTCTGAGTTTGTGAACTTCGTTTTGCTTGTTTTGCTGGTGCTGCTCAGAAGATGGCTGTAGTGGTGGCCCTTCTGGAATTGGGCATTCATTTCCTTCGAGGTTTGACGCGTCCTGTGGACAGCTGATGCATGGTGAGATGGTGCATTGCTTATCGGGCATAGTTGGTAATGCCCAATCATTGCTAGCATGCTCTTTAAAAGCTTCGGTAAGGTGGTCCAATATAGACGCTTCTGACAGACAGCTGCGTGCGAGGTTTGATGTATTTATTATTTCTGCATTGTTTTAGTTCTTGGAGCTGTGAGCACTGGATAGGGATACCATAGGTGACGTGGCATTATTAGCTTTGAACTGCACAGCCTGCTGAGCCATAGACATAAAGTCGTGTGATGAAAAACACCTTTTCGAATCGTCATGGCGTGGTTGGGTATTTTCTCGATGCATCGATGGTTCATCTATTGTGAACACGGTGTCTTTACGGGGCAGATGGTGGGCGTTACGAGCATCAGAGGAGCCCCGTGATCTAAAACCAGGTGGCGGGCCTTGTATGCAAGACGAAGAATGGAGAGAATCAAGTAGTTGAGCAACGTCTCGTGTCATATGCTGAAGCGATGATTTTGGAAGTGCCGTCTTGCGTGTAAAACGAAGGCCCGCTCGATGGTTGTGCTTTTCCCGAAATACGCTTGGTCACCTGTCAGTGTACTCATGTTCCACTTTGTGTTGTGGCAGTGGTCGATTCATGCTGGTCGTTCGTAAGCTTGAAGACTGCTTGTGAAAGTGACAACCGAGTGCGATTGCCTGTGGATGGTTGGTTATAGGTGAGTCTTCGTCATGGTCGTCATTGTATTCTTTAAACCAAACGATCATTTCTTGTTTGATCTTTTCCCATGACTCGTCGGTTTGAAATATGTGGGTGAGGTAAAATTTGGAAGCCTCACCGGAGCCGTAGTCGGTAAAGTTAATGACCATCTCCCGTTCCGACCATGATGCAGCGGTAGCGTGAAGCTAGAACAGGTCAAACCAGTCCTGTACAGGTCCATCGTCCGCTGCTCCGGTGCACTTGGGGATGGGAAGGTCAGCAGATAGTTCTGTCACGATGCCGGTAACTGCATACGCCTGAGATCACCTCCTCTGTGGCTTATATTCAGTTGAGGCGTACTGCCGGTGGCTTCGTGAATGATGTGAAGTTGATGACCGGTGGCCAGGCTCATACGCCATGTTTATTCTATTCTGCACTTGTTCCTTCTCTGCCTCTACGAACCATCGCTTCATACGTCATATATATATATATATATATATATATATATATATATATATATATATATATATATATATATATATATATACCAGATTCGTTGAACGTCATTCACGCTGGACTCTACGTATTGTAGGCAAGAAAGAGACGACGAAACTTTCGTGGAAGCGTCTTTACTAAACGTTTTCAGCTGGTGGACCAGCCTTCGTCAGAGTGTTTTCCCGATGCGTCGATGGTTCATCTATTGTGAACACGGTGTCTTTACGGGGCAGATGGTGAAAATGGCTGGACTCTGACGAAGGCTGGTCCACCAGCTGAAAACGTTTAGTAAAGACGCTTCCACGAAAGTTTCGTCGTCTCTTTCTTGCCTATATATATATTCACGTTGCAGTCAGTGTACTAGCCTTCGTTAGAAGGCTGGTCTACGAGCCGCAGGGTGAGTTAATGACTTATAAGTAATTATTGTTAGTTAGGCATGTGTATCCCAATTTGAAAATTGTTCATAAATCAACCTGCAAACTTCCGCGAATCTCTTCAGAATAGCAACGACATCGACAATGTAAACATCTCCAGCGAAAACACGACAACTTTGCAAATGAACCTGGTGTCGAAAGGTCTAAACTTCTGTCTCACCTGTGTCAAAATTGACGAGTTCCAGCATTACTAAGATTTAGAGAAATTCGTCAAAACGTTCTGTGTAAAATATTTTGACTATGATCGAACCAGCACACAACCAAATTAATTTTTAGATTAATCATGGGCGCAAGCGAACAATGAGACAATTATTTAGACACGCACATCTCAGCCATACAAGAAAGAGATACATTCAAGGAATATCAAGAACACCAACCAATTCGCAAAGACCTGTCCAAGGAGGAATGGGAGACTTCGCACAGTTTAAGTGACAGCCATCGCATCATTGTCAAGCCGCATGATAGGGGTGGCGCTGTGGTGGCAGTCGACAGGACTGACAACGTAAAAGAAGGGCTTCGCCAACTGGTAGGTAAACATTTCTGCGTCACTCCGTTGTGATGCCGCAGAGGAAAACGAAAAGGAAATTAAGATCCCATGAATCTTATTACGTGAAAGCGGCAAAATAACGTGTCCCTAAGAAAGAGTGATGACCTAAACGAGGTTTAAAACATTTGTAATCTTTCCATTGGGTCAGTGCTGTTTCATTTCGTATGTACAGGCGGGGGGGGGGGGGGCAAACGTTCTTAGGCCACTATCCCGAGAATTTATATGGAAGCGCGGCCTAAAAACTTTTGACCTTCCCCCTCCCCGACCCCCTAAACTTCATGCTTCTTCCCAACCAGACGATGCTACGTCAAAACCCTGATTTTATAACGTATTATATGGTTACAGCCATGTAACCGAGCAACTACTTTCCCTGCCACATGTATTTAGTACGTAAACTTGAGAACATTAAGCACCCCACCCAACCTGTCCCTTTCAGTAACGAATTATGATGCGCTGTCGGAAACGCGTCATATTCGCGTGGCATAATTCTAAGGCACTCAGTATTACATTCCAAGTAAGAAAAGGAAGTAGGACGTACTTCCGTGTGACTTATGGTAATTGAACTTAATGAGTGTGCAACTAACTATCTAATTATTCTACCGCCACTGAGCTTCAGTACTTCAAATAAAAAATCCTCTATTGGGCCAGAAATGCATGCGCACTTTGCTTTTTGGTTACGTTTGTTTTGAGCGAAGAAAAAAATCGCGTTGGTCTTGGAATGCGTCTCGTTGAACAATTGTTTAACGTGGTATTGCATCCAGCAAAGCAATACTCTGCAGCAATGAAAAAAGAATCACAAGCTGCCCACTAAGGAGGCCTGCACTAATGTGCGTATCAAGTTTCAAGCCATTTTTGCCCCGCCGCGGTGGTCTAGTGGCTAAGGTACTCGGCTGCTGATCCGCAGGTCGCGGGTTCGATTCCCGGCTGCGGCGGCTGCATTTCCGATGGAGGCGGAAATGTTGTAGGCCCGTGTGCTCAGATTTGGGCGCACGTTAAAGAACCCCAGGTGGTCAAAATTTCCGGAGCCCTCCACTACGGAGTCTCTCATAATCATAGCGTGGTTTTGGGACGTTAAACCCCACAAATCAAGTTTCAAGCCATTTGATGAAACACGCGGTGCATGAGGGGCCATTGAAGTTGGAGTCTCCATTGGTACACACCATGACTGAAAGGGCTATATAGCCCAGCAACGGACCCATCATTCAAAATATCTAGTTTCATTGATTATTTCATTAGACTCATCCCAAAACCATTGTCTTCATATGCTAGCCATCCCAGCCAGCGATTTTCTTCGAGAAGTCTCAAACTCTGTAGTACCATCAGGAATCTATTTCGTCCCCACGAGTGTCTAATCACTGTACCCAACATTCCCCACGTTGAATGAATCGCTGTCACAGTTGCCACCTACTGCAAAAAAAAAAATCGACGAGTAAGTGAGGTGACAGTAGACGGGCTTCTAAAGCTTGAACATATTTTAACTCAGCGCACGACTATGCAGACACAAGAGAAGGGACAAACTGTAGCACTGACTCGTTACTGAATTTTTTATTGAAAAAACATGAACGGAAAAGTATACTACAACGTTCACACCCTACGGTTTTTCCCTTCTCTTGTGTCCGCGTAGTCATGCACTGTCTTGAGTTATGTCCACGTACTGTTACCAACTGGCCCAGCTTTGTTCCTCCTCCTAAATATTGCACTCAAACAAAATAACTTTGAATTAGACCTGCAAGTCAACGGAACTGCCCTGGGAATCAAAATGACCCCAAGCCTATGAAATATATTCATACTATATTTAGAGATTTATTAATGCAAAATGTCTCTATCTAAACCGACATTTTAAAGGGGTACTGACACAAAAATTTCGGGCCGAGGTAGCCTGCGGAATGGATTTTCGTGAACATTCGTATAACATCTGCAAAATATCAGCAGCGAATATAGCTTGGAAGGTATTTTAAATTCATTTTGAAGTTTGAGTGAGTGACCGACTTCTAGCGCTATAGACACCATTCGAGAGGACCCCGAGGTGACCCCCTACTTCCCTCACGTCACCACAGTACGCTCATCAAAACAAGTTAAGGGGATGTGATAGCCGCCATTTTTTTGCCGCGTGAGTTCCCGCAGTATATATTTCTCGGTGGCTGGTTGTGAGTGCGTGGCCGTGGCGCACGCTTAGATAGTTATGTGTTTGGCGTCATTACAGTCCCGTTTTCTATTCAAAAGCAATTCTTTATGCGGACCGCACGGAAGTGCGTCCCAGTTTGGTGTGCTGATGTGTCAAGAGTTGCACACGCTAGGTGGCAACAGTTGCACCCAGTATTTGGACCTCTCTCAAGCCGAAACTGAAACTGATTGATGGTGAGGGGCCTGTTATTATTTATCTGTGACGTGCTGCAGCAAACGATGTGTATCATGACTAACAAACGTCCAGCAACGCATTGCAGCAGAAAATCGCAAGACCAAGGTTTTTGTATCAGTACCCCTTTAAAGGTGTTTACTTGTGATTCTTCGTGTGGGCTAATGGAGAGCATAACGTTTCATTCCCTGCACCCTTCGATAACATTAACGCACACGCAGGAGAGTGGTCATTTACTAAATATACCCAGGGGCAACTATAGCCCTGTCATGCTCTGTCGCAACCCCTCGGCTAAAAAAGGCCTCCACTTTAACATATTAAAGCAGAAGAGTCACAATTCACTATGTTAGGCCAGTTGTTGCATCGTTACCTGAAAGACATTGTGCAAGGTTGAAAAGAGAATAAAAGTGTTCTTCCTGTCTCTGTTTATTTCTTATTTTTAACCTTGCGCCACGCATTTTAGGTAACGAAGCACAGTAGTCTGCTATCACTACACCCAAGGTGTTTTAGCAAAGAAATAAAAATAAGAGAGACTTGCTGGTAAGGTGAAAACACAAATCCAACCGCTATAATCAGGGCTGCCGGTCATGCAGGCAACTTCGTTGCAGGTTGTGCATACAAATTTGACTAGTTCGGTCTACAAGTTTTGCTCTGAAGTGCAGAAACAGGAATATATTGGACATATGGAAACCGCGTTCTTCTTACGTTTCAACAATTACTGGGCACAAGAGAAGTCCTCCCTAATTTGCCTTTCACCAAACAAATAACCAGCCTGGTCACTTTTTCGAGTGCATGGGTGTTCTACTCCTACAATCCAGCGTCGAAAAAACACGGGAGTGCGAAGAGCCGTAGTCATACTTCATAAAAAATTCCAATCTTTCTACCACGGATTCCACGAGAGCCCTGGACAACCGACGTGCCTCTGAGACCTATCATGACATTAATAAAGAGAAATTATAAATAATTCACCTAAAAGTACGCAAATTGAGACGTAGAGGACCATAAAAAGCAATCGAGCGCATGAAGCGCGTGAAAATAGTCCAAATCGATGCCACATACATTACCCAGCACAAGTTTTACTTTCTTCTTTTTTTATCAATTTTTACTTTTGTTTGTTTACGTTTTGTTTACTGCCTATTTATTTATTGAGTATTACGAATTATTCATCCACCTGCAGGAAAAAGAGGGAGCAGGGGTGAGACACTTTTAGCCTTGTATCGTGTCCAATCTTTTTCTAAAGCTGTAGGTGGTCGGTCGTATGCATCTCTTCTTGTGTGTACGGCCCGCGGCCGCTGGCCAACCGCTGAACCTTCGGAAATTAAATTCCCTATGTTATGTGTAGAAGCGAAAATTCTTCTTTTTGCTCCCTCGTCTGCTCAGGGGCCCCTTCTTACCTATCCCTCGTGTACAACACACTGATAATCCACTCGCTTAGGGCGGCTGTCCGTTTTTCCTTTTCTTTTCCGATTTTCTTTTTCTCGCTGACAAACACCCCAGCAAAGCAAGTGTCGCGGTTGCTCCTTCGTTAATTCTTTCTTTCTGTTTTTTATCTTCCCCGTCAGCACCCAAACTGTGGGTTGGCGGCCGTCTGCTGCGGGATTTGCTATTTCATTAACATGCTCAGTAGAAGGCTGGACAACCACACGATTTTCTTAGGATTAAATAAATATTTCTTCTGTTTCCCATAACGCACAACGCCTTAGGTTTGTCACAATATTAACAGCGGTCGAGCTTTGTCGCTGCTGTTCACGTTACCAGCACGTGTGCAGGCGCCTAGATCGACGAACGTAGGGAGGGCGACACTCTTTGGAAGGCGTCACGGGAAGGCAGACTTGGGTGCAAGTGGATCTTTGAAAGAAAACTTTCGAGTAGGCCAATGTCCACTGATGCCTTATAACAATAGGTTAGAGTCCTGTGTGTCGTCTGCTCACAGGACTATGCATTTGCCGAAGCGTATACTCAGTCAGAGGAACCCGAGACGGCTGACATAAGTACTAATACTGGTAAGCCGTAAAGGCTTGCCGCCTGACACACAGGACTACAACCATCGGAGCCGAAATAACTTCTGGAACTCGGGAACTGATGTTACGTACGTGCTGTAGAACAACAGCGGCGTGTGATCCATTCAACGAATGAGAGATGTAGAATGAGAGATGAGTACAAGATATGGGGGAACAAACTTGTTTTAAGGGACTGTCGGTAGAATTGCTCAATCGAAAACGGGACACTTTGAGACGTCAGGCACTGCTATTCAGCTGGGCTCTTGACGAGCAGATTAGGTTCGTCCATAGAGCAGAGCGGATAGCACAAACCAGCGCTCAGCCCTAGAATAAGGGCCCAAACAATCAGTAAAACCACTCCGGGAAATCCACAGAGACTTTGCCAGTACATAAATAAAGTTTGTCGTCACCGAAACGTGAAATACCCCACATGACTCGGCTTCGATGGATACTTTGGGACAAGGATGGCGGGGATAGAATCAGCCCACGTACTGTTGGCTTCTAAATGTATGTGCACTTGTCGGTCAGACTCAAAGCACATGAGAGGAGAGGTAACGTTGGGGATGCAGCGTCTCAGGGAATTTCTAGGCGAGGAGCACGTTCCTGATGTACAGGAGAAATACCGGGTATGTTCAGCATGGTGGAGATAGGGGGAGGGTGATTTTGCGTCTGAAAGAAACAAGAGAAAAGTATTTCTGCAGCTCTTGCTCCCTCTCTGCGCTACGTCACCTTATGGCAGACGGAAATCAGGTGCCGTCTTCTTTTCTTCAAGAACCACTACCACCACCAAGCTTGGTGGGCGCACGGCTGAGCCTCTGCTTCTGCACGGGGCTTAGGAAAGAGAATGTGAACTGATGAAAAATGTGGGAGATAAAACACGAGGAGGGGCGACGTCCATAATCCCGAACAAGAATGGCGACGTTTACAGCCTGGTGGCCAGGCATGTGCCCACAAGGAAGCACAGAACCACCCTGAAGAACTGACGAACAAATAAGTAATGCGGGTGTTAGAGCAAGGGTGAAGTGACGAAGTGATTTCTGGGACCTAAAAACATAGAAAAGAATATGTGGACGTACATGGATAATCTTGGTGGAGACAATGAGTACAGTATTTTTGTCCATTATCACGCCGTGCTTCGTATATAGGCTCTAGCCTATATAAGAAGGTATTGCTGCTTCTCAAAGCCATCCCACCTCAGCTTGCCGAGCTTCAATGTTTTGCGTTTTCTTCTGGACCTGCTGAACAACAACTCAGGTATCATGCCATTGAAAGGAGCATCGCCCAAACCTTGCATCATTTATTTTTTTTTACCAATTTTGCTTCTTGCCGTGAGTGTACGTGTACATGATGACCCTTCTGAAATTTAACTACCACGTCTTTCTGTCTCCACTGTGCTATGCCATTGTTAGTCTGATTTATTTTGCATCGTCCGAACTTAAGCACATTCGAAATCTATTTTTTGTAATCGCAGAGCACGTTCTGAAACAATATACGCTGACGAGATACGTAACTTATACCATTTGCAACATAGATCCCAACCCGTTAATGCCAAACCCCTATTGAGTCTCTAAGCTGAATATTGAGCGTTTTCAGCTGTATGCGAGAATGCTCAATGAAGCTCAAATGTAATATATTGATTTGCATATTATAATGCAGCAACGCAACTTTAGCAACAGTATTTTATTTTTAGGTATCGAGAAAAAGAATCTTTGAATTTGTGCAAATGCTATACCACTCCTCTCTGTATAGGATTAAAAGGGGGGTGCCTCATTTATTGTAAATCAACTAACATTTGCAAATATCGAGAGAAGATAATATGATAATTTTATTACGATGGGGCTGTTGTTTTGTAGTACTGTATTTTCGCATTATTGTTCTTCTCATTTGTTTGACAGAGAAAAGGTTAACTAATAAAATGGAAAGGTTATTCGAAGAGGCACAGCACCCTGTAGCCAAAAAGAAACTTGCAACAAGCTTGCCTGCTTGAATTCAAACATCCAAGCAAGCCATCAAAGCGCCGGCTGGAAGCAGAATCCGAAGAAGTTCTGTATGCCATTCAGAAGAAGCTCGCCAATAATCGCAGGTAGAACGGGCTCACCAAGGTGATTGTAGATGTCGATATATTTAGATGGGATTTCAAAGCTAGAGGAAAGCGCCCCGAGAAAGGTTGGCTTCTGTGGGAAGAGGACTTTTCGAAGCTAAGTCTACCTGAGGAATGGTACACTCGGGAAACAAAGTGCAGCAGAGTTGTGTCAATCACATTTCCAGTGCGAGTGAAGGCGGTTGTAATAAGGCAAAAGTCATGTAAGCGCTTCCCATCAAGATATCCTTTCGAGAGAATGAAAATATTCTTGGTGACGAAGGTTACAAGTGCTATTCAAATTTTCATTATTACTCTGCATTTGATCTTTCGGTGTTTGACCCTTTTGGTTTTATAAGTGCTCGTACTATTATTAGCTATCTTTCTTTTTCGGCCTGTGTTATATCTGCTTATGTTGCACGTAATTCTTTAACGAAAAAGTGTCTTTGCAACTTTTGAATTGCAGTGAGTTTAAATGATGATTATTTAGTTTCCGCTTTATTTCTCGACGTTTGCCACATAATCTTTTACATGTACTCGTGTTTACATTTGTTCTCTTTGCCTTTTTGGTTTGTGTGATATGCGCTTTCGTAGAACCTACTACATTTAAAAAAATGTCTTCGAAAACTTTGAGTTGCAGCGTTCCCACAACAAGCATCATTTTCGAAGTAAGTAATGAGACGGCTATAAATATTTACCATCAGTGGAGTCTTCTGAACAAGACATTTTTCGAAACTGTGAAACACTTCCTTCCACGAGGCACAAGCTTGCCGTAAAGCATTGCGGACAATGTGGAAACACGATTCAGAAGTTTATGCACATCTGTAGAGTCAAAACACCGAAAGATGAAGGGTGATGCGAAGACCTGTTTCTTGAAAAAAGAGCGCAATGTAAAGGTTAGTTTTGACGAGGAAGGCTGGAATATTGGAAAGAGTCCTCAAGAAAGAGTCAAGGACATAATTATAAGAGCCTTGGAAGAAGACATCACACGTATGCGAAAGTCAGCGAAAGGGTCTATTAAAATATCTAAGAATCACTTCGTGTCTTTCGAAACAAATGCATGCATCTCGAAGAAGAGAAGCGAAGGCTGTCCTCCAGCTTTTAAAGAAAAGAAGAGCTGCACAATCATAGTAAAATGATTGGAGAAGGCTCCAAAAGTTCCAACCAAAGAAAGCTGCACAGTGCAGGCAACGCCATTGTTCAAGCACTACAAGACATTTTATAGAGTTACGATTTTGATTTGTGCCAGCTTATAGTTATTGACATCCAGGGATTGTTGCACAAAAGAACCACACTTGAAAGCAGCGAAATGTTTGTAGCGCGAAATGTTAAAGCTGGGTATCATCATAGTGGTTAAGTAAAGTATGACACCCTCTTTTCCCCAAACAAGAAATGTGTTCGTGAAATCGTCAGCCTTTTAGAAAATTATTTTGTTAGTAATGTTGTTCGTGAACAGCTTTCATCGTCTATGCCAAACTTGTCCAAACTCGCACAAAGAAAAATTGGATGTCATGGCTCTTGTGCTTAAAACACCCGGAAATTCACCTGGTGCCAAAGTTTCCTTCGCACAAAAGCTACGCAGCTGTTACAGAGTTTGCCTTTGATAGGGGCCTGGAATTCAAAGACCTTGGTTCACAAACCATCGTCGTGAAAATTGAAGGTGGTGGATGCGTTGTGAGCAAGCAAACAAGCTGGAAAACCCTTTCATTCATAGTCATTGACAGCCGAAACAAATCTCAAAATTCAGAAATTGCATCGGCTACTGGCAGTTTTTTGAAATTAAAGAAAACTATTGTCAAATGAGAGAGTTATTCGAAAATTTGATTTCTGAAACTAACGCCGTTGCGAAGGAAGGCAGCATCTTTGTAGAGCAGCGCGATGTGCCTGTGTTCATATGCTTGGAATCAGACTTAAAACTTCTGCATTTGATACAAGGCTTCTTGCCAGCATCGTCCAAGTATCCTTGCATTTTCTTTTTTCAGGCCCTAAGCAACGATGCAAAGCTGGGTCGAACATTGACGACTTCAGTAAACCTACTTTTCTACGCACTCTTGAAAATATGAGGGAGGACTGTATCGTTGAAGAGCACGGTACGAAGACCATTCTCCTGTCCCCTGTTCGCTATCGAACCCCATTTCGTTGTGCCTGACGTAGTGCACATGCGTATAAGAGTGGTAAATTGTCTGATTGATGGCTTGCTCGCAGAGGCTGAGGACAGAGATAACCACCACAAAGTGGCAAACGTAAGTGGCAAAGGCGTTCATGTTGATGCCATTGTGAATGCAATAAACAGCTGCGGTGTAAAATTTGAAGTGTGGAAGGAGGAGCAAAAAGGGGAGAACTTTTATGATTTACCAGGGAACGCCGGTGAGCGCTTGCTGAAAATATTGCTGAAGAAACTTAAGGGCCAAATGAACTTTTTTGAAGAAAAACAATCTTACCATGGCAAAATTTTTGCCAGATTTTCGACCCATTTGATCGAAATGTTACTGGTAAAAAGCCTTGAGAAAAATTTACTCAGTTTTTTAGATCCTTCTAGAGCTGGGTAGCCTTGAATATAAAGGATGTGGTGCATACAGGGTAACACCTTAATGTCATTTTCTTGTTCATTATGCCTCAAAAGACATCAGTTCATGTGTTTGTCTTGGTATTCCAGCGAAGGCATTAAAAAGAAAGAATGACATTCTGAAGCATCTCCACCACGCAAAATCAAACAACTGGAATGCTGCTGCTGATGCCATGACGCTTGCGAAACGACTTGAAGTTGATGCTCATGTGAGAGGAAGCCGTGCCTACAGGAAACTCGATCTAGAATAATGAAACGAAGGTCTCATACAAGAAAGTTGCATGAAAAGGACTCGCTGCACTCCGGTAACGGAGCGAAGGGATGGGCCAGCCAGTGATATCAAAGACATGAATGCCGCTGAACTGCGTACAGAACTACTGGCAACTGGTATTTCCACGAAAGTTAAATCAGTGTCCATGATGCGCCAAATGCGCCACAAGGAAAGAGAAAAGGCGTGCCAACAAACCAATGTCTAAGAATAAAGCTATCTTCTGTATCTAGAAGACTAGTAAATACATGTGAGCGGATCAGAGACGAGTGGATTTTAATAAATATACGCAAGGGTAGCTGAAATGTATAGTTTTTCGTTTCACGCAATTGTTCCTGGCATTCTTAAAGCATATAATTACCTCATGTAGATTATAGGCTTCTACAAACGTCAGTAACAATGATGGCACTTTTTATACTGGTATTTATGAGGCTGTGAATGAAACTGGTTATGAAACTTATAAGCAATCTTTATATTTCTTGCTTTGAATATATATATATATATATATATATATATATATATATATATTGTAGGCATTCATTAAGCACATCATCTATCTTTACACATATTCATCATCATGAGTGGTCGTCATCTTCTTCTGCTGTGGGGACTTGGCTTGTCTGAGTTCTGTGCCTTGGGCGTGGTCGCTTCATCGTGTCTTCCGGGCCTAATAAAGGTTGCCTTCACCGTTACATCACAAGGTAGTGTAGGCATTCATTAAGCACATCATCTATCTTTACACATATTCATCATCATTAGTGGTCGTCATCTTCTTCTGCTGTGGGGACTTGGCTTGTCTGAGTTCTGTGCCTTGGGCGTGGTCGCTTCATCGTGTCTTCCGGGCCTAATAGAGGTTGCCTTCACCGTTACATCACAAGTGGTGGAGGTGCTGTGTGCTGGGAGGAAAAGCTGCATCAAACGAAAAGACAGAAATTCCTCCAGTGCATCCATATACTACGATAGCTGTTTCAATAGAAGGTGTGTACGTGGACGCTTTAATAGACACTGGTGCCTCTTTGTCTGTGATTGATCGTTCTCTGTGCTCACGTCTACGGAAAGTCACCACCCCTTATGATGGACCTACACTGCACGCTGTTCAAGGGGACGCCATTAGACCTGCCGCTATGTGCACCGCTCGTGTTTTCATAGCTGGTATTCTTCATTTTGCACAATTTGCTGTGCTGAATTCGTGTGCCCACCAGAATATATTAGGCTGGGATTTTCTGTCTACGGCGAACGCTTCCATCTGCTGCAAAGAAAATGTTGTTCATATGATGGAAACTGACTATGCCTTGTATGCGGATGACAAGCCCGTTCGCTTGCTCGCTGCTGAAGAGACCGAGCTACCACCTGGTCATCAGCGGATAGTTGCCATCACTTCTAATGTGATCGACTCCGGTGACGTGTTTGTACAACCATCTGCACGCTGTCTCGCAAGATGTATAGCCTTTGCTTCAGGTCTGGCGCGATTCCACAATGGCTCCGGACTTCTGTACGCTACAAACCAGACTTCTGAGAAAATTCTCATTCCTAAAGGCACCACAATGGCTTGCGTTTCTGAATCTCAACCTGTCTCTGTTGTCTCTCTTATGCCAGCGTGTTCTGAACTTCCTTCTATTGGACGTTCATCAAGCGTTTCTGTTCTTGCTGCGACTATTAGTCCAGAACTGACCTCTTCACAGAGAGATGAGTTGCTTGCCGTGCTACAAAAGCGTAGGAGATTGTTTGATGCCCATTCCTCATCTCTGGGACAGACGTCCATTATTAGGCATCGTATCCAGACTGATGGCACTTCCATCGTACGCCGTCGACCATATCGCGTCTCTTCATCCGAGCGTGAAATCATTGAACAAAATGTAGCCGATATGCTGCAACGGAACATTATACGTCCCTCCACGAGTCCTTGGTCATCCCCTGTTGTTTTAGTAAGGAAAAAAGATGGCTTCGTGCGGTTTTGCGTGGACTACAGAGCACTTAATAAGATTACCCACAAGGATGTTTACCCCATGCCGCGCATAGACGATGCTTTGGATTCACTGCAAGGTGCTGAGTACTTTCCAAGCCTAGACCTGCGTTCAGGTTACTGGCAAATACCCATGCACGAGGATGACAAAGAAAAGACAGCGTTTTCAACACCAGATGGGCTGTATGAATTCAACGTCATGCCATTCGGCCTTTGCAATGCTCCAGCAACATTCGAGCGGATGATCGACACAGTTTTACGAGGCTTGAAGTGGAAGACTTGCTTGTGCTATTTAGACGATATTGTTATTTTCTCGTCAACCTTCCCTCAGCACTTTCAACGACTGGACGAAGTTCTTACGTGCCTTGCAAACGCAGGCCTTCAGCTGAACACCAAGAAGTGCCGTTTTGCGAGCAAGACGATTAAAGTGTTAGGCCACATCGTAAGCAAGGACGGTATTCGTCCTGATACTGACAAGATTTCCGCTGTCCAACACTTACCGCGTCCTGAAAAAGCCAAAGATTTGCGCAGTTTCCTTGGCCTCGCTTCTTATTTTCGCCGATTCATTCGAGACTTCGCCTCAATAGCTTCACCATTGCACAAGTTGCTCGGATCAGGCGTCGCCTTTGTGTGGTCTCCTGAATGTGAAGCGGCGTTTGCCCAACTGAAGTGTGCACTCACATCCGAACCAGTCCTCTGCCATTTCGACGAAACCGCGCCTATGCTCCTGCATACAGACGCTAGTGGTCGAGGCATTTGTGGAATTCTCATACAGCGAGACAAATCTTCATGTGAGAAAGTCGTCGCATACGCGAGTCGTGCACTGACCCCTGCTGAAAAGAATTATACCATCACCGAACAGGAGTGCCTAGCGGTCGTATGGTCGATACAAAAGTTTCGACCTTATCTCCACGGCCGCCACTTTACTGTGATTACGGACCATCACGCCTTGTGCTGGCTCTCGACAATCAAGAACTTGTCCGGCCGGCTTGGTCGCTGGATTCTTCGCTTACAAGAATACGACTTCACTATCACATACAAGTCGGGAAACAAGCATCAAGACGCCGACGCCCTTTCGCGTTGCCCGCTCTCTTCGGACCCGCTTGACAAACCCGCCACTGCCGCACACGAGAAGCTTTCGGCCGTCTCTTCCCTACATGTTTCGTCATTAACTACTTTAGACCCAACTTCTCCAAGCGAGTGTGGTTTGTTCTTATCTCACCAACGTGCTGACCCTTACTGTCGCCGCATCATGGACCGTCTTGACGGGACTTGCCGGCCCCCTAACGCCCGTCTTCGCCGACAGCTCACGCAATTCAAGCTCAACAACCACGTCCTGTACCGTCATATCTACCACCCTGATGGTCAACGCTGGGTGCCCGTTCTACCTCGCTCTCTTCGGGCTCAAGTCCTCAAGACATATCACGACGACATGTCTGCTGGACACATGGGCTTCCAGAAAACGTATGACCGCATAAAATGTCACTACTACTGGCCGGGCTTGTCCACCTCTGTCGCGAAGTACGTTGCCTCATGCGCCCTTTGTCAGCGTCGCAAGCTACCTACATCAACTCGAAGTGGACAATTACAACCGCTCCCGTGTCCCCTGCAACCATTCGAGGTAGTTGGCATTGACCTGTATGGCCCGCTTCCTATGACTGTCACGGGCAATCGTTGGATAGTTACAGCTGTCGACCACCTGACCCGCTACGCCGAAACAGCTCCCGTGCCTTCTGCATCAGCTTCGGAAGTGGCCGACTTCATCCTTCGAGCAATAATTCTTCGACATCCTGAGCGACCGTGGAAGAGTATTTCTTTCAGCACTGGTCGAAGAAGTGCTCAAGGCAGCCGGCACTACACACAAAACAAGCTCCCGTTACCATCCTCAGACGAACGGCCTGACTGAGCGCTTCCATCGTACACTGTCAGATATGATTGCGATGTATATCGAACCCGACCACAGAAACTGGGACACCATTTTGCCATTTGTCACTTTTGCGTATAATACCTCTGTACAGCGCACAATCGATTACTCGCCGTTCTACCTCGTCCACGGTCGCTTCCCCTCTTCTTTCCTCGATGTTTCGTTCTTCTCTGCGCCTGTCAAACCATGTTCATCTTCAAGTGAAGAATACGTGCCTCGTATACTTCATTGCCGCCAGCTGGCTCGCGTCAACACTGAAGCCAAGCAACAGGATCGCAAGCATGAATATGATGCCTTTCATCGTGCCGTGTCTTTCAGCCCTGGCGACGAAGTCCTCCTTCTTACACCCATTTGCACTCCCGGACTGTGCGAGAAGTTTCAATTAGTTTTATTGGCCCCTACACTGTCTTAAAGCAAACGTCTCCTGTGAATTATCGCGTGGCACCCGTTCTTCTTCCGACGGACCGCCGCTACAGGGCAGCAGAAATAGTCCACGTATCCCGCATGAAGCCTTTCATACGGCGTTCATCTTCGCTTTAAAGTGCGGCCAAGAACTGCGGTCAGGATGACCGCTTTCACGTGGGGGGGGGGAAGTTAGTGTAGGCATTCATTAAGCACATCATCTATCTTTACACATATTCATCATCATGAGTGGTCGTCATCTTCTTTTGCTGTGGGGACTTGGCTTGTCTGAGTTCTGTGCCTTGGGCGTGGTCGCTTCATCGTGTCTTCCGGGCCTAATAAAGGTTGCCTTCACCGTTACATCACAATATATATATATATATATATATATATATATATATATATATATATATATATATATATATATATATATATATATATATATATGTTGCCACGTTCCATTTCTCAAGTTTTTGTTATCGTCCCAAAACACCACACGATTCTCTAGCCAGGTCCTTGCGGTGTCTTCCAGGTAGAAATACACACGACGGAGCTTTTCTTCGTTTTCCCAGTAGTTGAGGGCGGCCACACGGTCGTATATTTCTAGCCAGGTTTCTGAGTCTTCAAACGATGACCCATGAAACGTTGGTGGTTCCCTGGGTTAATGAATGACGATCGTGGGCTGGGACGCTCCGGTTGTCATTGTCGCGGCAGTAGAGGTCATGGGCTTGGCCTTCCGGGCCTTGTCTTGTAGAAGCCCGAACTCCGGTGGGAGACCTTGCTGTCGGCGGCTTGTTCGCTGCTCTTGGTTGGCGTCGGTGTCTTCTCCGCGACGTGGACTGGGTTCACGGCTTGACGGGGGCGTCCGATACATGAACGAAGCAGCACATCCACCAGATGTCACGGGGTCCCCTATCGGAAAAAAAACAAATGGTGGGCATGGTGTAAACCACCACCCACCATTATAGTGGATTAGTGTAGTGGGTGAATGGTGGGAAACGCCCACCATGGCGCATGGTGGGTATGGTGGGTGCTGCAGTGCCGGCAACACTTGAGCGCGAAATGACGTCATAATCACCGTGACGAGCTGCCACAAAAAATAAAAAAGAATTCTATAAAAACAGTATAAAAACACCCGTCCCGTAAAAAAAAACAAGGCGCCACGGAGGATCGAACCTGCAACCTGCGGACTTTCAGTCGAAGACACTAACCACTGCGCCACACCAACATGACGTTGGCTGGGTGTTAAATACTTAGTTGGCATACAAACTTACGGTTCAACTTAAGATATGTTTGTCGTGTACACAACATAGACAAGATCTACACCTGCTACTAAAAATTGCACATTTATAAACACAAGCAACTGCGGCCTGTAACGACTGCCACTATGTTAACGGCACTAGTGCTATTTTTTTTACAATTCACAACTTCAAGAAAAAAACCAAGTGAACTGGGGAGCAGCAACAGTTCACCGGCGGGGTCTGCCAAGTTGAATATCCGTTTCGCGCTCGTTTTAAAGGGTGACATCTGCTCACGCTTTATGACCCTCTAGGCTCATTCCATAGATACGCCCGCCTAATTTATTTGATTGAGTATTGGGATGCTTTTCGCGCAATGTAAAGGGCGGTCGCGCCAGCGCAATGCTGTAGCTTTTTCGCTAAAGCAACTTCATAACGGCTTGGCCAAAACGAATGCAGTGTGCCGGAAACATTACGCTATCATGTCGGTTCACCAAGCATACGAATTGCCACGTCTGAGTTCTCGTACAAAAGCTAGAGAAGTGCCGGCGAGTGCGACCGGCGGCTGTCGGTGAGAAGACACCTATTTGCGTTCTCTGGGAGTGCTTTAATCGCGTCGCATCGATGTTTGTTGCTTCTTGAGCGGACACTATACACAGATAAAAATACTTCATTTAGGTTAATTGATGCCATGGCTGCGCTGTATTGTCATACTTAATCGTCGAAATCGTGTATTCTGAAACCCGGGAGCACGGATAACACAATTGTACGGGCTCGGTGGTAGGCCTAACTTTGATGGAAATCATGGTGGTAGAACATGTAGTGTACAGATCCCAGCTTGGTACACTATAAAAATTGCCCGCCATTATAAGCCCACCCATCATCTGCTTACTGCTTCCCAGCAATATCGCGATGGTGGGCAGAGCTTCTCCGCTTGGTACACCATGTGGCCCACCATAACAAGCAGCACCCATCATCTGCTTAGTGCTTCCCAGCATTATCGCAATGGTGGGAAGAGTTTCTCAACTTGGTACACCATGTAGCCCACCATAATAAGCACCACCCACCATATGCTTAGGGCTACCCAGCATTATCGCAATGGGGGGCAGAGTGTCCCATTATTGCCCACTATCTATCCTCTGCTGTCCACCATCATTTCCACTTTACCGATCATCTGTACACCATACCACCCAGTATGTCCCGGCATAACCACCATATTTTCCACTACGTCCCACCATAGCCATCATAACTTCCACCATGCCCACTATTATTTCCACTACGCCCACCATGTTTTCCAGTATCCACCATGGCAATTTTTCCGATAGGGTCATGGCGTGGCCGACGACAGAAGACTTCGTGTTGGGGTTTAACTGTTTATTTGGGCGAACCTGTGCCCGGTAAACGGAAAGTCCAATTACAGCAGTAGGCTTGCACAGATAGCAGTCTCGGACTGATAGCGGCGAACGGAGCGTCGGCCTTCGATCAACAACTGACAAGCGGCGAAGCGCGTCGGCATTTATACTCTTGCTGTCGAATGTTCTAGCGTTAACGCTGGCGGTGGCGTAGCTTCCAGAACAATCTGTACCGTTCGCACAGTGGGCGTGATCTTATCGAAATGATCTACTACAGTCCGGAACCTTCTCGAAAACTGCTGGCGCGGTTTGCGCTGAAAATCCGTGTGGTGTTTTGAGACGATAACAAAAATTTGGGAAATGGAACGTGGCAATATATATATATATATATATATATATATATATATATATATATATATATATATATATATATATATATATATATATATATATATAGGTTATATATATATATATATATATAGGTATATATATATATAGGTATATATATATATATATATATATATATAATATATTGTGAGACAACCGATCCTGGGCCAGCTGTTCTTATTCTGTCTTAGTCCTCCTCTTTGCTCTAGCTACCCGCGCGCCGAAGCGCCAGCGTTTTTCGTGGTCATGACACTCGGCCATGACTGCGCGCGCGCGGAGCTGGCGGCAAAGTTTTTGGTGGGCAGGCTTGGCTGCATCGTGGTGGTCAGGCCGGAACACAATGCAAGATGGAGCTACGGTCTGGGGAAAGCGTCTCTGGTGGACGGCACTGGCTGCCTCGAGCAGGTCGCTCTTTTGCACGCCACGATGTCTCTAGGAAAAGTGATGTGGACTCAGGCGGCCGGCACTGGCTGCCCCATTGCGGCCGACGCTCTCGGCCATGCTGCGATTTGGTCCGGGTATCTGCCAGAAGTAGATCTGGTGGCCGATACTGGCTGCATCTCGGAGGTCGGCCTCGACCACGCTGGAACTGGGTGCCGGAGTGTGCCACAAGTTTATCAGGAGGTTGAGACTGGCTGCATCGTTGTGGTTGATCCCGTCCAAGGTTCAACGTGTTCGGAAGACCCGGTGAAAACAGCCCTGGCGGGTGGCACCGAACCCCCGCCCGGGCCGGATCCGTCCGGGCTGTGACCCGGCACGCTGAGACTGCGTCTGTAGCCTGGGTCGGCCACAGCGTCGTTGTTGACGTTGGGCATTGGCATTCGCTCGCACCTTGGTCGATGAAGACCCGGGGGCATGAAACTGGCCGTACCCCGGTGGTCTGTCCCCACAACACTGCAACATGGTGTAGAGACCTGGTGGGCGACAGTGGGTGTGTTGGAGCAGTCGCCGCCCGCCGAGTAGACATCCATGTCGTCCGAGTGGGGTGGTGTGGTCTCGATGCGCATCTGAATGCCGAGCCGGAAAATGCCCGTGCAACAAAGGGCGAGCGCGAGTGCTCACCGGCCACCGGAAACAATCATGATGCGACGTGCCTGCAACCTCCTTGCTGCCATCGCTCCTGTTCTGACCGAGCCGGTCATGACCCGAGCAATCAGGGGCAATCTCCATGGTGACTTCATGGGGGTCTGCGCGACGTTCAGGCCGTACGCCGGGAGCCAGAATGGCGTACTTGTCGTCGTCCGCAAGATTGTACATCACGTTGTCAGCATCTGCCTCTCTCCGCCCTGAACGCATCGATGCAGCTCACACGCTCGGCCAATGACTGCCGATGTGGCACACACTGGTCCAAGACTGTCTCCTACAGCTCTATCTTGGAAATAGCATTGGCTGCCGGCACGGAAGTCCGTGAGTTGGTTCCCGGTGCGGAACCTGGCATCGGAAGAGCGACGCCTGCATCGGAGCCTGTTTCAGTGTACCCTGCGGAGCGCTCAGCCAAGAGGTCATCAAAGCCCATGCAGGGCACAGCTGCACATTCGGAATGGCTCAGTTTGGGTATGTCGTCTGAGTGACGTCCCTCACGAGGCCCGTCTTCGATAGTGGTCCCTGGCTGAGCTGAACTTGAATTGGCCGACGGCAAGGAGTCCGAAAGCTCAAATGAACTGCAACGCATGACTGCAACCTGGAGGCGGAAACCCTCCTGCGCCTTATCCTCGGTAGTCGTCAGGTTGAACTGGGTGATGGAAGGGAGATCGGAGAGCTTGAAGCTCCATAAGCTTGGAGCTCCACTCCACCCAAGACTGCTGCTTGAAGCCTTCATACCGGTGCCACGCCACTGCACCTTCCCGAAGACGGTCTACAGCCACGGTCCATCTCTGAGATTCCGTCCAGGCCTCACGCATTGCTAGCGCGTTGACGGTTGCCACCCAGCTGTCGGCGTCGTTCCGGACCCCGTCGGATTCCGGCAGTTCGTAGGTGGACGGCGATGGTGGGGCGGCACGTGAGAATGAGGATATTACTGAAGCAACGCCGTCGAGCTGGTCTGAGAGCTGCAAGAGGGTGCCCCAAAGCTGCCTGCGTTGCTCCAATGGGCTTACTTCAAGGTCGTGCAAGGCAGCTGCGTCCAACACTGCGTTAATGTCACATAATGCTGGCAACATTGTAGGAGCTCACTCGGAGATGTACGCTGTCAGTTCGTCAGTCTTGACGCGGAGTAGCGCGATGGTACGCCGCAGGTCCGCGGTGCTGTCGGGCATTAAGCCCGAAGAGTCAGTGATCGTGGTCTTTGAGTAAGTAGCAATTGCAGCACTCACCCCGGTGTGTTCGACGAGCAGGGAAGCCTGGATGGCGTTCCGTGGCGGCTCGTTTGTTGTAAGAGTACCGCAACGGGAATGTAGGCCATGGGAAAAGTGAGTGGTATTCCCAAGGGACAGGAGCCGGTGTGGATCCCTGCCGTGAAACGGTGGCAGGGTTTCAATCAGGTCATGTATATATATATATATATATATATATATATATATATATATATATATTGTTATCAATTTAGGTATGTGCACCTGTGTAGTGGGGAACAGGGTGGTGGCAGAAGAAGAGGACGTTTGGTTGGGGGAAAAAGCTCGCTGGTGCGCGTTCAATGCTGTATGCCGTCCAGTCGACCATTACGTCGGCTCTGAATAAACCCCTCTCGTAGACGTAACAGAGTGGTGGAGGTGCTTGGTACGGCACATCGGTGTACCATAGAGCCAAAGCTGTTAGAAGTTTGACAGAGCCGTCGTCTTGCCGGTCTGCCACCGACAACAACCGTCATGGCCTAGAGCGAAGGTTGGGAATCAACTGCCTCGACTTCGCGCAGATCTACGCTGGCTACACGTAGGCATCACTACATGGAAACCCGCCCGTTTGCTGGAATGGCAGGAGAAGATGTGGACACGTGGCTAACGCACTACAAAAGGGTGAGCCGGTACAATCACTGGAACTCTATCGATCAGCTTGATAACGCAGCACTGTTTCTCACTAAAACTGCGCTGATGTGGTACGAAAACTACGAAGAGTCCTTGACAACATGGGTTCTTTTTTCTCAAGAACTGAAAAAGTGTTTTGGTGACTCCGACTCATAGAAGAAAAGCGCGAAGCGGACTCTAGTTGGAAGGGCTCAGACTCCGGGAGAAACGCGCACTGCTTATATAGAGGACGTTTACAAGCTTTGGAAGATTATAAAGCCGCAGATGTCTGAAGAAGACAGGGTTGGACACCTCTTGAAAGGCATAACGGAAGACGTTTACAATTTCTGATAGTCAGGGATGACCTCACCTCTGTCTCCGTCGTGCAACATCACTGCCGCACGTTTGAAAAACTGAAGGCTCGTCGCATTGCCCCGAAATTCGGTAGGCTAGCAAATGTGAAAACAGTCGCCAGCGTTGACGTGAGCCCGCCCACCAACCTTGCCGCTACTATTCGGGCAATAGTGCGTGAAGAGCTGCAGCGACAAGGTGGTGGGGTTGACGAAACCATTCCTTATCCACCTACCGATTCACCCAACTACACGGCGGCACCATTAGCTCCTTTGCCATTATCGGTATGTGTGACAGACATCAGAGAAACTGGAACTCCGAGGTCACGTAGTGACTCATTCATGACTGACCAACGATATGGCCAATGCTGTGTTGAGGGCTGGCTGGTCCCGACGAAGCACAAGAAGAAGACAGCCGACGGAGACGAACGCGGCCGTCGGGGACGCCGACCAGCCCGAACACGCAGGTCGGCGCGAAGCGCCAAGGAGAAGAACAACACCCGCACTCCACGGTTACCCAACGCACACTGGTTTTATTTTACAGTCGCCTTGAAATCCTGGATGCTGTAGCGGCGCCCCCTGGCATCCTCACATGTCATTCCGAAACCGAAACCGAAAACCAAAAACACAACAATCATCCCCTCCTCAAAACAAGTACACCTATACACTGTTTATATTAACACATGATCGATACCAACGTATCATACAATGTATGTACGTTAGAACACATGAAATTTCACAGCAAGGCACACCGAACTCACACACTACGAGTCCTGAAAATGCACTGAAAAAATTGTACACAACTCAGTACAATATTGATTTGAATGCATTGGACCTTTTCACAGAACAATAATGCTCACAACAGTAATGAACAGGAGTTCTACATCCCGTAGTCTTCGAACCAACGCGGCCTCTGCCACTTCCGCTTAGGGCGGGCCCTTTTGGGTGTAGAATCAGGTGTCTCTGCACCTTGGTCACTTCTGCTCTGATGTGACACATCAAGAGCTGTGGAAGATTTTGAAGGCTTTGAACGAGCGTTAAAAATCGCGGTCTCATCAGAGCTCGAAGCATGAGCTTCGCAAGAATTTTGCGGACCGGAGTTCGGTTGAACGGTCTCAGCCGAATTTGAAGCTTCGAAATGAACCGTAAGACTTGGTGTACTTGAACCAGCGACACCGACTGGTAACTCCTCCCCCTTGAAGAAGAAATGCCTGTGCATGGAGGTCACATGTAACAGTCTGATGCATAGTTGAAAGGCGTGGACGCAACGTGATGGAGAAGACTTTTAGGTGTTGAAGGCGAATCCATATGAAAAATAACAAGGCACGAAGCATTCCAGATGTTACCCTCACTTAAGCGAAAAGAAGTGGGGCTAACCTAGCCCAAGACTTTGTAAGGACCCCGATACTTGGGGCGCTCTTGCCTGGCACACGAACCTTGACTAGATTGCCAGTGCGAACTTTGGACTGCTTTGAACTACGACGAGTGTCGACATACTTTTTCATTGCTCGTTGATGAGGACAAACCCTGGTACAGATTTGATCAGGAGAAGGCACTGCTATGTTGCGAGGCAAAGAGACTATGTCGAGAGCAACTCGTGGTTGCCTACCGTGGAGAAGTTGAGCAGGAGACACTCCAGTGGGGCCTTGTGGTGTGAACCTGTACGAAGCTAAACATTCAGTCAAGACTTACTTGAGGCGACGGTGCTCTAATTGGGCGATCTGGATATGTTCCTTAAGAACGCGATTAAGGCGCTTGATTTGCCCATTTAATTGAGGATAGAAAACTGATGACCTCAAGTGCTGAATTCCTCGTTGTGAAATAAAAGCCTCGAACTGTTGGGACTGAAACTGTGGACCATTGTCCGTAACTATGGCATCAGGTAAGCCTTCTCGGCTGAAGATTGAAGACAGAAACTCAATGATGACCTCAGAAGTAACCGTATGTGTGAAACAAAGCTCAGGCCATTTGGAATGGTAGTAGATGAGAGTAACAATGAACCGGGCATTTTGCGGAACATTCGGCAAAGGACCGATGATGTCCATGCCGAGTTTCTGCCAAGGCCAATCAGGCCACTGGACTGGCTTCAACAGAGAAAATGCATGTTTTGCAGACTTGTCAGCTGCCCGACATATATGGCAGTTGTAAACTGCATGCTCAACCTGCTTGTCTAAGGCTGGCCACCAGTACCTGTCTCGGAGATTCTGTTTGGTGCGGACAATGCCTGGATGGGCCTCATGGGCAAGCTGTGTTAGCTTGTTACTGAAAGAAGCAGGGGGAATCACGCGTTCATCACGGAAAAGCAAGTCCTTGACACAAGACAGGTCCTGTCGGACTGCGAAGTAAGGCTAAAATACAGAAGCTAGAGGACATTTGGAAGGCCATCCTTCACGTACTTATTTGAGAACTTGAGACAAAGTGGAATCTGCAGCTGTAGCTGCCTGAAGCTCAGCTTTGGTAATGCAGGAAGTAACTAATGAAACAACTTCCTCATCCCGCTCTTCAGGAACCGTTATCTGAAGAGGAAGGCACGACAGTCCATCAGCAACTACGTTATTAAAACCTTTAAAATATTGAACACTGAAATTATAATACCTGAGTTTGGCACACCAACGGGAAATGCGAATAGGGCGGCGGCCTTCGGATCCTGCAGAAAGAAGAGCAACTAGTGCTTGGTGATCTGTACGTAATGTGAAGTGCCGGCCCCACAAGTAAATAGGCCATTTCTCACAGGCAAAAAGACACGCGAGAGCTTCACGCTCTCCTACTGAATATCTGCGTTCAGCAGGGGTCAAAGTACGAGATACAAAAGCGATAGTGATCAGCTGATCACCTCTGAGTTGTCGAAACACTGCTCCCAGTCCAACATCGGACGCATCCGTCGTGATGACGATGGGAAGCTTCTCATTGAAAATACTAAAAGCTGGCTTTGAGGCCAGTGTTGACTTAACTCGAATGAAGCTCTGCTCAGCTTCAGCAGACCAATTAAAAGGCTGTGCTTGTCGAAGTAGAGTACGCAGTGGTTCAACAACATCAGCATAGTGAGGAACAAACTTGGTATAGTAACCAACAAGACCTAAAAAAATTGCAAGGCTTTGGCATCAGTAGGCCGTGGGTCATTGACAATGGCCTGAACTTTAGAATCAACAGGTGTCAAGCCGGGGGAACTGACATTATGTCCTATAAATTATAACTCATTCACAGAAAAAATGCTCTTGTTATTAAGTTTCATACCACATTCACCGATGCGGTTGAGAACACTATGCAAGTTAGCATCGTGCTCTTCGCGAGCACATTTCCACACCAAAATGTCAACCAAGTAACAAAGGGCACCATTACAACCCTTAAGAATAATTGACATCATTTTCTGAAACGCTGCAGGGGCAGATGCAAGCCCGAAACACATGCGGCGAAACCGAAACAAGCCTTCGTGCGATACAAATGTGGTTAACTCTCTACAGCATTCAGAAAGTTCAACTTGATAATAAGCGGACGCGAGGTCCAGCTTGGAGAAACATACCGCTACGGAGAGCTGATGAAGCAGTTCTTCAATGTGAGGAAGTGGAAAAACCGTCTACGACGATCGCCTTCGTCGGTTCTAGTAAGTCGACGCATAGTCGAAGAGATCCATCTTTTTTCTTGACGACGACCAGTGGAGAAACCTTGTGGGAAGCAGAGACAGGCTCGATGACTCCGCTGACTTGAAGGCAAGACAGTTCCGCAGAGACTTGCTCACGGAGGAGAAGAGGAATGCGGGGCAGCTTGGCACGCACAGGGCACACACCTGGTCGACACATCACTTTATGCACAAAACCACGCACACAACCCAGTTCACGGGTGAACAGGTGGTGGAATTCAGAAGGCGCGTTGGCCGGAAGATCATCTTGGACGTCGACTTGAGCACATGTCATAGACGCCCCGACGATGTTGATGGACAAAGCCCTGATGGCATCACGTCCCAAAAGCGAGCTGCCATTGGCAGTTACATAAAAAGTAATGGAAGCAGTGCGACTGCGATAGGAGACCTGAGCTGTAGAATGACCTAAATTATCAACCGTTTCCTCGGAATTTGTTTGTAGAACGACGTGTCAAGGCAAAAGCCTAAAGTTGGAAAAATGACTATGAAAGTCGGCGACACTGATTAAAGAGACTGAGACACCAGTGTCCACGAGAAATGACAAGGACACATAGCCCACTGAAGCTACGATGCTGGGCTCGGACGTAGTGTGGAGGCCATCCACATTTAAAACAGTGACCGTATTGGTTTGTGCAGTGCTCGAAGGAGCGGACGAAGAAACTGGTTCAGGAAGATTTGCTGAACGGGAATCGCATACGGACTGAAAATGTCCGATTTTTCCGCCCGCAAGACAAGTGCGATTTCTCGCGGTACACTGCTCGAAAATGGCTAAATGCTGAGCCGATGCGCAACGAAAGCAATGCGCGGTTGCGCTTGAAAAAGAAAATTGCGAACGCGAGTTAGGAGCTTGGTGCTGTTCCTGAAAACCAGAATTTGGCGGAATGGGGTCACCATATTGCCGGCTTCCTCGCCCCCGCGAAGCAGAGAGGCTGCCATGTTGGCTGCCACGAAAGGACTGTGCAGGCGGGCGTCCATGTTGGCCGCCACGCCGAGAAGAAGGGCCGCCATGTTGACGCGTCCCGTGAAACAAAGAGCGGCCGCCTTGGCCCCCTGCAGCAGAAAGTTGCTGCACCGAATGCGGAGCGAATTGCTCCAACATGGAGCGAATGAGCTTGTCCTCTCTCGCAATCGAGAGGGCTTCGGATAATGAAATCGAGGAGCCTTTTTGAAGCATGCGGCAGCGGACGTTTTGTGAGGCTACCCTGGTGAAAAGCTGATGGCGGATCATATCGTTCTCGAGCGCGCTGAAGCCACACGACGCGGCTAGCGTTCTAAGAGAAGTAATGAACTCGGCGACTGGCTCACCAGGCAATTGTCGCCATTCTCGGAATTTTACGCGTGCGAGATAATTGCATGAGGTATCTTTAAAATGCTCATCGGAAAGAGCAACAACATCGCCCGACGCTGGCGTCGGCGACTCGTTTGTGGCGTCCAAAGTATAGAAGAGCTGGGGGTTTAGGAACCGGGAAGGCAAAATAAACTTTAAGCGGGTAGACTTAACTAGATGGAGGCTATCTGATTGGTGGCTAAAGTCAAGGCACGAGTGAAAATTAAACTCTTCACTGCAAAGTACGAATCCTCAAACTCACTTTTTAAGAAAAAAAAATAAATATAGTTTTCAGTTCATTAGGTATTACGGCTTGGTGGCGCTAGCCACCGCCCGATCTAAAGGGTACATCCATATCCATCCATCCATCCATCCATCCATCCATCCAGCCATCCAGCCAGCCAGCCATCCAGCCAGCCAGCCAGCCATCCAGCCATCCATCCATCCATCCATCCATCACATCCATCCATCCATCCATCATCCATCCATCCATCCATCCATTCTCATCCATCCATCCATCCATCCATCCATCCATCCATCCATCCATCCATTCCATCCATCCATCCATGTCCACCATCCATCGCATGCCAGCCATCAGCCATCCATCATCATCCATCCATCCCTCATCATCCATCCATCCTCCATCCATCCATCCTCCATCCATCCCAATCCATTCCTCCATCCATCCATCCATCGCATCCCATCCATCCATCCATCATCCGCCATCCATCCATCCATCCATCCGCATCCATCCATCCATCCATCCATCATCCATCCATCCATCCATCCATCCATCCATCCACTCCATTCATCATCCATCCATCCATAGCCATCCATCCATCCATCATCCATCCATCCAGCCATCCATCCATCCTCCATCCATCCATCCATCCATCCATCCTCATCCATCCATCCAGCCATCCAATCATGCCATCCATCCATCCATCCATCCATCCATCCATCCATCCATCCAGCCATCCATCCATCATCCATCCATCCCCATCCCATCCATCCATCCATGCCATCCATCCCATCCATCCATCCATCCATCCATCCATCCATCCATCCATCCAGCCATCCATCCATCCATCCATCCATCCATCCATCCATCCATCCATCCAGCTTTAACCCGGCAGGGCCAACGCGTTGAGGAGCAGGGCCTTGTGACGCTCGGGCTTGCTGGCGTCCTCCCCAGCCGCTTTTGCGTGGCCTGAAACACCAATTTCCAGTCCGCCCATGGAAGTGGTGGGTGTCCGGGTGAATGAAGAAATAGGGGAGGTGGAATAGGAGACGCGATTTCAAGCAAGAATGGAAAGGTGCAGACGAGAAGAAAATGACGCCAGTACACTGTTTGAAGAAGACGGCAGAGGTGGCGTAGCAGAATGAAGAAGAAATGAAGCGACGCAGCACGCAGCTGCCACCTTGCTGGGAACAAAGAGCGTCTAGGGTTAGCAGGGTAGGTCCGTTAGAAGCAGGAAAAAGACGAACACGAAGAACGAAATAGGTTCTTACACGTCCTCGTCGCCATTGCTGTGTTGAGGGCTGGCTGGTCTCGACGAAGCAGAAGAAGAAGAAGACGGCCGACGGAGACAAACGCGGCCGTCGGAGACGCCGACCAGCCCGAACACGCGGGTTGGCGCGAAGCGCCAAAGTGAAGAACAACACCCGCACTCCATGGTTACCCAACGCACACTCGTTTTATTTTACAGTCACCTTGAAATCCTGGATGCCAGAGCGGCGCCCCCTGGCATCCTCACATGTCATTCCGACACCGAAACCGAAAACCCCGAACACAACAGCCAACGCCTTCGTCACGGCCCCACCACAAAGAGGTGGGTAGCTCCCGCTCAGCAAGCTCGTCACCGGCCCTTCACAGCTGAGCAGTCTCAGCATTGGTTCGGTGGGAGTCCTTTACCAGTCTGCTACAACGGTGGCTTCGAAGGCCACATTGCCAGGTATTGCAACTACCGGCAGCCGCCAAGGTACGACCGATCACCGAGATATAACCGTTCAGGCGTTACCCGAGCACCGTCAATCCCGGGAAGCGCGTCTTAAAAAATCTCAGGACCACTACGAAACCAATCTCTGGACTCAGACCACAGTATGGCACCACCGACTGCCCCTCGCGCCAACCGATCACCGACTCCTCGGCGCCGCTACTCCACGCCTCTTACTGAAAACTAGCCGGCGCTGACGTTGGAGGTGAGGTCGCCGGACAGTCTTCGATTTCAACAGATATACCTCCGTTAGCTATCCATGTTAAGAAATAAGGTTCGAGTGCTTATTGGTGGTGTACCAACAATGGCATTGGTGGACACAGGTTCAACCGTGCCAGTGATGAGTTTAGTTTTCACCCGCCTCCTTGGACGAAACATTAGGTTGCGTTGGGACCGTCCTAATATGTTTTGTGGAGTGAGCGGAGAGGTGTTACAACCTGTTGGTGTCTGCACTGTGAGTGTTAGTTTGGCGTGCCAGAACTTTGCTGCAGAGTTTGCTGTTCTGCCTCATACTACGCATGACGCTATTCTGGGACTCGATTTCTTGAAGCCATGTGGTGCCACTGTCAATTGTCGCACAGGACAAATTACAGTAGATTCCGATAGCCCAGTTTCGTTTATAGAAAACTCGCCCTGTCAGGAAAGTGCTCTTTGCGTGTCCGTGGACACAACTGTGCCGCCATTGTTTGCGAATTGTGTCCGTGTTGTCTGTCCACCTGCAAGCGCGAAAACATTTCACGCAACTGTGGAGCCCGTGCATCTCAGTTGCATAAAGAAGACAGTTTTAATACCCTACTGCACGCTATCGGTTGCGCAAGGGCGTACTGGTTTATGGGTGATTAACTGCTCTGAAGAAGAAACAGTGCTGCCGCAGGGTCTGAAACTTGCAAAGATTCGTTAACACCAAGTATTCTCGCTTGCCATTCTTGCAGAAAGCAGCGATTGCCCGGATAAGACCCGTTGCGATAATGTGCACGCCCGGGACACCACTATTAAGGCTATGATTGGCAAGTCACTCTGCACCAAGGAACGTAATGAACAGGCGAGTATTCCGCACAAACGTGCCGGTATTATGATTTTGCTCAGCACGATCCACCGTCATTCCCTGCTTCTCGTATAAAACACCGAATCGACACGACATCTCACAGACTTCTCCGACAGAAACCACATCGTGTATCGCCTTCGGAACGCGCAGTGATCAATGAACAGGTTTGCGAGTTGCTCAAGACAAATGTAATTCAAGAATCATATAGTCCGTGGGCCGCTCCAGTAATTCTAGCAAAGAAGAAGAATGGGACATGGCGATTTTGTGTAGACTACCGCTTTCTCAACGCCATCGCTAAAAAAGACGCATACCCACTCCCGCGGATTGATGATGATATCGGCTGTCTATTATCGGCCTCTTACTTTTCGTCAGTGGATTTGAGGTCTGGCTACGGGCAGATTCCAATGCACGACGAAGACAAGGAAGAAACGGCATTTGGTACAACAAATGGACTATTTGAATTCAACGTGATGCTGTTTGGGCTCTGCAATGCACCTGCAACTTTAGAGCGCTTTATGGACAACATTCTGCGTGGGTAGAAGTTAGAAGTGTGTATGTGTTTCTTGGACGACGTAGTAATTTTCGGGCGCCACTTTTGCGAGCACAACACACGCCTTGACCTCGTGCAGGACTGCCTAAGCAAAGCTCGCTTGGTGCTCAACTCAAAGAAATGTCGTTTTGATGAGTGCCAAACACTCGTCCTTAGACACTTAGTAGACAAAGAAGGCATACGACCGGAGCCCGCCAAGACGGCCACAGTGGAAGCATCTAAGCAACCTCATTCGATGAGAGAACTGCGCAGATTTTTGGGGCTTTGCTCATACTTTTGCAGATTAATTCCTGGCTTTGACAATATCGCATACCCGCTAACGTGTCTGCTTCAGAAAGGTGCGCAGTTTGACTGGACCCCTGAATGCCAGTGCTTTTTCGGAGTTGTTTGTTTTGACGTCTCAACCGATTCTTCGGCACTTCAGTTCTCTGGCTCCCACTGAGCTTCACACAGACGCCAGTGGTATTGGTGTAGGTGTTGTCCTGGTTCAACGCTTGGATAACCAAGAACACGTCGTAGCGTATGCAAGTCGCTCGCTCAGCAAGTCTGAGCGTAACTACACAGTCACAGAGCAAGGATGCCTTGCAGTAGTCTTCGCACTGCAGCGCTTCCGGTTATACCTGTATGGACGCCCCTTTACCGTCGTGACAGACTACCACTCTCTGTGCTGGTTGGTCAATCTGCGTGACCCATCTGGTCGGCTGGCACGCTGGGCACTTCATCTAGAAGAATATGACTTCACGGTTTCCTATAAGAGCGGCCGACGTCACGCTGACGCAGACTGTCTTTCGCGACTACCGCTACCAACGTCGAAATGTGACGCAGACAACTTCGACACCTACATCGCATCGTTGGGCCAACTATTTCCCGATGCCATGACTTTTAAGGATGAGCAACAATGGGACTGCACCAAACAGCAACTTCTTGCTACCAAAGCAAAATCCTTGACTACATGATTCTGCACCCGAGATGGGCTAGTTTACAAAAAGAACTACACCAGCACCGGTTCACAATATATTCTGGTGGTTCCGAAGAGTCTTCGCGTTTATGTCTTACAAGCTATGCATGGTGACCCAACATCCGGTCATCTAGGCACAGCGAAAACTCTTGGCCATCTTCAAAAAAGATTCTACTGGCCCAAAATGCGCCAGGCAACGGAACAATACGTGTCTAGCTGTAAGGAGTGTCGACGTCGTAAGCGCCCAACAAGTGCTCCTCCAGGGTGATTACATCTGGTGCCGCCCCCTAGAACTCCATTCGAGCAAGTCGGGTTTGACCTCGTTGCGCCCTTTCCCCGGTCTTCTGAAGGAAATTGCTGGATTGTCGTCTGCACGGCCCATTTACCACGGTAATGCGAGACAGCCGCCATACCATCGGCAACTGCAGCTGATGTGTCTCTCTTCATGCTACGTTTTGTAATTCTTCGACATGAACCTCCTAAAATTGTAATCAGTGACCATGGCCGACAATTCACAGCGGACATAGTGGAAGAGATGCTTCGTGTCTGTGCCTCAAAGTTTCGGCATTCTATTTTATATCATCCCCAAACAAACGTTCAAACTTAAGGAACTAACAGAACTCTCTCGAACATGCTGTATATGTATGTCGCATCAGATCACAAGGGCTGGGACAGTATTCTACCTTTTATCACAAATGCATTCAACACCGCACAGCATGAAACTACCGGCTACAGTCCTTTCTTTCTGCTATATGCTCCACCACCTCATCATACCCTGAACACCATCTTCCTGTGTTTGGACCATTATGATCCCTGCATACCCGAGATCATCTGTCAAGCATAAGAAGCTAGACGCCTTGTTTATTTGCGCACTCTTGCTTCGCAAGACCGCTCGAAGGCACATTCTGACCCCCGACACCGGCACGTGACGTACAATCGCGGTGACCTACTGTTGCCGTGGGCACCAACTAGAAAACGCGGTTTGAGCGAGAAACTGCTAGCGCACTATGCGGGGCCTTATCTTGTTCTAGACCATATCAGTGATTTAGTTTACCGCATAGCGCGCCTCCAGTCGAACGGCCAACGGTTTGCAAAAACTGAACTTGCCCATAATGCACGTTTGAAGCGCTTTATTCCTCGAGAGACTGTTTGACTCGCCCACTAGGCTTCGTCTGCGCGGAGGGAAATGTTACACATATGTAATTTAGGTATGTGCACCTGTGTAGCGGGGAACAGGGTGGTGGCAGAAGAAGACGTCGTTCGGTCGGTGGCAAGAGCTCGCTGGTGCACGTTCACTGCTGTACACCGTCCAGTTGACCGTTACGTCGGCTCCGAGTAAACCTCTCTCGTAGATGTAACAATATATATATATATATATATAATAAGAGAAAGAAGTGCATACCTAAGGGCTCGTTTTTCCGTGTTTTAACACAATAATAATGAGATACAACAGACAGTAATGCCAAAAATGTACAGGGGAAGTTAATAAAACCAATGGAATGTAAATAAGAAGAAAGAAAAGTGGATGAAAAAATTACCAACTTTGAGCCGGATATATATATGTATATATATATATTTATATATATATTGTAGAGAAGCCACTGTACACTGAAATGGGTCAAACTCTCAAGTGCTTTCTAGTGGGTCTACCCAAAAAGAACGGCGCTCGTGCGGAGAGTCCGTGCTTGGCTGTTACTGTCGCCATTGTGTATACTCGCTGTGTGCCGGCTAATAAACGCCATAACAAGTTGGTGGAGAGTGCTACAATCCCCTTCGATGCCTTGGGAACTACGCTCACGTACCCTGCAATCTACCATGTCCGACTACGCCTCTCAGCAAATGCCTCCTCCCATGCCACCCCCTTTTCCCGGTGTCCCCAGGATCCGCGATCCACCCATCTTCACTGGCGCTGATTGCACTGACGTGGAGGACTGGCTCGCCATTTACGAGCGCGTAAGCGTCCCCAACAAATGGGACGAGGACGGCAAGCTGACCAACTTGGTATTCTACCTTACGGGTGTTGCCAGTTTGTGGTACAACAACCACGCGTCCGATTTTGTCACCTGGTCCGATTTTAAGACCACAATCATCAACGTCTTCGGCCGCCCTGCTGTTCGCAAGCTGCAAGCCGAGCCGCACTTCCGTGAACGTGCTCAGGAGGCTGGTGAGTCATTCACAAGCTATATTCAAGATGTCCTGGACCTATGCAACAAATCTAATCACACCATGTCCGAGTTTGACAAGATCCGGAACATCATGAAAGGCATTGACGATGATGCCTTCACGATGCTGCTTGCCAAAAACCCTGGCACAGTGACTGAGGTCATCCCACTGTGCCCGAGCTACGAAGAGCTCCGCCGGCAGCGTTCGATGACCCGACGCTCTCCACAACGAGCTGCAACGCTTGCTGGCTTAGAGGCCAGTTGTGACCAAGTGGCGTTGATGGCAGACCTAAAGTCCTTCATCCGTGAAGAAATCACGCGTCAGTTCTCACTCCTGCCCTTTGCCCACCAACAGGCTGTTAAACAATCGGCTACTACCCTTCTCCCTTCCATCCATCGAGCGATTGAACAGGAAATAGCGGAGGTAATGCCTGCGTACCACCCCCACAGCCTCCGGCTCCTGCGCCCCTGAGCTACGTGCAAGTGGTCGCCAGGCCGCCCCAAGTCGTTCCAGCACCCACTCCTCTGACCTACGCCGAAGCTGCCGCTCGACCTCCGTCCTTTGCAGTGGGTATGCCCACTACGTATGTTGACGTAATCCCTCAGCCTCAGCTTCAGTCCACAATGCAGCCACCATTCCGTCCCTCGGCCCTTGCGACAGGGGTGAGACCTACCCCGGTGAACAGATGGCGCACACCCGACAACCAGTCCATCTGCTTTGCGTGCGATTACGCCGGTCACGTGGCCCGTTATTGCCATCGCGTACAGCCGGCTCCAATTTCTTCACCTGTTGCTGGCCAACTCAGCCGCCCTAATCGCGAAGAAAACGCCGTCTATGCCACCTCTGTCTCCCCCAGGTCCATCTCGAAGATCGCCGTCTCCACGACGTCGTTCCCTGTCCCCCATGCGGCCAAGTGCGGCTGCTCATGAGCGGGAAAACTAGTCGTCGCAGTCCCAGAGGCAAGAACTGCGACGCTATCGCATTGTGAAAGCCCTCAGAGCCGCCCATTTAATGTCATTGACGTGCTTGTGGACGGTGTTCATGCCTCTGCTCTTATTGACACTGGAGCTGCGGTATCAGTTATGAACGAAAACCTTTGCCGCTTGCTTCGAAAAGTGACGACGCCGATTTCTGGGTTGTCCCTTCGTACCGCTAGCTTACATCGTATTCATCGTACAGCAGGCTGCACAGCTCGCGTTGTCGTTCAGGACGTTCTGTATGTCGCCGAATTCATCATCATTCCTGCATGCTCTAATGACGTCATGCTGGGATGGGATTTTCTCTCCAGCAACGACGCCGTCATTCATTGTGCCGCCGCCGAAATTGAACTCTCGCCCTTCTCGCATGTGACGCCAGAAGAACGTCCCTCGACACTGAGGAAGATTCTCGTGAAAGACGATACTATAGTGCCCCCAAGCTCGACGATGGGTGTATCGGTCTAGTGCACCGGTCTGTCCGACACAATTGCGCTCGTTTCGCAATCCGACCGAGCTTACAGAAGGAAAGGGTTGCTAGTACCTTTCGCGATCGTGCAAATCACTCAGGGCAAACCATGACCAACCCACATCCGTACAGTGTTACCTTGGTTCGAGGGGAATGTCTCCGCAGAGTGGAACCAGTCGATGACGCACAAGTCCTGGACGTACCCGAAGACTCGCGTTGTCCTGATTCACGTGTCATCAGTGCTGTTTCTACTTCTGACCCATCATCTCCTGGTGTATTTGGCCCATACATTGATGACGACCTAACGTCAGTACAGCGCTCCCAGCTTCTAGACCTGTTGCAAGAATACCGTTCTTCTTTTGATGTCGGGCGAAGTTCTCTCGTTCGCGCGTCCACTGTTACACATCGTATCGACACTGGTGCCCATCCACCATTACGGCAACGTCCATACCACGTGTCACCTGCTGAACGCCGGGAAATTAACGAGCAGGTTGGCGATATGCTCCGACGCGACGTCATTCGGCCATCGGACAGTCCATGAGCTTCTCCCGTTGTCCTTGTTGCGAAGAAAGATGGTTCTGTGCGGTTCTGTGTAGACTACAGACGGCTCTATAAGATCACTCGCAAGGATGTCTACCCACTGCCGCGCATCGATGACGCAATCGACAGCCTTCACGGAGCCCAATTTTTTTCTTCTCTCGATCTGTGCTCGGGGTACTGCCAAGTACCCCTCGCTGATGACGCTCGACCGAAGACTGCCTTCATCACACCCGACGGCTTGTATGAATTCAACGTCATGCCGTTTGGTCTGTGTAATGCACCTGCGACATTTTTTTGCGCATGATGGACACTGTTCTGCGCAGCTTGAAATGGCACACGTGCTTGTGTTACCTTGATGACATTGTTGTCTTCGCTCCAGATTTTCCCACGCATCTCGAACGTCTAAAAGAAGTTTTCGCACATGTGAGCAATGCCGGCTTGCAACTAAATCTGAAGAAGTGCCGCTTTGCAGCACGCCAACTCACCATCCTAAGGTACGTCGTGTCCAAGGATGGCATTCTTCCTGACCCAGTCAAGCTTCGGGCCGTGGCCGAATTCCCAAAACCTGCGTCCGTAAAAGAACTGCGTAGTTTCGTGGGCCTGTGCTCATACTTCCGACGCTTCATACGAAACTTTGCTGTGATTATATCACCGCTGACGAAGCTCCTTGGAAGTAACGGGCCCCTCAATTCGTGGTCGTCCGAGTGCGACGACGCGTTCTTGAAGCTCCGCCATTTGTTGACGTCTCCTTCCATTCTCCGCCACTACGACCCTACGGCCCCAACGGAGGTGCACACGGACGCCAGTGGTGTAGGCCTCGGTGCTGTCCTAGCGCAGCGCAAACCCGGGTTCCCTGATTATGTCGTGGCATATACAAGCCGTACGCTCACGAGAGCCGAGACAAACTACACCATCACGGAAAAAGAGTGCCTGGCGATCGTCTGGGCCCTAAAAAACTTTTGACCTTATTTGTATGGTCGCCCATTCGATGTCTTCACCGACCATCATGCACTATGCTGGCTGTCATAATTGAAGGATCCATCAGGCCGCCTCGCCCGTTGGTCCCTTCGCTTACAAGACTACAACATACGCGTGCTCTACCGCAACGGACGCCGGCATGCTGACGCCGACGCCCTCTCGCGCTCCCCTCTGCCTGAAGCTGACGTGCTCTGCTCAGTATCCTCGGTTGCTGTTTCTGCCATTGATGTTGACATCATCGCTACCGAACAGCGAAAGGATAATTGGATCACCCAACTGATCGACTTGCTCTCTGATCCGTCCGGAACCCCATCCATGCGTGCCTTGCGTCGTCGAGCTCACCATTTCGCCATTCGTGACGGCCTCCTGCCTCGACGCAATTACGACGCCGAAGACCGGCAGTGGCTACTCGTGATACCCCGCAATCTGCGGTCGGAGATATGTGAATCTTTCCATTCTGATCTACAATGCGCGCACTCTGGGGTATTCAAAACCTACCATCGCATTAGACAACGCTACTTCTGGCACGGGATGTACCGCTACGTCCAGCCGTTCGTTCACTCCTGTTTCGCTTGCCAACGCCGCAAACCATCCGCACACATGTCAACAGCCGGTCTGCAACTGTTACCTTGCCCTGACCATCCATTTGAGCGCATAGGTCTCGATTTGTATGTACCACTCCCTCTGACGTCCACTTTCAACCGCTGGGCCATCGTCGCCGTAGATCATTTAACGCGATACAACGAAACCGCCCCTCTCCCTGCGGCTACTGCGAGTGATTTTGCGTCCTTCCTACAGCATCGATTCATACTGCGCCATGGTCTACCCCAGGAGCTTCTCAGCGATCGAGACCGTGTCTTTTTGTCAGAAGTCGTCGACGCCATTCTCACTGAGTGCCATTCTATCCACCGCAAAACTACTGCTTACCACCCGCAGACGAATGGTCTGACCGAACGCTTTAACCGCACCCTCGGCGACATGCTGTCGATGTCCGTCACCGCCAGCAACACGAATTGGAATACTATACTGCCTTCGTCATCTACGCCTACAACACCGCCCCTCAAAGTACGACTGGTTTTTCACCTTTCTTGCTGTACGGAAGGCACCCGTCACACACCATCGACACGATACTCCCGTACACGCCGGATCCAACTGAGTGTGCACCTATTTCTGAGACAGCCAGGCTTGCTGAAGAGTGTCGCGAGCTGGCCGAGACATTTGTGACGCATGAGCAAGAGCGACATAAGAGTATTCGTGATGGCTCCGCCACTTCTGAGCATCGTTCTTTCCCGGTTCCCTTGTATGGCTCGCAATCCCGACCTCTGTAGTTGGCCTTTCTTCCAAACTACTCCCGAAATATGAACGACCCTACCGTGTGATCGAGCGAACATCTCTAGTCGACTATGTTATCGAGCCAATTGAACCATCTTCGGACATGCGCCGTCGCGGGCGCGACATAGTCAACGTGGAGCATCTGTAGGCTTACTATGACCCGCTCGTAGTGAGAAGCTGTTAGGTCGCCAGGCGGCTCCCTCTTCGACCCCGGGGTAATTGTAGAGAAGCCGCCGGATACTGAAATGGGTCAAACTCTCAAGAGCTTTCTAGTGGGTCTACCCAAAAAAAAAACGCCGCTCGCACGGAAAGTCGGTGCTTGGCCGTTACTGTCGCCATTGTGTATACTCCCTGGGTGCCGGCTAATAAACGCCATAACAATATATATATATATATATATATATATATATATCCCCAAATTTTTCCTATTACCTTAAAGACACAAGCCACTTCATCTGCGAAACTTCAAGTCTCGACATCCCAGGCGGCAGTTTTCTGGTGACCATAGTCTGTTCACTGTACACCAACATACCCCACCATGACGGAATAGCGGCTATGTTTTCTGAATATGTAAAATCTGACTCTTCAACTAGTGTAAGTGGCGAGGTACAGTTTACACTTATTGAACTTGTACTAAATTATAACCATTTTGAGTTCCATGGCAAGCATTTCCTTCAAATCAGTGGCACTGCAATGGGCACGAAATTGGCCCCAAACTTCGCGAGCACCTTTATGGCTTCACTTGAAATCCCATTCATTTAGGGATACACCTTGAAACCTTTCTACTACAGAAGATACTTAGACGATATTTTTATGATATAGAACTATGATGAGGGAAGTCTTTTCCGCGTCACAGAGGATTTTAACAAGTGCCACCCATCAATAAAATTCACGCACAAAATTTCTAAAACTAGCGTTAACTTTTTGGACGTCACTGTCACGGTCCAAATTGACCGCTTGTCAACAAACCTTTACATAAAACCTAGAGACCGTCAATTGTACCTACATTTCAACAGCAGCCACCCAAACCATTTCAAAACGGGTATTCTTGTTCTCAGGCCTACTGGTACCGAAGAATATGCACCGATATGCGGGAATTCGACAGGCACGCGGAACACCTAGAGCATTCCTTATTGAAACAAAACTATCCGAAAGACATCATTGACGATGCCATACTACGTGCTCGCAACGTGAACAGGAATGATATAATTAAGGGACCAAACAGAGTATCTAAAATGACTTCCCAAACGAACCTTGTACTAACTTACTCCTCATCAGCGCCACGAATCAACAACATACTTTTCCGCCATTTCAACATAATCAGGCAAAGCAAAGGACTAACTTCTAATTTCGCAAAGCCACTTCACGTGGTGTACCGCAGGGATAAAAATCTGAAGGACATTCTCTTCAGAGCAAAAACAAACACCCCGAAATTTCAATCAGGGTGCCATCCCTGCGGAAAAGCTCAATGCAAGGTATGCCCACAGATAGTCACAACACGTGAATCCAAAGCGAACTTCTCGGATTTCAAAATCTGCATAACTGAAAGCCTTAATTGTGACTCCAGCAACGTTATATACATGCTACATTGCAACATCTGCGGACAAGAATATATCGGCCAAAAAGACACGCCATTTCGACTGCGGTTCAATAATCACCGGTACCACGCCACTTCACTGCCAAAGCTACCTTTATCTAGACATCTGCGCCTGCCAAACCACAGTTTTGAAAATATCAGCATAACTCTTTTGCAGTCCGGTTTCTCAAACAGGCGCGAGCGCGAACAGCGTGAGGCATATTATTTTCAAATTTCGAACATTAGTAGCCGGAATCAACGAGGACCCCGGAAAACTCAACTGCCTCCGAGAAGTAAGCCAGGAGGAAATTGGTGACAAAGATTGATAGCTGGAGACCATGCTTTTTTCTGACTGACTCGTACGTGTACACTGTCCTTTCTTGCTTTTTGTTTTTCTTATTTTTCTGCATTTCTCTTTTTTTCTTCCTTTTTTCTTTTTTTCCACATGCACATACAAAGTGTTTACGTTCGCCTACCACTTGATGACCATTGAGGGGAAACGACGAAGATCAAAGGTAAAGAGCCGACCGACCCACTAAAGGAAAACCCTTTCCTTACGCACGCCGCACGCCGACTGACCCATGAAGGGGAAACCCTTTCTTTACGCATGCCGTCATGAACCCTCCCGCCACCGCGGCGACGATCTTGGGTGGCCCGACACACGTCGAGAACTGAACAGCACGTGATAAGAACCGTATGTGGACGTACACGGACAGTTAGATTCGTTCTCAGTGTTGACAGTGGTTCTTCCTCTTTTTTACTCTCTTTTTTTCTTTTTTTCTTTTTTTGTCTTTTTCTTCCCCTTTTTTGTTTTTTCTTTATTTCCTTTTTTAGTTCCCTCTCACTCTCGCAAACATCTTTCAAGGCGAGAGAGACGTGGCAGCAACGAAGTTTGGAAGTTCATGTCAGTATAACTCATCCCCCGATGAAGGGAGGACCCCTCCCGAAACTGTTGGGAAATAAATATATTTATCCTTGTTGACAACGCTGCCGTTGTGCCATATCCCACACCTTCACGAAGACTAACTGGCCCATTGATTTATTACTCCCACTGACCTGAACCATGGCTGCCAGTACATCATCAACGGAGCGTTTGTCGCGGAGATATCCAAATTACCCTACGAAGTGTGCCGTCGTCGGGGACTCAATCATGCGGTACGTCCACACGCACTTCAGCCCGAACGACACACCGACGCCGTGCTTCATCTCCTATGGTGGTGCTATGTTTTCGGACATTCCGGCGCTACTTGAGTACCTATTTTACCGGATGGACACGTTGTTTCTGCATGTGGGCACCACGGACATCCTGAAGACGAGCTCTTCAATATCACTGGATTCGTTGAGGGAGGCATTGAAGCGAATGAGGTAGATGCACCCGAACATCAAGACACTGCATCTTAGTCTGCCACTACCTCGCGCACCCAATCGCCGACGGTGGGACTCGAACTGGCGATCAATGAATCTGTTTAATATGGAGGTAAAACGATGCAGAAGAGAGGCCCGCCGTCTCTGCAACTACGGGTTGTTGGGAGCAGGTGTCTATTACGTCGAACATGGTTTCTCAACACTCCCGCTGCGCCGCTTCCTGGCTGCTGAAGGCTTACATGCAAGCTTCGAGGGAGTCGCACTGCTGGCACAGCACACGAGGGTGCAGCTGCGATGGACGTCGGCGGCATGAAGATCGGCGGCAATCGCTTGCAAGGACAACTCCAGTGCCAAGCCCCCTCAAAAACAAGAAGCCGAGCGACACACAGAGCCATCCAGGGCACCTGCAGTGACGATGTCGCCACTACCACCAGCGAGGCCAGCGAGCCAGCGAGTCACACCAGTGAGTCAGAGATCGGCGGCAACTACTTGCACGGCAAACTCCAGTGCCAAACCCACTCAACAACAGGAAGCCGAGGGACACAAAGAGCCATCCAGGGTCCCAGCAGTGACGACGTCGCCACTCCCACCAGCGAGGCCTTACAACACCAGGCGGACGAATGCGGCGAAGGCCAAGCGGCGGCTTCCAAATGACACGGGGAAACGAAAGGTACGGGCACTATTAAACACGCATGGTCTCACTCATTTCTATCGATTAGGAAAATCATTGAAAAGCGGGTGCAATACGAAAAATACGCGGAACAACTAACCAAATATCTATCTCACGAAATCGCACCTAAGGGCCTCCGCCTAGAATGCGACCCCTCAATGTCTACACTAAGTGAAGCAGAAAGGGGGCGGTGGGAAAAATATTACTAGAAGCGTCCTTGCGACTGACTCGGGTCATTGCGGACCATAGTGAGCGTAAGGCCGCCGAATACAGTGTCACAGAGGCCACGCAGAAATCGGTATCTAATCTCGGAGAGCATGAGGCAAGACAACTGTAAAGATATGAACTAAAAAAGAGAGGCGAAATTTCAGTAGTAAAAGATAGAAAATTCAAGCAGGACTGCAGAAGCTCCACTGCTCTGCAACAGGAAAATAGGAATGAGGCCGTACAAGAACGCCAGGGACCACCCATACCACAACTTAACTTTGAGGAGAAAAATGCACTCGAAACGATAGGGCAATCCTAATCAAAACATCCTTACTCTCGAATATGACGCTGACACTCCCGTGCCACGTGATAGCCAAGAGCAGCCGAAAACTTATGAGAAAAATGTCCTCAATCTGTCAAACACAACACTCACACCCGCTCAGCTTCAACTTTTGTCGAAAGGCTTAATCTTTTGCCCATCATCCGATAGATTCAATGAATTTGAACTGCACCAAGACCTCGATAACTTTGCGCGTAATCTCCGCCTCCGTGAATACTTTCATGATCGCAAGGACTGTACGGACGAGAATAGATTGATTGGTGGTGACAAATCATGGTGTCCAGGTGAGAAGAGGGACAAACACCTCGATATGTATATATCAGCAGTTCAAAAAGATTTCCCCATAGCGTATGAAAAGAATCGGTTATTTCGAAACAACATAGCAAAGTCAGAACGAAGGGCACTCGATGAACTACGAAAAAAACACTGGTATTACTATCAAACCGGCTAATAAAGGGGGCTGCATAGTAATTCTAAACACGTCGGACTACTTAAAGGAAGGGGAACGACAACTATCAGACACAAAATTCTACAAAGAACTTCCAATGAATCCGGCTCCCGAATTTGAAAGGGAGATAAAAGTAACCCTAAACAATCTCCGCTGGGACGAGAAAATTACCGGCAAAATGTTAAAAGCAATGTTACCGGCCCATTCTGTTCCCGGTCGATTCTATTTGCTCCCTAAAATACACAAGGCAGGCAAACCGGGACGTCCTATAGTATCCAGTAACAGCACATCAACAGAAAATATATCAGAGTTCATCAATTCCTTAATAAAAACATCCCCCCAAATTTACCCTATTACCTAAAGGACACAAACCACTTCATCTACGAAACTTCAAGTCTCGACATACCAGGCGGCAGTTTTCTGGTGACCATGGACGTCTGTTCACTGTACACCAACATACCCCACCATGACGGAATAGCGGCTATGGTTTCTGAATATGCAAAATATGACTCATCAACTAGTGCAAGGGGCGAGGTACTGTTTACACTTCTTGAACTTGTCCTAAATTATAACCATTTCGAGTTCAATGGCAAGCATTTCCTTCAGGTCAGTGGCACTGCAATGGGCACAAAAATGGCCCCAAACTTCGAGAGCACCTTTATGGCTTCACTTGAAATCCCATTCATTGAGGGATGCATCTTGAAACCTTTCTATTACAGAAGATACTTAGACGATATTTTTATGATATGGAACCATGATGAGGGAAGTGTTTTTCGCTTCATAGAGGATTTTAACAAGTGCCACCCGTAACTAAAATTCACGAACAAAATTTCCAAAACTAGCATTAGCTTTTTGGACGTCACTGTCACGGTCAAAATTGACCGCTTGTCAACAAACCTTTACAAAAAGCCTACAGACCGTCAAATGTACCTACATTTCAACAGCAGCCACCCAAAGCACTGCAAAACGGGTATTACATATTCTCAGACTCACCGGTACCGAAGAATATGCACCGATATGCAGGAATTGGACAGACACGTGGAACACCTAAAGCATTCCTTATTGAAACAAAATTATCCGGAAGACATTATTGGCGATGCCATATTACGTGCTCGCAACGTGAACAGGAATGATATAATTAAGGGACCAAACAGAGTATCTAAAACGACTTCCAAAACGAACCTTGTACTAACTTATCCTCACCAGCGCCATGAATCAACAACATACTTTCCCGCCATTTCAACATAATCAGGCAAAGCAAACGACTAACTTCTATTTTCGCGAAGCCTCCTCACGTGGTGTACCGCAGGGATAAAAATCTGAAGGACGTTCTTGTCAGAGCAAAAACAAACACCCCAAAATTTCAATCAGGGTGCCATCCCTGCGTAAAAGCTCGATGCAAGGTATGCCCACAGACGGTCACAACACGTGAATCCAAAGCGAACTTCTCGGATTTCAAATTCTGCATAACCGAAAGCCTTCATTGTGACTCCAGTAATGTAATATACATGCTACATCGCAACATCTACGGACAAGAATATATCGGCCAAAAAGACACGCCATTTCGGCTGCGGTTCACTAATCACCGGTACCACGACACTTCACTGCCGAAGCTACCTTTATCTAGACATCTGCGCCTGCCAAATCACAGTTTTGAAAATATCAGCGTAACTCTTTTGCAGTCCGGTTTCTCAAACAGGCACGACCACGAACAGCGTGAGGCATATTTTATTTTCAAATCTCGAACATTAGTAGCCGGCATCAACGAGGTCCCCGGAAAACTCAACTGCCTCCGAGAAGTAAGCGAGGAGGAAACTGGTGACAAAGATTGATAGCTGGAGACCATGCTTTTTTCTGACTGACTCGTACGTGTACATTGTTTTTTCTTGTTTTTTGTTTTCTTCTTTTTCTTTTCTGTTTTATTTTTTCTTTTTTGCTTTTTTTTTCTTTTTTTTCCACATGCACATACAAAGTGTTTACGTTCGCCTGCCACTTGATGACCATTGAGGGGAAGAGGACGAAGATTAAAGGTAAAGAGCCGACCGACCCATTAAGGGGAAACCCTTTCTTTACGCACGCCACACTCCGACCGACCCATTAAGGGGAAACCCTTTCTTTACGCATGCCGTCACGGACCTTCCCGCCACCGCGGCGACAATCTTGGGTGGCCAGACACACGTCGAGAACTGAACAGCACGTGGTAAGAACCGTATGTGGACGTACATGGACAGTTGGTTTCGTTCTCAGTGTTAACAGTGGTTCTTCCTCTTTTTTACCTTCTTTCTTTGCTTTCTTTTTCTTTTTTGTCTTTTTTTCCCCCTTATTTGTTTTTTTTCTTTCTTTCCTCTTGTTCAGTTCCCCCTCACTCTCGCAAACATCTTTCAAGGTGAGAGGGACGCGGCAGCCAGCAACAAAGTTTGGAAGTTCATGTCAGTAATATATATATATATATATATATATATATATATGCCTGTGCCAGTAGATCAGATACAGATTTCTTCAAAGAGGAAGAGGAGCTGCTGCTTAACCACACCTTATGAATGCTCGTGCATGTGTTTTCTATGTGTGCGTCTATAGAAACACATTTGCCCCTCCACGTTTTTTTCTATTTCAAGGGTTTAGGCAGTTTTCGCAGCTGTTGTTATATGTGATACCAGTAAGACGGGCAGAGCGAGTACTACCGTGTTTCCATGTATGAAAAAACCAAAATAGGTTGTTGCAACATTATTTATGGTTTTGAAAGGGTGATAGACACTTTCGCACGGTGAAACTTATAGCTGAAACTTTACAGGTTTGAAAAAAACAAAAGTACCTGCCTTGCAAGTACAATATTTTCATTTTTCGGTTCGAATATCTACATAGCCTAAATATATGCGCTTTGTGTTGTGAATATATTGCCATTTGAATTTATTTGTACATGTAATAACGTTGCATTGTGTAACAATGTTAAAAGCTTCTTAGGATGCACTGTTTAATTACATGTATGGTTCTACTTAATGCCTGTCTGTATGTTGAACTGAGAAGTGCAAGTGCACTCAATAGCTCACTTGTGTTCGGCTGAGTGGAACTGTTATGTGTTTATTAGTGCTGTTTTTTCATTTCTCCTTGAGTCTCTTTGTTTGAATCTGTGAGATTTTTTCCCCTAGTGTTGATTTCTGAAAACCATGAACTTGTGTCTGATTGAGCCACTCTTGTGTTGCCATGTGGTGCGAAAAGTATGAATAAAACTAAAGAAAATAAATTAATTGGAATTATTCGTGCATTTTAACACAATTATGTACGTACTCACTGGGACCTAAATACGCTGCACGCAGTTTGTTGCGAGATTCGTGATATTGTTTTTCATATATATTCCTACTCAGCGCCAAAATAGCATTCCGCAGTATTCATATTTAGGACACATTACATAAAAAACATTGAAATATAACATTACAGCGCACCTTTGTGATAAGAATTGCTTGCATCGTATTCCGCATGAGCATTTCTTACGATTGTCCATAGCTCCTTTTCTGACGGAAGTATTTCACTTTATTATGCATATTTTACTTGCTATGTATGACTTGTTCACCTTCTTCAAAGTATGAACTTCCAATAATGAGGACACCATAAAAGCAAACGACATGAATGTATGTAAACATAAAAAGTGTCCAGTGTGAACACACACACACACACACGCACACACACGCACACACACACAAACATATATATATATATATATATATATATATATATATATATATATATATATATATATATATATATATATATATATATATTGTGTCGCAGGTTAGACACAATCAGTACTTGCAGCCGGCGCGTACAAGAACTGAAGTTCAACGAAGTATGTCTATGTTCGTGCGTTGCACAAATGATGATAGCGTTCAGTCTCTTTCGTAGTTCTCTGTGGGGTTGGCTCTGTTGATCGCATCGTGGACGATGTTAGGACTTCCTTCACGTTTCTTTCTGCCGAGATAGCTCGGATGTTGATTTTGCCCTTCCTTTAGTTGGTGTCGTTTCTGACGACCTTTCTCAAGTCGAAACTGTGCTTGTGATGTAATTTTAGTTCGTCGTTGTGCTAGTTCACAATAACTGCTGTAGTTGCGGAATCTGACGAGGTAGTTTTCTTTTAGTAACATGAGCCTGCTTTTTTTCAACTTGATGTGACCAGTAATGGGTGCTCATTGAGTAGTGGGTGCTCATTGAGTCTTCATGATTCTTGGCAGGCCAAAAAAATTTCTGGCTAGAATCAACAGAAAGATCTTCGGACGCTTTCGCAACGCCGTTCTTAACGGACGCTTTTGGTTCACGGTAATGCCTGAAAGGTGATGCTTCTGAGTCTCCTGTGTTGTTTGCACACTCAGCTAGCTTGGCACTAGACAGCGACATTGCGACAGGCGTGATTTCAGCAGATATTACTTGTGTGAGGAGGTTTATTAGCCGTTGAAGACAGCGACGAGACAGCGTGAAGAACCGTCCAGCGATCGGCACAGCAACAAATTGAAGCACGAGCCGAGAGAGCCGGGTGTTGGCGATGCTGCTTGTTGCAGGCACATCTTCTTCTTCACAATCGCCCCCGCTGAAAAAAAGAGCCATCCTGGCGACCTAAGAAGTTTCAGGGAGAGGCTCATGATACGGTTTTAGGCAGGAAACATGGACGATGTCACGTGCACGCCGGCGCATGTCATCCGATTGGGAAACTGGCTCAATTAGGTAATTAACCGGAGAGGTTTTCTCTAAAACGGTGTAAGGCCCCTCGTACCGGGGGACAAGTTTTGATGAGAGTCCCGGAGTTTGGTATGGGATGGCAAGCCACACGAGAGACCCTGGGGCATAGTTGGGATCCGGAAGAGAGGTGCAACGGTTTTCTTTCTGGCGTTGCTGCTCGTCCGAGGTGAACGCACGGGCGAGCTGGCGGCACTCTTCGGCTTGTCGAGCAGCATCGGAGATAGGTGGACATTCGGAAGCATCAGGACGGTAGGGAAGTAGAGTATCAATTGTATGGGAAGGGTCACTTCCATAAAGAAGAAATAAAAGTGAAAATCCCGTGGTTGTTTGTATTGCAGTATTGTATGCAAATGTTACGTATGGGAGAACACGGTCCCAGTTGCTATGATTAGATGCCACGTACATTGAGAGCATATCACCCAGCGTGCGGTTAAACCGTTCCGTTAGCCCATTAGTGTGCGGGTGGTATGCTGTCGTTTTCCGATGAATGACGTGGCATTCTGAAAGCAGAGCTTCGACGACCTCGGAGAGAAAAGCGCGGCCTCTGTCACTAAGGACCTCTCGAGGTGCGCCATGTCGAAGGATAAATTGACGTAAAATGAAAGAGGCGACATCCTGAGCGGTAGCGCTCGGTAAAGCGGCTGTTTCGGCGTAGCGTGTTAGATGGTCGACCGCCACTATAATCCACCGATTGCCATCTGATGTCAATGGAAGGGGGCCGTAGAGGTCAACGCCAACGCGATCAAAAGGCTTGGCAGGGCACGGAAGTGGCTGCAATTCGCCAGTAGCACGTAGCGGTGTTGATTTGCGTCGCTGGCAGTCAGGACAGCACTGCACAAATTTGCGTACGAAAGTGTACATGCCGCGCCAGTAATAGCGATGGCGAAGGCGTTCATATGTTTTGAACACCCCGGCGTGGCCATATTGTGGATCGTCGTGAAGAGAAGCGCATACCTGCGATCGCAAAGTGCGTGGAATGACCAGTAGCCACCGGCGGCCATCAGGAGAGTAGTTGCGTCGATGGAGAAGTCGATCGCGGATGGCAAAATGAAAAGCTTGACGTCGGAGGGATCGAGATACCGGAAGGTTGGGCGTACCGGATAGATATTCGAGAAGAGATGCGATCCACGGGTCACGACGTTGTTCGGTGGCAATTGAGTCAAGATTTAAGGACGACAAGTACTGGAGGCACGTGTTTCCGCACGTCGGATCTGGTGGCAAAGGTGAGCGGGACAGGGCGTCAGCGTCAGAGTGTTTGCGTCCACAACGATATACGACGCGAATGTCGTACTCCTGGATGCGGAGCGCCCATCGCGCAAGGCGGCCAGAAGGGTCTTTCAGCGTGGAGAGCCAGCAAAGCGCGTGGTGATCAGTTACTAGATTGAACGGGCGGCCGTATAAGTACGGCCGGAACTTTCCAAGCGCCCACACCAGAGCCAAACACTCTTTTTTTGTGACGCTGTAATTAGTTTCGGCTTTCGTCAGAGTGCGGCTAGCGTAGGCTACAACGTATTCTGAATAGCCGGGTTTTTGTTGGGCGAGGACAGCACCTAGCCCGACGCCGCTGGCGTCGGTGTGCACTTCGGTAGGAGCCGTCGGGTCGAAGTGGCGAAGAATAGGTGGCGAGGTGAGCAGATGGCGCAGGGTAGTGAAGGCAACGCCACAGGCAGGAGACCAGGAGGAGAGGTTCACGTCACCGCGAAGAAGCTGGGTTAATGGTGACATGATGGATGCAAAATTGCGAACAAAGCGCCGGAAATATGAGCATAGGCCTACAAAATTGCGAAGTTCCTTCATGGTCGTCGGCTTGGGAAATTCTGCGACTGCTCGAAGTTTTGCTGGGTCAGGTAATACGCCGTGCTTCGACACGATGTGGCCTAGGATGACGAGCTCACGTGCAGCGAAGCGGCATTTTTTCAGGTTAAGCTGCAGGCCAGCGTTGGTCAGACAAGTCAAAACCTGCCTGAGGCGAAGGAGGTGCGTAGGAAATTCGTGCGAGAAAACCACGACATCGTCGAGGTAGCAGAGGCACATATTCCACTTGAGGCCACGTAGCGTATTATCCATAAGTCGTTCAAACGTGGCGGGTGCGTTACAAAGCCCAAAGGGCATGACGTTAAACTCGTATAGTACGTCAGGTGTAATAAATGCAGTTTTTTGGCGATCGGCTTCAGCCATTGGAACTTGCCAGTAGCCAGACCGCAAATCCAGGGACGAGAAGAATTCCGCTCCGTAAAGGGTGTCAATGGCGTCATCAATGCGCGGCAAAGGATATACGTCCTTGCGGGTTATCTTATTCAAACGACGATAGTCTACGCAAAATCGAATAGATCCGTCTTTCTTACGCACCAGGACGACAGGAGACGCCCAGGGACTGTGAGATGGTCGAATGACGTCTCTACGAAGCATATCTTCGACTTGATCGTTGATGACGCGGCGCTCTTCAGTGGAAACACGGTATGGTCTTTGACGCAGTGGCTGGTGTATGCCGGTGTCAACAGGATGCTTGACTTGCGACGTGCGGCCTAGTTGAGGTTGGGACACATCGAAGGAATTCCGGAACTCATGCAGAAGATCAAGCAGGTCGGCATGTTCGGTGGGAGTGAGGGTGTCGGCGATGGCGCTGGAAAACGTATCCTTGGACGACTCCTCGAGGGCAGACAGTGATTTTGGGTGGTCGCAGTACTCATCCGGGACATCAACCAAAGACGAAGGGTCGAGATCCTGCAAGCGGCCGAGACATTCCCCCGCAAGCAAAGTGACAGGTGTGGAAAGCGGGTTGAGTATGAACATATTGCTTCTTCCGGCGGCAAGGTCAATCGTTGCGAAAGGCAGCGGCAGAGCTCGACGACTCGTGAAGATATCGGAAGGCATAAAAAAGACTGTAGCGTCAGTGTAGGCGTTGCATGAAACTGGGACAAGTGCGAAGTTTTCAGGTGGAATATCGGTGTCTTCATGCACGAACAACTTCGGCGGCTGATGAAGAGCGTCAAGTAATGGGACATCACAAAAGGGTGAAAACTCAACTTCAGCGCGTGCGCAGTCGATGACGGCATTATGGCGGGATAGGAAGTCCCATCCGAGGATGACATCATGCGAACAGACAGCGAGGACAATAAACTCCACAGTGTAAACAATGCTTTCGATGGACACTCTTGCAGTGCAGGCTGTGAGAGGCGTTACTTGCTGTGCACTTGCGGTGTGGAGTGACAGTCCCGAAAGCGGCGTCGTGACTTTACGTAATACACGGCAGACATTAGCGGCAATAACAGAAACAGCGGTTCCGGTGTCTACAAGGGCGAAAGTAGAATAACCTTCAACAGTTACTGCGACCACGTTAGCAGGAGAGGGGCGAGGGCTTAGGCAGTTCGAAAATGGCGAAGTTCTTGCCTCTTGAACTGCGGTGCTTAGTTTTCCTGGTCAGAAGGTCTGGGCCGGCGACGCATTGGGGAGGGCGATCGCCGACGAGGAGAGGGTGCGCGCGGCGTCACGAAGTCGGGGTCGTTAGGATGGGCATAGCGAGGTGACGAGACCGGCCCGTATTGCGCGAAGGGTTGGCTGCCGGGTTGCGACGATCGGACATAGTCGCCGAACATCTGAGGTCGACGGCGGCAATAGCGGGCAACGTGTCCGGGAGTAAAGCAGGTGTAGCATATCGGTCGGTTATCGGGCGTCCTCCAAGAATTGGCTACTGGTGGTGCCGCCCAAGGTGCAGCATAACCAGGCGGGTGTGCGTGCTGTGAGCGCGAGGTGTAGGGTGGTTGCGGAAGCCTACGCACAGCGTCTGCATATGTGAACGGCGCTGCTACAGGCTGCATCACTTGCGAGCAGGCGACAGGAGGAGCCACAGGCTGCGCTGCATACATTAGGGGCGCGGCCACAGGCTGCACGGCTGGCGGGTAGGCGACAGGAGGGCCTACCGGCTGCGCAGCACGCTGGCAGTGGGCAAGGCTGGATAGAGGCGGCTCGTGGTGCGCAACAGGAACAGCGTGGGAAACCTCTTCCGAAATAGCAGTGCGAAGCGGGGCAGGTAGACGGGTGGTGGTCTCGTGAGTGAAGGGCACAAGGGAAAGTTGGCGGGCGACTTCCTCACGGACGAAGGCTCGAACTTGCTGAAGCAGCGGTGAATTGTCCGGCAGGGTGTCGAAACTGGACAGTGACTCACCACCATGCTGAGGCTGCCGAGTCAGAGTGCGTTGTTTCTTCAACTCGTCGTAGCTCTGACACAAGCTGACGACTTCGGAAACTGTGCTCGGATTTCTCGCCAAGAGCATTTGAAATGCGCCGTCGTCGACGCCCTTCAGGATGTTTTTGACCTTGTCAGATTCGCGCATGGTGTCATTCACACGTCAACAAAGGTCGACGACGTCCTTAATATAGCTGGTAAAGGTCTCGCCAGTCTGCTGAGAGCGGACGCGCAAGCGCTGTTCTGCCCTCTGCTTGCGGACAGCCGGCCGACCGAACACTTCAGCACATGACGTCTTGAAGACGCTCCATGTGGGTATGTTGTGTTTGTAGTTATTAAACCACAATTCGGCGACACCAGTGAGATAAAATATCACGTGGCCCAGCTTGTCGGCTTCATTCCACTTATTGTTGGCGCTCACCAGTTCGTAGTGCTCGAGCCAGTCTTCGACGTCGGTCCCATCCGCACCACTGAAGACCTTCGGCTCCCGCAGCCTAGGATGACCAGGGCAGTTGAACTGGAGCGAAGGCGTCGATGTAGTGGCGTTGGTAGTCATGACAGGTGGTAGCGTGCGGCTTCGCAGCTCCAGGGTGTAGCAACGGGGATTAACAGCACCTTCCACCAAATGTGAGGAGGTTTATTAGCCGTTGAAGACAGCGACGAGACAGCGTGAAGAACCGTCCAGCGATCGGCACAGCAACGAACCGAAGCACGAGCCGAGAGAGCCGGGTGTTGGCGATGCTGCTTGTTGCAGGCACATCTTCTTCTTCACACTTGTAAATGTCGGTCAGTCAGCCCAACTAAAGAGTTGAGCTCACCTAATGCGTGAATCTGCATTGAAGAGTCTGCGCTCGGTCGTGTACTCGCCGAATTCCTCTGCTCTATTCTAGCTGTAGTGAGCGTGTTAGGCATGAGGTGGGCGAAGTGAGCAACCAAAGTGTCAAGTGACAGAAGACCAGATAGAAGGTTGGGAAAACGTTGACCTGGTATTTCTGTGAGCATGTGGCTAACTTCATCTGACGGGAGTTGTAAAGTCTTGCTCTGTGCTCGAATGCGTGAAGGAGATTTATGACTGCGACGACTGAGTTTGAATGCAGTAAGAGTGCGTGTTCTAATCAAATCTTTATTAGAGTCTTGAAACCAGATGATCATTTCTTCTGTTATTTTTTGCCAAGACTCGTCGTTCTTGAATAAGTGGGTAAGGTAAAATTTAAATGCTTCACTAGTGACGTAGTCGCTGAAGTTCGTAACCATCTTCCCTTCCGACCAGATGCAGCGGTAGCGTGCATCTTCAGCAGGTCGAACCAGTTCTGTACAAGTCCATCATTCACTGCTCCGGCATACAGGTCCATCGTCCACTGCTACGATGGTTCTTGCATGATGCCGGTAACTGCATGTGCCTGAGATCACCTCTACTGTGGTGGATATTCAGCTGAGGCGTGTGCCGGTGGCTTCTTTAATGATGTGAGGCTGATGAGCGGCGGCCAGGTCTTTATACTGTCGACTAGTGTGACGCTGTAATAAATGGGCGACTTGGCCTGGCTCATCATCATCATCATCATCATCATCATCATCAGCCTGACTACGTCCATCTAAGGACAAATGCCTCTCCCATGTTCCGCCAGTTAACCCGGTCGTGTGCTTGCTGCTGCCAATTTATACCCGCAATCTTCTTAATTTCATCCGCCCACCTAACCTTCTGTCTCCCCCTGACCCGCTTGCCTTCTCTGGGAATCCAGTTAGTTACCCTTAATGACCAGCGGTTATCCTGTCTACGCGCTACATTCCCAACCCAGGTCCATTTCCTATTCTTGATTTCAACTATTATATCCTTAACCCCTGTTTGTTCCTTAATCTACTCTGCTCTCCTCTTGTCTCTTAAGGTTACACCTACCATTTTTCTTTCCATTGCTCGCTGCATCGTCCTTAATTTAAGTTGAACCCTTTTTGTGAGTCTCCAGGTTTCTGCTCCATAGCTAAGTACCGGCAAGATACAGCTGTTATATACCTTCCTCTTGAGGGACCGTGGCAATCTACTTGTCATAATTTGAGAGTGCCTGCCAAATGTGCTCCACCCCATTCTTATTCTTCTAGTTACTTCAAACTTGTGGTTTGGCTCCTTGGTTATTACCTGCCCTAAGTAGACATAGTCTTTTACAATTGGAAGTGCACTATTACCTATCTCGAAGCGCTGTTCTTTTCCGAGGTTGTTGTACATTACTTTCGTCTTCTGCAGATTAATTTTAAGACCCACCTTTCTGCTCTCCTAGTCTAAATCCGTAATCATGAGCTGCAATTCGTCCCCTGAGTTACTCAGCAATGCAATGTCATCGGCAAAGCGCAGGTTACTAAGGTACTCTCCATTAACTCTTATACCTAACTGTTCCCATTCTAGGCTGCTGAAAACTTCCTGTAAGCACGCGGTAAATAGCATAGGAGGGATTGTGTCCTCCTGCTTTACACCCTTCTTGATTGGTATTCTTTTGTAAATTTATGAAGCACTATGGTAGCAGTTGATCTTTTGTAGATTTCTTCCAGGAGGTTTATATATATACTTCATCAACGCTCTGATTCTGCAGTGTCTGCATGACGGCTGATATTTCTACTTAATCAAACGCCTTCTCGTAATCTATGAAGGCTATGTATAGTGGTTGGTTATATTCTAAGCATTTCTTTATTACCTAATTGGTAGTATGAATGTAATCGATTGTTTGTAGCCTGTTCGAAAGCCTGCTTGTTCCTTTGGTTGATTGAATTATAATGTTTTCTTTACTCTGTTAGCAATTACCTTTCTAAATAGCTTGTGTACCAAAGAGAGCAAGCTGATCGGCCTGTAATTATTCAGGTCCTTGTCATCTCTTTTGTTATGTGTTAAGATGATGTTAACGTTCTTCCAAGACTCTGGTACTCTTCCCAGCAGGAGACACCTCGTAAACAGGGTGGCTAGTTTTTCTAGCACAATCTGTCCTCCATCTTGCAGCAGATCTGATGTTACTTGATCCTCACCAGCAGCTTTGCCTCTTTTCATGCTCTCTAAAGCTTTTTTAACTTCTTGTATCATTACTGATGGGTGTCATCTGGGTTACTGCTAGTTCTTATAGTATTAAAGTCGTGGTTGTGCTGGCTACTGTACAGATCTCTGTAAAACTCCTCCGCTATTTTAACTATCCAGTTCATATTGGTAGTTATTTTGCCTTCTTTGTCCCTTAGTGCATACATCCGATTTTTGCCTATCCGAAGTTTTCTCTTGACTGCTATGACGCTTCTTCCGTTTTTCAGAGCGTGTTCAATTTTCTCCATGTTATACCTTTTCACATCGCATACCTTACACCTATCAATCAACTTTGAAAGCTCTACCAGTTCTATTTTGTCTGTTGTGCTTGATACTTTCATGATTGGACACTTCTTAATAAGATTCTTCGTTTGCTGGGAACGCTTGCCAGTGTCCTGTCTAACTACCCTGCCTCCAACTTCCACATAACACTCCTTAATAATACTCGTCAGATTATCATTATTTTATCTACGCTAAGGTTCGTTTTTTCACTAAGAGCCGAATACCTGTTCTGAAGCGAGACTGAATTCCTGTACTTTCTCTCTCAGTGCTAGTTCATTGATTGGCTTCTTGCGTATCAGTTTCTGTCGTTCCTTCTTCAAGTGTAGGTGAATTCGAGAGCGTACCATTCTATGGTCACTGCATCGTACCTTGCCAACAACTTCTACATCCTGCGCGATGCCTGGGTGTGCACTCAATATAAAGTCTATTTCGTTCTTATTTTCGCCATTGGGGCTCCTCCATGTCCACTTGAGGTTTTCTCGTTTTTGGTAGAAGGTATTTATATCCGTAAATATTGCGTTCTGCGAATTTTACTAGTGGCTCTTGGTGTTTCTAGTACCAATGCCATAATATCCTACTTACTGCCTGGTCCCCAGCCTGCTTCTCCCCTACATTTACATTGAATTCTCCCATTAGTATAGTATACTGTGTTTTTACTTTACTCATTGCTGATTTCACGTCGTCATAAAAGCTTTCAACTGAAGCGTTATTATAACTGGATATAGGCGCGTAAGCCTGTACCACTTTCATCTTGTATCTTTTATTCAGTATACTTACGATACCTACCACTCTTTAATTAATGCTATAGTGTTCCTCTATGTCATAAGCTATGTTTCTGTGAATTAGGAGCTCCACTCTCAGTTCTCTTCTGTCAGCCAAGTCCCGATAGGAATGTATGTGCCCATTCTGTAGCACCGTATAAGCCTCATCTGTCCTCCTAACCTCACTGAGCTCTATCATATCCCATTTAACACCCTCTAGCTCCTCGAATAGTACAGCTAGACATCCCTCACTGGATAAGGTTCTAGCGTTAAACGTTGCCAAGTTCAGGTTCCAATGATGGCCTGTCCGGATCCAGAGATTCTTAGCACCCTCTGCTGCTTGGCAGATCTGACCACCGCCGTGGTCAGTTGCTTCGCAGCTGCTGGGGACTGAGGACTGAGGGCCGTGAGTCATTTGACGTATGCATGTGGGATTTAGTGGCCAGATGCTGCACCAGGGTGGCCAATCCTTCTCTGGTGAGGGAGTGCGTTCCCGGAGATGGTTGCTGGTGAGTCCCAGGCCTCAATGCAGTTCCATCACCACGCGTATATTGTTTATCCGGGCGGGAAGTGCGCGGCACCGGGATTTGAACCACGGACCTTTTGCATGCGAGGTGGATGCTCTAACCACTACGCCATCGCTGCACTCCTGGTTCATACGCCATTATTGTTCCATCTCAATTCTTCCTTCTCGGCTTCCACCAACCATCGCTTCATACGTCACACACACACACACACACACACACACACACGCATATATATATATATATATATATATATATATATATATATATATATATATATATATATATATATATATATATATATATATATATAGTGGGGGTAATAATTCAATGGGCCAGTTAGTCTTCGTGAAGGTATGGGATATGGCACAACGGGGGCGTTGTCAACAAGGATAAATATATTTATTTCCCAACAGTTTCGGGAGGGGTCCTCCCTTCATCAGGGAATGAGTTATACTTGGGAAATAAATATATTTATTCTTGTTGACAACGCTTCCGTTGTGCCATATTCCATATATATATATATATATATATATATATATATATATATATATATATATATATATATATATATATATATTGTTAAAGTTAAAGTCAAAGGTTGTTTATAGCAGGGCGAAGTTGATGGTTCGGTGGTAATGGCGTCACTATCTGCATCAGTTAGCGTTTTCCTCCTCTTCTCCTCTCTCGGCTCATACCCGTTGCGTTTCCCGGCTCCCAGACGAAGCCCGCTGAGCTAGTATGAATCATTTTGAATGTTGAGAGCGAAACAGTATAAGGCGGGCGACATGTACCAGCTGGGTCCGGTTTGACCGACGGCCAGCTGATGTCAGCCGTGCTACCACGTATGTCAAATCGCTTAAGCGATCAACAATGACGAATGGGCCACTGTACTGAGGTAAAAACTCTGCGCATAGGCCCCGCTTACGTTGTGGCGCCCACAAATACACAAAGTCTCCTTTGCAGTATGCTACAGACTGATGGCGGCTGTCATAGCTTTCAATTGGTCGGTGTTGCGAAGGGACAGTACGAAGACGAGCAGTACGCTGGGCTTCTTCGGCTAGGCAGAGTGTCTTGTAGACAGAGTAGTTGCTATGGAAGTCAAATGGTAGAATAATATCGATGCAGCTTAACGGTGAACGTGCGTAATGAAGGTAAGAAGGACTGTAATAGGTTGTCGCATGTTTGGCCGTGTTATACGCATAAGTAATGAAGGGGAGAACGTCTTCGCAGGCCTTGTGGTCAGACGATACGTACTTAGCCAACATGTTAGTCAGAGTTCTGGTCATACGTTCTACCAGCCCATTCGTCTGAGGGTGATATGGGGATGAATGACGGAACTATGATTTGCACAGACGAACCAGTTGTTCGACGGCATCCGCAACGAACTGACGACCTCGATCACTAATGATCACTCTGGGAGGGCTTTGCCGAAGAATGATGAATCTAAGCAAAAACATGACCACGCACGCCGCTGTAGAGGATGGTATCGCTGCAGTTTCTGCGTAACGAGTCAGATGGTCGACGCACACTATCACCCATCGGTTGTTGTTAGCCTAGCATGAAAATGAGCCCAAAAGGTCGGTACCAACTTGATCAAATGGTAGATGAGGAGGTGGCAGTGGATGGAGAAGACCTGGTGGAAGACTCGTAGGCCGCTTGTAGCGTTGACATTGTTTGCAACTTGCGACATAGTGCTTGACTTTGTCCCGAATTCTGAGCCAGTAAAAGCACTATTGTGTCCTATTCAAAGTTCTGATGAACCTCAAGTGACCAGCTGTGCATCGTCGTGCATGGCCTTAAGTATGTCAAATTGTAGACTCTGTTGTACGACTAGAATGAAGCGTGCGCCTTTAGCCGAATAACTTGTCTTGTATAGAAGGCCGTCACGGACACAAAAGTGGCCGTAGGCTTGAGGACGCGATGTCGAGGCAAGTAATGGCTCCAAGCTAATATGAGCCTCTTGTTCTTTCTTGAATGTACTTAAGTCTGGGAATGTGGAAGAAATGGAGGCAAAACAGTCATCAAATCTGTATTCTTGAGACTCAGTAATCTTCAGGGCAAGGCGGGAGAGACAGTCGCAATCTGCGTGGTGGCGTCCAGACTTGAACGAGATGACGAAGTCGTACTCCTGAAGTTGAAGAGCCCAACGTGCCAGTCGACCATTCGGGTCACGAAGATTCACTAGCCAGCATAAAGCGTGATGGTCGGTAACGATAGAGAATGGACGTCCATAGATATAAGGTCGAAATTTGTGTATCACAAAAAAAATTGCCCGCAGCTTCCCTCGGGGGAACACTGAGGAGGATGCGGAGCATATAATTGGTTAACGGGGTGTTAAAGTGCGACTTACTTGGGCCGATGGCTAAATTGGTTAACGTGGTTGTGAAATGGGGTGTTAAATTGCGACTTACTTGGGTCGATGGCTAAATTGGCTAACGTGGTTGTAGGAGGGGGTGTTAAATGAGTGAACACGTACACACGTATGCGAAAGGGCGGCGCTGGTCGAAGGGACGTCGATCATTGTGTTTGTGGATTCGTTAGAATTCATTTCACCGCGACCTTGGACGTGGACGCGCTGTACAAACCAACCGACGAGCGGCAACTGAGCGAGCGAGCGCCGACCTTGAGTATATATACAGCACGATGGCGCATGCACTGTCAGCTGTTGAATGTTATCGAAGCGCGACGGCGCATGCACGTCCACTGGAGAATTGTAGATGTCGAACGCGGTGTGTAGAGGATGAAGGGTGCACAGATGGTGGAGGAGTGAAGCGCGCGCGGTGTGTAGAGGAGGAAGGGATGCACAGATGGTGGAAGAAGGAGGAGGAAGCTTGCGGACGGCGCCGCACTACAAGCCTCGAGTATTAGATGCTCCGCATCTAAAACAGCTGCCAAGCATTCTTGTTCTGTTACGGTATAGGTGCGTTCAGCTTTGTTGAAAGAGCGACTGGCGTAAGCCACTACGTGCTCAGCTCCTTGATGACGCTGCACAAGTACAGCACCTATGTCGATGCCACTAGCGTCAGCATGCACTTCCGTAGGCAAGGACGCATCGAAGTGACGCAGTATGGGCCCCCACGTTAGTAGAAACCTTAGCTGGCGGAATGCATCGTCGCAAGCTGAAGTCCAGTTTAAAGGGACGTACTTTTGAAGAAGACATGTTAGGGAATGCACCACGTCAGCGAACCTCGGAACCAAACGACGAAAATATGAGCATAGGCCTAAGAAGCTCCTCAATTCCCGCATCGATTTTGGTGGTTCGAAAGAGCTGACGGCCTCAATTTTTTCGTGAGTCTGGTTTTATTCCAGTTTTGTCAACGAGATGTGTAAGTACTAATGCCTCCGTTTCACCAAAACGACATTTCTTAGAGTTTAGGATGAAGCCGGCCTTTTGTATGCAATCCAAAACAAGTCTGAGACGACTGGTATGCTCGTTCAGTGTGCTGCTAAAAATCTCCACGTCATCTAGGTAGGACAAACAAATTTCCCATTTAAGACCTCGAAGTATTGTATCCATAAATCGTTCGAATGTTGCCGGTGCTTTACAAACACCGAACGGCATGTTATCAAATTCATAAAGGCCGTCAGGTGTCACAAAGGCCGTTTTCTCTTTGTCGTTTGGGTGCATGGGTATATGCCAATACCCTGATCGCAAATCCAGTGACGAAACGTAGGCTGCGGAATGCAGGCAATGAATGACGTCATCAATTCTAGGAAGCGGATACACATCTTTTTTGGTGACCGCATTTGGTTTTCTATAGTCTGCGCAAAAGCGCCATAGTTCATCCTTCTTTCTTACTAAGATCACAGGCGCTGCCCACGGACTAGATGACTCTTGGACAACACCTTTCCGCAACATATCGGTGACCTGTTCAGCTATCACTGCCCTCTCTAGCGACGACACGCAGTAAGGTTTTTTACGAACGGGGTGTGCAGATCCGGTGTCAATTCTGTGATGAGCACGAGAACGCGGTAGTGATGCCTCCGTGTCACATTGTGTGAAATCGAACACCGAAAGATGTGTCATAATGACACGCGCAAGAGCGTGACGTTCATGCGAGGGTAGCGACTTGCTGATCATTCTTAAGATCTCTTTTTCAGTACTGCCTCTCTGGGGTTCGCTTGTTTCAGACTGGTGCTCTTCGCTTAAAACGGTAATAGTGCCGTACGTGATTTCGTCGAACTCAGCAAGTTTCATATCACGTGGAAGAACAGCAGGTACCGATGAACAATTGAAAGCCCACAAGCTTGAGGCGCCGTTCACAATTGTCATGAGAGAACGAGGCACAAGTACCTTTTCTTCACGCAAACCATCGCAAGTGGTTGAATTTGCGCGTCAAACGATGAAAGGTTGGCAACAGCAAGATTAACAGAAACACGTGATAAAGACCACGGCACTAAAAGAGAATCATTCGACATGACGAAACAGTTTTTCTCCAGTAAACATGTCTCAGCACGCGAAGACAAAAGCACATTATTCACCGTAACTTCGCCTGTGCCAAAATTAACGGAAGCACCACAATTTTGAAGGAAGTCGATCCTAAGAATCACATCACGAGTGCACCGCGGTAATACGAAAAATTCCGTGACAAGATATTCAGCACCAAACAAAACACTTGCAACACAAATACATGGAGGAACGAGGCACTCTCTGCTGACACCACGAAACGTCACACCACCATTCCACTGGAACATAACCTTTCAACCAAGTATTTCCTTGAATTTGGCACTCATGACGGAAACCGTAGCACCTGTATCCACTTACGCAGTTGCAGGCACACTATCAATTAACACGCACACTTTGTTTTGGGAGATCATAATAGGAAGAAGAGCAGTTTGCAGAGACGGAGACCGGCCGGCGACCTTACCTCCATCGGCCGCGCCGGCTGAATTCTCGATGGAGGTGGTGGTGTAAAACGTCACCATGGGGATGGTGAATGGTGTGAGCGACTGGTTGGTGGTGTCAGGCTGCGGTCGGATGCTGGTGAGTCACACCTCCTGTTAAAATGGTGGAAGGAATGCTTGGGTGGCGAGCCTATAGCGTTGGTTGCGCGATGTTCTGCCGACCAATGATAATAGTTGACACCTTCAAAGTTAGGCCAAGTTGGTGGTGGGCCATACCTTGTCTGGCGGTGACAGCGACAAAAACGAGAAATGTGTCCTCTCCCACCGCAGCTGTAGCAAACAGGTGAAGGGCGCCCGACGTCGTAGACTTCGGGATAAGCCGCCCTCGGACGCTGCGAGTAGTAGATAGGATTTTCCAAGTGCCGTTTCGTCGTAGTACCCCGATTAGCGCGTCGTTCATGCGTCACGTCGTCAGAAAACGTATGGTGGTGCTGTTGTAGGGGATCGGTTCGACTGTCTACAACGCCTGGCATGGCTGACAGCGAAGAAACCACCGGTGCAGCTTCGTGAGGTTTATTAAAAATGCAACCGAGCTGCTCAGCTTTCACGGCGTTCAACGATTTGCTGTGTCGCTCGAGTTCCTCACAGACGATTTGCCTCACAGTGGTAGCAAGGTCCCAATGAATACTGCAGCTATCCTCAATGCTTGCAACCGTCGCAACATTCGCCAACCTGCCGAAATTTGGCGTGATACGGTGTAGCTTCAAGGTCTCAAACGTGCGGCAATGACGAATGACGTCAGCTACCGAATCGAGGCTCTCCTTGCCAATCAAGTAGGTATACACGTCTTCGACATTGCCTTTCAGAATATGCCCGACTTTGTCCTCTTCGGACATACGAGGATTCCCCGTCTTACACAGTATCAGGATCGTCTCAATGTACGTGGTACAAGTCTAACCTGGCACTTGAGCACGCTGAAGTAATGTCTGCTCGGCTCGCTTTCCTTTCGCAGTGGAATCCCCAAAGCACTCTGTGAGTTGAATAGCGAAGTGATCCCAGGTTGTTAGCGACTCTTCGTGGTTCTCGAACCACACAAGAGCAGTGTCTGTCAGGAAGAGAGCAACATACTCCAGCTGAGTCGTAGACTTGCGCAGCATCCGCAATGGTGTTCTCAAACTCCTGCCATACACAAACGCTGCAGGACTAAAACCAGTGCTCTCATGAGGAGCTGATCTCAAAGTGAACATAGCGGGAGGAATACACGCTTCCCAGTCGCATTTGTGCTCGTAGCAGAGAGCTCTCAGTATCCGTTTCAGAACGGAATGCATACGCTCTACCGGATTAGATTGCGGGTGATGGATCAAGCTGTGCACTACTTTTATTCCACATTTATCAATAAATGTAGAGGTAAGGAAGCTGGTGAAGACACTACCATTGTCGCATTGGTTCTGTTTTGTTCTGTTCTGTTTTAACTGTTTTGCTGTGGAGAGGTTGAGGAGCCTATTGCCTCGGCTACTCCATATCACAGAGTTATGCAGCGAAAAATAAAATAATAATACAGAACGGTACCCTAAAACTAACAATACGGAAAAGGAAAAAAACACATAATAGCACACTGAAACCAGTTCAAATAACATGTCAATACACAGTTTTCTTCACGCAGTTCACAAAGTCATAAACTACTCACACGCACACCACACTCCTCTAATGCCAGTATATACATGGCCACACTTTACATAATACCCATTTTTGGCTGTCAGTCATAGGCGCTTGTCCAGTCCGGTCTCCACTAAAAAGTCTGTCAGGAAGATTATTGCCTTTTTCTGAAGATGCATCTTAGGCCATGGTCCAAGTAGTTTCTTTATTGTGAGGGGCCATCTGTCCAAACTTGCTAATTTGTTCTTTAATTTTTCTCTTTCTTTCGCGTATTTAATGCACTCCGAAAGAATATGGCGAACATTTTCTTCTGCATGACCACAATGGCATTCCGGTGAGTTGGATCGATGTATCTTGTGCAGGAAGCTGTTTGTGTATGCTACTTCCAATCTAAGTCGGTGGATCAATGTCTCTAGGTGTCGTGGAAGGTCTGTCGCTATGGAAAATTTTCTGTGTGGATCAACTTTATAGTACCGTTTCCTTTGATTTAGGGCTCTCAAACCACTTCTCCATCGAACAATGGTTAGCTCCTTGCGATATAAAATGTCGAATATCCGTCCCAGATATAGGGATTGTGTAATTCCGTCCTTCCTTCAATGCTTTCTTCGCGAGACTATCAGCATCTTCATTTCCCTTTATTCCAATGTGGCTGGGTATCCATTGGAATACGATGTTGTGACCCTGCGATGAGGCATATTCCACAGTTTCTGCGATACATTGTGGTATTTCACCATTTCTGTAAGGTGATCTCGCATTTCTGATTAGCTGAAGAGCAGGTTTGCTATCAGTGCATATCACCCATTTTCGTGGATCTGGATTCTCGCAGATAAGCTTCACTGCTTCAAAGATAGCCACCAATTCTGCTGTCGTCGATGAAGACTTGTGCGATAATTTGTACATCTTCTTTTCCTGAATTTCGGGTATAAAGACCGCACAGGCTGACGCTTCTTCTGTGCATGATCCATCTGTATATATCTTCGTTTTTTCATTATGCATTACATGAAGCTGATGAAGTACCAACTGTGCCGCTACTAGAGGTGCCATGGCTGCTTTCTTCTCTATGCCGTCTATTTCACGGATAACGTTGAGAAGTGGCAGCGTCCAAGGTGGTTTTGAAGGTTTCCATTGTTTAAATTCTGGTACTACTGCTTCAAATGATGATATAGTATCCTGTAGTCTCGTTGCCGTTCTTTGTGTTAGTGCACCAGATAAAAAATGACTTTCATGTTGCGTGAAAATTCTAAATAAATTTCGAGATGTTTCTTTAGTTCGCAGTACTGCCAAAGGTGGCTCTCGAGCCTCCGAATACACTAAATCACTGGAAGTTGACCGGGGTAAACCCAGACATACCCTCAAGCTCCTTGCCAATAACAAGTGAAGTCTCCTTTCGGTGGAGGCTGGGAGTCCGTGCAGCAGGGGCAGTGAGTAAGTTACGATGGGGCGTATCCAGGCAACATGTAGGGCTAATAACGACTCTGTAGTACCACCCCATTTGGCCCCGCAGAGATGCCGGAGGATTCGAATGGCCTGATTAACTTTTTGTTCCAGGGACTGGACATGAGGCGACCATGTTAGTCTCCGGTCTAAAATTACTCCCAAGAATTTATGAGTTTTAACCATTTTAATAGGCTGATTTTGCAGAATAAGCTGGAAATTTCCAGGTCTTTTTAATGTAAACGGAAGTATGGCTGTTTTGGCCAGACTCAGTGCCATACCTCTTTTTTTTAGAAAATGGTCTACATTATCCAATCCTTCTTGTAGAGTTTGTTGTATATCCAAAAACGATGGACCAGACGTCCATATACTTATATCATCAGCATATACTGAACATCTGATGTTGGGTGGAAGATTATACGGGAGCTGCGCCATGACTGCATTAAAGAGAGTAGGGCTTAGTACGCTGCCCTGTGGCATTCCTTGGTTGACGACATGTTCTGACGTTGGGCCCTCCTGCGTAACTACAAAAATTTTCCGGTGCTTCAGGAAGTCAGCGATCCAACGCAGTATCTTGCCCTTGAATCCCTGTAACGCCAGGCCTTCCAGAACGTGAACGTGACTCACTGTGTCGTATGCTCGGTGGACATCAAGGAATACAGCGACAGTGATGTTTCCTTGCGTTCGTTGGTTTTACACATCTGTGACCAAATCCAGAATACAGTCCATTGTGCATCTACCTCTTCTGAAGCCGGCTATGCTTTCTGGTATTAGTTTTTCATGTCTTGCCACCATAAAATTCGTTCATTGATCATTTTTTCCATCACTTTTGAAAAACAACTTGTCAAACTAACCGGCCTAAACGAGTCCAACTGCATAGGGCTCTTCCCTGGCTTTAGCAACGGTACTACTTTTGATATCCAACTTTCCTGAACTTTTTCTTCTTGCCAAATTTTATTATAAATGTCCAACAGGTGTAATTTTCCTTTTTTGTACAAATTAGCAAGAGCAGCGTATGTAACTCCATCTGTTCCTGGTGAACTTGTTCGTTTTACTGAAGACAACACATATTGGAGCTCCTCTGGTGTGAAGCTGTCATCCAGATCTGATGAACTGATCGCAGAGAACTTTGTTACAACCGCCGAAGCTGATTCTGCTGAGGATTTATATTCGCTCGTTTGGGTGGTCTCTCCATTTCTCAGTATAAGATCGCAAAATTCTTCGGCAATCACACGTTCGCTAACTCCTCGAGACAGCGCTAGAGCCTTTAGCGGTCTCGAGTGGACTACTGGCTGTCGGAGGGCGCGTACCATGTTCCACAGTTGAGTCGCCGAGGTAAATGGGGAAAGTGAGGCACATAAATCTTGCCACCTTTTGGTTGAAAGCTTCTGCAGTTGGTTACGCATTGTAGTGTGTACCTTCTGTGACCTTGAAATCTTCTAAATTACCTGACCTGCGATATCTTCTTTCAGATCGGCGTCGTATTGCCCGAAGCCTCTCATACTCAGCGTCAACACCCGAATACCCATCTGGAATGGGTACTGTACGAGTTGCTTTTGTTAGAAAATTTTTTATCTTCGATGCAAACGTTTCTGCGTCAGAACAGGGTTCAAGATTTTGTCTCTGTAGTTCTCGAAAGATTGCCCAGTTTGTAATTCTTGTTGTGCGGTTATTTCTTGTTTTCTTCAACTTTGGGTGATATATGAATACTGGCAAGTGGTCACTTCCTCTTGTGTCAGCGTCTGCAGTCCAGTCTGCCCCAGCCGCTAATTCAGAGGAGCACACAGTAATGTCTAGTACGCTGCAGTAGTTATGCCCCCGTAGAAACGTTGGAGAACCATCATTTAGTATAGTGTAACCATAATCTTCGCATATTTTTACTATAGCAGATCCCCTTACACTACAACGCTCACTACCCCACAATTCATGGTGCGCGTTAAAATCACCACATATAATTATAGGATCATGGTCAGATCTACACACTGCAGCCAACTCTGCGTATGAAACGTTTGCTTGAGGGTGCACGTAAACACTAACTACAGTTACAGTATCGTTACCAAACTTCACTTTGCATCTAACAAATTCCGGCGCATCTGTTTTTGAAGTGGCCACAAGTGTCGACGGAATATCGCGTCTCACACACAACATCACTCTGCTTTTTGCAGCAGGACGGTCTGCTTGGTACACCACATAATTGGACAAGCGAAAGTTAGTGGATACTCTTGTTTCGGAAATACACAAAATCGGAAACCCGTGCTGAGCGACGAATTTCCGAAAATCTCCACTCTTATTCTGCAAACCGTTGCAGTTCCACTGGAATATTGCACTTCTTTTGCACCAGTTAGATAGTCCGGTAGCCATGATTACGACAAGAGAAGATGCTCAACATCTAGCAGCAATTTCACTTCTGGTAAAGAACCTGCTTGTGGCAGGGATCGTAGAATTGCTTTGAGAGCCGCAAAGATTATTGGCAAAATAACTTGCTCGCTCCCGGCTGTCTCCGCCGAGATCGCATTTCTCGAAGAAGTTTTGCTCAGCAAGCTGCTGTGACCCTTCCCTTTGGTAGTCAGTGGCTCCTTGGCTGTGTCTGGCCTGGTAGAAAGTTCCACTTCAGCATGTTCCTGGGCCCGGACTTCTTTTCCAACGCGATGTTTTGGTGCTGAGCGCTTCAATACTTCCGAGTAAGAGTCGTGGCGCCACTGTTTTGCACTTCTTTGTGCCGCAGGAACATCTTCGACTATATCCGCATTGGATTTCACATTGGATTTCGACTTGTCGCATTGGATTTCACAAGAAAATCTGACGCATGCAAATATAGATAGCAGTGCATCCACAACATGAGGAGAATTGAGCTCCGTAAGTGGTATCGCTTCCGGAGCGATACCACTTATTCCGGGTATCGCTACGCAGAGAGCCGTCAGGATGTACCGACAACCTTGCCTTGACTCTGACAATGGCCCGTCAATATCAATCACTAGGCGCCGAAAAGGTTCTGTGATAATTGGCACAAACTTCATGGGTGCCTTCCACTTGTCCGTGGATTTCCTCGCTCTCTGACAAGTGTCGCATGAGCGTACAAATCTTCGCTATCCTTCAAGCATTTAGGCCAATAAAACTCAAGGGAAACTCTAGCTTTGGTCTTTTTTATGCCGAGATTCCCTGCCCATGCGTTTTCATGCGCCAGTTCTAATAGTTGGCGACGACACTTTTTTGCCCCAAGAGCTGCTCATACTTGCGACCTTGCGCATTTGTGTTAGCTCCGATACAGGAGCCCTGCTTTCTGAAAAAAAAAGAAACATTCTTTTTCTTTTTTCCCAAGTTTACGCTTTTTTTCAGCGCTTTTATCGAGAGGTTCTCACGCTACACTCGAATGAGCGTTTCTAGATCAACCCTCGACAGCTTACTCCAACTTTCCGCTACAGGCGAGAGCGTTGCACCCCTTTCGCTCTGACTCAATAGCGCCATGTCGTCTCCCCCTGCTACGGAAACGGCGCCGGTCGCTTCGGCGACGGTCGTTCGAGTGACTGCTCACATGACTCACATGGAGAATTTTCTCTCTGAGGTTCCGTCGACTCGCCGCCAAAGCCCACAGATCTGCTGCTTTTGAACTTGTTTCACCACATTGAACAATATCAAGCTCCTGCGAAAGCTTACGCGCTTGCGATCGCGTGAGGGCCATGTATGCTAGGTTGTAGAAGAACGATTTATCCTGCTCTTTGAGAAGCTGCTCTGAGTTGTTAGAGAAAAGATAAGGAAAACGATCGAGAAGCGCTACAGGCATAGCCGCTTCGGTGCGAAGCTTACCGAACGGGCTTTCAATAACAAGCGTAGCGATTGGTAAGCAAGCACTCTGCTCCTCGGCGACTTGCCTGATCCACGCGCATTCTCCTGTAAAGTCATCCGGAGACACCAATGAAGGATGGACAACGTCCATGGTTGCGGCTGAGTCCCGAAGTGCTCGACACGTTTTCCCATTCACACTAATTTCTTGGAGATACGGCTCTAACAACCGCATGTTCTTTTCCGATTCTCGGATTGTTGCAAAAGCAAACTTTTGCTTATAGTTTATCGCGATGTGCCCTACATTTTTACAGTTGTAGTAGATTAGCAGCTTGCGGGATTCAAACGCCCGTGTGGTGTCAGTGCGTTGTTTAGCAACCTCACTCGATTTCTATGCTTCCGTTTGCCCTTCTCCTACAGTGTCCTTCGTAACAGACGGGTCCTTCTTGAAGTTACGGTGTGAAGCGGGTTTCCGTTGATCAGGTTTCTTTGAAAAGCCCTCTTTCATTTTATCTTTTTCAACGCGCACTGCCCTTCTATGCAACTTTCGGCGAGTATAATACTCCTCAGCTAACTCTGCTGCCTTGTTTAGCTGTACTTCATTAAGTTTGTGCTGCAGCCAAAGCTTGACATCCTCCTCGATGCAACGGTAGAATTGCTCCAACGCAATGAATCCTACAACTTTATCGCGGTCGTCATAAACACCTTCGCCCTTGAGCCATTCAAATAAATCGGCTTTAAGACGAAACGCGAAGTCAACGTGTGACTCATTTTCCTTTTTAGCATACCGGAACCTGTGCCTGAAATCCTCAGGTGACAACTTATAACGTCTCTAGAGCACTTCCTTAACCTCGTCATAGCTCTCAAACGCTTCCTTCGACAAGCAATTTATCGCGTCGGACACTTCACCGGGAAGAAGAGCTAACAGGTTATGCGCCCAAAGAGACAGCTCCAAAGCATGTCGCTTACAGACGTGTGCAAACTTGACCAGATACTTCGCCATGTTTTCGCCTACTACGAACCGTGGCAGTTGGTCCCGAATTTCATGACCGCTGACCTGAATCGTCGTAGAAGCTACGCTAGGCGCCTGCTAACACTAGGATTGCCAATTCTATTCGTTTCAACTCGAGGCGCTCGTCTCTCGGCCTCCTCACGGCGTTCACGCCTTTCAGCTTCCTCGCGGCGTGCTTTGATATCCGCCCAGGCCTCATGGACTTCCTCAGCCGACACTCCTTTATCCTTCATGATCTCAAAGATCGCTTGCTTTCATTTCGCACGGCCCAAAGTAATGCCGAGTTCCTCACAAATTTCGATGAGTTCCTTCACTTTAAGGTTCTCCGTCGTTCACACTAGCCTCTTGCTGATTGCCCCTGTTAAGAATTTACTTGCCGTACCCACTATAAGTCTACTAGCAAGACGCACAAGCAATTTGAACACTGCCGTGTTTACACCCTCTGCATTAACTTTGGTTTCAAAGCGCTCTGACTTTGCTTGAAACGATCAAAGCTCCCTCTAATGCTTCACACAGCCCTTCTCTGAACTACTACAACCTGAGCTAGAGTAGTCTGGTGAACTGAGGGGAAAACATCAGGCACTCACGGCACTGATGTCGCTGACGCCGGCTGATCCCGCAGGTGCCAACCACTGTTACGAAAGACGGCGACACCAACACGCTCCTGAAGGCGCCACTGCTTCGAACTCCGCCGGGAAGGTCACCAGCCGATTGGTAGCGTAGGTTTCTCAGCTCGTGACTGCTTCTGCGCAGAGCTGATAGACGAGCGGACGAGACGACGGTGAGTTAAACAAGGTTTATGTAAAGCATATTGCCACGTTCCATTTCCCAAGTTTTTGTTATCGTTCCGAAACACCACACGATTCTTGGCGCAAACGGCACCTGCAGGTTTCGAGAAGGTTCCGGACTGTAGTAGATCATTTCGATACGATCACGCCCACTGTGCGAACGGTACAGATTGTTCTGGAACCTACGCCACCGCCAGCGATAACGCTAGAACATTCGACGGCAAGGGTATAAATGCCTACGCGCTTCGCTGCTTGTCAGTTGTTGATCGAAGGTCGACACTGCGTTCGCCGCTATCAGTCCGAGAGTGCTATCTGTGCAAGACTGCTGCTGTAATTAGACTTTCCATTTACCGGGCACAGGTTCGCCCAAATAAACAGTTAAACCCCAACACGAAGTTTCCTGTCTTCGGCCACGTCACGACGGCGTGACATCTGGTGGAGGTGCTGCTTCGTTTATGTACCGGACGCCCCCGTCAAGCCGTGAACCCAGCCCCCGTCGCGGAGAAGACACCGACGCCAACCAAGAGCAGCGAACGAGCCGCCGACAGCAAGGTCTCCCACCGGAGTACGGCCTTCTACAAGGCAAGGCGCGGAAGACCAAGACCTTGACCTCGACTGCAGCGACAATGACAACTGGAGCGTCCCAGCCCGCGATCGTCATTCATCAACCCAGGGAACCGCCAACGTTCCATGGCTCATCGTTTGAAGACCTGGAAACCTGGCTAGAAACATACGACCGTGTGGCCACCCTCAACCACTGGGACAACGAAGAAAAGCTCCGTCGTGTGTACTTCTACCTGGAAGATACCGCAAGGACCTGGCTAGAGAATCAGGAGTCCACGCTCCGAACGTGGGATGTCTTCTGCGGCGCATTTCTGCAAACGTTCGCGAGCGTCGCTCGCAAAGAGAGGGCCGCTGCTCTACTCGAGACCCGGGTTCAGCTACCAAATGAAAAGGTTGGAATTTTCACAGAGGAGATGAACCGCCTATTCCGTCACGCTGACCCAGACATGCCTGAGGAAAAGAAAGTTCGTTTCCTCATGCGAAGGGTCAAACAGGAGCTCTTCGCGGGACTAATGAGGAATCCACCGAACACCGTCCAAGAATTTGTATCCGAGGCGACCACCATCGAAAAAACGCTGGACATGCGCACCAGACAGTATAATCGTCGCCTGACTCCAGAATGCGCTGCTGCTCAAGCCAGTGACTCCGACGACCTGCGTGAAACGATCCGAGCGATTGTGCGGGAAGAGCTGCGCAAACTGTTGCCTTCGGCGCAGCCTCAAGTTGATTCGATCGCCGACATTGTGCGAGAAGAAGTCCGGCAATCGCTTCGAATTCCTGAAACACCGCCGCCCGAGCCAGAAACTATGAGCTACGCCGCTGCAGTGCGCCACCACGCTCCTCCCCGTCCACGCCAAAACGCCGCCCCGTCGCACTTCCGTCGCCAGACGCCACCACCCCCACCGACGTCCTACCGTTCCCCAGCGGGCCAGCGCAGTGCACCGAGGAAAACGGACGTTTGGTGTGCACCTGACAACCGCCCGTTCTGCTACCACTGCGGCGAGGCCGGGCACACATACCGCCGTTGCCAGTACCGACAGATGGGACTGCGTGGCTTCGCCGTCAATGCACCGCGTCTACAGCCAGGAGATCGGCAACGTGACATCGCCGACTACCTGGCAGGAACTCAATGCACACCACGAAGTCCTTTCCGTTCGCCGTCGCACAGCCGCCGCATGTCACCACACCTACGGCAGTACTCTGGCCCAACGCGGGGCCGGTCTCCTAGCCCGTATCCGGGAAACTAAGGGCAGCAACCGATGGAGGTGCGGTTGCTGTGCGACGAACTACCGAAGATCCACCGATGACGCCGCCGCCACGACGGAGCTTTTTGAACACAACACCAACCAGGCAAAGCCCTGAAGGCAAAAGCTCACTTACCGAAGGTGGCCGGACGACGCAACATGGAAGCAGTGGAACAAGCCGATGCAGCCGTGACCCGACGCCACGCCCTATTTGTAATGCGAGACGGCGAACTAGCGACCTCGACGTTCTTACCGACGGCCACAGTGTGACTGCTCTCGTCGATACTGGAGCCGACTATTCTGTCATCAGTGGGTCGTTCGCCGCAAAGTTAAAGAAAGTTAGGACAGCTTAGAAAGGCCCTGAAATCCGCACAGCCGGAGGTCATCTCGTAACGCCTGCAGGAATCTGCACAGCGAGAGTCAGCATTAACGGCCGTATTTATCCTACAGACTTCGTAGTCCTACAGCGTTGCTCGAGAGATGTCATCCTTGGAATGGACCTCTTATGCCTCCATGGTGCTGTCATCAACCTAAAAACAAGGTCGATAACGTTATCCACAGAAGAAGCACTACCGCCGCGCACGCTGTCAGGATACCATGCCTTGAATGTGCTGGAAGAACAAGTCACCATTCCGCCTCGCTCAAGCGTCGTTACTTCAGTCGGCGCTCCTAAATCACCTGACTTGGAAGGCGTTGTTGAAGGCAGTCAGCATCTGTTGGTCACCCGAAATATTTGCGTCGCAAGAGAAATTGCAGAGCCGCGGGGAGGCGAAGCAACGGTTATGCTCACGAATTTCAGCAATGAGTACAAACATGTGAACAAAGGAACAATGGTCGCATACATCAAAGAAATTGTCGAAGCCACCAGTGCTTTCGCCCTCGCCGATTCTGCGGAACCTGCTCAGAGGAACCAAGCCCCTCCCATAGCTTTTGACGTCAGTCCCAGACTTCCGAACAATAAGCAAGAACAGCTCAAGGCCTTGCTCCTGCAATACAAAGATTGCTTTTCGTCGTCATCGAAAATTCGGCAGACCCCAATCACGAAACATCGCATAAACCGAAGAAAATGCCAGACCACTTCGTCAGAGTCCGTACAGGGTTTCGACGCGAGAACGTGAGGCCATGAAGAGACAAGTTGATGAAATGCTGCGAGATGGCATTATCCAGCCGTCCAAGAGTCTGTGGGCATCCCCGTGGTGTTAGTGAAGAAAAAAGATGGGACCCTACGTTTCTGCGTCGATTATCGCCGCCTGAACAAAATTACAAGAAAGGACGTGTATCCTCTCTCACGAATAGACGACGCACTTCATCGGCTCCATAACGCCAAGTACTTCTCGTCAATGGACCTCAAGACTGGCTATGGGCAAATCGAAGTCGACGAAAGAGACCGAGAGAAGACGGCGTTTATAACACCGGACGGCCTCTTCGAGTTTAAGGTGATGCCCTTCGGTCTTTGCTCAGCGCCTGCAACTTTTCAACGCGTTATGGATACAGTACTGGCAGGATTGAAGTTGCAGACTTGCCTTGTGTACTTGGACGACGTCGTCGTGTTTTCCTCGAGTTTCGACGAGCATCTTCGGCGCCTTGAAGCTGTACTTCAAGCCATCAAGACGTCCGGACTCACACTGAAGCCAGAAAAGTGCAGATTTGTGTATGAGGAGCTCTTGTTTCTGGGGCACGTTATCAGCAAGTCTGGAGTTCGTCCCGATCCACGGAAAACAGCCGCCATCGCCGACTTCCCGCCGCCCACTGACAAGAAGGCCGTGCGCCGATTTCTGGGCCTGTGCGCCTATTATAGGCGGTTCGTGAAAAACTTCGCCCGCATCGCCGATCCTCTCACTAACCTTACCAAGAACGACGCAGAGTTCAAGTGGGAAATGCCACAGGAACATGCTTTCCAGGAGCTTAAACATCGGCTCTAGACGCCTCCGTTACTTGCCCATTTCGACGAATTCGCCGAGACAGAAATACATACTGACGCAAGCAGCTTAGGTCTTGGCGCCGTTCTTGTGCAGAAAGCTGACGGACTTGAAAGGGTTATTAGTTACGCCAGCCGATCGCTATCCAAAGCAGAAACAAATTATTCCACAACAGAAAAGGAGTGCCTCGCCATCATCTGGGCTACGTCGAAATTTCGCCCCTACCTCTACGGCAGGCCCTTCAAAGTTGTGAGTGACCACCACGCCTTGTGTTGGCTAGCCACCTTGAAGGACCCTACAGGTCGCCTCGCAAGATGGAGCCTGAGACTTCAAGAATATGACATTACTGTCATTTACAAGTCCGGCAAAAACACTCCGACGCTGACTGTCTCTCACGTGCGCCTGTCGACCATCCGCTACCCGACGACCCGGATGACGACTACTTCTTGGGAACGATAACTACCGACGACTTCGCTGAACGACAGCGGGCCGACCCGGAACTTAAGGCCCTAATAGAATACCTCGAAGGCAGGACCGCCGAAGTCCCGAAGGTATTCAAGCGCGCACTTGCGTCGTTCTTTCTACGAAACGGTCTTCTACAAAAGAAAAACTTTTCACCGCTTCGAGTTAAGTACCTCCTTGTGGTGCCTTCAGCTCTGCGACCAGAACTCCTGCAGGCAATGCACGACGATCCGACGGCAGGGCACCTCGGTGTTTCCCGCACGCTTGCGAGGATACAAGAAAGTACTACTGGCCACGTCTTACCACCGACGTCACTCGTTATGTGAGGACATGCCGCGACTGTCAGCGACGCAAGACACCGCCGACAAGGCCAGCGGGACTTCTGCAGCCAATTGATCCACCTTGCCGAACTTTCCAGCAGATTGGTATGGACCTACTGGGGCCGTTCCCGACGTCGGCTTTCGGAAACAAGTGGATCGTGGTAGCTACCGACTACCTCACCCGCTACGCCGAGACAAAAGCCCTGCCAAAAGGCAGTGCATCCGAGGTAGCTAAGTTCTTCGTCGAAAATATCGTCCTACGTCACGGCGCCCCGGAGGTCCTTATCACCGACAGAAGAACGGCATTCACTGCCGACTTAACTCAAGCGATCTTGGCATACAGCCAAACAAACCACCGCCGAATGACAGCGTACCACCCACAGACCAACGGCCTCACCGAGCGGCTTAACAAGACGATCGCCGACATGCTGTCAATGTACGTCGATGTCGAACACAAGACGTGGGACGCCATTCTTCCGTGTGTGACCTTCGCATACAACACGGTGGTGCAGGAGACGATGCAGATATCTCCATACAAATTGGTCTACGGAAGGAGCCCGGCAACGACGCTCGATGCCATGTTACCCAACGTCACCGACGAAGAAAACCTCGATGTGAACGAGCACCTTAAACGCGCCGAAGAAGCCCGACAACTTGCGCGTCTCCGTATCAAGAATCAACAGACGACCGACAGCCACCGTTACAACCTTCGACGATGCTTTATGGAATACCAGCCCAGTGAACGTGTTTGGGTGTGGAGGCCGATACGCCGACGTGGACTAAGTGAAAAGCTTCTGCGACGGTACTTCGGACCGTACAAGGTGGTTCGATGTCTCGGCCCACTTGATTACGAGGTTGTCTCCGACGGCATCACGAACTCTCAACGACGCCGATCGCGACCTGAAGTCGTCCATGTCGCGCGCCTCAAGCCGTTTCATGCACGTTAACAAACTGAAACAGTGTTTTTTGTATTATTGTTGTATTGTGATTTATTCATTGTACTTTCTTGCATTATTATTGTACCTTCATCTTTAGTTAAAGCATCGGGACGATGCCTTTTTTTCGGAGGGGGGCAATGCCACGTTCCATTTCCCAAGTTTTTGTTATCGTTCCGAAACACCACACGATTGTCGGCGCAAACCGCGCCTGCAGGTTTCGAGAAGGTTCCGGACTGTAGTAGATCGTTTCGATAAGATCACGCCCACTGTGCGAACGGTACAGATTGTTCTGGAACCTACGCCACCGCCAGCGATAAAGCTAGAACATTCGACGGCAAGAGTGTAAATGCCGACACGCTTCGCCGCTTGTCAGTTGTTGATCGAAGGCCGACGCTGCGTTCGCCGCTATCAGTCCGAGTCTGCTATCTGTGCAAGACTGCTGCTGTAATTAGACTTTCCCTTTACCGGGCACAGGTTCGCCCAAATAAACAGTTAAACCCCAACACGGAGTTTCCTGTCTTCGGCCACGTCACGACCCCGTGACAATATATACAGAGGCGTTACAAATTCGGCACTGGGGCCGACAGCTTAGAGACTCGAAGAGCTGAGCTCTCTTCTCTGACACATAGGTCTACTGCTCGCGACGCGCCGCAGGGCTTTTTTATATGCACCGGGTGAATTTTTTGAGTAACCAAATGTCCAACCAGAAGCGCCGCTGGTCGTGAGGTCAGAATCCTCTAATGGGGTCACCGCTGGGCCGCGTCATTCTCATCGAATCTGGAGCCGCTGCGCTGCACGTGGCTGCACCAAAGCATGAGTGACGTCGCCACGCATTGCGTCAAACTCGCCAGACAGAAAGGGGCCAATTGCTTCGACGGGCTCACTGGCTGAGGTGACTCACTGTGTGTGCGTAGCAGAAAGGCACCGCCGCGTGATGACGCCGTTGAGTTGTTCGCGTCAGACGGGCTCGCGGGCTGGCCTTGACACAGATTGCCTTGTTCAGAGGCATGGATGTTCGCTGTGGACTCGCAGGCATAACACATCCAGTCGTTGCACCTGCTCACACGTTTGTAGTGTGTTAACCATTCTTCCACGTCCTCGCCGGGTTTCCCCGATAAAGGGCGTGGCTCCAACTGACGTCTACAGGCACCGGGTGTCTGAGTCGGAGGAGTTTACGATGACTGTAGGTCACCGTTGTTTGACATCACGAGTTCCGGTAGTGTTGGAGGCAGTCGCGCGAGGCGTCAGCTTCGGCGTGGACGTAGCGGCTGTGACTCCGTCGTCCTGGGCGTGCACCCGGCACCTCTACCACAAAACGCTTACGGTTAAAGTCGGAGGGTGTATATATATATATATATATATATATATATATATATATATATACGACGCTACGATGACTGGGTGACGTGGCCTGGCTCATACGCCATGTTTTTTTCGTTATCACTTCTTCCTTCTCATCTTCTACCAACCATCGCATCATACGTCATATCATTCCCCCTCCCCTGAAAGAAGGGATGGATTACGAGCAAAAAATGTAAACAAGGGAAGGTTAAGAAGTCACAAATGTCAAAATGCACAAATGGTTTCATGTCCCAGTGGTGCTCCGTAAACTCACAAAACTTCAGAAAAGAGTGCAGCAGTCCGGTGAATGGGGGAGTTCTGGTGGGCAAGGTTGTCTGTGGCGTTCTCGAGAAGGTGACTGCGTCTTGCAAAATCGCACTGACCATGACATGACTTGAGCAGCTGCGAGGAACGAACAAGGTTGGAAGTCTTTGGAGCACTTTAAGGTCGAATGTCGTAGGCGCCGAATCCTCTGTCGTACGCGCTGTATTCTGTGTCGCGGCTGAGACAGAATTAGTGCTTGCAGCCTGCGTGTACAATAACTGAACTTCGAGGAATTATGTCTATGTTCGTGCGTTGTACAGATTATAACGTTCAGCCTCTTTCGTAGTTTTCTGTGTGGTTGGCTCCAATGTCGTAAACTAATGGGATGGTGTCTGAATCTTTTCGTGGTAGAACTGGTGACTTTTTGTCTTGTTCAGTGTTTCCTGAAGTTCCGGAGCTGTAATTTTAGGCGCAGTCTTGATATTTTGTGCCAAATGCATTTCTGGCGCCGATCCCTTATGCGAAGTTGCCTCGCTTCTTGAATTTGTTTTAAGAGGCTTGCTTTGCAACGTCGTCCTTGTTGGTGTGTCTGTTGGAGTGTCTGCAATTCACGGACTTGCTTTTGCTGGCGTTGCTGACGTTGCTGTAGATCGTATTGTGATGGACGCCCTTCTTGAACATCGCGCTGGTTTTCATGACTACCTGATGGGGTGCCCAGTCGGCAGATGATAGTCTCTGAGCAGTTGTCATGCAATTCAGGCAATAGGGTGATAATTCAAAGTTCATAGAAAGTTCTTCAGAAGCTTTTTCTGCACTGTTTACTACGAGAGGCTCTTGCGCATGGCAGCGTGTGACGTTCGATGCGCCTGATCCTTCGGTGTTGCTTCCACTGTCGAGTGTGTATGCACCGGACGATGATACATGAACCCGTGCAGAAGGAGCATGGCTCGACTGAGTATTTTCTCGGTGTGTCAACACGTCTATCGTGAACATGGTGTCCTTATGAAGCAAACGGTGAGCGTCAGGAACGCTTGAAGAGCCGCGTGATGGAAAACCAGGTGGTGGACCACGTATTCCAGACGAAAAATGAAGTGCATGAGGTGGGTAAGCAACGTCTCGTGTCGTGTGCTGGAGCGACGACTTTGAAAATACCTGCTATCGTGAAGGGAAACCTGGTGGAAAGCTACGTTCCTTGAGAAATAAGCGTGGACTGTGACGGCCGCGTGTGGTTGTATGCAGATGGCTGGTAATGAGGAAGTCCTTGGCGTAGTCGTTAAAACGGGTAATCATCTCTTCTCTGATCTTTTGCCATGATTCTTCGTTTTCGAATATGTGTATCAGGTAAAACCTAAATGCCTCACCGTAGATTTAGTCAGTGAAGTTGGTGATCATTTCCTGTTCCGACCATGATGCAGCGGTGGCATGGAGCTCGAACAGGTTGAACCAGTCCTGTACGGGTCCATCGTCTGCTGATCCGGTGTACTTAGGGATGTGAAGGTCGTCTGATGCTGCTGTCATGATGCTTGGTGGTCCTAGTGGTCCGCCTTGTTCTGTGGTCCGCGTTCGGTCACTGCCTCTTGCTGAGGTCTTCGATGATGATGGCCGGGCGATGAAGTGGTTGCGAGGTCTTCATCCAGTCGACTCGTGTGACGCTACGATGACTGGGTGACGTGGCCTGGCTCATCGCCATGTTTTTCTATTCTCACTTCTTTCTTCTCTACTATATATATATATATATATATATATATATATATATATATATATATATATATATATAGTCAAGTACATACTCCGTAAGCGGTCACAACGTGGTTTATTTCGACGTTTCGGCCTAGAGTCTGGCCTTCATCAGGATTGAAGGTAGTTTGTTGGTGTTCAGCTTTATGCAATCTCACATCAGAGGGGGCAGAGAAAGAGGGGAAAACAGAACATGAAAAAGAAGAAAAAGAAGAAAAGAAAGAAAAAAAGAGAAAAAGAATATAAGGTGGACTCCCCCCGGGCACCCCCCTTCCATTCTTCCTTCCACTTCCCCCTCCATCTCTCTCCCCTTTCTCCTTTTCACCTCTCTGCGGTCTCTCTATGCTTTCTTTCACTAACGCGTTCTTCCCGACCAGACGGCGCCTCCTGGCTCTGGCGGTTTGGTGTGGGGCAAAAGAGCTTTTTTAAGAAGTTTAAGCCTTTAACTACTCAGCGCCCGTCCACATTTCGTCGTTGAAAGAGGAATGCCGCGTATTGCCGCAGAGGCTGGCAAGCGGGCGCAATGCGAATTCCTTGCCCGCTTCTGGATTACGCGTGCAGTAGGGGCCTCCCAACTGTGTGTGTACAGGGTTGCTGTTGGGTATGTCATGCTTGGCACAATTGATTGGGTAAAAAAGTAAAAACAGATGACAGCTGTACTTAGAAAGAGTAGTCACACTTGGCATTGTTTTGAGTTGTCCAGTGCCCTTCGCAGCTGCTGTGCCGTTAACTCCGTTACTATTTTCATTATTGCCGTTATTGTTTTCTAATGCTTTAATTGCTGCAAGTGTACCAAGATATATATATATATATATATATATATATATATATATATATATATATATATATATATATATATATATATATATATATATATATATATATTTGAGGCTTACTGTAAGCCCCGAAACTGAGGCTTACACCTCAGTTTCGAGGGAACGGCCATTCTAGCTAATCACCTGCGTCAACTTTTCGTGATGAGGTTCAACGACTCTGCCTCGTCTTGGCGTACTTGTGCACCGACTGATTTCCGCTCTCCAGCTAAGGAAAACTCTGTGACAACAAATGACGCCGCTCCCGGCCACCTCCCTTCGACACTTGACCTGACCAGCTGGCCCCCATTGAACTGTCCTTCTGTAAATCATCTATTGGGTTCCGGGAGCCCTTCCAGCTCTATTCAGGCAAACAAATACTCAGCGAGCTTACCTACAACTAGTGGTCGCCAGACACGCGGTGCCTCCGCGCATGAGCAGACTAGTGAAGGCAGTAAGGATGAATCTGTACCCAGTGGACCAGTACTTGAATCCTGTCGAACTAGTTGCCTCTCGGAGAACGGCTCGTCGGCTTGCCAACTACCGAGCGTCCATCGTTCACCTTCACAATCTACTACGAAGTCAACCTCGGACGACCACGTTCAGCCAATTCTAAGGTTGTCGAAATCACCCGTCACGTGCAACAATCACTTGCCTCGAGTATCGGACAACCAGCTGCCCTCTAGCCAGCCCAACAACACGATCCCTGCCGTAGTACAGTCGACGACGGACAATTCCCTTTCGAACCCGCCATGTCTACAACAGCCGATGCCTACTACGTCCAAAACTGTCAGTGTTTCGACTTCTGGTGCCCCTACTGCTCAAGCCTCCCGCTACTTACTGCGAACTCATCGCACCGATGGCCCTCTAAAAAGCAAGGCCCAGTGACTACCATCTACACGTCCTGGTAAAAAATCTTCCGACTAAACTGTATCTAGAATATTCTTAAAAATTCGCAAAGTGATAGAAAAGCGGATTTGGTGTGAATTGCATATCTCTACGTTAAAACTTATTTAGAAGCTAGCATTGTACCTTGAGGCCTCCACATTGTCATTAAACCCGCCACAACTAGCATGTCTGGTTCTGAGGTTGTCGCGTGGAACGAGGTGCTCTCGAGTGCTTCCTTCGACTTGGTGCGCATCGTCATTCGCCATTTCGAAACATCGCTCAAAGCCATTCGTAACCAAGAAAGTCAATTGCTTTCCCATCATAAACTCGCCATCCATGAATGCGCGCTGCTGGCAGCATACCAGCGAAAAAAATCAGATGAAGTATATGCAGCTAAAAGAAAGAAGCTTGTCAGGGACAAATTTATTACGCCTAATACTCCCCCGATAAGGCATACCGCTGAAATTTCTTAGAAATCTATTAACTCCAGACTTATAGGTGACCCCCTATCATCACGTAACGTAGTCAACCTGTCTTCTTATGAACTTTCCGCTGATAAAATTGCACTACTGTCACGAGGACTCAATTTTTGCCCAGTGACAGGAGGTTTTAGTGAATTCAAGCTGACGAAGGATTTGGACACTTTTGCCAGAAATTTAAGACTGAGAGAATACTTCCTTGACAAAAGCCCTGCTAATGCCCCTACCTTTATTTTGCCATCTTACAAACATTGAACCCCACCTACAACGAGATAAGTGCCTAGACCTCTATATCTCAGCCGTTCAACGCGATGTGCTACATATTTACCGCAAAGAGGTTCGGTTTAAGAGAATCCTTTCTATCAACGAAACCGCAGCAATGAAGCAACTGAAAGGTCGAGGTGATATCATAATTAAACAAGCTGATAAAGGGGGAGTTGTGGTACTACTAAACAAACGCGATTATGACAGCGAAGCTTCCACACAGCTTTCCAACAGCACTTTTTACAGGCGGCTAGACGAAGACTCCACTGAGCAGCTAAAATCTATCCTTATATGCACGCTAACTAACCTAATTGAAAAGCAGGAAATTCCCAATTCGGCTCTGCATACCCTCGTTCTACTAAGTCCAGTCACGGGTCGCTTTTACCTCCTGCCAAAAATACATAAGTCAGAAAACCCTGGTCGACTCATCGTTTCCGGCATTGGTACCGTTACGGAACTGGTCGCCCAATTTGTAAATACAGTAATTAACCGAATTCCGTCTTCTTTTCCATCGTACATCAAAGACACAAACCACTTCTTGTCCGACATCGTTGACCTCTCTGTCCCCCTTGATTCACTCCTGGTTACCCTTGACGTAGCGTCCCTATATACGAACATTCCTCACGCGGATGGAATACGAGCAGTACTTCACTCATACGAGTCTGTCTGTGACAAAATATTTGACAGCTCGACTTTGATGACCCTTTTAAAATTCGTCTTGGAATCTAACAACTTTGAATTTGACGGCACTCATTACCTTCAAGTTAATGGCACCTCGATGGGCACACCCATAAGCCCTAATTATGCGAATATTTTCATGAGCATACTCGAAAACGAATTTCTGACAAGCCGTTCACTTAAACCATTGTACTACAAAAGGTACATTGACGATATATTCATGATTTGGCAGCACGGTGAACCTCATCTCTTATCGTTTATTCACGATTTCAACAGCGCTCATCCGTCTATTTCATTCTCTCATACCTACTCAGGACAAACTATCAACTTTCTTGACGTAACAGTGACCTTGTGTGACGGCAAGCTTGCCACTAAAGTTTACAGAAAGCCAACTGATACTCAACAGTACCTTCATTTTAATAGCAACCATGTCAAGCACTCTAAAACCAGCATACCCTATAGCCAGGCCCTTCGTTTTAAAAGAATATGCTCCCAAGAAACTGATTTTAATTCCAATTGTGCGCAGCTTCGGAATGCTTTATCAAAACAGAAATACCCTTCCAAGATTATAGATTACGCCATAAAAAGGGCAAGTAACCAGGACCGCAAAACGCTTTTAAGCACCAAGAATAAACCGCCGGTCTTCTCCTGCACTAACCTTGTTCTAACATTTCCCGCGCCTGCGCAACACGTAAATGCCATTTTAAGAAAGCACCATAACATACTTCTACAAAGCGAACGACTTAAATCAATTTTCCCACAGCCACCGCGTGTGACATACAGAAGAGCGCAAAATCTGTGTGACCTACTCATGTCGTCAAAAAGCGTACGCAGTAAACCTACTGGCTGCCGTCCTTGCAACAAACCTCGTTGCAAAGTCTGCCAGCATATGACCACTTCACTTATCGCAAACAGCACCGCATCTAACTTCTGCGTAAAACTGCGACACGCGTAACGTAGTTTACCTCCTGGAATGCTTGATCTGTGGAATGCAGTACTTAGGCGAAACCGAAACACCCTTCCGATATCGGTTCAACAATCACAAGGCTCATATCTCTTCACTTCCTCACCTTCCAATATCAAAGCATGCTAACGCAATGGGCCACTCATTCCACAACATTAGAGCCATGATCCTGGAGTCTGGCTTCCGAACGCATCATGACAGGGAAGTGCGCGAATCATTTCTCATCTTTAAGTTCAATACTTAAACTAGGTGGTGCGGCCAATAGAGGCGAGGTCCCCGAACATTTTCCCCTACATTCACCCATGCATCCACCCGTTTTTATGACGCAAAATAAGGTCCCTGCGCCCATTGATGGACTTCCAACGATGGCTTTGATAGATACTAGAGCAGCTGTTCAGTGATGAGTCTTAATTTCAAATTGCGGCTAGGACATATTAAAGTGATGTTTCGCGGGGACAGTTGTGCATCATTTCGTGCAGTAAGTGGGGAGATGCTGTGCCCGATCGGCGTGTGTGTTGTTAGTGTCACTTTGGGCGACAAGGTGTTCGAGGCTGAATTTGCTGTCCTGACCAGCTCCACCCATGACATCATCTTGGGGATCGATTTTATATGCAAGTGCGGTGCTACTGTTGATTGCGGTGCTGGCCAGATTATGCTGTAGGCAATTACAACCGATCCAAAGCGCTGTCAAGGATATATCACCTTCATTGAGGATGTTGTATTGCCACCCAACTAGATGAAGTACGTTTGCCTTGAAGCCTCTTCCTCGGACGCCGGCACGTTTGATGTTCGTGTGGAACCCAGTTCTCTAAATTGCGCCAAAAAATGTGCTCGTTCCACTTTGTGTTCGGTCCATCAGTGATAGGCGATCGGCCTTATGGGTGTTGAGCTATTTAAATGTACGTGTCATGCTACCCTGCAGATTGCGACTCGCCCTCTTCGAACAAAATGCGAACAGTTTCATTGCATCTTTAAGCGACGAGAGCATAGACCCTAATCTTGCAATGTACTATACAGAAGCCAACTTTCCGAGCGTGGTAAACAAGTCGCTATCATCAAAAGAGAAAAGTAAAGCTTTGGTCAAAGTACTTGCGACACATGCTACTATATTTGACTTTGCGCAGAATGAAGAGCAAATAAGTGTGCCCGAGTCGCGTACTCGCCACGGGATCGACCGAGAATCCACTCACCCTATCCGCCAGAAACCATACCGTGTCTCATCTGCGGAGCGCAAGGTCATTGCTCTACAGGTAGAAGAGATGTTAAAAAAATGGTCACCCAAGAGTCGTGCAGCCTTAGGGCTGCCCCTGTGATTCTTGTCTAAAAGAAAGATGATACATGGTGGTTCTGCATGAAATACAGACGGCTCAACTGTGTTACTTAAAAGGATGTCTACCCTTTTCCGAGGATTCATGACGTCATCGATTGTTTACATCCGGCATCGTACTTCTCTTCCGTGGATTTGAGATCTGGTTATTGGCAAATCCCCATGCACCGAATGACAAAGATAAAACGGCCTTCATAGCCCCAGATGTTCTATTTGAATTCAATGTAATGCCTTTTGGCTTATGCAACGCTCCAGCCAGGTTTGAGCGCTTCATAGACTCTGTATTACGTGGACTAAAGTGGGAAGTTCGTCTTTGCTACCTGGATGACATAATTTTTGGCCGTACATTCGATGAGCACAACCACCGTCTAGACATTCTTCTCACCTGCCTTAAGAGAGCTGAGCTCACCCTGAACTCTAAGAAGTGTCACTTCGGCAGTCGTGAGACTCTCGTTCTCGGTCACCTGGTGGACAAGCATGGCGTTCGACCCGATCCCCGAAATTCGCTGCTGTCAGCAGCTTCAAACAACCTCAGTGTGTACGAGAGTTGCGAAGCTTTTCTGGCCTATGCTCGTACTTCCATCGCTTCGTGCCCAAATTTGCCGACCTCACTTACCCTTGACGTCCCTACTCAACAAGAACGCAGCTTTTCGGTGGTCAGCGGAATTCGAGTCGTTTTTTTCGGAACTCAAGTTTGTTATTACGCCAGGGCCCGTGCTTCACCCTATAACCCATCTGCTGCCACAGAAGTTCATACTGACGCCAGTGGTGTATGTATCGGTGCCATATTGATCCAACGCCATGGAGCTGCTGAACACGCCGTTGCCTGTACCAGTCACTGTTTGAATAAACTGAAGCAAAAATATGCTGTTACAGAGCAGCAATGTCTCGTGGTCATATTGGCGGTGCACAAGTTTCGCCCTTATATATATGGACACCGATTCCCGATTGTCACGGACCACCATTTTTTGTGTTGGTTCACTGGACTATGGGACACATCTGGTCGGCTTGCTTGTTGGGCGTTACGATTGCAAGAAGATGACTCTTTACAGGCGCGGTTGTCATCATGCTGACGCCGACTGCTTTTCACGGCTTCCCCTTCCGACAACCGAGCGTGACGCTGACAGCTTTGATGAATATTTGGCAGTAGTGGATACTCTGTTTCCTCACTTTTAGAGAAGAGCAACGCAGAGACAACAGTCTCGCTTCTTTATTTATTTCCGGAATGAACGGTCAGCGTGGTTTCGTCGTAAAGGGAAACGTTTTTTACAAAAAGAATTATTCTGGCGCAGGCCCTCGCCTACTTCTAGTTGTGCCTACAAGTATGCGACAACACGTACTTCGAGCAATGCACGACGACCCAACATCTGGCCATATGGGTTTTCTAGGACATTTTATCGCACGCTACAACGCTTCTTCTGGCCGAAGATGCGTAATACTGTGACTGCATACGTTGCGAGCTGTGAGCAAGGTCAACGCCATAAGTGTGCTACAGCTCCGCCAGCTAGACTACTTCATCCTATAGCACCCCTGGGATCACCATTTCGCGTCGTCGGTGTTGACCTGCTCAGCCCTTTTCCGCAATCAACGAACGGCAACCGATGAATTATTGTGGGCATTGACCACCTCACATGCTACGCCGAAACTGCGGCGATTCCTGTGGCAATGGCCACTGAAGTTTCACAGTTCATGCTGTGGCTCGTTATATTACGCCATGGATCTCCCCGCGTCATCATCAGGGATCGCGGGCGAAATTTTGTTGCCGATGTAGTTGAAGACGTCCTTCGTGTTGCTTCGTGTCATTTTCGTCACACTACCTCGTATCACCCGCAGGCTTATGGTTTTACGGAACGAACTAATAGAACTCTCGTCAACATAATTTCCATGTATGTTGATTTCTGACACAAAACATGGGACGCCATTTTGCCATTTATAACTTTCACCTACAACACTGAACAGCATGAAACAAAGAAACAAAGTTCATTTTATCTGCTTTACGTACGCCAACCCCGCGCAGCTATCGACACTATTCTTCTTTTTTCCAAGACTGATCAACCTACTCTCGCCGAAACCATTTGCTGCGCAGAAGAGGCTTGGCAAATCGCCTGTCTTCAAACTTTCGCCTCCCAGAAATGCTCTAAGAACCATTACGACGGAAGTTACCGGCACGTATTGTTCGAGAAAAGGGATTTGGTGTGGCTTTGGACACCGCTTCACAAGTGCGGCCTCTGCCAAAAGTTTCTGGCCAACTACACTGGTCAGTTTGTTGTCCTGAAACGTCTCAGCGATATCACGGACGTAATATATAAGCTGTTGTCAACTGGCCGCAACTCAAGCAAGACCAACGTCATTCATGTTGCCCGTTTAAAACGCTTTAATCATCGTAACGAAGCCTAACTCGCCCTGTGGGCATCGTCTGCGAAGGGGGAAGTGGTACAATATTGTGGGGACGCATGGTAGAAGAAGAGAACAAGGTTATGCTAGATTCCTGGGCTCTCTCATTCATCATCTCTTGTAAATAAAGGAATCTCACCGTAACAATATTTCAGTTTATGGAAACTGCTTCGCATGTCAATCGTCTATGAATAAATATTTAAATTGTTGAGTGAAGACACCAATTGAACTAAGCTACTAAAGAAAGCCAGAAGTCCTCAGCATGAAAAGACATGCATGGGCGGTCCGCAACGGGCTTGCTAACTCCACGCCGGTCTACTCTTGAACACCGTGCGTAAGAATGCAGAGGGTGGACGGTGGTGGTGGTTAGAAAAAGAAGGCGACACATCGCAGTGTCTGAAACTGACTACTTCTTCAACCACGAAGACTAGTGGGGGTGGCGCCCAGAATAAGGGATGGTGCGGGGGAGGACAGGGTGCTTGGCGAAACCCGTTTCTGTATGGATGTCTCCTTTGTGCCAAGAGGAGAAAAGAGGGAACGACAGGAAGGATTTAACTTTACGCGGCAAGTTGTGGAGCTTCAGGAACTAGCGCTTCGTGAGCCGCAATCCTGGTTTCGTGAATGGATGAAAGGTGAGCACACAGAATACGTCAATTTACCTTCCGGTCAAATCCGCCGATATCGGGAGAAGAATTATTGCTCCTTGGAGCAATCCGTAATGTCTGGTTACTCTGAATCTGCAAGCGGAAAACACAGTTCACTCTCCTGGTCCGCCATTAGAATGTGATTGCTCCACTCACAGCAGAAAAACTGGATCTGGATCTGCCATTGGAATTAAACAGTAATAAGATCATCTGCAAGGATGTCTACACCATGCCGCGCACCGACAATGCCTTGTATTCACTACATGGTGCCGAGTACTTCTCCAGGCTGTACCTGCGTTCGGGCTATTGGCAGATAGCCATGCACGAGGACTACAAGGAAAAAAAACAGGCTTTTCAACACGAGATCGGCTGTACGAATTCCACATCGTGTCATTCGGCCTTTGAAATGGTCCTGCAACATTAGAGCATATGATTGTCAATGTATTGCGAGGTTTGAAATGGAAGACTTCCTTTTGCTATTTGGACAATACTGTTATTTTATCATCAACCTTCTCTCAGCACTTGCAACGACCGGACAAAATTCTCAAATGCCTTAATGCACGCAGGCCTTCAGCTAAACACCATGAAGTGCCGACAATCAAAGTGCTAGGCCACATTGTAAACAAGGACAACACTCATCCTGATCAAGACAAGGTTTCGGCTGTTACACGCTCCCCACGTCCTGAAAAATCTAGAAATTTACGAAGATTCTTTGACCTCGCTTCATGTTGCCACGTTCCTTCTTCCAGCTTTCTTATCAGCCGTTACGCTGTACACGACTTTCAGCGCAAACCGCAGCTACAGTGTTCTAGAAGCTTCAGGACTGCAGTAGATCATTTTGTTAAGATTCCGCCCACTTCGTGAGCATTTCACATTATTCTGGAATCTACGTTGCCGCTAGCGATAACTCTAGAATGTTCCATGGCGAGTGTATAAATGCCGACACGCTTCGCCGCTTGTCAGTTGATCCACGGCCGACGCTGCATTCACCGCTGTCAGTTCTAGTCTGCTACTGCAACCCAACTTTCCCAACTTTTCAGTTACCGGGCACAGGTTCGCCCAAATGAACAGTTTTATCTGACCATCCAGTTTCCTACCTTCAGCCACGTCATGACCGCGTGACATCTGGTGAAGGTGCTGTTTCGTTCTTGTACTGGACGTCCCCGTCAAGCCGTGAACCCAACCCACGTCATGGAGAAGACAGCGACGCCAACCAGAAGCAGCCAAGAAGCCGTCGGCAGCAAGGTCTACTACCAAAGTACGGGCCTCTACAAGAAAAGGCGTGGAATATCAAAACCATGACCTTGACTGCGGCGACAATGACAACCGCTGCGCCACAGCCTGTCATGCATCATCCCAGGGAACCACCAACTTTTTGCGAGTCATCGTTTGAAAACCCGGTTACCTGGCTAGAGACATACGATCACGTGGTTGCCCTGAACCACTGGGACAGGGAAGATAAGCTCTGTAGCGTGTACTTCTACTTGGAAGACACCGGAAGAACCTGACTTGAAAATCGGGAGTCTGCGTTTCAAACGTGCGATGTCTTCTGTGGCAAATTCCAGTAAACGTTAGAGAGCGAAGCTCACAAAGAGAAGGCCACTGCTTTGCTAGAGACCAGGGTGCAGCTACGCCATAAGAATGTTGCCATTTTCACAGAAGAAATGACCCACCTGTTCCATCACTACGATCCGGACATGCCTGAGGAGAAGAGAGTTCGTTTCCTCAAGCGATGGGTCAAACAGGAGCTCTTCACGGGACTGATGAGAAACCCACTGAAGACCAAGAATTCCTCTCAGAAGTGACAACCATTGCAAAAACCCTCAAAATGTGCGCCAGGCAGTTCTGCCACCGCTTGGCTCCAGGTGACGCAGAGATAAAACAACTATGTTCCAATTATCCGCGCCAGACCATAAGGACTGGAGTGCGCGAAGAACTTCACCGAATGTTCCCGTCATGCCAGCCTTCAGTTTCATCGATCACAGACATCGTCAGAGAAGAAATCCAGCAATCAATCGGTATGACTGAGACATCGCAACCGCAAACTTACGTCCACGTCAAGTTGTGGGCGACCACTACGCCTTGTTGTGGCTGGCTAACCTGAAGAACCCTTCAGGTCGCCTTGTCCGATGGAGCCTGAGACTTCAAGACTACGACATTACCGTCATTTACAAGTCTGGCAGAAAACACTCTGACGCCGAGAGACTGTCGCGAGGCCCCGTGGACCCACCACCCAAAGACCTAAATGACGACTGTTTTTTGGGAACTATAGCTGCCGACGACTGCGTTGAACGCCAGAGGGCTGACGCGGAGCTTAGGAGCCTATAATCGGACATCTCGAGGGCAGGACCTCCATTGTTCCGAAGGTATTCAAATGCGCACTTATGTCGTTTTCGCTGCGAAACAGCCTTCTCCAAAAGAGGAACTTCTCGCCGCTTTGAGCCAAATACCTTCTTGCACTCTAAGCCGATAAAGACTAAAGTGGGGTATGCCATTGGTCCTTTAGGGGTCTAAATGCGCTGCCACAGATTTTGAACCAATTTTGGACTAACTGCGGGAGTAACTGCAGGGGCTCAACTGTTACCCCAAGCACTTACTCGGCTTGGTTTAAATGTTGGCCCCAGTAGAATGCTCCAGCGGGACTAACAGTTGAACCATCTGGACCAATGGCAAAAAAAATGGCGACACTGCGTTTGTGCAGTATATTTTATGTTTATTCCAATTTAATCAGCACTGAAGATAATAGTATGTTATTCATGCAACACACACACACACACACACACACACACACACACATACATACGCACTATTATTTCAAAGTAAAACACCGCAAACACTGACTGCCCGCGCTGTACTACAGAGAACAGACTCTCGGGTATATATAGCACAGTATTTTGACCTCCCATCTAGTGCCAGTGGGCGACTTTTACTCGGCTTAAAAAGCAATAAACATTGATACCGTAACGCGAAAATTTACATAGGCTAATTCGTAGCACCGATGCGCACCGATCCTTTAATATGGATCCATCTAATATTCAACATGCTTCCAGCCCGAGACTACGAATTATCAGCTGGTATTCAATCATGTCGGCTGAACCAGCGTTCGCAGTGCTGGCACACGAGTCCGCAAACACAAACATAGCAGCGGCGCTTGAGCGGGAAAGCCGGCGAAGCTGCCGCAGGCGCCCCGCCGATGCCATACCGTGTCGGCTTGCCGACGGCGTCGCTAGGCTTACGACGAGTACGGCTAAACGACCGCCGGCGATCGCAACATGCGGCTCGCGTGAAATTTTCGTCGTTGTTATTTTATAGTCACAAATGAACAATAGAAGTGCCCCATGTTCGCTGTGTCTTACGGAGTGATGTAGATATCTGTATACTTACAGCGACGAGACCGTTCGCAGGCACGGTTCTTTCATCGTGCTGGTAAGGCACAACCTGTGTACCGCTGGCCGCACGATTAGTCGTATCCGCGATCGCCTACACGTTGGATTTTTGATAACGATTGTCGCATGGATAAAAAGACATAAGTTTGCCTGAGCTACTATTCTTGTGAACTTGTACGCGACGTTTCCTTCGCTTGTGCCGGCAATGCACTCACACCGGCAGCCCGCTTGATACCGATGACGTACGAAGCCTACTTTTGCTATATATCGCTTTGAACTTGTGGTCACTGTGTGGGTACACGACCGCTGATGAACAGCTTACCTTTATTAGCATTGTCAGTGTTCACCGTAGTTCGAACTTATTCAGCACATTAAAGCGAGTTCTCGGCATTGCCCGTGTTTGCGGAGACTTTCACTTGGCTTCGGCTCGCCCGTGCCGGCATTGTGGAAACGCGAGGGCACTTGCTGTGTGCACTGACAGCGTGTTATACTACTTTCCTCTCATAACATCTTCTATTCGTTTCATAGTGCGTCACTTTCACAGTGGCGTATAGCCTATATATAACTTGTTTTAATGATCGCCGACCACGCCGAGCATTGCAGTGCAGCATCGACAGGAGGCGATCGCGGCGCAGTTGCCCTCCCCGTTGGTCCCTTCATTGCCGGGCGCTTGCGCAAAACACGCATTGTCACACATTTAGTCCCTGTTGGACGAACCGTTCGTCCATTGGTTTAACGACTGCAGTTGGTCCAACTTTACCGAATTTCGGCTTAGAGTGTGTCGTACCTTCAGCTCTACGACCAGAACTCCTCCAGGCCTTGCACAATGATCCAACGGCAGGATACCTTGGTGTTTCCTGCACGCTCGCGAGCATACGAGAAAAGTACTACTGGCCGCGCCTTACCGCCGACGACGCTCGTTACGTGAAGACATGCCGAGACTGTCAGCGATACAAGACATTGTCGACGAAGCCAGCAGGCTTTCTTCAGCTGATCAAACCTACTCGGCGACTGTTCCAACAAATCGTAATGGGCCTACTGAGGCCTTTTTAAACGTCAAATTTGGGAAACAAATGGAGCGTTGTAGCGACTAACTGCCTCAATTGCAACGCCGAAACAAAGACCCTACAAGAGTAGCGCCGAAAAAGTAGCTAATTTCTTCGTTCAGAACATCTTCCTTCGTCATGGCGCCCCAGAGGTTGTCATCGCCGATAGATGTATGGCCTTTACTGCTGCTTTGATTCAAGCGATCTTGAAACAGCCAGACAAGCCACCGCCACACCACCGCCTACCACCCACAGACAAATGGTCTCGCCGAGAGGATAAACAAGGCAATCGCCGACATGCCAGCCATGCACGTCGACGTTGAACACAAGACGTGGGACGCCATCCTTCCATACGTGACCTTCGCATACAACACGCCCGTGCAGGAGATGTGGCAGATGCAACCATACAAGTTGGTCTACGGAAGGAACCCGGCAACGAAGCTCTACGCAATGTTGCCCAACGTCACTGACGAAGAAAACCTCGACGTCAACTCCATCTTCAGCGTGCAGGAGAAGCTCGTCAACTTGCCCACTTGCGCATCGTAAATTAGCAGACGACCGACTACCGCCGCTACAATCTTCGCCGAAGCTTCGTAGAATACCAGCCCGGGGAACTTGTTTTGTTATGAACGCCGATACGCCGACGTATATCAAGTGAAAAACTTCGGCGACGGTACTTTGGACCATACTGCGTGTATTTTGTTGTTGTTGCTAGTATTGCTTTATCGTATTCTTTATTTGTACTTTATTGCGTTACTATTGCCCTTTCATTTTCTGTTAAAGCATCGTGATGATGCCTTTTTCAGTGGAAGGAAATGCCACGTTCCTTCTTCAAGTTTCCTTATCAACCCGTTATGCTGTACCCGATCCTCAGTGAAAACCGCGCCTACAGTGTTCGATAAGCTGCAAGACTGCAGTAGATCATTTGTTTAGATTACGCCCGCTTCGTGAGCATAACAGATTATTAGAGAATCTACGTCACCACTAGCGATAACGATAGAATGCTCGATGACGAGTGTATAAATGCCGACGCACTTCGCCACTCGTCGGTTCATCAGTGGCCGACGCTGTATTCGCTGCTATCAGTGCAAGTGTGCTACTGTAAACCAACTTTAAGTTTACCGGGCACAGGTTCACCAAAATGAACTGTTTGATCTGACCATCCAGTCTCCCGCCTTCAGCCACGTCACAATCCCGGGACAATATTTTCACTGAATCATGCGAGACTTTGCACCAATTTCACGGATCAGGCGCTCCTTTGTAAGGTCTCCTGAATGTGAATCGGCATTGGCCCAACTGAAGCGTGCCCTCACATCCGAACTAGTCCTTTGTCATTTGGACGAAACCGCGCCTACACTCCTGCATACAGACGCCACTGGACATAACATTGGTGGTATCCTTCTGCAGCGAGACACGTCTTCACGCGTGAAGGTCATCGCAGACGTAAGCCGTGTATTGACGCCTGTGGAAAATAATTATACCATCCCCGAGCAGGAGTGCCTAGTGGCTGTTCGGTCCATACAAAAGTTCCGACCTTTTTTTAACGGCCGCCACTTCTCTGTGGTTACGAACCATCACACTTTGTGCTGGCTCTCGACGCTCAAGAACTTGTCTGGCTGCCATGGTTGCTGGATTCTTCGTTTGCAAGAATATGATTTCAGTAATACATACAAATCGGGAAAAAAACATGAAGACGCTGACGCGCTTTCACGTTGCCCACTTCCTTCGGATCCACATAACCACACCATCATTATCACACGCGATGAGCTCTCGGAAGTCCCTTCTCCACACGTTTTGTCTTTAGATACTCTGAGCCAAACTCCTCCGAACGAGTGTGGTTCACTGTTACCTCATCAACACACTCATCTTTACTGTCGCCACCCCATGGAACACTTTGACGCATCTTCGCGGGCCCTTTACGCCTGTCTACGTCGACATTTGACAAAACTTAAGCTCGACAACTGCGTCCTCTACTGCCATATATACCACCCTGGCGGTCAACGGTGGGTGCCCGCTCTACTTCGCTGTCTTCGGGCATGTGTCTTCAAGGAATATCTCGACTACATGACTGCTGGACACCTCGGCTTCCAGAAAACACACGATTGCATCAGATGTCGCTTCATATCGCATCAGATGTCTGTCCACCAGTGTAGAGAAGTACGTTGCCTCGTGCACTCTTTGTCAGCGTCGCAAGCTCACTACATCAGCTCAAAGCGGACAACTACAAGCACTTCCGTGTCCGCTGGACGCAGTAGCCGTCAACCTGTACGGTCCGCCTCCTATGACTGTCCCGAGCAATTGATGAATAGCTACAGCGGTCGACCATTTGACACGCTACGCCAAAATAGCATCTGCGCCTTCTGTAGTATCATCAGAAGTTGCTGACTTTATTCTTCAAGCAATAATTCTTCGTCGCCGTGCTTCTCGTGTCATCCTGAGCGACCGTGGAAAGGTACTTATTTTCCAACTCGTCGACGAAATGCTCAAGGCCTCCGGCACCACCCACAAAACAAGCTACAGTTACCATTCACTAATGAACGGACAGACAGAGCATTTTCATCGCACCCTGTAAGACATGATGGCCATGTATATCGACACACAAGAGTGGAAGCTTCGGCTAGTTGGTTGGTAGTAATACTTGCAAATTTTTGTCAGCGCGCGAACACAGGAAAAAAAATACAGGGTAGACAGAAAGAGCGCTGCTTTCAAGCTAACTTTGTTTTTCAGAGTGCCAAGTATAAATGCATAAAAATGATTACAAAACATGAAGATAAAATACAAGCCTGATAAATGCGTCAGTATCAAGGCACGTGTGACGGGTCCTCTATTGCCTCAAAGCCCAGTCAAGTAATCACGTTCTGCCTGTGATAAATCGAGCAATGAGGTGTTTTCGCATTTATCCCTTAGCAAGTCATAGGAATTAGCTTACCCGAGAAATTAACAAAGCCGAAACAATACACTTGCTTGGTGATAAATGCCTAAGCACCTCATCGGTTGCTTTTATGTTTATGTATGTCATCGGTTACCCGTGTTTATGTTTATCGATAACTTGCTCGCAGTTGTACCTATGACGTGTATTGATGTTTGTGCCAGTGATACACACGTTATGTGGCTTCATAATTTTTTACTCATTGTTAATGATTTTTTATTCGTTTCGTCTTCGCACGCTTGTAATCTCATTTTTTTCTTGTTTTATCACGCGCACTGTTTCCCACGTGCTTTTAACAACCGCTTGTAAGCCATTAACAGCGCTATGATACGTTACTGGCCTTTTTATATTGCGTTACCGTCGCATGTTCACATCACTCCGACGAAGGCCGGTCCGCGGCCGAAACGTCAGTTCTTTACAAAACAATTTTTCCTACGTGCTTGATTTTTTGAACTTTTACTTCCGGGTCCTATGTTAGCACTTCATTGTTTTCATTTACTATGGATCCCGGTAACAGCACGAGGAAAAATATCAACTGGAGGTATCCGTCAACCCCAATTTATACGACGGTATTGGGCGACTCCCAAGCCAAGTACCTTTTCCATCACTTCGACCCTAACCGCACCGCTACTCCAGCTTTTGTGTGGCAGTTTGGAGCCTGCATAACTGACGCGCGTGTGCTCTTAGACTTTGTCCCATCGTCAACTTCGACCCTGATCCTCAATGTGGGTACCAACAACTTGACCTCTTCTACCGGACGTGTAACCTTCGAAAACTACCGTGACCTGCTTCACATCATAGCCAAGGAACGACCAGGTATCACTCGTGTGTACGCCAGCCTGGTCTTGCCGAGAGCTACGAATCGTCATTATGGCCGCGAAATGATGGACTTGTTCGTCACTGCAATCGCGAGGCCTGCACTTTCAATAGCCTACTGCAAAACTTCTGCCGGCGTTCCAGTTTCGTGTACTTCATCGACCATGGATTTGAATGGTTGCCTTCCGCTCGCGTTCTCGCTGCTGATGGCATCCATCCCAGCTTCGAGGGCGTCGCGTTAATGGCTACACATCTCCAGAGACTGTGTTTTGGAAGTAGAAATGCGTTTTCTTCTTTTTGGAAAGACACGGCTTCTTGCCTGCCGATAGAGCCAATGCGCTCTCGGCAGTCAGCAAGCCAGCCGCTCAATGGCTCAAACTTTCCTAGTCTCAGTGAATTCCGTGCCCTAACTGCAACCGCGTCACAACTTTCGCCACCAGCGCCGCTTACGCCAGGAACTCGACTGTCATCGAACCAACCGACCCACCACCTAAGCCTCCCTGCTCCCGTGCAAGGTACAACGGAATTGAACCCTTCAGTGCAACAGCTGGCTTCCGCTACCGTGTCCCCAACCAGCCCGCCAACCAATTAACCAGGCCCTCTATACCCGATCAGCGTCCACTAGGAACCAGACTACGACCTAGACCGCCCCAACCAGCAACGCAAAGCACTACGCGGACCAGTCCCCGAAAGACTCGGAGACCGAAAAACAAAGCGACAAATTGACTAGGTGAGCCTTGTGCCAGAAAGGCGAATACCTCCCATGCATTCTTAAAGTTGAGAAAAACCGTGGAAAAGCGCATCCGAAACAAACTGCATGTTTCAACCTTCAGTGCATATTTAGCGGCTCGTGTTGCACCTAGGGGACTTTGTATTTCTATAAAAGCAGCCACAAGTCATATGTCCGCTAAAATATCGCTCAATGGCATGAAATCCTTACAAAAGCCTCTTTGGATCTTACCCGCACTATTCAAAACCATTACCAGCATGCTGTAAAAGACTCTCTAAACACGGAACGACAACTGTACGCGAGTGCTGACCGCAGTATGCATGAAATTGCCGAATTGGAAAGGTATAAAGTGAAGAAGCTGAGTGACATTTACCTCAAGAAATGGAAAAAGTTGCTCCGTGACGGCGTGGACCGCTCGTTGTTCCCAAAACAGGTAATAACGGCGGTCCCGACAAACTCGTTTCCTGAGCTGGATAATAGCATGCCCCGTCCACCAACGTAGTGAACCTTTCGCATGTAAGTCTAAATAGGGACGAACTCCACATCTTGTCACGGGGCCTCACCTTTTGTCCTGCAACTGGTGGATATGACAATTTTCAATTGGCTAAGGATTTAGAGAATTTTTCACGTAACATGCGCCTACGAGAATATTTCCATGACCATCTGTCCACTAGCGACAGGCAGCCAGTTGTGTTTAACAACAACCGTTGGACCCCTCCGGCCCAACGTGACAAATATTTAGATATGTATATTGAAGCCGTCCAACGCGACGTGCTTAAGCCTACGAAAAGCAAAAGCCGTTTAAATCAAACATTTCATTTGAGGAAAGGAAAGCTATTTCATCACTGGCTAAACGCAGTGATATCGTGATAAAGCCAGCCGACAAAGGTGGTGCCGTTGTTATAATGAATAAAACAGATTCTATATGCGAAGCCCATAGACAGCTTAACAATCCGGTTTTTATAAGCACCTAGAATATGATCCTACTGAAGAGTTTAAAGCAGTTGTCCAAGATACCGTCAGCAATCTCGTAAAAGCTAATCAATTAGGCGACAAGGCAGTACGCTCCCTCGTCCCGCTCAGTCCCGTCCCTGGCAGGTTCTACTTGCTGCCCAAAATACATAAAGAAAACTGTCCTGGACGCCCCATTGTTTCGGGCATTGGCACTGTTACGGAGCAACTTTCCCGCTACGTCGACGTAATAATCAGTAGCCTTCCATGTAAATTCTCGTCCTATCTCAAAGACACAAATCATTTTTTGTTGGACATTGATGAACTCGTGATACCAGATAATTCCGTGCTCGTGACATTAGATGTGGTTTCACTGTATACCAATATACCCCATAGCGATGGCATCCAGGCAGCAATTCAAGCGTACGAAGAATTATCTGATGAAAAGCCCATTGGAAGTGATACATTAGCTACCTTACTGAAATTATTCTTACAGCTTAATAATTTTGAATTTGATGGCTCCCACTACCTTCAAGTAAGTGGAACATCAATGGGCACTCGCATTCGACCTAATTACGCTAGCCTTTTCATCTCTGTTCTGGAAAATGACGTTATGAGAAACCGCGCGTTAAAGCCTCTTTATTATAAGCGATTTATAGATGACAGTTTTCTTATTTGGCCCCTTAGTGAAAATGAACTTTTATCTTTTATAGCTGATTTCAACACTGTTCACCAATCTATTTCGTTTTCGCATGAATACTCTCGTTCTACCGTTAACTTTCTGGACGTCACAGTTTGAATCTCTGACAACAAGCTAACCACTAGGCTTTACCGGAAACCTACAGACAGGCACCGTTATCTTCACTTCAAAAGTTCACATGTAAAACATTGGAAAACCAGTATACCGTACAGTCAGGCGCTCCGCTTTAAGAGAATTTGTTCTGAGCAGTCAGACTTTTATGCAAACTGCGTAGAACTCCGCGAACCTTTGATCCAGCAGGAATACCCACCCCGCATTGTTGAGGATGCCGTCAAAAGAGCCGATGCGCTGAATCGCAAGGATTTGTTCAGCGCTAAAAAGCAACCATCCGTTCAGGCACAAAGTAATCAAGTTCTAACACACTCAGCATCGGTGCCAAACGTTTCCTCAATTCTCAAAAAACATTTCAACATACTACCGCAGAGTGCTCATCTTAAAGTAATCTTTCCATTGCCACCTCGGGTAGTCTTCAGACGGTCTCACAATCTGCATGACATCCTAACTTCATCTAAAACAAGGGTTCCCGATAATGTTGGTTGTCGACCTTGCAAAAAACCACGATGCAAGGTTTGCGCGCATATGACGACGTCACACATTGCTAAAAGCGCTGCTTCTGATTTCTTTTATAAAATTAAAGGAAATTTTACGTGTGACACTTACAATTGCATCTATTTGCTCGAATGTTCCGTCTGCAAATTACAGTACATTGGCCAAACCGAAACGCCCTTCAGATATCGCTTTAACAACCACAAGTGTCATGCTGCCACCATTCCTAACCTTCCGCTATCAAAACACGTGCACATTCCGGGCCATTCATTTGATAGTATTACAGCTACAATCCTTCAATCGGGTTTCCGTTCCCACCACGAAAGAGAGCTTCGAGAATCGTATTTAATCTATAAGTTTAAAGCCGTCACCTGTGGTATGAATGAAAGCGCTGGCAAACTTTCATTTTTACCCATTTAGCTTCCTAAACACCCTTGACTACACCGCTATTATTGCCGCTATGCTTTCAAGCAGATAGATTATTTCCCTGTTTCAGCTTTGTTGTCGGATCATGACAAGATGTGATACCCGCGTTTATGTTTATCGATAACACGCTCGCAGTTGTACCTATGACGTGTATTGAAGTTTGTGCCAGTGATACACACGTTATGTGGCTTCATAATTTTTTTTACTTATTGTTAATGATTTTTTATTCGTTTCGTCTTCGCACGCTTGTAATCTCATTTTTTTTCTTGTCTTATCACGCGCACTGTTTCCCACGTGCTTTTAACAACCGCTTGTCAGCCATTAACAGCGCTATGATACGTTACTGGCCTTTTTATATTGCGTTACCGTCGCATGTTCACATCAATCCGACGAAGGCCGGTCCCGCGGCCGAAACGTCAGTCCTTTACAAAACAATTTTACCTACGTGCTTGATTTTTTTGAGCTATGTATTATATATATATACATACATACATATATATATATATATATATATATATATATATATATATATATATATATATCGCCCCGCCGCGGTGTTCTAGTGGCTAAGGTACTCGGCTGCTGACCCGCAGGGCGCGGGTTGGAATCCCGGCTGCGAAGGCTGCATTTTTGATGGAGGCGGAAATGTTGTAGGGCCGTGTGCTCAGATTTGGGTGCACGTTAAAGAACCCGAGGTGGTCGAAATTTCCGGAGCCCTCCACTACGGCGTCTCTCATAATCATATAGTGGTTTTGGGACGTTATACCCCCCATGTCAATCAATCCTTATATATATATATATATATATATATATATATATATATATATATATATATATATATATATATATATAAGGGAAACAAGTGCATTAATTAACGAGGGTCTCGTACTGGCAGACTTGGTGCCTTCAGGTTTTATACGAGGGACTACTGGTCACCTGCTAGGTAGTAATAAGTTCACGTGCTAGGTGACGCCAAACAGGCTCACAAAGAGTGTGCCACACTAGCCGCCATGGCTACTAGTGGCGCTGACGGACACTCCCACGTTCAAATTGACATAGATACCCAATAAAGTGGCTGGGGGTATAGCTGTCGTGGTAGCTCAGACGTAGAGCATCGAGCGCGTTATTCGAAGGTCGCAGGTTCGGTTCCTGTCCACGGCGAGTTATCTTTTCGCGCACTTTTCTTTCTTCTCATTTACATTCCAATAGGCCTAATAACTTCTCCTATACGTTTCTTGGCATTATTGTCTGCTAGATCTCATATATATATATATATATATATATATATATATATATATATATATATATATAGTGAGCATTATTTATGCGTCCCATCTTTTTATCTGTACATACTCATCATCACCAGTCAAGTTTAGGTTGTGGGGCACATACTCGAGTCAATAAAAAGAGAGTCTCGAGTGTTCTCGACGCCATCTTACAAGTGGTGGAGGTGCGGGGTATTGGAAAATACCTATGCGCGAAGCAGACAAGGAGAAAACAGCGTTTGCGACGCCTTACGGGCTTTACGAATTTAACGTCATGCCCTTTGGCTTATGCAACGCTCCAGCAACATTTGAGCGCATGATAGATACTGTCTTACGTGGTCTCAAATGGAAAACCTGTTTATGTTATTTAGACGACATCGTCATTTATTCTTCTACTTTTTCTCAGCACCTTAAGCGTTTGGACGAAGTTCTAACGTGCATTTCGAACGCTGGCCTACAGCTCAATACAAAAAAGTGCCACTTCGCCAGCACAAGCATCAAAGTATTGGGTCACCTTGTCAGCAAAGACGGCGTTCGACCCGACCCCGACAAGGTTGCCGCCGTAATTATTTTTGCACGTCCGCGCAATAAAAAACAATTGCGAAGTTTTGTGGGTCTGGCGTCTTACTTCCGCCGCTTCATCCGTCACTTTGCTGCCATTGCGGGGCCGTTACACAAGCTTCTGACGTCAGGGACGGATTTCACGTGGACTGACGAGTGCGAGTGTGCTTTCCAAGCCCTTAAGCGTGCTTTGACATCAGACCCCGTCTTCCGTCACTTCGATGAGAGTGCACCCACTTTCCTGCACACAGATGCCAGCGGCCACGGAATCGGTGCTGTCCTCCTCCAGCGCGACGACACTTCACGTGAGAGAGTAGTTGCGTATGCCAGCCGCGCACTAACACCTGCAGAGCAGAACTACTCGATAACAGAGCAGGAATGTCTCGCTGTCGTTTGGGCCATCCAGAAATTTCGACCTTATCTGTATGGACGCCACTTTACTGTGGTTACCGACCACCATGCCCTATGCTGGTTGTCCTCGCTGAAGAATTTGTCTGGGCGCCTCGGTCGCTGGATACTGCGTTTGCATGGGTACACTATTGACGTTGTGTACGGGTCCGGCAAACAGCATCAAAATGCTGACGCTCTCTCTCGCTGCCCTCTGCAACTTTCATCTCCAACCACGCATCCTGAATTCCCCTCAGGTGATCAAGTGGCTTCCTGTTCACTCACATTATCACCCCTGGCAGTTGCTGGGCCGCTACCTTTAAACAACAGCGCCCAGTTTGCCGCGTACCAACGTGACGACCCCTACTGTAACCGCATCATCGGATACTTGAATGGCTCGCCTTCTCCACCTAATCCCAGACTACGTCGTCAGCTACGGCTGTTCAAGCTAGAGAACAATGTCCTGCAGCACTATACTTACAATGCGGATGGGCATCAGTGGGTACCAGTACTTCCCCGTTCGCTGCGAAAACAAGTTCTCGAAGCATTGCACGACGACCCATCAGCTGGACACTTGGGATTTCAAAAGACCTACAACCGCGTTAGGAGCCGTTTCTTCTGGCCTGGTCTTTCTACCTTTGTGGCTAATTATGTCGCTTCTTGCGCACTTTGTCAACGCCGGAAACGACCAACTTCAGCTCCTGCTGGCTTATTACAACCCATTCCATGTCCCGACACACCTTTTGCCGTTGTCGGAATAGACCTCGTCGGGCCACTTCCCGTAACGCCAGCGGGCCACCGCTGGATCGTCACAGCCGTCGACCACCTTTCACGATACGCGGAGACCGCTCCTCTACGCACTAGCTCCGCCTCAGACGTTGCCGCCTTCCTTTTAGAAGCCATTGTGTTGCGTCATGGTGCACCTCGCACGTTGTTGAGTGACCGGGGCAAGGCCTTCATGTCGACAATTCTTGACGAAATTCTAAAAACTTGTGGCACACTTCATAAGACCACATCCGCTTACCACCCGCAGACAAATGGGCTGACAGAGCGATTCCACCGGACTCTAATCGACATGATATCCATGTACATCGGACCGAACCACGATAATTGGGACAAAATCTTGCCGTTCGTAACATTTGCACACAACACCGCTGTTCAACGAACCACCGAGTATTCACCTTTCTTCCTCGTCTATGGTCGTGCGCCGACATTCACCATTGACGCCTCTTTCTTCAATGTAATGACAAAAACGTCGACGACTACGCCAGAACAATTCGTTTCCTGGCTTGCTGAGGCACGGCAACGTGCTCAACTCAACACGGAGGCCAGTCAACAAGACCGCAAGCAACGCTATGACAGCTTTTGTCGAGACGTCACCTTCCGTCCTGGAGATGAAGTACTACTTTGGACGCCTGTTCGCACACCCGGATTGTGTGAAAAGTTTCAGTCTCGCTTTCTAGGACCTTACGTTGTTTGTGAACGAACATCGCCGGTCAATTACCTTGTCACTCCCGTCGAGGGTTCCTCAGACCTTCGTTACCGTGCCTCCGAGATTGTCCACGTTTCACGTCTTAAACCCTTTGTGCGGCGTATACCTTTCCCGCCTAAGTCTCGGCCGGGCCGGCCGCTCAAGTGCGCGGGGAAAATAAGTGTGAGCATTATTTATGCGTCCCATCTTTTCATCTGTACATACTCATCATCACCAGTCAAGTTTAGGTTGTGGGGCACATACTCGAGTCAATAAAAGGAGAGTCTCGAGTGTTCGCTACGCCATCTTACAATATATATATATATATATATATATATATATATATATATATATATATATATATTTATATATATATATATATATATATATATATTGTCGATTATTTCCGGCAAGTTTACCAGGCCTTTCAATTATGCCTCTTTTTGAGGGATATAAATTGGTTTATGAAGTATGAGTCACGTTCATCATGTTCCCGTTTTAGCGAAAATTCGGGGTAGTTTAAGCAAGACACATCTGAAGACCATCCAGATGAAGAAGCTTGGGAGCAATTACGTACAGGTAAGTGATGACAGGTCAATACGATGATTTTGGGGAGTACTCTTCGAGGGTTTATTCATCTAATACAACCTAAATTTACACAATGCACTAAGTCACAAATAAAAAACATGGAAAATGATGACATACCCATCGGCTTGCATGGATAGTTTCCGGTGGGGAGATGCTTTATTGACCTCGAGTCCGCTCACTCCAAAAAGGGCGCGAGTCGCTGCCTAAATACGGTTTTCCAGCATCCACGGGTGTGTGGACCATGCCGAAGAGCACTGTTTTGCACCAATTAGAAAACGGCTTATACAGATGAATCAGGCAAGTCGAGAATGATCAACCCCAACACGAGTTTTCATGATCGCGTGAATATTGCCTCGCAACAAAACTGCAGCAGCCTCTTAAACGGGTGCATTCACTAAAACAGCCTTGACGTGCAAACAAGCGCTCAAATTTCAGTCCCCGATTGCCCCGGGGAACCCAAGCAGTGGCTCGCTCGTTTGGGGTGCGGGGCGCATAGTGACCGACAGGATGCAGATTTTTCTCTTCAGACTCTAATTCTTCCTCGAGGCTCCCTTCTTGAGAAAAGTAATTAAATAGGACCTCTAACACGAGCATCGGGCAAAGAAAGAACTCCAGCTGTAGCTGAAAAAGAAAAAGATCTTTCCGCGAGACATTGCTTTCGTGACACCTCCACCCTACAAAAAGAGTGACCCATTCATTTTATCTGGAAAACGCAAAAACAAATTGACTAAAAACACGAAAAGGTTTGGTATTCAACAAGTGTGTGAGGGGCTTATTTAAAAATGCTTATACACGTGTCTAAAAGGTGAAGAAGTTAGAAGAATTACATATTTAAAACCGCCAACAAAAAACAAAAAAAATCATAGGGAACAGAAACATATAGAGTTCACTTGTCCGCCCTATAATACAAGTCAGCGTCCATGTCATAAGTGCCAACATTCTGTTGTGCGTTTTTACCACTTGAAAACGTATTCCGGTCAGTGTAAAATTCAGTGTCAGTGTCGGAGCCTTCGTGCTGTTTTAGTGGAACACTGGCTTCTGTCCCGCGCACACCTTTCGCAAACAGAGTTCTTGACCCACTCGCGAACCGCACTCCCGCACAACACTTGGATGCCATTCCTGTTCATCAGTGTTCGCACTGCACCCGCGCACGAGAACACCTTGTGCATATCGCTCCATGCACTGCACTCACACACATCACCACTTCGATTGCGCACCTCCTGATTATGACCAGATTCATCGTCGGCGACGTCGGCATCAGAAGAGGATCGAACGTGGTAGGGCTTTGGACGCTTGACATGAAAAACGTGACGTTTTTGCTCATCTTGGGTTAACATCTCCCAGACGTTTTCGCCTACGAGGCGCAGAAGAGAGTAAAGTCTGCCGTCAGTGCCATAAAGTTTTGTTATCTTTCTCCTTGCTCGTGAGGGAGTCCACACGTACAGCAAGTCTCCCTCACAATAGAGGCCACTGCGTCGGCTTGTTTCGCAGGCCTTGTTTTTCACTTGCTGGTTTCTTTTGCGTTTGTACCTTTTCGAGCTTTGTTAAGCAGGTGCGGCACTGTCTCGTTCTCGCATTGAGAGTGGCGGCTCGCGTCAATGGGCAAAAGCGGTTTGCTGCCGTGCAAAGAGAAAAACGGAGGGACGCCGGGTTTGGGCATTGCCATCTGGCACTCCGGGCAAGACGCTACGTAATTGTGTACATGCTCGAACATATCCGGCCAAAGTAGCGCCTCCTTACTTTCTCCCAAGTTCGCCGGAATCCGAGGGGATATGCTGTTATGTCTTTATGACAATGTCTTATAATCTCGGTTCTCGAGCTGTGAGGAACAACGAGTGCCGCGCGATCCCGAAACCCTGCGTCCTTCAATGCAATACACCGTCGACCAGCCGAAAGCTCCGTGCTGTTCTTTTAATTTTTCTGACAACAGTAGCGTCCGGCTGTTCGAGGAGTTGCATGGTGCCTCTCATCCACGAGTCCTCTCTACTTTTTTCCGACATTTTCCTGATCCAGAACCAGCAATGGTAAGGGGGTTTCTTCGCTTGCGGGCTCGGAATCATGAGCAAAGCGTTAAGGCGTGATGGCACTAGCCCACCCAAACTGACGCACAACTGAGGCTGTGGTCAGCTGACATTTAGACAATGTGGCGATGGGGCGGCCGGGCTGGCCCGCAAGGCCCAGCCGTTCTCGTTTTCCGAAGGATTAGGCGGTACATTCTGGTTCTCAATGGGCTCTTCATAGTTATTTCTGCAGCCTTCAAACCGGTGCCAGCATTGCAGCGCTATGTGGCCAACGTGGGAGCAAATCTGGCATCTGTGATGCCCTCTGTTGGCGCGGGAAGTTCTAGGTGGTCAAAGCATTTGGGGCAAGCGCATCTCGTCTTCGATGTCTTTTAGCCGGTCGGAAAGCAACGCGATGGAGTCAGCAATCACCTTTTGGTCTCTTTCGCGATCGGAAGCCTCCCGCGGGCAACGCAACTGGGCAGGTAGAATAGTAGGTGCCACTAAGCTGGGGCCCTGACGCACGACTCGATGAAGACGCCTGATTGATGCGCTGCAAAATTTAGAGGAAAACGGCACAGGTTTCCGGGTTTGCAATTATCATTTTTTTCTTGACTTACGGGTGCAAACCGCGCAAAAGGGGCCGCATCAGATTGTCTTCTGTCATAGGCGGGTTGACCCATGCACAAAGTTGTGCGACATCATAATAATACTGCTTAGGGGTTTTGGAAGGCTGCTGGGTCTAATTTTGTAGATGCAAACGGGCGCTCTCAATCGAGTGCCGACTTGTGAATGAAGTTTTCAAGAGCATCGACCACTCTTCTCCAGAATATAGGACACCCATTAAAATTTATTTATTTATTTTATTTATTTATTTAATACTGTAAGCCTTTCTCAGGCTCATACAGGGTGGGCGAGCAAATATACACAGTCGCGTACAAACCAGGCAATATCGCACATAGCGGAAGAAACAGAATCACAAGATGATGGTGAAAATAAAACTTGTACGATGAAAGCAATTGTACAAAATCATGGACAGGTCACAAAACATCGAGGTATCAGCAGGGGCTACTGTGATCAGTGTGTTCGGAAGCGCTCACAAACATAAAAAAACAAAAGTTGCTTTTAGTCTTCATAAAACAGGCTTTCTAGATTCCGAACAAATGAATCTACAGAGGAATGATTAACGCATTCACGTGGCAATTTGTTCCACTCTTCCACTGCTGACGGGAAGAATGAATATTTAAAAGTGTCACAGCGTGACATAAATGGTCTAATGCACTTATTGTGGTTGGTACGACGGGAGTGCTGGTTAGGCGGCTTTATATAGTTGTCTTTATCTATGTTTAAACCGTTGTGATACAAAAGAAAAATAAACTTTAAGGAAGAGACACGGCGACGGGCTGCAAGGGTCGGCAAGCATGCCCGCCTGCGCAGCTCAGTGACACTGTCATGCCTCGAATACTTAGAATAAATAAAGCGAAGGGCCTTGCGTTGGACGATTTCTAATTTGTCGGAAAGATATTTTTGGTGGGGGTTCCAAACAATGCTGGCGTACTCGAGGATCGGCCTTATGAGAGATTTATATGCTATCATCTTTACATTAAGAGGCGCCAATGCTAGTTTTCGACGCAGGAACCCCAGCTGTCGATAGGCTTTTGTGTATGTGCTGCTTATATGTGCGTCCCACTTCAGTTTACTTGTAAAGGTAACGCCCAAGTATTTAACAGCGTCGTTTCTTGCAATGTTTGTGCCGGCCAAATTGTAACTAAAATGCTGGATTGTTTTTCTGCGAGTTATGCTAAGGCAAGCTGTTTTTGACACGTTAATTTCCATTCCCCACTCAAGACACCAACATGCAATATTAGCTAGTGTGGTATTAAGTCTAAGCTGGTCATCAGTTGTGCGGATAGTGGTGTAGATCACGCAGTCGTCAGCGAATAATCTCATTTTAACGTTAGGCTCAAGGCACATATAGATATCATTAACATATATTAGGAACAAGATGGGTCCTAAAACAGAACCTTGTGGTACTCCGGAAAAAACTTCCAATGAATCAGAGGCTGTGTTGTTTACGGTTACATACTGGCTTCGATTTGATAGATACATTTTTATCCATGCTATTATGTTACTGTTAATACCAATAGACACAAGTTTGTCAATCAATTTACTGTGAGGCACCTTATCAAAAGCTTTGGCGAAGTCTATAAATATGGAGTCGGTTTGCAATTGTGAGTTAATAGTAGTTACGAAGTCATGCGTTATTTCCAAGAGTTGAGTAACGGTAGACAGGTTTTTACGGAATCCGTGTTGGTTTGGGTGCAATAAGTTGTTGTCTTCTAAATAAGTTAAGTTGTTAAGTTAAATAAGTTAAGTTAAATAAGTTGTGTCGTGTGCCACTTTTTTGTATCTCCATCTAATGCCAAGTTTAAAAAATTAACCTTTGTGACTTGGCCCCAATCGTTCACTGATGCTACATGCTCGTAGCAAAGTAGCCACTCAGAAATAAATTCCTCCGGTGCGCGTCTGAACACTGGGGGTCCGACGAAAGGTTTTGCTGGAGGGGTAGACATCGCGGAGAGGAAGGTAGGGTGTTCCGTGATAGTAAAAAGGTCTGAGGTTGTTTCTTGATGCTGGTTACTGACTCGGGGCATCATTTCAAAGTGGTATTATTGCTACCAAGCAACTCCACCACTTCGTAGCGAAAGTTCAGGGTTGTTTAGGCTAGACACATCTGAAGACCATCCAGACGAAGAAGTGTGAGAGAAATTCTGCACAGGCAAGCAATGACAATTCGACACGATGATTTCGGAAGCATTCAATTAAGGTTTATTCATCTAATACAACTTAAATTTACACAATGCACTAAGCCACAAATACAAAACACGGAAAATGATGGCATACCCATCGGCTTGCACGACTGGTCTCCGGTGGTGAGATGCGCTATTGACCCCGAGTTCGCTCACTCCAAAAAGGGCCCGAGTCACTGCCTAAATAGTGCTTTCTAGCATCCACGCGTGTACGGGCCGCGCGAAAAACCACTGTTTTGCATCAATTGAAAAACGGCGTATACGGACCAATCAGGCAAGCCGATTATAACAAATCCCAAAACGAGTTTTTATGGTTGCATGAATCCTGCCCCGCAACAAAACTGTGGCAGCTTCATGAAACGGGCACATTCTCTAAAACAGTCTTGACGCGCAAAGAAGTGCTGAAATTTAGGTCCCTGATCGCACCGGAGGACTCAAGTGGCGGCTCTCTCGTTTGGGGCACGAGACGCACAGTGACCGACCGGACGCAGCTTTTTCTCTTCAGACTCCCACTCTTCCAGGAGACTCCCTCCTCGAGAAAAGTCTTAATGTAGCCACTCTAACACGAGCATCTAGTAACAAAAGAACTCCAGCTGAGCTGGAAAAGAAAAAAAAGTTTTCCGTGAGACCTTGCCTTCGCGACACCGGTTTGTCGAATGAATAGCAGGGAAGGTTCAGGTGTTTCGATAGAGGTAGATTCGGGGCTAATTTCGAGTGTGCTTTGTGATTATTGTGTTGGGACCTTCGTCCAAGGGCGCCATGTTGGCCATGAAAAGCAGAGCTAAGTGGCGTTCCCACGTCTGGAAGCCCCAGTGCTCTTCTCGCAAAAGAAGCCTCAAGCGGGGGGAAGCAACGAAGGGACTAGAATGTGGCAAGTTTTGACTGTTCGTGAGCGAATATATCTGCGGGCTTACTAAACTACAAAAACCACAAAACGTTGAAATTGAAAAAGGCAGAGCAGTAGAAACAGAGAGCAGAGATGTGGCCACGACTCTGGTCTCTGCCTCTGTTTCTACTGCTCTGCCTTTTCCGATTTCAACATTTTGTGGCATTTGTAGGTTACCAAGTATGTACCAGCTTGCCCAACAAGCAACTGTTCTTAATCCCTACGGGCATTTCTTCCTGATGGCCCTTTCGGTGAGACAGTGAAGCAGACCGACCCCGCAGGTCATGCAAAGCGATTAAAGACTCTATTCCTTGTCTGTTCTTCTAGGGAAACACAGCAACTCATTTCCCCTCTCCTCAGTGAAACTCGACCGGAGCAGCATTGCGTCAGGAGATGCAACTCCTGTGCAGCGACAGGGGGGGGGGGAGTGATTTTAAACGAAAGGAAGAGAAAAGTGAACGTAACTGTCTCTCATGGGGAGGAAATCTCAACAGTAGGTCACGAGGGGTGGGAGAAAGGAGGGAATAAAATGTTAAGACAGAGAGAGAGGAAGGAGAGAGTGAGGCGCAGAGACAGCGAACGACGAAAGTGAGGAGAAGATAGGAAAGATGGAGACGGTTGCAGAAGTCCGAGGATGGTGCACTACTGGCGAGAGCTCTTGTCGGCGACAGAATATGGCGTATGGCTAATCCAGTCGGCCAGAGCTACGCTGTCGTCGACGTCGGGGACCGGCTTCAGAAAGTGGCGTAGGACCAACCCAGTCGGCCAGAGCTGCACTGTCGTCGGCAATTGCGAGGGCACAACCAGTCGGCGCGGAATCCAGCGAGGGAGTTCCCTCGACGACACTGTGTTATTGACTGATGCCCTGGAGGGTAGTATCTTGTGTGTGCTTGGTGCTTCAATCGAGGAGTAAGAGCCCGAATGAACTGAAAACAATACTTGGAAGTGCTGGATGTTGCTCTGAATCATGGTTTGACTGTTCATCCACCACGCTTATGGTTTGCGGAGCTGCCAATAGTTGTAAATAGTGCCATAAACCTGTTTATTTTTTTGTTTCGCCAACTTGTGAGCATCATTTCTTCTACCCGAAGTTGCGGCACGCTACACCAGGAGCTCAGGTTCGACGTAAGCCTGACGTCTCGGCAAACCACGTCAACGGGCACGCATCGGGCAGACCACGGGCCGCAATAACTGGTGGCAGCGGTGGGATTCGAAGCAACAACTGGTGAACAGCGCTGAGATTTGAACCTACAAGCGACAACAACAGTCGGCCCACGCGAATCAGCTGTCTCAATACATGAGTCACGTATGGGTGCGTGCTTGGCTTTTCCTTTGAGTGAACCAGGTTCACCAGGTTCTAAAAGAGGATAAATTTTCGAACTGGTAGTTAGCTTTACCGAAAGACTCAGTTTAGTTGTTTCCGGAAGTTACTTTGGAAGTAGCGATCCCTCGGTATGATTATGGACTTACGGGAGCTGCAGGAGGCGGACTTATTGCTGTTGTTTAAGTAATTGGGTATCGATACGAGGGGTTTCGCATGAAAGTCCGTAATTATACAGGCAATGAATGATTTGGGGGCTGATGATGAAGAGCTCTGTGAAACATGGGAGCTCACCTGGCAAAAAAAGAAGAGGTAGAGAGGAACGAGCGCACAAGAGAAGAACGCCGCTTAGAGCACGAGCGTGAAACAAAAAGACAGGATTCTAAGAGAGAGGAGATTCGCATGGATTGTGAGCGTGAGGCAAAAAACAGGCGCACGAAATTAAGATGTGTAAACTAGAAATACATTGCAGAAGTTCGCTGAACGAAGAAAGTGTAAACTAGAACTTCACTTGGGTAAGAGATCGGGCAGTAGTCCCCAGTAAGAGCTACTTCTTCCCAACAGGGAGGCAGAGTTCAAGTTGTCTAGGCACATCCAGCCATACGTGGTATCAGGTAATATTGGTCTGTACCTGGAAAATATCAAACGGTGTGCGAGAAGATGTCGTTTGAGCAAGGCACCTGGTCCCAAAGGCTAATCATGGTTCTGCCTTGCGAGGCAGCGGAAATGGTTGCGCGACTCAACAAGGAGAACGCGGACAACTATGAGAAGGTCAAGGATTGCCTTCTAAAAAAATATAGACTTTGCGCAGAGGTTCTTAGACAAAAATTTTGGGGCACTAAATGTCTAGAGAGAGAGCTATCCCAACTTTCTGTACAAAATGATAGCAAATTTGACACAATGGCCAAAGAGCTTTGAGTCCTACAGTGACAAGAACGTTGTAGTCGAGAAGACTCGATTAGAACAGTTTTCTGACTGTCTCCCAGAGCAGAAAAAAGCTGGTTACTGGGCCGGGGTGACAAAAGATTTACGACGAATGTGGCCGGACTCGTCGAGGAGTAGGCGTCGTGCCGACATTATAGCAGTAACCTGGGTGCAGATAGAGCCTACAATTCCAAATCAAATTTAAGTAAAGGTTATGGAAAACATTTTTCGAGCTCTCGACATGAGAAAGGAGAACAAAGTGTTCTTTCTGACAAATTTCAAGAGGACTGAGGGAGAAGGGGCAAAACGCGGGAAAAGCGAAAAACACTTTTGAAGTCAAGAAGCCGCTTATTTGCTTCAAATGAAATGAGTATGGTCATATAGCAGCGAACTGCCGAAAAGAAAAGATGGCGTTTTGATGTGTCAGTGATTGCGAAGAAAACATGAGGTTATTGGAGCCTTACATGCATGACATGGTGGCGTATGAAAAGCCATTCAAAGTGCTGCGTGACTCGGCAGCAACAATGAATGTAGTCCACGCGTATGTGTCACCATCCGACTACACAAGACAATGCGCGTAGACCCATCAAGTGGTGGAAGAGCAGAGCATATGCTTGCCCATTGCAACTGTTGTAATTGAGGGCCCTTTCGGTAAACTAACAACCAAGGCTGCAGTTTCAGGAAAACTCTAAATCTTATTCATACTTGTTCTCGAATAAGTAGGATATGTTGTTGCGAGAGAAGATCATTCTCCTTGGTTACAGGGCAGTACAGGCGTTAACCCATTCAAAGACGCGAAAATTGGCAATTCAACTAACCTCTCAGCAAAAGGAAGCGCGTGATGCAACATTGGCGGAAGCAGAAGAAGGCATTTGAGGCAACTGTGGCAGTGAGTCACCAGAGATCGGTCAGCCAGGGAAGAAATCTTGTGATGATGAACTTGACTGTGCGTTTCTGCCACCAGCATTAAACAGTTTTATTTTTGAGGCTGAAGAGGGATGACTTAGCTACTGAGCGGTTAGAGAAAGCCGCAATTCAGGAGACCAGAGAGCGTGAGAGAACGAGGAAACAAGCCAGGAAAAATATTTCTTTCCATCTGAGAAATGACGTGTTGTATTGCTCATATAGAGATAAGCACGAAATGGAACGAGACAAACTAGTCGTTCTCCATAAATATTGAGCAGACCTGCTGCGAATTTCATATGGCAGTTCATGGTCGTGTCACTTTAGACACAGGAAAACTAAACTGAGGCTATTACAAAAGTATTACTGGCTTGCTGTTTCAAGGACGCGGAAGCTTTTGTGCGGTCATGCGACACGTGCCAGCGTGTCGGAAAGGCGCAGGAAAAGTGGAAAAGCCCTGTGGTGTTAGTGCCAATCATTACCGAGCAGTTTCAACGGTTAATAATTGATATAGTTTGGGCCGATACCTGTGACAAAGGCAAAATGTTGTTAAATTTTAACTATGTGATGCCCAGCCACCAAATATCCTAAGGCGGTGGCACTGCGTGAGGTAACGTCACATAGTGTTCTGGATTCACTGATAAAAAGTTACCAGTGTAGCGTATTCACTAGATCCTTCACGACCTCCTTTCTCGAGCGATGTGGCATAAAAGTAGTCCACAGCTCTGTTCATCACCCTCAGAGAAACAGCGTAGAAAGATGGCATTACGTTCTGAAGCGCGTCCATAGAGGTTTGTGTTATGAGAACAAACGAGACTGGGGCGCATGCCTCCCAGCAGTACTTTTCGCCTTGTGAATGGTACCACATAAATCCACTCGTTTTAGTCCCGCCGAGTAGGTGCCGGTAGGTAACTGCGCTCACCTTTGAGAATGGTGCGCGAAACGCGGGAAAGGCATGGGGAATATCCTACAGTGGTAGAGTTCATTCCTAATCAACTGGAGCAGCTAGACAACACTAAAGATCTTGTGAAGGTCAGCCTGAAATCAGCACAGGCTCGATGCAAAGTTTATTACGACAGAACAGCCCGTCAACAAATTTTAAATGTACTTGACAGGGTCACGTTGTTAGAAGCATCAATGCAGAAAAGGCTCGATGCACAGTGGGAAGGGCCTGTGGAAGTAGTTGCAAAGCTACGCAGGAGAAATTACGCAGGGGAAATTCCAAACTACGCAGGGGAAATTGCAGGGAGACGTGAAAATGTGCACATTTATCACTGTAATCTAAAGAAGCTATATGTGAAAAAAGAGGCTGCTGTGAATATGACCCTGAATATTCCCGAAGAGATGGAGAGAGAGAGAGAGAGAAAAAACTTTATTAAAAAGTCAGTCAATTGTTCAGGCATGGCCCGTCGCCCCTAGCTGTCGGCCGGAATCCCTTGGGACGCGGCAGCAGCAAGGGCTTGACTGAGGATGTCGCGCTGGACGTTGGGATCTGGGCTGCAAAGCAGGGCCTCCCAAGATTCTACAGTGTGAGAACCATCGTTTTGACTTCGACATGTCCACACCATGTGGACTGAATTGGCTACCTCATCGCAAAATTTACACTGGGACTGGAAAACTGCGGGGTGCCACTTGCTGAGAAGTGCGGGGTTTGGAAAAACCCCGGTTTGTAACTTTCGCCACAAAACCTCGTTTTTCTTACTTAGTGAGTTGTCCGCTCTTGGGTATACTTGCCGATTCAGCCTGTAGTGTGCGACGATTTCATGGTATGTGCGCATATACTCGCTTCTTTGTTCGGTAACTTGGGAGGTTCCAGGGGTCGACTGGTCAGTGAGACCTCGGGCGACCGAATGAGCCTCCTCGTTCCCTCTAAGTCCTTCGTGAGCTGGAGCCCAGACAATCAGAACCTGCTCTTTGGGTACTCCTACCATGTTTAATATACGGACGGCAGTCTCCATCACCCTTCCCAATTCATAATTTCTCACAGCGTTTTTGGAGTCGCTGATGACCACCCTGACCCCCTTTTGGCTGATGGCCAAAAATATGGCCCCTTCCTCGGCCTGCACAGTCTCGACACCAAGGACTGTGCAGCACGCAATCAGGCCACCATCTTCCTTGACCGCCACTGCCATGTGTGCCGCTTTGCTTTCATATTCCGCAGCGTCTGTATACGCGACGTCCTCTCGACCGGTGTACCTGGATTATAATGCCTCGGCCGTGGCTTTACGCCTGCCTTCGTGAAAGGTAGGGTTCATATTTCTGGGTAGCGGAGATATCTTTATCCTGTTCCTGATCTGTATCGGTATGTCGTTTGAATGCGCTTGCTCACGCGTGGGCTCATAGCCCAATCTCTTTAATATTGCTCTCTCCGTTGAGGCTAGTGTGACTGCACAACATATAAGAGATGGAGAATAACTTTGTCTGTCTAGGCGGAGGGAAAGGTAGCACTGGAGAACTTCTCCAGCGCTGCCTTTCCAAACAGAGAAACCAGAGGAATCCCATGCAAACAGAGGAACCAGAGGAATCCCATGATAAAGAGTGCTTACGGGCGCGAACGACGGAACAGGAGGGGACAGGAGAAGGGACGAGACTGTCTCGTCTCTTCTCCTGTCTCCTCCTGTCCTGTCGATTGCGCTGGTAAGCACTCTTTATCATGTTATACCAACAGATCCAATCCTACTGTCTCTTGAGAGGAATCCCAGCTCTCTGATCTCTGCAAGCTGATAGGAGAGTTTGACAATTCTTTTATCGACAAGCCGGGTCGGACTGATTCGACTGAGCACGACATCAAGTTAACTTTCGAAGAGCCCGTGAGCTCAAATTGTTATCATTTATCTCCACGACAGAGAGATATTCTCGTTAAGGAAGTAAAAGTCATGCTGATATTAGAAATGTTTAAACTCTCCAAGAGCTGACACACTTATTCGATGATCTTTGTAGAGGCTCTTAGAGGCTTGGTAGAAAACCCGAGACCTGTAGTTGGCTATTGAAAGTTATATGCTCTCACAAAAGACAAGGTGTATCCTATTCCTAACATTGAAGAGAAGGTGAAACTGGTTAGTGGGGCAGCCTATGTGACTACGTTAGAACTGACTCGAGGTTACTGGCAAGTGCCGTTCACTGAGCTAGCCAGTAGATGCGCGGATTTCGTTACCCCAGCGGACAGCTATCAACCCACCAATATGAGATTCGGCCTCAAAATGCTTCGTTCTGTTTTTCGCACCTTATAAATAAGGTTTTTTAAGGCTGTGAGGCATTGGCTGGGCTTTACTTGGTTGATATATCTGTTTTTTCCGATTCCCGGCGGATCATTTGATTCATTTAGGAGAGGTGCTCGGCTGGTTGCTTCAATCAGGGCTTATCGTGAAGGCTGAGACGTGTCGTCTAGAAAGATCAACCGTCTATTATGTAGGGCACAACGTAGGACAAGGTTTTAGAAAACCCCGCAAGCTAAAGATCTCAGCAGTAGGTGACTACCCCGGCCGATAACAAAGACCGACGTCAGCGCGTTTTTTTGACTCACAGGCTACTAGAATCATTACATCCAAGCTTATTCAACGTTTGCAAGCCAATCAAAGTGCACGATTGGGTCAGTTTTTTCGCTTCCATGTTTTCTACTACGTAGCATACTTAGAGTTGGCAAGCCCTTTGATCGATGCTCTCCACGGGACAGAACCGACGAAACTGGCCTGAGATGAGCACAAGGAAACGGCCGCCGGAAAAGGAAAGGGCATTGTACGCGGCAGTGTTCGAATGATAAATTGCTAGCAATAATCAGGACAGTGCGCGCGAAAGATCTTACAAGCATGCGTGTGCTGATCAGCGCTTGAAGGCGGCATTGATCAGCCGTTCGGTCTTAAAAGCTCTTGATTACGACCGCGAATTCACGGTCCAGTGTGATGCTAGCTATCAAGGTCTAGAAGCCGTTCTATGTAAGAAGAATGACGATGGTAAAGAACATCCCATGCTCTATTTCAGCCAGGAAGCTAGCTCTCGTAAGATGGCGTACTGAACTTCAAAAAAAGGAGTGCGCTTGCACTGTGTGGGCCATTCACAAGTTGCAGTGTTACCTAGGAAATGCTCGTTTTATAGTACAGACAGACCATTGTACCTTTACCTGGCTGAAAACTGTGACACCGAAGAACAGTCGCCTCTTGAGGCGGAGCTTGATTCTTCACCAATATCTTTTTGGCATGAAGTACAAGAACGGAAAGTTGAATAAAAACGCTGACGCGCTCACCCCTCTTTCTATGCTATCCAGGGGTGCCGTTGATGTATCGAAATTGGTATTTAAGTTTTTTTCGTGCAACTTATGTGAATGTGTAAGGTAGCACGTTTAGTTTCTCAGCGTGAGTCCCGAGAGTTTTGAGTGTGAGCTTTTTTGTTTTAGTGATGAACTTTTGTTTGCCATCCCTGTTTTGGCTTTCTTTGTTCGGAGGAAGCTGAGTGCTTGCTTGTGCATTCAGTCGAGTTTCAGAGACACTGTCGAAGTTTTTGGCAATTATTCAGACAATGAGACTAGCGTAGGCAAGTTAATGGCATTCAACTGCGAACACTCCTGTCGTTCCTTCAAGCAGCAGTGGTGACTGTTGCTCTCCGTGACTCATCTCGCGAGGGGGATGCTGTTGTGACCCTCGTCCAAGGGCGCCATGCTGGCCATGAAAAGCAGAAGCAAAGCCGAGTGGCGTTCCCACGTGCGGAAGCCACAGTGCTCTTCTCTGGAAAAGAGCCTCAAGTGGTGGGAAGCAACAAAGGCATAAGAAACTTGCAACCTTCGACTGTTCATGAGCCAATAATCCTACGGGCATTTCCTCCTGATGGCTTGTTCCGTGAAACGGGGAAGCAAAGTGACCGCGCAGGTCGTGCCTAAGCGATTAAAGACTCTACTCCTTGGCTGCATTTTTAGGGAATGACAGCAACACTAACCCAACCACCACTTCGTTCCGAGAAGGAACCCGTTTCCCCTCTTCTCAGTGAAACTCGGACCGGAGGAGTATGGCGTCAGGAGATGCGACGCCTATTTGGCGACCGTGTGTTATTGACTGATGCCCTAGAGGGCAGTATCTTGTGTGTGATTGGTGCTTCAATCAAGGAGGAGGAGCCCGACGGGGCTCAAAACGACGCTTGAAAGTGCTGGATGTTGCTGTGGGCAATGGTTTGACGGTTCATCCACCACGCTCGTGGTTAGCAGAACTCCTATCCTCTCATGCTGTAAATAGTTGTAAATAGTGCCATAAGCCTGTTGGCTTTTTCGTTTCCTCAACTTGTCAGCATCGTTTTTTCCAACCGAAGGTGCGCCACGCTACCACAGGAGTCCGGGTCTGACGTAACCCTGACGTTTTGGCAATCCACATCAGCCGGCACGCGTCGGGTAGACCTCAGGCCGCAGCAATTGAAACAAATCCTAAAAGATGTTTATGTTTGTCTGATGCCTTGCATGCCACACGCGTTGCCTTCAAAGAAGCATTGATAGCAAACTTACTCATGTCAAGATTTTTGCGTCAATGAGTAGCTATCCACTCTCTAGCAGCGATTCGCGACTTAATACGCGTCTGAGTGACGAATTAGTATCTGTAACATTTAGTTATATTGTCACAAGTGATTTTGCTTATTTACAAATGAGGTGAAATGGCGTTGGGAAAGAGCAGCGTACTCTTTGGATAGGCCTAGTCTGGTTCACCGAACCACACAGTTCAAACGCTGCTCCACTACTCTTATTCTTGTTCCGCACCCCGTACGCTCGCGCATCTTTGTTGCATTTTCCTCGGCGGCAGACGAAGCTCACCGAGCGACTTAAATACGCCTATGATGGTACTGCTTGAGGAGGTACTGCCTGCTAGGGCTACAGGAAAAATTTGCGTAGTGCGTGACCTCTGGTTATTGACTGTGACTCGGGTAACAACGTGATTCACGTCACTGAGACGAGTGACTATCACGAATGGGCTAGAATAGTTTGCTAGAAACTTCCGGTATAATCTTTTTCTGCGAACAGGAGTCCACAGCCAAGCATAGTCGCCCGGAGAAAACTCTACGGGGATATGCCTGGCATCGTAGCGACTCTTGCTGTGTTCTTGAGAAGACAGTGTTCGAAGGCCTGCTAGATTACGTGCTTCTCCAGCACGACATAACGTCTGAGCGATGGACAGATCTTCCTGATACGAGAAAGATAATAGAGTGTCTAGAAAACTCCGCGGGCTTCGTGCGTATAACAGAAAGAAGAGCGAATGTCTAGTAACTTCATGCTTGGCAGTGTTATATGCGCAAGTAACAAATGGTTAGACGGTGTCCCAGTTCCTGTGGTCGGAATCAACGTAGATCGATAGCATGTTCGTAACAGTTTGCTTCATTCTCTCAGTGAGACAGTTGGTTTGCGGATGGTAAGTTATGGAGTGACGATAATTAAGAGGAGCCACAGTGGCGCAAAATTTTTTCAACTACATCGGCGATAAATTGCCGTCCACGGTCACTGATGACAACCCGTGGAGCACCGTGACGCAGTATGACCCGTTGTAGCAGAAAATAAGAAACAGCAGCTGCTGTGGCCGATGTCAGTGCGTTCGTTTCAGTATAACGAGTTAAATAATCCACGCACACTATAACATATCGGTGGCCGGATGGAGCCTTAGGAAGGGGTCCGAGCAAGTCGATGCCGACTTTTTCAAAAGGGGATGCCGGTGGAGGGATGAGCTGAAAATAACCTGCCGGGACAGTGGTGGATCGCTTGTGGCACTGACATATAGCGCAGCTGGCGACGTACTGTTTTGTGGTCTTCCACATTTTCAGCCAAAAGAGCCTATCACGTAGTCGATGTAGAGTACGTGTGAAACCAAGACGACCGGATGTTATGTCATCGTGCATAGAACAAAAGACGACCTGGCTCAGGCTTTGCGGCACCACTAGAAGCAACGCGAGGCCGTCGGCTGAATAGTTTTTCTTATGCAGCAAGCCATTCGAAATTGTATAGTGCCTGTCAGCGGAGTCATGCGCAGTTTCGAGCAAGCACTCTAAGGCAAAATTACCCGAAAAAAGGAGTAACGGAGCTGAAAAGGCGCGCACGATAAACGGATAGACCGTTGAGGAGCAACCACAGAGGGAAGCGTACAGCGCAAAACCCCTTAGCCTCCAAAGGGACGAACCGCCCGGGGACTGCTGGCAGCGCGAAAAGCGTTGCCAAGGTGACTATACCTCCTTCTCGACAGAACACATGTCTTTCTCTTCCTCTGCTGGCTCAGTCTTTCACCGTATTTTGCAGGCGACAATTCATGGTGTGTCGCACTCGAAGTGCTCGACCACGGCTGCCTGGATTCGACGATCTAAGAATTACGACGTGGTGCTTGTGTGTACACTTGGATGAGCGTGGGCTGCTGTTTTTGCGTTTCGCTGCACCCATGAAGTCTGGAGCAAGCCTCGACATGTCACAACGCCGCGCTGTATATCTCTGGCTTCAAGATAGCCACGGCCAACACACGACAGCAACAGTTGAGGAGGCCAATGTGGTGGCCGAGAAGTGAACAGGCCTATCGGATATATACTTCTGTCCGACTCAGGGCAGAAAACAGCGCTGGATTCAAATACAAGTAGGTTATCATTATTTATTCTACTCTACTTGTCACGTGTGCGATACGGATTGCGCTTGCTGGCAACGGGCTCGGTCGTGTTGTATATCGCACGCATGAAATGCATTGCAAAAGTCAGCTTTGGCGTCTGCAGTTTGCCTGTGCTTTGCGACCGCCTGGAAATCGGCTGCTACTGCCATCGGCCTCCACTACGCTCGCTCGTCGAGTGCTCGCCTGTCTTCGCCGCCGCGATGAGTTCCGGGCTGACGATATTGAGCTGAGACCTCGTCGCTGTGTTGGCAGTCGTCAAAAACACGTTGCGGGTTCTCGTAAAGACCTTGGTTGTAGTATGTAGCGCACTGTAAGTGCACCAGCACGGGCTGGCCGGGCTTTCACTAGCGTCGGAACTCACTGAAAATCAGTCGCCATTACAGTCGGTCGCAAGCAGCTCGGCGCCGTCCACTGGCCGCGGCTGCGAACTCGCGTTTGCGTGCTGCACTCGCTCGAGTTTGTGGAAAAGGACCGCATTACCGTAGATTTGTTCGGCGCTAGCTCCAAACCCACTTGGCGCTGTTCGTGGTGGCGGGGAAGCGTACGCTCGCTTTCCTGTTCAAAGTTTGCTGGCGGCAGGCACTCCGCGTGCAACGTCGTGTTTGTTCTCGCGTTCGCTTGCTGGAGCTGAACGACGTCGCTTGCTTAGGACTCGCCGACTTGTTGGCGGCACGGAGGTTCGCGGAGTTGTGGCTGCAGCCACCGCTCCTAAGCTGTTGCGCAACGCGGATCGAAATGAGTCTTTGATGATGTGTGACATCAAAGTGAAATTATTAGCATGTCGTATCTCCCGTATGTTTCCATTTCACCTTGCACGTATTTCTCATATGCATTTGTATTCATCTGTCACGTGTGACTCACTATTTTACATACTTATTTTGCAGCCGTGGGCACACAGCATGCTGAAGACTATGTGTGCTGGCATCTGCGATGCCTGTCATCCATTTCTTTCGTCAGAGCAGCTTCTGAAGGACTGTGCGAGATGTGAAGGTAAAGTTATTTGTGTGTCATATTTTAACACTTGTTTTTATAATAACGTGCACGTACTTGTCATATGCATGCATCTTCATCTTCTGTCATGTGTGTCTAGCTATTTTTGCTATATTATTGTACGTGTAGCCGTGGGAACACAACAGGCAGAAGGCTGCGTGCACTGGCGTCTGCAATGCCTGTCATATATCGCTTCCATTGGAGGAGCTTCCCAAGGAGTGAACAAGATTTGACAACGAGACTGGATTTGTACACTTCACCATGAATTCACTTAAAAGAATAGTGAAACTTCATGTGTATGTAGAAAAATGAAAGATTTTGATGACTCACTTTTGTCGTTCGTTGTAGCCGTGACTGCGAAAGCAGTCACACATAGGTGGCTAACTACTTTTTCACGTGTTCTTTTCTGCGCAATTTGTTGCTCACTGCGCAGAAAACACAGGCAAAAAAATTAGGCCTGGTGGAAAATGAACAAAAAAAACAATGTTTGAACTGGGGACAAATAGTTCATCCGATTGAAGTGTTTGAGTAGATCAACCGTTCGTCCGGCAGGTGTAACTGTGAGGACTAACGGTTGCCCGGTAAGGTGTAAGTGTTGAGATTAACAGCTGCCCTATAAGGTGCAAACGTGAGAACTCATTCTTAGTCCTTTGAGGTGAATTGAGAGGTTAACGGTTACTCACTAAGGTGTAAGTGTTAGGACTGAATGTGAGTCTCTTGAGCTCATATGCGAGGACAAACTGTTACACCGGTGCCGTTAGTCCTTAAAGGAAATAATGGTTGTGGCAGCCCCATTATTCTCCACAAGGACGAACAACACACCCTTTTAACACCTTTTTGCCTTAGAGTGAGGGTTTCAGGGTAGGGTCGCGCTGTTGCTTACGTCTGAAGCTGCTGGTACCTGGGAAGTCGCACGAAACAGAAACTAAATAGTCATAAATGTCGTCGTTGTCAGCATTGGTGTGTACTGAAGGAAGGTGGGATAAGCAGTCGGCATCCGTGTGACATCGTCCGCTCTTATACGTCACAGAAAAGCTGTACTCTTGGAGGTGCAACGCTCAACGAGCCAGCCGGTCAGCCGGGTAGCGAAGTCCCACAAGCCAGCATAGTGAGTGATGATCGGTCACTATTGTGAACTCATGGCCATGTAGATACGGTCGGAACTTCTAAATGGGGAAGACGACTGCTAAACACTCGAGCTCGGTGACGGTGTAGTTCTTCTCTGCTCTGGTCAGTGTCTGACAGGCATATGCTACGACGTGCTGACGGCTGTTGCAGAGTTCAACCAGCACAGCACCACACCTAGCCCACTAGCATCAGTATGAAGCTCAGTCAAAGCGTCAGGATCAAAATGCTTCAGGATAGACCCTGAAGTGAATAAACACTTCAGCTGTTGAAATGCGGCTTCACATTTATCATCGCACAAATACGGTGTCTCTTTATGAAGAAGGAAAGTCAGTGGGGGGGGGGGGGTGTTGTGCGAAGTTCTTAATAAATCAGCAGAAATATGAGCACCGACCCAGAAAACTTCACAGATCGTTCACTCTTCGTGGTTGTTGAAAGTTGCGAACCACTGTGGTCAACTGTGGGTCTGGTCGTACGCCTTATTTATCCACGAGAAAGCCTCATTCGAGGTCTTGACATTCTCCAAAATGGCATTTCCTTGAGTTTAAAACAAGGCCAGCTTCACGTAAGCCTTCAAACACGAGTGACAAGTGGTAATTATGCTCTTGGAAATTATTTGCGTAGATAATCACGTCACATAAATAGCACATGCAAATTTCCCATTTTAGTCCATGGAGTACTGTATCCATAAATCTCTCGAATGTTGCTGGAGCATTGCGCAAACTAAAAGACACAACGTTAAGCTCAAAAAGACCATCTGGTGTTACGAAGGCCGTCTTCTTTTTATCTGAGGGATGCTTAGAAATTTGCCAATACCCAGAACGCAAGCCAACAGAAGAGAAATAGGAGGCAGAATGCAGGTAGTCCACGGCGTCATCTATACGTGGCAAAGGGTAGACGTCTTTTTTTGGGATGGCATTTAAGCGACGATAGTCTACGTGAATCTCCATGAATTATCGTTCTTTCTGACTAGAATGACAGGAGCTGCCACGGACTACACGATTGTCGTATGACGCCCTTCTTTAGCTTGTCTTCAACTTGCTGAGCGATGGCTTTCCTTTCGGAAGGCGATTCGCAATAGGGCTTCTGGCGTATTGGTGGTGCTTGGCTGGTATAGATGCGGTGTTTCGTACGTGAAGACGGTGGCGTAACGGTAGACGTCTCGTCTTGGGAAAAGTCAAAGACGGAGGCGTAGCCTGCGGTCACCTCCTGCAGCAGCGACCGTTTAGGTGAAGGAAGTGACTTGTTGATCATACGGTCAATGCTGGCAGAATAGACGGGGTACGAATTGGCGTGGGGTTTCTTTACATCCACCAACAGTTGAAGTGGCCGTATGAGAAGAGTACTTTGATCTTGAAAGCTTGCCAATTAAGTCCTGCAGGCAGAGATATGGGCTGCATGGAAACGTTCACAGTCCACAAATCGGCACAACCATCAACGGTGAGCAGGAGGCAACGAGGCACAGTAACGTTTTTCTTAAGTGCGTTACTGAAGTTTGGCTCAGCTAAACCGTAGTAAGAACCCGCATAGGAACGTGAACAGTTTATGCGCACAAACATTTCGGCATGCGGGGCCAAGCAGACGTCTTCAGACACAGAAAACATGTTCAAGCTGTCATAAACAGTATCTTCCGTCAATGGAGAGGGCAACACGGGACGAAAAATAATCCCACCAGTACCACACTCCAGAGTGGCACCACACTCACGCAAAAAAACCATACCTAGAAAAACGTCATTGGTCGCACGTGCAAGTACTGTTAGTTCAGCTCTGAACGTTTGAATTCCTAGAGAAAGTAAAACAGAACAAACACCAACCAGGCTCAACGTTTGTCCCATACACCGCAGAACGTTGCACTCCGGTTCCAAGCAAACATTATTTTCGTCCCAAGGCGATTTTAAAAAGTCATGCTCATTGTGAAAACGGCAGCACTGGCATCAACTGATGCAACAGTGGCCACATTGTTTACAAAAACACCCACTTTGTTCTCAACCATTACCATACAAGGGGGTCTTGCGGAAGATGATTTTGCGGCCTCGCCCCCATCGGTCGCACCAGTTAGTTTCCCAGTGGTGGCGGCTTCCCCGAGCGGCGATGCGGTGACAGGGATCGCTGTTGGCGTGCGGGTGGTGAGGTAACGCTGCGGTCGGAGCAAGGGGAGTGAGCACGTGCTTTACGTTGTCGTTGGAAAGAGCCCTGACATGGTCGAGACTCACCAGCCGGCACATAGGGCGTGTACACGTTGAATCGTGGAGGTCGCTGCTGGCGACAGTAGCAGTACCTAGCAATGTGTTCAGGTAGCCCGCAGTTGTAGCAAGTACGGGTGTCGCGTCTATTCGTCCCCGGCGAAGTACACCTCGTTGATTGATATAAGCCGGGTGATGGTGGCTGAGGAGTAAATCACCACCATTATGCAGCTTACCTGCATTCCTGGTTTTCGAGTGGCCGTTCACTCCTTCGTTTGAACCCATCACTGTAATTCGGGTGAGACTCAATGTAGCTTTGACGCATCCGAGGTACCGGTGGTTTAAGGGGCCGTTGGTCGAATGCACACTGATAGCAGACACCGGCGGTGTCTACAGCTTGCAGTTGAGCAAGTTCTTCCTTAACCACTCGTCTTATAATCGAAGACATCTCGTCCTGCAACGGAAGGTTGACACTTGCAATCGTGGGCACATTGTGAAGACGTCCAAATTTTGGTAAGATTCTTTTCCTCTTTATCGCTTCAAACGCTTGGCAGTGTCTCTTTAGGTCGGAAGGTGTGTGTAGGTATTTCTTAGTGATAAGAAAGTTGTACATGTCTTCCGCGATTTCCTTGAGCAGATGACCTACCTATCTTCGTCAGACATGGTCACACTCACGATTCCACAAAGCTTCAAGACGGCCTCGACATAGGTGGTGCATGTTTCTCCAGGTAACTGAGCCCTGCGTGAAAGCGATTGCTCCGCCTGCTTAACTTTAGAAGTCCAGTCACCAAAGCACCTCGTCAGCTCGTCCACAAAAATGCCCCATGTGGTCAATTCACTCTCGTGGTTTTTGAAACAAAGAGACGTGGTGCCGACAAGAAAAAAAACATCTCGTTCTCCAGCTGCTTAGCAGTGCTCCAGCTGTTGCTGTGACTCACTCTTTGGTAGTGTTGAGCCAATCCTCAACATCGTCATCCGGCTGCCCCGAAAAGGTCCTTGGTAGATATTCCGGCGTGTCACATCGAACTTGTTCTGGTTGGTGAGCGTGTTGCTCATCAGCAACGAGGTTGTTATGGCCTGCTCCGGCGTCCTTCATGTCTAGTAGCTGTGGTGGCAAGCTTGCCAAGCGTCTGCTCCGTCGCTAAATGGGTAGAGCTGGGTCGTCCAGATCGATGTACCCGGCACATTCCACCAAAATGTCACGAGTGATTGCGTTTATTTACAGATGAGGTGAAATGGCGTTGGGAAAGAGCAGCGTACTTTTTAGACAGGCCTAGTCCGTTTCACCCAACCACACAGTTCAAGCGCCGCTCCACTACTCTTCTTCTTCTTCCGCGTACCGTACGCTCGCACATCTTCGTTGCAGTATACTTGTTATCGAACGCTGTTCAAAATGGGTGAAAAGCCCGCCAAATTCTAGTGGTGGCAGCGCTACCTCATGGCCACGTCGAGGCCGCTGCACAGCTGATGCCGTTTTCACAAAAAATGGTGACGTCACACTGGCGTTTCGTCTGCTGGGAGTGCACGTATACAGTCAGTCCAGCTGTGTCTCTGAAGGCCTTGGCATGCCTCTGTCGCCCACATTGCCGTCCCCGCCGTCGTCTCTGTCAACATGGGCAAGTGATGATGACAGCGACCTCGAATGGAGTATCGCCACGATTCGCGACGATCCTTGCTTGACAAGCTCCGCGTTAAATGCAATGTGTTGATCAGTCCCGGCCGTACTGTCAGAGCTCAGGAGCGCTAACTATGCACCTCATGTCGCGCTCATTTGGCGAGTGAATCGCTGCTTTCAGCTGCAGCAGGGCACATGGTAGGAATACTCCCGGCCTCGAGAAGAGGCCTCTGACTGCCTGTGAAACCCAACTGGTTCACCAACACAGGATTCGCTCTGTAGCAGCTCGCCGCAAAGTGAAGGGAGCAAATGTGGGTGTTGTTGACAGGCATCCAGTCTCTATATCCAACGGCACATACGAAGTCAACCCGCTCGCTGCAATGAGGTTCGTGGCTTGGGAATGCATGAAACGCCACGCAATTTCCGCACCTCTACGTGAAGGTTCTGACTACGCAGCGGTTTCCCGACATTCTGGCACGCATTGTCGCTCGTAATGATCGTGCTGACACGCAGTTGAGCACAACGCAAATCAGTCGATGCGACACGTTGAATCACACGCACACTTCAACATAGAAGGAGAGCCACTAGCGAAAGCATGGCTGGGAGTCGGCTCCAAGCCCACTCAGAGATCGTCGACGTCATCGTTACTAGTGTATCGTTACTCAGGATGGTATTTGTGGACTGTATCACACCGAATACGTAGCACTAGTGTCGATGTTGCAGAGCAGTCTATTTTTCGTTTTTTCTCCTTAGCTTTTCTACGCTGTTTGACGTCGAAATAAAATAACATCGACGCGACGGACGCCAATAAAATTTGACCAAGAAGACCTATGCATACCAAGTGATTGAATGATAGGCACATCTCGATCTTGAAATTGGATGTCAGAGCTCCTTTGTGCAGATAAATCCCATTAAAGGAATTGCATGTTAGATTTCCTCGTATGTGATTTCAAAAATTGGACTGTGTGCTAGTTGCCTTGATTGGCTCTCACATCGCTTTGCATACAAAACATCGAGGATTTACACATGGTCGGCATGAACTGTTTCAAGATGCCCCACCGTGCTGGTCAAGTGGTTAAGGTAGTCGGCTGCTGACCCGCAGGTCAGGGGATCGAATCCTGGCTGTGGCGTCTGCATTTTCAGTGGAGGCAAAAATGCTATGTGCCCGTGTGCTCATAATTGAGTGCACGTTAAAGAACCACAGGTGGTCGAAATTTCCGGAGCCTACTACGGCACGTCAGATAATCATATGGTAGTTTTGGGACGTTAAATCCCACAATATCAATGATCCATAAAACTGTTGGAAGCTGAACGGTTTCTTTGGGAGTGTACAAGTGTGTCTTTGAGGTTGTGTGTTTGTCGTTAAACGACGCCAGAAGCCAATGGCAATGCGCGTTTTAGACCTTCACTTTGTTTTAGTATGTTGTAATGCCGTTTAAGAATTCTGTTAACGTTGTTGAAGTTCGTACTGTAAGTTAAGCATAGGTGTGTCTGTTGTGGGTTATATATATATATATATATATATATATATATATATATATATATATATATATATATATATATATATATATATATATATATAAGGGATTATAGGAAGTATCACGCAGGCTCTGATAGTATAGAAAAAGGAGTAATTCACACACAACGAACGTTTCAGCACAGTTTAGTCCGACGTTTCGACCGTGGGACCGGTCTTCGTCGGACGAAGACCGGTCCCACGGTCGAAACGTCGGACTAAACTGTGCTGAAACGTTCGTTGTGTGTGAATTACTCCTTTTTCTATATATATATATATATATAGATGAAATAGATGATCAGAGCTTCTTCCGGCTACCGTAATAAAAGTTATAAACTTCGAGAATAGTGTGGTATGGGAAACAAAACAATAAAATATTTATTTAATCCTAACAGTTTCGGCTGGTAGACCAGCCTTCTTCGGAGGATGTAAGTGAAATGGTACAAGTTCCCGTAGCAGAGGGTCACCCTCACAGTTTGAAGACCCTCCGAAAAAAACGAGACAAATGGGCGAACGAGGTAGCAACAGACAACAAGAAGCAGAAGAAGAAGAGCAACTAGAAAGGAGCGACAGAGAGCCGCCGGAAACGAGCGGGTAACAATGCCAGAATTACCCGCTCGTTTCCGGCGGCTCTCCGAAACGTCGAAATAAACCACGTTGTGACCGCTCACGGAGGATCTACTAGACTATATGCAACGCTACGGCCACTCAACCACCATGCCTGCCTATACATATATATATATATATATATATATATATATATATATATATATATATATATATATATATATATATATATCCAGGAAACCCAAAACGTTGGGTCAACGTGAACGAATGTGAGGCAACATATAACATCACACCGACGTTTATAGTATTAGGTTGCCACGTCACTCACTGTTTTTAATGTTGCAGCAATATTCAAATAATGAAGTTGTCCCAACGTGTTATTTTTAACGAGGCAACAACATTCAAATTATCACGCTGCCCTAACGTGATGGTATTATTATGGCAACAACAATCAAATAATCAAATTGCTTCAACGTTGTACATAGACATCCAGCCCATGTAGAACAGCGAACGTAAAGATAGCATGGAGAACATAATCGCTGAAACATCCAATGAAACACATGGCAACTTTTTTAACTTCGTGTACTCGTTTGATTATTGGCTGACAGTGGCTAGTAAGTGTAGTTGAGTAAGAAATAGAAGAAGCATGAACAATACAGTCAACAGCTCAGCCTATGTTCTTCACACACTAATCGTTCTATGAATCTCATTTCTTTATAACGATGCACTTATGTTTTTATTAATTTATTTGTTTGACAATACACGGTTTCCATAGTGCAGGAGACAAAAAACCCCACCACGAGTCACCTGACTAGGCCTCTATAGTGACTGCATTGGCCAAAAAAAAAGAAACACAAGAACACATTCACATGGTGGACACCATTGCGTAACCTTCTTACGTCTATAGCTAGATACTCTAAACACAGTGAATTCATAAGTCAGAAAGATATGCGCAAGAGCAAGCCTTTTAGGACCCCAAATTTCCAGGCTACAAAAAGCCTGCCGTAGGCGGGCTTTGTCTGAAAGTGTATGCATGCAGACTTGAATAATAAATTACCTGTCTAATTTATTTATTACTGTGTGGTTGTACAAACAGCATGGGAACCATTACATTATGAATTGAGCAAGCAGTAGTTAAATCAAACTGTGCCTCCATTATGGTGCAACACAAAATCATGTTTTCAATAGTGCTTTCAGATTAAACACACAAGAAACAAAATAAACACACAAGAAACTAAAACGGGACCTACGTGCTTGCATGATGCAAGGCAACAGCCACAACAAACCCTACGATTGACAATAACTATGGAAGTGGAACCAATAGAAACCATGAAGCTAGAAAAACAGCTGTTTCACAGAGCCCTTACTCTTGGGGAACATAAAAAGCAGTGCAATGATTTGGGAAAAAGCTGCAAACATGACAATCAGTAACTGGCTATAGTAATAAAGTAAAGTCAGGGTCAAAAGAGTGAAAGAGAGAGAGATATGGTATGAAGAAAGGCAGGGAGGTTCACCGGAAAGCAAGTATCAGGTTTGCTACCCTGTTTTTGAGAATAGAGACAGAAAGGTAAGGAAAACGGATTAAGAGAGAAAAAAAGAGCGGGAGGAAGCGAAAACACACACACACACACTGGAATGTCACAAACGTTCGACGAGGCGGGTCAATCGAAGAAATTTCAGGAGGACGGTCGAAGTCGCAATAAATGTATAGACATGCTGAGCTTTCGGACAAAAAAAAGAAGACTGCCCATTCTAGCTCGAAACTGGCTTGACAACTGTTTGCAGTACTGAAGTATCTGGTAGTATCTGTGACTGAAGAAAATGCAATAGAGCAGCTATTTTGCGTGTTCTGCTCTTACAGCTTTGTTGGAAACCCGCATCGCCATGAAAGGATTTCATGTCTTTTTAATAACTGCGTGTAAGTAAACATCGGCCAAAAATTAGGCAATCGTAAATAAGTGTGTTATTCTGTCACTGCCATATCTATCATTCACGGCAGACACAGCAAACACCAGGTATGCAGAACACACTGTCTGCAAGCAAATATAAACATCAAATCGCACCGCGATGAAATGTGACAATAATACAGAAGGACCATCACTCACAACTCACAGTAGACACCAACATAGAGAAAGCACTACTGCTGATAACACTGTTGTTGGTAAGAAAACATAAACCACAAATTGCAGCATCGTGAAAGGGCACAGTAATCTGCAAACAATACCACTCACAGCAAATCCGGGAGACGCCAACAAGGAGATGCGAAGCCTGCACAACACACTATGCAGCACACAAATAACACCGGACCACTGCAGTTCTCTTGCCATTTGTCCAAGGCCTGGCTGCAGCTTCGCTTTCACTGTAAGGCTTATGTCGGCTTGAACAAATGCACCTACCGATTGCGGTTCCCTTGCTCGAGTAGGTCAAGTCAGAATACACACGACTGGGGCAAAGCTGCTAATGAGATGCCATTCTATTTTCACATGACTTCACGCAGCTTTCTTTGTAGAAGATGTAGAAGTAGCACCAGGTTTATGCAGCTGTCTGGGCGACTGATAAATTTGATCAACCGCAGTGCTTTTCTAGTTGATCGCAACACAAACGGCTGAGGCATATGTCACAGGTATCCTCCTTTCCCCAAATATGCTACCGTGCACTTCAATGCTGTAAGTTCTGGCCGCTACTGGCCGCACGACACCACCTTTTTTTATGAAAAACGAGGCGTGAACGGTTGTAGTCTTTATGGAGTCTTATTCAGTAAAGGAAGCTTCGATGCTTTCCCTCTGCAGTAGTTTCTTACTAATCCCGTTTTTTTCTGCGAAGTCTGCTAGTGTAGGGTAGGGTTTTAAGCAGCATGTTAGTTGTCGACAGGGTAGGTATGGTACCCTGTCAGCAGTTAGGCGAGCTTCCATTTCTGTTCTAGCGTGATGTAGATGCATAAGTAGCACCACGTTTATGCAGCTGTCGGTACGACTAATACATTTGGTCAACTGCAGTGTTTTTCTAGTTGGTCACAACACGATGAAGGCTTAGCTGCATTTATCAAACTTTGAACTATTACATTAGACTGAGGCTGATTTGAGATGGAAGTCGTGTGTGAGCTGCCACTGCTTGGGGAACTTGGCGAGCTGTGTACATCAATATTGTGGACTATTGTCGCTAGTTAGCACGAGTGGTGATTGATACCTGGGGAGATCTGTTGTCTGATCATCTTGTCGCGCTGCTGCTCATTGTTACATTCATGCAGTTCTAGGATTGAGGCAGTGGGGGAAGAGCCCAGACGTTATTCAGCTTGCCACATTAAGCAGCTAATGGTGCAGCGGGTATACCCTTTGTTGCGTGTCGGCGTTGAGTGTGCATGTAGTGTTCATTTCTGGTTGTGGAGTGACCTAAGTTGGAGGACCGCAATGTGAACTGTTGTAGTAGCTAAGGCCAACAGGTCCACCAGCTAAGGAAAGTCGGAGTATCACCGTTCGTTCGATAGTTGCAGTTTCTTGACTTGCAACGGTGAAATAAAGCTGAAATCGTTGTGTGAACAGCATCCAGTTCGCCCTAAATCGCCGAGAATGCACTTAACGCGCTCAGATGTCTCTGCTGTGGACGTCATTTTGTGTAGGAAGATCCGCATCAAGTGAGCTCGTGATGATGCTTAGCTGTTGCGTGGAGGTACTCTGCTTTTTAAATGCGAAGCATTTCTTAGGAAACTTCGGCGACATTGAGCGTATCTATCGATCTATCTATCTAGCCACCTACGACTTTTAGCTCTCCTGGCCATTTCGATAATGGTTTAGATACCAAACTTGGGTTGTCATAACATGACTGTATGAAAAACATATTTGACTTGTCATGACATGAAAATCATGACATGTATGTCATGAATGTCGTGAGTTACATTTCAAGTACCTGCAGCTCTTTCGGTGGTTTCGTTCACATGGCATGTTGCAAAACTGGTAGGTATGACATGATTGCATGGCGAACACAAGCAACAGACCCTTACATAAAAATTATGACATGTGTGTCATGACATACGTGACATGTAACAACATGACTACATGCCATGCTCATGATGCACTCGTGGCCGTTTCGTTACCGTCACATATATCACATTTTGTATTACGGTACGTGAATGGATGACAAAAGTATGTCCCTGGTGCAAACATGATAATCATAATATGTGTGTCATGTAAGAACATGACTACATGCCACGCTTATGATGCGCTGGTGGCAATTTCGCTAGCTTCACTTATATTAAATCTGGTATTACGGGACGTGAATGAATGACAAAGGTGTGTGACTGGTGCAAACATGATAATCATGAGATGCGTCTGATGTGAGAACATGACTACATGCCACAGTCAAGGCGCCAATGCATGTCGACATCAGGCGATGCGCGTGCTCGCCCGCGTTCATTTCTTCGTGTCACGCCCCCGTTGCGACGCCAGGTGCCGATTGTGCCATATAGGCGTGCGCCGCGCTGCGCTGCTTTGACACATGTGCGTTTGAACGCGTCCGGCGTCCCCCCGTCACGAAAAGAGGGAGACGGAGCGTTGTCTTGGTAACGAATCGGCGCAATTTTTGTGCCGGTTGCCGTCAGGCCGCGCCGACGGACGCTGGTTGCTTCGGTCACGCCTTGCGTCAGACTATAGAGTTCTCGCGTTTTTCTAACGTAGCGTCGCTGTGCCCAGCCTGCGCGCGCGTCAACGCTACATTGGAGTATATTTGGCTCTTCATGATGCACTCGTGGCCGTTTTACTAGCTCCGCATATATCAAATTTGGTGTTACGTGACGTCAATGCATGACGACATATACGACTGGTGCAAACATGATAATCCCAACTCGCGTGTCATGTAAGAACATGACAACATACTGCGCTAATAGCGTACTCGTGACCGTTTCGCTAGCTCCACATATACTAAATCTGGTATCACGTGACGTGAACAGATGACGAAGGTAAACGACACATTAATACATGATAATCATGATACGGAAGTCATGTACGGCCTCTTTTATCTCTACCTCGTAACGTTGTGCTGATTTTAAAATGACATATCAATCTTTCTTCTTCGCGCTTCGCATATCATCGATTCCACTGTACATGGGATCTCTGCCAACTTTTTCACTAGAGGTTGTCGTTATCTGCCACACCCTAACGTATCCTCACACTTGACTAAGCCAACCTAAATTTACGCCTTTGACCGAGAATGCAGAGCGAAAACGCAAGAAAATAAGATGGCCCATGCTACTGTGTTAATAAGATGATGATAATAGTGAATCGAAATCAAAACTGCAGAAGTTTTGATTTCAACTTCATTTTTAATGTGGTTTTGTAACAGTAAAAAAAGAGAGGCAAGGCAGCCTAAAAAAAGTCAGACAAAAGTTGTTTGCAAAGGACCAAATTACTGTACGCACTAAAATATCCGTAGAACAACGCTATGGCTTGTACATAGCAACTTAAGTTTCAGTTACGCACTTGTCACTTGCTTTTTTTTCACCCTCATGATGCCTTTTTACAATGGTTTCAAAGTTGAGCTCATCAAATGTAACCAAAACGAAAATGCAGTGATGATTAAAAATAATACTACGATTTGCGCGAAGAATATCTAAAAGTACCTCGTTATAAAACAAGAAATAGCCTTCAGGTTTGGCATTGGCTTTATTTGTCTCGGAGGCTATACAATGTCAACATTGGTTCCCGCTTTGCATCATGAGCTGTTATAGTCACATGATAGCATTTTGCACTCAAAATAATGGAGGGTTCCACCGCGGTCTCTCCATCAGTAGTTAACAATGTGAAATTTTAGTTTATATTGAGTCTGCGTGGCTGTAGTTATCGACTTTGTGTTCTGTGGTGCCCCCTCCTATCCGTGTACAAGTAAGCAAGGCGTTCGGCGGCGGCAAATGCTTCCACCTGTCCACTCCTCACGCTGCATGATCGGGTAAGTAGCGTAGTTTGCAGCCTTCTCTTTTCTAGCGCTTTTTTCCATCACATGTTTCGTCGCGCTAATTGTGACGTAAGTCACGTCCGCTGCCGGTGTCGCACGGGCGCTTTTGATCGTTATTTGGCTTCTGAATGGCGGTTTGACTCTCGTTTCGCGCAAACTCGGTCCAGAATAGTTTGCACCGCTTAGCAACGATCATTGTTGATCGCGACCAAGAAATCAGACCCGTCGTCGTTATGTTATCACGCCATAACTAGCGTCATGTCATGCCAACTAGCCCAAACTGCCACACTTCCAAATTAACCATTATGACGAGCAAAAGTGCTCGTGTAACACCGATGCAATCTACTCTATGCAACCAAAAATCATAAATGTGTCATTTCTGCACACATTCACTTTCAATATCTCGATTTATGTAGTGTATACGATGTATGCACTAAGTAAAGTAAAATAATATCAACTATTCTATTCTCAGAATAATTGTTATGTTGCTCTCTGTGATTATGTCTATAAAAAATTGGCCCTTTGAATGAGTGGCAGCCCCTCGTCCGTTTATGTTTGTTTAAACAACGGTTTCAACATGTTTTCCTGGGCCACCAGTTTTGCCGCAACCTCTTCCGTCGCGTCTGTTATCATGACCTTCTGCGTTTGGCTCAAGTCAGTGCTACTATATTTGTACAAGTTTCTTCATTTAATAGCATTATCATAATTTTACTTTAATTCGTCTGTGAGGAGAACAAGTATGATTCTAATATGGCAGTTGAAACAACCACAGCCTGTAAAGCGTATCCCTATTGACGTGGTAACATGCGGCAGAACTATTCAATTGCTTTAACCACTTGCAAACAATTCAAAATTGAAAAAATAATGCAACTTTGTTAATGAGAGTGTAACCCATCTCGACACTCGAATGCTAACCACTTAAATGTTGACCATAACCTGAATGACCTAATGTGACTTAATCTATAATGAATTACTTAATCTATAGGTGGGATTGCACGCGTCTTTGAAGACAGCATAGCACTTTCAAGTAGTCTTTATCAGAGGGTTATTCCGCTCTGTTAATTTTTAAACAGAGTGGAATAACCCCCTGATTAAGACTACTTGAAAGTGCCACGCTGTCTTCAAAGACACCAACAATCCCACTTATAGATTTGGAAATGCCTTGTCACAGTTGTTTGTATGCTATAAAGGTTTCAAGGAGTCTATCCTTAAGACAGCGTCCCATCTGACCCATGTAGCTACTGCTGCATGTCAGTGATTCTGTACATCATGTCTTTAACACGGGTACATACTTCTGCCTGTGACGAGTGCGGCAGTGTTTCCTTCTTTTCTTGTGCCTGCTGCTGTTCCAGTGGCCACAAGTATGATTGTATGTGTATCCTTAGTTGACATTTATGGTGTTATATTTTTGTGAGAAATAGGGTACTCGGTCATAATACTCATTCTAAATACCTCCGAAAAATCTTATTTTCTAACGACTTCCCCAAACAAGTGAGGGTACTCTGCCACTTTTCCACAGATGCGCATAAGCACTCGCTACAAAGTATCAACTTGGAAGCTGTATTCACTGCAAATCTAAAAAAGTTGAAATGCAAAAATTGGTGGCACACACAACACAAGAAATACATAAATGAAAAATACTAGACAGTTATGCAGAGCAGTGCATAACAATCTAAAGATAACTTGAGCTCAGCTCTAGATACAAATGAATAAAATCTGAACTGAATGAACAAGAATAATTGTGTCAAGGCAGTTTAATCATTTAGTGGACAAACGGACAACAATTTGGTAATGAACTGGTCAGAAAATAGTTGCATGCCCTGTGTAATGGTTTCGAGATCAATATTTCTCGCTTGGTTGTGGCTGGGAAGTCACTGTTTTGCACGGATTACACTGAGCAGTTGCTCTACTGATCACGTTTCGCTTTTTCTCACCGGGTGTCGGCTACCTCAACTTTCAAAGGCGTATTTTTTATGTAATTAATCGGTCACACTTAATGAGCCGCTTTTGTCTGAATGCGTGTCATGCAGTAATCATGAAGTTTAGTGGCTTTCAAACTGCCAAGCGTATTTTGATTCGCAAAATGTTTTTCTACACAGATATCAGCCGTTTTTTCTGTTTTGGTGAAAACAAGTTCTTGTTTTGAACGTTTTAAGCTCCGTCAAAACAAGCTGTACCAGGAGCGGGATGTGCCAGTTTTTCAGTGCTGCTATATTGTCTCTGTTTATGAGATCATGACCCTGTCAATCAACAGCAGCGGCAACCCTCATTGTATACAATACATGCATCACTGTTGGAAAATTACCGATAATGCAATGGCTGTCTATGGTATTTGTGTCCTCCTGTGTATTTAATACTTCGCAGTTTCGCCAGTCCGTTCTTGCTTGCCTATTCACTTTCCCATTGATATTGTAAATGCTATAGATAAAAGCTTTTCTTGTCAAACTTTTGCTAAGGTTGTATAAACAAGTTGTGTTTTCATTTTGCACCCGTATTTGTTTTTTACGACCCAGCAGTTGACATAGTATGAAAGAAACTTGCACTGTGCCTTGTTCATATTTAATAATAAATGCTTGAATTCTGTTTTGTAACACTCCTTTTCATGCCTTGCTCTGTGACAACGAGAAATAAATAAGAAGTATTCTTCGGAAAGAAATGTCTTCGTTTTTTCTTTCATATGGCATTCAGGCGCTTCGGCTTGTTCTCTCCTGCCTAAGCTGTGTGACTGCATGTCCTCATTGTTGCTGCAGTTCTGCACATAAAAATACTGCACCCTCAACACATATTCACTTATTGTAATCAGTGCTTACACAGAGCAAAACCACATTTTTCAATGCTCTAAAAAAATGAAGTTTGTATATTACCTGTGTTGGAAGCTTTGGGACATGAAAAGTGTGCTTTTTGGTCTTACGGACATGCACAAGTGTGTTTTGACATTTTTATGGCTTGGCTGTTTCAAGAACACTTGTTTATGCATGTACGAATGCGTTGATAAAGAGCTGCTGGGAAACAGTTTTTGGGCGTAGACAGTGAAATGCAATTTTTCACACCATACCTGAGATTTTTTCCTAGCCAGAAGCTTCAAGGTGGTTCCCTTAACAAGTCAACATGTCATTTATTATTACCATACACACAGTAGTATATATTTTTTGCGCACGTCACATGAAGGTGAACACGTCACAAAGCAATGTTGACATCCTGTTACTGGTATGCTGCCTTCACGTTGATGGTATGTTGACATCACGCCCCGCCGCGGTGGTCTAGTGGCTAAGGTACTCGGCTGCTGACCCGCAGATCGTGGGATCGAATCCCGGCGGCGGCGGCTGCATTTCCGATGGAGGCGGAAATGTTGTAGGCCCGTGTGCTCGGATTTGGGTGCACGTTAAAGAACCCCAGGTGGTCGAAATTTCCGGAGCCCTCCACTACGGCGTCTCTCATAATCATAGCATGGTTTTGGGGACATTAAACCCCACAAATCAAAAAATTATGTTGACATCACGTTGCTGGGATGTTAACATTACGTTGCTGCTATTTTGCGAAAACATTGCCGTGATGGTGAAAATGTGATCCTGGACGTTGTCATGTCGTCCGGAATGTTAGAAGCAACGTTATCATGTGGTAAAATAAGAATACTTTAAGCGCTTTTAGGCAACGTTGCTGACTGACATCTGGGCGCTTTCAATCCACATTCATCATTAGGATAACGTACTGCGTTACTAGGATATACACACACACACACACACACATATATATATATATATATATATGTAATGTAACAATAAAGAGCGGCAATGGAGCTTTCGCTCTTGCGTTCGCGTAGCACCACAAGAACGATGAAGGTCCGAATAAGAAAAAACAGCCTACTTCAAATCAGAGATAAATAACTAGCGTTTCTATGAATGAAGCAGTGCAGGAAGTATCGGGCAAATTCACCTTATAATCGGCCAATCCCCTCCATTGGGTGTGAGTCATGTGGAGAGGAAAACAACAACTACTGAGCAGGCGTTGTGTCTTACTTCTCGCTATTCACTGGCGCAGTTCAACACGTAAACCTTGCGGCTGAAGCCACATGTACGGGTCCGCGGGGTCGTCAGCAGCGCAGGACTCTCCAACCGGGACGCCTTTTACGCTTTCTCAGTTATGGACTGTTATGACCGTCATCGTTATTGAGGTCTTTAAGCCTTTGTGAACGGGACGAAAATATTTCGACGCATTCCAAGCAAGGATGTGTCGTCAAGACGGGTTTGTTTCCTGTTAGCAAAACGTGAACAAGGGGTCCAGGACCGGTTCGCGCAAAGAAAACGCACGAACCAAGAAAGGCCATTGTGAGCTCGACTCTATGCAAGGCTCTCGAGGCAAACAATGACGCACTTGGGTCATTTTTGAGGTCACCGAAGATCTGGAAAAATCGATACCAGTGTGGTATTTGCAGTTTGGGCGGAAAGCTAAAACCAAACTGCTTGTGGTTTAACCTTGCGAAGCGAAGCGGAGCCCCGGCTATTCGCAGCCAAGCCGCAGCTTCTAGCAAACAACGAGGCATTGAATGTGTGGAAATGAAAAAGGCATTTATTCTGCAGCCCTGACGGGAGCCCGCCTCAGCGCCTCAACAACGAGGGATTAGTCGACCATTCCTCCTTTCCCATTTCTACATATCATTGGATTGAAGGGAGTGGCATATTTTGACGATAAGCTGGCGGACAACTACAATGTCTTACCCAAACGCAGTCAGGCAAGTTTGGCACGTGTACCGAGAGTCAGTTTTTTGAAACCCACGCAACTGTAAGAAGAGTTTCTGGAAATGAAGGTCATCTAAGATCACTGGACGTGTGCGAAATCTTGGTGACATGTGCGAAACGTTCGTGCATTGCGTTTGTGACCATATTTGGGCATCGTGTGCACTGTGCCCTTTCCACGTGCATAGTGTGGTGTCTTTCCCCGCCTTCGTGGGTGGAGCCCCTAGACCATCGAGCGCCGTATTAGCTGAAGCCGCGGACAATGCGCCCAGGGTTGGGAACGCGGCACTATATAAGTTGAAGACTTTTGTATATTTTACGTTCTACAGTTCAACAGTTCTCCTGTACAGTTTTTGACTTCTCGTTCTCAAATTCTCAGTGAATAGCTATGCAAATAAACTGTTGTCGTCATTACGAGCGCCTCATCTGACCTGTTGGACGGCGGGTCCTACGACGGGGGCCCGCTGCCAAACTGAGACCCGCAGAGCCCGGAGTCACAAGAAGACTCCATGATCCGACAGCTGCAGCCCCTTCCTATCGACAAGGTTACCAGATGACGTGAGCCTCAAACCGCCAAATGAATCTTAGAGATAGCCCAAACGTTGCTCAACGCGTAAATTCGGGTAGGCCAAATATAGCCCAAGTCAGTTATTTTTTTTTGAACAGCTTTGCGCCCTTATATAACCAACTTTCTGCAATGCTATATGCCTACTAGGTTAACAATAATGAACCAAAATTTTGTTATTCTTATAACGATGATATTATTACAGCCCTGTCATTTCCATGGGACTTATGAAGGGAGAAACGATATATTTTGCTTCACAAACACAGCGCACGTAAGAAAAAAAAGAACAACTGACAGGACTCTCAGGGTCATCTACAAAGTACCATGCGGCGAGGGCTCTTATTCGTAAATTGGCGAGACAAAAAAAAACTTATCAGAATGGCTCTGACAACACGGCAAGGAGGCTTTGAAGCTGAACAAAGAGTGCAGAGCCATCGGTAAATATTGTGAGACGTTCGACAAGATAAATATTATTACGAGTAACTTCTTTAATAATCTATTTAGAACGCACAGAACTCGACGAGCAAGATGGCGCCAGTCCAGCATCAATTAAAACTCACTTCGTCCTTCTCTTTCATGCAGCCGTGTTTAGCGGCTGTTATGTATCATAACCTCCGGCAGTAGAAGCACCGTCTGGTGCTAAATCTGCACAGATGATGTCGATGGGGTGTAATAGGGTTTTAGTCGAGCCACGTGAATGGTGTCGCTCGGAGCTGACGAAGACTGTTGGATCGGTTCGAACAATCTCGTACGTGACGTCTGTCACTTGGAGAACGATACGGAATAATCCAGTGTAGGGAGACAACAGTTTTTTAGACAGTCCCACACGCCGAGTAGGTGACCAGAGGAGCACGAGAGAACCCGGAGAAAAGTGCACGTCCCTATGGTGAGAATCGTAGAGCTGTTGTTGGCGCGCCTGTGAAGCCTGTAGACGGTTACGGGCGACTTCGTGCGCGTGGTCGGCGCAGGCAATGGCTTCCCCAGCATATTCAGTGGCCGCAGGTAGTAAAGTGTCTAAGGGTAGAGTTGGGTCCTGGCCATATAGTAGATAGAAGGACGCATAGCCGGCAGTGTTGTGACGAGATGAATTGTAGGCGAACGTCACATACGGCAAATGAATGTCCCAATCATGGTAGTCTGGGGCAACGTATTTGGCAAGCATATCGGTTAAGGTCCTGTTAAGGCGCTCCGTGAGGCCATTTGACTGGGGATGGTACGAAGTAGTAAATTTGTGCTTGGTATGGCAAGACCTCAGAATTTCATGAATGACAGCTGATAAGAACGTGCGGCCACGGTCGGTGAGTAGTTGACGGGGAGCACCGTGCACTAATATTATGTCGTACAGCAGAAAGTCCGCAACGTCGGTAGCGCAGCTGGTCGGGAGGGCTCGTGTGATTGCGTACCGCGTCGCGTAGTCCGTGGCAAGAGCAATCTATTTATTTCCTGCTGTGGAGAGTGTAAAAGGGCCCAACAGGTCGAGACCAACTCGAAAGAAAGGCTCGTTGGGAACGTCAATTGGCTGAAGGTAGCCGGCTGGGAGGGCAGACGGCGTTTTGCGACGCTGACAGGGCTCACAAGCAGCGCCATAGCGTCGAACAGAGAGTGCAAGTCCAGGCCGAAAAAACCGACGTCGTACCGGATCGTATGTGCGAGAAACGCCCAAATGGCCCGTCATGGGCGCGTCATAAAGTTGATGCAGGACAGTGGAACGCAGGTGCGCTGGAATGACAGGAAGTAAGTCTGATCCGAAGGACTCAAGGTTACGGCGATATAGGATCCCGTATCTCACCAAAAACATTCGTAGGGACGGGTCGCGAGGCGTGGACTCCAGTTTGTCAATGATGGGTCGTAAAGAAGCATCCCGACGTTGCTCTTCGCCAATGTTCAACAGCTGCGACACGGAAAAAACGTCCGTGATAGCGTCAGTATCAGTTGCTTGGTCAACAGGGTAGCGGGATAAACAATCCGCATCCTGATGTAATCGCCCAGTTTTGTACATTACAGAGAACGTGTACTCTTGAAGGCGTAGAGCCCAACGAGCGAGACGTAACGTGGGGTCCTTCAGGTAAGCTAACCAGCAGAGTGCGTGATGATCCGTGACAACACGGAGTGAGCGTCCGTACAGTTATGGACGAAACTTGGTGACTGCCCATACAAGGGCGAGGCACTCGCGCTCCGTGATAGAATAGTTGCGCTCGGCTGAAGATAGCAGTCGACTTGCGTAGGCTATGACACGGTCGCGTCCCCGTTGTTGCTGCAATAGCACAGCTCCTGTGCCGTGTCCACTGGCGTTCGTGTGAACCTCGGTTGGGGCTAATGAATAAAAGTGAACCAAGATTGGTGGCGTTGTGGGCAGTGTCGTAAGTTGTGAAAACGATGAAGCTTGGTCATGGCCCCAGGTAAACGAGGCGTCTTTCTTCAAGAGGTCTCTGAGGGGGCGTGCAATGGTCGCAAAGTCCTTAACAAAGCTTCTGAAATATTAGCACAACCCCCCAAAACTGCGGACATCCTTTGTGGTCCTCGGATTGGGAAAGTTCGTGACTGCGCGAATTTTCTTTGGGTCTGGACGCACACCTTGGGCATCGACAAGGTGACCGAGCACGGAAATTTGACGACGGACGAAGCGGTACTTGGAGGCGTTAAGCTGGAGTCCGGCTCGACGAAAAACGTCCAGAATAGCTGACAAACGATCAAGATGCGAGTCGAACGTGGGCGAAAAGACAATAACATCGTCAAGGTAACACAACCAGGTGGACCATTTCAACCCTTGGAGCAATGAGTCCATCATTCTTTCAAATGTGGCTGGTGCATTGCAGAGTCCAAAGGGCATCACCTTAAACTGATAAAGACCATCAGGAGTGATGAATGCGGTCTTCTCGCGGTCCATCTCGTCGACTCCTATCAGCCAGTACCCTGACCGAAGGTCAATAGTTGAAAAATAAGTGGCACCTTACAGGCAGTCGAGGGTGTCGTCGATTTGAGGTAAAGAATAAACGTCTTTTTTGGTAATTTTGTTAAGGTGACGGTAATCGGCACAAAAGCGCCATGTTCCATATTTCTTTTTAACAAGGACGACTGGAGAAGCCCAGGGGCTGCATGAAGGCTCGATAATGTTTTTCGCGAGCATTTTGCCGACTTCATGTTGTAATACTGCACGCTCCGACGCAGACACATGGTAGGGGCGTCGGTGAATGGGAGTTGCATGGCCAGTATTTATGCGATGGGTTACAATGGTCGTTTGGCCTAAAGAGTTGCTGGCGAAGTCAAAAATGTTGCTATAGCCATCAAGAACGTGGCCAAGCGCTGCAGCTTGCTCAGACGTGAGGTCCAATGACACCATTCGCTCGATGTCGGCGCCCCAAGAACGTGATGAAGTGGAACCACTGACTGAGCTGCAGCAATCGTCAACTCTGAAGGGCTCGACATGGTCATCTTGGAAAGCGGTAGTTTTGGCCAGGGAGATACCCTGTGGCAGAACTTGGGTGGTGAGTGAAAAGTTGACCAGTGGAAGGAAAGTGCGGTTTCTCTTAATTGTCAGAATCATATGCGGCACAGCAACCCCATGCGTAAGCATCACGGCAGTAATCGGGGCTACCATGTAATGACCATCAGGTACTGGTGGCGTGGAGGATAAGTGGACATGTGTGACAGAGTTAGGAGGGAGGCGCGTGAAATTAATGGAGCGGAGGCTGGTTTGCGGTGGGCAAGGCGGGTCGCAAAAGAGGGGTAAATTGAGATGGAGAGAGCCAGCTGAACAGTCTATGAGGGCAGAGTGCGTGACTAGAAAATCCATACCGAGAATGAGTTCATGAGGGCAATGTTCGATAACGGCGAAAAGAACGAAAGTGCTTCTCTCCCCATTAGACACCCGCGCAGAGCACATGCCGAGAATTGCGGCAGTTCCTTCATCGGCGACTCGTACAGCTCGGTTGAGGGCGGGCGTGACTACTTTTCTAAGTCGGCGGCGAAGGTTAGCACTCATAATGGACACATGCACGCCAGTATCTATTAATGCACTGACACGAACATTGTCGACAGTAACGTCCAAAAAGTTCCGGTCCGTTGTTAACGTTAATAGAGGATTTTTTACGAAGATCGTCAACGCAGCTCCACCTCCAGAAGCTGCACGGCCTTGTTTTCCGATCGGAGGTGCTGCAAATAGGTCCGGGAGGCAGCACGGCGTTGTGGGGGCGACCGGGACTGACGACGAGCAAAGGACGGTGACCGGTCGTAGCGAGGTCTGCTCAGAGGTGCTGTAGGAGCGGAAATTGTGTTTGGCGTTGATTGAGAAAGTGATGGGGACGACTGGCGAGCAAAAGTGGCGAGATACTGAGGTGCATAATGGGATGGTGGAGCCCAGCGGCTGCGGCAGTGACAAGCGATATGACCAACGCGTCGACAGTTAAAACATATGGGCCTGTCATCAAGAGTACGCCATTCAGACGGATTGCGTTGTATGCGAGGCGCAGAAGGGGTACGATAAGAAGGCTCAGCAGAGTATACGGTAGGAACAGGATGTAGGCCGACATTCGATAGCTCTTGACGAACGACCGCTCGAAGAGATCGTGGTCGGGGAAGGCGCAGGCGTCGGTAATGGCATGGCTACCGGTCGTGCTGCCTCGACCTCTCGACGAATGATGCGTGTAAGGTTGTCACATCCAGGAGCCTGGTAGAAGGCGTCGTCACACGAAGAAGAGGCCACTGTGTTCGGAAGGCGCACGATGCTTTGGGCTACGCGGCGGGCTTTAGCTTGTTCGAGACGTCAGCATTCTTTAAGGATTGTGTCGATGCTCGAGACGTTGTTAAAAAGCAGCAGGTGTAAAGCATCGTCAGCAATGCCTTTCAAGGCATGGTTAACCTTATCGTCTTCCGACATGGACTGGTCGGCCTTGGAACAAGGGGCCAAGACGTCAAGAATGTAGGAGTCGTACGATTCGGTAAAAGACTGGGCCCGTGTGGCAAGAGTCTTGTTCGCAGCGAGCTGACGATCAGATGAATTGCCAAACAGGTCACGTATCCTTTCTTTGAAGAGATCCCAGCTCGTTATGTCGGCTTCGTGGCTTTCAAACCATGTTCGGGGAGTGCCGTCCGAGTAGAAAAGCACGTTGGCGAGCATCCCCGCGGTGAGTAGCACTGACGCGCTCGTACCGCTTCAGCCAAGTGTCAAGATCGATCGTACCATCACCGGAGAAAGTGCCGGGATCCCGGAGGTGCGGGTGTGGGACGTAGGTGGTGGCTTGGACTGATGAGGGCGGCGTAGAGGAAGTACCAGCTGTCGAAGCAGTGAAAAGGTCGCCGATGGTGCGACCGCTGCGTGTCTCCATTGAGGTACGGGGGTCATCCACCTCCACCAATAATGTTGCGAGTAACTTGTTTAATGATCTATTTACAGCGCACAGAACTCGACGAGCAAGATGGCACCAGACCAGCATAATATGAAAACTCACTTCGTCTTCCTCTTTCATGCAGCCGTGTTTAGCGGCTGTTATGTATCAATATAAACCATTCAATCATTCTGGAAACTGAGGCTAACTAAAGGAGAACACGTTGCAATAGAATGGAAAGGTGGCCTTGTTGGTAATTCATGATGGTTCAGTGAACTGGGAGTGCTAGGGTAAACGCAGACACAAAGCAAAGAGGAGGCACACACCACGAGCGCTCACACGAAGCAAAGAGGAGGCACACAGCACCAGTGCTCGGGCTGGGTGCCTTCTCTTTGCTTTGTGTCTGTATTTACCCCACGCTCCCAGTTCGCTGAACCATCAAGAAGAAGACTACTACTGAGTCGCGGCATATGCAGCGAACGACACACAACATTTAATAGAGGTTTTTAGTGAGGTACGGAAACACGTTATGGAAAGGCGGCAATACAAAATGGGTGGACGAGTGCGCATTCGCGGACTTTGTACACGCATACGGAAAGGAACCGTGTCGTATTTCCGTAACTTGTTTCCGTGGCTTGTTAAAAACCTCAATGGTTTCCTCAGGACCTTTCCCCCAGTATATGTACGCGGACTCCACTCCGCGGCGGAACGTGGGGTCATTAACCGCCACACAGGTGCTTTCAAGACGCCGCTGCAACGTCGCCATGAACCTCCTGACGGAGGAAAGAAGTCAGTTCTGATGCGTCGGATTTTTACGTGTTTTCACGTACTTTACATTGGTTGGAGTTTTTCTCAGTTCACTTACCTTCTGGCTAATGCCTACATTTAGAGGCTCTCTTTGCTGGGTCCCAGAATAATCAAGGGGAGCCGGGGGGTGAGAGGAGGCAGGTGCTCGCTCACCCTCAAAACACGTTTTCGAAGTTATTACACGTCGAGCCTTTCTTGGACTATGTCTCCAAGTGCAGGAATCGTTGATCACATTTGAGTATTTTGGTGGCGGGTCCCCAAGCAGCGCGCGCAAGTTCTTGGGGCCTTGTGTTTTTTGTATATTCATAAGGGAGGCTGAGATTACAAAAGAACGCGTGCGTACTTAAGCCGTTTGGGGTCCCTGGTTCGGAAATTTTTCATCATTGTATGTCCTTGCCTAATCGATAACAATGTAGCCCAAAAATAGTCACACAGCCAAAGAGAAAATTTCGACGCCAACTCGAACAAAGAGCAGCCCGATTTGGCTAATAATAGCCCAATCTGGTAACTCTGCCCAGAGAACCACTCGCGGACAGCGTCAATGCTTCTTCGGTGGTTCGAGGACACCAACAGACAGGTACATCACTGCCACCTGCGTCTGAGAAGGCGAACGGGTTCCAAGCGTACGCGCTCCATTTGATCGGGAACGTCACGTATGCTTCCTGTGAAGTGGACCTCGGCTGCAGGACTTATACCCCTGTCACACGGGCATTCGCGCACACCGTTCAACTCCTTCGTCCTTACGACAAAGGAGATAGGGTCCGTGTCACACGGCCACCCTAACGCAAATGAAGGTAAACGAAGCATTTCGCGAAAGGTGTTCGACGATCTCTCTTTGCAGCGGAACGAGGTGCTCTCGTCCCCAGTATCTGAAGCTAAGAAAAAAAACTTTCGAGTGCCAAATTGCCATAGTGAGTACAATAATACATTTAGGCAATATTAAAGGTTTTTTGTAGTACTCATTCATAACGTGTTTGTTTATATTGTAAAGAAGCTTCCGAACACTGAAATTGGTGGAACTCTCAGGTGCCTTCTAGTGGGTCTACCCAAAAGGGATGCCGCTCGCGCTGAGAGCCCGTGCTTGGCCGTCACTGTCGCCATTGTGCTTTGTGCTTGCTCACTGTGGACCGGCTAATAAACGCCTTAACATTTTGGTGGAGAGTGCTGTGCCCTTCAAACATCATCGGTTCACATTCGATGCCCTTGGAGCTTAGATCCCGTACCGTGCCTTCAACCATGCAACAAGACGCCGCCCAGCAAACGCTTCCTCCTGCGCCGACGCCATGTTCCGGTGTCCCCCGCATCCGCGACCCACCTGTCTTCACCGGCGCGGATGGCACCGACGTCGAGGACTGGCTCGCCATGTACGAACGCGTCAGCGTCCCCAATCATTGGGACGAGGCAGGTAAACTCGGCAACCTGGTTTTCTACCTCGCGGGTGTGGCCGGCATGTGGTATAACAACCACGCGTCTGATTTCGCAACCTGGTCCGATTTTAAGACCGCTATCACCAACGTTTTTGGCCGCCCTGCCGTTCGTAAGCTGCAAGCCGAGCAGCGCTTACGCGAACGCGCTCAGCAGGCTGGTGAATCATTCACCAGTTACATTGAGGACGTCCTGGACCTATGCAAGAAATCCAACGACAGCATGTCCGAATCAGACAAGATCCGGAACGTCATGAAGGGCATTGCCGATGATGCCTTCACGATGCTGCTTGCCAAAAACCCAGGCACAGTAGCTGAGGTCATCACGCTGTGCCAGAGCTACGAGGAGCTCCGCCGGCAGCGTTCGATGACCCGTCGCTCCACACCACGAGATGCAGGGCTTGCAGGCTTGGAGGCGAGCTGTGACCAGGTGGCACTGCTGGCAGACCTCAAGTCCTTCATACGTGAGGAAATCGCACGGCAGTTCTCTCTCCTGCCCTTTGCCCACCCACCGGCTGCTCAACAATCGGCCACTACCATTTCCCCCCCCATCCGCCGAGCGATTGAGCAGGAAATAGCAGAGGTCATGCCTGCGTACCACCCACAACAGATTCCGGCTCCTGTACCCCCAAGTTACGCACAAGTGGTCGCCAGGCCGCCTCCAGTCGTTCAAGCGTCCGCCCCAATGACTTACGCCGAAGCTGCTGCACGACCTCCATCCTTTGCAGCGGGTATGCCGGCTACGTATGTTGACGTGACCTCTCAGACTCAGCTCCAGCACCCCCTGCAGCCTTTCCAGCCACCGTTCCGTCCATCGGCTCTTGCGTCATGGACAAGACCTACCCCGGCGAACCGATGGCGCACATCCGACAACCGGCCCATTTGCTTTGCCTGCGGTTACGCCGGCCACGTAGCACGTTATTGCACTCGCGTACAGACGCCCCATATCTCGTCGCCTGTTGCTGGCCAGATCAGGCGTACCTATCACGAGGAAACGCCGTCTATGCCACCGCCAACTCGCCTAGCTTCATCTTCTCGTAGGTCACCGTCTCCACGACGTCGTTCCCCGTCCCCTATGCGGCCAAGTTCAGCTGCTCACGAGCGGGAAAACTAGCCGTCGCAGTCCCCGAGGCAAGGACTGCGATGCTATCGCATTGTGAAAGCCCTCAGAGCCGCCCATCTAATGTCATTGACGTGCTTGTGGACGGTGTTCACGCATCTGCTCTTATTGACACAGGAGCTGCAGTATCCGTTATGGACGAAAAATTTTGCCGCTTGCTTCGTAAAGTGACGACGCCAATTTCTGGATTGTCCCTTCGTACCGCCGGTTTGCAGCGTATCCATCCTACAGCAGAGTGCACAGCTCGCGTTGTCGTTCAGGACGTTCTGTATGTCGCCCAATTCATCATCATTCCCGCATGCTCTCATGACGTCATCCTGGGGTGGGATTTTCTCTCCCGCAACGACGCCGTCATCCATTGTGCCGCCGCCGAAATTGAACTCTCCCCCTTCTCGCATTTGACGCCGGAAGACAGTTCTTCGAAAGTGAGCAAGATTCTCGTGAAAGACGATACCATAGTGCCTCCAAGCTCCACGATGGGTGTATCAATCTACTGCGCTGGACTCTCCGACACAATTGCACTCGTTTCGCCATCCGACCGTGCTTGCCGAAGGAAAGGGTTGCTAGTACCTTTCGCGACCGTGCAAATCACCCAGGGCAACGCCTCTCGTTTCGTGACCAACCCATCCCCGTACACTGTTACCTTGGTTCGAGGGGAATGTCTCGGCAGAGTGGAACCAGTGGATAACGCACAAGTCCTGGACGTACGTGATGACTCGCGTTGTCCCAATTTGCGTACCATCAGTGCTGTTTCCACTTCTGATTCATCATCTCCTGATGTATTTGGCCCTTACATTGATGACAACCTCACATCGGTACAGCGTTCCCAGCTTCTGAACCTGTTGCGAGAATATCGTTCTTCTTTCGATGTCGGGCGAAGTTCTCTCGGTCGTGCGTCCGCTGTTACGCATCGTATCGACACTGGTGCCCATCCACCATTACGGCAACGTCCCTACCGCGTGTCGCCTGCTGAACGTCGGGAAATTAACGAGCAGGTTGATGATATGCTCAGACGCGACGTTATTCGGCCCTCGGACAGTCCATGGGCGTCTCCTGTTGTTCTTGTTGCGAAGAAAGACGGTTCTGTGCGGTTCTGTGTGGACTACAGACGGCTCAATAAGATCACTCGCAAGGATGTTTACCCACTGCCGCGCATCGATGACGCAATTGACAGCCTTCACGGAGCCGAATTTTTTTCTTCTCTCGATCTGCGCTCGGGGTACTGGCAAGTACCCAAGGCTGATGACGCTCGACCGAAGACTGCGTTCATTACACCCGGCGGCTTGTACGAATTCAACGTCATGCCGTTTGGTCTATGTAATGCACCTGCGACCTTTGAGTGCATGATGGACACCGTTCTCCGCAACTTGAAATGGCACACGTGCTTGTGTTACCTCGATGACGTTGTTGTGTTCGCTCCAGATTTCTCCACGCACCTCCAACGTCTGAAAGAAGTTTTTGCACGTGTCAGCAATGCCGGCTTGCAACTAAATCTGAAGAAGTGCCGCTTTGCAGCACGGCAACTCACCATCCTCGGGTACGTCGTGTCCAAGGATGGCATTCTTCCTGACCCAGCCAAGCTTCGGGCCGTGGCCGAATTCCCCAAACCTGCGTCCGTCAAAGAACTGCGTAGTTTCGTGGGCCTGTGCTCATACTTCCGACGCTTCATACGAAACTTTGCCACGATCATATCACCGCTGACGAAGCTCCTTGGAAGTAACGGGTCCCTCAATTCGTGGTCGTCTGAGTGCGACGACGCGTTCGCGAAGCTCCGCCATGTGTTGACGTCTCCTCCCATTCTACGCCACTACGACCCTACGGCCCCGACGGAGGTGCACACAGACGCCAGCGGTGTAGGCCTCGGCGCTGTCCTGGCGCAGCGCAAACCCGGATTCCCTGAATATGTCGTAGCATATGCAAGCCGTACGCTCACGAGAGCTGAGACAAACTACACCGTCACGGAGAAAGAGTGCCTGGCGATCGTCTGGGCTCTTACAAAGTTTGGACCGTATTTGTATGGTCGCCCATTCGATGTCGTCACCGACCATCATGCACTATGCTGGCTTTCATCATTGAAGGATCCCTCAGGCCGTCTCGCCCGTTGGGCTCTTCGTTTACAAGACTACGACATCCGCGTGCTGTACCGCAACGGACGCCAGCATGCTGACGCCGACGCCCTCTCGCGCTCCCCTCTGCCTGAAGGTGATGTGCTCTGCTCAGTATCCTCGGCTGCTGTTTCTGCCATTGACGTTGACATAATCGCTACCGAACAGCGAAAGGATAATTGGATCGGCCCGCTGATCGACTTGCTCTCTGATCCATCCGCAACGCCATCCACGCGTGCCTTGCGTCGTTGAGCTCGCCATTTCACCATCCGTGACGGCCTTCTACACCGACGCAATTACGACACCGATGGCCGACAGTGGTTACTCGTGATACCCCGCAGTCTGCGGTCAGAGATATGTGAATCCTTTCATTCTGATCCGCAATGCGCGCACTCTGGGGTATTCAAAACCTACCATCGCATTCGGCAACGCTACTTCTGGCGCGGGATGTACCGCTACGTGCAGCAGTTCATTCGCTCCTGCCTCGCTTGCCAATGCCGCAAACCGTCAGCACACACGTCGCCAGCCAGTCTGCAACCGTTACCTTGCCCTGAGCGTCCGTTTGGGCGCATAGGTATCGATTTGTATGGACCACTTCCTCTGACGTCGACTGGTAACCGCTGGGCCATCGTCGCCGTAGATCATTTAACGCGATACGCCGAAACCGCCGCTATCCCTGCGGCTACTGCGCGTGATGTCGCATCCTTCCTACTGCATCGATTCATACTGCGCCACGGTCCACCTCAGGAGCTTCTCAGCGATCGAGGCCGTGTCTTCTTGTCAGAAGTCGTCGAAGCCATTCTCACAGAGTGCCATTCTGTCCACCGCAAAACTACTGCTTACCACCCGCAGACGAATGGTCTCACCGAACGCTTTAACCGCACCCTCGGCGACATGCTTTCGATGTACGTCGCCGCCAACCACACGAATTGGGATACTATACTGCCCTTCGTCACATACGCCTACAACACCGCCCCTCAGAGCACAACCGGGTTTTCACCTTTCTTCTTGCTGTACGGAAGGCACCCGTCACACACCATCGACACAATACTCCCGTACACGCCGGATCCATCTGAATGTGCACCTATTTCTGAGACCGCCAGGCTTGCTGAAGAGTGTCGAGAGCTTTCCAAGACATTTACGACGCATGAGCAAGAGCGGCAGAAAAGTATTCGTGATGGCTCCGCCACTTCTGAGCCCACGTTCCTTCCTGGCTCTCTTGTATGGCTCTCAATCCCGACCTCTGTAGCTGGCCTTTCTTCCAAACTACTCCCGAAATACGAAGGCCCCTACCGTGTCATCGAGCGCACATCTCCGGTCAACTATCTGATCGAACCAATTGAACAAACTTCGGACATGCGCCGTCGCGGGCGCGACATAGTCAACGTGGAGCGCCTGAAGGCTTACTATGACCCGCTCATAGTGACAAGCTGTTAGGTCGCCAGGCGGCTCCCTCTTCGACCCCGGGGTAATTGTAAAGAAGCTTCCGAACACTGAAATTGGTGGAACTCTCAGGTGCCTTCTAGTGGGTCTACCCAAAAGGGATGCCGCTCGCGCTGAGAGCCCGTGCTTGGCCGTTACTGTCGCCATTGTGCTTTGTGCTTGCTCACTGTGGACCGGCTAATAAACGCCTTAACAATATATATGTATGCTCGCTGGAGTGCAGCGATTCTCCACACTGATGCCCTCCACACCGTGCCTCGCCAGTCGGGCCGGGTGCCACCATTTAAAAATATTTCGTCAATGCCAGCGGTTAGGGTGGCTAGAATGGGTAGGTGTGATGAGAGGCCTCCGAAGGCTGGCCCGAAAGCGCGTTTCTGCCACGCGATGGCGTTGTCAGCGGGGGCGCCATGTTTTTCTCGCGTCGACTTCTTGCCTCTGGGCAGCCAAGGAATTCGACTGCGCTCAGTTTGAACGCTGGGGCGTTTTTGATACTGATGGGCTTATTTATTTCCTATTTTGTACGTCGAAAAACTATGAAAAGCGTGTCATATGAAAAGCACTTTAGAGGAATCGCTCCCGCAGACTGGCTGGTTGGGACGACCCTGCGTGTGTCGCTCGCAGAATAGTTATAGTGTTTGAATTGTTATAGTAATACAAAGAATGGAAGTCAGTGCAGTTTTTCTGAAATGCAGTATAAGCATGTATGAAAATAGAATACTAGTGGTTTTATAGAAGTTTACTGGAAACAGTACAAAAAAAACATTCTTCGCCCATGTGCTCAGATTTGGGTGCACGTTAAAGAACCCTAGGTGGTCTAAATTTTCGGAGCCCTCCACTACGGCGTCTCTCATAATCATATAGTGGTTTTAGGACGTTAAACCCCACATATAAATCAATCAAATCACCTTCTTTGCTTTATTCTGCATATAATGCTTGTTTATCACTCTAAGAAGAAAATGAAAACGCGTAGTGCTTTGCTACTCTGGCTCTTTCCAATTCAGCTGTGCTGCTCACGAGGCGTGTCTGCCATCGGGTCGTCATACACGCCAATATGAAAAAACCTTCACTTTTATATTGGCTTAAAGATGTAAGAATTACATACGCACCTCTAGTCGAATGGCCTTTCCCAAACTGCGGAATTTTTTTGCAGTGGCTTGTCGGCTAATGGTATGACTCGTCCCACTTTTCTATTTTATCTTTGCGGGCAGAGTCGTGGTGTGTATCGCGGTGTTGTTTATCATCAATACACGCGGTATCTATCGATGACGTTGTTTACCAAAACACTGCCGCGATGGCTGTTTTCATGTCATATAAACAAAAAAAAAACTGCTCGACAGTGTCAATGAGTACAACGGCGATGTGTACAGTAACAAAGGAGGTGTTGACGGGGTTTGTGTTTTAATTGGTCGCCTGCTTGTTTTACGTGAAAATGGAAGTCATGTTCCCGGGTACAGGAATGCCGTCGGATGGTTCTATGAGCATATGCAAGGCCGCTGTATGAAAAATCGGTGAGTGGTATTTTGGAGGCGCTGCGTTAGAGTGCCTCGAGCGTGCAGTGGAGGTGAACTAGCACATCAAGTCACATACACACGTGAGACATGAGCACCATCTGGCAGTTTTCTTAGAAAACAAACCGCGTGGCTCTGAGACGGGTTTGCGCACCCGTCTCACAGGTGATAAGGTGTAGAACGCAAGGCGTCGAGTAGGTGCCACCACCGTCTCGTCTTAGCAAAGCATTGGAAACACTCGCCGTTTTGTGCAAGCGTTGCATGCTCAGCGCAGCGTGATTTATTTACTTTATTTACCTCCAAATACTGTTGGGCGTTATGGCCGTAACAGGGTGGGTACAGTGAACATAAAACAAAAAGAAGTACAATGTACTCTATAGAAAAAATTTTTTTTAAAATATTCAAAGTAAAAATATTTAAACTCTGTTAACAAAAACATACATACATATATTGTGATGGTGGTATAGTATGCAATGTGAAATAACTAGGCGATGTATTTTCGAACAACATGGCAATATATGTAGAGCACTCACGGATTGAAACAGAACACTCGGAGTGCGTGGCTGCCGCTCCATGCAGCGCCGCGCATCAGTGCTCCTGCAACTAAGCAGATGAATTGTGATTTAAAGTTAGGGAGAGAACATCTGACGATTCGGCGTGTACTGACGATTTGGCGTGTAGTTCACAATGTGCACACTGCCAGCGTGGCGCCCTAAGGCGGGCCTTTTCCCCATGCCGATCGAACAGGCTACCCGGTGCGCACTTTGCACTTACCCAGCAGACGACATGCTAAAAGGCGCAAAATGAGCGAGTCGTCTGCTCGCGCCAAAGGGTAAGTGCAAGGTGTGCAAGGTGCGCACCGGGTAGCCTGTTCGATCGGCATGTGGAAAAGGCCCGCCTTAGGGCGCCACGCTGGCAGTGTGCACATTGTGAACTACACGCCAAATTGTCAGTACTCGCCGAATCGTCAGATGTTCTCTCCCTAACTTTAAATCACAATTCATCTGCTTAGTTGCAGGAGCACCAATGAGCGGCGCTGCACGGAGTGGCGGCCACGCACTCCGAGTGTCCTGTTTCAATCCGTAAGTACTGTACAATAATAAAGCAACACTCAATGTTCAGGACACATTTTTGAGGCACTGTTCAAAGCTTTCTATGTTCTTCGAATTCAGTACCGGTACTAACAACTGATTCCACTCTTATTGTTCGTGGAAAAAAAGGAATATGCATACACATGAAGATTGCATTCAGGAACGGAATACACAAATTGATTGCATGATCTGACATTGCTGAAAGGCCTGGGAACAAGATAGGGTTTAGTTTCAATATTAAAGTGTCCTTTTGATAACAAAAAAAGAGAGATTTACGTCGACAGACTTTCCGGCGATGAGCCAGCGCAGGCAATTCAAGCAATCGAAGCATTAAAGAAAAGGAGTCACTTCGTAAATAACGCGATAAAATTAGCCTTGCGGCTTTTCTCTGCATTTTTTCAGTTCGATTTATTCACCCCGACTGGAAGGGGTCGCACACTGCAAGGGCGTAGTCTAGCGTTGGCCTTACGTAGGTCAAATATGCAAGTAGCTTAACGGATGGCGTTGCTAGCTTTAGTTTGCGATGGAGTAACCATAACTTTTTTCTGTAGCTGTACAAAGGCTGTTCATGTGTGGTTTCCAACTTAAGTCATTTGAAATGGTTAGGCCTAAATATTTTATCGAGTCAGCTTCGTTTAGAGTTGTGGAATTCATCTGATATTGACATTTAATTGCATGTTTTTTTTCCTGTTCGTAACTCTGAGCATAACTGATTTGGATTCATTGATTTTCAATCGCAATTTAGTGGCCCCTCTTTCTACGGCTCTAAGAACTTGCTTAAGTGACGCCTGATCGTTCTGGTTATTGATTTCATGGTATATTAGACAATCATCTGCGATCAATCTGACGGTTATGTCGTCACTCACGTAATTAGCAATATCAATTATTTAAATAGAAAAGCAGGTGTACCGAAACAGATCCCTGTGGTACGCCTGAAGTTATGTTTAGCAGATCCGATTTGTTGCCATTTATTTCAACGTATTGTGTCCGACCTGTTAGGTATGAACGAATACACGCTAAAGCTTCATAACTTATAATTTTCCATTAGCTTGTTTATTAAGCTGGTGTGCACAACCCGGTAAAAAGCTTTTGTTAAATCTAAACATATAGCGACATGCTTTATGTTATTTAGTGCAATCGAAAAGTCATTAATTGTTTCTACCAATTGTGTAACAGTAGATAGGTTCCGTCGAAAGCCGTGCTGGTTAGAAAAAAATGCCCTCTTGTTTTCAAATGACCGTAGATTGATTTTGATAATATGTGCTCCAGAAGCTTGCAGCACATGCATGTCAATGAAATGGGCTGGTAGTTTCCTATGTCTTGCTTTTCACCTGATTTGTGTGCTGGAGCAACTTTCGCAACTAGCCATTAATCTGGGATTCGTTTCTGTACTAGCAATGGCTTAAATATATTCTCAAGATAGCGGCCTACCCAATCTGAATACCTGCGTGAAAACGCATTTGGTATACCTTCAGCACCGATAGATTTCTTATCTTTAATGTTAAGCAAAAGTGATACAATATGTTCACATGACACCTTTATCTCAGGCACTGTTGGAATGTATGGGGATTGTAGCGCAAAGGGTGAAAAATCATTTGCAGAAATATCAGTAAGCACAGATTGGAAAAAGTCATTAAAACAAGTTGCAATACGAGAGAATTCCGTCACGAGTTCATCATTAACCACAATGTCTCTAGGACCCTCGTTATCTTTTTACAAATGGTGCCAAAAACGGTGTGGGTCATTCGTCATAAAAGCAGTCAATGTAACATAATAAAAGGTTTTATTTAGCAGCAGTCAGCTTCGCGCGCAAGGCAGTGCTTAGTGCTACAATTTTACTGGGATCTTTTTTCAACTTTTGTCGTTCACGGCTAATTTTTAGTTTGAAATGTATGATTTCACGGGTTATTCATGGATTCTGTTTATTTATGTTTTTGTTTTTTGTTGCTATGAACCTACCAATGCAGTGAAATACTATATTGTAAAATTCAGTCCACATTGCATTGATGTCATTCGTCTTACTGAAGCTATCTAAACACAATGAAAGGTGATAAATAATGCTTGTGTCATCGGCTGTGACAAAATTTGTGACATGCGTATTTGTGCTGTCAGTCCTTGAGCACAAGATTATTTCCAAATAAACTAGCTTATGGTCTGAAATGTCAGCCCCTACTAATAACACATATTTTTCAAAACGCCCGTCCAGGAACACTAGATCCCAAATCGATCCGAATTTCCCAATTATGCGCGTGCACTCTTGAACTAACTGTTCTAAATCGTGACTGAAGGCTATCTCTAGGAGCAGTTCACAATGATTTTTTTCGCGAGGCTCCGCGCCAAGCTCAGACCAGTCGATGCCTGGCAAGCTGACGTCGCCAGAAATAATAATTCGAGAGCTAGGTGGGAGTTAGGTGGTCTCGATACTGCACCAAGAATTATCGTTGTTTTACCTACTTTAATTTGGCCCCAAACACTTTCGTGTGTTGGAATTTCAGCCATTTGTACACAGTATATATCAGCCGTATCACTACAGCAACTCCACCCTCCGCACATAGCGGTCCCTGCGAATGATTTTATCGTTTGGTGGCACAAGCTCTTGGTCTTTTATTTCGGGCCGCAGTCACCTTTTGGTAATTGTGATGACGTGAGGATGATAGTTAGCCAGGATGTATTCCAGGTCTCAAATCTTGTTAGCCAGACCTCTTGCATTCAAATTTATCAAGCGTAATGCGCTCGGATCACATTCTTTTCCCCGTCAATCATCCCTAACAGAAGCAGCATGTCTTTTCGGACACTGAACCTTAATGCGGCTGTTCTTTGACTAATTACTGTTCTTTGACTGATAATTGCCAATGTTTTATTCGAAAAGTTATCCTTTATAGAGATGCCACCGCTTTTCATCTTTCTGCACTGCTTGTAAACTTCAGCCTTTTCTTTGTAGTCATACAACCTGAGGAAGACAGGTTGAGGCCCAGAGCTTTTCTTACCTATCCTCTGTATTCGTTCCACGGTACTCAAGTTGACACTAAGCCTTATCTGGAACACGTTTGCTTCAAGGTCGCGAGCAGATTCCTTGTCGGTTTCCGGTACTCCAAATACCATTAGGTTATTCCTTCTACTTCTGTTGAGGGGTCGCTCGCTGGATTCCGTGCTGACCGGTTGTGCGCCCGCGCGCTCCGCGCGCTCGCGACCTTCGGCGTCATCGTAGCTCTGGCCGACTGGGCTGGCCCTACGTCACCTCCTGTCGCTGACGATCTTCAACGACAGTGCAGCTCTGACCTACTGGACCTGCTCTACGCCATCTACAGACGCGGACAACATCTCTCGCAAGTGTACCCCGTCCTCGGACTCCAGTGACCATGCTTCCATCTTTCCTGTCTCTCCTATCCCCTCAGTTTGTTGTTGCTTCTTCTTCCTCCTTTCTATACCTTTACTTCTACCCTTTTATCCCTCCTCACCCCCATCCCTTGTGAGTCCTGTGGCGGTGTCGCTCACTGAAGCAGACAATAACGGGGCTCACTTTTCTCTTCCTTTCTCTTTCTTAAGAACCACTCCTCCAAGCTCTCTATTTTTTCCTGCTGCTTACGAAGAGTAGTCTCCGATTCCTTAACGGTTTTTTACAATTGAGCTATTGTACTCGTTTGTAATTTAATCGCTTTAAGGCTGCTTTCTACTACCTTCATTCACTTGCTCAAGCTTTCTAGATCAGCTTGTATCGCCTTTTGCTCATCATACAATTCTTTCAACATCGTTCTCGTTTCTGACCCGGGGTTCATTTCTACGTCACCGGAAAGCAATACACACAATGATGCAAAGCCAGAAAAAATTCCTTTGGGGCACGGCAGCACAGCAGTAAAGCGTTCATTGTTCATGTAGCCATAATAACAGTATAATACCAAACCTGTCAAGGAACAAAAGACGATTAGGCGACATTGCATAAGCTGTGCTGCTGGGCCCACTGAGGCCGTAGATTGAAACTGGCTGATTTACAGGGTCATTTATGATCCGTGTTGCTTGCCGTTGATCACAGTGCCCGAGATTGTAGTCGATAGCGTGGTGCCATTGAGCGCCGATCTTGTCCGCAGACGGCCAGATGGTGCACTGGTTCCACGCATGCAGTTGGTATGATGCGGCAATCAGCATCACCTGTTCAAGGAACAGAAGGCGATTAGGCGACATTGCATGAGCTGTGCCGCTGTGCCCACTGGTGCCGTAGGTTGAAACTGGCAGATTTATAGGGTCAGTCATGATCCGTGTTGCTTGCCGTTGATCACAGTGCCTGAGATTGCAGTCGATAGCGTGGTGCCATTGAGCGCCGATCGTGTCCGCAGACGGCCAGATGGCACACTGGTTCCACGCATGCAGTTGGTGTGATGCGGCAATCAGCATCACCTGTTCAAGGAACACAAGGCGATTAGGCGACATTGCATGAGCTGTGCCGGTGTGCCCACTCGATAAACGCTGTGGTGCCTAAATTTACTTATGTATGCGTTTTCGCGTAAAAAACGCACATGAAGATTATATACTTGTTGTTGTATACATGCGCAAGAGTTGCTTTTTAATTGACAATTGTACAAGCATGAACGCTCAACCTTGAGCAACATTGGTGGACGCGGCGGATGGGGTCGGCCGTTTCAAGTACCCGGTGCCGTTAAGAGTGGACAAACCGACAGATGTACACAGACAGACAGACAGACAGACAGACAGACAGACAGACAGACAGACAGACAGACAGACAGACAGACAGACAGACAGACAGACAGACAGACAGACAGACAGACAGACAGACAGACAGACAGACAGACAGACAGACAGACAGACAGACAGACAGACAGACAGACAGACAGACAGACAGACAGACAGACAGACAGACAGACAGACAGACAGACAGACAGACAGACAGACAGACAGACAGACAGACAGACAGACAGACAGACAGACAGACAGACAGACAGACAGACAGACAGACAGACAGACAGACAGACAGACAGACAGACAGACAGACAGACAGACAGACAGACAGACAGACAGACAGACAGATAGACCAAAATTTTTGCATTGAAGGTCCCCAAAAAAGACTATCGCCTTTAAAAGCGCATGGGCATGGCCCGCCGTGTCGAGCGGTTTTCAATGGGAGAGCGCGTCTCAGCCCTATATAGTTGCAGCTGCGGCCACTGCTGGACTAGAGGGACGGGGAAACGGGCGGTGGCGACTCCCTCGGGGAAGCAGCAGCAGCAAATTAATTGGTCGTTGTCACAACAATGAACCCACTGAGTTGTTCTAATCGGTGTTTTAAAAACTCCTTTATTGCGGCGATGGCATATTCCGTATTTGGTTGTGTACGTTGGCGTAGTATAGTTAAAAACCCATTAAATTTTTGTGTGCGTGTGCACCCGACTTTTTTTCAGCACCAGCTTCTAGCTTTGTGGATGAAATAATTTTACAATGCATGTAGCAGCATTAAATGGCGCTGAATATTTGACAAAATGGTTGTTCTATTTATCAGCGTCAAAGATATCGTTTGTTATACTAACATATTTCGATTGCCATGACATTTTTTCAGCACCTTCACCTTTTCCCAGCCGGAATTCTTGACAACTATTTTTTAACATGTCACAATACAGGCTCATTATATTTATTGACTGAAAGCGTAAGACAGCATGCGATTTGCATTGTCTTCATGTGATCCGGTACATGACAGTGTGGCGAAAAGTCATCCAGCTTTAAATTCTGGATATGAGTGAGTTTAAAAACGTGGTAACGCGCTCCTTGTAACGTTGTGGACGCGGCTGCAGAAGTCTATAGTAATTAGAAGTGGCTTGCTAAATGTATTCTCGTTCTTAGCAGCTAGCAACTATATATATATATATATATATATATATATATATATATATATATATATATATATATATATATATTGTAAGACAGTAGCAGCGTTGGAGTCTCAACGGTGTTTATTAGGCCGAATCGCCTGATCAACGCTTTGAACGAAGACGATGTTTTTCGTGATGAATATAAACAGATGAAGAATATGAACGTCAAACGTTGTGAATATTGTGCTTACACTAATTTCTACCTCGCTTGGGAGCGGCCAATGTGACCGCTGTTTAGGACGGTGGTGTACGTCGCACGAATGGTTTTAAGCGCGACACGTGAACAACCTCCGTACCACGAAAACGGCCGTCGGTAGGCATGACAAAAGGGGTTACTCGATACTTAACAGGAGACGTCTGCTCGACTATAGCGTAGGGGCCGATGAAACGTGAGTGAAACCTATCACGCAGTCCGGGAACCCGCGATTGGGTCCACAACAGTACTTCGTCTCCAGTATTAAACTACGCGGTGGACGCCATCGTCGCGAGTCTTCCGCTCTTGTTGGCTTGCCTCTGTATTGAGGCGGGCACGTCGGCGACAATCGGCCAGGTGAGAGATTAAGTGCTCCCTCGATGACAAGGACAATGTCACAGGGACGTCAAAAAGGAGATGTCGAGCGGAGATGTCGGTTGACGGCCATAGACGAGAAAAAATGGGGAAGAGTCTGTGGTGCGCTGCGTAGCAGTACTGTACGCAAAAGTCACAAATGGCAGGATGGTATCCCAGTTGGTGTGGTCGGCGTTGATATACATAGAAATCATGTCGGCCAAAGTTCGATGGAAGTGCTTTGTGAGGCCGTTAGTCTGGGAATGATAGCTGGATGTCGTCTTATGAATCGTATTACATGCGTGGAGGACTTGTTCGAGTAGTTTCGAGAGAAACGCCTTGCCGCGATCGCTCAATGGGATGCGTGGTGCACCATGTCATAAAAAGATTGCCTCCAGAAAAAAATGTGGCAATGTCTTCTGCTGACCCTGAAAGAAGCGCAGCTGTTTCGGCGTACCTTGTTAAGTGGTCAGATGCTGTGACAATCCAGCGCTTGCTGCTAGCTGATATTGGTAGTGGTCAGTAGAGGTCAATGCCGATGACACCGAAGGGAGCGTCAGGACACGGGAGAGGTTGTAGAAGACTGGCCGGGGAGGAAGTGGGTCGTTTGCGGTGTTGGCAGAGCGAGCATGACGCAACATATCGCGCTACGGAGTTGCAAAGCCCAGGCCAGGCAAAACGACTGCAGATGCGTTCATAGGTTTTTTGAAAACCGAGAACACCAGCCTCGCGATCATCGTGAAACGCCTCCAAAATCTGAGCCCTTAGGGAACGAGGAGCAACAGGAACCCAGCGCTGTCTTTCGGGGTGGAAGACAAAGCGGTAAAGAATTGAGTTTTCAGTCTTGAAGTTCCGGAGCCGTCGATGGGTGCGAGCGTTGGGCGGACGACAAGAGCCTTCAAGGCGTTAAAATATAGAGCGTCAGTAAGTGTCGCTGCGTTGGTGGGATGCAAACGTCTCGTTGCCGAAGGTAGAAAAAAAGTCGACAGCGGCGAGTGAATGAACTGACGGAGACGCTTTGATGGGTTCACTCACAGTTGGTGGCAGGCCAGGAGTGCCTGGTGAGGATTGTAAAGGAGAGCGGCTAAGGGCATCGGCATCGTTGTGTTTCTTGCCAGATTTGTAGGCAACGTCAAACTCGTATTCTTGAAGACGAAGTATCCAGCGACCGAGACGTCCAGACAAATTCTTCAACGTCGACAACCAGCACAAAGCGTGGTGGCCGTGAAGTATGGTCGAAACTTCTGGATGGCCCAGGCAATGGCGAGACACTCCTGCTCGGTGATGATGTAGTTTTTCTCTGCTGCTGTGAGGGTGCGACTAGCGTATGCGATCACAAGTACACCATAACGCTCTGTTCGTTGCAAAAGTACAGCGCCGAGTCCGTGTCCGCTGGCATCAGATGCAGGAGAGTGGGTGCGGCGTTATCAAAATGACAAAGCGCTGGCTCAGACGTGAAGGCACGTTTCAAGGTGTCAGAAGCCATTTGGCATTCATCTGAGCATACGTATGACGCTCCCGAAGAAAGGAGTTGGTGAAGTGGCGTAGCACTGGTGGCGAAGTCTCGTTTAAAGCGCCGGAAGTACGATGCAGGGCCAAGAAAGCTTTGGATCTCTTTGGCACGTTGAGGCACCAGGAAGTGAAGAACGGCGGTAATCTTGTCGGAATGAGGCCGGATTCCATCTTTGCTGACGAGATGTCTGAGTACTTTAATAGTTTTGCTAGCAAAGCGGCACTTCTTGGTGTTGAGCTAAAAGCCAGCAGTTGCGAGACATGTGAGAACTTCACCTAGGCCCTGCAAGTGCTGTTCGAATGTTGAAGAAAATATGACGATGTCGTCAAGGTAACATAAGCATGTCTGCCGCTTAAGACCCCGCAACAGTGTCTATCATTAGTTCAAACGTTGGTGGCGCATTGCAGAGGCCTAAAGGCATGACGTTAAATTCGTAAAGTCTGTCGGGTGTGGCAAAGGCAGTTTTTCCTTGTTATCCTCGTGCATTGGAATTCGCCAATAACCGGAGCGTAGGTCGAGGCTCGAAAAATATTCCGCTCCTTGTAAGGAATCTATGGCATCATCAATGCGAAGCAATGGATATACGTCTTTTCTGGTTACTTGGTTTAATGCGCGGTAGTGAACGCAGAATCGCACCAAACCGTCTTTTTTTCGTACGAGAATGACAGGTGACGACCAAGGGCTTGGGGAGGGGTGGATGATGTTTTGCCTGAGCATATCAGCACCATGCTTGTCGATGTTCTCGAGTTCGCTGGAAGAGACAAGATATGATAGACGACGGACAAGAGAAGTTCCGTCAGTGTGTATGTGATGAGCCACCGCCGAAGTTTGGCTTAGAGCAGTGGAATGTACGTCAAAAAAATTTATGCTTAGACAACAACGCCAGTAGTTCGTCTGCTTGCGGGGGAGTGAGATCCGTGGTGATGGCATTGACGAGAGCCGTAGTAGGTGGAGCATCTGTTGGTATTGAACGTGATTCCATCAGACTGGTATCCGAAGCCACAACAGAGATAGGTTGTGTGTTCACGCTGGAAACTACAACAGTGCCCTTGGTCAGCAGAATCGACTCATTGGTGATATTCAGTACTGCGACAAATGCGGTGCTGTTGGAGAAGCGGACAAAACCCGATGAAAACGCAATCCCTCTGGATAGACAACGGGCTGATGGACTGACTAGGACGTCACCTTGGTCAATAGAGTCCGACATAACCGTGATAACGTGCTCGCGATTAGGTGGCACAAGGAAGTCATTGGCTGTTCATAGCCGGCCATGTGATGATTTCGGGGAGATATCATCCGTCTCTCGCGTATGTATGAGTTGTTGTCGACAAGAGATAGAAGCAGGAGCATCAGAAAGTGGCATCATAAAATAAGTATAAAAGCACAAGAGGCCAGCACGGCAAGTTAAATATGATGCCGGATCCCATCAATGAAAACTTTAACGATGCACTGTGCTGATGGCCGTATCTGCGAGTCATTTGCACTACGTAAAAGAGTCCCAGTATAAGGAGTGGTAATCTAACGTAGACGAGAACACAAATCCGCATAAATAACAGAAATGGCAGCCCCCGTGTCCACCAATGCTTGAACTGGTACCCCTTTCGCATACACTAATAGCAAGTTGGCTGAGCCCTCTGGAAGTCTTGGTGTTTGTTCGGGCGATGCAGCTTTCCCTCCAAAAACTGCACCAGCTAGTTTTCCGAGTGGTAGTCAGAAGTAGGTGCAGCCGGTCTCAGAGGAGATGTTGAGCGTCGCAGAGGTGACGGTGGTCGGCAGCGTCCGGAATAGCAGGGGCGAGGTGTGGCGAGTGGAGAAGTCGGAGAGAAGGAACGTGTCGTAGGGCGTCACTGGTACTGGTTCGGGGATCGCTCCGAATTCCTTTCGTAAATGTCGTAGCCACGGCGTTCATCCTGTTGGCGCTTGCGGCGAAATCGTGAAATATGGCCCCGAATACCACAATAGTAACATACTGGGCGAGGCGAGCGCCAGGGGGCGTAGTGTGCTGGAGCTGTTAGAGGCGCTGGTGCTGGCGCTGGGACAGGCTAGTGTGGTGCAAATGCTGCTACGTTGGACTGCGCAGGAACAGGATGCGCGTACTGAATCAAGGCAGGTGGCATGGCAGCGGCTTGCGCATACGTCATGGGTGGCGTTGGTGGCGCCATAGTGTTTGATGGGAGAGCGCCAGCCATGGATGAGAGCTCCTCTTTGATGATGTCGCGCAGAACAGGAGATTGAGAGTGAGGCCGAGGGGTGGGTGCAGATGACAACCCTTGCGCTTGAAGTTCCTTGCGAATCAGAGTGCGAAACAGCGCGCGCAAATCCGCATCCGAGGAAGGCCAGCTGTCACCGGCGCCTGGGTAGTCTGGGTGCAATCGAATGGCTTGGAGTTCATCAAGATGCTCCCATGTGGTGATGGCTTCCTCAATGGTGGGGGGTTTTTTACAGCCAGAGCGTTAAACGCGACATGGCCTATCCCTTTGATGATGTGGCGAACACGATCAGCTTCTGTCATCGCGGAGTTCACGCGGGGGCAAAGGGCAGGACGTCTTCAATGTACGAAGTGTATGCCTCCCCGGGATGTTGGGCACGCCCATCGAGCTTTTGTTTTGACACTTTTGAATGGATGTTCGGTTTCCCAAAAATCCTACGGACTTGTCGAGGAAAAGTAGGCTAATCCGGGAAGCTGCTCTTGTACCACGTTTTCGCGACATCGGACAGATTGAAGGCGACGTGACAAACTTTTTCAGGCTCATCCCATTGGTTATAAACACTGGTCATGTCGTATTCTTTCAGTCATACCTCGACGTCGCGTTGAAGACCAGAGAACATGGGTGGGTCGCGCTGCCGGGCGTTGATGATCCACGCAGGAGTGGTTTGTTGGACAGGGATGCTGAATATTCCGGGCAGCGGTTCTTGAGCCATTACAGTGGACGGGGAAATCAAGCGGCGACTCGAACGATGCTCCAGGGTAACATGACGTCGGAGAGGACTTGCGGATCGAAGCAACCTCCACCACTCTGTAAGACTAGCAGCGTTGGAGTATCGATGGCGTTTATTAGGCCGAATTGCCTGATCAACACTTCAAACAAAGGCGACGTTTTTCGCGATGATGATTATATACAGATGAAGAAGATGACGTCAAACATTGTGAATATTGTGCTTACAATATATATATATATATATATATATATATCTATCTATATATATATATATATATTGACGCGCGTATGTGCCAGTGGTGAGGACAACGAAGGAGCGCGAGTGTCTTTGGCCGAGGGTAAAAGACGAAGAAGTCGTTGCAGTCTGTTTTCCTGCGATCGATAAATCGTATTTGTTTGAGGCGCTTTGTGTGCTCGTCAATCTCGCGTCGTCACACTGGTGGAGGTGCTGGGTACGTCTTCATGCTTAGCACCCCTTCGCGGACCCGACATTCAAGCCCGGAATCACTACCACCCGTCGACACACCAGTCCACCGTTCCAGCCGCCGTCTGCGAGGCCTAGCTCCCGAGCTCAATCCCTTTCTAGAAACTGCCAGCAATCGCTTGCCTCCTTCAACCACCATGGCCACTGCAGCTACATCGCACATGACACTTCAGAATCCCATGATTCCTGACTGCTTTCATGGTGAGACCTATGAAGATGCACAAGACTGGTTGGACCAGTTCGAACGCTGCGCGAAGTACAACCAGTGGGCCACCCCAGAAGACAAGCTCGCGAATGTGTACTTCTACCTGAAAGACAACGCCCAGACGTGGTACATTAACAGGGAAAGAAGCATGGCTACGTGGGATGACTTCCGCAACCAGCTGATTGACACCTTCAGTAGTCTTGACAGAAAGGAGAATGCGCAACGTCTCTTGGAAGCCCGAATTCAAAAACCAAACGAGAGCGTCGCTATGTTCGCCGAGGACATGACCCGTCTTTTCGGCAGGGCGGATCCCGAGATGCCGGAAGACAGGAAACTCCGGTATCTAATGCGAGGCGTGAAGGAGCAACTGTTTGCTGGGCTTGTGAGAAATCCGCCAACAACTGTAGCTGAGTTCACGAAAGAAGCCACAGCTATTGAACGGGCCCTACAGCAACGGTACCGCCACCAGAACCCGGTCAACGTTCGAGCGAGTAGCCCTGTCACGACTGCGGCGAGCCTCTGCGACAACGACAGGCCTCTGCGGGAAGTCATCCGGGAGATTTTGAGGGAGGAGCTTCGGCAGCTTGGTTTAATTCCAGCAACTGAACCGACGCCGGCATTGTCTTTTGTCGCTGATGTTGTCCGGGATGAGGTCCGCCATGCTCTTTCTTCATCCGGCTATAATGGTGTGCGACGACATTTTACTTATGCTGATGCAGTCCGACGCCCCGTCGTCGCTCCTTCAGCACAGCAGACCCCAATGACAGGACCACCACCAACCCTGCAAACACAGCCACTGTCAGCACCGACCACTTTCGCAACCTCACCGATTCCTCCGACAAGACGAATGCCGTATAACCAACATGCCCCACAACGTCGCCCCACAACGTGGCCCAATAGTGAGTCTCCACTTACCTACCAGCGTCGGAAAACCGATTTGTGGCGTACCGCTGACCGTCGACCGGTATGCTTTCATTGTGGCGAAGCTGGGCACGTCTACAGAGTTTGCCGTTATCGCGACGCTCAGTACTCGAGATTTCCTCGCCACCCTGATTACGTTGCGTACGACGATCAACACATGTACAACTACGCCCATGTGAACACACCGCCGCAGAATACAGTAATGCCCAGATCACGTTCTCCATCTCCTGCGCGGCCCAGTTCACCTAATCGTCGCAGTTTTGCCGACGTCACCAGGGGCAGGTCCCCTAGCCCGCGACGGGGAAACTAGACGCAGCGACCTCGGGGGGTGGGGTTGCCAATATTCGAAATTCCGAACAGCCCCCATTGCAGACAAGTGACAGCTCGAAGCCATCGATACCGAAGAAGACGACAGCAACGACTAATTCGACGAATGAGACAACTGCCGACGTAACCGACGTTATCAGCGCTGACCTCGTCGTTCACATTGACGGCCACCAAGTGACGGCACTTGTGGACACTGGCTCCCATTTTTCTATAATAAGCCTACAGCTAGCCGAAAGGCTCAGGAAGGTGAAAATGCCATGGCAGGGACCCAATATAAGAACTGCAGGAGGTCAGTTGATGACACCGGTTGGAAAGTGCACGGCCCGACTCTTCATTGCTGGTTCCACCTTTGTCGCCACCCTCGTCATTCTCCACGAGTGCTGTAAACAGCTCATATTGGGAATGGATTTCTTGCGCGAATACGGGGCTGTGATTGACATCCGTGACAGAAGCGTAACGTTCACTGTAAGCTCGGAGACTGCTACAGATGAGCAACACCAGCCACCTCACTTCCGTATTGCCGATGACGACGTCATACTGCCCCAACGAAGTTGTTCTCTCGTATCCGTGCACTGTGACAAATTATGAAATGGTACTGGCGTCGCTGAACACATCAAGGAGCTCGCATTCACTAGCGGCATTTCTGTTGCCAGGGCTGTCATCACTGTTATTGACGGATGCGCTGAACTGCTATTGACAAATTTCAGCAGAGAACGCCGACACATAGTTAAAGGCACGGCTATTGCCTATTTTGACGAACTCTCGCAAACAGAAGATTGTCATTTAGTGGAGGAAGCAGCAGTGTCTACTATCACTACACCGACACCTGTAGACGTTGGTCCAATGTTATTTCCCATTGAGCGAGACCGCCTTCTCACGCTGATCAACAAGTTCCACGGCTGCTTCTCATCCATATCAAGAGTTGGTCAAACGGCACTGACCAAACACCGCATCATCACGGATTCCGATGCCAGACCCATCCGTCAAAATCCCTATCGAGTCGCCCCAAAGGAGCGTGAGGTAATTCAAAAACAGGTGAAAACGATGCTAGAAGATGGTGTTATTCGGCCGTCTAACAGTCCTTGGGCATCACCTGTAGTACTCGTCAAAAAGAAGGATGGTAGCTTGCGTTTCTGCGTCGACTACCGTAAGCTTAATCAGATCACAAAGAAGGACGTCTACCCTCTGCCGCGTATTGATGATTCATTGGATAGACTACGAAACGCACGCTACTTTTCGTCTATGGACTTAAAAAGCGGCTACTGGCAAATTGAAGTGGATGAGAGAGATCGTGAGAAGACCGCCTTTGTTACGCCCGACGGACTTTATGAATTTCAGGTTCTTCCTTTCGGTTTGTGTTCGGCGCCAGCAACATTCCAGCGTCTCATGGACACGGTTCTGTCGGGACTTAAGTGGCAAACCTGCTTGGTGTACCTCGATGACGTGATTGTCTTTTCGGCGACTTTCGAGGAACACTTACGAAGGCTCGAAGCAGTTTTTGAAGCAATACGCTTGGCCGGTCTTACTCTAAAACCAGAAAAGTGCCACTTCGGCTTCCACGAACTTCGATTCCTCGGTCACGTCGTGAGCAGCCAAGGGATCCGACCCGACCCGGATAAAATTGCCGCCGTGGCAAACTTCCCGACACCATCAGACAAAAAATCAGTGCGACGTTTTTTAGGTCTCTGTGCCTACTACCGGCGGTTTATTGCTAATTTTTCGCGCATCGCATGGCCATTGACGCAGCTTACTCGGGAAGATACCCCCTTCAGATGGGGCGAAGACCAACAGCAGGCATTTCACGAGCTTCGTCAGCGAATGCAAACACCCCCCGTGCTGGCCCACTTCGATGAAGACGCACCGACAATACTTCATACAGACGCTAGTAATGTGGGTCTTGGAGCAGTGCTCGTACAGTCGAAGGACAACAATGAAAACGTGATCGCCTATGCCAGCAGGACGCTGTCCCGAGCTGAAGCTAATTACACTACGACGGAAAAAGAATGTCTTGCAATGGTATGGGCAGTCCTGAAGTTTCGTCCTTATTTGTACGGCCGCCCATTCACCGTTATCAGCGATCACCACTCTCTCTGTTGGTTAGTCAACTTGAAAGATCCGTCTGGCCGCCTTGCACGATGGAGTCTTCGGCTCCAAGAATTTGACTTCACTGTTGCCTACAAGTCGGGAAAACGACACACCGATGCCGACTGTCTTTCTCGGTCTCCTGTTGAGACGGCATCCCCGGACAACGACGATGACGACACGGCCTTTCTCGGAATTGTGGACACTGCCACCTTTTCTCAACAGCAGCGTGGCGATGCTGAGCTGCTACCACTTATAGATTACCTACAAGGGCGAGCGAATAGCGTTCCAAAGTTATTTGTGAGAGGGCTGCCGTCGTACTGCTTGCGAAATGACGTTCTTTATAAGAGGAACTTTTCACCCACCGGCAGCAGCTACTTGCTCGTCGTTCCTTCTTCGCTTCGCCGTGAGGTACTGCAAGCCTGTCACGACGAACCTACCGCTGGTCACTTGGGTTACGCAAGAACATTGGCGAGGATAAGGCAGAACTATTACTGGCCAAGACTTGCCGAAGTTGTCAAAACTTACGTGCAGGCATGTCTAGATTGCCAGCGCCGCAAGCCACCATCCATCAAACCAGCTGGCCTGCTGCAGCCTGTTCGAGTGCCGGCGACACCGTTTGCACAAATTGGCATGGATTTTCTGGGCCCCTTCCCAAAGTCTGCCACTGGAAACAGGTGGATAATCGTCGCCACGGATTACCTGACCCGATACGCGGAGACAGGCGCTCAGCCACGGGCAACGGCAGCTGAAGCGGCGCAATTTTTCATCGAAGCCATCGTCTTAAGACACGGTGCCTCCGCAACAGTAATCACCCACAGAGGTACTGCGTTCATGGCCGAGCTTTTGAACACCATTTTCCGACTAAGTGGTACAGCTCACAGGAAGACAACGGCGTATCATCCCCAGACCAACGGGCTCACCGAACGCCTCAACAAGACCCTGGCTGACATGATAAGCATGTACGTAGATGTAGAGCACAAGAACTGGGACATCATTTTGCCCTACGTCACGTTCGCCTACAACACGGCTCGTCAAGAGACCACTCGGAAGACACCTTTTAGTCTCCTCTATGGACGCGAGGTTACAACAACGTTAGACGCAATGCTCCCTCATGAAAATGATGGCAATGAGACAGACGCCCAAGAGTTTACCCAGCTAGCAGAAGAAGCCAGACAACTTGCCAGGTTGCGAATCACCAAACAGCAAGACGACGATGCCAAGTATTACAACCTCCGGCACAGACCCGTCATATACAACGTGGACGACAAAGTATGGGTCTGGACACCTGTTCGTCAGCGTGGGCTTTCCGAAAAGCTGTTGCGAAGATACTTCGGACCCTACAAGGTTCTGCGACGCATTAGTGACGTAAACTACGAGGTTGTTCCGGACGGCGTGCAGTGTTCAAAGCGGCGCAGACATTCACCAGAAATTGTCCACGTGCTTCGGATGAAGCCTTACTTTCAGTGACTAACTGTGCAGTTTTGGTTTCGCCTTGCTTCTCAAACGTTTAACATCGGGACGATGTTTTTTTAAAGGGGGAATAATGACGCGCGTATGTGCCAGTGGTGAGGACAACGAAGGAGCGCGAGTGTCTTTGGCCGAGGGTAAAAGACGAAGAAGTCGTTGCAGTCTGTTTTCCTGCGATCGATAAATCGTATTTGTTTGAGGCGCTTTGTGTGCTCGTCAATCTCGCGTCGTCACAATATATATATATATATATATATATATATATATGATCTAACAGACAGTAATGCCAAGGACTGTACAGGGAAAGTTATTAGAACCAATAGAATGTAAATAAGAAGAAAGAAGAAAGAAAAGTGGATGAAAAAATTACCAGCCGTGAGCAGGCTGGTAATTTTTTCATCCACTTTTCTTTCTTGTTTCTTCTTATTTACATTCTATTGGTTCTACTAACTTCCCCTGTACATTCCTTGGCATTACTGTCTGTTAGATCTCATTAATATTGTGTTAAAACACGGAAAAACGAGCCCTTAGGTATACGCTTCTTTCCCTTATTATATATATATAAGGGAAAGAAGAGATATAACAGACAGTAATGGCAAGGAATGTACAGGGGAAGTTATTAAAACCAATGGAATGTAAATAAGAAGAAAGAAAAGTGGATGAAAAAATTACCAACTGTGAGCAGGACTGCTCACAGTTGGTAATTTTTTCATCCACTTTTCTTTCTTCTTATTTACATTCCATTGGTTTTAATAACTTCCCCTGTACATTCCTTGGCATTACTGTCTGTTATATCTCATATATATATATATATATATATATATATATATATATATATATATATATATATATATATATATATATATATATATATATATATATATATATATATATATATATATATATATATATATATATATATATGACGCTATGATGAATGGGAGACGTGGCCTGGCTAATACGCCGTCTTTATTCCATTTTGACTTCCTTCTCGGCTTCTACTTCTAACTCCTAACCATCGCTACCTTCTTACGTTACAGGATTCCGCCTTCCCCCGAAAGGATGCGCGCGTTGCATATTACAATGCATGATGAACAAGCAGTCTTAGAACACACATACAAAAAATGTCCAAATGGGCTGTAGTTCCACATCAGATTAAAGTTCCATAAAGTCGCACGAAGATTTCACAGGAGAGGGTAGCAATTCGGGGTTAGTACAGCTCTGGTGGGCTAGGCTGACTTTTCTGTTTTGGAAAACACAACTTTTGAGCGTAGAAACTGATGAAATAACTGCCATTATTGCGAGGAGTGGACGCCGTTTGAAGACCTTGCAGTAGATCGGTCTTCGGCGTCGCTGTCCTTTCTGCGTGCGGTCTCATTGTTGTAAACTAATTCGATGGTGTTCGAATCCTTGCGTGGCATAACTGGTGAGTTCTTGTCTTGTTAGGTGTTTCCTGAGGTTTCAGATCTGTAATCTTATGCGCAATCTTGTTCTTTTGTGGCAAATGTGTTTCTGGCACCGATCCCTTGTGCGAAGATGCCTCGCTTCTTGAACTTGTTGTAAGAGGCTTTTTTGCGTCGTCGTCCTTGTGAATGTGCCCGTTGTAGTTCCTGGAGTTCGTGGAGCTGCCTTTGTTGAAATCGCTCGTTTTGTAGCGAAAGTTGGTCAGATGGGCATCTTTCAGGAGCATGAATCTGCTTTTCTTTGCATGGTGAAGTGATTAGTAGATAGCTGGTAGTCGATACTGTACTGCTGGGCTTGTCCTGCGATGAAAGCATCGTGACAAACTGATGAGAAAGCTCCCAAGATAGTTGTGAGTCATCATTGATTGTAAATGCTTCTGTCAGTTGACAATGCGCCAGCGTTGGTGGATTCGAAATTTCTGCAGTGCTTTGACTCATATGTGCGTTATCACATGACGACGAGAGCACAACAGACATGGCTTCGGGTGGTTCTGATGGCGTATGTTTTTCTTTTTGGAGCGTGATTAGGCTGAGAATGTCTGTCGAATGACCCTGGTCCAGAACGTAAGGGTATGGGCTGGTATTGTCAGGATTCACCAGCTCGTCACGCCTAAATTCCGTCACACAATCGAAACCGTCTGGGCCTTGTGTTTGGCACGAAGCATAAAGGGATTCGGGTGGTTCAGTAAAATGTGAAGCGTTGTGGTGCAGTGAACACGTTGAAAATGCCGATTTCATTGCTCTTGAGAAAGCCGGCTTTAGGTTTTGTCTTTTGGCGAAATAGTCTAGATTCTTTTCGGTATACGGAGGCTTTACCTTGTCTGTAGCGACGTGCAAGTTACCAGTCGGTGTTCGAATGTGAGACGTTTTTTCGCAAGAGTGATATGATGGTGCAATGGTGGTATATTTTCTCTGAGGTCTCGTTTGAAAAATAGGCTTGCTGTGGGAAGACTTCGCGTAACTGTGATGGGTGAGTTGAAAAGCCTTCCACTGATGAGGTATGGACAGATCTTCATCGTATTCTTTTTTTATTTTTTTATTTAATGCATACTGCAGACCTTCACAGGTCCAAGCAGGTGGGCACGGTACAAGTAGTAAGTACATGTTAGGCACTCAAGTCACATAGAAAAGGAAAAAGAAAAGAATTCAACATACAAATACAGGTTTACACACCCAACACACAGTTTACACACAGTAAATCAACCAAATTGAATCTTTATACAGAGTTTAGAAGGTTCCTTTCTTCCACTGTTCGTGGAAAAAAAGAAAATTTAAATACATCTGTCCGTGCAAAATAAGGTGTTAGGGTTCCGGGGTGATGGTGTCTCGTATGCCTTGTCGATATGGGTGTCAGGTACTGTGTAGGGTCTAGTGCTGTTTGTCTTTGAAGAAGTTGGGAAAGAAAATTAAGCCTAAATGTCTTCCGTCGTGACTCAAGGAGTTCAATGCCATTAGCTCTAATTAACTCAGAAGATGAATCAGTGTGACGAAACTTAGAGTATATATACCTTACAGCTTTCCTTTGGATTCTTTCTAGTTTGTTGACGTTTTTCTGTGTGAACGGGTCCCATATTATGCATGCATATTCTAACTTTGGTCGGATTATTGATTGGTAGGCCAGGAGTTTGACATCAGGAGGAGCGTTTTTTAATTTGTGTCGTAAGAAAGACAGTTTACGGAAGGCGGAAGCGGAGATATTGTCAATATGTTGATTCCAAGATAAATTACTTGTGAGTGTTACTCCTAAATATTTGAACTCAGAAACTTGCTGTAAAGGTGACTCATTTAATGTATAAGTATACTGAAGTGGATTTTTCTTCCGGGTTATACGCATGCATACAGTTTTATCTAAGTTCAAAGCCATCCCCCAGCGATTGCACCATTGAAAAACATTAAACAAACTGTGATTAAGGTCATGTTGATTTTCCGGGCAAGTAATTTCATTATATAAGACACAATCGTCTGCGAACAGACGAATTTGCACAGATGAACATGCCACACTTACAATGTCATTTATATACAGCAGGAACAGTAGGGGTCCCAAGACACTCCCCTGCGGCACTCCAGAGGCGACAGGAAGACAACTCGATCGCTGATCCCCAATTTCTACGTACTGAATTCGGTTTTTTAAGTAATCAATAACCCAGAAAACTAAGATGCGAGGAAGACCAATATTGTTCAATTTTAGTATTAGTCTGTCATGAGGAACCCTATCAAACGCTTTACTAAAATCCAAGAATATCGCATCAGTTTGACCGTTCTTATCTAGAGTAGATGCAAAGGAATGACATATAGTGAGCAGTTGAGTCACAGTTGAAAACCCTTTTCTGAAACCATGTTGAGAATCAGTTAAGACAGCATTTTTTTCAAGATAATCGGTGATATGATGCGCGATTATATGCTCAATTAATTTACAGCATGCTGATGTTAGGGATATTGGGCGATAATTTTCAAAAAGCAAGGGGTTATCTTTTTTAAATACCGGTGCAACTCGGGCTGCCTTCCAGTCACTAGGGAGCTTTGAAGATATCAAAGATACACGGAATATAATCACAAGATATTTCGCTATAACTTCAGCATATCGGCAAAGAAAGGTGTTTGGAATATTATCAGGACCGCTTGATTTCTTAGTTTTCAGTTTTAAGAGCATGGAAAATACACCCGGGTACGAAACAAAGTCAGCCTCTGTCGTGTGAAACGATGGAACATCAGATGGATATACACTTGCGCTAGTAAACACGCTATGGAAGAATATATTGAAATGCTCAGCTATAGTCTCTTTGTCCGTAACAATAGATTCATTTACTAACATTTCGGATACAGTCTTTTTTTTATCCGTCAAGTGGTACCAAAATTTTTCAGGATCATTTTTTATGAAGTTTGGGAGAGTTGTTTGGAAATAATAATCCTTAGAAGAACGCACAGCTTGTGCGAGGCTAGCCTGTAAAGGTCCGATTTTAGTCAAATCCGCACGCTTCTTTTTTAGACGTTTAATTTTGCGTTTCAAGTGAATAATACTACGCGTTATCCAGGGGGTCTGTTTGTGAGTTTTCTTTTTTCGGCTCGGGACAAATTTAGCTAAACAGTGTTCACACATTTTTTTAAACTGGGCCCAGAGAGCGCATACGTCATCACTGTCAAAGTCAACAAGACCGGTCTCCAGATAATCAACTATGGACGCGTCATCTGCGCGGGAGTAGTCTTTGAAAGACCGTACTTGACAGCGTTTCTTATCACCACGTTTCAACAGTGGGACGGAAAGGCCCACAAGATAGTGATCAGATAATCCGGATTCGACAGACACGGTATATTCGCTGAACGCACGATTGAAAAATATCAGATCTAAAACTGAACTGCAAGACCCTTGGACACGCGTTGGGTTGTGAACCAGCTGGGCCAAATCGTGAGTGAACATAATACTAAACATAATGTTAGCATGCTCAACATTTTGGTGACCAGCGTGCATTAACTCCTAATTAATAGTTGGTAGATTGAAGTCACCTACAAGATTAATTTTATGTTTGTGATATTGAGACATATGTTGCTCAAGTTTGCTTAAGTATTCAGGGGGCGTGTCTGGAGGGCGGTAAAGCGCGTATTCTTTGAAACAGGTGATCATTCCTTCTTTGATCTTTTTCCAAGACTCATCGTTCTCGAGGATGTGGGTGAGGTAAAACTTGAATGCCTCCCCTGAGATTTAGTCAGTGAAGTTGATGATCATTTCCCATTCCGACCAAGATCCAGCGGTAGCGTGGAGCTCGAACCGGTTGAACCAGTCTTGTACGGGTCCATCAGCCGCTGCTCCGGTGTACTTGGGCATGGGAAGGTCAGTAGATGCTTCTAACATGATGCTGGTCGATGTGTAATGCCAGGCGCTTGCACGGTATTCCATATACGCTCAGGGTGTCATGCGGAGAACTGCGTAGATCAGGAGCGACTGATGAAGGGGCAGGCAGGTCTCCATCCTGTGGACTCGTGTGACGCTATGATGAATGGGAGACGTGGCCTGGCTCATACGCCATATATATATATATATATATATATATACATATATATATATATATATATATATATATATATATATATATATATATATATATATGCAGGGAATAAATTCGTGGACGCCAGTAAATAGTATGAATTAAAAGAAGACAGGTCGAAAAACAGAAAGGTTTCTTTACGTTTCGGCCGTGGGACTGGCCTTCGTCAGAAACGTAAAGAGACGATCCTGACGAACGCCGGTCCCACGGCCGAAACGTAAAGAAACCTTTCTGTTTTTCGACGTGTGTCTTCTTTTTATTCATATATATATATATATATATATATATATATATATATATATATATATATATATATATATATATATATATATATATATATATATATATAATTATATATACGTGGGAGTAATAATTCAATGGGCCAGTTAGTCTTCGTGAAGGTATGGGATATGGCACAACGGGAGCGTTGTCAACAAGGATAAATATATTTATTTCCCAACAGTTTCGGGAGGGGTCCTCCCTTCATCAGGAGATGAGTTATACTGACATGAGCTTCCAAACGTCCCAATGCTTGAGACAGTGAAAAGATACATGCGCACTCACTCGTTTTCCGACGATCTGTCATGATAGGGCTTCATGCGGACTACGTGTATCGCTTCCGTGGGATTGCGGTGTCTTGAGCTCTCGCGTCCAGTGGATCTGACTTCATCAGTGACGTCGATCATACGGTGTAGAACTTTAAAAGGGCCGAAGTGTCGGCAAAGAAGCTTTTCAGAGAGTCCGCGGTGGCGCACTGGGATCCATATCCACACTTTGTCACCGAGATGATAAAGTGCGTCACTGCGTCGCTTCTTGTACCGACTAGAGTCGATGCGCTGTTGACGGCGTATTTGGCATCTTCTCATTTGTCGTGCTTCTTAGGCTCTTTGCAAGGATTCATCTAAGTCAGAAGGATAGCTGTTTTCGTTGTGTAGTGGTAACATGGCAATCAGTGGGGTAGTCACTCTTCGGCCGAATACTAGTTCGAAAAGAGCAACGCGGGTTGTTTCTTGAACGGCTGTATTATATGCGAATGTTATGTAGGGTAATACTTCATCACACTGTTTATGTTGAACATCGATATACATTGATAGCATGTCAGTCAGAGTTCTGTTGAGGCGTTTGGTTAAGCCATTTGACTGAGGGTAATACGCAGTTGTTCTTCTGTGATCGGTATTTGTCATGCGCATCAGGCATTGCATTAGGTCTGCAGTAAATGTGGTACCCTTATCCGTAATAACGACGATGGGCGCATCCATGCTGACTTGTTGGAATGGGGCATCCGGAGTGTCTGTTGGCTGGAGAAGGCCGGCTGGTTTTACGGGTGGAGTTTTGCACCGTTGACATTGACGACAAGTTTTCACATACCGCTGCACTGATGCGAGCACCTTAGGCCAATAGCACTTCAGGCGAATCCTGGCAAATGTTCGACTGACACCCATGTGTCAGGATGTTCACTCGTTATGGCATGCATGCAGAATTTCCTCTCGCATGGCTGTGGGCGTGACTAGTAAAAACGTTTCGCCATTAGGTTTGAAGTTCCTCCTGTAAAGAACACTGCCTCGAAGGCAGAACGTGGAGAGCCCTCTGGAGAGTATGCGAGGGACTTGAACGTCGAGACACTGCAGGTGTTGTATAAGCGCCAAGACATCCGGGTCATCTAGCTGTTGTAGAGGTATTTCGGATGCGTCGACAACGCCTAGAAACAGGAAGTCTTCTTTTTCAGGTACACTTGGATCGATGGAGGAGCGAGACAGGCAGTCGGCATCGCTGTGTTTCCTTCCAGATTTGTATACGACAGTAATGTCATACTCATGCAGCCTAAGGCTACATCTTGCAAGTCGACCTGATGGATCCTTGAGATTTGCCAGCCAGTAAAGTGCATGGTGGTCACTGACAGCTCTGAACTGTCCACCATAAACGTAGGGCCGAAACTTGTTTATTGCCCAAATGACTGCGAGGCACTCTATTTCAGTTGCAGAGTAGCTTGCCTCAGCTTTTGAGAGTTTGCGGCTGGCATAGGCTAACACTTTCTCTTGGCCATTTTACCTCTGGACCAGGATGGCGCCGAGGTCGACATTGCTGGCATCGGTATGAACTTCCGTGTCGGCTGTCTCATTAAAATGGGCAATTATTGGTGAACCCTGTAGCCGGTTTCTTAATTCGTCAAAGGCTTCCTGTTGTTCACTTTACCATGTGAAAGGCACGTCGTCTTTTGTCAGTTTTGTAAGAGGTTCCACAATCTTTGAGAAGTTTTGCACAAATTGCCTATAGCAGGCACATAAACCCAAAAATCGAGGCACTGAGTTTTTGTCTCTGGGTGTAGAGAACCTCTGAACAGCGGCTGTCTTATCGGGATCCGGATGAACGCTGTCAGAACTAATGACAAGTCCAAGGAATGGCAGCTTTTCGAAGCCGAAGAGGCATTTTTCTGGTTTGAATGTTAAGTTTGCTGACCAGATGGCTTCCAATACTATGCGTAGTCGCTCCAAATGTTGGTAAAACGTTTCAGGGAATACCACCACATCATCCAAATACACTAGGCATGACTGCCATTTCAATCCAGCGAAGACAGTGTCCATCATTCGCTGGAACGTCGCTGGCGCGGAACAGAGGCCGAATGGAAGCGCTTTGAATTCGTAGGGACCATCTGGTGTTACGAATGCCATTTTTTCACGGTCCCGCTCGTCGACCTCTATTTGCCAGTATTCGCTTTTTAGATCCAAGGACGAGAAAAACTTTGCGGGTCGCAGCCGATCTAGTGTACCGTCGATACGTGGCAAGGGGCAGATATCTCGTTTAGTTACACTGTTTAGTTTTCGGTAGTCGACACAGAATCTAAGTGTGTTGTCTTTCTTCTTATCGAGCACTACGGGGGACGCCCATGGACTATTCGAAGGCTGGATGACATCATCCGAAAGCATCCCCTCCACTTGCTTCTTCATAATTTCCTGTTCGTTTTGTGACACTGGATATGGATGCTGGCATGTAGGCCTCGTGTCGTCTTGCGTTATTCTGTGTTTTGTAATTGACATTCGCTTGACCTTCGAGGCAGTTGAGAAGCAATGAAAGAATTCTTTTACCAAGGCATAGATCTGTTTCTTTTAAACGTCCGGAAAGCTCTGGTTGACGGTCACGGATGTGTCGATGTTGCAGGCCACTGGTCGAGTGATTGGCGTCGTTAAGCTGCATAGTTCGGTCGCCGTAGAGAAGTCGTGTAAATAGGCAATAGGTGTGCCTTGAGCGATGTGTTGAAGTTCATTGGTGAAATTTGTGAGTAGGACATTTGCACGGCCATTCGTAAAGTGAACAAGACCCCGAGCTACGCTGACACGTTTATGCAAAAAGAGCCGTACATTTGTATTCGCTATGCCTTCGCAGTTGTACAAGTCGTCATTTTCTACGAGCACCATTATACTGCAGCATCGCGGCACAGTTGCGTCATCACGAACAACGCGTAGAGCAGTTAGGCGTCATTCCTCAGATTATTCCACAGGTATAGCTCGTTCAGTTCAAAACAGCACTCTGGACCTACGCACGTTAATTACGGCGCCATTACCTCGCAAAAACTCCATTCCTATTGTTACGTGGAAAATAGCAGTTGTCGGTCCGCAGCCACAACGCAGCTCACTGACAACGTCCACTTCTTTACTCTCAGTCTGAGGCACCTTTCTTGGGTATGCCCCACTATGCCCTCTTTCAGTCAGACGAAATCACGTAACACGACCCCCGGCGGCAAAAGCGCCGACCCGGCGAGTTTACGGGGCCACAGCAGGAGCAGTGTGGTAACGCTTGAGCCTTGATACGTGGACGATGTCCCTTGACAGCAGAGCGGAAGAGGTTGATGGATTATCAGGGACAATTTCATATGTAGCGTCGGTCACTCGTCTAAGCACGCGGTATGGGCCCGTGAAAAGAGAGAGAAGTTTTTCTGACAGGCCTGCATGTCGCGTAGGGGACCAAAGAAGAACGAGGGAGCCTGTTGGAAAGTGTTCGTCGCGATGCCGCTCGTCGTAACGATGCTTCTGCGAGTCTTGGGACGCCATTAACCTGCTGCGGGCAAGCTGACGAGCATGGTCAGCTCGGGTAATAGCGTCGCGTGCATATTCAGAAGTATACTGCGCAGCGGCTGGCAGGAAGGTATCCAACGGCAATGTTGGTTCGCGTCCAAACAGAAGGTAAAATGGCGAGTACCCGGCAGTGTCATGCCGGGAGGAATTGTATGCGAACGTCACGTAGGGTAGTGCAAGGTCCCAATCACGATGATCGGCCGAGACGTATTTTGATAGCATGTCTGTCAAGGTGCGGTTTAAACGTTCTGTAAGCCCATTTGTCTGGGGGTGGTACGATGTCGTGAGCTTATGGTGGGTAGAGCAGGAACGCAGGATATCGTCAACCACTTTCGAAAGGAACGTACGGCCTCGGTCTGTCAGCAGTTGACGAGGGGCTCCATACACTAAAATGAGATCGCGTAGTAGAAAATCAGCGACGTCTGTAGCGCAGCTTGTTGGCATGGCTCGCGTAACTGCATAACGGGTCGCGTAATCCGTAGCCACCGCGACCCACTTGTTTCCGGAGGCGGATGTTGGGAAGGGACCGAGAAGGTCCAAACCAACACGGAAGAATGGCTCCGATGGGATGTCGATGGGCTGAAGATATCCGGAAGGTAGTCTCGACGGCTTTTTGCGACGCTGGCAAATTTCACAAGCGTTGACATAGCGACGTACAGAACGTGAAAGGCCAGGCCAGTAGAAGCGGCGGCGCACACGGTCATATGTGCGAGAGACACCAAGGTGACCCGCGGTTGGCGCGTCATGGAGCTCGTGTAGGACTGTAGAACGCAGGTGCTTTGGTATGACCAGAAGTAGGTCGTGACCATGGGGCGATAAATTACGCCGATATAAGGTGTGGTCCTTTAAGGTAAACATGCGAACGGAAGCGTCTTGCGGTGAAGATTCGAGCTGTTGTATTAGGCGGCTGATATCCGGATCGCGACGCTGCTCGTCCCCGAGATGAAGCAGCTGGGAGATGGAAAGGACGCAGCCCACAGAATCAGTGGTCGTAGGATCGCAGTCGGCCACAGGGTAGCGTGAAAGACAATCCACATCTTTGTGAAGTTTTCCTGATTTGTAGACTACGGTGTAAGAATACTCCTGGAGGCGGAGTGCCCAGCGGGCGAGACGACCTGTGGGATCTTTGAGGGAGGCGAGCCAGCAGAGAGCGTGGTGGTCGGTAAGAACTATAAATGGTCGGCCGTATAAGTAAGGGCGAAATTTTGCGACTGCCCACACCAGCGCTAGGCATTCGCGCTCTGTGATGGAATAATTACGCTCCGAGGTGGACAGCAGCCTGCTGGCATAAGCTATCACGCGATGCTGCCCACGTTGTCGCTGAGCCAACACAGCGCCTATTCCGTAACCGCTGGCATCGGTGCGCACTTCCGTCGGTGCCGTAGGGTCGAAGTGAGCCAGCACAGGAGAAGAAGTGAGCCAAGTGGTCAGGTCAGAAAATGCTGCTGCTTGCGAGGGACCCCAGGTAAACGTCTCATCCGGTTTGAGTAAATCTGTTAGGGGCCGAGCGATTTCCGCGAAGTTCTTGATGAACCGCCGAAAATAGGAGCAGAGCCCCACAAAGCTGCGGACATCTTTGGCGGTTTTCGGCACAGGAAAGTCCTTCACAGCTCGAACTTTTTCTGGGTCAGGCTGTACACCGTAAGCGTCAACAATATGTCCAAGTATTGTAATGCGACGGCGACCAAACCGGCACTTAGATGAATTCAGCTGAAGGCCGGCGAGACGGAATACATCAAGAATTTTTGACAGTCTCTCAAGGTGCGCTTCAAAAGTGGGAGCAAACACAATCACGTCATCCAGATAACAAAGACACGTAGACCACTTGAATCCATGGAGCAGGGAGTCCATCATTCGTTCAAAGGTGGCGGGGGCATTACATAAGCCGAAAGGCATGACTTTGAATTGGTAGAGGCCATCGGGTGTTACAAAAGCCGTCTTCTCTCGGTCCATGGGGTCCACGGCAATCTGCCAATAACCAAAACGAAGATCTATAGAAGAAAAGTAGGCGGCACCATGGAGGCAATCAAGGGCGTCATCAATGCGGGGCAGAGGGTATGCGTCTTTCTTGGTGATGTTGTTAAGGTGGCGATAGTCCACACAAAATCGCCACGATCCGTCCTTCTTTTTAACTAATACCACCGGGGATGCCCAGGGACTGGAGGATGGTTCAATAATGTCCTTCGCTAGCATCTTGTTCACCTCCTTCTGAATTATGCTCCGCTCAAAAGCAGACACTCTGTAGGGACGGCGGTGAACAGGGTTGGCATCACCTGTGTGTATGCGATGCTGGACAAAGGACGTCTGCCCAAGAGGTCGGTCACCAAAATCGAAAACATCCTGGTAGGCCTCGAGAAGATGTTGTAGGGCTTCAACTTGCGGAGGTGAAAGATCAGTGGCGATCATGTCTACAATTTGACGGCTGCCCGAATGTGTTCCGAGTGATGTGCGCTGCGGTGAAGCAAGTGTGTATAAGGCAAGCACTTCAATTTGTGAATCGATCAACGGACACAGGTGGGCCACAGAAATGCCTTGTGGAAGCACATGATTCATGTAGCCGAAATTGACAAGAGGTAGACAAGTTTTGTTATCTGTGATGCTGAGCACCGTATAGGGCACTGCAACATTGTGCGCAAGGAGTACGTCGGTGAGAGGCGTAGCGTAATAGTCACCGTCGGGCACAGCTGGTGAGCACAGAAAATCGACGTACGTCACAGTTTTCGAGGGCAGGCGAACAAAATCGCTGCATTGTAATCGGCATGTAGGTTGGTACGGGGCGGCACTGATTTGTGGTAGTTCAAGGCGGAGCACACCAGCGGAGCAATCAATCAGAGCAGAATTGGCGGCAAGAAAATCGAGGCCTAGTATGAGGTCGTGGGGACATGTTTCTAGCACGGTAAAAAGGACGACCACTTGATGACCGGCTACGGTAAGTTGAGCTGTGCACATACCGACGACAGGGACTTTTGCACCATCTGCAACTTGGACGACACTGGTCAAGGGGGGCGTGAGGACCTTCTTCATGCGACGACGAAAACGCGAACTCATAATACAGACGTGAGCGCCCGTATCTATCAAAGCTTCAACAGGTGTACCATCAACATATACTTCTAGGGTGTTCCGGTTCAAACGTAAGGGCAACAGAGGATTTTTGGGTAAGGTCGACAGGGCAGCTTCACCTCCAGAAGCTGCGCAGCCTAGTTTTCCGGGTACGCGCGGTGGTTGAACGATGACGAGGGAGAGCGGCGACGCGTGTTTGAACGAGAAGGGCGGCCTTGAGGCGGTGGCGACGACGGGGCAGGGTGGCCGTAGTCCTCAGGGGCAGTAAATGCTGTAGACTGAGTGCGGGTCGGATAACGGTGGTTTGGTGGACGGAATGAGCTACTGTAAGCGGGGTACGAGCCAGAAGACATAGATGGCCATTGACTGCGGCAGTAACGAGCGATGTGTCCTGCGCGACCACAGCGGAAGCAGATTGGCTTATCATCAGCTGTTCGCCATTCAGACGGGTTCCTGATTTGAATAGAGTACGGACGGCGACGTCTCATGTCCACAGAAGCTATCGAGGGACCAGTATTATCCAGTGTGGATGCAGTGGACAGGATACCAAGGTTAGCGAATTCCTGGCGGACAACAGCCTGGATCAAGGCGACAGCTGGTGTTGAGGCGTCGGGCAACGTCGGTAGTTTGTTGGCAGCCGGGTAAGCGGCCTCGAGTTCACGTCGGACGATGCGCGTCACGTCTTCGGTTGTAGATGGATGACAAGGAGTGGCTTCGCAAGACGACGTTGCCGCGGTGTTGGGTAGGCGCTGAAACTGCTGCAAAATGCGTCGACTCTTCGCCTGCTCGAGACGGCGGCACTCTTTGATCACGGCGTCCATGGTCGTTACGTTGGTGAATACAAGCAGACTGAACGCATCGTCGGCGATTCCTTTTAACACGTGCGAAATCTTGTCGGCCTCAGTCATGTTGGGATCGGCCCTTTGACACAACGCTAAGATGTCTTGAATATAAGTCAAGTAGGGCTCAGTGGACGTCTGTGTACGGACAGCCAATTGCTTTCGGGCATCAAGTTGTTGACCAAACGGGTTGCCAAAAAGGTCGCGGAGCTGTTGTTTAAACATTTCCCAGCTTGTGATTTCGTGCTCGTGGGTCTCAAACCAGGTGCGAGGGGTCTTGTCAAGATAGAAAATGACATTCGCAAGCATAACGGTTGGGTCCCAGCCATATTGCTTGCTGATGCGCTCGTACATGCTAAGCCACTTGTCCACATTCACGTTGTCCTCTCCAGTAAAGGTACCGGGATCACGGGGTTGCGTTAGGGCGACGTACCGGGTTGCTGTCGTTGCTGAGGTAGGTGGCGAAGCCGTATCTTCACCCGGAGCCATGGTAGCAGACTTAAGGAGGCGTCCACTGCGTAGCTCCGTTGTCAGAAGAGTACCCAGCACCTCCACCAAAATGTTACGTGGAAAATAGCAGTTGTCGGTCCGCAGCCACAACGCAGCTCACTGACAACGTCCACTTCTTTACTCTCAGTCTGAGGCACCTTTCTTGGGTATGCCCCACTATGCCCTCTTTCAGTCAGACGAAATCACGTAACACTATAATAAGTTCCCTTGAACACTTTAGTAGCAAAATGAACTCGGCAACGCAAATAAAGCACCGTAATTCAAGTCTTGCAGTGGATCTGCCAAGGGGCTTAATAATGTGACCACCTGCCGTGCGTATCTGCGATTCACTCCACTGTGTCATAACTTTGTTTAGCTTCGTCACCATCTTGTAACTTATTACTGAATAATCAGCACCGGTGTCGGCTAAGGTAATCAGCTGCCATCCTTCCATTCTCAACCGCAAATCTGAAGTAAGCTTTCGTTGCTGCACTAATTTACCAGAAATACACCGTCGTCGCCCTTAAACTATATTGGAGGATCTTCGTAACTGACGTTATCGGCTGTCTCACTGCCACAGGTCGCTTGCTTCAGTTTTCCGGGAGTGGACTTGGAGCACAATGGCCAGCCTGGCTTGAAGGTGCACGCGGGCTGGATGACCAGTAGCGCATAGGTGATGGTGACCGTGACCGGTGTTGGCGTAGAGAGATAGAGAGGATTAACTTTAATAAAGGTCCTGAAGGGGACTGGGCCCCCCGTCTGCAGGGCCCCCCTTACGGGGGCCAGCCCGGTGACTTCGCCCATGTGAGGACTGGGAGTCAGAGCTCGCCAGCCACCTTTTGGGCCTCCTGGACGGCCTTGTGTTGAAGGGCCCAGTCGGGGCTCCTGAGGTGGTCGATCCAGTCGTCCTCGATGGCAGGGCACCGGAAGCTAGCGTTTAGCGCGGGACACTGCCACAGCATGTGAATTAAATCGCACCTTGGATTTTGGTATCTGGGGCATTCTGGCCTTATATCTGTGAGGTATTTGCTCGAGATATAGGAGCTGGGGTAACTGCGTTTGCAGCAGTCGAAGCGTTAATCGTTGTGCTTTATTTAGTGCTGAGTGAGGTGAGGGGAATTCCTTTCTGAATAACGTATAGTGGGAGCACATTTCGTGTTATGATAGGAGTGGCTCCCAATGCGTGTTGGTGTCCCCGGCCAGTGAGCCGGACCACGACCCCGCGCTGCACGTAAGATCATGCGCGAGGTTATGGGCCAGCTCATTATAGTTGGGGACCCCTGGTTGAACGTTGATCCCTTCATGACCTGGGAACCATTGGATGTGCCTGTCTACAGTTATTTGAACAGATGCTAGAATTCTTAATGCCGGCTGGCAAAGTGTACCGCGGCGGTATGCCAGTGCAGCGGGTTTGGAGTCGGTAAGTATTGTGTCACACTGAGGGAGTGCTAGAGCAAGGGCAATGACCACTTGTTCAGCCTCGCAGGCTTTATGTGTTTTTTTTATGGTAAGAGCATTAGGAGCTGTTCCGTCTGTGGGGACAGCTCTACAGCTGTCGAAGACAGGCGTATTAGTTGGGACATTCTTTGTGCTTCTGTGATTTCTTGGAACGTGTTATGTACCCCAAGGGCTAGCAGGCGCTGCGTGCTTGTGGACATGGGTAGACCAAGTACTCGTTTCATGCGTTTTCTGTCGAGGTTGTCTACTTTAGTTTTATTGCCTTTGCTCCACGGGTGAGCGCAGGCAACGTAGTGAACGTGGCACATGTAGTAAGCTCTCTTCTGTGAGTCCTGAGTGTCTATTATTGACGCGTCGGGCGAAGTGAATGACTGCTTCAGCTTTTTTGGTGAGATGTGTGATGGTTAAGCCGTTTTTGCCATTCTCCTGCAGGGTAACGCCCAGAATTAGAACCGACGACACTATCGGGATAACCGAGCCGTCCATTGCGGAGAGGTGTATGGTAGGTTTGCCTTTGTTGCCGCCGTATTGCGGTGGCAGAAGCAGCAACTCAGACTTAGATGCCGATAGTCTGAGGCCCGTGAGCTTTAAAAATGTTTGTACTGCGATGACTGCTTCCTGAAGGCTTGCTTCGATTTGTCCATCGCTCCATCCAGTGCGCCAAATAGTAAGATCATCTGCGTAGAGCGCGTGTTCTACGCCTTCAATGTGTTTCAGCTTTTACGAAAGTTGTCTGAGGGCTAAATTGAAAAGAAAGGGTAAGAGTACCGACCCTTGCGGGGTGCCGCGGGGGCCTAGGTGGTAGGTGTGCAAGTTGAGATCCCCAACTTTAAGTGTGGCTGTTCTGGCTCTTAGGAAAAAGCGAACGTATTCGTACAAGCGGCGGCTTAAGCCTGCCTCCTGAATCTCCTGTAGTATATGAGTGTGGATTATGGTATCGAAAGGTTTCTCTAAGTCATAGGATTGCTTTGAGGTCTTTCCTCCTTACTCTAAGTAACGTCTCCTGCAGCATGAGAAGTCCGTCCTGCGTGGCCATAGCCGGCCTGAACCCGACTTGACTGAATGGGAAGAATTGTTTTCGCTCTAAATAATTTGTGACTCGACAGAGAATGACGTGCTCCATGACCTTACCCACACAGGATGTGAGGGAGATGGGTCATAGAGAGTCGAGTTCCAGGGGTTTGTTCAGCTTGGGAATGAGTATGACGGTCGCGGCCCTTCATTCTGGCGGGACGCTCCCTTGCTCCCAAACCTTATTCATGTGGGTTGCTAGTGATTCAATTTCATGGTCAGCCAGGTTGCGGAGTAGCTTGTTGGTGACTCCGTCAGGGCCCGGGACTGACGTAGTATTGAGCTCTGCTATTACCACGCGTATTTCAGCGCTAGTTATAGCCTGTTCAAATGGGTCGTGTGTGGCCCCCGCGTAAGGTGGATAGTCTTCATGTGAGGTAGGTTCTGTGCATAGATAGCGGGCTGCTGCAGCATCTCAAATCTGCGCGTCGGTAAGTTGCTGTCCTCGCACTTTGTGTAACAGTCTACCTAGAGTTAGTCGTTGCACTGACTTGGTGGGCTTGTCGCCGAGCAGATGCCTTAGAAGGTCCCATTTTAGACCCTTTTTCATGCGTGCGTCGAGCGACTTACACACCTCATTCAACTGATTGCGTGCTTGTGTCTGACTGCTCTCTTCGATTTGTCGCTTGAGCAATGCAATTCTTTTTCGTAGCCTACGATTAGTTTATGCATTCTCCAACTTTCTTGAAGACTTTTGTGAGCCTCAAGGAGATGTGCGAGGTGCTTGTCTATGTGGTCTGTGTTGCGTATTGTAGAAACATTTTTGGTAGCTTGTTTAAATCCCGCTGTAGCCTCGCAAAGAGTTCAGAGAGTGAAGAGTAAAGGTTGGTGTCTTGTTTGCGTATTTGCCTAAAGAAGTCCCAGTCTCCTACTTTAAAGTCTCTGGGCTCGATGCTACCTATATTGAATGTTGTGCTACAGATAAAGTGATCGCTACCGAGGTTAGCTTGCAGATCAGCCCCTGTGGGATTCGATACGTTGCTTACTAGTGTCAGGTCAGGGGATGAGTCCCGTGACACTGAATTACCTATCTGTGTGGAGGTAGAGAGGTCGTTAAGTAACATGAGATTGTGTTGAGTGAAGTGTGTTTGTAAGTGGTGTCCTTTCTGTGTTGTGCGATTGTAAACCCATTCTACACGGGGGGCGTTGCAGTCCCCCGCGATGATGAGGGGATGGTTGCCTGATATCTGCGTCGCTTTAGTTATTAGTGTGGTGAATGTTTCTGGACTGTGTGAAGGTGAACTTTACACGTTAAGGATAAATACCGATTCCTTAATGTGAGCGTTGGGGATGATCTCTATTATCTGATGCTCTATTTTGAGGTCTGGGCGTACTATATGTGTTATGTGAGCATAAGGCTTAGCCACACAGGCGGCTATTCCTCGAGATTTGTTGCCACAGACGGCCTCGACTCTGTATCCGCGAAGAGTGAATCCGTCGATATGCGTTTCCTGCTGGAGAATGACGGACGTTCGTTGGGTTAGAGAGCCAATTAATTGTTATAACGGTTGTCTCTGCGTACGGAGGGTACTTGTGTTTCATTGCCAAATTGTGAATGATTGCGACGACGCCATTTCATGGTCTAGGTATTAGCCCAGTGCGCTTACTGCGTGCCAGGTCCTCCTCCAGCACTTTATTCCTCGCGTACATTTGTGCTGCCCATGCAGCCAACTCGATAAGTAGTTTCTGCATGCTCTCTAGTTTAGCGTTGAAAACGCTATACTCGGCCGTGGTCTTTGCGCGGTACTGATCTAGTATCGCGTATATATTGGCTGTAAATCATTCAAATTCGGATCGCTCTTTGGCCTGGAGCGCCGGGCCTGCCCGTTTCTTAGTGCCACGTATCGAGCCGCTGATAACGCTACCCTCGCGTGATTCGGGGGCCTGTTGCTTTGCTAGCTCTTTAGGCGATTCGATTTTTTAGCCTGCTCCGCATCATTTTAACTGTGCTAGTTCTGGTCAGGTTGCAGTGGCGAGTGTCCCTGACGTTGCGCTGCGTGGGCCTCACCCTTGCATGCCACCTTGTCGGCCCAGGTAGGCTGGTCAGTGGGAGTAAGGTTTCGTGAGCCTAGAGGACGTCCTTGCGGTTGGTGGTCTTGGCAGGAACCGGGCTGGTTGCTGGGGTGGGTGTTTGCTGCTAGGCTTGCTCTCGTCGGCGACGGCGCTGACGACGATGGCGCACCAGGTAAGGCAGCTGGTAGCGATGTCGACATTCGCAGTCGCCCGTGCAGTGTGCTTCGCCGCATAAGGCACACTTTGGTTGGTTGCACACGTGTGGGTTGTCCGTTGGTAATCGTCTTCAGTGGTCGCATACCTTGGTTGAACGAGTGGGGCACACGTCTTGGCAATAGCCCACTTGGCCGCAGGTGCGGCAGGTGTCTATTTGGCGCTTGTACAACGTGCAGCGGTAGATGACCTGGCCGCAGTAGACGTAGTTGGGCACTTTGAACCCGTTGAAGATCAGAATCACAGTATCAGTGTTCTTGACGTGACGCGCTCCCAGTAGGCTTGAGTTGTGTGGTTGGATTAACATGTGGTTGAGTGCAGCCTCGTCGAAGTCAGTGTCGATGCCGCGAATCACGCCTCGGCTCGTAATACCGTCAGGTGACAGGTAGGCCGTGACCGGGTGTCTCTGGTCAGTGAGGATGATCTCGGTTACTCGACTGTACGCTGCTGCAATAGTAGCGCTCAGCGTAGTGACGACAAAAATGTTTTGCATCGAGTTGGGACAAGTAATGCCTCCTCCGTTACCGACGTCGTTAGCTGAGCTGCCATGGTTTGTGTGGCGAGAATCCTGTGCAGGCTGCAGGCTTGCACACTGAGGCCGCATCCCGGTCGCACGATGACTCGGTTGTGACTGCGAGGCATCACCGGCAGCCGGCTCGCAGCTGCGACGCGTCGTAGAGTAGCGTTAGGCGTCGCTGTCGCGCCTCGTTGCGTTCCTGTCCAGCGGGCTGCGTGTGACTTCGCACATGATTCCTGCCATCTGTTTAGAACCGAGAACCATCTGTTTCCTTGTGATTCCTCAGGAGTGATGTCGTCCCCTTCTATGGCAATCTACTGAGGTATCTCGCAGCTGGCGTGCGAGCGCCGTAGGCGGGGAGGCTGGCCTAACCTCCCCTACGCTTAGCTCGCTGGTGCAGCGAAAAGGCCTCTAAAATGACGAAAAACAAGCCCACCTTCGTGAACCAGGTGTCGAAATGTTCAGGTGAACTTCGCGGAAGAGGGTCAGAGTAGCTAAGGAAGATTTGAGGCCGTTTACCGGTCAGAATTGGCATTAGAAGCGGAGCGCGATGGGTGTGCGTCCGCACACCAGTCCGAGAGACGCTCCTTCTGTTGGTGTATAAGTGGCGAGTTTTGGTGCGTGGACAAGTACTGCTCAATTTCCGCTGCTCGTTCGCCGTTTCAGGGGCACGGTGCATACGACGGAAAGCGTATTTATCTAGCCTGTCGGTAAGGGCAGAATGTTTACAGATGACCCACTTCGCCACAATGAGAACAAAGAGGCCTGCGCTCGGGATCACGCAAGACGTCACTTTTCCTGGGCCTATGCTCCACATAGCGATGTATGCCATGTGCTCCTGGGGGCAAATATGTAGTCGTTGGTTCCCGTGGACGAGGTTTGCTGCATGCTGCAGGTGGGGGAGGAGTCGCTGCCATCGCAACTGCTGTATTGCTGTGCTCCGTGGGTTGTCTTAGAACTTCAGAGTATGTTCGGATAGGTCGAAACGGCTGCAGTTCTTGCTCTGTCTCTCGCATGACCTGCTTCAGTTCGTCTCGAACGTGTGTAGCAAATATTGTAGTTGGAGTCTGGGGCATTTGCAGTCTGTTCAGTTTTTCTCTAATAACTCATCTAATGAGCTCTCGCAGAGCTTCAACGTCGTTTCGCACGCCTCCAAAGAATACCTGTGCAGATGAGCAGTTTAGATTGTACTCCGAACCCGCTGCTCCACTGGTTTTTCGATGGCCGTCACTTTCGAATAAAACTCAGCAACTGTGCTTGGGGGGGCTACGGACGAGAACGGCTAAAAGCTCTTGCTTCACTCCGCGCATTAGATGGAGCACCTTCTTATCCTCTGCCATGTTGTAATCCGCATGCTTGAACAGACGGACCATGTACTCAATTTACATAGCAGCACTCTCGTTTGTGAGCTGGTTCCACAATTGAAGAGCAGCCTCCACCTTTTCTTTCCGGTCTATGTTCATGAACGCAGCCACTGCTTGTTGTCAAATTACCTCCCAGGTAAACAATGAGGTTTTATGGTTCTTAAACCATGTCTTTGCGAAGTCTTCCGGGGCAAAGTATACGTGACGGAGCTTTTCTCTTTCGCCCCATCCGTTCAAGCTCGTCACTCTCTCTGTTGTAATTGAAGTGTAACCTTTATAAGTTTTTGGCTCAGTTATAGCCTAAGCTTCTATCTCTTGTTTAAGTTACCATGTTTTTATTTTCCACCTTACTTTGAGTCTTTATATTGCAACGTGCACTGCAAATAAACGCCAATTTTGCCAGCTTGTCAGCTTGTGTCCACTTCGCTTGCGCGAACGCACAGCGATCGACGAGCAACGTAACACTCTCGAATAGGTCCAACCAATCTTCCACGTTCTCGTACGAGTCACCGTAGAGTACTGGCGGCTGGTGTGGTTGGCTGATGAACACTTGTGCAGGTGTTACCTGGCTCGTGGTGGCGTCCATTGTTTGAATTCGCCTTGCTGTGAAGTGAAGAGGACTGAACTCAGGCTAGTCGCCTCGAAGAAGGCGACTCACCCTCTGGTGTACAGGAGTCACACCGGATTGACTCGCTGGTCGTCGGGGCTACGCTGCCTAGAGCTCACGGGACTTCGATTTATTACCCAGCACCTCCACCAGAAATGTAGCGATGCTGAGCCAAACAGGCAGAAAAACAAGTCTTCATTAGGGTGAACTTGTGCCCACGAGTCTAATAACAATGGTTGTCGAAGTCCGAGTAGCTGAGTTGCGCCACTCCAACTGTCTTTCTCTTCTTCGTAGCCCGAGCGCACGAACGCGTGGCGCATGCCAGCCGGATCTTGCCTGGTGCTCGTGCCACGATGATTGCGGCGGGCTACTTGAACGTGGCCAAACTGTCAAGGCAATATATATATATATATATATATATATATATATTTATATATAGGAGCAGCGATGACGTAGTGGTTTGAGCATCCGCATCGCATGCAAAAGGTCCGTGGTTCAAATCCCAGTTCCGCGCAGTTCCCAACCGAAAAAAACCCCGCGTGGTGATAGAACTGCAATAAGAGGCCTGGGGTGCGGCCTCACCGGTAACCACCGCCGGGAACGCACTCCCTCACCAGAGAAGGATTGGCCACCCTGGTGCAGTATCTCGCCCCTTCCTCGCACATGCATGCGTCAAATAACTCACGGCCCTCAATCCCCAGCAGCTGCGAAGCAACTGATCACGGCGGTGGTCAGATATGCAACGCAGCAGAGGGTGCTAAGAATCTTTAGATCCGGACAGGCCACCATCGGAAACTGAACTTGGCAACGTTTAACGCTAGAACCTTATCTAGTGAGGGAAGTCTAGCTGTACTATTCGAGAAGCTAGAGGGTGTTAAATGGAATATAATAGGGCTCAGTGGAATTAGGAGGACAAATGAGGCCTATACGGTGCTACAGAATGGGCACGTCCTTTGCTATCGGGGCTTGGCTGACAGAACACAATCTGACGGCAGAAAACAGGAAGCTTTTGTGGCTAATGAGGGCTAGGGCGCAAGAAAAGCACTATCAGTTTGTTTGGCAGAAAGAAGGAAAGATGTTTGTGCGTAAGGCACAGGGCGAGCGAGCGATCCGCATTGAATGTCAAACCGACTTAGATAAGATACAATAAGCTACTGATCAGTTTGTGACGTGTCTTTCTGTGTTCGCGTACTTTTTTTTTTCCTTTTTTCTACGATGAAAGAATCATCTAGCATAAGCTATTATAACAGCTCTATTTTCAATTCTACCTTGCGGAGTCATTCCTTAAAGCCGAGTGATCATTTGTCTATTTTTCATGTAAATAGCAGAAGCTTGAGTGGTAAGGTCATGGAATTAGAAACAGCTCTGGAGGCACTAGACCATAAATTTGACATTCTGGCATTTACAGAGACGTGGTTTTCGTCGGTTTCAGATGTCAATTTTCTTGATGGTTACAAGTGTGAAAGTGTCTACAGGAAAGGTCGTCGAGGAGGCGGTTGTTCACTTTATATCAGAAATAACCTGAACTACTTTGTTCTCGCTGAATTTTCAGCTGTTAATGATGATTATGAGTCAATTGCTGTCAAATGTTGTAGTACCGTGATTGCGGCTATCTATCGCCCCCCTTCTGGTGATTTTCATGAATTTAGTTTGTCTGTTAGCAAGATTCTTGAGTACGCTACCATGACAGGTCTGTCGGTTGTTCTGATTGGTGATTTTAATATAAATTTATTAATATCCAATTCTCAAACACAACGTTTTAAAGATGTCATAGAGTCATTTCATTGTTCTAACACTATAAATCGGGCCACTAGAATAACACCAGATACAGAAAGCTTAATTGACTTGTGCATAACAAATCATGATAGCGCTGATGTATTTTCAGGAATTCTCACTTTCGATATTAGTGATCATCTGCCAATCTTTGTTTTCGTTCCGCGCCCCAAAAGTAAAAACTGTCATGCACGCAGTGCTCCATTTTTTAGAAGAAATTTTAATAATGAGGCACTGAATGCATTTAGGTCATTGGTCGATAATATAGATTGGACAGATGTATACAACGAGAAAGATCCGAATTTATCCTACAATTTATTTTTGCAGAAAGTTAAGCACTCGTATGACTCTGCTTTTCCACTACATTTAGTTAAAGGTAATCGAAAATCTAGAAAACCATGGGTTACCCGTGAGTTATACCACAGAATTAGAATGAGGGACAGATTATTTGACACTTTCATTCGTGTAAAAGACGAAACAATTCTCCGGGAATATAAAAAGCTCAGGAACAAGCTCAATTCGGATCTTCGGAAAGCTCGCACTCAATATTACCAAGATGTGTTTGCGTCGATATCAGGTGACCCCAAAAAAATATGGGCTACAATTCGTAAACTCAAAGGCAGCTCAAATATTATGATCCCTAGCACACTTATGTTTGATGATGTGGAATATACCAGTACTCCACTGGTGAACAAATTTAATGATCACTTTTTGCATGCTGGTATTGCAAATAATCCTGGTACTAACAATCTTACAAATGATCTATTTGGATATATATCATCTCACAGTACCAACTCCATATTTCTGTCTCCGTGCACTGCAGATGAAATTTGTAAATTAATCAAATCTTTGAAAACAGATAGCGCAGCCGGATATGATGAAATCAAAGCGAGACCAATTATTCATGTTGCTGATATACTATGTGCCCCGCTTTGTCACATATGTAATAGAGCGCTATCTACCGGGATCTTTCCTGCTAGTATGAAAATAGCCAAAGTTGTAGTCTTGCATAAAGGTGGATCCTTGAATGATCTGAATAACTACAGGCCCATATCTGTGCTACCTCTTTTTTCTAAAGTATTAGAATTAGTTGTAAAGTTTAGGTTAACCCAATTCTTGGATGAAAAGCGGGCACTTGTTGACAATCAATTCGGCTTTCGCAAGAATAAATCAACCGAGGAGGCACTGCTGAGTGTTAAAGAAGAAATAATTGAAAATTTTGAAAACAGGTTATTTACTGTTGGAGTTTTTCTTGACTTCAGGAAAGCTTTCGACTCTATAAAGCATCACATTTTGTTTCAAAAACTTCCCGAATATGGAATTAGAGGCGTTACCTTAGAACTGATAAAGAGTTATTTTTCAGATAGATTTCAATTTGTAAGTCTTAATAACATAAGCTCAGAGATGAAGCAAATAATGTGCGGCGTACCTCAGGGGTCCATTTTGGGTCCTCTATTTTTTATAATTTATATCAACGACATTGTGAATATACCACTTACGCCTAAAATGGTTCTCTACGCCGATGATACCAGTTTATTTTTCTCTGGTCATAATTTAGCTGACTTGGCAATAGTAACAAACAATTGGTTGCACCAGCTGCTGATTTGGTTGTCCCTCAACCAGCTCCAGTTAAATGTTACTAAAACGAAATTTATTGTTTTTAAACCTAAGAATAAACCCGATGTCACTGACATTTCTCTTCGTTTTGATGCTTGCGCTATTGAACGGGTATCTGTATTTAAGTTTCTGGGAGTATTGTTCGAAGAACATTTGAGCTGGACTCATCACGTAAACAAATTACATACTAGCATTTCCAGGTCCAATCGAGTGTTTTACAATATCCGGCATCTGGTTCCGACTTGGCTAAAACGTCAGCTGTACTATACACTCATACATTCTCAACTATACTACTGCCTCTTAGTCTGGGGTACTACAAGCAAAACAAACTTAACCAGGCTGACACTCCTCCAAAAACAGGCTGTTCGACACATAGAAAACCTTGCTTATCTTGACCATACAGCACCGTTTTTCTTAAAAAATGAGATATTAAAAGTGGATCAGCTATACTTCCTCAAACTTGCTACATACATACACAGTAAAATGCGTCAAAATGAATCTATGTTTACACACATGTACTTGACTAACCGCAATCCATATATTTTGCGACACAGCCACCTCGAAGTTCCGTTTTGCAGAACAAAATACGGTACTAAACAGCTAAAATATATGATCCCTAGTTTCCTAAACCAACATCCACAAGTACTTAGCAATGTGTATGAAGTTTCATCAAAATCCCTGTTTAAGCGTGTTGTTAAATTATATTTGCTGTCTTGCGTGCCTTTCATAGTATGAGTAGACCTCTAACAACATGTGGCTTAAGACCTGTTACATTAAAGAACTCAATTTCTACTATTCCTGTATGTATGTCGCCGTCCCTTGCAAATAGCGCTATGTCATGTTTCCTTTTTTTATTACCGTGCTGAGCTTCCGCTTTCTAATGTATAATTTCTTACTGATAGCCACAACCCTGCTGGACAGTGCTTGGGTGGTAGGGCCATTGTCAGGCAGTTAATTCTGCCTTTAGCCATACCATCCCTCGACATGTTTTATGTTGAAAATAAACAATTCAATTCAATTCAATTCAGAATAGAACTGGGAGTGGGGTTCCTAATTCACAGAAACATAGCTGGAAACATAGAGGAGTACTACAGCACTAATGAAAGGGTGGTAGGTATCGTAATTAAACTGAATAAAAAATACAAGATGAAGGTGGTACAGGCTTACGCACCTACATCCAGCCATGATGACGCTTCAGTTAAAAGCTTCTATGAAGACGTGGAATCGGCAATGACTAAGGTAAAAACACAGTATACTATACTGATGGGAGACTTTAATGCAAAAGTAGGAAAGATGCAGGCTGGAGACCAGGCAGTAGGAGATTATGGCATTGGTACTAGAAACGCCACAGGAGAGCTACTAGTAGAATTCGCAGAACGCAATTATTTACGGATTTTGAATACCTTCTACCGAAAACGAAGAAACCGCAAGTGGACATGGAGGAGCCCTAATGGCGAAAATAAGAACGAAATAGACTTTATAATGAGTGCACAGCCAGGCATCGTGCAGGATGTGGAAGTGGTTGGCAAGGTACGATGCAGTGACCATAGAATAGTACGGTCTCGAATTCGCCTAGACTCGAAGAAGGAACGACAGAAACTGATACGCAAGAAGCCAATCAATGAGCTAGCACTGAGAGGGAAAGTACAGGAATTCAGTCTCGCTTCAGAACAGGTACTCGGCTCCTAGTGAGAAAACCAACCTTAGCGTAGATACAATGAATGATAATCTGACGAGTATCATTACGGAGTGTGCAGTCGAAGTTGGAGGCACGTTAGTTAGACAGGACACTGGCAAGCTTTCCCAGGAAACGAAGAATCTCATTGAGAACCATCAAATCATGAAAGTCTCAAGTACAACAGGGGAGGGACCCGAGACGTCCACGTAGAAAACACCAGGACGATCGGACTGTCGTGTATGAAGGGCCGCAGCGCATGCTAGTCTACGGCCAGGATGGAGGTCAAGGTTCATATAATCGGGTAGAGGTTCCACCCATAGCTTTGGACGCCAGAGCTCTTGTACCGGCTGCAGAGGGTCTTCGTCAGATATCGGGCTAAGGCCAAGTCTGTGTAGAAGACAGCACCCTGAAGGCGTCTGCGACAGTCGATTGATTTTGTTGACGTGATGAGCTTCGCGCATTTCTCCAAAGGTGTTGTGTACCACAAGAACCGTGAATCGGCTGTTGGAAGTTGCAATAGGTAGGTCCAGAGCGCGTTGATATACTGAACGAAGAAGGACGTCCAGATAGTGCTGGTGTCGACGACGCAGGCGAAGGTAAGGCGAGGCGTATAGGACGCGACTGGTCACAAACGCGTGGGCCAATCAGAGGGACTGAGACCCGCGAAGGCCGCCGCGCTTGGTAGATACCCGCCATATCATGCGGCTCACCTGTTCGCTGGTGCGTCTGAGGCCTGCTAATGTGCCCTTATGATCCAAGGACGATGTGAGGTGAAGATCAAGGATCCGAATATTTTAAACAGACGAGACGGGCCCGGACGGCGGTGGTATTTGAGGCGGTGGTAGCGGAGAGACTGAAAGAAGAGCCGATTTAGCTGGAGAGCACTCCAGGCCGCATGAACTAGCGTAGATGTCCACCAGAAGGGCGGCCTTCTGCAGGCGTTCTTCGATTCGCGCTAAGGAGCCGGTGTTGGTCCAGATTGTGATATCGTCCGCATAGAGTGCGTGTTGAATTCTCTCGACCTCACTTAGAAGAGAGGGAATGTCCTCATCGCCAGGTTAAAAAGCGGAGGAGACAGGACTACCCCTCGAGGTGTACCCCGCGTGCCTAATAAGTACGGGCCATGTTCGGTAGAATTGAGGCGAATGAAAGCGGTGCGATGTGATAGAAAGGCGCGAATGTAGTTGAAAGTCTTCGGCCCGCAGTTTGTGGTAGACAGGTTATTGAGTATAGTGCTGTGTTTGATGTTGTCGAACGCCCCGCAAAGATCGAGAGCGAGCATGGCTTTATCGTTATGGCGCATAGTAGTCGGCTCTATGATATCTTGTTGAAGCTGGAGCAGGACGTCCTGCGCTGACAGATGCGGGCGAAAGCCATACGTCGTGTCAGCAATGGTCTTCCTGGCCTCCAGGTAGGCGGAAAGGCGTTCGCGAACCATGGTTTGTATGAGTTTGCCTGCGCAAGACGTAAGTGAAATGGGTCTCAGTGCCTCGGTACTAAAAGACTTTGCCAATTGGGATATGAATGTCACCACCAATGCGGTCCATTTCGTTGAAAGCGGAGAGCCGTCCCATATCGAATTTATATGGTGGATTAACGAGGGGTGTGCTTGGTTGGGAAGATTTGCCAGGAGCGATACTGTGATTCCGTCGCGTCCAGGGGCCGTGCCCCGTCACATTTTAATGAGTGCATATCGTAAATCGGGCCGTAGATCGGCTCCGGAGTGCTGCCGTGGCATGGTTCATGTATGAAGGCGTGAGGCAGCAGTCCTGGCCAGACTGGAGCGTCAAGTTCATCGCTGCGTTTGGATGTATTGACTATGACCTAACTGCCACCACCCAATACAACCCCACCGCTACCGAGAATGGGGCTCCAGAGAAGCATCACCATGAGGATGTTACTACACAGTACAGCTTATCGAGGAAAAACTCTTCCCCGTAGAATTATACAAACAATGGTCTCAAGCAGTGCTCTGGCAATGCGCTGGTATCCGACACAGGATGAAGAATACAAGAAGCCGAGGCTTCATTTATTCCACAGTCGCATGCCCCAAGCTCATCTCTTGCTAACCTGGACTCGCGAGCTTCCCTCGTGCTCGGCACGTGGTCCCTGCAGACGCCGGACGAAGCAAAAACCACCACTTCTGGTTAAGCCCACTGTAAAGCACCACCTGCATCCCAGCCACCAGCGCAGTCATCGGTCATGTGTGCGGTCACTCGTCTTTTGCAAAGTGTCGTCTCAGAAAAAAAGAATACCCAGTGCCCATCCTGCCAGAGGCTGATGTCATCAAGGACCTGTCGCTGCACGTCACGGTTGCAGCTGACGAAATTTCAGATCAAGTCGGCTTCATGGCAAGTGACACAGGAGAAACTGTGGATGATTCACGTGACAAGCCAGCACATGAACTATGCTGAGCCATGTCGCAGACGTCCAGTGTGACACCCAGTCGTACCTTGACATGCCCGGAACAGGACAGATGCCACCACTCAGTGTGGTTATTCGGTAATTGTCACAATAACCTGCAACCGATGCAACTACTACGCGTCTGCCACTACCACCTGCTAGCCCCACATTCTGAGCGATCGCAATAATTTGCGGCGCAGACGAGACCTGGCTGCTACAACCAGCTCGACACAGCTGGTGTCGTACTGCAAAGTAACTGACATTTCAGCAAAACAAGTCACAGCATGCCCCTGACCGACCGCCACGAAACTAGCAGTGCCTGCCTGCAGAGAAAATTTCGGCAGCTCTGCCACTCGCAATCATGACCGAAGTAGCGGCAACTGAGCTTCGGTGCTAGCGCTCACCCTGCACGAGAATTGGAGAACAACTATATATATATATATATATATATACACGCACACGCACACACACACACACACACACACACACACACACACACACACACACACACACACACACACACACTATATATATATAGTACTCAGAAGTTTTCGAGATATTCACGGCACTTTACTACAACAAAGACAGGATAATTCAAAGTATATTTCCGTGTTTCAGTGTGACTACCCTTTCTAGTGTACTACTGCCGTCCATTTCTATACCTTTTATTAGCCAATCAAACATTGTGAGCCCGACATGTCTAAAAGCCACCGCAGACACAACTAACAGCCCCCAAACGCAGATTCTCAGAACCAAATAGTATTCTCTTTAAACGCTCATTCCCTTCTGTTGGCGGCACTGCCGGGTAACCCTTAAAAGCGATACAGCTCCCTAAAAAATCTCAGTTGTCGCTGGTCTTCCAGGTCCTCGAGGACCAGCTACAACTTGTTGCCATGGACAAGAAGGCAGTCAAAGCCAGAGGGTTTCTGGACTATAGAACCCTGCCACCTTAGCGTGACACCGGGCGTCGCTCGGAACAATGTTTCAAAACAAACGTTTATTTCTCTCTCTTTTCCACGCCACGTAGCTGGAGCCTCGGGATTCCATCTCACGCGGTAGAAGACGACAAACGACCATCCCACCCCAGCCTAGGCTATTGATGCCTCATTAGAGACGGTCAGTTGAAAAAAGCCAGCTTTTTCGCAAAGGCGAATAAATGAATGCGCTAGCAACAAGTTGGAAGGTCGTGCGCATAATGGCCAGCACATCAAAATGTGCCCCGCGGTTCTCACGCACCAATGATGCACAAAGCGGACGCGCAGGTACAGGTGAACGTGAACAAGCATGTCAGTTGTTACTTTGCTGTGTCTGAAAAGTGCGCTCTTTTCGTAAACGTAGACCGTGCAACAATATCAATGACGTTTGTACGCCCGATAACTAAAACAGAATCGTTCTAGTAAGAGCCGAATGCCCGCCAAGACATATTATCCTCTCTACCGTGAGATAAGGGCGTGCGAGTGAGAGGTGACCCACTGTTCCTTGCGGTGCAAAATGTGTTGTGGAGACCAGAGCGCTGTTGCGGGGTCGTGATGATGTTCCTAACTGCGCTCATTGTGCCATCTTGTTGGTAATGATGAAAACACAATAGTCTCTCCCCCCTCCTCGAGATGCCCTTCAGCAGCGGTAAGTGGTAGATATAGATGTTGGTACGCATGCTCAGATAGTTTGCCAATTGAGTGTTGAAGAACGTCCTTCTCGGTGGCTCAGTGGTTAACGCCTCGCACTCACGATTCAGAGGATCCAAGATTGATTCCACGCACCGGCGCCATTTCCTGGGTTTTAACTTCGGCGACTGTGAGCGTATCTATCTATCTATCTATCTATCTATCTATCTATCTATCTATCTATCTATCTATCTATCTATCTATCTATCTATCTATCTATCTATCTATCTATCTATCTATCTATCTATCTATCTATCTATCTATCTATCTATCTATCTATCTATCTATCTATCTATCTATCTATCACTGCTTACGTTTAGATGCTTTTGTGGTCTCCCCATTTGTTTGGCGTGAACCAAAAATAGTAAGATGGTTTGACGAATACGACGCACTTGACAAGACATGAATAATGTCACAATCCCGTCACGTACGTCTGCAATCCCTTCCTGCGAGACAGTGGCACATTCCCACGGGCGGGTATGCGCCGCTGGTATGCAGGTATGTGTCGCCGGTGATTGACACTCTGCTCAAGAACAACGAGAACACACATGGGCAATTTTGACGCGCGAGTGTTAAGAAATACCCGACGTGTAGCGTAGACCCGACGAGTCCTAGCTGGAACAAAGCGCAAGCATTCTGGGCGCCGATGAAGCATTTTACCACTGACGCCAAATCTCGGAACTACTTTTCAAATAGACGCTAATCTTCATGAAATGTTATTAGTGGTTTTAGTGCTGCCTGCTCAATTTTATAAACATTACATATGTACTATTTTGATACAGCCGTCATGTCTGGTTACCTACGCTGTGGTTAGTTGCCATGCGCTGAAGTTGATTTAGGTAGAAGTGTCCAGGGCCAACATCTTGCGAGCATTTGCGCTTCATATCAGCTCTGGTGTTGCTAATACGCATGTTCGAGTTGCATCGCTGCTCAAGTGCAAACAACTGCTTATATAAACATCTGAAACTCTCAAGAGATGTCTGTGTGTGTGACGTTTGTATAAAATAATGTACAAATACATATGCGCTTAGTGACGGCGACGCTCCCGTCGACGCCAGCGGCAAAATCCAGCCGAGAGTGCCCATATAAGTGCTCTCGCAATAAAATGAAAGAGTTTCTGCGACACGCGATTCCTTACCTTAGCCAGCCACCGTCTACATCAAAGTATCCGCCACCCAACTACACTGAACGTAATGCTTCTAAGAAAATTCACACTCATGACGCCACTCGCATAGCGCAGTGAACCCAGGAGTTTTTTTAACTTTTCTGTCAACTTTTTCCTTTTTTTGTGTTTGCTGCTTTTGCCTCTCAGTATTTTGCTCAAAATAATATAAATCTGTGTCTGAACAGAATGTACCCTCATTCCTGACGAAGGCCAGACTCTGGCTGAAACTGTCGAAATAAACGCTTGCGTTGTTATTGTTCTCACGGAGGATCTACTTGACTATATATATATGTGACGTTACAAAATGGAGAGACGTCATGATCTAGACGCCATGCGTTTATTGTAATCAACGCGCTTTTATTCTTCCTCGGATTCTCCTACAATCACCTTGTAAATGCGTCACACTTCCCTCTAAAGTCTCAGTTCAGAAGTTAGGAAATAACGCCGCAGTTTGCTAACATGCACAATGTCAGAGTTTCTACCTAAGGTAGCTCGGAGTGGTTGATCTCTTAGTTCACTGTTGAGACCTTGCGTAGAATCTTGGAAGGTTCTTCCATGACGGTACTCAGTTTGCCGTTGTTGGGATGCCGCGGTGTCCCTTAGAGGACAAAGTCACCTACATAAAACTCATTCGGAAGAAGTCTCCTATCACAGATGACCTTGTGCTTATTGTGGTGTCCGATAGAATTGTTGACTGCTATTTTTCGCGCTTCTTGCAGTTATTTTCCGCTGTTCCAGTATAGTAGGATAAGATGGCATTCCATACATCAGGAAGGAAGGAAGGTGCGTAGCCAGTGTCTTCGTTGGGCGTTCTGTTGTATTCGTCAATTACCTCCAGAAGCATCGTAATCTGAGACTTCTGTGGTTTGTCATTTATCTTACAATTAGGTCTCCTTGCGATGGTCTTGTTTGCCCACTCGTTCATGCCGTTGCATTGCGGATGATGAGATGAGGTGAATAGTTGGTGTATACAATAATGTTTTAAAACTGCCTAAATATTCCTGCAGTGAATCCTCTTACACGATCTGGAAGGCACTTGCGCGGTTTTCCAGAAGAAAACATTCTTTTTAAGCATCAGATGTACGCGTCGCTTTTCTCACTTTTATGAGCAAACGGCCATACGTAGCAGGCCGCATGATCAATAACCAAGTGAATAAACCTTTTTGATGAGCCGTATTCAGAAAATCTTCCAATGGCGTCTATTGCAAAACGTTCAAAGGGCTCTTCAGCTGGAGGCAGTGATTCAAGTGTCCCAAACTATTTTTGTTTTCATTTTCTTGCATCTCTGGCTCGTATCATAATGCCGAACGTAGGTGGAGACATCGGTTACCATATCCGGCAAATATTATTGCGGAGAGAGGAGTGATTGCGTCTTCTTTATTCCGACATGACCAAAATATGTGCATTCTTATGAATGGTTGGGTGTAGTTCATGGGGCACGCATGTCTTCCGTAGTCCTTTCCTTTTGACGACGATTATGTTGTTTTCCAATGAATGCGTTCCATTTGGACGCTCATTGTTGCACCATTGAAGTTCGTCATGTCACAAAAGACGAACTATTGCGGCTTTCGAGAGCGCATCTGCTTCGACGTTACTTGCGCTCTTTTGATGTTGGATGTTCACATCATACATTGACAGTTTCAAAGACCACCTGAAGGGATCACGTTGAGGATTTTTAACATTTGTCAGCCGCTGGAGTGCAGAGTGATCTGTTAAAACAGTGATTGGCTTTCCATGAAAGTAGCATGCAATGCCATTATTCAACAATGGCCACACGTTCTCTTCCTATATTAGCATAGTCTGCCTCGTGCTAAAGTAGTTTGCGGGAGTAATATGCACCAGGATGTTCTCTGCCTTTGTCATCAGGTTGTTTCAGCACTGCACCGATGCCTTCGCCAGATGCGTCACAGTACACAGTACATGGTTTCGAAAAGTCGTATATGTGAAGCACCGATTCTTTACTTATCTGCTCCTTCAGTTCCCGAAAGTGTTGCTCGCATGTTTCTGTCCACGTCCACTTGCTGATTTGTGGAGTAGTTTTGTGAGTGGAAGAGCGATATCACTGAAGTGAGCGATATACTGACGGTGTGTGTTTACAGTACCCAGAAAGCGCTGGAGATCTTTTTCTCGTGTGCGCATTTGAAATTTAAGTATGTAAGCCGCATTTTGCTTAGGTGTCACTGTGCCTTGAGCAATATTGTGGTCCAGGTGTCCAATGCGGCAGCGTGCGAATGGTATTTTTTTCGTTTGAGTTCTACGTTCTCGGTTTTGAGAGCTTTCAATAGCGCCTCAAGGTGTCGAATATGATTATCAAATGACTGTGAGTATACGACCTCATCATCAAAGTACTTACTAACATTGGTGAGCTGATGTTTCGCTAATATTTATTTCATGGCTCTTTCAAATGTAGCCAGAATGTTCTTCCACCCGAATGGCATTAGCAAACACTCAAAACGATCATCAGGCGTGACAAATGCAGTTTTCTGAACGTCGTCGGGAAGGATTTGAACATACCATTATCCCGACGTTACGTCCAACGTTGTGAAAAACTCCGCCTTTCCTAAGTGGTCAAGAATATCAACTATACGAGCAATTGGTTGAAAAATCGGGTATCGTTATGGTGTTGAATTTTCGGTAGTCAATACTTATAAGTACAGACCTTGCGCAGGAAGTACCGCTGGAGATACTGACCTAGCGAGTGCTGCGAAGTGTCCCTTTCACTCAAAACTACTCTGTAAGGGCAAAATTCCTTGTGCATCTTTCCAGAAAAGGAAGACTTCAGAGTCAGCTCTAGAGCGTTTTTGATTGGCGTGACCAACTTCTATAGCCCCGCGTCAGTGAACAGCAGCACTGCCCCGGTGCAGCCAAGTAAGGTCAAGAAGGGCATGACGCCCTTTTTGACCTTACCTGGCTGTACGTCTTCGATTAAGCTGAAGTTGCCATAAACTGCATCACTATCGCTTTGTCCATGTAAATCGCTGCTAGCATGACGGCCAATATCTCTCTTTGTCTGATTCAAGCAGCCTCAATCCACAATCGCGTAAAAGCGACACAATATTTCCTAAATGAATCGAAGTGCGGCTGTTGATTTGCTTCAGAAGCACGTCCACACCGGCACTGACGCATCTGTAAAGTCCTCCGACGAACTTCTGAATGCGGTGTTCTGGGCCAAAAAAAGAAGATCTGCATTGTCTAGCTTTGGTTGCTCGCAGAACTTTAGGCCGAGGCTGCGAACCTTTTCCACAGGTTTGGGCACGTATGGCGTGCCAACTAAGTGAATTTTTTGTGAATCTGTGGCAGGACGATTCTGCCGCAGAAGGGTCGCGAGCACTTTCAGCCACATGAATTCGGTCACCTAAGAAGCTGAACCTAATTCTCAGTAATAGCGCTAAAGTCCTCTTCCGGGTGGGGTTTCGCGGAAGCAGGCGCTATGAAGATAGTCCTTGAAGAATTTCGACTGACTTCATGCCTGAGAACGTAAGATGCGCGCAACAGCTAGCCGTGGCATCTATAAGTGCTCAAAGACCCACGAGGAAAGGTACTTCGCTGGGCATGACGCCTTTCTTTATAGAATACGAGTAAATGCAAATTATTTTCGTGTCTAATTTGTGCTTTTACAGCGTGCTGCAATTTCCGACCTGCTTTCCGTTCTCCGCGAGAAATTCAAATTAGATATAAATGCGAAGCATTTGTTGGGAAACTTTGGCGAGTTTGAGCATATCGATCTATCTAGGCACCTATGACAAATTAGCTCTGATGGCCGTTTGAATAATGGTATCAATACGAAACGTAGTATGATATAACATGACTATATGACGAGCACGACTGACTAGTCGTAACAATAAAATCATGATATGTATGTGATAGATGTCATAATTTACATGTCATGGCCTTGCTGCTCTTGCGGTGCTTTCATTCACATGATATGTTGCAAAAATCGTATGGTATGATATGACTGCATGTATATCACTATCGATAGACCCCAACATCAAAATTATGATTTGCGTGTCATGTAACATGATTACATGCCACACTCATGATGTGCTCGCAGCCATTTTGCTAGCTTGGCATATCACGAATTCGGTATTATGGGACGTGAATGGATGACGAAGGTATGTTACTAGGGCAAACATGATAATTAGGAAATGCGTGTCATGTAAAAACATGACTACGTGCCATGTTTATGATGTGCTCACCGCCGTGTCGCTAGCTTATTATGAACCGAATTTGGTATTACGTGACGTGAACTGACGACATAGGTAAATGACCCTTCCAAACATCATGATCATCGCATGCTTGTCATGCAACGACATGACTAAGTCCCCCCGTAGATGCGTCTGCGCAAGCAGGCATTTGGTGTGTAGCAAAACGACAGACGTGAGCTAGCGGGAGGGAGGGTTTCGACTCCCTCCAACGCCTAGTCGTGCGTGGCTTTGCCGTGTCCTTGGAAAAGGGGATCCATGGTGATGAGCCAACGCCGGGTGATTGAACCTTGAAGGCCCCCCGCAGAGGCAACACACCCGGGGCGGCACCTCAGGGCTTACCCACCCAGGGGAAGTCGGCAGTCACCTTTTCCTATCTCTCTCCTCATACATCTTCGTCTCCCCCCCACTTTTGTCTGTCCTGCCTACTACTCTCTTCTATTTACTTCCTTGTTTTCTGGCGGCAAGGGTTAACCTTGTGCGGCTAACCAACCTGAAGTAAGCCATATTCGGTTATAGTCGTGGTATACAGCTGGCGTGGGCAGGTCTCGCACGTGAGACCCTGTCCCGTCCCCTGGTTGGGCTTCGTGGTGGGCGGCTGCAACAGCGGCTGAAGTACACACAAACTAGATGAACTCTCCAGTCTCCTCACCTGATCGCCACCCTCAAAAGAGGACGCGCACCAATGTAACATCAAAAATTTTCACTAACAACAAATGCACATTCCCAAGATTCCATGTGATTCACAGTGAGCATGCAGAAAGAACAGTGAGACATGTCTCCCCTTTCGAAGTATGCAGAACCCTAACCGACACTTTAGGGCAAGGGTATAAAATCAAGAAACTAGCCGATGGTGGTCTTGTTTTGGAAGTACTGTACAAGCACCAGTATGAGAACCTTTCAAAAATCACTGCATTTGAAGACATTCTAGTGTCCATTACACCTCACCGATCACTGAACACTGCCTGAGGCGTTATTTCTGACGATAACCTCAAATATGTAAGGGAAGAAGAACTACTGAATGGATTGAAAGTCCAAAAGGTCACAATTGTGTATCTAATAAAAATCAAACGAAAAAAAGAAAACGCAGACAAAGCATTCGGTTCTCACTTTCGCGTCGAGCATACTGCCAGAAACTGTAGGGATTGGATATACCAAACAGGAACTACGCCCATACATACCAAACCCGCGCCGCTGCTTCAATTGCCAACAATGCGGCCACGGCTCTTAAAGCTGCAGAGGCCAAAACACATGTGCTAGGTGTGCCTCTAACGAACAAACTTCCAAAAATTGCGATGTCGAACCACACTACTGTGTGAACTGCGAGGGTAGTCATCCTGCGTACTCGCGTGCTTGGCCAATGTGGAAACAAGAAAAAGCATTGCTACTCTTAAAGTTAAGGAAAACATCAGCTTCAAATAAGCGTGAAAGAGCCTTTCGTTGATGGAAAGCAGAAGCTACTCCATTGTGCTGCAACAGGGCGCGGCATCACAGCGGCTGTCAGCGCCCGCCCAGGGCACACCTAGTGACACAGGGGCAGGGCACCCAGCACTCAAAGTGGACGCAGCTCATGCTGCACTACTACCTCAAACTTAGGCTGTGCGAACCCCAGGGTCAGCGAGCCTCAAAGCCTCTCTCCACGCAGCGAGGCTAAACAAGAAGAAATCCTTACACTCAGGACGGACGTCCATCGTGTCAAGCGATGGGATGGATACAAGTCTGGGTAGTCCTGGACCGTCAACGTTATAACAATGGTGGGAGTACTTGGATCGAAACAAGGACAAGCCCAGAATCGCTGGGCCTGATAACGAAACTTAGGTTTTACACTACCCGTTACCTACAACATGGCTTTTATACACTGGAACTGCAGGGCACTCCTACATAACTTGAACGGCATAAATGACATACTAGCCCCCTTTTCACCAGTAGCCTTGTGTTTAAAAGAAACAAATTTAGATCCTAAACATGGCAACATCTTGAAAAACTACAGTGTATTGTGGTACGACCGAGAGCAGGAGAGTAGGCTCTAAGGTGGTGTTGCAGTTATAGTCAAGAGCGGAGTACCAGCGCGAGAACACAAACTTACAACAAGAATAGAAGCCGCGGCGGCCATCATACACACGTCTAAAACAATTACATTGTGCAGCGCATACTTGGAGCCACCTCTTAAAATATTCATTTCTGATTTAGAACACCTCATAGAGCAGCTGCCAGGGCCATTCTTGGTGGTCGGAGATTTTGATGCATACTCGTTTTTTGGGGTAATGAAAGAACTGACACTAGAGGCCTAATCATTTAAAATAGTTATTGAGCAAAAACATATGCATACTTAGTACAGGGAAACCAACCTACTGCTGTCCTAGCTCAAGAAAGATGAGCTACATAGACTTATGAATTTGTTCACCCTCTGTTTTCATGCATTTTAGGTGGGATGTCCTATACGAATACCGAAATGATCCATACGGAAGCGATGATCTGCTCATACAAATCAGCCAAACGATATTCTCTCAAGTCATTCAACAAATACCACGATGTCGGAAGCTACATTTAGCCGATGGGGCCCTCTTCCGAGAAAGGGCCTGCCTTGAAAAACAAGCGGCAGAAGGCCTCAACATAGATGAACTAAACGATTGTATTACAAACTGCATCATAACAGCTGCCCGGCTATCTATCTCTCAGACATCTGGACTCGCAAAAGAAAATTGCAAAACATGGTACACATACGAATCCAAAGAAGCTAAAAAGAAGCAAAATAAGTCCTGGGAGACCTTTCGCAAGTACCCAACACTGGAAAATTTTGTATGTTTTAAAGAAAGCTAGATCCAAGGTCAGATGCATCTGTCGCAACGCTGAAAAAGAATCGTGGCAAAAGTACTTCTCTTCCATAAACAGCCCCACCACGTCAAAAGAAATGTGGGAACAGGCCCGGAAGATAAACAGGAAGTTTTCTCGGTTTACTGTACCGTTGCTGACGCTTCCTGGCATACTATTGAAGAACAGGCGAATATTCTAGGTGAATTCTTCTGTGCTGTTTCCAGCTCGTCACATTGTACGCATGCAATTCTGAAACACAAACACACAGCCGAAATACAGACTTCCGAGAAGTGGAAACACAAACAAACCATTAAACTGCTTAATTACTTATCAAAAAATACGCGAAGTAATAACTGTGCAGGCAAGCAAACTGCACCGAGATCTGACGAGATACACTGCGAAATGTCAGCCCATCTGTCTGAACACGCCGTAAAAATACTTTTAACATTCTTCAACTAAGTTTGGATATCCGGAAAATTACCTGAAGCCTGGAAGAAGGCCAACATCATCCCATTTTTGAAACCGTGAAAGCCAATAACCAGTGCTAGTAGCTACAGACCGAGAGCTCTCACCAGCTGTCTCGCAAAGTCCTTCGAAAGTGTTGTTGACATTAAGCTGTCATTGTTTTTAGAATCACGCAAACTCCTCGATATTCATCAGTGCGGTTTTAAAAAATTATGCTGCACAACCAACCACCTAGTACGACTCGAACACACTGTCCGTGAAGCCTTCATACACAAACAAAAATTTCTGGCCATCTTTTTTGACTTAGAAAGGGCATACAAAGCGACGTGGAGGTTCGAAATTCTCCAGGGTCAGGCTGAGCTAGGAATCCGCGTAATGATGTTGAACTGCCTCAAAGACTTCTTATCTAACAATTCATTCCAGGTGCGCCTAAGTTCAACACTATCGAAAAGTTTCCCTCAGGAAAATGGAGTGCCACAAGGTTGTATTCTAAGGAGAACACTTTTTGTCATAAAAATGAACTCGATCAGCAAAGTAATACCCAAGTCCATCATGTACTCACTCTACGTCGACAACCTCCCAATAGCAAGCACATCCTGCAACACATCAATATGTGAGAAACAACGGCATTTAGCGAATAACAAACTTACAACATGGGCAGACAGAAATGGTTTCCGCTTCTCTGCACAAAAAACCGTGGTCATTCTGTTCTCACTCAAACGAGGCAAACAGACAGACCCTACCTTACGCCTAAATCAAGCCGAATTGCCAGTAAAGAAGGAACACAGGTTCTTGGGTATATTATTTGATAAGAAGCTTACATTCCTCGCACACATAAAATAGTTGAAGAGAAAAACATCCCAATATCTAAACGTACTGAAGGTCCTGTCACGCAAACACTGGGGTTCAGATAGGACAGGCCTACTACAAGTTTATCGCTCTGTTGTATGATCCTGCTAGATCATGGTAGTATAGTATGCAGATCAGCGAGAAAATTGTATCTGAAAAAGCTAGATCCGGTACACCATGAAGGTTTGCACCTCGCAACCAGTGCATTTCGGACGTCACCTATAAAACGTCAGTATGTATAAGCAAATAAACCACCACTGGCAGACATAATAATTATGCTCACATGCTTATACGTTATAAAGATTTGATCAATGCCCAACTAGCTTCCTCACCCCAATGTAAGTCAATAAATATCCAGAACACTATTTATTAACAAACCCCAGCTATTAGGCCGCTCCTTCTAAGATTTGAAGAGATGCGCCAGGATTTAAATATAAAGGACACGTTGTGGATGATTGCTCAGAGACCCAATGCACTCCCGCCTTTGTACTGCCTCCCCTCGTGTGCGACTTCACACTGACTCCATTTTGAAAAAAGAAAACCCTGCGTGAGCAAATTGTCACGGGGTCGTGACGAGGCCGAAGACAGGAGACTTGGTGTTGGGATTTAACTGTTTATTTGGGCGAACCTGTGCCCGGTAAACGGAAAGTCCAATTACAGCAGCAGTCTCGCACAGATAGCAGTCTCGGACTGATAGCGGCGAAGGGAGCGTCGGCCTTCCATCAACAACTCACAAGCGGCGAAAGGCGTCGGCATTTATACTCTTGCCGTCGAATGTTCTAGCGTTATCGCTGGCGGTGGCGTAGGTACCAGAACAATCTGTACCGTTCGCACAGTAGGTGTAATCTTATAGAAATTATCTACTACAGTCCGGAATCTTCTCGAAAACTGCAGGCGCGGTTTGCGCTGAGAATTGTGTGGTGTTTTGGGACGATAACAAAAAACTTGGGAAATGGAACGTGGCATTGCCCCCCTCTGAAAAAGGCATCGTCCCGATGCTTTAGCTAAAGAAGAAAGTACAATAATAATGCAAGAAAGTACAATGAATAAATTACGATACAACAATAATACAAAAAAACACTGGTTCAGTTTGTTAACGCGCATGAAACGGCTTTAGGCACGTTACATGGACGACTTCAGGTCGCGATCGGCGTCGTTGAGAAATCGTGATGCCGTCGGGGACAACCTCGTAATCAAGTGGGCCGAGATGTCGAACAACCCTGTACGGTCCGAAGTACCGCCGCAGAAGCTTTTCACTTAGTCCACGTCGGCGTATCGGCGTCCACACCCAAACACGTTCACCGGGCTGGTATTCCACGAAGCATAGTCGAAGGTTGTAACGGTGGCTGTAGGTCGTCTGTTGATTCTTGTTACGGAGACGCGCAAGTTGTCCGGCTTCTTCGGCGCGTTGAAGGTACTCGCTCACATCGAGGTTTTCTTCGTCGGTGACGTTGGGTAACATGGCATCGAGCGTCGTTGCCGGGCTCCTTCCGTAAACCAATTTGTATTGAGATATCTGCGTCGTCTCCTGCACGGCCGTGTTGTATGCGAAGGTCACATACGGAAGAATGGCGTCCCACGTCTTGTGTTCGACATCGACGTACATTGACAGCATGTCGGTGATCGTCTTGTTAAGCCGCTCGGTGAGGCCGTTGGTCTGTGGGTGGTACGCTGTCGTCCGGCGGTGGTTTGTTTGGCTGTATGCCAAGATCGCTTGAGTTAAGTCGGCAGTGAATGCCGTTCTTCTGTCGGTAATAAGGACCTCCGGGGCGCCGTGACGTAGGACGATATTTTCGACGAAGAACTTAGCTACCTCGGATGCACTGGCTTTTGGCAGGGTTTTTGTCTCGGCGTAGCGGGTGAGGTAGTCGGTAGCTACCACGATCCACTTGTTTCCGAAAGCCGACGTCGGGAACGGCCCCAGTAGGTCCATAGCAATCTGCTGGAAAGGTCGGCAACGTGGATCAATTGGCTGCAGAAGTCCCGCTGGCCTTGTCGGTGGTGTCTTGCGTCGCTGACAGTCCCGGCATGTTCTCACATAACGAGTGACGTCGGTGGTAAGACGTGGCCAGTAGTACCTTTCTTGTATCCTCGCGAGCATGCGAGAAACACAGAGGTGCCCTGCCGTCAGATCGTCATGCAGGGCCTGCAGGAGTTCTGGTCGCAGAGCTGAAGGCACAACAAGCAGGTACTTAGCTCGAAGCGGTGAAAAGTTTTTCTTTTGTAGAAGACCGTTTCGTAGAAAGAACGACGCAAGTGCGCGCTTGAATACCATCGGGACTTCGGTGGTCCTGCCTTCGAGGTATTCTATTAGGGCCTTAAGTTCCGGGTCGGCCCTCTGTCTTTCAGCGAAGTCGTCAATAGTTATCGTTCCTATGAAGTAGTCGTCATCCGGGTCGTCGGGTAGCGGTTAGTCGACAGGCGCACGAGAGAGACAGTCGGCGTCGGAGTGTTTTTTGCCGGACTTGTAAATGACAGTAATGTCATATTCTTGAAGTCTCAGGCTCCATCGTGCGAGGCGACCTGAAGGGTCCTTCAAGGTGGCTAGCCAACACAATGCGTGGTGGTCGCTCACAACTTTGAAGGGCCTGCCGTAGTTGTAGGGGCGAAATTTCGACGTAGCCCAGATGATGGCGAGGCACTCCTTTTCTGTTGTGGAATAATTTGCTTCTGCTTTGGATAGCGATCGGCTGGCGTAACTAATAACCCTTTCAAGTCCGTCAGCCCTCTGCACAAGAACGGTGCCAAGACCTACGCTGCATGCGTCAGTATGTATTTCTGTCTTGGCGAATTCGTCGAAATGGGCAAGTAACGGAGGCGTCTGGAGGCGATGTTTAAGCTCCTGGAAAGCGTCTTCCTGCGGCGTTTCCCACTTAAACCCCACGTCGGCTTTGGCAAGGTTAGTGAGAGGATTGGCGATGCGGGCCAAGTTTTTCACGAACCGCCTATAATAGGCACACAGGCCCAGAAATCGGCGCACGGCTTTCTTGTCAGTGGGCGACGGGAAGTCGGCGATGGCGGCTGTTTTCCGTGGATCGGGACGAACTCTAGACTTGCTGATAACGTGCCCCAGAAACAACAGCTCCTCATACGCAAATCTGCACTTTTTTGGCTTCAGTGTGAGTCCGGAAGTTTTGATGGCTTGAAGTACAGCTTTAACGCGCCGAAGATGCTCGTCGAAACTCGAGGAAAACACGACGACGTCGTCCAAGTACACAAGGCAAGTCTGCCACTTCAATCCTGCCAGTACTGTATCTATAACGCGTTGAAAAGTTGCAGGCGCTGAGCAAAGGCCGAAGGGCGTCACCTTAAACTCGAAGAGGCCGTCCGGTGTTATAAACGCCGTCTTCTTTCGGTCTCTTTCGTCGACTTTATTTGCCAATAGCCAGTCTGGAGGTCCATTGACGAAAAGTACTTGGCGTTATGGAGCCGATCAAGTGCGTCGTCTATTCGTGGGAGAGGATACACGTCCTTTCTTGTGATTTTGTTCAGGGGGCGATAATCGACGCCGAAACGTAGGGTCCCATCCTTTTTATTCACTACACCACGGGGGATGCCCATGGACTCTTGGACGGCTGAATAATGTCATCCCGAAGCATTTCATCAACTTGTCTCTTCATGGCCTCACGTTCTCGCGTCGAAACCCAGTACGGACTCTGACGGAGTGGTCTGGCATTTTCTTTGGTTGTGATGCGATGTTTCGTGATTGGGGTCTGCCGAATTTTCGATGACGGCGAAAAGCAATCTTCGTATTGCAGGAGCAGGGCCTTGAGCTGTTCTTGCTTATCGTTCGGAAGTCTGGGATTGACTTCGAAAGCTATGGGAGGGGCCTGGTTCCTCTGAGCAGGTTCCGCAGAATCGGCGAGGGCGAAAGCACTGGTGGCTTCGACAATTTCGTCGATGTATGCGACCGTTGTTCCTTTGTTCACATGTTTGTACTCATTGCTGAAATTCGTGAGCATAACCATTGCTTTGCCTCCCCGCAGCTCTGCAATTCCTCTTGCGATGCAAATATTTCGGGTGACCAACAGATGCTGACTGCGTTCAACGACGCCTTCCAAGTCAGGTGATTTAGGAGCGCCGACTGAAGTAACGACGCTTGAGCGAGGCGGAATGGTGACTTGTTCTTCCAGCACATTCAAGGCATAGTGTCCTGACGGCGTGCGCGGCGGTGGTGCTTTTTCTGTGGATAACGTTATCGACTTTGTTTTTAGGTTGATGACAGCACCATGGAGGCGTAAGAAGTCCATGCCAAGGATGAAATCTCTCGAGCAACGCTGTAGGACTACGAAGTCTGTAGGATAAATACGGCCGTGAATGGTGACTCTCGGTGGGCAGATTCCTGCAGGTGTTACAAGATGACCTCCGGCTGTGCGGATTTCAGGGCCTTTCCAAGCTGTACTAACTTTCTTTAACTTCGCGGCGAATTACCCACTGATGACAGAATAGTCGGCTCCAGTATCGGCGAGAGCGGTCACACTGTGGCCGTCGATAAGAACGTCGATGTCGCTAGTTCGCCGTCTCGCATTACATTTAGGGCGTGGCGTCGGGTCACGGCTGCGTCGGCTTGATCCGCTGCTTCCATGTTGCGTCGTCAGGCCACCTCCGGTAAGTGAGCTTTCGCCGTCAGGGCTTTGCCTGGTTGGCATTGTGTACGGAAAGCTCCGTCGCGGCGTCGTTGTCGTCGAAGGATCTTCGGTAGTTCTTCGCACAGCAACCGCACCTCCATTGGTTGCTGCCCTTAGTTTCCCGGATACGGGCTAGGAGACCGGCCCAGGGTTGGGCCGGAGTACCGCCGGGGGTGCGGTGACATGCGGCGGCTGGGCGATGGCGAACGGGAAGGACTTCGGGGTGTCCATTGAGTTCATGTCAGGTAGTCGGCGATGTCGCGTGGCCGTTCCCCTGGCTGTGGACGCGGTGCATTGACGGCGAAGCCACGCAGTCCCATCTGTCGGTACTGGCAATGGCGGTATGTGTGTCCGGCCTCGCCGCAGTGTTAGCAGAGCGGGCGATGGTCAGGGGTGCGCCAGACGTCAGTCTTCCTCTGTGCACTGCGCTGGGCCGCTGGCGAACGGTATGACGTCGATGGGGGTGGTGGCGGCGGTGGCGTCTGTCGACGGAAGTGCGATGGGGCGGCGTTTTGGCGTGGATGGGGAGGAGCGTTGTGGCGCAGTGCAGCGGTGTAGCTCATAGCTTTCGGCTCGGGCAGTGGTGCGTGGGGAATTTGAAGCGATTGCCGAACTTCTTCTCGCACAATGTCGGAGATTGAATTCACTTGAAGCTGTGCCGAAGGCAACAGCTTGCGCAGCTCTTCCCGCACGATCGTTCGAATCGTTTCACGCAGGTCTCCGGAGTTACTGGCTTGAGCAGCAGCGCAGTCTGCAGTCAGGCGACGTATATACTGTCTGGTGCGCATGTCCAGGGTCTTTTTGATAGTGGTCGCTTCGGCTACAAATTCTTGGACGGTTTTCGGTGGGTTTCTCATCAGTCCCGCGAAGAGCTCCTGTTTGACCCCTCGCATGAAGAAACGAACTTTTTTTCTCCTCAGGCATGTCAGGGTCAGCGTGACGGAATAGTCGGGTCATTTCTTCTGTGAAAATGGCGACATTTTCATTTGGTAGCTGAACCCGGGTCTCTAATAAAGCAGCGGCCCTCTCTTTGCGAGCGACGCTCGCGAACGTTTGCAGGAATGCGCCGCAGAAGACATCCCACGTTCAGAGCATGGACTCTCGATTTTCGAGCCAGGTCCTTGTGGTGTCTTCCAAATGAAGAACACACGACGCAGCTTTTCGTCATGGTCCCAGTGGTTGAGGGCGGCCACATGGTCGTATGTTTCTAGCCAGGAATCCGGGTCTTCGAACGATGACCCATGGAAAATTGGCGGTTCCCTGGGTTGATGCATGACCATCGTGGGCTGGGACGCTGCGGTTGTCATTGTCGCTGCAGTCGCGGTCATGGCCTTCGTCTTCCGCGCCTTGTCTTGTAGAAGCCCGTACTCCGGTGGTAGCCCTTGCCATCGGCGGCTTGTTCGCTGCTCCTGGTTGGCGTCGCTGTCTTCTCCGCGACGTGGGCTTGGTTCACGGCTTGACGGGGGCGTCTGGTACATGAATGAAGCAGCACCTCCACCAGATGTCACGGGGTCGTGACGTGGCCGAAGACAGGAGACTTCGTGTTGGGATTTAACTGTTTATTTGGGCGAACCTGTGCCCGGTAAACGGAAAGTCCAATTACAGCAGCAGTCTCGCACAGATAGCAGTCTCGGACTGATAGCGGCGAAGGGATCGTCGGCCTTCCATCAACAACTCACAAGCGGCGAAGTGCGTCGGCATTTATACTCTTGCCGTCGAATATTCTAGCGTTATCGCTGGCGGTGGCGTAGGTTCCAGAACAATCTGTACTGTTCGCACAGTGGGCGTGATCTTATCGAAATGATCTACTACAGTCCGGAACCTTCTCGAAAACTGCAGGCGCGGTTTGCGCTGAGAATCGTGTGGTGTTTTGGGACAATAACAAAAAACTTGGGAAATGGAACGTGGCAATATACTACAAGAATTTCTAGCACTTCAGGCAAAATATGCGAGACACACAGCATTTTACACCGATGGTTCCTAATCGCCACGGTATGTTGGAAGTGCGGTAATACACAATCATTGGGAACATACAGTTCGGCTACCGCAATGCGCATCTGTATTTTACCGCACAATGCTACGCTGTGTCGAAAGCGGTGAAAAGAATAAAAAATGAGAACATCTAGAAAAGTATGATAGTGCTACGTAGCTATCGCATGAGTGATAAGCCATTCTGTGGACGACGACGAAGAGGACTGGTTTGCTCGCCCTGTGTGCTGCGCTCCGATTTTATCGGTGTAAATACACTGGCGAATAGTTATGTCCCGTCCCATTTTACGTAACATATTTGTAGTTGACGGCCTGGTCCTTCTCTGTACCCATCACCAAGCTCTGCAACGGCCTCAATTTCACAGGTCCTATCATGACACAAGTTCAAGGAACATCGTCTTCACCACCCACCTTTTCCGTGACTCCTACCTACGTTGTCCTAGCTATGCTCGTGATCCTGGCGTATTTTTCGGACAGGATGGCCTTGACGTTGACATTGGCTCAACGTGAACGAACGGATCAGCGCCAGCTTTAGGTGGGACCCGAAACTCAAGCTTGCCAACGTGCTTGTAAATGCGAAGCATTTCTCAGCGAACTTCGGTGACTTGGCGCGTATCTATCTATCTATCTATCTATCTATCTATCTATCTATCTATCTATCTATCTATCTATCTATCTATCTATCTATCTATCTATCTATCTATCTATCTATCTATCTATCTATCTAGCCGCCCCGCCGCGGTGGTCTAGTGGCTAAGGTACTCGGCTGCTGACCCGCAGGGCGCGGGTTCGAATCCCGGCTGCGGCGGCTGCATTTCCGATGGAGGCGGAAATGTTGTAGGCCCGTGTGCTCAGATTTGGGTGCACGTTAAAGAACCCCAGGTGGTCTAAATTTCCGGAGTCCTCCACTACGGCGTCTCTCATAATCATATAGTGGTTTTGGGACGTTAAACCCCACATATCAATCAATCAATTATCTGTCTAGCCACCTACGACATTTAGCTCTCCTGGCCGTTTCGATATTGATATCAATACCAAACTTGGTATGGCATAACATGAGTGTATGAAGAACATATTTGACTAGTCATAACATGAAAATCATGATATAGATGTCATGAATATCATGACTTACATTTCATGATCCTGCAGCTTTTGCGGCGGTTTTGTTCACATGGCATGTTGCAAAACTGGTATGGTATGATATGATCGCATGGCGAACACAAGCAGCAGACCCTAACATGAAAATCATGACATGCATGTCGTGTAACAACAAGACGACATGCCAAGCTCTTGATGCGCTCGTGGGCGTATTGCTAGCGTAAAATATACCAAGTTTGGTATTACGGTACCTAAATGGATGACAAAGGTATGTGACTGGTGCAAACGTGATAATCATGAGATGCGTGTCAAGTAACATGTCTACATGCCCCACTCATGATGTGCTGGCGGCCGCTTCGTTAGCTTCACTAATACCAAATTTGGTATCAGGGGACGTGAATGGATGACGAAGGTTTGATACTGGTGCAAACATGCTGAACATGAGATGCGTGTCATGTAACAACATGACTACAAGCTACGTTCATGATGTTCTCGCGGCCGTTTTGCTAGCGTCACATGCATCAAGCTCGGTATTACGTAACGCGGACAGACGGCGTAAGTGAATGACACAAACAAAACAGATAATCCCGACATGCGGGTCGTGTAACAACATGACTACAGGCCACGCTCATGATGCACTCGAGGCCGTTTCGCTAGCTCTACATATGCCAAATTTGGTATTACGAGACGTCAGTGGATGACGAAGGTACGTGACTGGTGCAAACATGATAATCATGAGATGCACGTCATATGAGAACATGACTACATGCCGCAGTCAAGGTGCTAATACATTTCGACGTGACGCGGATCGCGTGCTCACCGGCATTCGTTGGTGGTCACGCTAATGTCACGCCGGCATTGCCACGCCATGCACCAATCCTGCCATGTACGCGCAGGCGCGCACCGTGCTGCGTTTCTTTGACGCATGCGCGTTTCAGCGCGTCCGGCGTCCTTTCGTCATGAAAAGAGGGAGACGCAGTGTTGTCTGGATAACGCATTGTTGCGAAATGCAGCATGTGTTATTTCGCGTCGGTTGCCGTCGAGCAGCGCCGATAGACGCTGGTGGCGCCGGTTGAGCCTGTCGTCAGACTATAGAGCGCTCGCGTTTTCCTAACGTAGCATCGCTGTGCCCTGCGTGTGCGCACGTCAACGTTACATTGGAGTATATTGGACCCTTCATGATGCGCTCGCGGCCGTTTTTCTAGCTACACATATACCAAATTTGGTGTTACGCCACGTCGTTGGATGACGAAATATATAACTGGTGCAAACATGATAATTCTGACGCGCGTGTCATGTAAGACTCGGACAACATACCACGCTCATAGCGTGCATGCGGCCGTTTCACTAGCTCCACATTCACTACATTCGATATCATGGTACGTGAATAGATGACGAAGGTAAACGACACAGCCAAAAATGATAATCATGACACGGAAGTCATGTACGGCATCGTTACCTCCACCTCGTAATATTGTGCTGGTTTTAAAGTGACTTATTAACCCTTCTCAATCGTGCTTCGCATATCTTCGATTCCCACTTTACGTGAGGTCTGCCAATTTTTTTACATCGGTGGCCCTCCGCGGGTGTGGTTCGAGACGCACGAAGCCGACAATACCAGCTGGGACAATTTCAAGAAGACTCGTGATACTTTTGGGAACACCGCTGCACGACAGATAACTGCCCGAAATCAGTTGCCTACTCGGGCACAGACGTCTACCGAATCCTACGTTGCGTATATTGACGTCGTCATCACCCTTTGCCGTCAGGTTGACGAACACATGTCCGAGCCTGAGAAGGTATCGAATGTGCTAACAGGCATCACTGACAATGCCTTCAACCTGCTTGTATACACTAACGTCACCACCCACCATTGATGTAATCATCAGAGTGCCGGCGATTTGAACACACCAAGAGCCGCCGTATCACGCAGAGATTCACACGAATGCCCGACACAGTCACAACTTCATCATGTGAAGCCGCTCGCCAACCACCCACCTAAACCACGTCACCCAATTGTTTGTCGGGAGCTTGAAGCTGCTTGTCCAGCTCCCATTCAACAGCCTGTTTTTGCAACACAAGCCAAGACCGACCCATCAGACCCATCGGTAACCTTAATTCAAGCTGTGGTAAGGCAGGAGTTCGCTACTCTCGGTCTTCCGTCAGCGTGTCCCGTGACGTACCCTGAAGTACGCCCATACTCCTCATGTAACGCTCGCCGATCTCCTCCATCATTGCCCTTCCGGAACCCTACGCAATGGCAAACGCCTGACGACGAGCCTATCTGCTTTTCCTGTCATCAACCTGGACATATTTTTCGTCATTTCCGTCGCCACTGATCCAACCCACCATGTCAGAGCTACCCTACTTATATGCGCTCTACCCCTTCTTCAGGTACAGCCGCTACGCCGTCCAACCTTTACTCGCCGCCTCCTCACGAGCCTCTCCCCACCGACGCACCTTTTTCCGGTCGCCGGTACTCCCGCTACCCGTCACCGCTACACCGCCAATCCCACTCTCTGCCCCCTCGGCGCTTTTCCTCACCTAGCTTCTCTGGACGACCGCAGCAGGAAAACTAGATAGTGCAGCTTATAGAGGTGAAGCTGCAGTACCAACGACGCCCGGAAACCTTCTACTGACCGTGCCCACACACCACAGTCTCATTGAAGTAAAAGTCGACAATGTTCTTGTTACTGCCCTTGTTGACACTGGCACCCACCTGTCCATTATGAGCGCACACCTACGCCGCCGTTCGCAGAAGATCATGACGCCCTCCACGACTGAAGCCTTACGTGTTGCCGACGGCAGCGCTGTAGAAGTTGTCGGAATGTGCACTGCTTGCATCAACATTGCTGGTCGTCGCGCCGTAGTCTTTTTTGCCGTTCTAGATTGTTGCCCTCATGACCTCATACTAAGCCTTGATTTTCTCTCGGCACACTCGGCTTTATTTGGTTGTTCTTCTGGCACGCTCAGCCACGATCTTCCTCTTCTCTCTGATGCGTGTGAAAAGCCCGTCAGCCGCTCGGGTCCAACCACTTTTGTTCGCTTGCCGCCTCGAGCTATGACAAACGTCTGTCTGTCATCGACTGCTCCAGCTCTCGGCAGAGACTACATCGTTACACCGACAACAGACGCACGACTAACGCGCAGTGTTACAGTGCCGCATACCATCACCACCACAGTGGACAACTGCGGGTTTGTTCCGCTCCTAGGTTTCGGCCTTATTCCTCAAGTGTTGCCCTACCAGATGTCACTTGCTCAACTCACTGCCATAAGAAATGATGACATAAACGTTGTCACTGTAACTGTTCCGGACTAAGCCGAAGTGTCACGTTTACCCGGTTTTGCCGAAGCCATCTTTCGAAATCTATTGGACCAGACCTTTCGCCTGATCAGGCCGACGCTCTCTGCCGCGTTTTGGCCTCCTACAGTGACATTTTTGATATCTGTGATCGTCCCTTGAACCAGACTAATATTGTCAAGCACCGAACTAACACTGGTGTCTCTGAACCCATCCCCCGTCGGCCTTTCCGCGTGTCCGCATCAGAACAAGCGGTGATTCAGAAGGAAGTGGACAACATGCTATCGAAAGACATCATCGAACCATCGTCAAGCCCTTGGGCCTTCCGAGTGGTCTTGGTAAAGAAGAAAGACGGCTCCTGCCGTTTCTGTATTGATTATCGGCACCTCAACAAAATAACCAAGAAAGACGTGTATCCTCTTCCACATATTGACGACGCACTTGACTGTCTTCGTGGCGCCGACTTTCAAATTGTCCGGCCAACACAATTTTCTTATATTCTAACTTATTAATATTTCTAATACACAAGCTTCTGTGATTTTCATATTTTTGATGGGAGGCAAGTCTTAAACTTGTTAACAGTGGGGACGATTTTGCCATCAAAAGTAAAAACAGATGCGAAGTGTTCATTAGGTGCATCAAATATTTCTGTTTCATCTGTTGTACAAATGTTATTTTTAACAAAAAAGACTGTATTGGATGACTTCGGCTTTAAAAACTGCCAAAATTTAGACTACGATTCCTTCATAGTTTAGTTAACTTCAATTCGTAAAATTTGCGTTGTTTGAATTTTTCATTTTTTTGTTAGTTATTGAGACAGATTGGTGATTAGAAAACGTGTTTTGATGCTCTTGTGCTTTTTTAGTGATTTTTGAACCTTATTACTTTTCTCTTAATGGGGATTATATCTCATGTCATCTAGGGTTTAGAACTATGTACCTTCTTCTTCTTCAAAGAAAAAAATGCTGTATGGATGCATCCGGTGTGTTCCTATACTAAAGCATTACCATCGCTCAAACCCAGATTAGGACTTTCTCGAAGTTCTTCGTAGGATATCTCCAATCTGTTTATGGTGGCTGCATCGTTGGCAGAATGAAAGACTGGCCTACGTGTGTATTGAACATCATTTTTGTGGTTGAGCAAGTGAAGCTCAACTAAGACTGCAGAGTGATCTAAAATGCCTGTGACAACTTCACTGTCAATATCTCCAGAAATATTACCGTTGATGAACACAAGATCAAGAGTAGATTCACTGCTGTCTTGAACACGAGTGTAATCACTTACTAGCTGTGTTAAATCAAAATTGAATGCAATATCAGTGAGCACTTCATTGTCAATGGGAGCAGAACTTCCTGGATTAAACGAAGACCAGTGGATGACTGGAAGATTAATGTCTCCACAGAAAATAAGTTAGGTAGATTGATTTATTTTAAACGAAATTTACAGCTGTAATTTTTCTAATACTTCAGGCGTTGAGGCCAGGGGCCTATACACTTATTCATTATTAAGGCTTTCTTTTTGAAGCTATTAGATGCTTTGTGTATATAGAAGAGGTTGAAGTGTCTCGGGCTCAGAACCGATTGTGTCACACTTGCCTTACGGCGTCTGCAACTTTAACTGCAACTCTACGTGTATCAATGTAGTGGTTTCGGGAAGACTGAACCGCACAAATCAAACAATAAAGGACGCTATGCCACCACCATAAAGCTAGCCACACAATTTGCTGTCTTGCTATTCAAGGATGGCTACAAAGGCATTTCAAAGCTTTCGAGCTGCTCCCCTGTTGTCACTCGCTTTTTTGAGATCTTCTGAAACATTCTGAGACCAGCTTTCAAAAAGTTAAATTTTATAAATGTATTGATTGGGAAATACTTGTACAACGAATTCTCGGTTTCAATGTTTTAGGAAAGTCTTCAGCTCGAATACGCGCTCTTAATGTCTCTGGATAGGTATAACTTCAGAGGTGATACAGTTCTTTTTATGGAAACGTGTCCTAAGCGTGTCTTTTTACGATGTAATGAGCTTCTTGCATCAACACTTCTAAAGGATTTTGCGTAGTATTTGTGCTATCTAAAGAACAATGACAAGATGCCTGTCTAAAATGCATGTAAGTGGTACTTTACTCCTCCGCAGAGGACAAAGAATTAAAAAAAGCGCTAAGATTAGACAGATTAGCTTACCCTGTGTGGGCGAATGTTGACAGCATCTTCATGACCTCTTCACTGTATTGTTCGTATTGCTGTGAAAAGCCAACGCGGTTGATGAAGGGGTGGCCAAAAAAGTAAGGCAGCTCCATGCTGTGACCAACACCTATCCAGGAAGGAGTTCCCTTGGGTGGAGGGTACGCGAAGACGTAGAAGTACACAGTACCATTACTGGCGGAGTGGTGCTCGCCAAGAAAGTGCGCTGGGCACACGAATAACCTGTCCGAGACATAAGCTACGTACTGCTTTCTGAGTGACTCCTTGTCCTTGGCTTGTCTCACATAAAGGTCGAGCATTTCGAGCTGTTCGCCTTTTGTCCAGGCGCGAACCACATCGTGCAGCGAAGCTCGCAGCGCTGACTCAGCTACATCTGTCAGCCGTTCTGCCTGCATGTGAGCTTTCATTCTAAGCACGAACGGCGTCGAGCCCTCATTTTCGGTGACACCAAGGAGGAGATCGACGTTGGCTACGAATCCTTTCGCAATGGCTGCCACTGGTACTCTGGGGAGGTAGTCTGTGTGGTAGGTCGGCAGGAAAGGAAACACCTTGGGAGCTACAGCCCTGGCCGCTGCGCGAACCAGGTCTCCCGACGGCTTTGTGCGGAGGCAGGCAAGTACCTCGCGAGGCCCTCTAGACAGTGTCACCTGGGCACAGCCCACGAGTGCGGCCACCGCGTCTGCCTTGGCCACGCTCTCCTCGACCGACTCGAAGAAGTCCCGGGCTGCCATGTTGCCACTCATCATGACCGCCCTGTGGAAGAGATTCCCGCCAAAAGGGGACAGCATGTGGCTGTGGATGCTCATGCCACCAGCACTGTGGCCGAACACTGTGATCGCGGCTGGGTCGCCACCAAACACGCGGGCGTTTTGCCGCAGCCACAGAAGCGCAACCCGCTGGTCCATTAGCCCCACATTTCCGGGTGCGTCTGGTGTGTCGGCGTTCAGAAATCCCAGGATTCCAAGCCGGTAGTTGATCGAGGCGACGACACAACCCGTTTTGGCAGCCAGAACAGCTGCTGAGTAGTTATCGTAGGAAGCCGATCCACTCGTGAAGCCACCGCCGTGGATCCAGACGAGAACCGGTGCCATTTCATGCTCCCAGCGGGCAACGGTGGTCCACACGTTCAAGTAAAGGCAGTCCTCGCTGACCCTGAGCACGCCATTAGACCATGGGCGTAGTACCTGCACAACAAGTATAGAGTAGCTGGGCACGGCAGGGACGCTGCAACGTCTGGCAGTTCATTTTTTCTGTAGTGTTTGAATATGCCAGTTGTAATAAGGCATTATTATTCTTCTCAGCGCAAAAGTTTCAGACAACGAACACAAGAGACCAGAACTCGTGCAGTGTCTTGTGCTCCTTTTCTGAAATATTCGCGCTAAGTTTGTTAATGGATTACCAACTAGCCCAATCCCACACTTTACTTCAAATAACAAAACAAACGACATCAATAAATTAGAGTGACACCGTGCCTGCTGTGATTGCTCTCTCATTTTGTCCGTGCCCCTCAATTCTTACTACCCACCATGGAGCGTAACTCTCTTTGGGAATCAGCTACTCCTAACCGGGAAGCGATAGAGGTATTGATTTTCCCCGCAAGCATTTATCATTTTACAATTCCGAGCTACTTAAGGAAAAAATCTACACCATTTCTCACTAAAGGAAACCACGCGTAGAAGCGAAGCAGCGGGCTCAAACGCTTACACTGGCGGCAACATTGTGTGGTCTCGAACTGTGAGACAGCAGTATTTGTAAATAAATAAAATAAAAAACATTAACGTTGCCACTCATCACAGCGTTGGGCGGAAAGGACACCTGTGGATGCGCAAAGCACACAGCGATGGACCGGTGTTTCCTACTGTAATATTCCAATCGCTGCAAATAGGCAATGGAAGACAGACGACTCCGGTCGGGTACAGAGATGCGCTGTATGCTTTTAGTTAACACGCTCAGGCAGCGAATTTTTATTGTTCAACTACGCTCAGGAAAAATATCCCACCAGCACCACGTTGGATGTCAAGATCCAGTGCCTATATATACGCGGTGGCCGGTAAATGGTTGTGTCGCTCAAGCTGTCGGTGTTTTCAGTCAATGTTAATGGGGTTGCAGAGCAAGTACGACAGTGCTGGAAGAAAAGCGTATGGATGGCGAAGAACGTGAGCCAAAAAAGGAGAACACGAGCGCTGACTACCAAATAAGTTGATATTTTTTTGCAGCACACTGTACATGCACAGGTGAAATATTTCAACAAGCGAACGTGATCAATGTGACATAGTTCACGGGAAGTGCCCGGTGTCCGATCAAAAGGAAGGGAAAATGTTGAAAAACTTAAAAGCACAGTCTCTCTTTCATGCAAAGGCACTGAAGGCTGGCTGACGCATTCGTCACCAAATTTCCTGATATGATGCACCTCTGTGATTGCGTGTGTTAATTTGTCCATATGGCGTTCCAGCACACTCATGGCCAGAAATCGGGGCTGGCACCAGCAACTTTGGCAGTGCATTACAACGTTGGAACTTATCCTTTACATAAATCATTCTTATGCTTTCCAAACCTTTTATTTGTGCAACGTCCAGTTTACCTATATAACTACAACCAGTTTAGAAGAAGCATCTGTACGACACCCGCGGCACATTCTATAAAATAATTTACGTGTCTTACGGCACATGTCCAGCTCTTCATTGTAATTCCACTGAGGCGTTCATCTGTGAACCTGCAAATCTGGCCTACTTTGCATGCGGCTGATGATACCACATCTACACCACATCTCGAGGCAAAAAGATTTTACCAGTTTGTATATATTGTCGAGGAGAGAAAATAAGAACGTCTGTATGTCAGGCCAACCATTCTTATTCTGACTTCTCCTCCGTTACCCGCTAGCAGAAGTCGCGTCAGTGCCTGAGCGCCGCTCTTGCTTCCTTACACTCGGCCATGCTGTGACAATGAAAGGCCAGTTGCGAAATTACTTTCGGAGGGTGGCATTGACTTTTGCGCGCCGTTCTGTGTAGGCCACGCAGCGAGTTGGTCTGATGATGTGACAACGAAGTCTCTGGTGGCTGATTTTAGCTGTACCTGAGTGATCTCTCTCCAGCATTCAGGTGTTGCACTCAGAAATCTCAGGTGGCTGTGGCGTAGTGGCTGCTGGTCTCGACCACGCTGGCATCTAGCATGTGCTACTGCTGATGGTGACTCAGGAGGGCACGTCAATAGTTGGGTCATCTCCGCAGCTTTGAAGAAGTGCATGAGCAAGCCATTTTGTACGGCGCTGCCGAAGCAGGGGCGTTCATTGTTTCATGACTGTGAAGTAGGGACACGTGTAAGAGGTCGAATAGTTACGGCCTTCTCTTCAAGAGGGCAGTAGAATGCGTGAGCATGTCAGGTACGAACAGATATAGCATTTCTATATGCTCAAACACTCGTGACCTTGGAAGTGGCCCCGCCAACTGCTGCGACGTGTAGGTCTTGTGTGTTGTGGAAATGGCAACGTAGCTTCTCCCGTCTGGGGCGGAGAACACAACTCGTGACTGGTCGTGTTTGCCGCGGGACATTCTCAAAATCCTTCATGAGTCTGGTGGCTGCGGGTATCTTCCGTGCTGAGGTGATGCCCCTCCTGATCTTCACCAGAGAACAGAGAAAGGGATGGATTCTGCTCTTCCGGCAGTACAGAAGCTGATGACGCCATGTGCCCGTGTGGTGTCGAGCTTGGAGAGAGCTTTGCCAAGTGCTGAGGCTCGAGGGTGGCCCTCTTGTCTGCCGTTAGGCTGGAAGAGAGCAATGAACTATCGAGCTTGCATCTGACATGAACTCAATACCTGGTAGTGGGCGCGTTAGCAGAGAGCACAGCTGTGCCGCACCCTTCACCATATCTTTCACCGAGAAGAGGCAGGAGGTGGACAGCTGAGGTGCCACGTCGGTATGGTGCGCCTGTTCTCTAGCACCTGCGGGGCAACTTGAGTCGGCAGTGAGGACAGCACTACCCTGCGAAAGCGGCCGGAAAACAGTAGTCAGTCTGTCACACCATTGAAGCCACGACTGTTGCTCCAAGCCTTCGTAGTTGCGCCAGGCTTTAGCGGCATTGCGAAGACGGTCGATGGCTAGCAGCCATTTCCGGCGCTCCAGCAAGGCATACGGGTGCCGAAAGCATTCGCCGTTTCGACCCACGGAGCGGCATCGTCTTGGAACCCTCGAAACTCCGGTAGTTCCAATGCAACTGTAGCTGGTAGTGTCGAGTACAGAGACCCAGTATAAGGCACAGCGAAACAATCTAGCTCCCATGTGCAAGGAAAGACGTTGCCTGCATGACGTTCGTTGCCTGCAGACGTTGCCGAGGAGCCACGAGCAATGACCATGGAGATTAAGTGGGCCCAGTGCTCCCGGCGGTGGTTCAGACTGTAGTTTGAGGTGCCAGTTGCTGAGACAAGCGTGCGACCTTACGGATGATCCTCACAGCATCTTCAGAAAAGCCACCCGGGGAACCATTTTCGGTGGCTGAGGAATATTCTCTTGTCATAGCAATGAGCGCGGCAATGTCCTGAATTATAGAAGCGTGGTGAACGCGATGATTGGAAGGGTTGATATAATATAATCAAGCCGCCGTAGAGGCCGTAACGCCGTCCCCGGACAATGATTGTAGCGCCGGCAAATCAGCGGATAGTGACGAGGCCTGTAGCCGTCCTCGGACTTGGCTCCTTGCGGGCAGAATTCTTCCAGACGCCATGGCTTTGGAAGCGTTCCAGGTGTGGCGGGTCCGTAACGTCACAGACACTGAAGCACACGTGGCTTCTGCCATGAGGTTCAGTTGTCGTACTGCGCCATTGTCGACGAGAAAAAAGAGGCAAAGCCAGTGTGCCATGCCGGCTGTTGTTATTCTGACTTCTTTCTCCTCCGCTATCAGTTAGTAGACCTCGCGCCACTGTCTGCGTGCCGCTCTTGCTTCCTTCTTACATTAACATATGTGTAGCAAAAAATAAGTTCAGTTGGTAGTCAGCGCTCGTGTTGTCCCTCTTTGCCTTCTATTCCTCGCCTGCCGTACGCTTTATCTCCAGCATTTCCGTGCTTGCACTGCAACCCCTATTACCACAGTATTTATTCAACTAGCTCAAATAACCGTTCTTTTTCAATCAAGAAACTCGCCAGCAGATGCCACCTGCATCGGCATGGCGCGGTGAGAGATGGGGAGAGTGTAGGAGAGGAGGGGCGGTTGCGAATGCGCAATGGGCGTGTGATCGCTGGGGTTAGGGATGTCTAGACAAAAAAGAGCGAGCGAATGTTAGCTATAGCAGACGCTGCTTGCTTTGGTGTTCCAAGACAAGAGAGGGGAGAGCGTATGAGAGGAGGAAGAGAAGGGGAGCACGAATGCGCAGTAAAGGCAGTCACGCCGCGCACGGGATAGAGCTGGACCATAGAGATGAACCATTTGCTTTGCATGTAAAAATTTTTCCACTCGCCGTACAGTGACGTCCACTGTTGGGGTGAACGCGCGAGTGCGTGGCCGCGCTCCGCGAAGCACTACTGCCGCCACCGCGGCCACGCATTGAACAAAAGCCTGCGCAGGCGCGGCAGTGCTTGCAGTCATGGCTTTACGTCGTCTGCTACAACGCTCGTGCTCTTGGCCGCGCCGAGCTTGCACTGCCGCTAAACAAACTTTGGTTACAATGTCACGTATTTTCTGCAGCCTATGCAACTTTTGGTCTCGCATTTTAAAGACGTGCCAGACGTCAACCGTCGTCATCGACAACAATACAATTTTCCCGTCGCGTGCACGCACACATGTCGTTTTTGGAGCTGGTGAAGTTTAAAAACACTTACGGATTTTTCTGATAACTTCAAGCTATCTGGCACGGTAGATCAAAATAAAAACTTGACTCTCATGATTCTCTTGTGGCACCTGGAGAAAGACTGTTAAGTTGCACCCAAAATATTGATGATGCCAAATCTCATTAGCTGCAAAATGAAAAATCGGAAACAAATGGGCGCACATTACGCCCTTTTGTATCGTTTTATTATCAAAGCGACGGCTTCCATTGCATTTATGTGCCCCAGTAAGCATACTTATAGTCTCGTTTCTGCAAGGATGTTGCCTATAGAAATTCGTATGGTGGCCCTTGTTGCAATAATGTCTGGTGTTTTACGCCCCTGAATGCCCTCTAACAATGTGAATATGAGGGACGTCACCATGGAGGGCCCCGGAATTTTCATCATCGGGCACCTGAAACCAAATACGCGGGCGTCCAGCATTTTCCTTTCACCGAAATTCGGCCAACATGGCCATGGGGCATTCAATCCGGCAGATTCTTTCACTACGTTGACCTTCTGAGAACTTAAGCGAATTCTGGGATTGTCGGCTGCATACATCGAATACAACGGTGAAACGTCGCCTTCATTTAGTGGCTTCAAAAACGGGAGAGCCTCCGAAAGGCCAATAGTGGGAGTGGTCAACAAAACATTCACCTAGTGTTTGCTGAAGAACATGAACACTGGACTGACAAGTACCAAAATGCCGGCTTAGCCTACCATTGCACCGATACCAGTGCACCGCTTCAGTCGGCGGTTGCTAGACCTCTCTCCTGAGCTCACCTCCTTCGACGAAGATTCTACCAGGCATTACGTACTTCTGCCAATGGCCTCCGCCAGCCAGCCACAGGTGGTCCAAGGGATTCAAGGCAGCCCCGTTTCCATTCCAGCCCACGTAACACTTCTTCAGCCATGTGTGCCTGGTCGCTTCAGTGGTGCCCCACATGAAGATGTTGAAGCTTTGCTTGAGCATTACGAACACTTTGGCGACATCAACCAGTGGAATGCTCAAGAGAAGCTCGTCCGCACGTACTTCACTCTCGATGACAGTGCTCACACGTGGCTTGAGAATCGAGAAGCCCGTATATTTACTTGGGATGAGTTTCCTGAGCAGCTGATTGACACCTTTGTTAGCATCGACCCTCGATAGCGTGCTCAGCAGTTGCTCGAGCTAAGGTTTCAAAAACCTAACGAAACGGTGGCAATGTTTGCTGAAGACGTGACGTGCCTACGTCGTCGGGCTGATCCCAATATGTCTGAGGAAAAGAAGTTGCGGTACTTTATGCGTGGCGTGAAAGGACAACTGTTCACTGGACTTGTGCGCAATGCCCCATCTACTGTGGCCCATTTCACAAGGGAAGCAATTGCCATGGAGCGTGCTCTGCACCAAAGATCGAGGCAGTATGATCGCTCGTCCACTACAACCCAATCAACGCCGCTTCAGCGACTCTGGACATTCAGGGCTCTCTCTCTACGAGACCTGATCAGAGATATTGTCCGAGAAGAAATTCAGACGCTTTGGACTCCTCCAGTGGACACACCAGTGACCGCTGTTGCCGCAGTCGTTCGTGACGAACTTAGGCACGCTTTTTAAAAGCTGATCTCGGTCACGAGCAGCGTCAACGGAGTTACGCCGAGGCTGTCCGCCGTCTACCACCCATGCCGCCTATTACTACCAGCCACCTACAGCCGCACCTTCGTCGCAACCATTGCAGGAGGCTTTCAGACATCGGCCCATGTCTCTGATGTCTTCATGCCACCAGCCACCGCTTGCCGCGCCTTACTCACTACCCTGAGAGGGCACGGGACGCCCACAATTTCGCAGAACGGACGCTTGGCGCACTGTCCATCGGCACCCTCTCTGCTTCAACTGTGGTGGTGCCGGCCATATAGCTCGCTATTGTTGGTACCATGACACATTGCTTCGCCCGTCTAGGCCAGGGTATGACGGTCGCCGTGCCAACGCCGACTCTATATTTTGCCATGACGACCCTGGTTTTCGAGGACCTTTAACAATGTGGTCTCCCTATCACGAGTCACTTTCTAATCGCCAGCCCAATTCCGCCCACAGGTCACGCTCTTCATCCCCTGCTCAGACATCATCACCGAATCGACGTACTTTTGCTGACCTTCGGGGAACAAGGTCGCCCAGCCCTTACCGGGGAAACTAAAGGCGGCGACCTCTCGGGGTAAGATCACAGCCCGATTACAAGGCGATAAAAAGTCCCCAGTACTTCCGCTACAGAACGACTCGTTGCCGACGAATATTAACGAGGATGAAATGTTGAGCGCCGACCTCAATGTAATTATTGATAGTGAGCAAGTGACGGCCTTAGTCAATACGAGTGCTGATTTTTCCATATTAAGTCACAGACTCGCTGATCATCTTCGAAAAGTAAAAACGCCATGGACGGGACCACATATAAGAACAGCGGGTGGTCATTTGCTGCTCCCTACTGAAAGATGCACAGCAAGAATCAGCATAGGTGATTCTTCTTTCGTCGCGACTTTCATCATTCTCTCAGAGTGCTTGAAAGATTTAATTATAGAGATGGACTTTCTCAGGGAGCACGGTGCAATAATCAACATCCCGGACCACGTGTTTTCGTTTTACGAGAGTGCTCGTCTGACATATCCTGCATCACCAGAGCACAAATCCTTTCGTCTCAAAGACCACAATATAGTCGTGCCGCCTCGAGCATGTATCCTCGTTTCAGTAGCATGTGACGTACCATTCGATGGTGAAGAAGTCGCCGACCAACTAACCTCGCTGCTTTTCACTCACGGGATTTCCGTAGCACGAGGAATAGTCAATGTCACAGACGGCCGAACGAACTTGCTGTTGACCCATTTCACCCCCGAGCGACGGCACCTTCCAGAAGGCACAACTTTGGCACATTTTGACGAGATCGCTAATGTTTGTGACTGCTTTTCAGGACTCGAAGCAACACCTACACAAGACCCACATGACCTAGCTCCTAGCCTTGACGTCATCCCTACTTTAACTCAGCAACGACGGGAATGCCTGTTTTGCTGCTAGCCGAGTACCACGACTATTTTGCGTCGACCTCGAAAATTGGCTGGACTTCCTTGACCAAGCACCAAATCATCACGGAGGACATGGCTAGACCAATCCATCAAAATCCGTACCACGTGGCTTCAAAAGAACGAGAAGCGATAGAACAGCAGGTAGCAAGAATGCTTTGAGACGACGTCATTCAACCGTCGAAAAGCCCTAGGGCATCACTTGTTGTTCTAGTCAAGAAAAAGGACGGCAGCCTGCGTTTCTGTGTGGACTATCGAAAGCTAAATCAGGTTACAAAAAAAGTATGTGTACTCGCTTTCTCGCATAAATGATTCGATCGACAGGCTTCGAAACACACGTTACTTCTCTTCCATGAACTTAAAGAGTGAATATTGGCAAATTGAAGTAGACCCCAGGGATCGTGAAAAAACCGCTGTCGTGACGCCAGATGGACTGTACGAATTTAAGGTTTTACCATTTGCCTTGTGCTCCGCGCCTGCTACTTTTCAGCATCTTATGGGTACCGTTCTCTCTGAGTTTAAATGGACAACCTGCCTAGTATACCTTGACGACGTCATTGTGTTTTCTACAACGTTTGACGAACACCTCGAACAATTGAAAATGGTTTTGCAGGCCCTATGGGCCACAGGCCTGATGCTCAAGCCGGAGAAATGTCACTTCTGGTTTGAGGAACTGCAGTTTTTTAGCCATGTAGTCAGTTACGCAGGAGTTCGTCCAGATCCCGAGAAAGTTGCTGCCGTCACACAGTTTCCGACACCATCAGACAAAAAAAGGCAGTGAGGCGTTTTCTGGGTCTCTGTGCATATTATCGGCGATTCATTCCAGATTTTGCGCGCACTGCGTCGTGTTTAACTCGTCTTACGAGGAATGACGTTGCATTTGTTTGGGGCGACGAACAGGAAGCTGCTTTCAATGACTTGCGGCAACGTCTAAACACAACCCCCGTTCTTGCCCATTTTGATGAGACAGCCCCTACAGTGCTCCATACTGACGCCAGCATTGTTGGCCTCGGAGCTGTGCTTTGTGCAGCGCCAAGACGACGAGGAAATAGTGGTCGCTTACGCAAGCAGTACTCTGTCACGCACAGAAGCAAATTACTCGACCACTGAAAAGGAATGCCTCGCCGTGGTGTGGGCAGTCATGAAATTTTTCCCATACTCGTATGGCCGTTTATTCAAGGTTATCAGTGACCACCATTCATTGTGTTGGTTAACAAGTCTAAAAGATACATCCGGGCGATTGGCACGCTGGAGCCTTCGACCACAGGAGTTTGACATAACGATGGTGTATTAGTCGAGAAAACGACACACGGATGCTGACTGCCTGTCTCTATCACCAATAGAGTCGGCTTCTTCTTTTGATGAAGAGACAGCGTTCCTCGGAATCCTCGACACGTCAGCCATCGTAGATAACCAGCATGACGATTCTCAGCTACTTGGCTTGATTAATCATTTAGAAGGACGAAGCCACAATGCGCCCAAAGCCTTTGCAATGGGACTATTAACGTTCTGTCTGTGAAACAATGTCCTTTACAAAATAATTTCTCGTCAGACGGGTCCACCTACCAGCTTGTCGTCCCTACCACTCTTCGTTACGAGGTATTGCAAGCCTGCCACAACGAGGTAACATCTGGACATTTAGGCTACACGCGCACACTGGGCAAAGTTTGAGGGAGGTATTACTGGCCTAGACTCACCGCTGCCGTGAAGCATCATGTTCGGACCAGCCTCGATTGCCAGCGGCGCAAGTCACCTCCAACGAAACCAGCCGGTTTGCTACACCCTGTCCAGATCCCGACAACACCATTTGACCAGATAAAAATGGACCTTTTGAGCCCACTTCCCACCTCTAGTGTTGGTAACCGCTGGGTTATAGTGGCAACCAACTACCTTACTCGCTACGCCGAGACAAAAGCCCTCCAGAGAGGCACAGCAGAGGAGGCGGCGCGGTTCTTCATAGAGAACATTGTGCTGAGACACTGTGTGCCATCAATCGTTAAAACAGATCGCGGAACTGCATTCACGGCCGTGCTTTTAGATTATGTTTTGGTGCTCAGTGGTATTATTTATCGCAAGTCGACAGCATACCATTCACAAACCAACGGGTTGTCCGAGCGACTCAACAAAGCTCTGGAATACGTGCTTTCAATGTATGTGGACATCGAACACAAAAACTGGGATGAGATTCTCCCTTACATAACGTTTGCATAAAATACTGCTAAAAAAGAAACCACACTGATGGCCCCATTAAGACTTGTTCACGGACGAGAAGTAAGAATGATGTTGGACGCGATGCTGCCACATGAATTCGATGACAACGAAACGAGTGCGGACGCGTTTACTCAACACGCAGAGGAAGCCAGGCAGCTCGCACGTCTGCAAATATATCAACAGCAAGAGTACGACGCAGGCCGCTATAACCAACGCCATACACCAGTAACGTACGAAACCGGGAACGGGGTATGGGTATGGACGCCTGTATGAAGACGGGGACTATCCGAAAAGTTGCTCAGAAGCTACTTCGGACTTTACCGAGTGCTTCGACGACCAAGTGACGTTACCTACGAAGTCGTCCCAGATAGTCCAAACTGTACAAGGCGTCGCCAGCACCGACCTGAACTTGTGCACGTAGTGCGCATTAAGCCATACGTCAGCGAATGACTCAGCGAGGCACCGCCGCTTCTATAAAGTGACTTTATGCGCGAATAACTGGCTCAGCTACAGCCTCGGGGCAACGCTTTTTTAAGGGGAGGCAAATGCCACACCCGAAACAGGGAACGAACACGATGTGCGCGCCAACAGTCTCGTGAAAAGGGACAACGAAGAAGACGACGTGCTTTTGTTTAGCTTTCTTGCCCTTGGCTCCTGCATAAGAACACACGCCGTTGGTTCTCGTACTGAACGTCTCGGTGAACTGCTTACTTTGAACCGCAACAACATATTATCAGATGAAACCACTCACACTTGCACACGCCTGCGATCAGCACTGTAAAATACTGTCCATGGACTAACCCTCAGCACGCTCCCTCTCAAAACCCGCGCGAAACGATCGTACTCGCTAGACTTGTTATAGCCGTCACGGAAATGTCTGCGCTAACGTTGCCTTCGGAAGCACGCTTAAGAAATGTAGAATTTTTTTCCACTTCTTACTCCAAAATAACTATTTCTCACCTTCAATTCGAATCTACGAAACTGCATTTTTAATAAGTATTTTTATTACGAAGTACACTTCACTAGTGTTCGTAATCTGGCAATCTCCAAAGCGCGACAGTGAATCTAGAGGCTGTTTTGGCTGCAGGAAATACGTCACAATGTAAGCAAAGTTTGTTTTATGGCAGTGCAAGCTCGACGCACCAAGAGCGCGAGCATTGTAGCAGACGAAGCGAAGCCACACCTACAGGAACTGCCGCGCCGGCACAGGTTTGCTTCGATGCGCGGTCACGCTGGCGGCAGTGTCGCACCGCGGAGCACTGCCACGCGCTCGTGCTTTCCCCCTAACGGTGGCCGGCACTGTACGTTCAAAACGTGCTCACTTGGAGTTTTTGGGTTGAAGCTCTTTAAAGCGGCACCCATTCATCCCTCGTAGTAGTCGTAGTCATAGTCGTAGTGTGCAATCAGCCTTACGTTTTTACCTGCAAGGTGGTGCCGCTGGGAGATTTCTCGTGTGCCTTGTTGAACAATGAAAAATTCGCAGTGTGCGCGTTAACTAAAAGCCGATTTCTCCTGTCTCTCATTTTTATTAGCAGCCATTGGCATGTATATTGAGCAATATATGATAATAAAGGGTTGCTACGTTATACTCGCTGGGCGTCACCTCCTTGGTTCAAGAAAGGTTTAGCGAGCGTTGGGCCGCAGTGCCATGAATACAGTGAACTAGTATATACTATGAACTCGAGGTGGATTAATGTGGGAAGTAGACACGAAACGCAAGCCGTAAGAAAGTTTGCGTGTGCCACCTCTCGTTTAGTCCTTGGAATGTCCACTGGATAGTGGTGCTTCTATATGGGGAATATATGATGAAAAGGTGCGAGATGGTGGTACTTGGAGTGTTGAATAGATGGACGAACGGACACACAGACACATGCATGGATGGAAGCATGAACGGGCGCAGGGGTGGATGCATGGACGAACGCAGGGACGAACGCACGAACAGACGCACGCACGGACGGGCGGATGGACGCGTGGACGGTCACACAGACGGACGCATGTATGGACGGAAGAAAGAACGAATGGACGGACGAATGCTTCGCCCCACTCTCCATCATTCGATCCGTGCATATGCTGCCAATTTTTTCTAAGCGTGCACGCTAGTTTTTACAGCTAGAGACGCATACCGTGTTTCTAGTGACAGAAAAATGCCACGTTCGGCGAATGATGCCAATGGCTGCACGGTGTAAGAAAAAATAACACTGTTTTTCTAACACTGGGTTTGCCCGTGCGAAACGCCATTACGGACGCTACGCAATTCATTCGTATTTTCTCATGATTTCCGCCTCGACGCAGGGGTCTAGTAACTAAGGTACTCGGCTGCTGACCCGCAGGTCGCGGGATGAAATCTCGGCTGCGGCGGCTGCATTTCTGATGGAGGCGGAGATGTTGTAGGCTCGTGGGCTCAGATTTGGGTGCACGCTAAAGAACTCCAGGTAGTCAAAATTTCCGGAGCCCTCTACTACGGCGTCTCTCATAATCATAAGGTGGTTTTGGGACCTTGGAACCCACAAATCGATCAATCCTCATGATTTCCTTCGGGAGGTGGGGGCATGTGTTTTATAGAGAAAGCTGTTATGAGATCAAAACACGGGTCATGCGTGGTGCCGCAGTTGCGCGCCGCTGCCACCGCCGCTGGTGGTCGTAACCAGTATCGAACGAAAAAAAGGTAGGTAATAAAAAAAAACAGTGATCACACAATGGGATTTGAATCGGTGTCTATTGCTTGCCAGCACAGCGTTCCACCACCGAGCCCCGTCAGTGCTTGGAACTCGCTTCCAACTTGGCCTGAGGCAAGCTTGATTTCGGGAGAGAAATCATTGTAATATGAGTAATAAAGTGTTTTAGAATGCGAAGAGAACAGTCGGGAGTCGCACAATGTGAATTATTTTACGAGCGGGTTGTACAATGCTCCAACCCATTGGAAAACGTTTGTTGATCTGCTATTGACTGTGATACATACCCACTTCAGGCCTATTTCATTATCATCTTCAGCCACTGCATGAAAAATTGCGCAAAATTCCTAACAATGGTGTACAAGACACCACTCTTCTCTGAAGAATGACGAAAAATAGCGTAGCGAATGCTGGCTTACTACACAAAATTAATGTTTATGAATGGCATAATAGGTACCCGGCAGTCTTATTGTAGCATCCCAAAGAGTGTTTTGAAAAGGCTCTAAAGAGCCGATCTTCTTGTTTTCAGTATGACTGTACTGCACGGCCTACAGAGGCCTGGATTTTCTTTACTGTAAAAAAAAAAACCAACAGCTTGGCTGCAAACGCGAATCAGTGAACGCGATAGCAACAAATTTCAAGGTGACGCGCAGATGGCAAGCAGATCGAAACGTGCCCCGCGTTTCTCTTGCAAAAATGACGTTCAAAACGTACTCACAAGTACAGTTTAACGCGAAAAGGCGTCTAAGTTGTTACTTCTCTGCGTTGGAAAAGCGTGCCCTTTTCGCAGACAGAGACTGCGCAACGATTACAGTGACCTTTGTTGTGAACCCGGTAACTACAACAAAATTGTTCCGGTGAAAGCCCAAGGACAGCCAAGACGTACGATCCTCCCCACTACAATATGAGGGCGCGCGAGTGAGCGTCCACTCCCGTCTTCTACGTGGGGCAAAGTACGCGTGGAAGATGAGAGCGCAGACCGCGGCATCGTGACAAGGTGGCGACGCACGCTCATCCCGCTATCTTGCTGGTAATGCTGAAAAGGCGTTAGTTCCCTCCGAGATGCCCGTAACTAGTGGTAAGTGGTTATTATAAATAGCTTGCCATTTGAACGTAGAAGGAGGTACTCTTTTGTAGCTCAGTGGTTAATGCCTCGCACTGACATTGCAGAGGTTCCACGTTCAATTGCGCGCACCACATTCTTTTTCTGAGTTGTTTTCTTGTCCTGCGTTTTTATATTTACAGATACGTATACATATAGGGTGAGTGACGGTAACGTTGACGCCGGCGCAAAATCCAGCCGAGAGTGTCCACTTAATTGCCATCGCAATAAAAAACACAGCATATATGAGGTGAATGATGACGAGTGGGACGAAGCACGTATGAACGCAGAGACGAACGGATGGACAGGCAGATGGACGAACGTACGGGCAAACGGACGCACCAACGGAGGGAGTGACGGACGCGTCGCCCCACTCATCATTATTCGCTCCGTGGATATTCTGTGACACCGTTCTCAAAGCGCATTTTTTCATGAAATATTCTTTGTATACAAGTACCAGTGGATATATACAAGTACTCAGCAGACATTCTAAGGACTGAACGAGAAGTGCCTACTACTACTACTGCAACGACACGGGACATGGAACACATGGCGTTAGAAGTTTCGCCCGTAAAAACCCCCTGCTCGCACTGCAAAACCATTCATTGGCTACCCCGTGTATATAGGCATTGGATCTTGACCTCCAAGGTAGTGCCGGTAGAAGACTTTTTGTGCGTTGTTCTCAATCAAAATTTTACTCACTAACTCACTTAACAGTCCGAATTTGCAGCATGCGCATTAACTAACACAGGATGGCGGGTATATGAGTCCTATCAGCTTCTTCTGTCTCTCATTGCTAATGGACAGCGATTGACATTTTACAGATAGGAAACACCGATTCATCACGGCATGCTCTGTGCCTCCCCATGTTTCTCTCCTGTGAAACGCAGCTATGGGTGCCTTTGCGAACGCTGCTGTAACTGTAAGCGTTAGCACCCACTGCTTCATTCTTGTAGCGGGAGATGGTATAAATTTATACATTTCTACATTTATACATTTATATATATAATTTATGCATTTATACATACAGCGCGCCACTTGTGACACATCCTTAAGATAGCCACCAAAAAGGTTTGACAAAAACAGCTCTTGGCGTCAAGTTATTACTGTCAAAAAAGAGCTGCATCAATAATGCATCATACGATTGAATTATGCTATTTGGTCTTTCTTCATTACAAAGGAACCACAGGAGTGGCAGACTTGACGAGCTACCTCGTTCGACAAGGTCTGTTTTTCTAGAAGCAGCAACCAATGTGCGTTGTGTTGTTAAGACTTTCGATCCTTTTCCAGAGTGACTTGGACTTTTGGATGTTTGTGCTTGTTTAACAAAATCGAATTGAATTGAATTGAATTGAAGTTTCTTTTGTCCTGAAATTCTTACAGGATCGGGAGCAGAGGCTAAAGGCTATATAGCCTGACATGATTGAAGATTCGTTTGACTGTCTGAATTGTGTCTTAACCATATGCGCATTTGAGCTTAATTCTGAAACAATGAATTATATTGGACTGTATGACAATATTTGATGGTATTATTTCCACTTACTAAAAATCATAGCATATCTACGGAGTGCATGATGATGAGTGGGGTGAGGCGCCCGAAAGTCCGTCCTCGCTTTCATTCATCCGTTCGTTCTTGCTTCCGTCCATCCGTGCATTCATCTGTCCTTCCGTCAGCCCGTCTGTGCGTCCATCCATGCATCCGTCAATGCGTTCGTGACTGCTATCATTCATGCGTCCGTCCATCCATGCGTCGGCCCACCCTTCTATCCATCCGTGTGTCCGTCCATGAATCTGTCTGTCTGTCTGTCTGTCTGTCTGTCTGTCTGTCTGTCTGTCTGTCTGTCTGTCTGTCTGTCTGTCTGTCCATCCGTCCGTGTGCCTGTTCATCTGTCCGTCCATCTAGTGCACACTCCCACTACCACCATCTTGCATCATTTCATCATATACTCATATCATAGAAGTACCGCCATCCAGCGGACATTCCAAGTACTGAACGAGAGGTGGCACTGCCAGATAGAGAAGTAGCATGCGCGCACTCACTTACGGCCCGCGTTTCGTGCCTAGTTCCCTCCTTTCACTGCCGCTATAGTTCATGGCACTGCAGCGCAACCCTCGCTAAAAATTTTAAAAACAAAGGAGGGTACGTCCACCAAGTTTAAAATGAAAATATTCCTGGTAAGATTGAGCTGAAAATGTGTCATTCTGTTGCAAGTTTTAATAAGCATCTAATTGAAGGCAAATTCAATTGGAGTGTAAGTCACAGATGCGGATTACATATAGCATTTCTTGGCGCGAGGGCCATGGGATGGCCAAAGAGTGCCAGTACATGGGACAAATGATGATGGGAATGGGTATGCTACCCGGCTGTATGTGAGCCTAAAATTTCTCACACTAAAGTTGGGTAAAACAAATTTATTTAAATCATGGAACTGACATGAAATGTTGGTGGTGAATATGAGCGAAAAACGGTTGCGGTAAAACCATGAAGAGAAGGGCAGTAGCACCTCCTCAAGCCAATGTGGCCAAAGGTTGGGAAGCAAGTGTGTTCTGTCATGTAACTACTTCAGCAGCAACCTCTTTTCAGTGGTGATGCTGCAGGCTGCTTGGGTATATGAAGTGAAAAGTTGGTATTTCCTTCAGAAATGCGAAAAATGATTCCAGTTTAAAAAGTGGCTCCTTACCAATGAACATAGACGGGTGCATAGAAAATTGCAGTCGGTGAGGTGATGAAAAGTGCTTTTTTCTGAGAGCGTCTAATTCATTGCACTAGATTGGAATGTGGAGAACGTTAAACGGTTCGTCACATCTCTCGTAACTTGATTGATCACCATCAGACAAAAGATATGCATGTGTGCTGTGTGTGTGTCTCATTTTAACCTGGTATGCGTTATTTGTGTGCGGCGAGGCCTCAAAACTGGTGGCCAGTTTTCAAGTGTTGGCTTGATGACATGTAACTTATTTAGAGTTTGTCTGTCCCATGATAATTTCCAGTAATCTCTGAGCTTTAGATTTAGGAAGGGTTTCAGGTCAAGTGGGGGGACCGCTATGGATCTGTTGCTTGCGTTTTCGGGGACGGATGCAACTAGCTGATCCGCCAAGACGTTTCCTTCAATTTCGCGATGACCGGGCACGCAGCATTTCACGACGTGTTGTTTAGATGCGTAACTTGTCCACAGCAGTGAGTAAAGCGATACCATTACGGGGTTTTTGTGCCTTTTAGGAGTTTTCAAAGATTTAACAACGCTTATAGAGTTCATTTGTATAACAGCGTGATGTACACTCATTTCCACAATATGTTTACCAGCGGCAAGTAACGCATGGGCTTCTGCTGTAAAAATGCTTGAGTTAGGGTGGAGCACACCGGCATTAGAAAAGGACGGACAGACCGCCGCATACGACACACCAACGTTGGACTTCGACGCATCTGTAAAACATTCAGGACAACTATATTGGTGCTGGAGTTCCAGGTAGTAAGTACAAATCTGTGCAAAAGGTGCATGCTTTGTAACTTCGGCAAAAGATACATCGCAGTCTGTGAGCTGCCACTGCGACGGCGGCCGCTGTACAGCAGGTGCCATGAGGTGATTTTCAAAAAGTGATACTTCTATTTCCTGTGCACGACGTTGTACTTGTAGTGAAAATGGGACTCTCAAAGAAGGACGGTTGTGAAACAGGTGCGAATTAGATAAATAAGTCACAGCCCCATATGTGGGATGTTCGTTGTTTGCGTTGACTTCTACAAAACATATGAAAGAAGCATAGCACTTCTGCAAGTGAAGGAACCACTCGTTTGACTCGGCGTGAAGGCTTTCCGCAGGACTTGTTCGAAATGCACCCGTAGAAAGGTGAATGCAAAAATGATGGTTGGGTTCCGGCATCTTCAGTGCGCTCGGTGCGGCAGATTCATAAACTACGGCCTCGTAGTCTAGGCACGTTAGTATGAGACTGTCGTAGAGGTTCATAAGACACTTTTGATCACTTTTGCATGATGTAAACTACAAAACCTTGAAAATATGCATAGTTTTCAGGCACCTGTTTTTGTGATAATGTTACGTGGAAAATAACATAAGTCAGTCTGCAGCCTCAACGCAGCTCACCGGCAACGTCCACTTCTTCACTCTCAGTCTAAGGCACCTTTCTTGGGTATGTCCCACTATGCCCTGTTTCAGTCAGCCGAAATCACGTAACACGACCCCTGGCGGCAAAGCACCGAATTGGCGAGTTTACAGGGCCACAGCAGGAGCAGTGTGGTAATGCTTGAGCCTTGATGCGTGGACTATGTTCCTTGACAGCAGAGCAGAAGAGGTTGATGGATTATCAGGGGCAATTTCATATGTACTGTCAATCACTCGTCTAAGCACGCGGTATGGGCCCGTGAAACGAGAGTGAAGTTTTTCTGAAAGACGTGCATGTCGCGTAGGGGACCAAAGAAGAACGAGGGAACCTGTTGCAAAGTGTTCGTCGCGATGCGACTCGTCATAACGATGTTTCTGCGAGTCTTGGGACGCCATTAATCTGCTGCGGGCAAGCTGACGAGCATGGTCAGCTCGGGTAATAGCGTCGCGTGCATATTTTATTTATTTATTTTATTTCACACAACTGCAGGCCAATGTGCTGGCCCAAACAGCAGTGGATAAATCAAAACGTAATTGTAAAAAACAACAGACAACAATACAAAAGAAACAAAAGGTTAAGAAAGAAGGTGACGCTCAAGGTCACCAAGAAACTTATTAGAATGAAAGATGTCACACGGCAAAAAATTCCAGTCATCGACAGTTCTAGGAAAAAAACTATATTTAAAAGCATTTGATCGGGCGAAAATTGGGGTTAGAGCATGTTCATGACCATGACGAGTACGTCGTACTGATAGCGGTTTAACACAGTAAGGGAGATCAATTTTTACAATACCACAAAAACAATTGTAAAGAAAGGAAAGACGACTGAACTTTCTCTGAGCTTCTAAAGTAGAAATGTCGTTTAATTGCATTAAGGTGGTCGGGGAATCAAACCTACGATATTTGCCAAAAATAAACCTTACAGCCTTTCTGTTAATACGTTCCAGATTCATAACATCTTTCTTGGTATGCGGATCCCAGATAATGGAAGCATACTTAAGCTTAGAACGAACACAGGCATTATAGGATAGAATTTTAGTACGCGAGGGTGCAGATGCTAGTTTTCTTTTTAGAAACCATAGCTTACGCAATGCAGAAGTGGTAATGTCAGTTATGTGGGTCGACCAAGTTAATTTACTTGAGAGTGTGACGCCCAAGTAATTATATTTGTCTACATTATTTATGTTAGTGCCTCTTAGAGTATAGTGGAATTGACTAGGGCTTAGCTTCCTGGTGATGCGCAGAAGCACAGTTTTGTTAGTGTTTAACTGCATGCCCCCGTTCTGACACCAGTTATCGATAGTGATAAGTGCATCTTGTAAAGCCACATGATCACACGGTGAGGAAATTTGCTTAAAAATGACGCACTCATCCGCGAACAAACGCGCAGACACATTTTCAGGAATAAGAGAAGCTAAATCATTAACATAAATTAAAAACAAAAGTGGCCCTAGCACACTTCCCTGTGGGACTCCAGAGGACACACGAAAAACAGTCGATGAAGAATTATCAATCACTACATACTGACGTCTATCTTGAAGATAAGCCTGAATCCACAGAACAATTTTTGTAGGTAGTCCAATACGCTGTAATTTGTGTAACAATTTCCCGTGTGGCACTTTATCAAAGGCTTTACAAAGATCTAAAAACAGTACATCAGTTTGCCCAGAAAAATCAAGCACACGTGAAAATTCATAGACAGTTGTGACTAACTGGGTAACAGTAGATAACCCCTTTCTGAAGCCATGCTGATGCTTTGATAGTACATTGTGTTCACTGAGAAATTCATAGACGTAATTAGCAATAACGTGCTCAAGAAGCTTGCAACAACTGCTCGTAATAGAAATAGGGCGGTAATTCTCAAATGATAAGGGGTCACCTTTTTTATGAATTGGTTTCACACGTGCTATACCCCAATCAGCCGGTATTTTCCCCGTAGCAATTGAAAGATTAAAAAGTCCAATTAGGAATTCCGATAAGTATTCAGCGTAGCGGTTAAAAAAAGCAGTAAGAATGCCGTCAGGCCCCGGAGGTTTTTTGGGATCAAGTTGTAATAGCATGTGGAAAACGCCTTCTTGCGTCACTAATAGGTCATTGTCTGAGTCAACGAATGAATTCTCAAGTTCATAATCATCGGTTTGAGAAAAAACGCTCTGGAAGTATGCATTAAATTGTTCAGCAATAGTAGGAGCGTCCGTTATTATTACACCATTAACCTTCATTTTACTACTCCCTGTCTTAGGCTCGCTTAAATACCTCCAAAATTTTTGAGGGCTATTCTGAAGAAATTCAGTCAGTGTATTACTATAAAAATGTTTCTTGCTTGTGCCAAGCTTGTTTGTAGTTTGTCTTTCAGTACGTTAAGCTGGGCTGTCATTCGCACATGCTTTTTGCGAAGCCTTTTAATTTTACGCTTCATGTGGATTATTTCTCGGCTAAATCAAGGGTTTGCACGATGCTTGTAAGTTTTTCGACACGGTACAAAATTTTCAACACAATGACGTATGGTTCTAACAAACGATTGCCAAGAGGTCTCAACATTGTGTAACAAGGATCCGATATGCGTTTCAAGGTAGTCAATTATAGCTACATCATTCGCCCTAGTAAATTCCTTTATAAGTGTGGCAGGGTGAGTATTTTTAGCATGATGTAAAGCCTTATTCCAAGTAAAAGAAATCAGTTTATGATCAGAAATGCCCGGTTCGATTGCAACATAGCCATCAGAAAATATTTCACTTAGAAAGAGTAAATCCAAAATCGACCCGCCTCGAGTACAGACATCCACAGCTTGCTTGAGGTTGAGCAAAAACATGACGTCAAGAATAGAGTAACCCGAAGGAGAGCAGCCATAGATTAAATTATCCGAAACAATAGATGGCAAGTTAAAATCACCTGTTAGCAAGACGTGTTTCCCACATAAACCTAGAAGTCGATCATATAATTTCATCAAAAACATATCATCTGCATTGGGTATACGGTAAAGAGCACAAAGAAAGAAGGTAACGTGGTCATGCGATTTTTTCAAAAATATGCTTTCATGATCAGCAATTTTATGGGCGAGACAGGCGTCAACGGAATCTTTTACAATAACCGCCACGCCCCCACCACGAGAGCCTCTATCCCACCTAAAAACTTGAAATCCAGGCGGTACGATTTCGTTGTCTCTTATCAGACCATGTAGCCAGGTCTCAGTAATGACGCAAATATGTGGGTCATATAAAAGAAGAAGATTTTCAAGCTTATCGATTTTGTTAGTTAGACTCCTAGCATTGAAAGATATCAAGCGAAGCTGGAACGTTGGGAATCGCTATGCCTTAGTGGGGTGCTTTTTAACCTTTGACAGCTATTGACGGGAATTTGAAGAGTCATTCCAACTGAAAAGGTCGGTACCAATACGGAGCCTATCTTCAACAAGAAATCCGTCTTTACCGGCATCTTTATCTGCCTTAGCTGACTGCCAAAGCAATTTACGTGTCCGACGCGTTTCCGCACAGTAGTCGTTTTCAATACTAATCTTGGAGCCCTTAAGTTTTGGAACGTTTTTCCAGATAGCCTGTTTTCCCTGTAGTCTTGGAAATATAGAATTATCGGCCTGTTATCTTTATTGCGTCCAAGCCTGTGAATACGAGCGACAGAAGAGAAATTCACACCTAACTTATTCCCAAACAATTCATCAATAACCTTACGTCGCAGATCGGATTCAGTTTCATCCTGCGATTCAGCAATACCAAAAACTATCAAATTCGATCTGCGGGTGTAGTTTTCTAGGTCAATGAATTTCGCGCTCTGGGTTTGAACGGCCTCTTGAACAGTTTCAACGGTAGTGGTTAGTTTTCCATGCGTTTCGTTAACGTTAGCTTCAAGGGCATTCAGGCGCACACCAAAACTCTCGATCGTTTTTTCAGTACCTTTAAGACGAGTTTTTAAATCGGCTATCTCTGCCTTGATTTCCCTCTGTCCATCCAGGATTGCCTGAAACATTTGTTCAATAGTAGGACCAGGATTTGATTCCACGTCCCCACAGAGAATAATTTTGCATGAACAGTAGCACTCATACGCAATAAGAGAGCAGGTGCGTGGGCACGGCAGAATAACAAGAAATCCGTTGTCACTACGATTTAAACATTCATATATAACCTGTACGATGAAGAAACGAAAGGCCGTGAGCTACGTGTTCCCAGTGCTTTCGCCGCGCCCACTGTCGATGCTGAGGAGTGGTCCAGCTCTTATAGCGTTGGTTGCGACTGACGTAGCACATCCGGACCGGAAATACAGCAGCGCCTCTTCAATGACGGTGACGTCGAAGTCATGTTATTGTCTTGAGTTGTCTTGATAAAACGGCTCGGTGGTGGGAATCGATGATAAGGCCCCAGCAGCAGAATTCAGCAACGCCTGTACGATGAAGAAACGAAAGGCCGTGAGCCATATGTTCCCAGTGCTTTCGCCGCACCCACTGTCGATGCTGAGGAATGGTCCAGCTCTTATAGCGTTGGTTGCGCCTGAAGTAGCACATCCGGACCGGAAATGCAGCAGCGCCTCTTCGATGACGGTGACGTCGAAGTCATGTTGCTGTCTTGAGTTGTCTTGATAAAACGGCTCGGCGGTGGGAACCGATGATAAGGCCCCAGCAGCAGAATTCAGCAACGCCTGTACGATGAAGAAACGAAAGGCCGTGAGCCACATGTTCCCAGTGCTTTCGCCGCGCCCACTGTCGATGCTGAGGAATGGTACAGCTCTTAGAGCGTTGGTTGCGACTGACGTAGCACATCCGGACCGGAAATGCAGCAGCGCCTCTTCGATGACGTTGACGTCGAAGTCATGTTGCTGTCTTGAGTTGTCTTGATAAAACGGCTCAGCGGTGGGAATCGATGATAAGGCCCCAGCAGCAGAATTCAGCAACGCCTGTACGATGAAGAAACGAAAGGCCGTGAGCCACATGTTCCCAGTGCTTTCGCCGCGCCCACGCCGCCGCGCCCAAATATTCAGAAGTAGACTGTGCAGCGGCTTGCAGGAAGGTATCCAACGGCAATGTTGGTTTGCGTCCAAACAGAAGATAAAATGGCGAGTACCCAGCAGTGTCATGCCGGGAGGAATTGTATGAGAACGTCAAGTAGGGTAGTGCAAGGTCCCAATCACGATGGTCGGCTGAGACGTACTTCGATAGCATGTCTGTCAGGGTGTGGTTTGAACGTTCTGTAAGCCCGTTTGTCTGGGAATGGCACGATGTCGTGAGCTTATGTTGGGTAGAGCACGAACGCAGGATATGGTATACCACTTTCGAAAGGAACGTACGGCCTCGGTCTGTCAGCAGTTGACGAGGGGCTCCATGCACTAAAATGAGATCGAATAGTAGAAAATCAGTGACGTAGCGCAGCTTGTTTTGCATGGCTCGCGTAGCTTCATAACGGGTCGCGTAATCCGTAGCCACCGCGACCCACTTGTTTCCGGAGGCGGTGTTGGCAAGGGACCGACAAGGTCCAAACCAACACAGAAGAATGGCTCCGATGGGATGTCGATGGGCTGCAGATATCCGGAAGGGAGTCCCGACAGCTTTTTTGCGACGCTGGCAAATTTCACAAGCGTTGACATAACGACGTACAGAGTGTGAAAGGCCAGGCCAGTAGAAGCGGCAGCGCACACGGTCATATGTGCGAGAGACACCAAGGTGACCCGTGGTTGGCACGTCATGGAGCTCGCGTAGGACTGTGGAACGCCGGTGCTTTGGTATGACCAGGAGTAGGTCGTGGTCATTGGGCGATAAATTACGCCGATATGAGGTGTGGTCCTTCAAGATAAACATGCGAACAGAAGCGTCTGGCGGTGAACATTCGAGCTGTTGTATTAGGTGGCTGATATCCGGATAACGACGCTGCTCGTCCCCGAGATGAAGCAGCTGGGAGATGGAAAGAACGTAACTCCCATAATCAGTGCTCGTAGGATCGCAGTCGGCCACAAGGTAGCGTCACAGACAATCCACATCTTTGTGCAGTTTCCTGATTTATACACAACGGTGTAAGAATACTCATGAAAGCGGAGTGCCCAGCGGGCGAGACGACCTGTGGGATCTCTGAGGGAAGTGAGCCAGCAAAGAGCGTGGTGGTCGGTGAGAACTATAAATGGTCGGCCGTATAAGTAAGGGCGAAATTCCGCGACTGCCCACACCAGCGCTAGGTACTCCCGCTCTGTGACGGAATAATTACGCTCCGAGGGGGACAGCAGCCTGCTGGCATAAGCTATCACGCGATGCTGCCCACTTTGTCGCTGAGCAAATACAGCGCCTATTCAGGAACCGCTGGCATCGGTACGGACTTCGGTTGGTGCCGTAGGGTGGAAGTGAACCAGCACAGGAGCAGAAGTGAGCAAAGTGGTCAGGTCGGAGAATGCTGCTGCTTGCGAGGGACCCCAGGTAAACGTCTCATCCGGTTTGCGTAAATGTATTAGGGGCCGAGCGATTTCCGCGAAGTTCTTGAAGAACCGCCGAAAATAGGAGCAGAGCCCCACAAAGCTGCGGACATCTATGGCGGTTTTCGGCACAGGAAAGTCCTTCACAGCTCGAACTTTTTATGGGTCAGGCTGTACGCCGTAAGCGTCAACAATATGTCCAAGTATTGTAATGCGATGGCGACAAACCGGCACTTGGTAGAATTCAGCTGAAGGCCGGCGAGACAGAATACAGCAAGAATTTTCGACAGTCTCTCAAGGTGCGCTTCAAAAGTGGGAGCAAACACAATCATGTCATCCAGATAAGAAAGAAACGTAGACCACTTGAAAACATAGAGCAGGGAGTCCATCATTCGTTCAAAGGTGGTGGGGGCATTACATAAGCCGAAGGGCATGACTTTGAATTTGTAGAGGCCATCGGGTGTTACAAAAGCCGTCTTCTCTTGGTCCATGGGGTCCACGGCAATCTGCCAAAATCAGAACGAAGATCCATGGAAGAAAAGTAGGCGGCACCATGGAGGCAATCAAGGGCATCGTCAATGTGGGGTAGAGGGTATGCGTCTTGCTTGGTGATGTTGTTAAGGTGGCGATAGTTCACACTAAATTGCCACGAGCCGTCCTTCTTTTTAACTAATACGGGGATGCCCAGGGAATGGAGGATGTTCAATGATGTCATTCGCTAGCATCTTGTTCACCTCCTTCTGAATTATGCTCCGCTCAAAAGCAGACACTCTTTAGGGACGGCGGTGAACAGGGTTGGAATGACCTGTAGCCTCGAGATATCCTGGTAGGCCTCGAGAAAATGTTGATGGGCTTCAACTTGTGGAGGCGGAGGATCAGTGGCGATCATGTCTACAATTTGAAGGCTGCCCAAATGTGTTGTGAGTGATGCGCGCTGCGTTGAAACAAGGGTGTCTAAGACAAAACCTTCAATTTGTGAGTCAAGCAGCGGACACAGTTGGGCCACGGAAATGCCTTGTGGAAGCACATAATTCATGTAGCTGACATTTACAAGTAATAGACAAGTTTTGTTATCTGTGATGCTGAGCACCGTATAGGGCACTGCAACATTGTGCGCAAGGAGTACGTCGGTGAGAGGCGTAGCTTAATAGTCACCGTCGGGCTTAGCTGGTGAGCACAGAAAATCGATGTACGTCACAGTTTTGGAGGGCAGGTGAACAAAGTCACTGCATTGTAATCAGCATGTAGGTTGGTACGGGGCGTCACTGATTTGTGGCAGTTCAAGGCGGAGCACACCAGCGGAGCAATCAATCAGAGCAGAAATGGCGGCAAGAATATCGAGGCCTAGTATGAAGTCGTGGGGACATGTTGCAAGCACGGTAGAAAGGACGACCACTTGATGACCGGCTACGATAAGTTGAGCTGTGCGCATACCGACGACAGGGACTGTTGCGCCATCTGCAACTTGGACGACACTGGTCAAGGAGGGCGTGAGGACCTTCTTCATGGGACGACGAAAACGCGAACTCATAATACACACGTGAGCGCCCGTATCTATCAAAGCTTCATCAGGTGTGCCATCAATATATACTTCTAGGGTGTTTCGGTTCAAACGTAAGGGCAACAGAGGATTTTTGATTAAGGTCGACAGGCAGGTTTAGCTCCAGAAGCTGCGCAGCCCAGTTTTCCGGGGACATGCGGCAGTTAAACGATGGCGAGGGAGAGCGGCGACGCGTATTTGAACGAGAAGGATGGCTTTGAGGCGGTGGCGACGACGGGACAGGGTGGCCGTAGTCCTCAGGGGCAGTAAATGCTGTAGACTCAGTGCGGGTCAGATAACAGTGGTTTGGTGGACAGAATGAGTTACTGTAAGCGGGGTACGAGCCAGAAGACGTAGATGGTCATTGGCTGCGGCAGTAATGAGCGATGTGTCCTGTGCGACCACAGCGGAAGCAGATTGGCTTATCATCAGCTGTTCGCCATTCAGACGAGTTCCTGGTTCGAATAGAGTTCGGACGGCGACGTGTTATGTCCACAGAAGCTATCGAGGAACCAGTATTAACCAGGGTGGGTGCAGTTGACAAGAAACAAAGAATTAGCGAATTCCTGGCGGACAACAGCCTGGATCAAGGCGATAGCTGGCGTTGAGGCGTCGGGCAACGTCGGTTTCTTGGCAGCTGGGTAAATGGCCTCGAGTTCACGTCGGACGATGCGCGTCACGTCTTCGGTTGTAGTCGGATGACAAGGAGTGTCTTCGCAAGACGACGTTGCCACAGTGTTGGGTAGGCGCTGGAACTGATGCAAAATGCGTCGACTCTTCACCTGCTTGAGACGGCTGCGCTCTTTGATCACGGCGTCGATGGTCGTTAATTTAGTAAATACAAGCAGGCTGAACGCATCATTGGCGATTCCTTTTAAAACGTGGGAAATCTTGTACGCCTCAGTCATGTTGGGATAGGACATTTGACACAATGCTAAGACGTCTTGAATAAACGTGAAGTAGGGCTCAGTACACCTCTGTGTACGTGCGGCCAATTGCTTTTGGTCATCAAGCTGTTGACCAAACGGGTTGCTAAAGAGGTCGCGGAGCTGTTGTTTAGGCATTTCCCCGCGTGTGATTTCGTGCTCATGGGTCTCAAACCAGATGCGAGGGGTCTTGTCAAGATAGAAAATGACATTCGCAAGTTGGGTCCCAGCCATATTGCTTGCTGACGCGCTCATACATACTAAGCCACTTGTCCACGTTCGCGTTGTCCTCTCCAGTAAAGGTACCGGGATCACGGGGTTTCGTTAGGGCGACGTTCCGGGTGGCTGTCCTTGCCGAGGTAGGTGGTGAAGCCATATCCTCACCCGGACCCATGGTTGCAGATTTAAGGAGGCGTCCACTGCGTAGCTCCGTTGTCAGAAGAGTACCCAGCACCTCCACCAAAATGTTACGTGGAAAATAACAGTAGTCAGTCTGCAGCCTCAAGGTAGCTCACCGACAACGTCCACTTCTTCACTCTCAGTCTGAGGCACCTTTCTAGGGTATGTCCCACTATGCCCTGATTCATGTAGCCGAAATCACGTAACAATATTTTATGTGTTGTACAAAACATACTTTTGTGTCTTGACTAACGCCTAAAACATGTGCGCTGTTTGTGCAGGCAACGAATGACGCTGCAGATATATGTTTGTACAGTTGGTATATGTATAGTTTGTATTTGTACAGTTTTCTTTTCGTAGAGAAAAGTGCGCAAGTGTTCTGTTGTGCTTTAGGGTTGAAACCATTTTTATCGGCCCAGTTTGACACTTTATTGGGCACAAGCGGAACTTCCCATTCGCATATTGCAAGATTGAAGGATCTAAAACGAGTTTGTACGTCGTGAACATAGATTGATTAGAAGATATTGCACGGGATACACAAACGCAAGGAGTTCATTTTTTATTATAAAAAGTGTGGAGCTTACGACACCACCCTTCGGCACTCCGGTCGACTAGACAAATGGACGTGACAGGTCATTGCCAACACGTACGCGGAATGTTCTGTTCGACAAGTAGCTTCCTAAGATATCTTACGTTTTCCCACACACACACCCATTGCTGAGAGGTTCTTCAATATGCCAAATCACCATGTCGTATGCTGTTTCCATCTCAAGGAAGACCGACAGAAAAAACTGCTTGTGTACAAAAGCGTCACGAATGCTTGTCTGTATGCGTACGAGATGGTCAGTTGTCGATCGACCTCCGAGAATACCACACTGATGTGGGTCAAGCAACCTGTTTGATTCGAGAAAGTGTAGTAGCCGACGGTTAATCATCTTTTCAAAGAGTTTGCAAAGGGAACTTGTCAGAGCTATTGGTCTATACCTGGAAGCGAAAGACGGTCCCTTTCCTTGTTGCAGGATTGGAATAACGATCGCCTCTTTGCAAAGAAAGAAGGATTTCACCGGAACACCAAATGGCATTGCATAGGGCAAGGAGAGTTTTTTGTGTTTCTGAAGGCAGACTACTCAACATTTCACATACCACACGTTCGGAGCTTGGGCAAGCTTTGTTACAATATTTCAGTGATGCGTGTAATTGATGTAAATGTTCATTGTAAGCCTCATATTTTGCACATTTAGGTTCCATTTTTGTTTTATTTTTGTATTGCGCAACTGGAGTGTTGTAAAGGAGTGTGCTGAGCTAGAAACAAACTCGAAGTGTGCGCGAAGGAAGCTTGCCTTGTCTTCTAAGGTGTCACTTGCTGTGCTTATTGAAAGGAGTGAATATGCTTCACATCCTCTTACTTTTTTTAACTTTTTCCAGACATTGGCCTCATCCGTATACGAGTTTATACTACACGAGAACTTCTGAAAACTTTCCTTTCTCACCCGTCGGCGCATCCTCTCGTCTTGGGACTTTATGATTCTTAAATTTGGCAGATTCTTCGCTACGAGAGAGTTTCTAAACATCTTGGATGCTTTACTTTGCTTCCCGCATGCATTTTTACATTCACTCTTTCATCATAGAACACGTTGTTTGCCGGTAAGTCCAGATGTTTGCGGAATGGATTGGGTTGCACCGTCAGTCAGAAAGGCTGTAAAGTACTCCACAGCTCCTTTTAAGCTTAAGCATGATAAGTCGGTCCAACTAGAGCGAGTAATCTTATGAAACTGTTCCCAATGTACTTCATCTGTGAGTCATTTGGAAATATTTAGAGGACATTGATTTATAACGGTGTGCTTAAAACTATGCGAAAGTGGTCACTTCTGAAAGGAATATTGGTTACATTTGAATGAAGTAGGGGTAGAAGGGATGGGGACGTAATCTTAGATCTATAGATGAATTGGTTTTGTTCGCAAGGTTAAAGTATAGGTGCTCTATCTTATTCAGTAGGCCGGAATCGGAACAAAAAAGAAACTGTTCAAATAGGCGACCTCAACCATCGCACCGAGAATCTCCTCATAGACCGCTATGTGCATTCAGGTCCCTGAGGACCAGAAAAGCTCCTAGTAGTTCGTATATAAAAGACTGGAATTCATGCTTTTTAGGACAGTGATGTGGAGGTATGTAGAGAGAATAGATGGTGATGAGTTAGTTCAAAGAACTGCTACAACAGCCACTGCCTCAATATTTCTTTGTAGTGGTAGACGTGTACATGCCATTCCTCAATTAACAATAATGGCTACGCCACCAGATGACGCCGCAGCATCATCTCTGTCTTTTTGAAATGAAATAGTCACGCAGAAAGTTGGTGTTCCTGAGCTTTAGGAGTGTTTCCTTTACACACGTCACTTTTGGTGAATGTTTGTGTAAGCGTTCTTGGACATCATGGAGATTTCTCAGTAGCCCTCCAACGTTCCATTGCATAACTTGCGTTTCCATATTGAGGGTAAAATAGCGCTGTGTGTACGAAATGCGAGTGATTGATGTCTGAAAGGGAAAAAGTGACTCATTTTATAGGGCTTTTGCGAGGCCCTGTTCTCAACATTTTGTCTATTTCGGAGCAGTCAAGAGGCTCTCGCCGCTTCTTCGGCACACTTTTCACTGTTAAACAGGAAGTGTCTATCGCATCTGCCATAGTGGCAGAAATTCGCCCTATCGAGCGGCGTTTACGTTAGGTTGGCCTCGTCAGGGCAGACGAAGCATGCGGCTCCACCGAGTGAACCTCATTGGCTGCTGCTGCTGCACCACCCTGGTAGCGGCCCAGGCATGCAGCGGTGGCTGGTGTGGTTACATCGACAGAAGGCAGAGCAGTGGTGTCTGCTGCTACCATGGGGGCAGGAGGTGGCGGTGCCAGTACACTGAACGTATCTGGGCCGGCCACCTGAAGCCGTCGTGGTGCCGCCCCCAATGCACCACTTTGGTGAACAATGTTTTGATAGCATAATGTGGGGACACGAGCTGCCTTGCTTCGCGCAAAGTGATGTTTTGTTTCACTTTGAGAGTTATGATTTTTTCCCACGCACTGCAGGAACTAGAATATGCTGCATGGTCACCGTCGCTGTTGGCGCAGTGTACCTCGGTATTACAGCGATCATCAGTGGAGTGTCCCATGGTACCACAATTCACAAAGGTTAGCTGACCTTGGCAAGTCTGGGAAGCATGGGCAAATCTTTGGCATTTAAAACAGCGCCACGGATTTGGTACATAGGGTCTCATTGGCAGTTTCAAGTAGACGCTCACTATTACGCCTGGAAGTGCGGACCACCTGAAGGTCACGACTATGTTCTCTGTTCGTATTTCTTTGTTGTCTCTCCTGACTACGATACGCTGCACATGTACAACATTTTCATCTTCCCAGCCAGTCAGGAGTTCATCGTTCTCTAGGTCTACTAGGTCGTCATCTGACACAATGCCTTTAACGGTGTTCATCGTTCTGTGAGGAGAAATGGTTACAGGCTTGTCCCCAAATGCTACTAGTTCGGCTAGTTTCTGACACTGTATCCTGTCTCTAACCTCTACGAGAAGATCCTCACTGGCTATCTTGGTGGCCTTATAGCCGCTTCTGTTGGTTTCAGTGAAGCATCTGGATCCAAGATATGGGGTAATGTTCCGAACTTTTTTGTCTGAGTTCTCGCGGTGAATGACGTGGTACTTGGGAACGAGGTCTTTGGGAAAAGGCTGTGCATTGGAATGGGTGCGCCACCTTTTCAGGGGGCGATTAGTGAAGAAGGGTTTTCGTGATCCCACAAAAAACAGCAGTTCGTTAGGAAATGGCGCTTACCACACACCATAGGGCCCAATGCAGGGATTTGGCAGATCATGTAAATTCGGCGCAGTGCCAGTTGTACGCCACAACAATAACCGCATGTGGCTTATCCTAGCTTAAGTATCCACACAGGGCAAACCCTTGCCGCCAGAAAAATTGGAAGTAAACAGTAAAAAGAAGGTGACAGGAAAGATAAAAAGTGAGAGATAAAGACGAAGATGTAAGGAAAAGAAATAGAAAAAGGTGACTGCCGATTTCTCCTGGGGTGGGTCAGCCCAGTGGGGCAGTCTACGTGAAGCCGGGGCCAAAGGGGTATGTTGCCTCTCCCGGGTGACCTCAAAGGTCCGAGCAACCAGCGTCGGCTCAACCCGCAGGATCCCCTTTTACCCGGACACGGCTCAGCTACGTATGGCAAGGGGTGGAAGGAGATCGTAATCCTTTCGTTAGCGCAGGTCTGTGGTGTCGCTACGCACCAAACGCCTGCTTATGCAGACGCACCTTGGAGGAAGTCACCGATCCTCGTCTCTGTAAGGTATTTCATCAGAAACAACTATCTTTTTATTTATGATTAACGTGCGTGGGTTTTCTTCTCAATTCAACAGGGTGGGCATGTGCCGCTCCTCTAGTCCGGTCGTTCAGGTGGCTACCTACTACTACGACAATGACTGAACACATGGCGGACGCACAACCCGCAACTTAGGGTGATTCGTCCTAAGAACAAGCACCAGCACGGCTCTGTGGTAGAATGCTGAATTGCTATTAATACGACCCAAGTTGGAACCCCAGTACATCCTGAGTATTCTTTCAAATTTAGTTTTATTTTCTTATCTCGAGCAACAGTGCGTTAGTACATTGGTGGTGGCGGGGGAAAACTATGGCTTTAAAACGGCCTTTTTTGTGATCTCATCACAGGTTTCACTGTAAAAGACCAGTAGTTGTATTCTACACCCGTAGGTTTTAAGCCACCCTAAAAGGTGTCCAATAGGTACAAAGTACCTGTTGTGTTTTCTGCACTAAGACAGCTGTCGAGTCTATGCCCACAGATTTTAAAAGGACCCACGCCTGCCCCTGTGGTAAGAGGCATGCGAGTACCTATGTCACCTGCGCGATGTGAGTGGTCTACGAAAATCTGCACACCTAGGTAAGAGTCCACATCGGCCATAGCAGCCGATGCCTCAACAATGAAATTAGGGAGCATGATCTCACACACAAAAATATCTTTCCGGCACATTTTCTATGAACTGCAGTGCGTGTGGATGTGAGGCAAGATTTGCTCTTATCACCATTCTAGGTAGAATCAAGGAGGTGATTGAGTCAGAGATTCCAGAAGCATGGCTCATCAAGAAGGAAAAAAAACTGCCCGCGTCTTTTAACGGGAGAACTAGAGTAAATGTGTCGCAGAATGGCTGGGGTATCACATGAATTTAGCCTAATTGGGTATGGTTTGGTAATTCTTAATTGCTCTTTCGCCTTTATTATTCTAATTTATTGAATGAAGGAATTGCGCTGCCTTCAACGAGTGGTAGATGATGATGTAGGGTTGTGCCTCACTCCTGGTTAAAGGTACTGTTGCTTCAGTCGCATGTACTCGAGCCAAGAAAAGTGTCACGTCAAGGGAAAGACAAGTAAATATGCCCTTTACTGAATGGCGAACGTGCAATACAGTGCCTACTCATACGGGGAGGGGGGCAGTGAATGGTTGTGCAGCGCGAGCCGTTGGTTTTTTACCAGCAGACGCTGCTTGCATCGGCTTTGCGAGTTGAGAGAGCGAGAAGGAGCAAGAATCAGCATGAAGCGCGAGCATGCACAGTGGGGGTGGGGACGGCGCTGCCAGCATCGCATTTCTCAGCCGCACGATGACGGCGCCGTCAACGCCGTCGACATCGTGTGACCTTAGAGAATATAGTATATATCTCTATAGTGTGACTAAGAAGTGCTCCGTATTTAAAGTAGGAGCCTGGCTCTAGCGTTCATGGATTGCGGATGTGCTGTTGGAGCTTTTGTGTTTACAGCAGATGCCGCGATGTCTCTTGCAGTGCTCCCAGTTTTCTCGCCTGCATTATGTGCATTTTTGTCTATAAGATTTTCAGCCCAACTGGTGGCCCCTTTCAACTTACCAAGTGGCCGTCACCTCCCCGGAGCCAAGCTTGTCGCAGTGAGTTGATTTTCATCCATCCATCCGTTAGACTCCAACGCTCTGAGGTGGCCCCTACGCGGCTGCTGCTACTATGGCGAGGTGTCCGCGGCCCATATTACGTGCCCGAAGCAGGCATAAGTGTGAAGGTCTCGCAGTCAACTCACGACTCTGTGTCGATGGAAAATTCAAGCACCGTAGAGCCGGCTTTCTATGAGCGGAAGTAGTTGTCGGTTACAGAGAACGCCACTAAGCGTTGCGTGGCAGTAACGATGACACCCGGGATGCACACCGCGGGGTTGACATATGATTCAGCTTTCATCAGTTTTCTCTTAGCACAACCAAACGATATTTTTGACTGGAGAAAGAATGGAGGACAATGTTGCCTCGAGCTGTCCTGCTGACCACACCGATGAGGACGATGCCGGTGGCTGTTGAAAGGCTTTCACCAAGAAGCGAGGCGCCCGCCAAATGAACGCCCACAAGGAAAGCCAACCAGGCGAAGGCATGCCGCGTGTCTCTAAGCCCGATGTACGCGAGCAGAGTGGGAACCGGCCTCTGCCTCAACTTCCTATACATGACGAAAAAATCATTCTACGCCCTCATGTAGGGCATTGCCTCGATATGTGAACGCGCCCTGAACTCACCGGCATTCTCTGGAGCGCTGCTGGATTGACTACCACAGGCCATCAGGACGTCATATTCTTATATGGTTCTTAAAATGAAAAGAAGAGAAAAGTGAGCCCAATAACTGTCAGCATCAAGTGTGACACCTCAACAGTAGCTCAGAAGGGTGAGAGTAAGGAGGGATTAAAACGATACGACTAAAATGTATATATATATAGAGAGAGAGAGAGGAAGGAGAGAGTGAGGCGCATGGACAGCGAGCGACGGAAGTGAAGAAAAAATAGGAAAGATGAACACGGTCGCAGGAGTCCGAGGACGGGGCACCACTCGACGAGAGCTCTTGTCGACGTCAGAAGATGGCGTTGGGCTAATCCCGTCGGCCAGAGCTACGCTGTTGCCATCGTCGGGGACCGGCGTCTGTAGGTGGCGTAGGATCAGCCCAGTCGGCCAGAGCAGCACTGTCCTCGTACATCGTGAGGGCACAACCGGCCGGCATGGAATCAAGCGAGCGAGTCGTAAATCATATTCCTACTGTGACTACTTCAAAACTTTGCGATTATCAGCATACCCTGGTCACATGCGTTCAACGCGTTATACAGTGTGCGGTAGCTGACTGAGACTCGTTGTGTATATTTATCCCATCGCATTCACAAAATACTTTACCACTCCAGACAACTGTTGCAAGGGTATTGTTCATGGAATCATGCCTGGCACGTCGTCTTCCACAGAGTAGATGAACTTGTTGCTCCTGCAACCCAAATAGTTCAAGCACGCATGGTGGGTCAGAACAACATTGCGATAGTATATTTCGAAAGACTGAAGGTCTCTCGCGACAAGCGCTTCTACCACACCTACGTGCCTACGCTACGTGCACATTTGTAGGAGGCGATGGGGGTAATAACTGCGTCGTTACCCCCATTACCCCCGACACGTGGTTTGCAAGATTTGCCACAAGCTGGGTCATAGGGTTGACCATTGCTCTACACCAGATATTGTCATATGCCCAACGTGCGGCACCGACAACCCCACCCAGTCACATCCGTGCACTCCACAGTGAAAATTCTGTGACGGACATCACCCTACGATGAATCCAAACTGCTTTCTGTATGAGAGGCAGGCACTCAATAAGGTATGAGTGCGGCAAGCTCTAGAAAATGCTCACCTCCAACCCTACACTGACTATACCGTGTCAAGCAAGATGGCCGTGACCCGCCATTCATGCACCCCGACGAAGTCAGAAGATTCCCTTTCCAAGAGCCGTTTAAATCGCCTCGCAAGTCACAGACACGCTCTAAGTCCCGGAACGCTTCGAATTTGGGACCTGCTCCCAATCCCGATCTCGCCTCAATTCCAGCTCCTGCTCTTGCGAGGAATCACGGCGTCAATCGGAGAAGCGCCCTCCATCTACAAAACAACCCAAAAAGAAGGCTTTGCAGAGCGAACCTGTTGGCAGTGGGAGGTTCACGCCTTCTCGGAGCATCAACCAACCCCGTAGTGGAACGCAACCAAGGTAGCGCCTAAAGAGGTAGATCAGGCAGAGGATTCCCCACAGCTTGCTCCGCCCCCCAATCAATCAACACTGCGTGCCTTCAAATCACTATATAAATCCTCGGCCCGTGATCCTCTCGCAGAAATAGCCGGTCTACGTCGAGACATGGAGGCGCATTGCGAACGCCTACAAAAGCAAATGATTGAACTTAGTAGCAGAAATGGACACCAGTGGTGCACTTTTGTACACGTTCCAGATTCGGACGGTGTCAATCCGTTCGTTACGTCAAAAAGTGGGTGGTCGTGACGATGAGGGGAAGCAAAGAATAGATTGGGAAATTGAGGCCTGCGTCAGAATTTTCACGTCAGCTTGAGGACCAACTGATTTCAATTAAAACGTGACGTGTCCAGCGTCTCCGTGGGATGCGCCACGCGTGAAAACAGACACGTTCAGTGTCTCTGTGGGACGCACCTCGCGTCTCCAATGGACGCATCAAGTGTCTACAAAGAATGCGCCCGGCGTATGTGATGGTCGTGCTCACTGCCTTTGCAAGAGACACCATCACGCTCCTAAAAGCATGGAGTGATTGACGAGTGGGGCGTAGCTTGAAAGGGTTTCATCGGTAAACCATGAATCCTCCGCCTGTCGGTCTGTCTGTCTGTTTTCTCGTCCACCTGTCTGTCTGTCTGTCTGTCTGTCTGTCTGTCTGTCTGTCTGTCTGTCTGTCTGTCTGTCTGTCTGTCTGTCTGTCTGTCTGTTTACGACAACGGACATGGAGAGACAGACGGGGTCGCTACGACCACGGAGGGAGATTAAGCCACAGTGCAAGTTCACAAAACCCGCTGCGATGCCACGTTCTCAAATCAACCAGATACTGAAAAGGCGCGAAGCGTTTACAATTTAATTCAATCCATGCCACCTCGCATCCATTTCAATCCATTCGTTACGTTTCGGACGGCATCTCTGACCATTCCTTTACCTCCGCCCAAAAAACGGGCGAAAACAGACACGTGACACCTTGGCTCACATGACATAGACCCGAGTGAGGGGCAAGGGTACGAGCGATAGATAAAGAGGCCACCACGCGCACATTGTGTACTACTACCGAAACACCAGACATTGACTCCCATTCGTTGAATTTTCGGGGCACACGGAGAGGACTGACACGGCAACGGAAACACCAACGTCTATATCGTAAACTGAGGAAATGAAGAGATCAAATTACGCTTGAATCTCAAGAATACGCAGTGACTCTCACCAGAAATAACTGGCGAGGATTCTGCAACCGGCTTTCAGGAACACTAGACACCGTCAGGACATGGTCTATTCTTCGATCCCTCACAGGCTCCACACGACGAAAACAAAAACATTTCAACAGTTACACACCCTAATGTACCAGTATCGGGACGATCCCTCAAAACTTCTCAGGGGGCTCGAAAAACATTCCATTTCAACAGGCCCGACACCGCATTACCCTGACTATGCGCTCATTGGCGAGACAAATGATTTCTTCGATGCAGACAATACGGTTGAAAAGTTACGGGTTTTGTTGCAAGATCTACACCATAACACGGCACCGGGAGCAGACCACGTTCAGTTCATCACACTCGGCATCCTAAGTGATGTGGATATCACTCACCTCACAGGTATATTCAGTGAATACTGGCGCCAAGGTACGCTTCCCCAAGCATGTCGACACGATGATATCTCGTTGATTCCCAAGCCAGGCAAAACAGCGCAAGAGTTTTTACTCGCTTATTTTCCTGACACCCAAATATATACGCTTAGTATATAAGCTTCCGAAATGCGCCCAACGATGGGGCGCACCACGAGCGACTAACACATTGCATGCAAGAGAACTCAAACAGAAGAAAGCTATGGCACAGAGCTTTCTGAAACATGCACTGCTTCTTGCACAAAGGTATAAGTGGGACACTGGCGCAATCGTTCCCTTTTCATTGTACGCGATATGTCTCCAGTACTACACGTGCTAACGTTTCCCTGCTTCGTCCCAACACGCGTGTTTCTCGGAACAGTTGAATGCAGCTGCACGAAGCACAATGTAAGGGCAGGTGTGAAACCACGCCGTTATTAATTGATTATATATGTTCCCTAAGACGATCATTAATACAGCGTCCTGTTTGGCCTATTTACACATGGCCACTGCTCAATGGGATTTCATAAATAACGCCCACTATGCAACGCTGAACTTGCCGGGCGTGCTTTTTTGCATAAAAGGTTAGCTTTTTGAGAAGATATGCGGGCACAAAGCTTCGACAGCTTGTTGGGTGCCGAAAAGACCACTAGAACGTCATGCCTCTTTCCAACTTTCTTCAAATTGTGGGCAAGTCGTGCGCCGACCAGCCTCCTCACATCGGCGGCCGAGCAAGCCCTGGAAAGATCTGGTAGGAAAGGGGCGTGGTGATGCGGAGTTGCTTCACGTGTCGCTGACGGCCCTCGAAACGTCTCGCGCTTTCCCCAGCCTTGGGAGTGCACCACGTTGACAAAACGATTAGAATTTGCTGGAATCTAGCGCGAAAGGCATTTAAGGGAGCAGCGGGGAAGGGAGATCAAGAGATGAAGAAAGTTTGCACTCGTGTGCGTAGGAAGGAGATGAAAGTTTTGCGCAAGTGTGCTTAGAGTCGTTCCACCGTATCGTATCGGCGAACGTTTTTTCCCTATAGTGACAAAGCAGGTAATGAAGAGGATTTCCACCTGAAGGGTGAAAGCTGGTGCTATCAGCAGAAGAATAGTGTGAGACTACCGCCTGATGGTGAAGACGCGTCCTGCAATACCAACACGTGAGAAGCCGAACCGTTACCGGCGAAGAAGTTTGGTGCTTGGAGGGTGGCCAATTGAAGACGCAAGGTTTCCTGGACAAAAGCTTTGGGAGCAGCGGATCTACAACAGCACTGGACTTTGAGTGAGTGATTATTGGAAAAGTATCATTCAAAGTTTTGGTCCAAGGACTGTGGAATGAATAAGTTTTCGAACTCTTTAGCCTTTAAGTGTCTTGGTTGTTAGATGCAAGTGATTGCGTTGTGGCGCGTATTGTTGTCTGTGTCTGTTGTTTCGAGTGTATCTGATTGTACTGTGTAGTACGTTGTTTGATTGGTGACATATCGTAATCAACTATTGTGGAGTGTGCCTATTTGTGTATCGTTTGATCTGACATATTTGAGAATATAATTTTGTTTTGTTAATGAACTCTCGGCTCTGACTCGTTCTTTGGACCACAGCCGGCGTCCGCTAACGCGCCAAATAGGACCACTTCTAAATTGTCCGCACTTTTGTGGAGCAGTTTGGGGGGTCGATACTTTGGCCCTTGGAATTACGCGGCTATCGCGTGGGGGGGCGCTGCAAGCGCGCGATGATGTAGGACGTGCTGCGCTTCGGCTCCGCTGATTTTCGGCTGGAACCACGGGCAACTTCACAGTACCCCGTCAAGACCAGCATCAATCGTTTCGGCTACTCACAGGCAACACGTGGATACCAGTGTCATCCAGGTGGGCCCGTTTTTGACAACTTTACGGCCGATCATCACCCGACCACGTTGGCGACGCCGTTAGGCCAAACGGCGACGCCAACGCCCGGCGGCGTGGGACCGGCTTTCCGAGGCAACATGGACGCTACTCTCATGCAGCGTGGATACGACCCGCATGCCATGACGTGGGAAACGATTGCGATTTCCGAAACGCCAAACTCTGCTTCTTCACCGAGGTTTCGGAGCCAAGCTCTCAACGACGCGGTGGAACGCCGCTCGCAAGCCAACGCCAAGAAGGCGGCGTCCGCCGCTGTTCCGGCATCCGGCACGCCAGCTGACAAGACGCAGCCTCCCGCTTCGCGCGCTGTGGGACGCAAGGGCAAGTTTCTCACCAAATGGAAGCCTCGCCCGTTTCCGAAACCGAGTCCGGACGACTATGTAATAATCGTAAAGCCACGAGAGTGCATCTCATTGCATGATGCTTTCTCAGAGAACTGGTACGGGACTGCGTTTAAGGCATACCTCGGGCCCAAGCGAGCTGAGACGCTGACAGTTATTCCATCGAGAGAGCAAAATTTGATCGTGATTTACACCCCGGACCCTGACACGGCGGACAAAATGATCGGGGACTTCGTGGTAAACATCGAGCACAGGCAGGTTCTGCTCAACGGGCACCTGCGACAAGATGGTAGCAATGTCTGCCACGGAGTTATCGTAGTCCGCAACACAGATACGACGGAGACGCTCCGAGAGAGCGTACGCTGGAGGTCAGGCACCATCGTCGAGGTGCGTAAATTTGGCACATCGAACAAGGCGCGTGTAACCTTCGCCGGCAAGGAGAAGCCACGCTTTGTTCACTACGACGCAATGCTGATCCCCGTCAAACCCTACTACCGGACGATCCCGGCCTGCGGCAAGTGCGGTGTCGTCGGCCATCGGATGGACACTTGTCCCAACCCACGACCGGATACGTGTGGCCTGTGTGGACAGCAGGTTCCCCTTGTGGAGGAGGGGGTAAGGGCCCCTCATGAATGTGTACCCGTATGTTCTGTGTGCGGTGGAGCACACGCCACAAACTCTCGAGCATGTACGGCCAAGTACCGTAATTCCAAGGTGGCCGCACAACAGGGCAGAAAGTCCAAAAGGGCGTCCAAGAAACGACGCAAAGATCAGACTCCCAGTGAGCCACCACGCCGGGAAGTCGCCAAGACTGACAAGCCCGCTTCCCCTACTGGAGGAACCGAAAAGCAGCCGACGGCGCAACCATGCGGCGAAGCCGGGCCATGGGCCAACGCCGTGAAAAACGGAAAGCAGGTGGGTGGTACGGGTAGAGCTGCCTCCTCATCCCTCCCTATCATCCCCTCTTCATCGCGTAACGCCGACCAAAATATTATTGCCAAACTTCAGGCACAAATCGAAGCGTTACAGAAAAGACTAGCGGAAGCCGAGGCCAAACAGACCCAACTAGTCTCCCCTCCTCCTCCCCCCGCAGTAGAGGTAATGGAGAGTGAGACCGGGGCGGGGGCGGCAGACGCGGTTGCCGCACTCGAGGCTCGTGTGAACACCCTTGAGGTCCGTATGGACAGCCGTATAACTGTCCTCGAAACCCAAATCTCAGCGGCTGTAAATGCCGCCATTGCTAAAATGACAGAAACCATCTCTACCCTGATAGCCCAACAAGTTGCGCGTTTCACCAAACGAGCCGGCCCAATTAAGGACGTGTCTGGCCAGTACCCTAAAACGCTTCGACGACAGATCGAATTTGAGGATGATGACAGCTGCTCCGCCTCCGGAATTGAGGACACCCCCCTCCCCGCGAGTGCTGGCTCGGGAGCACCGCCACCGCAATCGCTCGTTAACTCCACTGACCATGGCGGGCACCCTTAGAATTCGGAAGTCCCCACGATCCAATACGGCCACTCCCATCCAAATCACCCAGTGGAATTGTCGGGGCTTTAAGGCTCACACTAAGCGCGCCAACCTCCGGCTTTTTCTCGCAGCATTTCAAAACTTTCCTGCTGTGGTAGCCCTCCAGGAGCCAGGGAGTGCTGCCACACTCACAAACTATACTACGTTTCAGCAGGACCCTTTATCTTGCATCTGCGTGCACAAAAATTATACGGCCAACCTAGTTGATCTCGACCTTAAGCCAGCTTTCTCGTACGTGATGGTGACACTCCTTCCACTGCGTAAACAGGACCCGCCACTGCACGTGCTAAACATTTATTGCTCACCGAAACTAAGACACATTACATTCGCAGACCTTTTTAGCCGCGCTTTAAAGGCTGCGGGCAGGGACCCTCTGGTGATTGTGGGTGATTTCAATGCCCCAGCACACTCTGGGGGTATGCACGTGAAGAGAAACGTGGACGTAAATTGGTGGAACTTATGTCCACGCTGGGCCTAACTCTTCACACCGACCCTGCCTACCCAACTCGCGTGGGTAACTCCGTGACCCGGGACACATGTCCGGACCTTACCCTCACAAAAAACATTCAGTATGCGGATTGGGTCAACACTGAAGAGACCCTCGGCAGCGACCACTGCATACTCAACACCACCATTCGCACCTACCCTTTGGCAAGACCCTACGGAGAGGCAAAATTACCCGATTACACGAAGTTTCGGCAAATATACGTCAATTCGACACCCATTGAGGAGCAAGGATACCATGCTTGGTCCCAGCAACTAGTTTCCTCATTACGCTCCACAGAAACACAAATTAAACTCTCCGAGGTGACTCGGTGACTCCGGCGGTGGATAACCATCTCCTTCACCTCTGGGAGGCCCGGCGCAGCCTCGTCTGCCGATGGCGCCGGCAAAAACACAACCGAAAGCTCAAAATTCGCATCGCTGAGCTCACCCAGCGAGCAGCAGAGTACGCGGCCCAGCTCGCTGACTCCAACTGGGTGGACCGTTGCAACACGGCCGCTCGACAAATGTCCAGCCGGAGTACCTGGCGCCTCTTCCGCGCCTTGATTGATCCGACCCAAACTCGAACAGAGACACAAAAGCATCTGCAACGAGCATTTCACAGCTTCGACGGAGACACAGCCAAATTGGCATGTAAACTCCGAGACCAATATCTATGCACTCAGCAGGACTCCCAAGGGCCGGCGTACTCGTATGCAGGTACCGAGAACGCGGAGCTGGATCAACTGTTCCAGTTACACGACCTGAAGGCAGCCCTAGCAAAAATGAGGCGAGGAACGGCACCGGGAAGGGATAAAATTACCGTGAAATTACTTGCCAATCTTCCTGACTCGGCCTACACCATGCTCCTTGCCTACATCAATTCCATTTGGATCGGGAAAACAAGCCTACCAATTGAGTGGACGACCGCCCTGGTCACCTTCATACCCAAAGCGGGCAAAGCCATTAACACGGACAACCTCCGCCCCATCTCCCTTACTTCTTGTGTGGGAAAATTAATGGAGACGATGGTGCGCGACAGGTTGTCCGCATTCCTGGAGAGCAAAAATGCATTTGCAGACACCATGTTCGGGTTCCGCCCACACCGGTCCGCGCAAGATGTCTTGCTTCAGCTCGACCATGAGATCCTCGATCCAGTCGAGTATCCCCTGAATGACAAAGTTGTGCTCGCTTTGGATCTGAAGGGGGCCTTTGATAACGTGACCCACGAAATTATTCTAACACATCTCTCACAGGTAGATTGCGGCCAAAACACTTTCAACTATATTAAACAATTCCTCACTGACCGACAATCATACATTCGGATTCAGGACATTGAACACGGCCCTTACCGATTAGGCACGAGAGGGACTCCGCAGGGAGCGGTCCTCTCGCCCCTCCTATTCAATGTGGCAATGATGAGACTCCCCGCTCAGCTGGCGAAAGTCGAAGGCATACAGCATGCGCTGTACGCCGACGACATCACCATATGGGCGTCACACGGCTCCGCAGGAGACATGGAGGCAAGCCTGCAGCAAGCGGCGGACATCGTGGATTACTATGCCCGTCGCTGCGGCCTTCAGTGCTCCCCGTCCAAATCGGAATTCGTGCACATACGCCCCTCACCAAAGTGCACCGCAAAGATCGACCTCTCCCTTCACAGCGGACCAATACCCGAACGCGATGAGATTAGAGTACTGGGGCTTTTTATACACAAAAATCGCGGAGCAGACACAACATTGGCCAAATTGCGTAAGGTGGGGGACCAGGTGGGCCGGATGGTCCGCCGGGTTTCCAACAAGCGCGGGGGGTTACGATGCAAAGATGCCTTGCGGCTGGCGCATGCATTCGTAACCAGCCGAGTCCTGTACTCGGCTCCATACCTCCACCTACGCAAATCCGACGAGAATGCACTCGAAGTCATTCTCCGCAAAATCTACAAGCGCGCCCTCGACCTTCCTGTCAGCACCTCTAACCAGCGCCTTTTGGGCTTGGGAATGGTGAACACCTTCAAGGAGCTGAGAGAGGCGCACTTGACAAACCAATATACTAGACTCTCTAAAACACCGTCGGGTCGCCACCTCCTTGCCCGGCTACACATCAATCACTCAATACACACGGAAGAGCGCGTACGGATTCCAGAAGTTTGGCGATACTCCTTGCACGTGCGCCCTCTTCCGGCTAACAAGACCCGAGACGACTACACTGGCCGACGCCTCGCGCGGGCGGAAGCCTTGGCTCGACACTACGGCCACAAATTCGGGGTATTCTACGTGGACGCCTCCGGCCCGCACCACGGTGGTTGGTATACGGCTGCGGTCGTCCACGAAAACACCGTTGTAAACGGACTCACATTCCGTGCACATAACATTACGCACGCGGAGGAGATCGCCATTGCACTAGCCGCCACAGATCAGGACTCGAGGGTCATCATCACCGACTCAAGGGGTGCCTGTCGCAATATTGAACAGGGATACATTCCGTACCGTGCTTATAAAATATTGCAGAACAGCAGCTACCTAGTGCCCCCGCGCACCGAACGATCATATGGGCTCCGGCTCACACGGGCCTCGATGGTAATGAGACGGCCGATGCCGCTGCCCGCGCGCTCACTCTCCGGGCACCATCCTCGTCCCCTACCGATCCGGAACTCGAACCCAATCCTGCCTACACCTTTAAGGAGATCACACAATTTTATCAATCCGGCCATAACGTCTATCCTAAACCCTGTAAGGGCCTCACGAAGGTGGAGGAGCGAATCCTCCTTCGCCTTTGTACTAAAACTCTATTGTGCCCGGCAATCATAAAACACTTTGACCCCGCTTGCACGGGGAAGTGCCCGCATTGTGAGGAAAATTCCTCTGACATTTTCCACATGGTGTGGGCATGCCAAAAAACCCCAAACCTTACCCCACTACCCAACCCTTCGCGGGAGGACTGGGAGGCAGCCCTGCTCGGCTGCTCTGACCTGACGGCCCAACAGGCCCTGGTCGAGCGTGCCCAGGCCGCGGCCAACGCCAATGGGCTCCCGTAAGAGGGAGCCCACCTAGTGTTTGTACGGGGCGGCCCCTTAAGGACCGTTCCCACCCTCCCTGTAAATAACATCTGTAAATAAATGTTTTTCAGCAGCAGCTATCGCGTCCCTATTTAACGGGACTTTAGATAATTATTCTGGCATCCGCGACAGGACCTTTTTGGTGCACAGTGGGTCCAAAATAGTAACAAAGAGCCTCGAGTCGTTGATAGTGCTATCGGAATAATTTTTGTGTGTTGCTCAGTGTTCTCGTTAACGAGTGTGCAGAAAGTGTTTTGATAGACTGATTTAGGCAGATATTTTTTCCACGTGGCAAGGTTTAATTTGGGAGACACCACGAATCTCGAGAAGTTAGTAACTCTTGGTGAGAAGATGGGTCTTTCTGGCGCTGAACTACGGAAGTGGGTCACCCAGAAAAAAAAGGAAGGAAAATAGAGGGCCAAAGAAGAAATGACAGCTGAGCTCGAAAAAGAAAGGTTGGTGGTTGAAAGAGCCAAAGACGAAAAAGCAGCTGAGTTGGAGAAAGAGAGGTTGGCAGCTGAGAGATTGAAAGAAGAAAGAGAACAGCAATTGAAGTTGGAGCTGGTGAGAGAAAGGCTGGTAGCTGAGGGGGCGAGAGAAGAAAGAGAGGCAAAGGAGCGACAGCTGAAAGAATAAAGAGAGGCAAAGGAGCGGCAGCTGAAAGAAGCAAGAGAAGCGGAGATGGCTGAAAGAAAACGGCAGCGGCAGCACGAGATGGAACTCGAGCGGCTCCGTTTGCAACAGCGAAGCGGAACTCCCCTTCAAGCTAGAGTTGAAAGCAGCGAGCGGGAAGATCATGGCTTCCGCTTGAACCCAAGCAAGCTGCTCGTAGCGTTTGACGTAAGGAAGGACGACCTTGACACGTACCTTAACCGATTTGAGATGAGTGCTAGGAGCCAGGATTGGCCGGAACATCAATGGGCAACTGCTTTGAGTACTTGCTTGAGTGGTGAAGCGCTCAGTATGTAGGGTAGGCTGACGCCGAAAGATGCAGCCAAGTATTCAAAAGGGAAATCTGCTTTACTGAAGCGACTAAGATTTACTGTGGAAGGTTGCCGGGACAGATTTCGGACAGCAAAAGCAGCTAATGGTGAGACGGCTACGCAGTACGCCGCCCGACATAGTCATTATTTTGACAGATAGACCAAACTTTCAGGGACAGCACAGGAGTACGATGAGCTTAGAGAGCTCCTTATTAGAGAGCAATTTCTTACCAGTTGCCACCAGTTGCTTGTCGCTGTACTTGAAAAAGAGAAGAAAGCTGAGTCACTTGAAGACATGCTTGAATTGGCTGTTCAATTTTTAAAAGCGCAAGGTGGCACAAATTTGGCCATGGTCAAGAAGGAGTGTCCCAAAAATTCGAAGAAATCGGCACCCGAACAAAAGAAGCGTGCACCGGAAAGTGTACAACGATGTTTTTTGTGTAACTGAGTGGGTCATCGCGCGAACAGCTGTCGAACTAAGTTTATGAGCCCTACTGTATTGAAATGTTTCAAATGTGGTCAGACTGGGCACAAAGCAGACACATGCCTTAACGAAGCGAGTAAAACCCACCAGATAGCCTGCGTGCAAGTGGCACCGAAAGCCGATGATGATAACGTCACCGTCGGACTCGTTGAGCTGAGAAATTGGAAAAAACTTCCTATTGTGGGTGTTGTAATGACAAAATGGCCCACTGGTGTTACGGAAGAAATGCCAACGCTGCCTGGGAAAGTAGCGGGCAAGAAGGATACAGGGTTAAGAGACACCGGTTGCTGAACTGCTATCGTGCGGAGAAATTCGGTATGGGAAAGTGAGTTAGTAGGCAAAACTACACTGGTTCGCCTAATTAACAGCATGATTAGGATGCTTCCTGAAGCATATACTGAGATTGTAACCCCGTACTTCAGTGGAAGGGTTACTGCCCTGTGCGTGACGACCCTCCTTTACGACCTAATCATCGGAAATATCGACGGAGTGCGAAAGCCGAACAATCCCGAACGTTTTGAGGAAGACCCGAAGATGGAGTCCCCAGCAACCCATTTCAGAGGTACAGTGGAGGAGAACCCGCTAAGGATTCCGCCCGAACTCAAGGTGAAGCCGCGGTGCAAACTACAGTAAATCGGGAGATGATCGTGTTGAACGAGAAAACGTGCCGTGCAGCTAGACTGGAACGACCTCAACCGACCAACAAAGAAAAGGTGACGGAGTCGGCCAGCCAGGCCCAATCTCGGGACGTAAGCAAGCTGGTGAATAACCAGACAAAATTGGTTGAACGTTACGACCCGTTAATGGTGTCGAAGGTGTCAACGATGGCTGAGTCGCCACCTCAGATACTGTCGATTAGAAGGGCTCGCCGGAACAGAACGAGAAATAATAAGAAGAGATCGAGCGAGCACTGCAAGAAAGGGTGCAAGCGCAGCTCGAAGTACACAGGATAGGTGCTGAGGTTGAATCAGAATGTGTTTGGTAGTGTTGAGCCTTAATGTGGCTGTGTTGTTTTTATCCTATGTCACAAGTGTACCTCGAGCGAGACAAAATATTTGTTGCAGTGACGCAATGTTATCGATATGATTGTACAAATGTTGTAAAGAGAAACATTTGTGCGTTTGTAATGTTTAAAATGTGTGATGGAGTGTTGTACTCATGTACCTGTAATTTGTTGTGATATTTAAATGCAATGTGCAACTGTATTGATTGTTATATTGTGATTGTGACATGCCATGAGCGACCATCTGTGTTGCAGACTTTTTGCGCTCATTTGTATGGTTTCGAATATTATGAGATAATATTTTTAAAGTGGGGAGCAATGTCACCAGCGAGCACTCAAATAAGAGCGTGCAGCTGTATTCTGGCGACCAAGCGGCAGAGAGGCGCCTCAAGGTGAACGAAAAAGAAGAAAACAAGCATCCAAAGACTCCCCGGGCGCGCCGTCTCTCTCCCTCGAAAGCGTAGATTCACCGACCAACCTCCTTACATCGGCGGCCGAGAAAGCCCTGGAAAGATCTGGTAGGAAAGGGGCGAGGGGATGCGGAAATGCGTCACGTGTCGCGGACGGCCCTCAAAACGTCTCGCGCTTTCCCCAGCATTGGGAGTGCATCACGTCGACAAAACGATTAGAATTTGCTGGAATCTAGCGCGAAAGGCATTTAAGCGAGCAGCGGAGAAGGGAGATCAAGAGATGAAGAAAGTTTGCACTCGTGTGCGTAGGAAGGAGATGAAAGTTTTGCGCAAGTGTGCTTAGAGTCGTTCCACCGTATCGTATCGGCGAACGTTTTTTCCCTATAGTGACAAAGCAGGTAATGAAGAGGATTTCCACCTGAAGGGTGAAGGCTGGTGCTATCAGCAGAAGAATAGTGTGAGACTACCACCTGATGGTGAAGACGCGTCCTGCAATCCCAACACGTGAGAAGCTGAACCGTTACCGGCGAAGAAGTTTGGTGCTTGGAGGGCGGCCAATTGAAGAGGATTCCAGGAATAGAAACATCGAGGGCAGCGGATCGACAACATCGCTGGACTTATAGTGAATGATTCTTGATTCACACTTTGGTCCAAGGATTTTGGACTGAATAAGCTTTCGAACTCTTTAGTCTTAAGTGCCTTGGTTGCTAGTTGCAGGTGATTGCAATGTAGCGCGTATTGTTGTCTGTGTTCGTTGTTTTGAGTGTAGCTGATTGTACTGTGTAGTACGTTGTTTGATTGGCAACATATCGTACTCAACTCATGTCTAGTGTGCATATTTGTGTATTGTTTGATCTGCCATATTTGAGAATATATTTTGTTTTGTTTATCGACTGAGGACAACTGCTAGGGGGCGGCGAGCAGTACCGAAGCGCAGCACACATATAAGATATAGATGGGTATACCTACCCGACAGGCAAAGTCATCATTGATATGTGTGAAAGGCTTGATTTGATCATTTGCAACAGTACCGAAAAGTGTGAAGGGCAAATAACATGGGAGGTAGGAACGCTGCAGTCCACGATAGATTACGCACTGATGTCACATAGGATGTATGATAAGCTCAGGGGAATGCACATAGATGAAGGTGGCTTCAGAATTCTGGGTAGTGATCACAAACTTATCAAGCTATGTTTTGGAAGAGCAGTGAAAGTGGGAAGGAGACAAGATGACCAACTACAAGAAAATTTTTCTTCAGAAAGGCAAATTGAAATAGCCAATAAACAAAGTGAGAAAGTAATCAATTAGGATAATAAAACAGTGTGTAAATACACGAATTTATTTAGAATGTTTGAGCTAGAGCTTGCTTAGGCACGTGACAAGTCTTCCCGGAAAAGAAGGCACAAACCCAAAAGTTGGTGGGATGAGGAAGTTAAGAGAGCCATAGCAAAACGTCAGGAAGCCTCTAGGAAACACAGACATGCTAAGCAGCGGGGTGAACCGACAGATGATGTTTAAAGCAAATAGGAAACCTTTCTAAGCTGTAGAAGGGATGCATCCCTTCTGATCAATGAAAAGATTAGAACTAAGGGAGCCCAGTGGCTGGCAGAAGTACATAAAAAAGATAGAAAGGCAGCTGCGAAATTTTGGAACCATCTGAACTCTCTAAGAAAAGGGACGAGCCTAGAGCAGAGGTTTATAAATACAGCTCAAGGTGCTAGGCTGGAAGGGGACGAAGGTATTGAATATATAAGAACAGGGGTGACAGAAACATTTCAACAAGGAAGTGCTTTATGCACCACAATAGACAAGCATAAATCAAGTGGCGCAATGGCTCTATTTTCACAATAAGAGTGGGAAAGGGCTAAAAAGAGGGCTCCTAGTAGTTCATCAACAGGCCCAGATGGCATTCCAATCACGCTGATAAAGACATTGGGTCAGACGTCTAAGCAGGCTTTGGGCAAAATAATAATCGATGGAGAAGTTCCCAATGGATGGAAACTTAGCAGGATGAGCATGATTTATAAAGGAAAGGGGGACAAAGATGACATAAACAACTACCATCCTATAACAGTGACATCAGTGGTCTACAGACTGGCGATGCAGATTATAAAGGAAAGACTGCAGGCATCGGCAGAGGATGTGGGGGTGCTGGTGGAACTGCAGAATGGGTTTCGGAAACACAGGAGGTTGGAACACAATCTGTTCTCACGGATGCAGTGCATCGACATAGCAGAAAAGGAACACAGGTCCCTGTGGCTAGCATTTTTGGATATCAAGGGAGCGTACGATAGCGTAGTTTAAAAGGAATTGTGGGAAATACTGGACACACTAGGCGTCGAAGATGTAGTCACTAATCTTTTAAAGGATATCTATAAAGGTAACAAGGTAATTGTAAAGTGGGAAAAACAGGTATCCAAGCCTGCAGAGGTAAAACGGGGGCTTAGGCAGGGGTGTCCCCTGTCACCCTTATTATTCATGATGTACCTACAAGGATTAGGAGCCGAATTAGAGGGAAGTGGACTGGGCTTCAACCTCTTTTTCGTCAAACAAGGAAAACTCATTGAACAGGCACTACCAGCATTGATGTATGCAGATCATATAGTGCTAATGGCCGACAACAAAGATGATTTGCAGAGATTGATGGACATCTGCGGTAATGAGGGCAATAGGGTAAGTTTCAGATTTAGTAAGGAAAAACCAGCAGTCATGATTTTTAATGATAATGAAGGTAGTGAGCTTAGAATACAGGAGGTCTGCTAGAGATAACAGATAAATACCAATATCTGGGTATATGAATAAGCAGTTGGACTGAGTACCTAAGGGAACATGAAATATACGTGACGACTAAAGTAACAGGAATGCGGCATATATGAAAAACAGGTCACTGTAGAATTACAAATCATAGGATGTTGTGAGAGCAATAAGGAAAGGGGTCATGGTTGCTTGTCTGACGTTCGGTAATGCGGTATTGTGCATAAGATCAGTAGTTTGAGCAAGATTAGAAATTAAGCAACGTTAAATAGATAGGCGTGCCTTAGGAGCTCACGGGAATACACCAAGCCTGGGAGTACAAAGGGATATCAGATAGACATCTTATGAAAGAAGAGAAGCTAGCAGCAAGATAACATTTGAGAAGCGATTGAGAAAATGGGGGAGGAGCGTTGGGCTAGGAAGGTGTGCAGCTACTTCTACATGAAGAATTTCGATACAAAATGAAGAAAGCGACTCAGAAAATTGACAGGTAATTACTTAGAAAACAGCAGGGGGGCCAAACCAAAAAGAAGTATCAGTTAAGAAGGTGAATGAAACAGAGACCGATATGTGGAGAATTGGCATAATTAAGAAGTCCGCACTAGAGATCTATCATACTCTTAAGCAGGAAATTGCCAAGGAAATGATCTATGATAATACTTGGGGTAGCTCTCTACTGTTTAAGGCCAGGATGGGAGTATTGCGAACCAAGACATATCAGGCCAAATACGAAGGGGTAGACACGGTACGCAGTGCGTGTGGAGAGGATGAAGAAACTGCGGAACACATGATTATGTTCTGTAAAGCGCTTCACTCTATAGTTCAGGATGATGGCGCAGAGTTTTTCAAAGCACTGGGGTTTAGGGCCAGTGAAGGCAAATTAGACGTTAAGCGGGTAGAAGTAAATAGAAAGAGGTTATCTCATTGGTGGCTAAAGTCAAGGCACTAGTGAAAAATGAAACCCTTCACTGCAAAGTACGAATCCTCAGCCTCACTATTTAAAAGAAAAATAAATGTAGTTTTTGGATCATTAGGTATTACGGCTTGGTGGCACTAGCCACCACCCGATCTAAAGGGTACAGCCATATACATCCATCTATCCAGCGTACCCCACGGCTCTCGACACCGATGCAAATTACATTGATCGATGGCCGTTTTGGCCTCTCTGCACTACAAGATTATCACCGGGAAGTCACTGAGAATATTTGGATACCAAATTTACCCGGCTAGGGCCCATCCTTACCTTTTTTGAAGTTCAGTTCTGAACTCGGAACCTAAGCGTTCTATAGGCCTTGCACGACTATGCTGTCTCGGTGCCGCGCCATCTGGCACTCGCCACCGCAGCTGCAACATGCCGCCAGAAGCAATAGTCGATGTTGAAAAAATTTCTCCCGAAGCCGCCGCTGGATGTGGCTGGCTCTCAGCGTATCGCCGTCGTAACGCAAGCAAAGCACAGGCCCCCGCCAAGACGCCGCAACATGTCGGGCAACATGGGCCAGCAGTTGGCGCCAAACCACCCAGTCCAATGAAAAGGCTCGCTACTGCCAGCAAGCTGCTGAATCAACCCAAGGATCATTTCAGAGTTGTCGTTTGCCCGGGTGGTAGCCTCGACGTACGTCTCAGCAGTCAACACAAGGTTTTCAACGCACTCACGATGGCCACACGCCTGCCGCCGTCGGCTACCGAAGAAGATATCGTCTGCTCGAACTTGGTGCAGAACACGTTCGTGGTGAGCGCACTGCAAGAGACGAATGCTCTTGCTTATTGCACCGTTCAAGAAATTAATCTCACCGAACAGCGACACCAAGTCGCTACCTATCTTACCTCACCGGGTCACTCCTGCCGCGGGGTGATACGCGGCGTCGACATCGACTTCACGGACGCCGACTTGCAACGCATGCGACGAACACCACGCAACGCAACTGTTCTTGGCGCACGTCGAATCAAGAACACTACCATGGTCGTGATCATGTTCGATGGCCTCAAGGTACCGAACTATGTTTACTGCGGACCAATCATGTATCGCTGCACTCTCTACAAACGCCAGATAGACACTTGCCGCAACTGCGGCGGAGTAGGTCACCGCCAGGACGTCTGCCCGACCCCACCGACAAGGTGTGTGATCAGTGTGGTCACGGCGCTCCCGGACCGGACCACGTGTGTTCTGCACCCAAGTGTGCGCTGTGGGGAGGCGCGCACGTAACGGGCGACCGGACCTGCCGGAGCCGCTATCAAGTACCCTACCTCGTGCGGCGCTGTCGGTAGCGTCGTCAACGTCGCGTCAAAAGCCGTTCATCACCGGTGCCCGCTGCAAGCTTCCTGCCTTCAGGATACACCCAGTCTACACCTACAAGGGCAGTTCAACCACAAGACCATGTCACACCGGGAAGCTCACATACCCAGACACCGCTAAGTCCACTTGGGTCGACAAGGCCGCCGGTACAGGTGAGACCCGCACCACTGCGCGCTCCGGATCATTGCCACAGCCCGTAGCCGACAAAATTCAAGCTTTAGAACGCTAGAATACTTTTCTTCGCAAAAAGCTTTCTGGTATCAAGGCACTTCTTAAGACGCCACAGCCTCAAAAGCTATGTGTCTTTAATCCACGCCACCCGCTGTTTCCACGCCACCCGCTGTCTTTAATCCAGCACGTGGCGTGGAAAAGCACGACGGCCCCGCTCTAGAGGCCGAAGAACCTCTAACGATGTCGAGCAACATTGCACACCTGACGGCGCTGTTAGAACAGTTTCGTGCTGACATACTGTCCGAAATGAACCCGCGGAAGCTTCAAATGACTGAAATAACAGCCCGAGTACAAATCCTCGAAGCCGACCGGCATCAACACATGCAGGGCCGACCAAGGATGAGAAAAAATTTTTATTGATGCTGGCTGTGCCAGATAGCCCTTATTCCCACCGGGATGGCTGCCATCCCTAGTCCGGGACGTCATTAGTCGAGGCCGCCACCCGAGCCCGTTGGACTAGAATTCGCTGTTCCTCTAGTGTGGAGCTATTGAGTAGGGTTGTCTCTCAGTCCTATTTGGTGGGGTTGGGAAAGGGGGTTAATTTGGGTTGATTTGGCAGGCCCACACCATATGGTAAGTGTTGGCCATTTCCCCACAGTACTGGCACTGCTCACTTATTTTCGGGTCGTATTATTTGAGTATGGCTGGACAGAGCAACGTGTTTGTCTGTAGGCGCCGCAGGACGCGCTCCTCCGTTTTCGAGAGTCCCTTCGCTGGTGCGAGATACAAGCGGCATTGCTCAATGTAGTAATATTTGAGTTCTCAAAACCGTGTTAAAGGTGCGGGACGTTCAGGTCTACCAGGGGAACGGGGAGCTTCCCGGGAAGTAAGCACGCGGGCAGCTGCATGTGCAGCCTCGTTACCCTGTAGACCCTGATGTCCCGGAGTCCATATAAGACGTTTTGGGGTAGGAGCGCGGTTCCTGGTGCTGAATTTCAAAGGTCTATTAGCCAATGGTGAGATTTATTCTGCAAAATAGCTCTCGCAGGCTCTTCGAGAGTCTGTAACTACTTGTTTTGAGTTTGGATGGGATATTGTTGTTGCATTGGCCACCTCCTCCACTTTTTTTTTGAGTTTGTGGCTTTGAAAGTGAGGCCGTCCACCTGCGTGCCTTGATGTATTACCGCCACCGTGTAGGATCCCCTAGGTGATGGCCCGTCAACATGGACGTAGTAGACCCCAATACGGGGGCCAAGCCGTTGTTCAACTGCCTCAGCGCGCGCTTACCTTCTACCCTGGTGCGCCTTCCTGGTCATATTGCGGGGAAGCGGGGACACTCAGAGTTTTTTTCTCCGAAGTTCAGTAACACGCTCTGCGTTTTCAATTTTGCATTCGTGCCGGATCGAGAGGCCGTCCAGTAGGTGCCGTCCAAGGGGCGTCAGCGTAAGACGCGTATATTTATTTGTGAGGTGGGCTTCTCGGAGCTCTTGTATAGAGTTAAAGACTCTCAATGCAGAGAGTTTCTGATTCGAAGTGCTGATGGGTAAATCGAGTGCGTGCTTAATTACTTTCCTCAGAATAGCATTGACTTTGTTCTCGTCGTGTTTAGTCATTCGTAAGTACGGTACTGATTATAAAATCCTGCTAGTTATAAAAGCATGGGCGAGCCGAATCGCGTCCCTTCCTCGTAGCCCCCCGCGTTTGTTTGACACTTGGTGGATCATATGCCCTACCTTTTCTTCAATTTTCCGTAGCTTGTCTAGCGTGGTGCTGTTTTTTGTTCTGTTGTGAATCAGAAAGCCAAGGATATGTAGTTTTGAAACCTCTCGTAGGGTTGATTGATAGATATGTGGGGTTTAACGTCCCAAAACCACCGTATGATTATGAGAGACGCCGTAGTGGAGGGCTCCGGAAATTTCGACCACCTGGGGTTCTTTAACATGCACCCAAATCTGAGCACACGGACCTACAACATTTCCGCCTCCCTCCTCTCGTAAAGTTGATTCTGATACCGTCAAGTTTAGGGTCGTCCTATATTTAATGTTTTATCTGATATGCAGGAATTCAGATTTGGTTGGAGCGCACTGCAATCCACACTGAGCCATACAGTCCTCCCCAATGGAGGCTGCCTGCTGCAGGAGGTCTTCAATTTCTCCTAAACTTCCCCGATTCGTCCACATTGTTATATCATCGGCGTATATTGCTTGATATATTCCTTCCACTACTGCCAATGCTTGCGGCAGCTTTATCATGTCAATGTTGAATAGCACCGGAGATAGGACAGCTCCTTGCGGCGTTTCCCGCGTCCTCATTTTGAATGGTCCATGTTCCTCGTTATCTATGAAAATGAACGCCATTCTCTCAGAGAGAAAGTCTCTGATGTAGGCAAAGATTTTCTTACCGCAATGGGTACTACTCAAGTTCTTCAGTATGCTTTCATGTTTAACGTTGTCGAATGCGCCTTTAAGGTCGAGTGCAAGGATTGCCCTATCGTTGTGCTTTGAGGGAATGGGTTGGACAATGTCTCGCTTTAGTTGAAAGAGGATATTTTGCGCAGACAGGTGTGGCCTACAGCTAAACATGAAATCTGCGAAATAGCCCTTGCGCTCGAGGTAGGTGGCGAGACGGTCTCTAAGCATTGTTTCCAATAATTTGCCGGCACATTAAGCTAATAATATAGGTCTGAGGTTGTCCGTTCTGATTTGCTTGCCTGCTTTGGGGATGAATGTGACAGCTGATTCAGTTGGCAGTGGTTGGCCATCCCAGATCGCGTTAATGTACTGCAATAGATGTCGATAAGAATCGTCTGACAGATTTGCTAATAGTTTTACCGTGATCAGGTCTCGGCCCAGGGCACTGCCCCTGTGCATTTTTTCAGTGCTGCTTTCAGAACGAAAATTTCAAAAGGGGCATCGAGCTGACTGTTTCCTCTACCTGCGTATTCATATGCGTTCCTGTTGGGATCCCTGTTGCGACATAGGTATGTAGCACACAAAGCATTCGCCAGCTGGGAGTTGGTTGCCTGAAAACTGAACAGGAATCGACGGAACTGCTTTTGCGCTTCTCCTCTGGTTTGGGCGGGGTCCATGAGAGTTGAAAAAGGCGCCATGCTTTCCTTGTATTCATTTCTTTAGCTACAACATTGCACCGTTCTATCCAATATGACTCGTTCAGTTGTGCAGCATATTCCTCCGCTTTCTTACTCAACTCGGCTATTCTAAGTTTAAGCTTGCAGTTGAATTTCTTTTTTCGCCAACCTTTAGGTAAGCTTCTGCGGGCGCCCAAAGGTGGAGCAGGTACTTATCGACGGCGGGGGTGTTTTCTGTTGTCTTTATAGTTTTAAGACACTTGGAATTGGCTGCAAGGAGCTGTTTTGCCCATCCCGTATATCCTGCCGCCCCTGGCACAGAGGGGATTACCTATGAGCGGAAGGCTGTCCAATCTGTCAGCTTAGCTTGTCTCCTTGTTCTACAGGGGGTTTCAATTCTAGTGGGTTTCATCGGATCTGTGAGAAGCGATAGACGAAGAGTAGACATGAGTCCCGCCAATTTCCGTCCCCTGGGGACTTCGCGAGTGTAACCCCAGTGATAGCTGGGGGCGTTTAAGTCGCCTTAAATCACCAGTGGGTACTTATCTGCTTCCTTAATCGCTTTATAAAACATTTAGTTGAATACCCAATGCCTAGAATTTGGAAAACTGTATACATTTAGAATGTACAGGCTAGGGTCTCGTCATTTATTGGGAAGGACTTTGACCATTGTGTATTCATACGCTTTAGACAGATCAAGGTCTATCTGAGAAGCGGTATACTCCTTGTGTACGAGAACACAGGTGGACGCACTTCCCTGAAATGAGTTGTAACCAGGCAATTTTGCTTGTAAGCCGCTTTTTTGTAGCGCCAAAACTGCAGGGGGTAAAATATTGATTCTGCAGGAAAAGGTGGCCCTCTTTTTCCTATTGTAGTGGGGAATTCGCGAGGCAATGATAGTGGGACCACCGCTGAGTGCGAAGCGCGAGCACGAGCTGTAGACACTGGACTGCCCGAGCGTTTGTTTCTGTACCGGCTGTCTGCCTATTATCTGGCGTCGCTAATAAACCCCCTTGCAAAGTGGTGGAAGTGTGCTGGGTACGCAAACCTAGAACTTCGAAGCCGGAAGCTGCCCACTACATCAGCAATGCCTGATCAGACGACCGAGCAAGGCACCACCCAGCAAAGCACGCGTCCCAATCTCAACTGGTCATCGTGCCTACCACCCTGCGCCAACGAGATCCGCCCTTCTTCAGTGGCACCGAGGACCAAGATGTGGAGGACTGGTTGCAGCTGTTTGAGAAGGTGAGCGCCGCCAACAAGTGGGACGACCCCTCGAAATTAGAGTATGTCCCATTTTATCTCAAAGACGTCGCCAGCCTGTGGTTCACAAACCACCGCACTGAATTTATCACTTGGGCCGGTTTCAAGACCACCCTCGCAGCTGTGTTCGATCGCCCCGCAGTGCGCAATCTGCGTGCTGAGCAGCGCCTACGCGGACGTGCACAAAGGCAGGGCGAAAACTTCACAAGCTATATTGAAGATGTAATCGATTTATGCCGGCGCTTCAACCCTGAGATGACCGAACATGACAAGATCAGGCATATCTTGAAAGGCATAGACGATGATGCCTATCAAATGTTGCTGGCAAAGAGCCCAAGTACCGTATCCGAACTTGTCACGTTGTGCCAGAGCTTGGAAGAGATTCGGAAACAACGTGCAGCAGTTCGGAGGTCGAAGACTGCAGACGACTCTCTCGCTGCCCTGGCCGTCGGTGGTGACAGCTCCCTGCTGGAGCAGATAAAAGAATATGTACGCGAAGAGGTCGCACGACAACTTTCATGTCTCTCGTATCTGCCGACCACCGAAGCACCAACGAACCGCCTAACGCCGACAATAAGACAGGCTATTCAGGAGCAGGTCTCCGAGGCGTTGCCATTACCTACGCCTGCCTCTCAACCAACGCCTGTTGCCGCGCCACTGACTTATGCGGCCGTCGCGGCAATGCCTGCTGCATCTCGTCTGCCAATGTATACGTCACAACCTGTGCGACCGTCCACCGCGCCGTTTCCACAGCAACACGCCGGAAATCCTTGGCGCACCGCTGACAACCGGCCTATATGTTACTTTTGCGGAATTCCAGGTCACGTTGCACGTCTATGTCGTCGGCGCTTCACAGTTAACGCACCAAGATATCTCGAGTATTCGTTTCGACCTCCATACCACGCGCCTCACGTACCACCTGAAGTTCACGAACGCGATGCGCAAACTGCTTCCGGCGCCCGAACATTCGCTTCTAGACGTTCTACTTCCCGCTCGCCTTCACCTTCACCAAGTCGTCGTTCCGTGTCGCCTATGCGTCGACGACCCACCTCCAGTGAGACGGAAAACTAACTGCCGCAGCTCCGGAGGCACGAGCTGCGTCATCGTCTAATCGTTCAAGTCCTCGCCTGTCTCCCGCCAATCTTATCGATGTAATCGTCGAAGGTGTACGAACACTCGCACTCATCGATACCGGTGCCGCGATATCTGTGATTAGTGAGAGACTCTGCCGCTCTCTTCGTAAAGTGACGATGCTTTCTTCCGTGGTTTCTCTTAGTACTGCGAGCGCCCAACAAATTGAGCCCGTCGCGTTATGTACAGCAAAAGTTGTGATTCGAGACGTGTTGTACACCATTGAATTTCACGTGTTGGCTTCATGTTCCCACGATGTCATCCTAGGATGGGATTTTTTATCACGTCATCACGCCGTCGTGGACTGCGCTCGGACCGAAGTGGAGCTGTTACCGTTTGGTGATGCGCCTTCTGTTGATGCGGCCGTATCTAGTGTGGCTAACCTTGTCGTCGCGACGGACATAGACCTTCCTCCTTTCAGCGCCCAGTTTGTCCCTGCCTGCTGTGCTTCACTTTCTGACGCTACCGTCCTATTCACGCCATCTGACATCTTCGGTAGCCGCCACCACACATCGCTGCCTTTCGCCATTCTTGAGCTTTGTCAAGACACTACCGGGATATTTATTTCCCATCCCAACTCGTGCCCCCTCAGTTTGCGCCGCAACGAGACGCTAGGCCACATTCAGCTCATCGATGAAGGTACTATCGTGCCTGCCGATTTCTTCGACACCAAGCCGAATATGGAGCTGAACGCGTTGGTTCCTCACTTTGCCTTGAACAGCGTGTCTACCGATGCATTTCACCATTCTATTGACAGCCATCTCGCCCCGGCTCAACGAGAGCAGCTTGTTACCCTGCTGCACGAATTCAAGCGTTCGTTTGACTTTCCCCAAGCGGTGCTAGGAAGAACGAACACCGTTGTGCACACAATTGACAAAGGAAAGAGTACTCCTTTGCGCCAGCGCCCTTATCGTGTGTCACCAGCGGAGCGTCGGGTAATTGCAGAACAAGTAGACGACATGCTACAGCGCGGAGTCATCAAGCCTTCTTGTAGTCCTTGGTCTTCCCCAGTTGTACTCGTCAAAAAAAAAGGATGGTTCAGTCCGGTTCTGCGTAGACTACAGGCGCCTAAACAACATTACGAGGAAAGATGTTTACCCTCTTCCCCGCATAGACGACGCTCTCGATTGTCTCCAAGGTGCAGAATTCTTTTCCTCGCTTGACCTTCGCTCGGGTTATTGGCAGGTCCCAATGGCTGAGTCTGATCGTCCAAAAACGGCGTTTGTCACACCGGATGGCCTCTATGAATTTACCGTGATGCCATTCGGACTCTGCAATGCGCCTGCCACATTCGAGCGAATGATGGACAGCATTTTACGTGGTCTCAAATGGAACATTTGCTTGTGCTATCTTGATGACGTTGTGGTTTTTTCACCCGATTTCACTTCGCATCTCACTCGTCTGCGCAAGATTCTACAGTGCCTTACAAACGCCAGGCTTCAGCTTAACCTGAAGAAGTGTCACTTCGGGGCTAAACAACTCACCATACTTGGCCATGTCGTCTCGAAAGCCGGCATTCTTCCCGACCCTGACAAGCTTCGTGCTGTTGCCGAATTTGCTAAGCCGACTACTGTTAAAGAACTACGGAGCTTTGTGGGCCTGTGCTCCTATTTTCGTCGCTTTGTCCGGAACTTTGCCTCCATCATCGCTCCACTCACCAAACTCCTTGCTGGCCCTGCAGATCTTTCGAATTGGACAGCAGCCTGTGACGAATCCTTCGCAACACTGCGCCGACTCCTTACCTCACCACCCGTACTGCGCCATTACGACCCTACTGCGCCAACCGAAGTACACACGGATGCAAGTGGCGTTGGCCTTGGTGCAGTACTCGCGCAACGCAAGCCAGGTTTTACGGAGTATGTGGTCGCCTATGCCAGCCGCGCCCTCACTAAGGCAGAAGCCAACTATTCTGTTACGGAAAAAGAGTGCCTCGCGATTGTGTGGGCGTTAAACAAGTTTCGCCCCTATTTGTACGGCCAAACTTTTGATGTGGTAACTGACCATCACGCACTCTGTTGGTTGGCTTCGCTAAAAGATCCTTCCGGCCGCCTCGGACGTTGGGCACTACGCCTCCAGGAATTCGACATACGCGTCGTCTACCGATCGGGGCGAGAGCACTCTGACGCAGATGCGCTTTCACGATCACCCGTGAAATCCGATGATACGGATATATCAGCCCTGGACCTTCCCCTCTCTGCCGTCAGCGTCACAGACATGCCATCCGAACAGCGCAAGGACCCTTGGATCGCCTCGCTATTCAATATGCTTTCTGACGCATCAACTTCCGGTTACCCGCGTGCTCTTCGCCGCCAAGCAACGCATTTCGCCATACGGGATGGCCTGTTATACCGTCGCAACTATCAAGTGACGGGTCGTAAATGGCTGCTAGTCATACCCAGCCATATGCGGTCTGATATCTGCAAATATTTTCATGCTGAACCGCAACACGCACACGCCGGTGCGCTAAAGACGTATGAGCGGATCCGCCAACGTTACTACTGGCGGGGTATGTACACGTTTGTACGCAAACACATTCGCTCATGTTCCCAGTGTCAGCAGCGCAAGACATTCCCTCATTCACCCGGCCAACTGCAGCCTTTGCCATGTCCTGCACGCCCATTCGACCGTGTTGGGATTGACCTATACGGCCCGCTGCCGTGCTCTGTTGGTGGCAATCGATGGGTGATTGTGGCTGCCGACCATCTGACAAGGTACGCCGAAACGGCAGCGCTGCCTTCGGCTGGTGCTCGTGACGTTGCAACCTTCATCTTGCACCGGTTTGTTCTTCGTCATGGTGCACCACGGGAGCTCCTGAGTGACAGAGGACGCGTATTTTTGTCCGAAGTTCTGCAGCAGCTCCTACATTCATGCCGTACGGTACACCGCACATCAACAGCCTATCACCCTCAGACAAACGGCCTAACGGAACGTTTCAACAGAACCCTCGGAGACATGCTCGCTATGTATATTGATTCCGACCACTCCAACTGGGACGTTGTTCTTCCTTTCGTGACGTACGCCTATAATACGGCGATTCAATCAACAACAGGCTTTTCTCCATTTTTTCTTTTATATGGTCGTGACCCATGCAACACACTCGACACAATTTTGCCATACAATCCTGATGCCTCAGAGTTCAGCCCAGTTTCTGAAATGGCTGAACATGCCGAAGAGTGTCGTCAACTTGCACGGTCCTTCACAGCCGATAACCAAGCCCTCCAAAAAGATCGCCACGACCATGATCTTGTTCAGAATACCTTCCCCGTCGGTTCTCTTGTGTGGCTCCGACTGCCTTTCCACTCTCCCGGACTGACTCCCAAGTTTGCACCGAAGTATACGGGCCCTTACCGCGTCATACAACACCCTTCTTCTGTCACCTATGTGATTGAACCACTCAAGCCGTCCACGGACAAGCGCCGCCTTGGTCGTGAGACGGTCCACGTCAGTCGCCTCAAGCCCTGTTACGACCCTCCTGTTCTCTCGTCACCTTGAGTCGCCAGGATGGCTCGTCTTCGTCGCCGGGGCATTGTAGTGGGGAATTCGCGAGGCAATGATAGTGGGACCACCGCTGAGTGCGAAGCGCGAGCACGAGCTGTAGACACTGGACTGCCCGAGCGTTTGTTTCTGTACCGGCTGTCTGCCTATTATCTGGCGTCGCTAATAAACCCCCTTGCACTATCTTTAAACCCCCTGCAGTTCCACTGAAAAATATCAAGTTGCTGTTGTTTGGACCTTTTATTATTATGTTTAAAACTGCCTGCCATCAAGAATTTATTATTGAGGAGGTGTCATTTTCGCCACTGCAGCCAGCGTGGGAGCCTGGAGAGGCGTGGGGGACTCAGTTTGGTTTGTTAACGGTTGGGCTATGTTGCTCTCGGATTCAGAATTTGCCAGGTCACGATGAACAATTTTGCGTCGGGGCTGTTGTGTTGTTTTAATGCTAGTTTGAGTTGGTCCAATTGGGGTGTAAGCCAATTTTTAATGGTTCGTAGTACATTGGCTGTGAGAATTGGCAAAACGCTCTGCTTGAGGTTTTTCATAGCCGCTTGGGCTGATAGGTTCAGCTGCTGCAGAATAATTTCTTGTACTGTAAGCTTGATTTGTTCTAGGATCATTTTGCTCTGCTCCTCAAGTTTAGTCTCTAGTCTGCTTAGTCGACCTTCTATGTCGTTCGAAGCACCTACTACAGCTTTAGACACACTAGTGTTACCCGATACGTCTGACTGAGTGTTCTGTTTATCGTCTGAGCAGTCGGAGGTGTGCATAGCATAGCAGTGCGCGACGCCTTCAGCGCCCGATTTTCGCGTTCCAGAGTTTCAATGCGTTTTTTCATGGCTTCCAATTGTTTTAAAATTTCAGGATTGGAGGGGGAGGCAGTGGTGATGGTGGAAGACTGAGAGGAGACCCCTACCCAATCGCTCTCCTGTTTGGGCGGGTTTGCCAGTGACGGGAAATCGTCGGCGCCGAAGGTAGGCGGCCTCGAGTTCTGTCCGGCCGGGGCTTTGATCGGCTTAGGCTTGTTACGCATGAGCTTTGTTTTTTGGTCAGTCTTGAGAGGTGCTGAGGGCTCTTTTTGCTTGTTTTTTAGTCCATGCTGTCGCTGTGGTAGAGCGGGCTTCCATGCCTTCCGGAATTTTCCGACGCACTGCGCAGAGCCGGTGAAATAGTTTCACCACATATAAGGCACTCGGGTTTACAGTCGTACTTCGCTGGGCCCTCCGGAGTGAGTTCCGTCTTCGCACTACAGTGAATGCACCGTTCATTATCCGGATCGGGCACGCATCCGGTCTGTGGCTCACTGTTCTACACCGGTAACATTCCGCAACCATTTTCTTGTAGTAGCGCACTGGCACGTTTTCACGGCTGTAGTGAATAAATCTTGGAACGCGGCGTCCCTTGAAGGTCACCACTCCAATGTTGGATGTTGCGAGTTTCCCGGAAGGGGTTGTGACATCGCTTTGCGAGTGAATGGTAATGCTATTCCAACCGTAGACAGTATCAGAATTCTAGGGATGCGCATACAAGCAAATAGAAAAAACACTGAAACTATCCGGAGACTCGAAGCTAGTGCGAACCAGACGTGCCGCCTGCTTAAGCGCATTTCTAATAAGAATGCGGGGATGAAGGAAGGCAATCTTTTAAGATTAGTTCAAGCTTTCGCGATAAGCCGTGTACAATACGTTGCCCCTTATCTTAAAGAAAGTAGAGCAGAAAAAGATAAAATTAATGCCATTATAAGGAAAGGCATCAAGACTGCGCTAGGGCTTCCCCCGAACACCTCTACGGGTAAACTTCTTGGGCTGGGTGTCTCCAACACTTTAGATGAACTAATAGAAGCCGCCATGATGTCACAGCACCAAAGACTTCTGAGAAGTAGAACCGGGAGGAAAATCATGAAGCGCTTGGGGTTTGAGCCCACGGAGTGTTCCAGGCAGACCTCTAGCATACCAAAATCAACTAGGGCAAGACTGAAAATCATACCGCTGCCGAAAAACATGCATCCGGCGTTTCATGAAGGCAGACGCAAGGCTAGAGCTGTAGCCCTGCAGGCAAAACTTGAAGGTCGATCTGGCGTGCTTTACATGGACGCTGCAGAATACGAAAGAAAGGGAGCACACACAGCGGTAGTGGATCGCGAGAACGGGGACCTGGTCTCGTGCTGCACCTCTAAGAACACAACCACCACAGAGGCAGAACTTGCGATTGCTTTGGCAATAGCTCAAAAAGGCACTGGAGTGATTGTTAGCGACTGTAAGTCAGCCATAAAAAACTACGATATGGGCAGGATCTCTGCTACAGCCGTCAAAATTCTAAGACAAGGACCAGTACCCGCAGAGCTAATCTCACTAGTATGGTCCCCGGCCCATCAAGGTCTGAAGGAGAATGAGAAGGCCCACGCGATCGCACGAGGGCTCACTTTCCGGTCGATTGACGCTGACCCGCCGCAATCGCGCGAGCAGCCCCTCTCCACAAGAGACGAACTACGAACGTTTCAGGAAATCACCGCACACTATAAACTCCACCGTAAAATTTCTACAGAGGCAGCTAAACAGCTGAGCAAAAAGGAGGAAATTCTGTGGCGAAAATTGCAAACCGGGGTGTTTCCAAACCTTCACCTGTACAGTAAATGGCACCCCTAAGTGTTCAGCTCCAGATGTGCGCACTGCAACAGCACTGCGGGTTTAGTGCACATGGTATGGACCTGCCCATGCTACAATGATCAAAGTAGAAACGTAGAACCCTGGGAGGCCTTATTACACAGCCGTGACGCCGAAGAACAGCGTCAAGTCATCGGTCTCGCCCTGACCGCCGCCGAGTCCCAAGGGATTCCGGCTGATGGCTAGGGGGATGATTGGGTGCAGAGGCCGAAGCCTCCTCCCCCATCATTCTAGACGGGTGCAATAAACGTTATTTCTCTCTCTCTCTCTCTCTCCGAATTTCCGCACATACAAAATTTCGTCGTCGATCCACTGGAGCTTGCGTCGAAGAGATTCCGAAGTTTCATTGTCTGCGACAGTGACGTCACCCTTGCACGTTTCTTCAGCTGATTTCAAATGTCCTTGAAACGGTACCTGGCGGTCCCCGATCGTCAGCGTGATGTCCCCGATGAGCTTCGAGGCCAGGCTTTCCGTTTTCACACCTACAACAACAATGTCTTGGTCCCACTCCGGCCACATGGAGATACCAGCGTTCGTGGTGCGGCTGGTGAAGCGTTGCGCTCCTGTGCCAATCCAGCCTGGGCCAAACGCAGCGTGCAGATCCATGGTTATTTTTGGTTTAAGCACAATAACCAACTCGTCCGACCAAATTCAAGTCATGTGTGTTGGCGTCCACGTCACCAGCTGCAGCGGGGACTCAACGCATGCTGTGGGTGTTGATCCTGTTTAGCGAGCCTGTGGCTGGGCGACGGCCGTCGAGCCTAGAGGCTTCATTTTAGCGAGCTTCTTTTGCTGTTGGCGAACCAAGACCTGAAGATATTCGTCATCACCTTGTGTGGGGTCTTCCCGCGTTTCTGCCACTTTGATTTCAACCCACTGCATCGTGCTGGGGTTGTAGCCTGTCTTCGTGGGCGCTGCCATGGCGGGGGAGCCCGGACGTAAGCCTCGTCGGCGTTGGGCTCCGCCGGGCTCGGGCGTCGTGTGTTGTTCAACCAGTCGTAGAATTCCGAAAAAATCGGGCCGACCCATACTTCATCATTAATAATGGCTCCCTCAAACAATCTTACCATTTGGTATTAGCATTGCCTTAGCTTCCCAAAACGAAAAGACGCCTTACAACAATTACTGCGCTCAAACGCTGAGAACCCTCCCGTCCTCCTCCTTCAGGAGACGCTCACCTAGCGTTCCGCATTGCGGGGATAACGCGTAGAGTCAATATTTCAGAAGGGTAAACGAGGGATTGCCACTTGTATTGCAAACTCTTTTTCTTACAATAAGGATGAAGTTCGTCCTGGCCTCAAGGTCGAACACATCTTGATAGAACTCATTCCAAACACGCACCTCAAACAGTCGGGCTTTCTTCTTAACGTATACAGCTCACCTACCGACAGCAGACAAACCTTCATAGCTCTCTTTCAGAAGGCATGCAAAATAGCAGGCAACCACCCACTATTGACTGCAGTCGATTTTAAAGCAGCGCACCCCGATTGGGGTTACGGATACCTCCACTCGAAAAACAAAGCGCTTGCCACGCAGATAGCACACCACTGTCTCACTCTGCTCACAAACACCGCGTTCGCTACACGCACTGGTAACTCGGTAACAAAAGATACTACTCCAGACTTAGCACTAGTGCGTAACATACGCAACTCTACATGGATGAACACACGGGTCCACCTAGGTAGTGATCACTACATCTGTAGCATCACCATAGCCGCATCCACTCCACCACCGCATAAATTCAGGGTAGTTGACTGGGATCATTTTCGCACCCTTTGAAAGCAAGATGTCAACACCTACACCTCTGTTCCAGACCGGTTCGCTCGGTTACAAGAGGATGTAACGAGAGCCACAAAAGAAATAGAAACCACTCGGGATGTTGAGTGCATGGATAGCCGTCTTGCTCACCTTATCGAGGCACTGAAAGCTCTACAGGCAAAATGAAAAACTGAAAAGCTTAGCCGGCGTCTTCGCAAAAAGATCGCGGAGCTCAACAAGCAAATCGAAGAGCATAGTCGCACTTTAGCTAAACAGCAATGGGACGAGGTATGCAACTCGGTAGACGCCCAAATGAGTAAAGGTTCCAAGTAAACCTGCCTAAACATCTGTTGGGGGACAAACCCACGAAATCCAATCAGCAACTCACCATACATCGCTCAACTCATTAGCTTCGGAAGGAAAATTTTACGGACAAACAGATTACACACGAGCTCACGCCGCGCTGCCTGTGTACCGAATCGAGCTCAGACACGGATTACTACCGCCTCCAATGCACACGGAAGGAGACCCATTCGTTTCTCCATTCACAAGTGCGGAGGTGTGGGCAGTACTCGCTGAGCTGTATTGTAGATCAGCCCCTGGCCCAGACGGAATCACAAACAAACGACTTAAAAACAAGCGGACGAGGACATAGACCTTCTCACTAAACACATCAGCAAGGTAAGAGAAATGCGGCGAAATCCCACTCGAGTGGCGCGAAGCCGCCGTCGTGCTCATTCCTAAGCCGGGTAAACGCCTTGAGCTTGGCTCACTCAGGCCCATTCCCCTCACCTCGTGCGTGGGCAAGGTGGCTGAGCACGTCATTCTCAAATGGGCCACGAAACATGCGGAAGAGAAACACCTCCTCCCTTTTAATCAAATAGGCTTCGCCCGTCCATGTCGACATAGGACGTCATGTTTATTCTGAAGCACAAGATCTTAATGGGCAAGTCCAGGGACACAAGGGCTGTTCTTGCACTGGATCTAGAAAAGGCATTCGATAACGTTAAGCACACGCACATACTACAAGCGATTGCTGACGCTGGACTCGGTAACCGCTTCTATGCGTGCGTGTGGTCGTTTCTCAAAGACCGCAAAGCCACCATTAGACTAGGCTGTTTGGGCTCCAAGAGATATGACTTCGGTCCCAGAGGCACGCCGCAGGGAGCGGTTATCTCTCCATTTCTCTTTAACTTAGCTTTGAGTGCTCTCTTGAGAGAATTGAGTTCAATCGATAGCCTGGGCCACGCAATCGCCACCGATGATATAACAATCTGGTGTGGGGGTGGTAGCGACGCAGCCATCGAGCGCAATCTACAGACGGCGGTGGACAAGGTGCAGGCCTTCCTCCGACAGAAGTGCTTACGGCTATCAGCCAAAAACTCTTAACTATTACTCTACAGGCGGAAACTAGATCCTAAATGGATCCCCAACTCACCCATCTCAATATGCACAGAAGATGGTAAGCAAATAGCACAAGTCACTTCGGTTTGTATACTAGGAGTGATGGCGCTCGCTCGCTCGATTCCGTGGAGACCGGTTGTGCCTTCGTGATCTCCGACGTCAGCGTAGTTCTGGCCGACTGGGCTCGCCCTACGTCATCTCCTGACGCCGACCTCCGACGACAGTGTAGCTATGACTGACTGGACTTGCTCTACGCCACCTCCTGACGCCGTCAAGAGCTCTCGAAAGTGGTGCCTCATCTTCGGACTCCTGTTACCGTGTTTCCATCTTCGCTATCTCTTCTATCTCCTCGGTATGTCGTCGCTCTTTGATTTACCACCTCATGCCTTTTTCTCTTTCTCTACACCTTTATTTCTATCCTTTTAATCTCTCCTCACTCCCATCTCTTGTGAGCTACTGATGAGGTGTCGCTCACTGAAGCAGACAGTTATGGGGCTCACTTTTCTCTTCCCTTCTCTCTCAGAACCACTTTTTGTGTGTGATTCTGCAGGAGGAGGGCAGGAACGGACTTAGCATAGAGCGCATAGTTACTAAAGCATACTCCACGTCTAAAGTAATCAAGCGCGTTGCCAAGAAACGAGGTGGACGATTGGAAGAAAATCTACGGCGTCTCTTCCACGCTTTTCTTATGAGCCACATCAATTACGTAGCCGTAGCTCACCCCGTGAGAAAAGGAGATGAGAACAAGCTTAATCTGATCATTGGAAAGAGTATCAAACAGGTACTTGGGCTCCCCATACAAACCCACACACATAAGCTTATGGCACTCGGCCTTCATAACACTTTCAGTGAGATTGTCGAGGCCAAGAAGCTAGCCCAGATTGCTTCACTCTCCTCGACTGAGGTGGTACGTCAACTCCTGGCGTATCTCCAAATAAGCTCTCCAATCATCAACCAAAGAGAGTACGCTGCCGTCAAAGCTTCGCGAACACCTCATCGTTTCCCCGCTCGCACGTAACATGCACCCGCAATACAACCCTGGACGACGTAAGGCTAGAGCAGCCGCGCTCCCTGAAATGGCTGCAGCAATACCCGATTCGGTAGCTTACGTGAACGCCGCTCAATACGTTAGTTTCAAGCACTTCGTAGCAGCCGTTCCTTCGCTACAAGGTGAACACCTCACTTCTCTAACACTCCCCAACCCGAATGCAGATCGTGCGGAACAGGTAGCTATAGCATTACCTTTGGCGACCACTGATTACACGATCGTCTAGGCAGACTCCAAAGCCGCAGCTAGGGCCTTTCGTGCCGGCTTCGTTTGTGAAGAGGCAGCCCGCGTGCTTTCGCGTGCAACGTAGGCCGAAACTAAACACTTGATCTGGTTCCCTGGTCACGTGGGCGAAGATGCTCACCCCCTCATCCCTAACGCCAACGAGCTACGTCACGCCCAGGCGCGAAACCTTACTCGCCGCGCCCGGAGAGAGGTTGGTCCAAGGCCCAAGGGTGAGCCATGGCAGTGTAACCCGCTCCTAACGTACAACGAAATTTGTCAGCACTACCGCCTTAAGCGCAGAAAGTTTCCTCTACCTCATCCTCATCTAACGAGACCGCAAACTCTCACTTTACGTCTGTTACAAACAGGTGCTTACCCTTCACCTATCTCTTATTCACATTTTATTAGTGAAATAAAGCCGGGCTGCCTTTGATGTGGGCTCCCGAGATGCAGCTTGCATCATATGCTGTGGCAATGCCCCATGCTGCGAGCGGCTGCAGGATCTCCAGCCACGGAGGAACAATGGACCGCTCTTCTCACAAGTCCTAAAGACGAAGATCAATTTCGGGCTGTCCAGAGAGCCCATGACCTCGCCGTCACATTCCATCTCCTGGTCCCGTCGTGGACGCGGCCTGCGGACGAGCCCCATTACAGGGACTTGTCTTCTTAGACAAAATAAAGTTCACTTCATTCAGTCAGTCAGTTTATCAAATCACGGCTCTGACTCGTTCTTTGGACCACAGCCGGCGTCCACTAGTGCGCCAAATAGGACCACTTTTAAATTGTCCGCGCTTTCGGGGTGCAGTTCGGGGGCCGATACTTCAGCCCTTGCAATGAGCCCAGCGATCGCCTCCCTATTTAACGGGACCTGTGACACTCTCACGCCTCGGATATCCCGCCCCACCACTTTAGATTGAAGTCTGCCCCACGCCCTTATTGCCTGCGATACGGAAAATACAAACTGTTCATCTCATACGACGAAAAGTGCACCCCTAGCATGACAGGGACTGGCGCGAATCCCACGTACGATGCTTTAGCCGAATGCTCGATGACATCCCGGAATCATATTGTTACGGGAAGGAGACTGACTCAGAGGGGTAGTCACCGATGTAATTACAGCCAGTTAGGCGACCAGCGCCAGCCACACAGATTAGCCCGCGCCAGTCTATCTGCTTTGTCTTCTTCAGCTCCATGCACTGGCACGTAGCATGACCCCCGGTGGCGGAAGTACCGTCCCGGTGCTTTAAAGGTCGTTATCTGACTCATTATTGTAGGGCTTGATCTGCGAGATGTGTATGATATCACTGGGCCGCACTGGGATATCATTGGGATATCACTGGGCCGATGATGATGGACAGATGGGGTTGATCTCGTAGGTGACAGGTGTTACTTGACGCAATATACGGTAGGGTCCCGGGTAATGAGACAGAAGCTTTTCAGATAGGCCCAGCCGACGATGAGGGGACCAGAGTAAAACGAGGGTACCGGGAGCGAAATGTACGTCTCTAATTTTCGCGTTGTACCGACGGCATTGGTTGGTTTGCGACGCCATCAGCCGAGCGCGAGCGAGCTGACGGGCATGATCGGCTCGCGCAATCGCGTCGCTGGCATACTCGCTGGTGGACGAGGTGTGAGCTGAGATGACTGTGTCCAGTGGTAAAGTCGGCTCTCTTCCGTACAATAAGTAGAACGGTGAGAAGCCCGCTGTGTCATGACGGGATGAAGTATACGCGAAAGTTGAGTAGGGTAAGGCAAGTTTCCAGTCTCGGTGGCCGGGCGACACGTACGACACGTACATAGCGAGCATATTTGTTAAAGTGCGATTAAATCGTTCCGTGAGGCCGTTTGTTTGAGGGTGGGAAGTGGTTGTCAGTGTGTGTTGCGTGGAACAAGAACGCAGAATGTCGGCGATGACTTGGGATAGAAATGTACGGCCACGGTCTGTGAGAAGCTGTGTCGGAGCACCGTGAATCGATATAACGTCCCGTAACAAGGAGTCAGCGACGTCGGTTGCACAGCTGGTCGGTAGAGCTCACGTAATAGCGTAGCGTGTAGCGTAGTCTGTAATAACGGCTATTCATTTGTTTCCCAATGTCGATGTGGGAAAAAGACCAAGCAGGTCTAATCCAACACGGTGAAATGGTTCAACGGGTATGTCAATTGGTTGAAGATGGCCAGCGGGTAGCCGTGATGGTGTTTTACGACGTTGGCATAGGTCACACGTGGCAACGTATCGGCGTACCGAACGAGCAAGGCCTGGCCAGAAAAAACGGCGCAAGACGTGCTCGTACGTGCGGGATACGCCAAGGTGTCCAGCAGTGGGGGCGTCGTGAAGTTCGGTGAGAACACAGAGGCGCAAATGCTTAGGCACAACAATGAGATGGTTGGACCCGTCTGGTCGGTATTTGCGACGTTATAGCACACCCTTTTGAATGACAAAGTAGCGCACGGAAGCATAGTTTGTGGAGGATTCCATACGGCTGATGATGTCACGCAGCTCTGGATCACGCTTCTGTTCTTCCCCAATATTAAGGAAGTCGAACATTGACAAGATAGAGTTCTCCGTGGGGTCGTCAGTGTCCTCAGGATCGTCGACAGGGTACCGGGAGGGGCAATCAGCATCAAAGTGTAGGTGGCCAGATTTGTAGACCACTGAATAGGAAAACTCCCGCAGGCGCAAAGCCCAACGACCAAGGCGGCCTGATGGATCTTTCGGAGAGTTGAGCCAGCAGAGTGCGTGGTGGTCGGTAACTACCGAAAATGGGTGTCCGTATAGATAAGGTCGAAATTTCGCCACCGCCCATACAAGAGCCAAGCACTCACGCTCTGTTATCGAATAGTTACGTTCAGGGGCGGATAAGAGGCGGCTGGCATATGCAATAACGCAATCATGGCCATGTTGTTTCTGAGCCAGCCCTGCACCAATGCCATGCCCACTTGCATCTGTAAGGATTTCCGTAGGGGCAGCAGGGTTGAAGTGTGCCAGAATCGGAGGGGTAGTGAGAAGAGCGACGAGAGTCGAGAACGCAGAAGCCTCTTCGGAGCTCCATGAAAACGGGACTTCTTTCTTGAGGAAATGCGTAAGCGGCCTCGCTATGTGCGCAAAATTTTTCACGAAGCGTCGGAAGTAGGAGCATAGTTTGATAAAGCTGCGTGCATCCTTCGCAGATCGTCTTACAGGAAAGTTTTTGACGGCGCTGATTTTTTCCGGGTCTGGTTGTACACCGTTGGCGTCTACTAAATAGCCAAGCACTGCGATTTGATGGCGTCCAAAGTGACATTTGGACGAGCTGAGCTGCAGGCCAGCTTGACGGAAGATTCCCAGAATGGCTGAGAGGCGCTCTATGTGAATTTTAAATGTTGGTTAAAAGACGATGACGTCGTCCAAGTAGCACAAACAGGTGGACCTTTTGAATCTTCTGAGCAGGGAGTCCATCATTCGTTCGAAGGTGGCTGGAGCATTACAAAGGCCAAATGGCATGACCTTGAACTGATATAGGCCATCGAAGGTGGTGAATGCCGTCTTTTCACGGTCCATTTCATCTACCTCTATCTGCCAGTAACCGGAGCGAAGGTCTATGGAGGAAAAATAGTGGGACCCATAGAGGCGATCAAGTGCATCATCTATTCGTGGCAGAGGGTAGACGTCTTTTTTTGTAATTTTGTTTAGGTGTCGATAATCCGTGCAGAAACACCATGCACCGTTTTTCTTGCGGACTAGCACTACAGGAGAAGCCCAAAGACTGCAGGATGGCTCAATGATGTCCTTGGCGAGCATTTTGTCGACCTCACTTTGGATGATGTGAAGCTCGGCCACCGACACCCAATATGGACGCCTATGAATAGGATGCTCATTCCCAGTGTTTATGCGGTGGCTAATACCGGTAGCTTTCCCCAACGGACAGCCGCTGATGCCAAAAACATCGATGTAGCACAGCAGAACCCGGCGGAGCTCATCAGTCTGCTGCGGCGTTAAGTTGGAAGCGATCATCGAAGTAATAGCGCTATCGGAGCAAGTGGAAGATTGATGTTAAGTGTGGGGGTCAGAAGGGGCGGCCATAGCGAAAACATCTACCCCATTGTCTTCTAAGGTGCAGAGCAACGCCAAAGAGATCCCTTGTGGCAAAACTTGAGGTGTCAAGCTAAAGTTGACAACTGGGAGGCACGTAGAATTTCCTGCGACGAACAGAATGGTGTGTGGTAATGTAATGCCACGGCTTAAGAGGACATCGATGATAGGGGTCAGAACATAGTCACCGTCGGGAACTGGTGGTATTGAGACGAGCTCTATGTAGGTCAGTGTCGCTGAAGGGAGGCGCACGTGTCCTGTTGTGCAGAGGCGACTCGGCCGTTGTGTAAGAGGTTCTGTTGCGGGCAAGTGTAGACGGAGCGTACTGGCCGAACAGTCTATGAGGGCAGAATGCGCGGACAGGAAGTCGACGCCTAAGATTACGTCGTTTGGGCATTTATCAAGGACGGTGAAGAGAACAACTGTGAGTCGATCCGCAATGCTCACACGAGCGGAGCACATTCCAATGATAGATGCTATTCCACCACCTGCAACACGGACGAACTGAGTGGTCACAGGTGTGAGAACCTTCTTGAGCTTGCGGCGAAAATCACTCGTCATCACGGAAAGTTGGGCGCCGGTGTCGACAAGAGCAGTGACAGGTACGCCGTTTACTAGTACGTCTATGAGGTTCCGTTTTGTCGGTATTGTGAAAAGAGGGTTTTCGGTCAGTCCGAGCGATGCAGCGCCACCTCCGGGGGCTGCGACGCTTAGTTTTCTGTCGGGGAACCTGGTGGGAAGGCGGGGAAGATGGTCGGCGGGGCTGTGGAGAACGAGACTGGCGACGTTGGGGGGATGGAGAGCGAGAGTAGCGGTGTTCAAAAGCAGGTTCCTGGGCAAAATGGTCGCGGCTGGTCTCTTGGCGATAGGCAGGACGTGCATAGAAGGGACGAGAGGACGGTTGTGCAAGAGGACCCCAGCGACTTCTGCATTGGCGAAAAATGTGCCAGATTCTGTGACACGAGAAGCATATCGGCTTGTCATCATGTGTTCGCCATGCGGACGGATTACGGAACGTTGAGGGAGAGCCGGTCGGGAAGGCATGTACAGGCGTGTATCGGGGCTGGTAGTCGGTGCGGGGAGGCGGTGAGATAGAGTGAATTCGCAAGCTGGCGATTTCCTGCCAGACGACTGCTTGCATGAGAGGCAACGTAATTGGCGGAGAGGGGTCGGGGGACGTTGGTCCCACCTTAGCTGGAGCAGCCGTTTCAAGCTCCCGCCTGACGAATCGCGTCAAGTTGTCACAGGTGTCTGGTGGATGATATGTGTCGAGACACGAGGACGTCGCAGTGGTGTTCGGGAGGCGCTGGAACTGATGGGAGATGCGTCTGCTTTTAGCTTGTTGGAACCGGTGGCAGTCTTGAATGATCGCATCAACAGATGACACATTGTTCAATACCAACAAGTTGAACGCATCGTCGGCGATACCCTTTAGGATATGTGCAACTTTTTCAGCTTCAGACATATTTTCGTCAGCTTGGCGACATAGTGAAAGGACAGCCTGAATATAACCGATGTAGGGCTCCGTGGAAGATTGTGCGCGTGTCGACAACTCATTTTTCGCAGCTTCACGACGACTAGAGATGTTGCCAAAAAGCTCACGGATCTCTGCCTTAAAGCTGTTCCAGCTTGTTACGTCATGCTCGTGGTTATCAAACCAACCACGTGGGGTTCCGTCGAGATAAAAGATGACGTTTGCGAGCATAAGAGTGGGATCCCACCTGTAAGTGGCGCTGACGCTTTCGTAGAGGCGTAGCCATTGGTCGACGTCGGAGCCCTCGCTGCCCGAGAACACGCCGGGGTCTTTGAGCGCGGGAAGCGTCACGAAAGTTGTTGCGGGCACTGGGTTGACAGGTCGGGCAGAAGAAGGAGCGACCGAAGAGGATGCAGCCGAGTCTTGATTGGTCATGTTGTAAGCCGCTAGGAAGCGTTCGCTTCGGAGTTTCGTGGCGAGTACGGGGATCACACAACTCCACCAAATATGTTATGGGAAGGAGACTGACTCAGAGGGGTAGTCACCGATGTAATTACAGCCGGTTAGGCGAGCAGCACCAGCCACACAGATTAGCTCGCGCCAGTCTATCTGCTTTGTCTTCTTCAGCTCCATGCACTGGCACGTAGCAATATACTCTTTACATGGACACAACCAGAACTCGCGAAGGTTACACCTTGGTAGTGCTAGATGGCACCGATTGCCTGCCAGACTCAGCTGCAATGCAAGGGATGCATGCCGTTCACGATGAAATTATTGGAGTCGCTCTGGTGATACGATACGCCATCCGTGTTCGCATTGAGGTGTACACATTGACAGACTCGCAACAAGCATGTCGGACCTTCGTATCATAACATGGCATCCTGAGAGCAGCCCACCAGATTCTGAATCAACTTCTACTAACTAAGCCAACAGTACTTTTCGCATCCACTTACTCTGGACTTCTCGTCATGCCACTCGGCTAGGGAATAAACGCGCACACGCTGTTGCCCTCGAAATTTTCCTCCCGGCAGACCGACAAAGCGAGACGACCGTTTCTGAGGAAGGTGGGGGATTTTCTTTTCACCTACAACGACATTCCTTGTAGGAACGTCTGTCGCACTCACAGCGCCCCATCGCCATCTTCCTCGCGAGAGGAGGCAGTGGCATTACGCCAGCTACAGACAAAACATTCCCCGAATTGGTATCTCTTCAAAGATTCTACCCGCAGTGCTATGAAGACTGTTGCCCCTGCTGAGGAAACTCGCCCACGACCTTTTATATCTCTGTCGACTGCACTGCGAACATCTATCCTCTCTTACTTTTCCTTTACCCTTTACGTAACGAGGAGCTGAGGTACGATGTTGTCCGTGATGGACCTCCCGAGGTTTTCCGAGCTATGATACAGTGGGCCCAACTCGTCGCTGGAGTCATCCTAGGGACCCCGGACTGGGGTTCCTCCCACGCCTTTTTTCTTCATGTCTTTACGAATAAAGATGTTTTCCCTTTCTCCTCATTAAAACAAAAAGATGTCTCTATTAGCTATACGTTGGTGGTACTGCGTTCAGCGGACTGATTTATGACAAGGTTCTAAATAAGCACGCTGATTGAGACTGATGTATTGTGTAATGTCAAGTATAGAGTGATGAGGTGCATGTGTACGGTAGATTTACATTGATGCGCTTTCGCGGGAATAAACTTAGTTGCTATTTGACGCTCTCCTTTCGCCTGCTCATTCGCGGCGATTTTTGTCATCTGAACTTCATGCAACATGCACCTACTACTCAAAAACAATTTTTTTTCTGAAGCTGCCTTATGGACGTGAAGGTATACAATAGCGAGCGAGTGAGAATACCTGGGGGCAAGCGGTGCGTCCGTCGGTTGCATCCAGAGTAGCCTCCCAGGGAAGCGCTGGTTCAGGCGGCCGGAAACGCCGTCCGCCGATGGGAGGCCGGGCGTACGGTATGCCCCGATACTCCTCCACCACGGTGTTCAGAATACCAAGCTTCTTGCCACGAACGATGCCCAAGCTGGTGCGTCGTTCGGCACTGTGCGCCACCTTCAATAGCAGCAGCAGCAGTAGCAACAGACGCATCTCCGTGAAGGCAAGCCAATGGGCTCTGGTTTCCAAGTGCCTATAACGGGAACAAAATGCCACTGCACGAATTAAATTTCTCCCGGGAACGTCTTTTCAAACCACCAATGCAAAAATAAGTCAGTTCTTTGTTGCCCACTGCATTTAGTGAGCTTCATATGGGAATCGTACTTAAATCGTACTTACAGGGAATCGTACTTAAAATTTATGGGTAATACATGTAGTGATTGTAGGTTAGAAAAATTGACAACTGTTACCACCTGGAACATCGATCGAGATGACTGAATTGATAGATAGAGTACTCGTCACATTGACTCAAACCAATCCTGTCTTTTTTTCGTCAGATCTGGGCTCTTGTTTTTATTGCTTCCTTCAAGGTCGCAAAAAAACTTTTATGTTTCTGGTGGCACAAACATGAATAGTTCGATGTTCCTGGTCGCGGGACCATCGATTTGTGTAGACGGTCAACGTTTCTTGTTTTTCTAGCACTGAAAGGGGCCCTGAAACACTTTTTCAAGTAACTGTAGAATGAATTCTATAAAAGAGTTTGATTCATGTTGGATATGCGAAGTATAATGCCCCTAAACCACCATATGATTATTAGAGACGCTGTAGTGGAGGGCTCCCGAAATCTCGACCACCTGACGTTCTAACGTGTACCCAAATATGAGCACACGGGCCTTCAGCATTCTCGCCTGCATGGGAAAAGCCGCCGCCGGGATTCAACCCTGTAATTTGCGGGCCAGCAGCCAAGATTGGACCACCACGAGGGGGCCACTAAAAACGCCTATTGCCTCATGAATTCAACATCACAAAAATTTTAAGCATCTGTCTAGGACGAGCCAAGTTACAGATTTTTCACACGCTGAAATTGCTTTCTCCCCTCTTCTGTCACGACGAAAGCGCTGGAAGCCTCCCATACACTATGCAGAAACCCCTTCGTGTCTTTACCGACTCGAACACTGCCTACTAGAAAATATTTCGCCCAGCGTTGGGGGCGAAATATTTTCTGCTGCTGTTCAAAGCATCAATCGTAGGCATGAAAAAGCTGACAGGCCGATAGAAATTATCTGGACGCTCGCGCATACGGGTTTGCTCGGGGGAAATACGGCGGCACAGGCCGCTGCTGCTTCCGCAGGTGGGTCGACCAATCGTTCTGTGCCCCCACCCCTCCAGGTAAACCCTTATGAGCTCTTAAGGCAAATGGCTTTCTCGGTAGCCGCAATGGGCTACGTGCGCCCGTCCTTGCGTCATGCAAGTAAAAAACGTATTGCGCGTGTTAACCCACCAGTCCTATTTTCCAGCAAATGTTCCCTTTCGTGCTCTTAAGAAGTCTACATTAAAGAGGTCTCCGCTAATTCTGCAGAAAAATGGAGACAACTAGACATTGCGACAGTGACGTGCCCTCACTGCGTGCTGCGCTGCCGCGCAGACCTTCACCATTCGCTGTGGAAGTGTACCGCACTTGAAAAAAGAAGAATGGCTATGCAAGCCTGTCAATCCACAAATTATCGTGAAACGCTGCTTATGGACCTGGACACACAGTTACTATTCGCCCAATATGAAAGTCAGAGCTTCCTGATCCGAGGGATTTAGGGGGTCCGACAAACCACAGTATTGACCCTATGACACCTCAGTACTAGTGATGGTGAATACAATAGGTGCGAAAGATGTGACACCGTGAACAAGTAGTGCAGTTAGAAAGTTCTGCTTATCTCCACAGAGGTCCTGTGCCTCCAATTTTTCTTTTTTTCAATGAAGGACTTTCCATACATCTATTTGACGGTACGTTAAAACATATATTGCGGAAGCTCTGACAGAAAGAACCAAAATTCTGGGATCGATTGCTTGCCCCAATCCTTTTTTGCCTCTCGTGAAGTGCTTCACACAAGCATGGAATTTTCTCTTTTTGAACTTATTTACGGGTGTAACGCCAGAGGACCACATAGTTTGTTAAAGGAATTGTGGACTGGAGAGCACGTCGGCGACGAGGTGAAGACAACCTACGGATAAGTATTGAAGCAACAACTCATAACCTTTCACTACATCCGGCAGTACTACAAGCTATCAAGGGAAACCAGACCACCCCACACCCGCAACTAAACAAAGCTCAACCAATCACTTGGCCGCAGCTTCAAAGGAACTCATTCCCTTCCCCATAAATATACAGACACATAACAAGCCTTATTCACATGTACGTGCACCCTTTGCAAGACAGAGACCGCAAACTTGGACCACGACATCTGGGGATGCAGCAAGGACCCTCCTTTATCAAATCTCCTAGGACAGTCACCTTGATGTAAGGCCTGGGAGAGAACCCTCACGACCACAAGCCTGGACCCCCAGCTCAGGGCCATCAAACGCGCTGATGAGATGGCAACCAGGCATGGCCTGACAGCCCTTGCCACTTAAGAAACCGTCAGCTGCCTTAATAAAGCTGTTAACTACTACTACTACTAATACTCCCAGGTCGTCCTAAAGAAATGCTGCAGTTGGCTCATGAGAACATGACGCGAGCAAGAAAATCACAGGAGCGGTATTACGATTCGCGAAGCACGAAACTTCAGCTTGAAGTAGGAGACTGGGTCCTTATCGTACTCCCTACGACGGAAAATAAGTTACTTATGCAGTGGAAAGGACCTTCTAAGGTCACGGGAGAAAATGGTAGTCACGACTACTGGTTGGACTTAACGTGACACCAAGTTATTCCACGTCAACAAGATAAGTGTTTCGAGGATCGCAAGCGGGAGACGTTTACACAGACAGCGTCAATCGTAGGGATGGAAAAAGAAGGGGTGATTTCACCTATAGCAGTTAGCACCGCTGACCAAAGCTTTGGTAGGGAGATAATTACTATGGGGCAATGGCTGGTTGAAAAGGAAGCTGCAGAGCTCCATCAGATTCTGACCAAATATCAAGATGTATTTTCCAAAATGCCAAGAGGAACAATCTGCTGGAATCGCCTGCTTAGAGAAATACACGGAATTCGATTTGCACTCCGCAGTACCCACTTCCGCTGTTGATGAAAGAAGTGGTCAAAAAAGTTTGAGATATGCTCAAGCTCGGAGTGATTGAGCGATCGAATTCACCATAAAATTCGCCCTTAGTGCTAATGAAGAAGTCAGACAAAACTTATTGGACATACATAGACTTTCATCGCCTCAAGGAGGTGTTGATATTAAATGAAGAACCCATACCACGAAAGATACGATGTTCTCAGAGGTTGGGACAAACAGATATTTGTCAAAATTCTATCTTACTAAGCAATACTGACAAGTTCCACAGGAACCGGAGTTGAGATCGATAACCACCTTTTCAATGCAGACCGGGGACCACCAGTTTATCTACATGCCGCTTGGAATCAAAACTGCAACTGCGGTGTTTGTGCGTTTGATGTGTACCCTCCTTCAAAGCCTAATAAACGTAGTGCACTATACTGACGATGTTCTAATTGCTACTTCGACATGGAGGGAGCACGTAAACATGTTGCAGCAACTCCTGCACAGAGAGAAGTTGAATTGGCTATCAAACCTTTGAAGTGCGAAATCGCTATGACTTCCGTGGTATTTTTAGGCCATCGTTCAGAAAGAGGGACCATCTGAGCAGTGGATTGTACTATTGAACAGATTGCCAACGCACAATGACCTCAGACAAAGAAGCAGCTTCAATCGTATTTTGGACTGAAAGGATATTACCGCAATATACTCCCCATTAGGCGTAGAGACTCAACCTCTCACCGAGCCAACTTAAAAAACTGAGAGTAATAAGATTTGTTGGAATCCTCTAAAAGAGGTGGCATTCGAAACATTAAAGCAAGCTCTCGCTTCAGGACCAATCATAAAGGGGCGTGATGCGGAGAGTATGTTTGTACGTAAGTCGGACGCTTCTGACACCTGCAGTGGTGTGATATTAATTCAGGAACATGACAGTTTGTGACACCCTCTATCTTATGCAAGCCGCCAGTTGCTACCTCGGGAAAAGAAGTACTCTACCATAGATAGGGAATGTTTGGCACTGGTATGGGTGGTACAGAGGTTTAGGTTTTTTTGTATAAGAACTAGTTTGTTGTACAAACAGATCACCAACCTCAACAGTACCTAACCAGAGCCAAACACTCGAATTGTAGGGTCCTTAGGTGGAGCATGGCATTGCAAGAATACTCATTTAGCATTCAGTATATAAAAGGGTCAGAGGATACCGGCGCAGTATTCTTGAGTAGATTGTGAGTCAAGAAGTGGGATTTCAATGCACTGTGATATTGGGTGTTTGGCGCTTGAAGTGTGTCAGTGTATTTCCAAGTGTTCTTGTGTAATTACAAAATATTGGACCTGAACACTTGAATTATAAGGAGGACATAAACAGTGTAGTGAATTACAGATTGCGCACGTGTCAGCGGTTTTTTTTTCAATGAAGAGAGGGCTTTTGTAATTATAGACGTGCTTGACGGTTCAAAGCGCGCGCCATTACAAGAGTTGGGAGCAGACGACTGACGTGACAAGAGCGCTGAGCTGTAAACCAAAAAAAGAAAAGAAAGAAAACGGACTAATAGAAACAGACCATGGTAGGCACGAGAAAAAGGAGGGTGGAGCGTGGCGGCGAGAAGGTACATGAGATGGACGAGGAAAACGGGGCTCGTTATTCTGCCATTGGGTTCCGGACTTGAGCCTGTTAAAAGCTGAACCCAGGCTGCCGGCTACGTACTACCTACAACGGCCGTGCGTCGCTGATGTGCTTCGGCTTCAAGGCATTCTGTGTCCGAGGACACGCGGAGCCGTCGGGCTACGGGCACGAGTTCAGGTGGAGGTGTCCGGCCAGGACGCGGCTGTGGTAGTGGTGCCTGCCTTTCAGGTACCTGCTATGTCTACCGCGCGAAGAACGCGATCCAGTTCAAGACGTCGCAACGAACTTGGGTGAGACCGGCATCGTGTCTTGTGTCCATGCTGAGATGAGGGACTGTTATGTTGGGACGTCGGTAGCACAGGGAGACAGTGAACAATTGCTTACATGGTCTGTGCATGTTATGTGCGCTTGTTTTTTCGTGTGTGTATAAAGTGTGACGTACAAACAGCCTCGTCTTTCCGTGGGTGTCTGGGACGACGTCTCGGACACCCATTCACTTACGGCGCATTCGGTTGGACGTTTTCAAGCACTCTAAAAAGTGACTACGCCTTCGGTTGTTAGTATTTGAGCACTCGGACTACCTTCGGTTGGCTCTTTCAGAGCGTCGGCCTCTGACTCGGAGCGCTGCCGACCGCTCTGACTTCGAAGTGGGAGCGTAGCGTGATTTGACCGAGAGGGTTGATCACGTGACACAAGCTGGCCAATCACGCGGCTGCCGGCAGGTGAACTAGTAGAGGTGATGAGCACGAGCGTGCATTTCGGATGAGGGCATCGTGGGGCACGTAATAGTTCGTGCACGTGAGTTGTTAATGACGTATTCGTGCGCGTCTGGGGCTAATTCACATCGACCAGGTCATATATGCACCGTGTCAATAACGAGGTGGTTATAGCGAAGGCGAAGGAAACGTCAATGCTGTCGTTACAGCAGCTCGCAGACAACCTGCCATTAAGATAGCAGTTCGGACGAGGATGATCACGAGATTTATGTGCAAAGCTCAGAAGGCTTTCCCTACGCCCAGACATGTCAGAGAGAGAGAGAGAGACACAGAGAGAGAGGAATAGTAAAAGAAAGGTCAGGCATGTCAGTGACGTCCACTGAACTGTTCGGCACCATTCGTTGACGGGGTGCAACAATGTTCACCCGGCAGCTTCTCGCACTGCTCTCACGGTGGCGCAACGGGCGCACTGCTCTAAGCGGTCTGAGATCGCCAATGTATTCTGTTGGTACGCTTCCTCTCGCACTTTGATTGCGAGCTGCCTCTGCATCTGGCGACTCTGAGACAGAGGACCAGAGTGGCCAACTGAATACGCCATAAGAACTTGCACGTCGTAATAACATACATAGCAACGTAACAAGGATTTATCCTATGGAAGCGGTGGTCAAGAACGTACCGATTGAAGGTAGAAGAAGAAGACGAAGATTACGGGTGTGCTCGTGGCACGCGGCAGCCACTGGCTGCGGGCAGTTGTGGCTCTGATTCTAATCAGTAAACATGCTTTTTGTCAGTCTCCACATCTTTCTTGATGTGTTCTCGTGCTAACCAGAGCCTTGAATTCCTACATTTGGCGCCCAACGTGAACAACCACACCCCTGGGCTACGGACATCGTGGCAGTCTGCGACTATGGCCCGATGACACTACTGGCCCTGCCCACGCTTTCAAGCCAAGACGCAAGGGAATCGGTCTTCCACGTCATTAACGACCTTTTCATATACTCCACCGTTAACGGCTTCTCGGAGTCCGACGTGCTCCGGCGGGTCCTACCAGTTGCCCTGCACGGAGACCCAGAGAGATGGTGGCATCTTCAACCTGCCTTTCAGTCCTGAAACGCCCCGCATGGGCGTCTGTGGGAGCAGGCGTTTGGTGCGTAGCGACACCACGGACCCGAGCCAATGGTGAAGTTTCGACTTCCTCCCACGCCTAGCCGTGCGTGGTTGAGCCGTGTCCGGGGAAAAGAAAATCCTGGGGTTGAGCCGAACGCCAGGTGATTGGACCTATAAGGCCCCCCGGCAGAGGCAATGCACCCCTTGGGCCCCGGCTTCTCGTAGATGGCGCCCCTGGACTGACCAACCCAGGTGAAATCGGCAGTCGCCTTTTAGTATCTCTCCTTTTTTCTCTCTCTACATCTTCGTCTTTGCATCCCTTTTTATCTTTCCTGTCTTCTTGTTTCTTCCTTTTACTTACAACTTTCCTGGCGGCGATGGTTAACCCTGTGCAAATAGCTTGGCTTGGTCTAGGCGCTTTGAGTAAGAGTGGCGTTGTACGACTGGCGTCGGCAAGTTTTTAGTATATAAAAATTTGTAGCATCCCCTCGTTGAGCTCCATGGTGGGTGGTTGCGAACGCTGTTGAATAAATGTAAAACCGCCATGCATAGAGCAACCTCTTTACTTAAAGATCACACCAGCTTGAAGCGGGTACGCACCATCGACAAAATTGTTCAGCAGGCCAATCGAAACATATCCTCACTTTCATGTTATCCACTGTGAGAAAACTGGAAAGAAAGCTAGGACCGTCTCTCGCTTCATAGTTGCTAGATGTCTTACCGAAACTCTTAGCCCTGGATACAAGGTAACCAAAATTGATAGTGGAGACCTCCTCCTCGAAATTCAGGACGAAGAACAATTTGAAAAGCTTCACTGTCTCTCAGCTTTTGGTGACATATCGATAACCGTAACACAACACAGGTCACTGAACACAACCCGCGAATCGGTATCTGACACGGACTTACTTGACCTGACCAAGACTGAACTCTGGGGGGGGGATGGAAGAACCAAAGTATGACCAATGTACAGAGAATCATCATCAGAAGCAACGACAAGGAAATACCGACGAAACACCTAATACAAACGTTTGCTTCTCGTAATTTGTCAGAAACCATTCAAACAGGGTACACGAAGACCTCTCCCAGGCCATACATACCGAACCCCCGTCCTTGCTTTCAATGTCAGAGGTATGGATATGGCTCTAAAAGCTGTCGTGTTCGCGAAACTTGTGCACAATGTGGAGTTTCGGGCACGTGTCTAAGAACTGCAAAAACAGCCGCATTGTGTAAATTGTGACGAAATCCATGCTAAATATTCAAGCTTCTGTCCATACTGGAAGAAAGAAAAACAATAATAACGCTGAAGATGAGAGAAAACATTTCTTTGAAGTAAGCAAGGAAAAGTTTCTCGCCATTCCATGGCCCAACATATGCTGATGCGGCACGTCAGGGGGCACCGCCGCACCAGCATTCGCCACTTCTTCGGCCGCACATACCGAGCCGGTGGTTGTGGCACCTGCCCCCAAGGCGGCTGTAGTCTAGACTACTCCGCCTACTCCCAAACAGAGACCGGAAACTCCAGAGTCCTCAGGTCTCAAGGCCTCACCTCACCAGGCAAGGCCCAAAATTCGAACGACCAGCTCGCACGTGCGGGCATCCAGTGCTTCCGAAGAGGCAATGGATACAAGAGCGGCGTGGCTCCTTGGAGCGCGTCAAGAAAACAAAAAGCAGATAACGGGGCCTGGTGATAACCCTGTTACTTAAAAACAAACTTCCCGCCTAAACAGCCACTTGCTCCGATACACACAACACTAAATTACTTTCACCATGAACACTCAGCTTATACAATGAAATGTCAGGGGCTTTCTCAGGAACCTTGACAATGCCCAAAAACTTTTACACAAAAACTCATCAAAAGTGCTGTTTGTACAAGATTCACACTTAAATCCAAAACACACCAACTTTTCACAGAAATACGCTAGTTTCCGAAAGGACCGTGATGATGACATGACATCATTCGGAGGTGTTGCCATCATAGTGATTCAAGGGATTGCATGCACGCACTTTCAACTCCAAACACGCTTTGAAACAGCGGCTGTTCGAGCTGCACTTTTCGACAAACTGATCACCATTTGCACTCTTTACGTACCTCTGAGCTATCACCTCCCACATGGATACGCCAAAGAACTCACGGCCCTCAGTCCTCAGCAGCTGCGAAGCAACAGACTACGGTGGTGGTCAGATCTGCAACGCAGCAGAGGGTGCTAAGAATCTCTGGATCCGGACAGGCCGCCTTTAGAACCTGAACTTGGCAACATTTAATGCTAGAACCTTATCTAGTGAGGTAAGTCTAGCTGTACTATTCGAGGAGCTAGAGGGTGTTAAATGGGATAAAATAGGGCTCAGTGAGGTTAGGAGGACAGATGAGGCCTATACGGTGCTAATGAATGGGCACGTCCTTTGCTAACGGGGCTTGGCAGACAGAAGAGATCTGGGAGTGGGGTTGCTAATTCACAGAAACATAGCTGGCAACATAGAGGAATATTATAGCATCAATGCAAGGGTGGTAGGTATTGTAATTGAACTGGATAAATTATACAAGATGAAGGTAGTACAGGCTTACGCGCCTACATCCAGCCATGATGACGCTTCAGTTGAAAGCTTCTATGAAGACGTGGAATCGGCAATGAGTAAGGTAAAAACACAGTATACTATAGTGATGGGCGACATTAATGCAAAGGTAGGGAAAAAGCAGGCTGGAGACCAGGCAGTAGGAGATTATGGCATCGGCACTAGAAACGCCAGAGGAGAGCTACTGGTAGAATTCGCAGAACGCAATAATTTACGGATTTTAAATACCTTCTACCGAAAACGAGAAAACCGCAATTGGACATGGAGGAGCCCTAATGGCGAAAATAACAACGAAATAGACTTTATAATGACTGCACACCCAGGAATCGTGCAGGATGTGGAAGTGGTTGGCAAGGTACGATGCAGTGACCATAGAATGGTACGGTCTCGAATTCGCCTAGACTTGAAGAAGGAACGACAGAAACTGATACGCAAGAAGCCAATCAATGAGCTAGCACTGAGAGGGAAAGTACAGGAATTCAGAGTGTCGCTGCAGAACAGGTACTCGGCCCTTAGTGAGGAAACCAACCTTAGCGTAGATACAATGAATGATAATCTGACGAGTATCATTACGGAGTGTGCAGTGGAAGTTGGAGGCAGGGTAGTTAGACAGCACACTGGCAAGCTTTCCCAGGAAACGAAGAACCTAATTAAGGAGCGTCAAATCATGAAAGTGTCAAGTACAACAGACGAAATAGAACTGGCAGAGCTTTCGAAGTTGATTAATAGACGTAAAGTATGCGATGTAAGAAGGTATAACATGGAGAGAATAGAACACGCTCTGAAAAACGGAGGAAGCTTCAAAGCAGTGAAGAGGAAACGTGGGATAAGCAAAAGTCGGATGTATGCTCTAAGGGACAAAGAAGGCAAAATAACTACCGATATGAATAGGATAGTCAAAATAGCGGAGGACTTTTACAGAAATCTGTACAGTAGCCGAGACAACCACGACCTTAATACGATAAGAACTAGCAGTAACCCAGATGACACCCCACCAGTAATGATAGAAGAAGTCAGAAAAGCTTTGGAGAGAGCAAAGAGGCAAAGCTGCTGGTGAGGATCAGGTAACATCAGATCTGCTGAAAGATGGAGGACAGATTGTGTTAGAAAAACTAGCCACCCTGTTTACGAGGTGTCTCCTGACGGGAAGGGTACCAGAGTCTTGGAAGAACGCTAACATCACCTTAATACATAAGAAAGGAGATGACAAGGACTTGAAGAATTACAGGCCGATCAGCTTGCTCTCTGTAGTGTACAAGCTATTTACAAAGGTAATTGCTAACAGAGTAAAGAAAACATTAGAATTCAATGAACCAAAGGAACAAGCAGGATTTCGAACAGGCTACTCAACAATTGACCACATTCATACTATCAATCAGGTAATAGAGAAATGCTCAGAGTATAACCAACCACTATACATAGTCAGTAGAAATATCAGCCGTCATGCAGACACTGCGGAATCAGGGCGTAGATGAAGTATATATAAACATTCTGGAAGAAATCTACAGGGGATCTACTGCTACCATAGTGCTTCATAAAGAAAGCAAGAGAATACCAATCAAGAAGGGTGTAAGGCAGGGGGACACAATCTCCCCAATGCTATCTACCGCGTGCTTACAGGAGGTTTTCAGAAGCCTAGAATGGGAACAGTTAGGGAGAATACCTTAGTAACCTGCGCTTCGCCGATGACATTGCATTGCTGAGTAACTCAGGGGACGAATTGCAACTCATGATTGCGGAGTTACACAAAGAGAGCAGAAAGGTGGGTCTTAAAATTAATCTACAGAAAACGAAAGTAATGTACAACAACCTCGGAAAGGAACAGCGCTTCGAGATAGGTAATAGTGCACTTGAAGTTGTAAAAGACTACGTCTACTTAGGGCAGGTAATAACCACAGAGCCTAACCACGAGATTGAAGTAACTAGAAGAATAATAATGGGGTGGAGCACAATCGGCAAGCACTCTCAAATTATGACAGGTAGATTGCCATTATACCTTAAGAGGAAGGTATATAACAGCTGTATCTTGCCGGTACTTAGCTACGGAGCAGAAACCTGGAGACTCACAAAGAGGGTTCAACTTAAATTGAGGACGACGCAGCGAGCAATGGAAAGAAAAATGGTAGGTGTAACCTTGAGAGACAAGAAGAGAGCGGAGTGGATTAGGGGACAAACGGGGTTAAGCATATCATAGTTGAAATAAAGAGGAAATGGACATGGGCCGGGAATGTAGCGTGTAGACAGGATAACCGCTGGTCATTAAGAGTAACTAACTGGATTCCTAGAGAAGGAAAGCGGGTTAGGGGGAGACACAAGGTTAGGAGGGCGGATGAAATTAAGAAGTTTGCGGGTATAAATTGGCAGCAGCTAGCACAGGACCGGGTTAACTGGCGGAGCATGGGAGACGCCTTTGTCCTGCAGTGGACGTAGCCAGGCTGATGATGATGATATGATGATGATGAGCTCTGACCTACAGAAACATGACTACCAGTCCTTAATCGACGCGATTCTGGAACCCTTTGTTCTCCTTGGAGACTTGAATGCGCATAGTAGGCTATGGGGCGACTCTCATTGTGACACCCGAGGTCGACTGATTGAGCAATTTCTTTTCTCCTGCAGCGCCTGTATTCTGAAATGAAAGTAACCAACCTATTATAACCTCGCTAACAACACATATTCTACCATAGACCTAAGCATAGTATCTCCATCACTTGTGCCTTGACTTCACTAGAAAGTCATCACTAATTCCTATGGAAGTGACCGTTTTCCCCTAGTTTTTAGCACACCTACGTCAGCTGAATGTCCGCCACATTTTCCCAAATGGCTCTTAAGCAAAGCCGACTGAGAACATCTTTATACCATCACCAGTTTGAGTTGGCGGGACCTATGCACTTCAAGTATCAACTACTTCACAGCGTTTCTCATTGATGCAGGAACAAAATGCATCCCACAAACGAATAAATACCCTAGAAAACGACGTGTGCCATGACGAGACTCTGTGTGCCGAAATGCGCGCAAGCAGCAAAACAAAGCATGGAGGTTGTTTCGGAACTTACCGACAGCCGAAAATCTTAAAATCTGTTAGAAAATGAAGTCTCAGGCCACGAGAAAGCGTCGGCAGGAAAGAAGAGGAAGTTGGCAGAAGCTTTTATCAGGGATCAATTCATATACAAAGAAGGCAAAAGTCTGGAACATGGTTGCTAGGGTAGCAGGAAGACAAACACATGCACTTCCACTTGTTCACACAGGGTGACACCGTGAAAAATCAGACAAACTTCCTCAGTGCACACTTTAAACGGGTGTCCACCTCGTCTCACTATATTGATGCTTTCCAAAACTACAGAACAATAATAGAAAAGGAAAAACTTGAACACAAATGTACAAGAAGTTCAAGCTTTTAGCTTAGCTGAGCTTCAAACATGACTGATGAACTATTGATTCCGCTGCAGGTTCTGACCGTGTCGTTTACGAAATGTTAAAAAAAACCTACCAATTAAAAAGCAAAAAAACCTTACTTTGTACAATGCTATCTGCTTATCTGGCGCTATGCCTACTTCCTGGAAAGAGGCTAATGTTATTCCCATTTTGAAGCAGAGCAACGATCCTTCATCAGTTTAGAGTTATAGGCCTATTGCGCTTACGAGCTGCCTGTGCTAACTTCTCGAAAAATGATAAACTGCTGTCTTGTACATTTCTTTGAATCAAACAATTTGTTCGTCCAATTACAGTGCGGGTTTCGAGAGGGTAGGTTTATCACCGTCCACCTTGTTCGCTTTCAAAGCTTTCGTCTACAAGCAATACTTCCTTTCTGTGTTCCTCGACATCGAAAAGGCCTATGATACAACATGGGGTTTTCGAATATTAGAAAACCTGTCCCACCTTGGTGTGCATAACGGAATGTTTACTATAATCAAAATTTACTTGTCAAACCGTACATTCCGCGTTCGAGTTGAATGTACGGGGCAACGTTCGAATGGGCAGCGTTCTTTCTCAAACATTTGTCCAAGGAACAGGTGTGCCGCAAGGTGGTGTAATTAGCTACACACTTCTTGTTATAAAAATGAATTCTTCGCACTTGTCCATTTCTCAAATTATGTTTTATTGTGCATATGTCGACGTCGTCCAGCTTCGTTTTAAGTATTGTAATCTGGTCATGTGTGAGCGGCAGGATCAGGTTGGTTTCAACAAAGTCTCCAATTGGGCAGAAGAAAACGGGTTCCGACTGAATGCACAGAAAAACACGTTTGTTTTGTTCTCCAGGAAGAGAAACATTCATTCCGAACCCGATATTCAACTGCATGGGCAACGTCTTTCCGTTAATACCGAACACAAATTCCTAGGCCACAAAATCTTGGACGCCAAGCTAATTTTCATACCCGTTAAGATTGGGATGATGTATGTTATCCCGATAATTCAGATGATCACGACGACACGTTGAAGGACAGGACTGCTTGCTGACTTCCTGGCAAACTTCGCTCAATTTACACACTGACTCTTATTTACAAACAAAGGCCGGGGTGGCCACTAAAGGAACCGCATAGTAAGCACTGGCCTGTATTAATATTAACGTCGGCGTTACTTGCCGAGCCCTCTGTATACTCCACACATCGACACCAACTTCTCGATGTAGTATCAACATTCGATCAGCGTCTGTGCTAAGCGCGACCTCTGTTCCCGCTTCGCGATCTCGTTCTTGAGCACCAAGCTTTCCTTCCCTCCGTTTCTCTTCGTTAAATACCTCCCGTCTCATTAAAGACAGCCTCGTCGGATGAACGCCTACTCGATGCTTCATTGATGGAGCAAACAACTGCCCTTTTCTCTGTGATGGATCTCAGCCTCTGCATTCCCACACTTTACTATCCTTCGAGCATTGGCTAAGAAGACCTTTCGTCATTTCAACGGCGTACAGCATAATGATACTTTCGTGCAACAACAAGCCTGTCTGGATGGCCGGTCGGGTGTCTGGCATTAGTAAACACGATTCTGCCGTATATCCACACGCATTGTTTCAGTATGACGCCACATTATGTTGTAGGGAGCCGTGTCACGACGGCAACCACTTATTTCTTAGTCTAGCTTACCGTGAGAGCGCTACCACCGTGCGGGTGACTCTCCAGCACAAGGTGTGGTGAATGAAGGCTCACGGGGTTTAGTGACAAAGACGCGTTCCGAGGAGAACGGCTTAGTCCGCGCCTGGGCAGCCTCTTTTCATTAACTTCCTTTTCGTAGGGCATCGTCTACCGACTGGCCATCCTTTCATGCCCCAAACATAACAATACCAAACATAAAAAATTAAAAAACAAGCGCATAAAAGCTATGAACAATCCTAAAGTATTGTCACGCACTACGTGGGGAAGTGACAAGAACTGTTTAATAAATTTGTGTAAATGCCTCATATGTACCCGCCTAGACTATGGGGCAATAGCATATCAGTCTGTGACAACTGCTGCCCTTAAAATGGTTGACCCCACTAGTCATCAAGGCATCCGTCTCTTTACGGGTGCTTTTCGCACTAGCCCCGTGGAAAGCCTGTACGTTGATCGAACGAATGGCCGCTCTACCTACAGAGATGTTACATGTCTTTTAAACATTATGTTTATGTAAATGAATACAAGCATCACCCATAACATTCCACAATTAATGAGTTGTCAAGCATCGCTGTGCTTGAGAAACGGCCTTTTGTCAGACATCCCTACTCACTCCATGTGAGGGGCCTAGCGAAGGAAACCGGTGTGCCACTTGAACATCGTTTGGTGGCTCCCACAGCACGCCTGCCATTGTGGCAGTGGCAGGCGATAGGTTGCGACGTGCCTTTCTTGGAGGTTACGAAGCATGCACCAATTTTACATATCCAGACATACTTCCTAGCACTACAAAAGTAATACACATGCCCTGAGTTCTTTATGGATGCTCCAAAGTCGGACACTTCTGTCTCGTACGCAGCCGTCAGCCCATCCTTTTGGGAAGCCGGCGTTCTGCACTCTAATTTAGGATTTTCATCGACGAAGCTTATGCGATCCTTGCGGCCGTTAAACACATTTTACAAATAAAACTACAGAAGGCGATAATATTGCGACCTAGAGTTGGGAGCCGGCAAGCCCTAGCGAGCCGAAAAGGGAAAAGAGAACAAAGAAGTGTGTGTTAGCGCTTCGTTTAAAGATACACGCTCGTGTCTTTTTGCCCCGCTGTTCCTGTCTTGTCTTCACGGCTCTTGGTGCGTGACAAACTCGTGGAAGTGCTGGGTAATCTATGTACCGTACCCCTCCACATAGCAAGAACTCAAGCGTCGTACCGGTGGTTACTCCTGTGCACCACGCCAGCAGAAGAATCCGAGGGCAATCCCCTGAGTTTGGACTGCTCGTAAACAACATGGTAGCTTCGACGAGCCCTACTGACACCAACCCAAACGGTACGAACGGCACAACGCAGCTTCATTGCACATTACTCACACCGCAAACGCCAAATCCCTTTCATGGCACTGCACTTGAGGATGTCGAAGATTGGCTCGTTCATTACGAGTTCGTTGCCGTGCACAACCAGTGGGACGACGCAGACAAACTGCGGCACGTCTATTTTAGTCTTTTGGACGGCGCACGTGTATGGTATGAGAACCGGGCAGGTATTCTTACATGGTTGGAAGACTTCAAACGTCGACTTCTTGGGACATATGCCAGCCCTGACCAACGGGAGAGAGCTGAGCGCGATCTTCAGTCCCGTAAACAACTGCCCAATGAAGGGGTTGCGATGTATGTCGAGGACATGACCCGTCTTTTGCACCGAGCTGACCCCGGCATGCCAGAAGAAAAGAAGGTATGGTACCTCATGTGTGGGGTGAAAGAACAGGTTTTCGGTGGGCTTGTGCGCAGTCCTCCCAAGACTGTTTCCGAATTTCTCAGAGAATCCGTCACCATCAAAGCACTCTTATGCACCGGGCCCCGTCATACGAACGGCACGTCAACGCTTCAACAACGGACTACTTGGGAGCTTTCGGTAGCCAAATAGATTTCTTCCGAGAAATCATACGTTCAGTTATCCGCGAAGAACTCCAGAAGTTGTCAGTGCCCTCGCAGCCCACTATCTCCTCGTTTTCCAGCGTATTCCGAGATGAAGTCCAGCATGCCTTAAGAGAACCCCCTTTCATGCGGGACTATCAAACACTCAGTGACTTTCCCAGCATGTCGTATGCTCAAGCTTTGCGGCAACCTGTTACGCCCAAAATCCCGCATCCCAGCGTGGCCCCAGCCATGCTGCAGACGGTCCAAGCGGCGCCATATTACAGTGCACCTCGCCTGATTTTGCCGAAATGAGACATCTGGCGTGCGCCAGATAGACGTCCTCTCTGCTTCCACTGTGGCGAAGCTGGGCATCTCTACCGTCAGTGTTCTTACCGGCAACTTGGACTACGCGGATTTTTGATGAACTCACCGCCACCCAGGTTCGGTCAGCGGCCCCCTGAAATTGAAGAATATGTGGCTCAGCAGCGCGGAACTTCGACGTCCTTGCTCGAGTCACGCTCCCCGTCACCGTGGCGATTTTCTCCCAATCGCCGTACCTATTCGAGCGTGGCGCAGGGTCGGTCACCCAGTCTACGCCGGGAAAACTAAATACAGTGACCTTCGGGAGCGAGGCTGCTCATACTGGACAAGCTCGAGGCCTCCTACCGACGCTTCCGCAAACTAATGATACCCCGACGACGACGACACCAGCTGGTTCCGCAAACATTTCATTAGACATTCTACTGCTGCTCGACGGTCGCAAATTCAGTGCTATAGTTCACACGGGTGCGGATTTTTCTATAATAAGTGAAAAACAGGCGGCTCTCCTGAAGAAAGTCACGATGCCTTGGAACCTTATGCGAATTCGTACTGCTGGCGGGCACATCGTCACGCCACTCGGCGTTTGCACAGCGCGAATACAGATTCGTGGTTCTACCTTTGTTGTCAGCTTGAGCGTTCCCCGTCAGTGTTCTCGAGACCTAATCATTGGCATGGACTTCCTGAGAGAGCATGGTGCTATCATCGACATTCGACAACGCCTCGTCACGTTTTGAACAAAAAAGCGCCACATCAGAGCATAATCCCAGCCACGATTTAGTATGTCTGCGTGTAATTGACGATGATGTGATGATACCACCGCACTCAAGTGTTATGGTTTAAGTGGAGTGTAACGAATCAGCACACGGTGAAATGGTGGCGGAGAGCAATCGATTCCTACTCTTTTTCCAGGGTGTCTGCGTAGCACGAAGCCTAGTAGACCTTCAGGCTGGCCACTGCGAGGTTCTTGTTAATAACTACAGCTACGAGCGCCAACACCTTTTCACTGGTACTGTCATCACCTATGCCTACCCAGTACTCATCTGATTGAGTGTTTTGTTTCCGAGGCGACCGATAATGCAGAAGCACCTCTCCATTGTGTCGACGTAAATACAACGCATTCAGACGAAAACAAACGAAGGTTTAACGACTTATTGATTGAATTCCACGTCTGTTTTGCGCGTTCATTGAGAATCCGTCAGACATTGATTATCAAACACCGTATCATCACCTACGGCGACGCGCACTCTATACGGCAACAGCCTTACCGAGTTTCACCAACTGAACGATGCGTGATTCAAAAGCGAGTGAAGGAAATGCTTCAAGACGGTGTAATACAGCCATCAAGTAGCTCTTGGTCATCGCCAGTGGTCCTTGTAACGAAGAAGGATGGTACACTTCGCTTTTGTGTCGATTACAGGAAGCTGAATAACGTCTCAAAGAAAGACGTGTACCCGTTGCCTCGAGTGGATGATTCTCTTGACAGGCTGAGGCGAGCAAAGTACTTCTCCTCAATCGACCTCAAAAGTGGGTACTGTCAAATTGGAGTTGAAGAACGTGACCGCGAAAAAACTGCTTTTGTAACTTCTGACGGTCTGTATGAATTCCGAGTGCTTCCATTCGGTCTCTGTTCCGCTCCGGCCACATCCCAACGAATGGTGGATACCGTTCTCGCTGACCTCAAGTGGAAAAGTTGCCTCGTCTATCTAGATGATGTCGTTGTCTTTTCAAGAATGTTTGATGAGCACCTTCATTGCATTCCGAGTGTTCTTGAAGCTATACAATCCGCTGACCTTACCCTCAAGCCTGAGAAGTGCCATTTCGGCAACAAAGAACTGAAGTTCCTGGGTCACGTTGTGAGCACTGCAGGCGTTCGGCCCGATCCCGAGAAGACTGCCACTGTGGCCACTTTTCCAGCTCCGACAGACAAGAAAAGTCTTCGACGATTTCTGGTTCTCTGCGCATACTATCGCCGCTTTATGGAAAACTTCTCTAAGATTGCGGAGCCACTCATCAGACTTACGCGTGACGACACCCCACTTCTGTGGATTGACGAACAAGCGACTGCCTTTGCGGAACTGCAACATCGATCGTCTTCCCCTCCTGTGCTTGGTCATTTCGACGAGTACGCTGACACAGAGGTGTGCACTGACGCAAGCAACATTGGTCTCGGAGCTATCTTGGTGCAAACACAAGATGGGACCGAACGTGTGATCGCCTACATGAGCCGCACTTTATCTCGTGCCGAAACCGACTATTCAACGTCAGAGAAGGAATGTCTCGCTGTAATATTGGCGATTACAAAGTTCAGGCCTTATCTCTATGGGCGCCCATTTAAAGTTGTGGCTGATCACCACGCTTTATGTTGGTTGGCTAACCTGAGAGACCTCCCTGGGCAATTAGCACGAGGAGTCAGCGACTTCAGGAGTTTGATGTCACCATCGTATACAAGTCGGGTAGAAAGCATGAAGACGCCGACATGCTATCAAGAGCACCTCTCGAATCCGACCATACAGCTGTAGAAGACGACAGTGCCTTCCTGGGGACTCTCAGTGGGGCGAACCTCCTCAGTAAGCAACGAGCGGACCTCGAGTTAAGGCCCATCATCGATCATTTAGAAGGCAGCACCGCGTCTCTTTCTCGTCCACTTTACCATACGTGGCCGTCATTTTGCTTATAACACGGCATATTATACAAGAAAAGCACCGGTGCCGGCAGCAGATCTTATCTTCTAGTCATTCCTCAGGACCTTCGTGATGATATCCTATTAGCCTGCCATGATGAGCCTACATCCGGCCATCTGGGGTACTCACGGACGCTCGACCGGGTACGAAAGCTATATTTCTGGCCAAAACTCGCAGCTTGTGTCAAACGCTACGTGAAAGGATGCCACGAATGTCAGCGTCACAAGTCATCACCTGTAAAGCCTGCAGGCCTCCTACAACCCATCGACCCACCACGTACACCATTTGACCAAGTTGGAATGTACCTTCTTGGACCGTTTCCTTTGTCTTACTCTGGAAACAAGAGGATCATTTTCGTAACTGATTACTTGACGCGTTACGCTGAAACGAAGCCACTGCCACGCGGAACAGCATCTGAAGTCGCCCAGTTTTTTATGCACCACATAGTTCTTCGTCACGGCGCCCCGTCATTCATCATCACTGACCGAGGGACAGCGTTTACAGCAAAACCGTTGGACGACATCTTGAAGCTCAGTTACACGAACCACCGTAAGACAATCGCATACCACCCCCCGAGTTTCGGCTTGACAGAAGGGCTAAACAAAACACTGGCGGACATGATTTCTGTTTGTGGATGTGCAGCATAAAACGTGAGTCGAGATCCTGCCGTACGTAACGTTTGCGTATAACAGCGCAACCCAGGAAACGACAAGGTTCGCACCCTTCCACCTCGTTTACGGTCGAGACGTGCAAACCATGCTATACGCCATGATTCCTTAAGACATCGACCAGCACGAGCTGCTAACTCCTGATGTCGAGGATTACATTCAGCGTGCAGAGGAAGCACGTCAACTAGCTCACGTGCACATCAGATCGCAGCAATGTAAAGACTCCCGAAGGTACAACATCCGCCATCAACCAATTACCTATCAACCTGGCGACCAAGTGTGGTCCTGTTAGACGGCGAGGTCTCAGCGAGAAACCCCTGAGCAAGCACTTCGGACCTTACAAAGTATTACGGCGGTTAAACGAGGTCAACTACGGAGTCATTCCAGGCGGAGGCTCGGCAACGACCTAGCACCACTCACCACAAACAGAGATTGTGCATGTCGTCCGCTTAAAACCTCATTTTACGCGGTAATACTCACCTTATTGTGCCAGGGCAGCAAACATGTTTTTTTCGTTGTCCATAGGGTCTCGAACGAACTTTGAACTGTATTTATGTTTTTTTTCTTATGACCAACCACAGGCATTTTTCTCTTTTTTTGCACCTGCATATGCCATGTGCACTGTAAGTGTCGTTTCTCCCTTTCTTTTTATTCCCTTATGGGCCCTGCTGTCACCTTGTGTATGAGCATCGAGTCGATGCTCTAATGGGAGGGGGAATAATGCCACCTAGAGTTGGGAGCCGGCAAGCCCTAGCGAGCCGAAAAGGGGAAAAGAGAACGAAAAAGTGTGTGTTAGCGCTTCGTTTAAAGATGCACGCTCGTGTCTTTCTGCCCCGCTGTTCCTGTCTTGTCTTCACGGCTCTTGGTGCGTGACAATATGTACAGATTCCCTTAGTGTAGTACAAGCTCTGAAAACTCTTAAAAGTCACAAATACCCTGTCTTTTTCTTGCTTTGTTCGCTTTTATGCGCATTCTGTTATTCTAAGCAACATGTTGTAGTCTGTTGGGTGCCAGGATACCGCGAAATTCAAGGCAGCGTTCTGGTGGACCAGCTAGCTGGATCCCCCAACAAAACCGCTTCCAATACATCGATACCAGTTCCTGCGCTCGACTTGAAACCTTTTCTAAAACGGAAGCACAGGGGTTATTGGCAAAGCACATGAGACACACATACAGGTAATTAATTGCATGTCATCAAGCCGCAACTTGGTCATTGGCCACCAGTATCAAAATCACGCCACATAGAAGTAATCGTTAGAAGGTTAAGAACAGGACATACACACACACAACACATTCATTTCTTTTGTCTGTTGGTGATTAACTTTTGTGTGATAGATGTGGAGAAGCACTCACCGTACTTCACATTCCAATCCAGTGTAAAGAATTAGACACGCTGAGAAGACAACACTTTCCGTTACCCTACCGACAACAGATACCACTTCATCCTGCAATGTACGTCAGTAGGGAAGCACTTTTTACACATAAATACTTGTTAGCTTTCTTAAGAGAACATACTTTTTATATCATATACCCGGGTATTCCGTAGCTCGACCTCTCCAGTGAGGTCTCCACTGTGGTGGCTACACTCAACAAAGCACTTGCTTAACGGCCCTTGGACGCAAGACTGTGGGTGATTGAGGCACTTGTGCTAATGCCATACACGGGTACTATCGTTTTTATTATCAGAAACCTTTGTCATCCATTAACACCAGAAAGTTTTCACGGCATTGTCAAGATTTTATTACTTCCGTGTTTTTACCCGCCTTAGCGCGAGGAATATTATGGCCCTTATACAGCCGCTTATCACAATCATTGTCCACATCTCTAGTAAGACGAACTGGCGCTCTTTGGCCATGAAATGACCCTTGCGCCACAAACATCAAACATCATCATCAGTCCTGAAACCAGTTCGTCGCGGCATTCTAAAAAGAATCTCTACAAGTAGCTTGTTACTACCGTATCCGGTGCGAGCTCGATGCCCGAACGCCACACCCTGAAGAGGGCGTGCGAAATAATGTTCGGGTCATGCAGGAGCTCTTCTCTCGGGCAGACCCCACTGCTTCAGAGACCGAGGTCTCGCAAGTTATGCAGCGATGCCACCCCGTTTACAGTGACACTTATTGGGCCGCGCTTTCCCTTTCCGTTTCGCTCTGAAAGTTCAGGAGGCCGCCTTTCTTGGGCAACACCACGAGTCACCACCCCTGATGGTCCTTTCGGGCCTCTTTGCACGCGACCACGGAGAAAAAAAAGTAGGAGAGGCCCTGACATCACTCGTAGTGAAGCCGCGATGAAGCCGGAGTCGGCCACGTTGACTGGACAAATTATCCTTTCTTGTTTACATCCGAATGTAGAGCAGAAGGCGCGACTCTCTCTCCGGCTCGAAAAGCACGTGGGCTGCGCAGCACTTGTGTCATTACGATCGGAAACTAATGGAACGGGGCTCATCACCCTGAGCCAGCGGGACACCTTTGAAGAAAGCATTTCGTCCGAGTAATAACAGGGAGTAACAGATCGCCGACAACGAAGCAACTACAAGAGAACGCGTGCTAAATGCACTGACAACGGTGAGTGTTTTCACGTCATTATTTCAGCAGTACCGAGGGTCACTCGCTTGTAGTCATGAGGCCTTGTCCTCACGACTACGAGCGAGTGACCCTCGGTGCAAGTTCGCACGAGCTTTATATGAGCAAGATTTCGGGTGCTTTAGTTCTTAGTCGTCTCCTCTGGCCATGGTGATCGTCGTGGAGGAGGCAGGCAATTTCCAGGAAATGGATTTTTGGTCAAGTTGGTACATAATTAGTAAAATACAAAGCCTGAAAAGAACGCGGAATTCAGAAAAAAGCTTTTTACGATTTCGGCGTTTTGTGCCTTTTGTAGTTTACTGAGTTCCGGGGAAGTGATAAAGAGACCAGTGAATGTTAGACCAGCGAGCGGAATGTCGCCGCAGTAGGCGTGGTAGCGGATGCCACATCAGAGGACAACTTGAGGCGAGCCGGTGCTGTGGCCAGAGAAGGTGCTGCCAATGGCACAAATTGTGACGTTGGAGAGAATAGGAGGACAATGAAGAACAGAAAAAAAGTCACCATTACGCGCCGCGTATTTATGTCGAGGCCACTGGGCACGTAGGCAATGCCATAAACGCGGGAGTCGATGAGGTGAGCGTTGGGTACGCAGACGTTGCCCGCCACGAGAGCGAAGAACAGGCGGAGGAGTTTGTGGATGTTGAAACGGCAGCCATTCACCAACCGGAGCCGAGGAGGACGCTGGAGGTGACGCGGGCACATGTGCCAGCGAAGGATCACCTGACAGCGCAGACAACGAATTCGCAGAAAGCGCGAAAGTACCACGAGGAGGACAAAGCCACCACACGAGATGACGAATAGGATGAGAAGCAGTGCGTGAACGCCGACTATGCAAAAGTTATGAATGACGTGGATGGTGCTTCGAGTGCTGAAAATGAGACAGCTGCGGAAGTTTCAGACAACGACATTTAGAAGTTCGGCTTGGTCGAGAGGAGCGAAGGGGGAATTCCTGGGAAGCCAGTGCTAGGATCATGCAAGAAACCGTCTTCGTCGTAGACGATGCTCAGTTTAGCCCGTGGTACGCCAAGTCATTCAGCAACAACGCAGACGGGGACCACAGCGATGTCGAGGCACACATCACTCAAAGGGAAACCGAAGAGTGGCTGCTGAAGGCGCAGGCAGCCATTCACGCCTACATGGCTGCCGATGTCACCGGATTTCAATGACTACTACCTGGAGGAGTGGCTGGAATCCGCCGTGAGAGGTCCGGTTAGCTACAATGGCAACAACACACAACGGCTTACGATTTGCCGGGACGGATGCTGCACGAGGAGCATCACAGTTCTGCCATGCGATTCAGTTGCACCTCTGTCTTCGGGCAGTGACGGTGGCTTAGGCACTCCTGTGCGAATATACTGTGCCGGCACGTGGTCTTGTGCGCCGCGTGTGGTGCGCCATGGCCAGGGATAGCTTCGTCATCTATGAGGCATCTCCTCTGCACTTTTTCTGAGGGGAAGGGGCAGTATGGGAGCGGCGCCCATGAGCGTACAGATTGGAAGTAAAAGGGGAAGACGACAATCGCGCTTGCACTCGTGGCCCGTGACTGCCGCTGGAAGCGGGCAGTCGCGGCCCGGGTTTCGGTACGTAAACACAGTTTCCGTTGGTGTCCACTTCTTTCCTGACAGGTTCTCGGTAGAGGCCCTGTGTCGAGAACCTACAATCCTTAATCTATAATAAAAAAGACCAAGAATCAGAAGCTTATTAGTGAGGAGGTGTTCGCTGCAATGTTCCCTCATGCATACAGTAGCTACTCCGCCACAAAGAATATCGAAAAAGCTAGGAAGGCACGTGTGCACTCTTGCTGTGAACATTTGCAATAATGCTGCAGTTCTGTTCATGTACGCTTGAAGTTCAGTATCCCGAGCTGCCAGTTGAACTCATTATACGAAAGCGGCATACCAATCCATTGAAGGAAAGACTGAACTCGCCGTAACTGTCTCAAAAAACTTAGCTCAGTGCCGCATAGACATTCCGCACTGCACGTTGATAGTCTATCACAAACAGGCTTAACATTTGGGTACCTTACGCCAGATTGGCTACTTTTAAAAGACCATGGTATCAGCCGCGGCGACAATAAAATGACATTGGATACTTGAATTTTATAACTATTCTTCTGAAGATGGCATTAACAGCTAATCTACGCTAAAGCTAAGCAAGACTATGGAAAAATATTGTTACGAGTGACTGTGTTTATTTAAAGATGAGGTGAAATGGCATTGTGAAAGAGCAGCGTACTTCTAAGACAGGCCTAGAACGCTTCAACCAACCACACAGTCCAAGCGCCGCTCCACTATTCTTCTTCTTCCGCACCACGCAGGCTCGCGCATCTTCGTTTCATTTCCCCAGGCGGCAGACGAAGCTCGCCGAGCGAGTTAAATAGGTCTATGATGGTACTATTTAGGGCGGGCTACGTGAGCAATTTGTGTAGTGCACGAACGCCGGTTATTGGCTATGACTCGGATTTCCCTCCTATACTTCCGAATACTGCCACCGTACACAACAAAGCTATGGCGGTGTCGCTGTTTTTGTATCTGCAAATATTCGTTACAAACGACGGAACAAGATAATATTCTCGGTGCCAAATTGTGAAGCTGTGTGAATTGAATTGGAGGATGTCAATCAAACAATTATCGGTTGCTTATATCGGTCGCCTTCATCGTCTGTATCTGCTTTTTGCAATGAATTGAACATTGTGCTTGGTAAATTATCTTCAGAAAAGAAAAATGTTCTCATTCTTTGTGACATTAATATAAATTTGCTAGATGACTTCAGCGCCGCTACTATTGCTTACACTGACTGCCTTCATGGTTTTCGCCTCGAATCTTTGGTTTCCCTTCCAACCAGATGTACTCCAGGGTCTTCGTCCACATTAATCGACCACATATTTTTTAATCATATGTGTCCTCCTGTTTGCGGTGTACTTGAGCATAACATCACGAATCATTTCCCTATCTTCTTTAAACTTCCTTGTCAACTACATAAACCTTGTCATAAGTTCGATAAAGCTGTGATCAACAAAGATGACTATAATACACAGGTTTCCAAGCTAAAATGTTCTTTCATAAACTCAGAATCAGACGTAAATTCAGCATTTAATGAATTTTCAGATAGCATAAAACAATGTATCGTAAATTTGACCAGAATCGTAAGGTGCCGGAGACTTATCCCTGCGTTGCACAATCCCTGGTTAACAAATGGCCTTCTGACTAGCTTACGCAAAAAAGACAACCTTTACCGCAAAGTTAAAAAGCCTACTTTCAACATTCGACTCAGAACGCGCTATAAAGTCTACTGCAATCAACTGAACAAGCTACTAAAAGAAGCCAAAAGAATATATTACGAATGTCGAATAGCTGAGGCTGGTTCTGATGCAAAGCGACAATGGAAAATAATAAATTCTTTCTTAAATAGATCTAGTCGAGATGAACCCATAAGAAAGATTAAGTGATCACGTGGCTTCTATACAAAACCGTTAGATATTGCCAACGCTTTCAATGAATTCTTCTGTGGTCCCACTTCCGAGGAAAACAACAATAATAAAGTATCACCTCAACGTTGCTTACAATCAATGTACTTATTTCCAACAGACCCATACGAGATTATCAATGTCATAAATCATTTAAAGGTTACGGGCGCAGGTCTAGATGACATCAGTTCAGCAAATATAAAATTAGTCGCTCATTGCATCGCTCGCTCTTTATCCTGTATCACTAACTTAAGCTTCACGAGTGGAATATTTCCAAGACAGCTAAAAAAAGCTAAAAGTATTCCCGTGTTTAAGAAAGAAGACCGGTATTGCATTTCAAATTATTGTCTTATCGCTATTCTCCCTTTTTTTAGCAAAGTCATGGAAAAGTGCATTGAAAAACGCCTTACCACATACCTCTCAAAATTTAATATTCTTTCCTAAAATCAATTCGGCTTCAGGACGGGTTCTTCGACTGACTACGCTTTACTTTCTTTCACAGATAAAATTAAAAGCGCCATTGATTCTGGTTTCTACGCAGGAGCAGTTTTCATAGATCTATCGAAAGCATTCGACTCCATCAATCATGACATCCTCATTTCTAAACTACGGGCAGTAGGGGTCGACGGGCCCGTGCTGAAGCTTATACAGAGTTATTTAACAGACAGACAACAGGATGTGTGTGTTGGTTCCTCGCTTTCTAACTTTGAAATAACAAACAAGGGTGTTCCGCAGGGATCGATACTTGGCCCACTACTTTTCTTACTTTACATAAATGATTTGCCTAATGACCTATCACAATCAGAAGCTTTCCATTACGCAGACGACCCGACATTGCTGGCTAGTGATGGATCCCTAACTGCTCTTACATCTAAGTTGAATACTGATTTGAACACTATTTTAGCGTGGTGCCGCCTTAATTCACTGAAAATAAATACCACCAAGACTTCATTCATGCTTTTCCATACCAGTCACTAAACACCAGAAATTCTTCCCACTATCATTCTTGATTCTCATGTCATTAGTGCAGCTGATGAATGTTCGTTTCTCGGTGTTACTTTAGATTCCAACTTGAAATTTACGAAACACATCGCCCATTTGAAGCGCAAAATTGCTCCTGGTATTAGAATTTTATGAAAAGCCAGGTAATATTTCAGCAAACATACACTACTAACCCTGTTTTATTGTTTCATTCACAGTCATCTGAACTACTGCATCACCTCATGGGCTACCACATATGCAACTTACATAGCACCGCTGCAACATTTACAAAATCAGGCCATCCGTATATTAACGTTCAGCTCATTCAGCTGCTGTGTGTCCGGCATTCTTCATAATAACAAAATCCTATCATTAGACAACCTTGTTAAATACAATTTATTCATAGTATTATTTAAAATAATGAAGAACCCTCCTCCAGTAAACATATTTCCAGACGCTGTTCTAGTAAACACCAACCGAACAAGATTTGCAGCTAACAACAATTTATTATTGCCAATAGTTCATACTAATTATGGAAAACACTCTGGTTATTTCACGTCTTTATCAACATGACACAGTCTTCCCCTTAACGTTAGGCAGTCTTCATTATTAGCTATTTTTAAAAAACACATTATTTACTTTTCTGCTGGATACCATAAAATTCTAAGATGTGCAATATTATCTACAACTGTTCATATTCACGCACTCTTAATGGTGCCACAGCCACTCACCTTTTTCTTGCTTTTTTCGTTCCTCTGTTCGTTTTGTCAATATTATTTGGGTTTTTGATTTATTTTTATATGTTCTTTGCAGTGTTTTGTTGTACTTATGATTGTTAAAATTTGTTTTTAGTCTGTATTCTATTTATTTGTATAACGTATTCTACGTTGCTGCATTATACTTGTGCGTATTTATCACATTTTCTGACAGGAGGTCCTCTTCAGCCAAGTGCTCTGGGAACTCCTTCTGAACGTTTATGTAAGCATGTATGTTTTCTACGAAAGTAAAAATAAATAAACTGAAACTGAAACTGAAACTGACAACGTAATTCAGGTCACTGAGACGAGTGACTATCACGAATGGGCCGGAATAGTTTGCTAGAAACTTCCGGTACATCCTTTTCTACGAACAGGAGTCCACAGCCACACGTAGTCACCAGGAGAAAACTACGGGGGTATGCTTGGCATCGTAGAGACTCTTGCTGTGTTCTTGCGAAGACAATGTTCGAAGGCGCGCTAGTTGACGTGCTTCTTCAGCGCGACACAACGTCTGAGCGATGGACAGATCTTCCTGATGCGAAAAAGGTAAGAGAGTGTCCAGAAAACTCTGTGGATTTTGTGCGTAAAGCAGAAAGAAGGGTGAATGCCCAGTAACTTCATGCTTGGCGGTGTTATACGCGTAAGTAACAAACGGTAAGACAGTGTCCCAGTTCTAGTGGTCAGCATCAACGTACATCTATAGCATATTCGTGAGAGTTCGATTCGTTCTCTCAGTGAGACCGTTAATTTGCGGATGGTAAGGGGTAGAGTGGCGATACGAGGAGCCATTCTTTTCTTCAACCACATCGGCAATAAATTGCCGTCCATGGTCACTGATGACAACCCGTGGAGCACCGTGACGCAGTATGACCTGTTCTAACAAAAAAGAAGAAACAGCGGCTGCTGTGGCCGATGTCAGTGCGTCCGTTTCCGTATAACGCGTTAAATAATCCATGCACACTATAACATATCGGTGGCCCAATGGGGTCTTAGGAAGAGGTCCGAGCAAGTCGATGCCGACTTTTTCAAAAGGGGATGTCGGCAGAGGGATGGGCTGCAAATAACCTGCCGGGGCAGTGGTGGATCGCTTGTTGCGCTGATATGTAGCGCAGCTGGCGACGTAATGTTTTGTGGTCTTCCACATTTTCGGCCAGTAGAACCTCTCACGTAGTCGATGTAGCGTATGTGTGAAACCGAGATGACGGGATGTTATGTCATCGTGCATAGAACGAAGGACGACCTGGCGCAGGCTTTCCGGCACCACTAGAAGCAACCGGAGGCCATCGGCTGAATAGCTTCTTTTACACGGCAAGCCATTTGAAACTTTAAAGTGCTTGTCAACGGAGTTATGTGCAGCTTCGAGCAAGGGTTTCAGAGTAGGGTCGCGCTGCTGCTCACGTTTGCAGTTGCTGGTATCTAGGAAGTCGCACGAGACAGAGACTAGATACTCATCAATGTCATCGTCGTCAGCGTTGGTGTCTACTGAAGGAAGGCGGGATAAGCAGTCGGCTTCTGTGTGACATCGTCCGCTCTTATAGGTAACAGAAAAGCTGTACTCTTGAAAGCGCGACGCCCAATGAGCCAGCCGGTCAGACGGGTCACGAAGTCCCACAAGCCAGCATAGTGAGTGGTGATCGGTCACTATTGTGAACTCGCGGCCATGTAGATACGGTCGGAACTTCTGAACGGTGATGACGACTGCTAAGCACTCGAGCTCGGTGACGGTGTAGTTCTTCTCTGCTCGGGTCAGTGTCCGACTGGCATATGCTACGACATGCTGACGCCTGTTGGAGAGTTGGACCAGCACAGCACCAACACCTAGCCCACTAGCATCAGTATGAACTTCAGTCAAAGCATCTGGATCAAAATACTTTAGGATGGGTCCTGAAGTCAATAAAAACTTTAGCTGTTGAAATGCAGCCTCACATTTATCATCCCACAAGTACGGTGTGTCTTTATGAAGAAGGGACGTCCGTGGGGAGGCAAGTTGTGCGAAGTTCTCAATAAATCAGCGGAAATATGAGCACAGACCCAGAAAACTTCGCAGGTCCTTCACTGCTCGTGGTGGTTCAAAGTTGCGAACCCCTGCAGTCTTCTGTGGGTCTGGTCGCACGCCTTCTTTATCCACGAGAAAGCCTAATACGAGGGCTTGACGTTCTCCAAAATGACACTTCTTTGAGTTTAAACAAGGCCAGCTTTGCGAAAGCATTCAAACACAAGCGACAAGCTGTGGTTATGCTCTTGAAAAGTCTTGCCGTAGATAATCACGTCATCTAAATAGCACTTGCGAATTTCCCATTTTAGTCCACGGAGTACTGTATCCATAAATCTCTCGAATTTCGCTGGAGCATTGCACAAACCAGAGGGCATAACGTTAAACTCAAAAAGACCGTCTGGTGTTACAAAGGCCGTCTTCTCTTTATCTGAGGGATGCTTAGGAATTTGCAAATACCCAGAGCGCAACTCAACCGAAGAAAAATAGGAGGCAGAATGCAGGCAGTCCACGGCGTCATCCATACGTGGCAAAGGGTAGACGTCTTTTTTGTGATGGCATTTAGGCGACGATAGTCAACGCAGAATCTCCATGAATTATCTTTTTTCCTGACTAGAATGACAGGAGCTGCCCAAGGACTTCACGATTCTTGTATGACGCCCTTCTTTAACATTTCTTCAACTTGCTCAGCGATGGCTTTCCTTTCAGAAGGCGATACATGATAGAGCTTCTGGCGTATTGGTGGTGCTTGGCCTGGGCAAAGTCAAAGACTGAGGCGTATCGTGCGATCACCTCCTGCAGCAGCGACCGTTCAGTTGATGGAAGTGACTTGTTTATCATACGGTCAATGTTGGCAGAATAGTTGGGGTATGAGTTGGCGTGGAGTTTCTTTACATCCAGCGACAGTTGGAGTAACCGTATGGTAAGAGTACTTTGCTCTTGAAAGCTTGCCCATTTGAGTCCTGCAGGCAGATATATGGGCTGCGCGGAAACGTTCACAGTCCACAAATCGGCACAACCATCGACGGTGAGCACGACGCAACGAGGCACAATAAGGTTTTTCTTAAGTGCGTTACTGAAGTTCGGCTCGGCTAAACCGTAGTAAGAACCCGCACAAGAACGCAAAGAGTTTACACGCACAAACATTGCGGTATGCGGGGCCAAGCAGGCGTCTTCAGACACGGAAAACACTTTCAAGCAGTCATCAACGGCAACACGGCAGGCAAAATAATCCCACCACTACCCCAATCTAGAGTTGCACCACATTCCCGCAAAAAATCTATACCTAGAATGACGTCGTGGGTCTTTCGTGCAAGCACCCTTAGTTCAGCTCGAAACATTTGATTTCCTACAGAAAGTAAAACAAAACAAACTCCAACCGGGCTCAACGTTTCTCCCCCTACGCCGCGGAATGTAGCACTTCCATTCCAAGCAAACATTACTTTCGTCCCAAGGCGATTTTTAAAAGACATGCTCATTATGCAAACGGCAGCACCGGTATCAACTAGTGCAACAATACTCACATTGTCTACAAAAACACTCACTTTGTTCTCAACCATTACAACACAAGGGGGTCTTGCGGAAGATGATTTTGCAGCCTCGCCCCCATTAGTCGCACCAGTTAGTTTTCCAGTGGTGGTGGCGTCCCCGAGCAGCGACGCGGAGACGGAGATCACTGTTGGCGTGCGGGTGGTAGGGTAACGCTGCGGTCGGAGCAAGGCGAATCAGCATGTGCTGCGTGTTGCCATTGGAAAGAACCCTGAAATGGTCGAGACTCGCCAGCAGGTACAATGGACGTGTACAAGTTGAATCGTGGAGCTCACTGCTGGCGACGGTAGCAGTACCAAGCGATGTGTCCAGGTAGCCCGCAGTTGTAGCAAGTACGGGTGTCGCGTCTAGACGTCCCCGGCAAAGTAGACCTCGTCGGTTGATAAAAGCCGTGCGATGGTGGCCGAGAAGTTAATCGCTGTGATGCCGTTCGCCTGCGTTCATGGTTTTCGAGTGGTCGTTCACTCCTTTGTTCAAACCGTTCGGTGTAATTCGGGCGAGGCTCAAAGTAGCTCTGTCGCATCCGAGGTACCAGTGGTTCACGGGGCCGTTGGTCGAATGCACACTGATGGCAGACACCAGCGGTGTCCACAGTTTGCAGTTGAGCAAGTTCTTTCTTAACCACTCGTCTAATAAAAGAAGAGATGTCGTCCTGCGATGGAAGGTTGACACTTGCAATTGTGGGCACATTCTCAAGACGTTGAAATTTTGGTAGGACTATCCTCCTCTTTAGCGCTTCAAACGCTCGGCAGTGTCTCCTCAAGTCGGAAGGTGTGTGTAAGTCTTCCTTAGTGATGAGAAAATTGTACACGTCTTCCGCGATTCCCTTGAGCAGATGGCCTACCTTATCTTCGTCACACATGGTCGCACTCACGATTCCGCAAAGCTTCAAGACGGCCTCGATGTAGGTGGTGCATGTTTCGCCAGGTAACTGAGCTCTGCGTGAAAGCGTTTGCTCTGCCTGCTTGACCTTAGCTGTGGAGTCACCAAAACACCTCTTCAGCTCGTCCACGAAAATGTCCCACGTGGTCAATGCACTCTCATGGTTGTCGAACCAAAGAGACGTGGTGCTGACGAGAAAAAAAAACGTTTTCGAGCTGCTTAGCAGTGCTCCAGCGGTTGCTGCGACTCACTCTTTGGTAGTGCTTGAGCCAGTCGTCAACATCTTCATCTGGCTGCCCCAAAAAGGTCCTCGGCTGACGTTCCGGCATGCTGCAGCGAGCTTGTCCTGGCGGGTGAGCGTGTTGCTCATCAGCAACGAGGTTGTTATGGCCTGCTCCCGCGTCCTCCATGTCTGGTAGCTGTGGTGGCAAGCCTGCCAAGCGTCTTCTCCATCGCAAAATCGGTAGAGGTGGGTCGTCCAGATCGATATACCCGGTACCTTCCACCAAACTGTTACGAGTGACTGTGTTTATTTAAATATGAGGTAAAATGGCGTTGTGAAAGAGCAGCGTACTTCTGAGACAGGCCTAGAACGCTTCACCCAACCACACAGTCCAAGCGCCGCTTCACTATTCTTCTTCTTCCGCACCCCGTAGGCTCGCGCATCTTCGTTTCAATACCAAGTGTTCATTCGCACTGCCGGCTGCGGCTCTCTTAGTGTAACTGCATTTTTTTACTCGGTGTACCTAAAGCAACTGCGTGCGCCCACAGCACGTCTTGGCCTCTATACTTTTTACGCTAATAACAAAACTCATAGAGACAACGCATCACTTTAATGTAGCTGGGGGGGGGGGGAGACTCATTCAGGCTTTGTATCCACTATCCGCCTCACGCGCTAATCTTCTGTGCTGTATTGATGGCACCACTCTTGGAGAAGGTCGGCGAAAAGTGGATTCCAGCGGCTCGTAGAAACGTTGCTCAAAGAAAACGCATCTCGCTGTTTTCCAAGTACTTTTTCATTCTTGTTTAATATTTTCACGGCTAAGGATGCTGCCTTTTCAACGAAGATGTTTGTTATGTCGACTGTTCTATTTTACTTCTTTGGAAGTGACAGGCCTGACGTTTATTACCGTGCGCGCGCCACGCACTGTATGTGTTTTTCTACGTATCTATCTCTAAGCTAGTGCTCGGTGATCTTTTAACGCAGATGCACAATATGCATGCGAAGAGCCCAGTTGTTTCACCAGTGACTGTAGCTGCAGACTACACATCGCGTCAACTGCTATGGCGCCGATCACGAAGAGTGCCTTGAAACCTTGCCACAAGGGGTATTTGGTTGGCCTGAGCCCGTATTCAGGATCAAGTATGGCACCTTTTTCATGTTGAGGTTGGCAGTGCCAACATGCAGGCAATGAAATTTAGGATCAAAATTCAAACCTACTGGGATGCGTCAGGTGCTAATCCTATGCAAGGCATTGCAAACAGGGCTTTGAAATTTTTTTGTGTTTTTGTTTCCAAAATGAATTGTAGAAGCGGAGCGAGTGTTTTTTGTTACGGCTCTTACAAAAAATTACTTGAGGAATTGAGTGTAGCACGACCTTTTCGCAGTCATCCAGATCAAACTTAGACAATGTCTGGAAGGTGTTGCAAGCTCTAGACTAATGTGATGAAAAGCTGCGTTACAGTTACTTTGAAATATGAAGTACTTTGCTCACTCACATTAACAGCGCGTGGGGCACGCTGGCAAAAGTGAACTTGATTTTGTATACTTGATTGTCGGTGCAGCATTGATTACCAATTTTCTAGCTTGCATGCCGCCTCCAGGAAGTGACCTCCTTTTTTTTATTCTACTTGATGAGACAAACTTTGACGTGACACATATTTCTGTATTTTTAAGCATCAGAATATGGTGGTTTCAACTAAACTGTAATTGTGTTGGCTCATTTTCTGGCTCCAAAGTGAAGTAAAAGCTGTTGCTTGGCTATTTTTCAGGCAACTTTGATTAATCTTGCGACTTTTTTTCACTTCAGTGAATAACAACCCTGATGACAAACGAGGAGACATCTTGAGATTGCGAGCGACCACCGCCGCTAGATAAGTAGGCTTCGGCAATGCATGATGATAAATGTCGTGGTCGAAGCGTTTTATTGGGACACGGCCGAAGAGGAAGACCAAAGCAGTAGCGGCTGACGCGTTCAGCGGGGCCCAGAGCTAGGGCGTTCTGATCATCACGTGGTTCGCACCTCACGAGCCACGTGGCACACATCTTATTTTGCATGTGTACCGCGGACCTACAGACTCAATGTGCATACGCTCGTTGACTTAAAATGCCAACTAAGGGTTTTTGGGGGCGAAGTTTCCTATGCCCTGGTCGTGCGTCTTTAATGTATGTAGTGGTAGTAGGTAGCCAGTGGCACGCCCACACTCTTTTCAATTGAAAAGGAAACCTGCGCACAATAATCATAAGTGAAAAGATAGTTTTTTTCTGAAGAAAAAACTTACAGAGACGAGTATTGGTGACTTAACCTCCAATAAAATTTGCCTTGAATTCGATGCTTACTAAAAAAAGCTAAGTTCCGAAGGACGCACCTTGAGCTCTATCTGACTAGAAAGGATTGCCTTGTTAAACTCGCTGGGCGTAACTTCCTTGGTTTTAGCAAGGCTTAGCGAGTGTTTGGCTTCAGTGCCATAAATATTGTGAAATAGTATACCGCCATGAACTAGGGATGGTGAAAAGTGGGAACTAGACACGAAGCGCAGGCCGTAATTGAGTGGGGGCGTGCCACTCCTCTAGTCCGGCAGTGCCACTTCTGGTTTAGTCCTTGGAATGTCCGCTGAATGGTGGTACTTCTATATGCTGAACTCATGATTGAAAATGCGAGATGACGGTACTTGGAGTGTTCACTATATGGACGGATGGATGGATGGGCAGACAGAAACATGCACGGACGGGTGCGTAGATAGATAGACGAACGGACGCATGGACAGACGCACAGAAGGACGCTTCACCCCACTCATCTTCATGCACTCCGTGGATATGCTGTGTTTTTTTATTTTATATAAATACTGGAGGAGAGGCAGCCTAGTTAACGAAATAGTGTCTAAAAGCTGCATGAAAGCCGTTTAAATAGTGTCCACTGCAAGCTGAATGCCCATAGTTCAAGCACGTCCACGCAAAGGCAAAACTATTAATACCGAAGGAGCTTGTCTTGAACAAAAAAATGTGTTTCAATAGAAACCTTGATGAGCCCAATTTTTTCAATGAGGAATGTCTTTGTATGCGATGGTTTGGACATTCACATTTGCATTCCACGCAAAGAAAGTGGCCCAATATACATACTCATAATATTCCATCACATAAAGAAAAAATTCAAGTTGTGAATGAGATCCAAGCAAGTGAGGTCCGCTCTCACGTGGACGCTTCTTTTCAAAACCTAGCGTTACATACCCTTCCTCAGTGTGCGTACTTGCGAGGAAAATGCCAAAATAAACAAAAATTTGGAATGTATTCTTATTTACCATTTTACCTCTCATCCTTGACAGCTTGCACTTTAATGCCCGCCATAACTGTCAGATATCATGGCGGAGAGACGCGGTGGGTGTGTTATGCCTCCTTTTTGAAGTACTCTTTTCTAGGCTGGTTAGATCGAGATTTGGCTCAGGCCAATAAACATATAGCCGTTTTTTCGTGACCAAAGAACAAAAGAAGGATCTAGGAAAGCACAAGCTTTTGATTGTTTATGAATTATGTCCAGCGCAAAAATTTATTCGCACAGACATGCGCAAAAACGCAGGCGCATATCAAGTTCAAACCACCCTAAACACAACCTGTGAACTTGCTCTTTGCTTGCGAGAGATTCTGGCGTATCACTGAAGCATAAGGAAGCTCGCTTTGTTATCTCGAACGCCTCGAACAATTTTTGAGCCATGGTGTGACTTCAGTGGCCAGCAGGACCTCATCGGACTGGCGTTCTCACATGCAGACTCGAAGAGCGCACACTTAGATCGTTGCTTTCAACTTTATGATATGAAGGCAGCCTTGTCCAAAATGAAACGAGCAACGGCGCGGGGTCAGGATCGAGTGACGATCTAGCCAACCTCCCAGAGCAAGCATACTATCACGTCCTCGACCACTTCAATCAAATTTGGGAGGGGCGCGAAGCACTACCCATTGATAGAAAAATGGCTTTGGTATAGTTTGTTAGTAGTAGTAGGTACTGCTACTACTAATCGAGAATCCACGTAGTACTAGGTACTACTACAACGTGGATTCTCGCTTGTAGTAGGTACTACTAGTACGCGGATTCTCGAGTGGAATAGGTACTACTAATATTGAGAATCCACGACCCACTTTTTTTAACCTAGTCTGTGGGGAAGCTTATAAAAACAATGATGAGAGAACGGCTCTCCGAACACCTCGAGGCCAGGCACACCTTTGCTGACACAATGTGTGGCTCTCGTCTACATCGCTTTGCTCTGGACATACTCCTGATATTCCACCGAAACGCTATTGATCTGACCGAGCATCCCAGCAGTGATAAAATTGTCCTCGCCTTGAATCTCAAAGGGGCTTTTAATAACGTTAGTCAGACTACTAATTTTAGTCATCTGTCCCATACAGACTGTGGGCATAATGCATGTAATGCGTCAGGAACTGGTATATCCACCAGTTCCTGACGGAACGACAGACACACTTGCGCAACCAAGACGAGGAGCATGGCCAATACCCTCAGGCATTCGAGTAACACCACTGAGACGTCCTATCTTCTTAACAAAATAGCTGACTGGGCTAGTTGATTGTGCGTACTTAAGGTTAGCAGCACGTGCGTAAGCAAGCGATCAGTTGCTCTATCAGAAAGAGAGCTCTGTTTTTCGGGTTTGCGATGGTCGGCGTTGCAGGCTGAGCGATTGTTGATATTTATTTATTTTGTATCGTTGCATCTGTTTTCAGGTTTTTATTGTTTTTACGTTCACTAGTACATATATACTATCCTTTTTGTCAATAAAATTTGAATTAGAAGTGAACGCCTGTTTAGTCTTCTTCCTGTACACCGTTTGCAATCCTTAACCTTCTGCTGATAACTTTAAAAGGACACTAGTAACAAATATTTGGTCAATGATGATTGCTGAAATGACGGTCCAGAAACCTCGTAGTGCTAGTCCTGTGCCAAGAAAAGTGCTTATTTTGAAATAAAGAAACGTTTCAATGGTCCACACCACGTTAACACACTTTGAAATAGCTACTGCAAGTGGAACCTTCTACGCCACTGTTTCCGTGCACAGCGTCGCCCAGCTTTACTGCGCGGCCGCCGACATTATCAGCAGGAGAACGAAAGTAGCGGGTGCAACAGGAGCAACAACAGTAATTGAACAATTTCCTTTCATAGCCTACAGGGTGGCATGCTCGCTTCGTTTAACTAGGCCCCGAAAGATGGCATGACCTGTCCAAGCTCTGACCGGTAGTCAGCAGCTTACAGACAATCCATCAACCCGAACAGATTCGAAGTTATACAAGAAACGGGTACGGCCAGATCCCGAAATTGAGCGCGAAGTAATAATTGTGGTTGATAACACTGTGGGAAGAATCGTACCATACGTAGCAACCAAAGTGGTTCTCCCCAAAGTGGTTGGCTTTTCTTTGGAAAAATAAGCCACAAGGGATAAGGCAACGAACGCCCTATGTTGACACTGATGAGCTAAAAGCAAGAAATTTGCTCCGCCAATTCATATTACACGCCGGGTTCCCTAATGCTCAAAGGAAACATCCTTGTCATATCACCCAGACCCTTACAATCGCCATGCCAGGCTTGTGGTATGCTCCATCCTAGAAAACAAGTCAAGAGGCGATGAGACCAGGGCTCCATACAGTTAGCCGACGCATAGTTGAGGAAATTGTTCAAGCGCAGCGTACACAGGTTCTTCGGCATAAACAAGGGTTGGAGACCAGGTATGACGGACAGTGACGGGTTACATTACAACAACACATGAGCATGCGTTGTGACCAGTAAAGTTCGTACCATGACTCAAGCTTCTTTAAAACAGCGCTGAAGCGGTGACAGGCAACCCAGGCTGCAGACACCATCACGTCACGACTAGAAAAGTTGACGGATGTCGAAAGGCAACTAGGCTACGTCAAAGAATGAAAACGCCCTCCCGACGGCATCAGCAGGACAGCTGCTGCACACGGTGCTTCATCCTGTGCCCTTGCAGCATCCAGGTCCACTGTCAGAACTTTTGGCATGGTTACAGACTCCAACTTTCCCATGGAACATTCCAGACGCCCCAAATACTATGTATCGCGCTGCATGGGAACTGGTGTCCCATCACCTCGCAATGGCCACGAGTGTGCACGAATGAGACGTATATTCGGTCCAAGAAGACAGAAGCATACACAAGGAGTCATTTAGACTTGCTCAACCTGAATGATGCGAGAGTGAGTGAGTATGAACTATATTTAGGTCCTGAGAATAAAGAGAGCGGTGCCGAAAACTCCGCCAATCAATCCTGAGTCTTTCGGCGACGGCCCGGGCTTTCTGCGCAACTTTGAGGTGAGTGGTGAGCTCTGCTTCGAAGGGTGGAATCCCAGGAGGACTGTTCAGAAAATTCTGTATTGCCGTTGGCAGGGTGCAGCCAGAGCATTTGGTGTAAATTTTTGTATTTTGTCCGCAGTGGGGCAATACAGTAAAAGAGTCAGGTTTGATCCTGCTTAGTGTCTTTAGTGTGATGTATGTACCAGTCTGGAATTGTCTGTAAGCGATTGCTTGTACTTTGTTTAGAATTGTGCGAGCAGGAGGAAACGTTCGACAGTCTAATTTATCATGAAAGTTGAGTTAATGATATCATACGAGCGCGTCTTTGTGGTGGAGGTTCCTGCAGGCTGCATTGAAGCGAGGAGGCGAACCCTGGACGCGGAAAGTGAGCTCTCGCGACAGTTGGGGTGCCCGCTCGTTTGGGTTGCAGCCAAGAAAGCCGGAAATGTTTCCTATGTGAGCCGAGAACAAGGCGATGTGTAAGGATGGGAGATTTTCCACTTTCTTCTCGTGGTTGAAGAACCTGTTAACAACTACAGCTGCCTTCAAAGGGACTAGGGCTGCCGAAGACGTTTTTACAGCTGTTCTGAAGTCCGGGTTAATGAGAGAGTCTCCCGTGCAGTTTCGAAAGGCTAGCCCAATGGCATTTCCTCTGCTTCGTGGGTGAAGTTGGTAACTACCACGATGATGATGTTTGATGTTTTATGGCGCAAGGGCCAATTCACGGCCAAAGAGCGCCAGTTCATCTTACTAAAAATATGGACAATGATTGTGATAAGCGGCTGTATAAGGGCCATAAAATTCCTCGCAGTAAGGCGGGTAAAAACATACAGGTAATAAAATCATGACCATGCCGTGAAAGGTGTGTGTGATGTGAACAGATGACAAAAGTTGGTGATAATAAAAGACGATGGTGGATATGTATGGCAATAGCACAAGTGCCTCACTCGTTCAAACCCTTGCGTCCAAGGGCCGTGAGGCATGTGCTTTTTTGTGTAGCCACCGCAGCAAAAACCTCTCTGGAGAGGTCATGCTACGGTATGCCCGGGTATATGACATGAAAGCTGTGAATTTCTTTTAAAAACGCTAACAATGAGTTATGACTAAAAAGTGGTTCCCTACCGACAAACATTGCAGGGTGTAAAGGTATATGTTGTCGGTAGAGTATTGGAAAATGTTGTTTTCTAAGAGTTTCTAAGTGTTTACACTGAATTAACATGTGAAGGACGGTTAAGTATTCCCCACATCTGTCACACAATGGTGGATTGCCACCAGACAAAAGGTGTGTGTGTGTCGTGTATGTGTGTCCTATCCTGAGTCTTGTTAGTGTTACCTCTGTTAGACGCGATTTTGATACTGGTGGCCAATGGCCAAGGTGTGGCTTGATAACGTGTAGTTTGTTTTGTGTGTGTGTATCCCACTTGCTCTGCCAGTAGTCCCTGAGTTTTCGTTTGAGAGACGGCTTAAGATCAAGGGCCGGGATTGATGTCGGTGTAACGGCGGTGCTTTCGTGGGCGGATGCAGCAAGCTGATCCGCCATCACGTTGCCTTGAATCTCACGGTGCCCTGGCACCCAGCACACAACAACATGTCTGTTTAGTGTGTAGAGGGTGCATAAAATGGAGTAAAGTGAAGCGAGGACAGGGTTTTTTGTTTTTTAAGACTGTGCAGAGCCGTTACCACACTGAGGGAGTCTGTATAAATTACTGCTTTTTGTATTTGTGATTGTTTGATGTGTTTAGCTGCCACAAGTATCGCGTAAGCTTCCGCTGTGAAGATACTTGTGCCTGGATGTAGAGGGCCAGCATCCGAAAAGGAAGGGCCAACAGCAGCGTAGGACACAGAAGAGTTAGACTTAGAGGCATCTGTGAAAAACTCAGAACGTGTGTATTTGTGTTGAAGTTCCAAGAAGTATGTTCGAATATGGGCAATAGGCGCATGTTTTGTAACTTCTAAAAAAGACACATCGCAATCTATAGTCTGCCACTGCCACGGTGGCGGGTATGCAACAGGAGCCATTAAACTGTGTTCGAGTGACACTCCAGTGTCCTCAGCTAGACCCTTCAGGCGAACTGAGAAGGGCTGCCTCATCGAAGGCCTGTTTTGAAAAAGAATGGAGCTCGATAAGTCATTAATAGTAGAGTATGAGGGGTGCCTCTTGTCTGCTTTCACCTTAAGGAAATATATAAAGGACATGTAGGTTCTTTGCAGATGAAGGGACCAATCATTTGACTCAACGTAAAGGCTTTCTACGGGGCTGGTGCGAAAAGCACCCGTAGAAAGGCGGATGCCCGAATGGTGCACGGGATCCAGCATCTTCAAAGCACTTTGAGTCGCTGACTGATAAACAATGGCCCCATACTCTAAGCGGGTGCGAATAAGGCATCTATACAGGTTCATGAGGCATTTCCTGTCACTACCCCACGTAGTACGTGACAACACTTTTATAACATTCATGGCTTTTAAACATTTTGTTTTTAAATACTTTATGTGGGGTACGAAGGTCAACTTGTTGTCCAAGATTAAGCCTAAGAATTTATGCTCGGCTTTGACGGACAGTTGTTGCCCGTTCAGTTGAATGTCGGGTTCCGAGTGCATGCCTCTCTTTCGAGAGAACAAGACACATGTGCTTTTTTGTGGGTTAAGTCGAAATCCGTTTTCATCTGCCCATTTGGAGACCTTATTTAAACCAAGCTGAACCTGCCGCTCACACATGGCCAAGTTGCATGACTTGAAGCCAAGCTGAACGTCGTCGACATATGTACAATAGAACATATTGCGAGGGATGGACAAGTGCAAGGAATTCATCTTGATGAGAAAAAGTGTGCAGCTAAGTACACCACCTTGTGGCACGCCTGTTTCCTGGACGAATGTTTGGGAAAGAACCGTGCCCACTCGGACACGGAATGTCCGGTTTGACAGGTAACTTTCGATTATGTGAAACATTTTTCCGCGCACGCCAAGGTGGGACAGGTCTCTTAGAATTCCGAAACGCCATGTTGTATCATAAGCCTTTTCGATATCGAGGAATACAGAGAGAAAATATTGTTTATGGACGAAGGCGTCCCTGATCTGTGCCTCGATACGAACAAGGTGGTCTGTGGTGGATTTACTTTCTCGAAACCCGCACTGAAATGGATCGAGCAAATTGTTTGTTTCAAGAAAATGTACAAGTCTGCAGTTTATCATTTTTTCAAATATTTTGCACAAGCAGCTCGTGAGTGCAATAGGCCTATAACTGGAAGGTAAGGAAGGGTCCTTGCCCTCTTTCAAAATGGGAATTATAATAGCCTCTTTCCAGGAGTTAGGGATAGTGCCAGAAAACCAGATAGCATTGTACAAACAAAGTAAGGTTTTTCGTGTTTCGATCGGTAGGTTTTTTAACATTTCATAAACGACACGGTCAGAACCTGGGGCAGAAGTACTGCAGGAGTTTAGGGATGTTCGGAGCTCAGCTAGGCTGAACGCTTGATTATATGCCTCGTATCCAGTGCATTTGTGTTTGAGTTTCTGCTTTTCTATTCTTGTTCTGTATTTTTGGAAAGTGTCAGTATAGTGGGATGAGCTGGACACCTGTTCGAAGTGTGCACCGAGGAAGTTTGCCTGATCTTCCAAGGTGTCACCCTGAGTGTTTACGAGTGGAAGTGTGTGTACTTGTTTTCCTGCTATCCTACCGACCATGTTCCAGACTTTAGCTTCCTGTGTGTATGAATTGATCCCTGACAAAAACTTCTGCCAACTTTCTCTTCTTGCCTGCCGACGCGTTCGCCTGCCTTGAGACTTTATTTTCTTGAAGGTGTCAAGATTTTCGGCTGTCGGTGAGTTCCGAAGCAGCCTCCAAGCTCTGTTTTGCTGTTTGCGCGCGTTTCGGCATTCAGAGTTCCACCATGACACACGCCGTTTTCCAGGGTGTCCATTTGTTTGTGGGATGCATTTTGTTGCAGCATCAATCAAAAATGCTGTGAAGTAGTTGACAGCCACATCAATGTTCAAAGTACTTATGTCATTCCAACCTAGACGAGCGATGGTATAAAAGTGTTCCCAGTCGGCTCTGTTTATGAGCCACTTGGGAACACGTGATGGACACTCAGTTACTGTATTTGTGCTCAAAACTATGGGGAAGTGGTCACTTCCGTACAGATTACTGACGACTTTCCACTGGAGTAGGGGCACAAGAGATGGGGATACTATGCTTAGGTCTATGGAGGAGTAGGTGTTATTGGCGAGATTATAATACGTTGATTCTTTTCAATTTAGAAGACACGCGCTTGAGGAGAGAAGGAACTCTTCAATCAGTCGACCTCGCGCGTCATACCGAGAGTCACCCCATAGCCTGCTATGCGCATTAAATTCTCCAAGGAGAACATAGGGCTCCGGAAGTTCATCAATTAAAGAGTGCAAATCACGTTTTTGCAGCTGATAGCTAGGAGGAATGTAGATAGTGCAGATTGTGATCAGTTTATCAAAAAGAACTGCTCGAACAGCCACTGCCTCAAGGGATGTTTGGAGTTGTAAGTGTGTGCATGCAATTCCTTGATTCACAATGATGGCAACACCTCCGGATGATATCATAGCATCAACACGGTCCTTTCGGAATATAACGTATTTACGGAGAAAATTTGTGTGTTTTGAATTAAGGTGTGTTTCTTGTACACACAGCACTTTTGGTGAGTATTCGTGTAAGAGTTCTTGGATGTCGTCAAGGTTTCTGAAAAGGCCCCTGACGTTCCATTGTATAATTTGAGTGTTCATGGTGAATGTAAAATAGTGCTGTGTGTACGAAAAGCGAGTGGCTGTTTAGACAGAGTTTGACTTCACTTAACAGGGCCGTCACCAGGCCCTGTTATCGGCTTTTTTGTTTTCTTGGCGCGCTCCAAGGAGCCACGCCGCTCTTTCGGCACCAAGGGTGCCGACGTATCCATTGCCTCCTCGGAGGCACTGGATGCCCGCACGTGCGGGCTGCTAGTTCGAATTTCGGGCCTCACCTGGGGAGGTGAGGCCTTGAGACTGGAGGACTCTGGAGTCTCCGGTCTCTGTTTGGGAGTAGGCGGTGTAGCCTGGGCTACAGCCGCCTTGGGGGCAGGTGCCACAACCACCGGCTCGGTATGCGCGGGCCGAGGGAGTGGCGAGGGCTGGTGCGGCGGTGCCCCCTGACGCGCCGCATCAGCGTATGTAGCTCCATAGAATGGAGCGATTCTTCGCCGTGCTTCCTTAAATGTAATGTTCTCCTTCACCTTCAACGTAATTATTTCTTTTTCATTTTTCCAGTATGTGCAGGAGCGTGAATATGCGGCATGGTTTCCTTCGCAGTTTACACAGTGTGGTGGTTGTTTGCAGTTCTCAGACACGTGGCCTAGAACTCCACATTGTGCACAAGTCTGGCGACCACGACACGTTTTGGAGCCATGGCCATATTTCTGGCATTGGAAGCAACGACGAGGGTTTGGTATATACGGCCTGAGAGATGTTTTCGTGTACCCTGTTTGAATGGAATCTGGTAGTTTACTGGATGCAAACGTGAGTACTAAGTGTTTCGTTGGTATTTCGTTATTGTCTCTTCTAATGATGATTCTCTGTACATTAGTGACATTTTGGCTCTTCCACCCTTCCAAAAGTTCAGTCTCGGTGAGCTCAAGTAAGTCTGCATCAGATACCACTCCGCGAGTGGTGTTCATGGATCGGTGTGGTGTTACGGTGATCGGTACATCACCAAACGTTGAGAGGCTGTTTAGCTTTACAAATTGTGCTTTGTCCCGAATTTCTAGAAGAAGGTCTCCACTCGCCATTTTGGTTACTTTGTATCCAGCCCCGAGAGTTTCCGTAAGACACCTGGCAACTACAAAAGGAGATACGGTCCTGGCTTGCTTTCCGGTTTTTCACAGTGAATCACGTGGAAGTGGGGAAAAGTTTCTATTGGCTGGTTAAAGAGATTTATGTCGTCGGTGCGTACCCGCTTTAGGCCGGTACGATCGGATAGTAAAGGGAATGCGCCATGCATGCCGGTATTATTTTTGTTCAGCAGCGTTGGCGGCCACCCACCACGGAGCCCAACAAGGGGACGCTGCAAGTCTACAGGTGCTGAAAGCTTGCAGACGTCAGCCGTACAACACTGCCATAACCCAATGCGCCTAGACCAAGGTAGGCTATTTGCACAGGGTTAACCCTTGCCGCCAGGAAAATTGGAAGTAAACGGAAGAGAGTAGAAGACAGGACAGATAAATAGTGAGAGATAAAGACGAAGATGTAGGGAGAGAGAGATAGGAAAAGGCGACTGCCGATTTCCCCTGGGTGGGTCAGCCCAGGGGTGCCGTCTACGAGAAGCCGGGGCCAAAGGGGTGTGTTGCCTCTGCCGGGGGGCCTTAAAGGTCCAATCACCCAGCGTCAGCTCAACCCCCAGGATCCCCTTTTCCCCGGACACGGCAAAGCCACGCACGGCTAGGCGTGGGAGGGAGTAGAAACTCCCCCGTTAGCTCGGGTCCGTGGTGTCGCTACATACCAAACGCCTACTTGCGCAGGCGCCCCTGCGGGGTTGGTAACTACCATGGCTGTGTTGATGAGGGAGCCATAGGCCTCCGCCACGGAGACTGCGTTGGCACCTCGATTTCAATATTTTGCAGAAATGAAGAGGCCCTGCGTATTGTTGCGCATATTCTTGGCGAGTATGGCTTTGACTCTCACTTTTATTTGTCGTTCATTTTGAGTCGGGTGCTTGTTTCTGGGAACCATATCAGCTGTTATCAATTTCATGGCGCGTGTGCAAAGCCGAGGGGACTTGTCTAGCGGCATGAAGAGGAGCTGAAGGCTGGCTTCTAACAAGATCTCATCGCCCACGCTTGAGAGTTAAAGCCGACAAATCTGGGCATTCTCCTGTGCCCCAAAGAGCTCCATAGTTGCATAATGCAGGCTCGATTGGAAGAGTGGTTCCGTACGAGTGTCAATAGAGGCTCAGGACCCTTTCAATCCTGCTCTAACTAATATATCAATTTTGTTGAGTTCTGTCCTCTTCCAGTTCAATAAGGGGGCGGCGTACGTCACGTGGCTGATGAGAAAAGCGTGAAAGGCATTCGTGAGGTTGTTTCCTTTCAGACCAGCCCTCCAGCGGGAGACCTTTGATAAGACTTTGGGGAACTTTATGAAACTGTTCTGCATATATTGGAGGACCTCCGCATTTTAACTGCTGTAAGTACCAACGGCCATGCCCAGGAACTTTATTTTGTTACATCTTAGAATGCTACCCCGTCCTTTGTATGTTGGTGAACGAGAAAGGAGCTAAGCAGCTATCCTTTTCTGGGGCAGTGTTTACACAGAAAAAGGTCTGATTTGCTAGAGGATAGCTTCAGTCCCGTATTTCGAACGAAAACTTGTGTGGTGTCTAGCGCATGTTGTAGGTTCTGCTCCACAGTATCTGGGGGGCAGCTTACCCCGCCGTGGTGGTCTAGTGGCTAAGGTACTCGGCTGCTGACCCACAGGGCGCCGGTTCGAATCCCTGCTGCGGAGGCTGCGTTTCCGATGAAGGCGGAAATGTAGGCCCATGTGCTCAGATTTGGGTGCACGTTAAAGAACCCCAGGTGGTCGAAATTTCCGGAGCCCTCCACTATGGCGTCTCTCATAATCATATGGTGGTTTTGGGACGTTAAACCCCACATATCAAATCAATCATCTGGTGGGTAGCTTGCAGACCAGATGCTAATGTCATCCCCGTGAATCACGTGTCTTACTCCCTCCCCTTTCGAGAGTTGGTTCGACAGATCGTGCATTGCGATGTTGAAAAGAAACGACGAAAGCAGTGACCCTGGGCGGGGAGGGGGGGGAGGTGCCGATGTTTTCGAGCTTGGCTTTTGGCTTCTGATTCGTCTGATGCCTATGGTGGCCGTCCGGTCAGCGAAAAACGACCTGGCATTGTTGTGGTATTCTACCCTGATATATACAGTGGCGATTTCGTTGAGGATGGGTTCGTGCCTGACAGTGTCGAACCCCTTGGTTAGGTCGAGCGCCAGAATGCATTTTACGTCCCTTGATTTATTGTCCATGACGACGCTCCTGATAAGCAGCATGGCGTCTTGTGTTGATAGTGATTTTCAGAATCCTATGATATTGGGGCAGTAAAGGCTGTTTTCTTTTATGTGCTCTGAAATTCTATTGTAAATGGCATGTGCGGCAACGTTTTCGTGGCATGAAGTAATACCGGTGTCAAACGGGCACTTTTATTCACAATCTGGGCGATCTGGGCGAATTTTCGTCATCGCGATCAACCTTGTGACCGCTGCTACACAGCCCAAGCTACTCTGACTCGAGCTTGGGTGAGATGAAATGCCCCAGGTGCCATTTGTGTGCCGTAAAACATGCCACTGAAAAAACTCGGCGTACGCTATATCTATAGAACACTTTATCAGCAGCGTTTTACCGGTGTCACACGGTCACTTTAATCGCGATCACTGTGGATCCGGATTAAGCATGATCCAGATTAGGTGCTGCTCCATGGTCATTTTTATTGACGATCAGGTGTGATCGTGATCAAGACTATCGCAACCCACGCATTGCGATCTGCCTGAGAGATCACGAATTAGCTGTCGTCCGCACCCCCTAGCCGAGCTTGTTGAAAGCACAATAAACAAGAAAATCAAGCATAGTAAATGTAAACGCAATGAAACAACTAGATGTTTACAAAAAAAAGCAAATATAGACTGTTTAAATTGGAGCAATATATGAAGTATTGCATATTTTAGAATTCGCATCGACCAAATGCACTAACGGGAGAAGCAGACGACAAGCACACAAGAAGCAGTCGACCATTGCCTTCAGCGCTTAGTTCAACTTTCGCCCCATCGCAGTTGTTGGAGCCCCTCAAAGAAAACTGATTGTCAGCGTTGCAAGCTTTTCGACTACGTCGCAACGTATGCTTCGTGGTCGAATGAAGAGATTTTCACAGCAATTGACCGTTGGCAGGAGTGACTTGAACAGACTTGACCAGCCAGAAATTAAACACTGGCTCCTACAACGACACTAACGCTTCGCTGCGACTACACGGCTAATAGCGGGGGCCATCACGAATAAAATCGAAGGTTAAGAGTTCCAACCAGCACCACAGGTAAGTGCTAGGAAAAGTTTATCGAATGATAGATTTGTGAATTTACTATTATAGTGGTATGCAAAGTTTTTGACTTTCGAGCAGTTCTTGCATGAATAACATTGCTCATAAAAGGCTCTATTCATGTACCGTACGCCGAGTTTTGTCACTAGTACGTTTTACGGCGCGCAAATGCCACCTGCGGCATTCTGTCTGACCCAAACTCGAACCACATTAGTTTGAGTCGTGTAGCAGTAGTCATGAAGTTGATCGCGATCAAGAAAATTCATCCGGATTGCCCGGATAACGAATAACAGTGCCCGTGTGACACCAGTTTTATTCGTGTAAGAACCACTCGAACGTCAAAAACTTTGCATGCCACTGCAATGGTATTTCGATAACTATATCATTCCATGAAATTTTTCTAGCAGGTAGCTGTCTTGCTGTGTGACATTCTTAACCTTCGCATTTATTTCTGATGGCCCCCGCTCATAGCCGTGCCGTCGCAATGAAGCACCAGTCTCATTGTACGCACCAATGTTTCACTTTTGGTGCATGAACTCTGTTCTAGTCGCTTCTGCGAGTGGTCAATTACTTTCAAAGTCTCTTCATTCGGCAACGAAGTGCGCGTACGTCGAGAAGTAGTCGGAATGCTTGCGACACTCATAATCAGTTTGCTTCGAAGTGCTCCAACAGCTAGGACGGCGCGAAAATGGCACTGAGCGTTGAAGGCAACAGTCGACTGCTTGTCTTCTGCTCCTCCCGTAACTTCATGCGGTCAATGCGAATCCTAAAATATGCAATACTTCAGATATTGTTCCAATAACAGTCTAAAATTTGCAGTCTTATAAACGTCTAGCTCATTTGAAGTGTTTTTAATGACCTATACTCGGTTTTCCTGTTTATTGTGCTTTCAAAAAGCTCGGCTAGGGGTTGCAGACGAGAGCAAAATCGTGATCTCTCAGGCAGATCACGATGCGCGGATCGCGACAGTCTTGATCTCAATCACGCCTGATTGTCATTAAAATGACCATGCAGCAGCACCTAATCTGGATCGTGGTTAACCCGGATCGACACTGATCGTGATTAAAGGATCCCGTGTGACACAGCTATAGGGGAAATTGGTCTCAAGATCTCGGCATGAAGCGGTTTGCCGGTTTTTGGGATGAGAATTACAATGGTAGTTCGACATTCATGCGCTACATGGCCCGCAGTCCATACATCGTTAATTTTGTTCATAATCATTAGGATGGCTTGGTCATCCAAATTTTGGAGCAGCTTGTTAGTCTATCTCCAGGGGCCCGGCGGCCGTTCAGGCTATGAAGGGCGTGCACTCTCTCCGAGATCTCGAAGGGACAATGCAGTGAGTGTTGAGGTGTCCTCTTGTACTCGTGTGTCGTCCCTGGGGAATGATTCAGTCTGCATCGGCAGGTATATGTCTGCAAGGGAGTCAGCAACGTGCTGGAAACTAGTGCTTTTATTCGTGTGCAGATAGACGAGTCTATCGAGCATTATCCGGGCATTGCTCTTGGTCGGTTTGTTGCTGTCGGCGAATAGGTCCTCAAGAAGGTTCCACTTGCTTCCCCGTCTCATTGCGCCATGCTCCTCATTACAAACCTCATCCCATTGTTGCGCACTTGACATTTTAAATGTTTTTCGATCTTTTAGTTTATACCCCTTAGTGTAAATCGCAGCCTCTTGTTCAGCTTATGCCTTTTTCATTGTTCTCTTAGTGCACCCTCACTCCTTACGTTTCAAATTTTACAGAAGCTCTTCGAAGGTTTCTCCTTTTCTGTCCTTGCTGCCCTTCGGAAAGGTCCCAGTCGACATACTTGTACGTCTTGCGTGGAGCGGGTTTCATACAGAAGTTGATTTCTAAGATAAAATGGTCACTGCCAAGGTCCTCTTGCAGAATGTCTCAGGACCCTTCCACGTTTCCCAGAAACGTCAGTTCAGAAGTGGTGTCTCACTGAATAGAATTGTCTCTGCGTGTCGGAAAGTTTGAGCCTGTGATTAACTTTCTGGTGAGATTTTCCACACACTCCGCAAGGTTAAGGCTTTTTCTGTTAATGGTAGCGTACTCCTAGACGTTGTTGTGCGCACTGAAGTTGCCGGCAACGGTCTGTTCCTTACTTGCGACGTGGCAGATACAAAGAGTTTGGTAAAGTTCCTGAGTCGGTCAGTCGGAGAACTGCATATGATCCGTATGTAAAGGTGGGCGTTAAGGGTTCAACTCAGAATTATCTCTGTCAGCATGCATTCTATGCCTTTCTTGTATGTCGGGGTGTACCTTTTCATAAAGCTGATTTCCTTGTGGATGAATGGGGGGGAGGGAAGGGGCAATGCCACTGGCTTGTTTGAAGTCCGGCTCCAGGATTGGCTTGTAAGCCCTGTACTGCGAGAAGGACGTGTTTTGAAT